>OX393553.1:62433054-63672095 GCA_947650365.1 Chamaelirium japonicum | reverse complement strand
AAATAATGCTCTCCTATAGTTCGAGGCTTGATATTTGTTAAGTGCCCACTTGTAAAGTGCCTCTCTCTCTCTCTCTCTCTCTCTCTCTCTCTCTCTCTCTCTCTCTCTCTCTCTCTCTCTCCTGCTGCCGCGCAAGCAAACCGTATGTCTACAATTTTTGTATTGTGGGTTGATATATCCAACGCTGCTGAGCTGCACATCCACCGACGCCGTGGCGTACCATGCCGCTCGCAACCAATCGTTGTCGTACCGGTTCGTGGATGTTAAGGAGACGTTCCATTCTACCACTAACAAACAGAATTTATGTTCCATTCAGTTCAACAAGTCATAACCTTTCCCCTCTATGGCTCTATGGCTGTATATATAGTAGTCTTGCTCATCAACATCCTCTCATCCTTCAGTTAACCGAGAGAGAGAGAGAGAGAGAGAGAGAGAGAGAGAGAGAGAGAGAGAGTCAACATATGGAGCTACTTGCAGTGTGGGTAGTCGCCTCTCTCATGGCCGCATCAGTGGCCATGCAAGGCACCGGAGCGGTCCAGTACGACGCCATCAACAACGCCACCGGTACACCCGGCGGCGCCCGGTTCGAGAAAGAGATCGGGCTCGCACACAGCAAGCAAGTGCTGAGCAACGCCTCCTCCTTCATCTGGAAGACCTTCAAGCAATCCACATCCAACGACCGGAAGAGCGTGCAGCGGGTGCTGCTCATCGTCGAGCCCATGGACGGCGTGGCCTACACCGAGGGCGACGAGACCCACCTGAGCGCCGACTACGTGGCGGGGTTTGACGGGGACGTCAGGACCGAGATCGAGGGGGTGCTCTTCCACGAGATCACCCACGTGTGGCAGTGGGACGGCAAGGGGGCCACCCCGGGGGGCCTCATCGAGGGGATCGCCGACTTCGTGCGGCTGAAGGCCGGGTACGCGCCGGCGCACTGGGTGAAGCCCGGCGAGGGCGACTCGTGGGACGAGGGGTACGACGTCACCGCCCGGTTCCTCGACTACTGCAACGGGCTGGGGCCGGAGAAGGGGTCGTTCGTGGCGGATCTCAACCGGCGGATGCGGGATGGGTACAGTGCGGAGCTGTTCGTGGAGCTGCTGGGCAAGACGGTGGATCAACTGTGGAGCGACTACAAGGCTGCTTATGGGCCTCAGTGAGGCCCATGTCTGACGTGCTCTCCTTCCCGGGTTGATCTCGGCCGTGTGTGACGAATATGTATCGGTGATGTCATGCCACGTCATTCTGTTGTGCTTGAATTCTCCTACTGGCTACAGATGGTGATCAACATATTGTACAGGGATGAAGAATTCTTACGAATAACATCTGTGAGCTTTGTGTGAGATTTACTCTATCTAGGGGTGTTCATGGTTCGGGTTGGTTCGGTTTTTTGATAAATTTGGAACCGAATCGAAGTTGATCGGTTCTCTAGAAAATGGAACCGAACCAAACCATTCCTTGGTAAAAACCGAATCAAACCAAACCGGAAAAGTTCGGTTTGGTTCGGTTTGGTTCTGCGGGTCTTTCAAATCGCTCATCATTACACCATGAGGCGTGAATGGTTGAGCTGCTGAGTTGGTTCAGATTTCATTTTTAAGCCTTTAACTTTGGGTGTTGCTATTTGCCCCTATACAATTACTAGTAACACCCTTAATTTTTATTTTGAGATATTTCATAAGTTAGGATTTCGGGGCGTTAGTCATTATGTGGGTAACACCCTTCACTTTTCAGTTTCATCACATCGTTGAACACTTGAAAGTTTTGAATGCACCGAATGGTGGTAATTGGGATCACCACCATGTAATGTACAATATTAGTGAGATTGTACATTGTATAGTAGTAACTACTAGGTTATAGTACTAATGGTTCGGGTTGGGTTGGTTCGGGTTAAAAAACTCACAATCCAGAACCGAACCGACCATAGCGGGTTTTTTTTTTTGGAACCGAACCAAACTGAACGGTCAAAAATACCCGACCCAAACCGAACCAAATAGACCGGTTCGGTTCGGTTTGGCGGGTCAACCCGAACCAATGAACACCCCTAACTCTATCCCAAAACCTAGGTATTGAGATGAGTTTCCGGTCATCATAGGTATATGTATGATGGTGGGACTAATCCTCCAACACTTCCACTTATATGCACGTGTGAATCAGGATCGTTGATGTTAAGTTCGCATGATTATAAAATTCAATAAAAATGATAATTATGAAAAATAATCAAAACATCAGTTATGGAACATTATTGTGTTGGAGTCTTTGTTGTTTCTGATGAAGATATTGTCTTGGAATGTTCGGGGGTTGGGGAAGTCGGAGAAGAGAAGAGCTGCCAGTTCTTTTGCGTCTATTCATGATGTCGACATCATCTGCATCCAGGAATCGAAACGGGAGAACCCTACTAGCCACTTTTTCTGCTCTCTTAGTACGAAGAAGATTGCTAAATGGGAAGCGAAAGATGCTACAGGAGCTTCAGGGGGTATTCTGGTAGGGTATTGTGATGACCTTTTCATTCTGCGGAGCACAAACGTTGGAGTCTTCTCCCTCTCTCTTATTTTGCAGAATAGACTAGACGGTGAGGAGTGGATGATTTCCTCTGTCTACGGCCCAACAGATCACAGCAGAGGTGATGACTTCTGGACTGAATTGTCTTCACTCCGAGTGAACTTTGCTGGCCCTTGGGTGGTCGCAGGGGACTTTAATGTCACGAGAGGGACGGGCGAAAGACTGCGCAGTGGTGGTGACATTTCCGCGATGAGAGCTTTCTCCCATTTCATCCGGCAGTAGGAGCTTATTGATCTTCCTTTATCAGGCCGCACTTTCACCTGGAGTAACAAGAGAGAAGACCCTATTTTGGCCAGGCTTGATCGGTTCCTGATATTCGCGGACTGGGACTCTCGCTTTCCGGATTCGATTCAGTCAGGACTGGCTTCCTGCGTGTTAGATCATGCTCTAATTCTCCTCTCAACCGACTCAATTTTCCCAGCGCCCTCCTTTTTGATTTGAGCACATGTGGTTGGTGGAGGAGGGCTTCGGAGATCTACTGGCTGGATGGTGGGAGGAGGTGGGCAGGCTCGACAACTCGGCATTGAATATGACCCACAAGCTTAGATTTCTCAAGAGGAAGCTTTTATGTTGGAGCAGAGTCCATTTCGGTAATGTAATGAGGCAGAAGACTTCCACCTTGGCAGCGATTCAGACCCTGAAGTTCGGGGAGAATCTACCAACCTGACACAGCTGGAGACTGCGGAGTTGAAGAAGTTGAATGAGAATCTAGTCCTTCTTTTGCAGAAGGAGGAAGAGATGTGGAGACAGCGATCTAAGGAGCAGTGGGTCAAGATGGGCGATGCGAACACCGCTTACTTCCACAAGGTGGCCAATGCTCACCGAAGGAAGAACTTTCTGACTTCTCTGCTGCACGAGGGGAGTACTTTGACTGCCAATTCCGATATTTTGGAGGCAGCTATGTCCTTCTTCAAGAGCTCCTTCCGGGAGACAGAAGGGCCCATAGGCCAGGGTCTCGCTAGACTGGATCAGCTTGGACTTCCAGAGATTGCATGGAGACACGGGCATAGACGTGGAATTCACCGACGAGGAATTCCGGAGAGTGGTTTTCCAGTCAAAAGGAGACGGAGCTCTAGGACCGGATGGGTTCCCAATGGCTTTCTACCAGAAGTATTGGGAAATATTGAAAGGCGATCTCTGCTGCTTTTTACGAGACTTCTTCTCAGGCAAGGTACGTCTTCACTACTTGAATCACTCCTGGATAATCCTTCTACCTAAGAAATCTGGTGCAGAAGTTATTCGGGACTACAGGCCAATATCTCTTTCGAATTGCCTCTACAAGATAGTCTCGAAGGTCCTAGCCAATCGGTTAGCAGACAATATCTCTTCCTTTGTCTCCCCCTCCCAGATAGCCTTCATCAAGGGGAGATTAATTCTGGATAGTGTGGCGGCGGCCCACGAAACAATCTTTCACCTGCGCGAATCTAGAGAAGAAGGGGTGCTGCTGAAGCTGAACTTCGAGAGAGCTTTCGACCAAATTAAATGGGAGTTTTTGTTGGATCTGCTGAAGGCTAAGGGCTTCTCGAATAATTGGGTGAGCTGGATCAGAGAAATTTTAGTTTCCTCGAAGTTATCTTGCCTTATCAATGGGGAACAAGGTAGAGACTTCAAGGTTTACAAAGGCCTGAAGCAAGGTTGTCCCTTATCCCCGTATCTTTTTATCCTGGTAGTCGATGCTTTTGATGTCGCGATTCGTAAGGCGAATGCAGAGGGTCTTGTGAAAGGAGTGGGCGGGCACGGCTGGACCACTTCGAATTTGCACTATGCAGATGATGTTGGGATTGATGTGTTCTAAGCTTGTAAAACTTTATGTTTTGGTCTAATAAAGATTGATAGTTATTATTATATGAGATGCATATAGGTGCGTAACATAGTTACGTGTTCTTTAGGGAACAGAGAGCCATGGTTATATGGTAGTCCACTGAGTTGAAGACTAAGTGGATTGGTCCCGTATAACCTAAATATGTTCGCAGCTATGATCAGGTTGGTCGCCTCATCATGATAAGCTGTTGGCAATGACAGTTCATGGGATGTCTTCACCATGGTCATCACCAGGCACAGTGTCTGTGGCTGAACGGAACTAACACGGTGTACAGATCAGTGAGCAGACACTGGTACACTAAGCCGTGTTTCTGCTTAGGGTAAAACGGTCCTAAACCCTGAGGAACCACGTCTGATGGACTAACCAGTTGCGTGGTGCTTTGGCGTACCAATGTGTGAGGATCCATATGCAGTGATCCAAAACCACGGTGTACTGGGTTACCCGGCTGGCGTTGCATTAGCGTGTCACTCCTGCAGGTCATCCACACCCCTGATGGGAGGTGCGTTCCTTGGTGTGACTTACACTGTACCAAACCCAGGCCTGGTGGTCATCAGTTTGACTGTTGACCGGGTTCGATTACTCGACGGGGTAATCAGAGGTACGATGTATAGGTCAACCTGGAAGGAACCAAGTCATATGATCATTCGAGTCTGACGGTAGTCTTCACCACTCGAAGTGAATCATGGCATCAAGTGGAGGGACAGCGGGTTTACCACTACTAAGCGGAGAGCAGGGGTATGATGGAGAACATAGTAAGTCTGGGTGAATTAGAGTGCAGCCTGCGTCGCACTCTGGGTGGCTACGCAGGTTAACTCGAGCTCAGAGGATCGATGGTACACTCGGGTAGTGTGTCGATCGAGCTTGAGTTGGAAGCCATGAACCCCGGTCCCTGATGGTTCCACCTTATCAACATTATGTACGGTTCTTGAACCGTCTCCTCGGAACACTATAAGCAAGAGGAAGAAAGAAGTATACGCTCCGTGTGTGCTTGGCACTAGAGCACGGTAGATGCTTAACTATATGCGAGTACTAAGGGTTGTCCCCGAGACTAGTACGGAGTCGCATGTAGTAATCCCTAGCCATAAGTGAACTTCGCTGCATAGGTGCGATGCACCGGGTTATGTTGCGAGTTGACTAGTTGACTTTGGTAGAGGCACCCTCAGGTAGCCTCAGTTAATAGTAGGTAACTAGTAAAGATCACTTAAGAAGTGGCCGCTAGGTATCGTACGCTAGAAATGGTCAAAATGAGGCGTCGGGGCGTTTTGGTAAAAACCTCACTCTATCGGACCTCACTGTTGGCCGACCCTAGTGGTGTGACACCTTGCTAGGGCCGGCCCTATGATGTAGGGATAAGAATCCCTCATCTATAGGGCCGGCCATATAGATAGGGATGGGGCGATAAAAACGGTTAAGATCGAGCCCTAAAAAGTTGGAAAACAGATAGCGGAGAGATAAAAAGAAGATAATGGAGAGATAATGAGAGGGGTTCATTATCCCCTTGGATCCTTATCCAAGGGGGTTGGCCGGACCTATAAAAGGACCTATGGGGTGCCGGCCCCATGTGCTAGAAAATCCGAACCCCCCTCCTCTCATCTCTCTAGTTCTCTCCCGTTTTATCTCCCGTTTCCCGCTTGCTACTTCGTCTTCCTCGCGTGGAGTTCTGAAGAAGGAGAAGGGTCGTTCTTCGGAGGCACTCAGAGATCCGAGAGCGGCGTTCCGTGCATCGTGTGAGATCGGGTGAACAAGAAGGCAACATCTTCATTCGTACCATCGGCATCTTCGCGAACGATCTTCCGTCTCCATCGACAAAGAAGACAATTCTCTGCGGTTAAAAGATCCGTACGAAAGGTATGTGTAATCTAACATGTAGATCTAGCGAGCATTATGATTTGCATGCATGTTAGTTAATCATTACGCTAGATTGTCGTTAGGAGTTTTCGATTCTCGTGCATACACATGCACACATATATAGATTAGTTTCCATGAAAGTTTAAATAGTGTAACATGCACCATGAACGGTCTTTCGACCGCCAAATCGCTTCCGCTGCGAGCCTCTGACCCGGATTAACTTCCAACAATTGGTATCAGAGCCGCATAAGTGGTGTGCGTTTCACGTTTTTTTTATGAAACCAACATGTGTGCGTATGATGAATGCGTGAGATCATCGGGGTTCTTACGCTTAGATCATGCATATGTATAGATTGTGCTTGTTCTATTAATCATTCTTGCAGGGCGCCGCTATAAAAAATCTAGATCTATGCTTTGTGCTTGCTACCGGGGGTCGGACCCCGAGTTAGCAATTGTCTGGATTTGCTTTCTGTGTGTGGATATGTAATTGAGCCTTAGATTGGGCGAGTGATGGGGGTTGACCATCCTCGATTTCCCATGGCTTTTTCCTAGGTGTGTTTTCTTTTCTTTCTAGGAAATTGTGTACGAGCGAGCACTTACGCGAAGCGTACTAGACTTTTTCAGTTACAGATCGAGAAGAAAGATGTGCCAAAGAAATCCACCATCGGGAGCGGAAGCGGAACCCTGGAGGATGAAGACGATCCGGCAAAGTGTTCGCGAGCGCGACAAAGGAGCCGAACCGAGGAACTTTGCGAAGAAAGCTAGAGGCCTGCGCTGTGCTAATTAGGTTCAGGGGTCGGACCCTGAACTTAATTCAGTTTTAATGGTTGCTTTCTTTAATTAGTTCTTTATGCTTCATATCGAACCCCGATGAGATAATGTAATTATCAGTTTTCAGAGGGATGCCTTTCCCCTCCGGTCCATGCGACTGTTTGAGGTTAGGATCCCGCTAGATGACGCCTATTATTTAGTTGACTTTTGATGTTAGTGGGATCCCATCACATATGGTTATGCCACCATTAGGTCAACACCCGATTAGTCGGGTGTGCCTATTTGGCCAGCATCGAAATCAAAGATGAGATGGAGATCCATTGAACATCAATTGTCAAATCTATAAGCGAGGCGCCATGACTAGTGAGAGTCCTTTCCAGTGAGTCTGACTCTAAGATTAGCTCCAGAGCATTAGCGTGATAACCAATTTTGCAAAGCATCGATATTCTTGGAATATGTAATGTGACCCTTGAATGGAGAAATCCACTTGAGGCAGGGACTATGATATTCCGAGAGTGATTAATGCTATGCGAAGGGCTTGAACGCTAGTGGGAGCATGGTGTGACCAGGGTCTAGTATTTAGGAGGTCGCTACCTTTGCATTTGCATAAATTCATACTCGCAAAATAACCCTCATATATTTATAAGGGATATAATAGAGGACTTTTAGAGACCCTCTGGCCTCCACGGCTAATCACTTCGTACTCGGGTGGAAGGGCATAACTCAACAACCCCCTCGGGTGAGAGCTGTGTTTTTCTATGCCAAGCTACTTAGTGATCTCCTTCGGGATATGGCGATTACGGTGCCAAGTGTTCAGGCTTTACTCACCCTCGTGGGGGCCGTTAGAATTCCCGTGCCGTAATTGTCTAAGCTCGTGGGTAAGCATCCTAAGTACACGTGAGGTATTCGTTGCGAAGACAACGGTGATCACGTGGTACTGGCCAAAAGATAACCATGGTCCATCAAAGCCCGTAGTTGGCAGATTTGGATAGGGTCAAGGGAAAGACCCGTGTAAGCGGAAGACCTGCACACTGCCCCCTCGGACAGGTGTAGCCTACTCCGAGATCTTACATACATGGTTAATTAATCCATAGAGATGGCTTCGCTTGAGGGTAGCGTTGACATATGGATATAATTAGCTTGTTTTAAAAATCCATAAAATAATTTTTTTCATGCATCTCATATATTCAGTCTTTTATTTTCAGATGACCAAGTTAGACCCCCTGATCGCTATCCTAAATGACCACAAACTTACCGGTCCCAACTATGAGGACTGGAAGCGCAACCTGTACCTAGTCTTAAGGATAGGTAAACACATGTCAGCCCTGAATGACCCTGAGCCAGATTTGCCAGGACCCAATGCCACAGAGGCACAGTTAAAGGCATTCACTGACTGGAAGGAATCTAATGAGATATGTAAATGCTATATTATAGCATCCTTGCAAACAACTCTGCAGAAGCAAGTCGAGGAGATGCCCGACGCTTCTGACATGATGTTGTATTTGAAGGAGATGTTTGAAGGTCACAATCGCGTTACGCGATACCTTACCATCAAGAAACTCGTCGGCACTAAGATGTCCAATGGGACGCTAGTTCGGGAACACATGATGAAAATGTTTGGGTTCCAGAACGAACTAGCTACCATGGACATTGTGCTAGAAGGCGAGGTGATGACAGACATCTTCCTCTCGTCACTGTCTGGAGCCTTTGAAGGCTTTGTCACCAACTTTAACTTAAACAAGTTGGCTATGACAAATGCAGAGCTTCTGGGAGCTCTCCAGGCAGCTGAGGATGACTTCAAGCAGAAGGGCGAAGCACTTCATGTGCAACGCAGATCCTTCAAGAAGTCTGGTAAACCTCAGGGCAAGAGATATAAGAAGAAACCTAAGTCTGAGCCTGTGCAGGACTCTGTTAGGGCCTCTGGGTCTGGAGAATCAAAGAAGCCAGGCACGAAATGTTTCCGGTGTGGCCAGAAGGGTCATTGGAAAAAGGACTGCAAGAAGCCTCAGAATGCTGGTGAAGGTAATCCACAACTCTTAGTTGTTGAATCATTTCTTTCAAGTAATAGTTCTTTTGCTAGTTGGATTGTGGATTCAGGATCCACTAACCATGCCTGTAACTCTCTTCAGGGGTTTCGGGAAAGCAGAAGGTTGCTTGATGGAGAGGTGACCTTGAGCATGGGAACTGAGGCCGTGGCTGCTGCTGAAGCTATTGGAGATGTTACTCTTAGTTTTTCGAATAATAAGACTTTGACTCTTAGAGATGTCTTTTATGTACCGTCCTTGCGACGTAACTTAATTTCTGTTTCTTCTTTAGTTAATGAAGGTTATTCAGTTTATTTTGATACTTCTGGTGTGTCTTTTAAACTGAATGGAACTTTTATAATAAGAGGAATGGTTCAGAATCATCTCTATATTGTCAGTCCTAAATTTGAGAAAGATAACATAATAACTTCAGCATTTAATGTTAATTCATCTAAGCGTAAGAAACCTTCGGAGAATTTAACCCAATTGTGGCACTTACGGCTTGGGCATATTGCCTTAGATAGGATCCATAGGTTGGTAAAGGCCGGGCTTCTGGAAACAGATCCTACGGAGATCCTTCCAACCTGTGAATCCTGCCTGGAAGGCAAGATGACCAAGAGGGCCTTCAAAGGCCAAGGAGTGAGAGCTACTGAGGTATTGGAGTTAATCCATTCAGATGTATGTGGACCCATGAGCGTCAAGGCGATAGGAGGCCATGAGTACTTCATCACTTTTACAGATGATTACTCAAGATATGGTTACATTTACCTTATGCATCGGAAGTCGAAATCCTTTGACATGTTCAAAGAGTTCAGGGTTGAAGTAGAAAAGCAGACAGGTAAATGTATAAAAACCCTTCGATCTGATCGAGGAGGTGAATACCTATCTGATGAGTTCCTTGGGTATTTGGTGGAGCATGGGATAACATCCCAGTTAACTGCTCCAGGTACCCCACAACAGAATGGAGTCTCTGAGAGAAGGAATCGAACCTTGTTGGACATGGTTCGAAGCATGATGAGTTATGCCATTTTACCAATGACCTTTTGGGGATATGCCCTTCAGACAGCAGCATATGTTCTGAACCACGTTCCGTCTAAATCAGTGCCTCAGACCCCTAGAGAACTGTGGTCAAGGCAAAAGCCAACACTACAGCATTTCAGAATATGGGGATGTCCTGCACATGTGCGGATAGACAAGAGGAAAAAGATGGAGCCAAAGTTCAAAGCATGTCTGTTTGTAGGGTATCCCAAAGAGACTAAAGGTGGACTATTTTATGATCCTGAGGAAAAGAAGGTAATCATTTCAACGAATGCCATTTTCCTAGAACATGATTATGTTATGGACCACAAGCCTGCTAGCTAGTAAGGTAGTTCTGGATGAGCTACTAGGTACTAGATCAGAGAGCGCATCCGAAAGCATAGTGGGAGCTGACATTACAGACACTAATATACCAGAAACTGTAGAACCTATTCATCCTGTAACACCACCACCACCTCGTCGCAGTGGGAGAAGCATCAGAGCTCCTGACAGATACTATAGAGAGACCTTATTGGTTGATCCAGAGGGTCAGGAGGATGACCCACTGAGCTACGATGAGGCAGTGGGAGCTTCTGACAGCTCTGACTGGCAAAAGGCTATGGAGGCAGAAATTGAATCAATGTCCCATAACGCAGTCTGGACTCTTGTTACACCATCATCCAATATTAAACCTATTGGGTGTAAGTGGGTGTATAAGAAGAAGAGAGGATCCGATGGTACAATAAAGACTTATAAAGCTAGATTAGTTGCCAAGGGTTATACCCAGAGAGAAGGGATCGACTTTGACGAAACCTTCTTGCCGGTAGCTATGATAAAGTCTATTCGGATCCTCCTATCCATTGCAGCCCATTACAACTGGGAGATCTGGCAAATGGATGTCAAGACAGCATTCCTCAATGGAAATTTGGAAGAAGACATTTATATGATTCAGCCACCAGGCTTTGAGTCAGAGGGTCAGGAACATCTAGTTTGCAAGTTGCAGAAGTCCATTTATGGACTAATGCAAGCATCTAGAAGTTGGAACATCCATTTTGATCAGGCAATCCAGTCGTATGGATTTACTCAAAACGAGGATGAACCATGTGTATACAAGAGGACTGATTAGACCACAGTAGTATATTTGATACTTTACGTAGACGATATTCTACTCATTGGAAATGATGTAGGAACATTGTCAACAGTAAAGGTCTGGTTGTCAACACAGTTCGATATGAAAGACCTAGGTGAAGCGAGTTATGTTTTGGGGATCAAGGTAACACGTGATCGCCAGAACATGATTCTCTCGCTATCACAAGCTGCGTATATAGATAAGGTTATGGCTAGATTTGACATGCAAAACTCCAAGAAGGGTTTTGTGTCATTTAGACATGGCGTAAAACTGTCTAAGAATCAATGTCCTAAGACACCTGAGGAGAGAGCAGAAATGCAGAAGATACCTTATGCTTCGGCATTAGGTAGTCTAATGTATGCTATGCATTGTACAAGGCCTGATATCTGTTTCGCAGTAGGAATGATGGGTCGGTTTCAGTCGAATCCGGGTCCAGATCACTGGACAACAGTGAAGTGTATACTCAAGTACCTTCGTAGAACAAGGGACTATGAGTTGGTTTACACTGCACAAGAACTGACGCCGATTGGATACACAGATTCTGACTTTATGTCAGATTTGGAATCCAGGAAGTCGACATCAGGTTTTGTGTTTATGCTAGGAGGAGCAGCGGTTAGTTGGCAGAGTGTGAAGCAGAAATGCATCGCAGACTCTACCACAGAGGCTGAGTACGTTGCAGCGTGCGAGGCAGCCAACGAGGCGGTATGGCTCAAGAAATTCCTGACGGATTTGGGTTGCGTACCAGAGGCCCAGTTACCTATTGTGCTTTACTGCGACAATAGTGGGGCGGTAGCACAAGCAAAGGAGCCAAGACATCACCAAAAGGGGAAGCACATCGAGCGTAAGTTCCACTTGATTAGGCAGTTTCAAAAGCAAGGGTGAGTAGCGGTGACACAGATTGCATCTACAGATAATGTTGCTGATCCTTTCACAAAGGCAATACCTACCAAGGCATTCGAGCGACATGTGGACGCGATGGGAGTCAAAATCGTTTTGCTTCGCTAGACCAAGTAGGAGATTGTTGGGATTGATGTGTTCTAAGCTTGTAAAACTTTATGTTTTGGTCTAATAAAGATTGATAGTTATTATTATATGAGATGCATATAGGTGCGTAACATAGTTACGTATTCTTTAGGGAACAGAGAGCCATGGTTATATGGTAGTCCACTGAGTTGAAGACTAAGTGGATTGGTCCCGTATAACCTAAATATATTCGCAGCTATGATCAGGTTGGTCGCCTCATCATGATAAGCTGTTGGCAATGACAGTTCATGGGATGTCTTCACCATGGTCATCACCAGGCACAGTGTCTGTGGCTGAACGGAACTAACACGGTGTACAGATCAGTGAGCAGACACTGGTACACTAAGCCGTGTTTCTGCTTAGGGTAAAACGGTCCTAAACCCTGAGGAACCACGTCTGATGGACTAACCAGTTGCGTGGTGCTTTGGCGCACCAATGTGTGAGGATCCATATGCAGTGATCCAAAATCACGGTGTACTGGGTTACCCAACTGGCGTTGCATTAGCGTGTCACTCCTGCAGGTCATCCACACCCCTGATGGGAGGTGCGTTCCTTAGTGTGACTTACACTGTACCAAACCCAGGCCTGGTGGTCATCAGTTTGACTGTTGACCGGGTTCGATTACTCGACGGGGTAATCAGAGGTACGATGTATAGGTCAACCTGGAAGGAACCAAGTCATATGATCATTCGAGTCTGACGGTAGTCTTCACCGCTCGAAGTGAATCATGGCATCAAGTGGAGGGACAACGGGTTTACCACTACTAAGCGGAGAGCAGGGGTATGATGGAGAACATAGTAAGTCTGGGTGAATTGGAGTGCAGCCTGCGTCGCACTCTGGGTGGCTACGCAGGTTAACTCGAGCTCAGAGGATCGATGGTACACTCGGGTAGTGTGTCGATCGAGCTTGAGTTGGAAGCCATGAACCCCGGTCCCTGATGGTTCCACCTTATCAATATTATGTACGGTTCTTGAACCGTCTCCTCGGAACACCATAAGCAAGAGAAAGAAAGAAGTATACGCTCCGTGTGTGCTTGGCACTAGAGCACGGTAGATACTTAACTATATGCGAGTACTAAGGGTTGTCCCCGAGACTAGTACGGAGTCGCATGTAGTAATCCCTAGCCATAAGTGAACTTCGCTGCATAGGTGCGATGCACCGGGTTATGTTGCGAGTTGACTAGTTGACTTTGGTAGAGGCACCCTCAGGTGGCCTCAGTTAATAGTAGGTAACTAGTAAAGATCACTTAAGAAGTGGCCGCTAGGTATCGCACGCTAGAAATGGTCAAAATGAGGCGTCGGGGCATTTTGGTAAAAACCTCACTCTGCCGGACCTCACTGTTGGCCAACCCTAGTGGTGTGACACCTTGCTAGGGCCGGCCCTATGATGTAGGGATAAGAATCCCTCATCTATAGGGCCGGCCATATAGATGGGGATGGGGCGATAAAAACGGTTAAGATCTAGCCCTAAAAAGTGGGAAAACGGATAAATACGCGGAGAGATAAAAAGGAGATAATGGAGAGATAATGAGAGGGGGTCATTATCCCCTTGGATCCTTATCCAATGGGGTTGGCCGGCCCTATAAAAGGACCTATGGGGCACCGGCCCTATGTGCTAGAAAATTCGAACCCCCCCTCCTCTCATCTCTCTAGTTCTCTCCCGTTTTATCTCCCGTTTCCCGCTTGCTACTTCGTCTTCCTCGCGTGGAGTTCTGAAGAAGGAGAAGGGTCGTTCTTCGGAGGCACTCAGAGATCCGAGAGCGACGTTCCGTGCATCGTGTGAGATCGGGTGAACAAGAAGGCAACATCTCCATTCGTACCATCGGCATCTTCGCGAACGATCTTCCATCTCCATCGACAAAGAAGACAATTCTCCGCGGTTAAAAGATCCGTAAGAAAGGTATGTGTAATCTAACATGTAGATCTAGCGAGCATTATGATTTGCATGCATGCTAGTTAATCATTACGCTAGATTGCCGTTAGGGATTTTCGATTCTCGTGCATACACATGCACACATATGTAGATTAGTTTCCATAAAAGTTTAAATAGTGTAACATGCACCATGAACGGTCTTTCGACCGCCAAATCGCTTCCGCTGCGAGCCTCTAACCTCGGACCACTTCGAATTTGCACTATGCAGATGACTCACTCCTTTTCACCATGGCTTGCCCTTTCCAGATGGTTTCGCTTAAGGTGCTTCTGTATGGACTGGAATTGACATCAGGCCTGAAGATAAACTTCTTAAAGAGCAATCTGTATTATATTGGCCCCGGGGATGCAGGGAATGGGTTAGCTAAGCTGTTGAACTGTAAGGAAGCTACTCTGCCAATGAAATACTTGGGATTGCCTATCAGTGATAAGGCGCTAAGGCGGGAGGATTGGGAGCAGGTGATTCTGAAAATCGAGAGGAGATTGGAGGGATGGAAGGGACGATTTCTGTCCTCAGGTGGCAGACTTATGCTGGTAAATTTAGTGCTCTCGTCAATTCCATCTTACTACCTTTCCTTCTTCTACCTGCCTACCTGGGTGATAGACAGGATCGATAAAATCCGGAGATCCTTCCTTTGGCGTGGTGTGGGTGACAATGCGGGTGGCTACAATCTGTTGCGTTGGGACCAAGTGTGTTTGCCAAAGAAGCTTGGAGGGCTGAGAGTTTTAGACCTGTGCAGGTTCAATATATTTATGTTGGGGAAATGGTGGTGGAGGCTACAATAAGGAATGGGTGGATCTTGGAGAGATGTTCTTCTGGCGAAATACTTTAAGAGGTTCTCTCCTTTGCACGCGAGAAGTAGGGTCTCGGGGCAAATTTCTCATTTGTGTAGGGGAATTCTGAAGGTTAGAGACTTCTACAAGGAGGCAATGCAACCACCCTTTCTTTAGGCGATGGTAGGAATATCAGATTTTGGAATGATACTTGGCTTGGGAACAGGCCGTTAGAGTAGCTTTTTCCATCGCTTTTCTCCTTGGCCAGGAACAAGGGTGCTTCCGTCCGCTCTCAAGCTTGTAGAAGGCAGGGTTCCATGGGTTGGAACATAAAGCTTGGTGCTCCGCTGGACCGGGAGAGTTGACGGGAATTGCAGGATCTTACGGTATTCTGCAGGTGGCATCCTTCAGGCCTTCGCATGATGACGTTCGGTGGAACTGCACTTCCTCAGGGGTGTTCTCCGTTAAGTCCTTTTACGAACATCTGCTTCCTCGGCTGCAACGGCATAGGCCGTCGAAGACTATTTGGAAGATGAAGGCCCCTTCAAAGATCCAGATTTTCTCCCTGCTAGCCTCTAGGAACAAGATTCTTACGAAGGCTAATCTGTTGAAGCGGAATCACACCCAAACTTCGGACGCTTCTTGTACTTTCTGCACTTCGGAGGAGGAGACGGCGTCGCACCTGCTGCTCGGTTACCCTTTTGCTAGGCAAATATGGGACCACTTCGAAGATAAGGCCGGGATCTTCTCCCATACCCGGATGCGCGCTCCGTGGCCTTTGGAGTTCGTGGAGAAGGAGAAGAATTCAAGAGGCAATCAGGAGGCCTTGGGATCTGCTGGTCATGGCTATTGTTTGGGTCATCTGGCTGGAGCGGAACAACCGAATTTTCAATGGCAAATCTTCAGGACCGGAGCAGCTTCGGCTTTCGGTTTACGCCTTTTTCAGAACTTGGATAATCCCCTGGTATGATAAACTAGGGGAGGAGGCTCTATATTTTTGTAACAGTCTTTTGACTTAGTTTTTATTGATTTCTGGTCGGGGTCCGCCAAACCCTTCCTCCGACGGAAGGGGTTCTCAAAAAAAAAAAAAAAACATTATTGGCTCTAAGCAATGCCAATGCCTATATGATCCATACCCTGAGTCACATTGGACAACAAACTATGGAGCCCAACAAGCCATATCAACTTATTGAAGGATCCTTATATAATACATCTTTATCGGTCTCACATATTGTATCTCACATATTATTTGAACCCACAAACTTTTTTTTTTCTCAATAAAAAAGCTCCTATCATGCAGGGGCGTAACCAGAAATTTATTTTGGGCTAGGCTGAAAGTAAACTAGTTTTTTTTTACAATAAAACTTTTACTCTATAAAGAAATACTAAGCAAAAATTTTTAAGCGAACATCGACGGTAATAGAAATTATATAAATATTAAAAAGGGTTAATTACACTTTGTCCTCATGGATTTTAACTCAAAAACATTTAACCCCCTATAATTAGAAAACTGCATTTTACCCTCTTGAAGTCAAATAAAAATTACAAAATGAGAAAAATTAAGAAGTTGACAAAAGGGGTATTGTGCTAACATTTCAAACTTTAGGGAGCACTTTGGACCAAAATAAACTACAGGGGGTTTAAGTGTTTTTTTTTTTGAAAGGTAGGGGTTAAGTGTTTTTGAACTAAACTTCAGGGGGGCAAAGTGTAATTTATCTTATGAAAGAAAATACATAAAAAAAAATACCGAAGTGACACATCGTCAATGGGCAAGGGCCTTAGACTAACAATGAAGGGCATATGCAAGGGCTTGGCGGCGATACACGTTTCATGGGGACTCAGCGGCGATAGCGGTTCACGTGTCGTGATGGGCTAAGGGCCTCACTGGGTTACTTGATGCGGGTTGAGCTTTGGATTGAGGCAGGCTGAGGACTGAAATGAGGCCTGGACATAATAATATGGGCTAAGTTTTCTTAAAACTCGGTCGGGCTATAGCCCGACCGAGCCAACTATTAGATCCGCTTATGCTATCATGTCTTACCCCACCCCACTAGCCTAATTACCAATCCCAACGGATTGTCCAGAGCCGGTGGAGGTAGTCGGGTTGAGATGGACTTCGTCACAATGAGAACAAATTTTATTGTCAATTTAATTTATATAACATGCAACAATTGTTCACAAGCTGATGAGTAGGATAAAAAGGTTCATAATAGGTCTATAGCTGTCGATCAAAATATGAAAAGAGAGAGACTTCAAACGAAGCTAACCCTCTCTCAAGATAGGTCGCTTTTTGAGTGCTGACAGACACGAGCTTTTACTAATATATATAACATGACATGGCGGTCTGCATGCTGACTAGACAAAACAGAACTAAAAGCTGATTAGGACAAGCTGACTAGACAAAAAAAAAGAATTTTTGTTGCCAACTTCACGTGCTGGCAGATCATAATTGGTGGGAATATTTTTGTGGGAGCATGGGATAAGCCCTAAGCAGATGCCACACAAAGTTGGCAACCCAAAAATTGGCAACCAAGTAGGCAAAATAGTATTTCTCTAAGAGAAATCTAACTCCCCCCATTTCTAAATCGAAAAATGAATCAATGGCCCCACGCTCATGCCCTCCCCGCCCCCTCTCATCATTCCTTTCTCTCTCATCCCTAAATTTCCGACCGTTCACTCTCATGCCCTGCTCTTTCAGTCAATCAGATCGACCCCGCCCCACCCCCTCATCATTCCTCTCTCTCTCTCTCTCATCCCTAAATTTTTAGTTGGTGTGTTACTGTCGAAGGCGGTCCGCTGCAGTGCACACAAGTACGGACATGCACTAGTATTTAATAAGATAAGACAATGCAACATCAATAATATTATTTCTTATTAAAAAACAATAATATAGGACATATATGCAAACAACACAAAAAAAAACACCATTCCATCTGCGCTATTCACTCTTATCTTAGAGCATCTCCAACCGGCTCCGTAGGCGAGCTCTGAAGGCCACGTGGCACTCCGAATGGAAATGGGCGCTCCAACCGTCTCCGAAGGATGCTCTGAAGTAGGCCACGTGCGGCCCGGACCTCCGAAGCCCTCCACATACAACAGAGCTCCTTCGGAGCCTCCGAATGGAATAAAAAATTCTGTCTTTTTTAAAAAAAACCCCCGGAACTTCATAAATTATTTTTTATATATATCAAAACATGTACTTTTTAACAGATTTGGTGTAACTTTGGAGACTTTGGATAACTTGTAAATATATAGGGTGTTTCATGCAAATGGCTCGGATATCCCGTTCGGAGGCCGTTGGAGCTGAACCTCTCAACGCGGACGCCTCCGATGAGTGGCAGCAAAATGTGGGCCCCACTTGCTTCGGAGGTGCTCCGAGCTTCAAAGCCGGTTGGAGATGCTCTTATCCCTAGCCTGACAGTACTACTGTGACACACGTCACTGACCCGACTCATCACGTTCACTACTGTATGCACGAAATTATTTTGTCGACTTCAGATTGGACAGCTCCACCACCAGTCCCTCCATGTCCCGGGCCGAGCTCCCGCCCTCCCCCACCGCCTCCAACGCCTTCCTCCGAAGCTCCCTGGCCCTCTCCGCCCGAGACCCGCCCACGGACTCGGCGACGACCCGGGCCAGCTCGTCCGGGTCCGGCACCGCGTCGGCCCCCTCGCACACCCGAACCCCGACATCCGCCTCCTCCACCACCAGCCTCGCGTTCACGTACTGGTCCGCACCCATGGGCCACGTCAGCAGCACCGTCCCCCCCGCAATCCCCTCCATCACCGAGTTCCACCCGCAGTGCGTCAGGAACGCACCCACCGCCCGGTGCCCCAGCACCGCCACCTGCGGGACCCACCCCTGGACCACCAACCCCCGCCCAGCTGTACGATCCGCGAACCCCTCTGGAAACGGCGCCGGCTCCGTCTCCGGCGCCGCGCCGGGTCCCAGGGCACACCAGACGAATCGAGCGCCGCTCCGCTCCAGCCCCGTAGCTACCGCCTCCGTCTGCGGCTGGTTCAGCACCGCCTGAGGCCCGAAGCACACGTACACCACCGAGCCCTCCTCCCGGCAGCCGTCCAGCCACCGCAGCACGTCCGCGGAGCCAGCACCAGACCGACCGCGGTCGAGGGGGGCGATGGGCCCCACCGCCCAGACGTGTGGGTGGCCGAGGTCCTCCCGCATGTGCTCGAGGTAGGCGCCTTCGAGGCCGGAGAAGGAGTTAAATACGAAAGCTCGGCTGCGGGCGTTGGCGAGGAGGCCCTCCCTTATGAACTCGTGGACGGGGTCGCCGTCCCGGCGGCTCCAGTACATCGGCGACAGCTGGAACCAGGAGTACGTCGGGGAGTTGGGGATGTTGGGAAAGGAGACGGGGGAGTCGGGGCCATCGGGCTCGACCCCGCCGCCGCCAGGCATTAGCTTCCATAGGGAGCGAGCGACGGAGACGGTGTGGACGGAAAAGGGACAGAAGACGAGGTGGGGGACGGAGAGGTCGGCGGAGAGGCGGTGGGTCCAGCAGAGGAGGAAGTCGGAGAGGATGGCGGAGGGTGGGTGGGGGGACGAGCGGGCCCAGCGGAGGAGGGGATGGTGGAGGCCGGCGGAGAGGGCGTGGGCCATGGGGAGGAAGTGGGAGGGTGGGAGGTCGTTGGCGCTCTCGACGCCGGAAGGGATGGAAGGGTTTGCCGGGAATGGGAGGACGAGGGATTCGACGGAGGGTGAGGCGGCGAGGAGGGGTTCTGGAGGTTCTTTGGGGTGACGACGACGGTGACAGCGAGGCCGTGACCGGAGAGGTGGTGGGCCAGGTCCAGCATCGGCAGAATGTTACCCAGTGCCGGGAAGGGGAGGAGGAGGACATGCGACGACGACAACCCTAGGGATTTCGCCATGATACCTCTCTCTCTCTCTCTCTCTCTCTCTCTCTCCCTCGCTAGGTCGCTCTCTATTTAAAGGCAAGCTCCATCGATTCCATGCCTTCAATGTTACTGATAGACTGAGCCATGTATATGTCGGAGCCATGTGAGTTGGCTTGTCAAACGACGTTCGAGACTCACTCGATCAGGACCCAGTGCATTACATCCGCACGATGGCAGGCACCTAGATAAGTGCATCACACTCACTGCAATACGTCTCCATCGGACGGCTGTTGTTTCCGTCTGAAATAAAGGACCAACCCTAAAGCACTGGAACCACTTTCTTTATTTAGGCGGGGAGCATGACCTAGTTAGGGCACAAAAATGATGGGAGCTGATCTACCCCTTCAAGGACCAAGACTAGGCTAAAGTCAGGTTGATATAATTATAAGTATCGACAACATGATTATTTAGCCTTTTATGTTTTTATGGCAAGAGTTAAATAATTTTTCCCTAAGTCTAAACTACTCATGTACGTGACACTACCCTTGGCTTTAGGCAATCCTTTAAAAGTACTATAAGTACTATAAGTATGTCGGTACTATAAGTATGTCGGTACAAAAACAAGCCTACCACGGAGAATAAATAGATTGAAACCAAACAACGAGATATTACGAGATTGACAATATAACATGTCATAGAGAAACAAGATTACAAAATGAACAAGGAATTTTACGTGGGAAACTCTGTCTAATTCAAGAGAGAAACCACTGACAGGTAGTTGACGGTTTATTATTTAGTCAGGAGTAATAAGAACTTGGACCCCTCATATATCCACACTTTACATGCTCTCTTTGTCTCTCTTACACACACACATACACAAACAAAAGAGTAGCAAAAGATTCCTGAAATAAGAAATATCCTTTCAACTAAAGACATCGTCTCCTATTTATAGTTTTTCCTGATCAAATTAAACAAATATCAGATCCAATAACTTTGGGATTTAATCAAAGGTTATCATCACGATACAAATGTTGCCAGACGGTCATTCTTCGTCATTTTCTCCATGCCATCGTCTTCTTCAGCAATTTAATCAGGGGACCATCCCGGGAGAAGAAGGTACAATTGTTACTCCATTGACTTGCCCATTGCTTAAGTCATCATCAAATTATAACAGTCTTCGTCCCACTTGCTTGCCAAGCTATCAAAGCTTAAGGGCTATGAAAAGTAAGAGAAGCTTGCGGAGGAACCTCTGTTGATTCTACCACATCAGCATCCCAATAAATGCTCGTCTTCTACATCTGTTTGGATATAGAAAATTAACTTGCAGGAGAGAAGTAACATTTCACGTCCGCATCAGCAAATGTTTTATCTTACCCTACTTCCCATGCCACTTGTCCTCAAACTATTAGACTTAGAAGCTAAGGAAACATAGGGATGTTGGCGTGAGATAGATTAGCTTCTGCAGCATAGTCATTAACACAAGAGAATCTGTGTTCTTCTTCTTCTTTGAGTATTTATCAGGATTTGTCAGGTTTTCTACTGATATGAGTTTACACCCTTGATTACAAAATCATAAGAAAACTCGATCATAACCATCTTTTTGTACTACTTTAATCAATTATCACAGATTTTTGGCTAACTTCTTCGTATACTTGTCTTTCTAACTTTCACCAATGAGTTATCGATCATATAATAAATTAAGGGTAATTTTCTGCTCGTTTATCTGCATACCATTTTCTTTCGCACTCCATAAAGAGTTATTGGTAGTTTTGCTATTCGAATATTAGTTATCCAAGTGAAGTCATCACCAACAACAGTTATCCATTGATTTGTCGTTGGTAGGTTCAAACCTACATGGCGGATACCTTGCAAATACCTCACAACTTTATCACCTTACCACGATTTAAGCTTTCTCCCATAATGATGCCACATATCCGTATGTTTTTATGCACGTATAGTAGCCTCCTCTTGGATCGAGGAGGTATATTATAGCCATCTAAGAATAAATTCAAGACCGGTGTGATATCTGTTGGCAGTTTAAATAACTAATTAAAGCGTTTGAAATTCCAAAAGTTATCAGTCTCACTACAAGAAAGAGGTTTATTGCCGACGGTAATATTATTTGTTATCGGTAAAAGGACGATTAGTGCTGATGGATATTTATGGAGTCGTCGGTATAACATATTTAATTTTTTACTAATTTTTTGAATATTTTATGCCGATGACTTATTAATACCCGGCAGCATAAATAATATACCGACAAAATTGTATTATTTACCATCGGTAAAATATTATATTACCGACGGGTTATATATGTTCCGTCGGTAATATATTTTTTTAATTGACAATTGTATTTATATCTTTATCGACAGTTAATATTGTTCTCGTCGCTATTAAATTTGATTTAAACTAACTGATTGTTTTCAATCCGTCGCTACAACTATATTAAACCGACAAAAAAAAAAAAATGTTCGTCGGTATAAACTCCAGCTATTAATAACCTGAGCTCAACCCCCCGTCATGTATTCATTGTGATCCAAATCATTCGATCCCCTCCGGCCTCCCCTCCCCTTCCGCGCGCCTCTCGCCTCCCCTCCCCTCCCGCACGCCTCCAGCTTCTATCCACCGACGATGTCTGGTCCTCCTCCGGTGTGTCCTCCTCCTCCTCCTTCTCTAGTAACCCTAATTTTTTTTTTATTCCAAATTACACCCTAAAGTTTGAAATGTTAGCACAATACCGCTTTTGTCAACTACTTAATTTTCTCATTTGATCATTTTTATCTGATTAAAATTGAATTGCAGGGGGCAACATGTAGCTTGTAAAATCAGCAAATTAATTAAGTATAGGTCCTTAACTATTTTGCAATATTAGAGCATCTCCAGTCCTCGGATCTAACTTGCTCCATGGATATCTCTTTTCCTCCCTTAAATCTTTTTTCATTGCTTTTAGTTTTTGAAATATCCGGTGGATGAATATATATATTTGGGGTGGATATGACGTTAGAATAGAACCATGGCTTCTTTCATTTTGATCTTGAGTTTATTTCAAATGATCCAATTCTTCATTAGCATTCACCAACATCATGGAAAAACTTCCCAGTTTCAGGTGAAGATTTTGCTTTGAGGATGCACTTTTATAGGATTTGAGACCATTCATTTGTAGATCTATATGATATTGGATTATGACTTCCTCGAAGTTCGATATTAGCAATATAAAATACAGGATTAGTCAGTGTATTTATAGTCCATCTGTTCAATATATACTGATCCGGCAAAGATGTGACAAATTGCAATCTCAAGACGAGTAACATGTGTCTGCAAGGAAACCCTTCAATCTCAAATATTTTACAACTGCATCTTGCTTCATTATTTTCTTTTGTATATTTCACATATTTTATTTTTAATTCTCATTCTTTCTTTACGGTATAGGTAATAGAGCAACCATCAAATTTAATTGGTATATAATTCAACTAATGTATTCTTTTTCCTCACATTGTGGGAAAAAATGAGTTCATACTTTCATTGCACTGCATTGTCCTGCATCCCGTTGTAAAAATATCTATAGAGTATGCTAGTATCCATTTAGCACGGATTTCATTTAAAGATGTCAACCACTTTTTACCTTACAATGCTCTATTTTCAATCATATCTTTCTATTTTGTTTCAAACTCATTAGGGGTCTCTGAGTTCCAAATACAATTTTTAAAAGGATTGATAAAATTATTGTCATACGTCGTTGCACCCAATTTCTCAAAAATCTTACTCTTGATATGCCACATGCAGAATCGATGATGTGCTCGTGCGAGTACTATCCGAATGCAGCTGCCATTGCCGGATCCTGATCAGTGATGATGACTTCAGGCTCTTTATTACTCATGGCTTCTAAAAACTTCTGAAACAACCAAATAATTATTTTATTGTTTCATGTTTTAAAAATCCAATACCAAAAACTATTGACTGACCATGGTGATTGATTCCAGTAAAAGGTGCAAATATCATCGAGTACTGATTCGTTTCATTTGTTGCATCGAATATGACAATATCTTTAAAATAGTGGTATGTTTTTCTTACCCTACCATTAGCCCAAAAGTAGTGTATTAATTTGTCTTCATCATCAGTTTCAAAAGTATAAAAAAAAACTAGGATTGCTTCATTGTTCAGTTTTAAAATGCTCCAATAAATTATACGCATCATATTCATTTTCAGCATGTTTTTCCTTTCGATCCAAATGTCTGATATCTTTTTCTGTACAACCAATGTTTCATACCTAGCGGATTGAATCCCTCAAAGTGAGATATTTTTTGAAATACCTATATTTACTACTCTTGCTTGTTTAAACAATGTCTTCTTTTTAGCGGTTATCTGATGGTGTGATGGAAACAAGTGAGCTTTACTTGGTATTGCAAGAGGGTGGATGTGCCCTTCTGTAAAATTCGTGACTGTCCATTTTCCCTCCAAATTTTTTGTAAATCGTGTAGATGACTTACAACCTTCCTTTATAATATGTTTTCTTCGTCTAATTGCAACATCCAATGGCCTAGGTCTAATATTTGGAGTTCCTTCCTTAGCATATACAAAAACATTATATCGTAACTCTTTTGTTTTAGAATATCCCGTAGACGAGCTACTTATGCCAAATCCTCCCTCTCTTGCATATTTCATGTAAAATAATTTTTCTTCTTCTCTCGTATCATCTCCACTTTTGGTTTCAATACTTCGTTAGTCTGAGGTATATAAATTTCAGCATGTTTCACTACACCCATTTGAGGAATAAACTACATAAATAAATGACGAACAAAGTTTGTCTTTTAATAAACGACAGTCAATTCATAATTTTTAGAGGTAAAAAATGACAGGCATTGAAAAACGTCATACTGAAAAATGACGGTCATTACCCATCCTTTTTCAACAGTATTGGTGTAGTGTTCCATGTCATTCAGGGAAGCTTCACCTTGCTCCATGAAAATCTAATAATTTGAGCTAAGCGTTAAATTGATTAAATCAAATTAATATTATTAATGCATGCTTCTTATATGAACATTGAAAGGGTGATAGGTCCTATACACATGCTAGAATCCTAAGATCCCTTAATAGCCACTAGTTCTTGACTTGTTCTATTCCAAGAAAAATTCAGCAACACCACATTGTCTAATTATGTACTCGAAGAACATGTAGGGAGTGCGTGACGAAATTTCTTGAAATAGAACAATCCCAAGGACATAGCAACTATTAAAAGATCTCGGCATTCTAGCACCGGCAAGTGGGGATTATTTACATATAGAACATATACTTTGGCCGATATCCATGACTATATCGAGTAAAATATAAAGGTTCTATATATAAAAAACCCTCGGGCAATTCGACTGTCGTTGCTATCTTACAAAACGTAAGAATACTCGAGCCAACTGACAAGTGAATCAGTTGACTGTAGAGTTACGCCTTTACTGATTGCTCACGACCCCATCGAACGAAATTCTAACTTATGATCCTAGTGTGCACATTCAATTGGTATTGTGTACTACATTTTTAATCAAATATATAATGCAATATATGCATGCATATATATGAATGTCAATTAATTGAAACTTAATTTGCAGGTTATTAAGAGATTACTGGCTCGGATGCGCTATCTCACTCGCTCGCTGACTCGCACTCTCGCTCATAGCCTCACTCTCAAGCTCTCGCTCTAACTATCTCAGTCGCTCGTTTGCTATAGCTCTCACTATCTATCCCTTGCTTGCCAAAACCTATAACCCTAACCCTAACCTTGTAATCAAGCCCTAAGACTAACCCAACACAAGCCCTAACACTAAACACTAGCCCTAAACTCTAACCCCGGCCTGCACTAATTACCAAATACATAATTAACCCTAACCCTAACCCTAACACTAAACACTAACCCTAACCATATCCCTTAACACTAAACAATAACCCTAAACTCTAAATCAAGTCATAACACTAACCCTAAACCCTAACCGAGGAAAAACCTAACCCTAACCGGGGTATAACCCTAACCATATCCCTTACCCTAACCTAAACACTAACCCTAACATCAAAATGAAGCAATAAAACTAACATTAAATGCAGAGATGGTGGTTGCCGGAATGTGTTGATGTTGAAGTTTTTTATTTTTTACTGTCAGCCGGCATGAAGCTAGGGTCGGTCGAGAAGAGGGGAGGGAGGGAGGGAGGAATAGATGATGGAGGAGGGCACATAGATTATCCTTGATCCCAATTAAACACATGAAGATTGAAAAAAAAAAGCCCAACATAACAGTCAGTGACCCTTACCTAGAGTTTGGAATGATTCGGATCGGGGATCTGTGAGAAAGAAGGGAGGAAGCGAGACTCCTTCTACTCTGGATCGACGGTCTGTTGGGTAAAAAAACAACGAAAAACCAAGTTAGGGTTAGGTGGGAAGAAGGTAAAAAAAAAAGAACAAAACAAAATCCAACTCGAGATGGTCGGAGGGCAGACAATTGTTGTTCCTGTGATCGCAGGAAGAGAGGGGGAGCAGTCGGATCGACGAAAGGGGGAGCAGCCGATCAATGAATGGGAGCAATTGGATCGAAGAGGGGGAACATGATCAAAGAGAGCATAAGTTCAGAGAAGCCAGCTGTATACCTGTCAATCTGATATTAATATAATGTCAGATTACAACTGGACTCGACGAACTCATTCACAGTGCTGTGGACCCTAGGCCATTCGACCAAACATTATCGGACGGTCTTTTTCAATAGCTCATTTTTAACCTCCACCGCACACCGCACAATATCATACCCCTCTCTCTCTCTCTCTCTCTATATATATATATATATATATATATATATATATATATATATATATATATATATATATATATATATATATATATATATATATATATATATATATATATATATATATATATATATATATATATATATATATATATATATATATATATATATATATATATATATATATATATATATATATATATATATATATATATATATATATATATATATATATATATATATATATATATATATATATATATATGGGAAAGGGTAGCCTACTCCATGGAGTAGGCTACTTACCTACTCCATGGCCTAAATAGATGCCACATGACACTTTTTAATTGGGTATTTTGTGAATGTATGGTCAATCCATTATAGATAGATTATGATTATGAAAAAAAATCCAAAGAAAAAAATCAAAATCAACCCGATCAAGTTGTAGCAAATTTAACGGTAAACTGTGCATCATAAAAATAATTTTTTTTTGCAAGCTAAAAACGCCACTTGGCATGTGTTTTTCTCAATTTTTTTTTCTTGACAATTGTTGGGAGGGGTGAACCTAAGTTGACAAAGTCTTAACTCCGATTAAAAAGTGTCACGTGGCATCCATTTAACCTATGGAGTAGGTAAGTAGCCTACTCCATGGAGTAGGCTACCCTTTCCCTATATATATATATATATATATATATATATATATATATATATATATATATATATATATATATATATATATATATATATATATATATATATATATATATATATATATATATATATATATATATAATATTTCAAGGTTTTGTGGGGGGGACAAACATTTAATTGAGTCGAGAGACAAACCGCAAGAGATAAAGACAGTCGTTCATTGCTGTTAGGGTGAGTGTCATTCACTTGGAAGAGATAGATTAACAGCTGTGATTGATCCGACCAGCTCTTCAAAAATGGAAGGTGATCTGTCCGTCCGGACTGGATTAAATGGACAACTGTTATTATACCACGGGTTAGTATCTCTCTCTTCCTCTCCTATCCTCCGATCCCCCTCAGTCTCAGCCCCGCCCCCATTTCTCTCTTCCTCTCTCTCCCCCGATCAAAGCGTTGATCGGCCAGGGGATCTGAGATTTGACACTCTCTTCCTCTTTCCTCCGATCCCTTCTTCTTCTATGGTAGATCCACAGCCTGGGAGAGCTGGATCCAGCTCCCCCTCCCCTGGATCGGGTCCGGCTCGGCAGAGCAAAAAGGCAACGTAGTCGGGGGTCGCGGATCGGGTGGATTCAGTAGCCAAGGAGGGGATGTATCCAGATCCCCCTCCCCTATTTTCTCATTCTCTGGATCTCAGTCTCAGCCCCACCCCTTTTCTTTCTTCCTCTCTTCTCTCCTCCGATCTCTCTCTCTCTCTCTCTCTCTCTCTCTCGATCGATCGATCGAACTGGTAAAACAGTGGCTGGCGCAATGACCAGGCGAAAGGAAGAGGAGTTGTGGCTGTTATAAATCCCGATAGAAAAGGGGAGGGGTTTGATCGGCTTCCCTCCCCTCTTCCTCTCTGGTGGATTGGCAAAAGGGGGAGGGGACCGATCTCTTCCGGTAGATCCGTAGCCGGGGAGAGCTGGATCGGGTGGATGCAACAGCCGGGACCGATCTCCATCGATGAACAAGTCTCTCGCTCGATCAAGATCTCGATCTCAGATTATTATTTTTTGATTGCAGCTCTCTCTGTCTCTCGCGATCTCACTTTTTTTTTTATTGCAGATCTACAGTTACCGGCTGGGTCGGGGGGGATGGAGGTGATGATTTTTTTCCCTTCTTTTTTTTCTTTCCTTTTTTTTTCTCTCATCTCAATTTTTTTTTTTAGATTGCAGTCCTATGCTGTTGTCGACGGGGTCGAGGTCCTCGCCAGTGAACAGGTCTCTTACTCGATCTCTCTCGATCTCAGATTTTTTTTTTTGTTTGACTATTTTTTTATTTCAGTTTATCCCTTCGAACAGATCAGGTATGTATATGTTCCTTTTAACTTTTTTTATGTTCTTGCATTGTGATTGTTGGAGATCATATTTGACCTTCTTTGCTCATCTATTTTGAACCAAATTGTTTGAAATGTATAATCAAATTATATATGGAATGTATTTGAATCACACTCATATCCGGCCGGTGAATTACAGACCCAGTTGGTGAATCCCCAAGGTGTTGAAATTATATATAGTATTTATCTGCACAAGTTTTTATCTGTGCTAATGATTGCATCAATTAACTTTACTGCCGAGGTATTAAAGCCTCCGTATATTTGCACTAATTAATTGGCTCATTTCCTTTATAAAACTTTCACAATTAACACTTTGTATTAATTATATTTACTAATTTCAGGAAATCACATAATTTTTGACATCCAAACTTGCAGGAGAATATGTCACAATAGATCCAACATGTCTTTTGATATCAACGGTGCAGGTAACATAAGCGACCCTTCGTCTTGCTACAATTTTTTTTTCTATCCATGGTTTTTTTTGTTCGGTCAAAAATTATTCTATTGGTTGTAATCAATGAGTTAATTGATGTCTGTGTTGGTTGCTCCATGGTTTTTTTTTATTCGGTCAAAAATTGCTCTATGGTTGTAATCAATGAGTTAGTTGATGTATGTGTTGGTTGTTCTCTGTTTTATTTTTCAACCATAATTTTTTCTATTGGTTGTAATCAATGTATACTCCGGTAGGACCTCTCTTTCTCTCTTTCTATTTTCCAATGACTTCTATGTGTAGTTTCTGATTTCTGAAAAAAAAAAATTTTTATACCCCTACTTTCGTTCCACGATCATCAAGGTAACACATTTCTTTCTTCCCATGATTTTTATGTGTAGTCTCTGCAATCTTTATTTACAAGTCACTGACCATTATCTCTGTGATCACTGCTTTTATACAAGAATCAATTATGGAAGATAAGACTTGGCTGAAAATAATAGAATTCATAATGGAGTAATCATGCCTCTATTTTGTTTACAAGTTGTTTGAAGTGTGATGCTCGCATGGGGTTATGATTGGATTTTGAATGAATCAGTTTCAAGCCAACGTCTCTTACTTTGGTTTCATCTTTTGCACAAATCGCCACCGAGCTGCATACCCTAATCATTAGTTTATTGAATGGTTTTGTTGTTTGGTGCAACACAAGTCCTCATTAACCATCTGTCACGACGTAATATCTGATGCATAGTTCTTACCCATTCCAAATTGTGGATCGTACGTACTACCTATCCATTCTTATTTTGTTACTTTCTCTGTTCATGGCTTTTTAGCCCCAGAAGTTGGCGGGCTTTCTCATGCAATTTTTGTTTTGGTTTGGGTATATTCCTCTGATTTTGCTATGGCCAACTATTAGTTATATAATCTTGCATGACTTTTTAGATAAATTCAATGGAGTTTGCATGTTTCAGAATATTTGTTATCTTCATTGTTAAATATATTACTGATGGTGTGAACGGGCCTCATCGAGTGCGTTGAGCTGAGTGCATGTTGTAGGCAGATCGAGAGCCTGAAAAGCTTGTTATCCAATGGGCTTGGCATGATTGTGAGGACCAGTAGTCTCCAATTGTGTTACTTATTTTATTTTCTTACAGTCACCATGTCGTCCCATCTCTTAGATCCACTCCTCAGCAGCCCGACGCGACGATCAGGTTTCCCCTTCAACTCTCTCTCTCTCTCTCTCTCTCTCTCTCTCTCTCTCTCTCTCTCTCTCTCTCTCTCTCTCTCTCTCTCTCTCTCTCTCTCTCTCTCTCTCTCTCCCCCTCCCAATTTGTTTGTGTTGTGAATTTTTTTTACTAAGAGAGTGTCTTTTTGTGTTGCTTTTTTTTATGTTGTTTTCTTTCTTTACAATCTCCATGTCATCCCATCCATCACCAGCTTCAACTCCTTTAGACATGGGTTTGGCCATAGCCATGGAAGAGGCCATGGCCACCACGAGGTGGAGGAAATGAGGAGATGTGGAGTCTCTGAGGGCGTAAATGGAGACTTACTACGAGAATAAGCTGCAACCTTAAATTTTTTTTTGGAACTCCAACTAGTAATGAGTTCACAATCACAATCCATTTGCCATTATTCTCTCTCTCTCTCTCTCTCTCTCTCTCTCTCTCTCTCTCTCTCTCTCTCTCTCTCTCTCTTTCTCATGGGGTTTTTATGATGCTCTGTTTCTTTTCTCTCTTTTTTTTATGTTGGTTGATGCGCTATTTCTGATTTTTTATTTTTTTAGGCATGTCCCTCGACAAGTATTCATCAGCCGTGGATTACACATTACACAGACACAATGACCCCCTTTCCTCTCTCACCCTTACAATCTTGCAGTTGAGTGAGTTATAAAAGAAGGTGAAGGTGGTGGTGAAGGAGCAGCTTTACTCGTTGCTACTCCACACACACTCTCTCTCTCATTACTTATTTAAAAATTATGTTAGGATTTGTTACTAGATTGATATAGATTGAAAAAGTGGATGTGAGCATTTGAAAAGCTTCATAGTGTTAAACATTAGTTAGAGATAGTTGCTGCAAAGCCTTAGCCTTTTAAAGAATTGGCTTCGGGTGATTAATTTGATGTGAGTTTTTGTTCCTTCATTAGATTTTCATAGAAAATGGCTTCCTTCCATTTGAAAAGATTGTGGAAAATCTTATATGAAGAAGCTTTGCTGAATCTGGAAAAGAGAAAGCAAGGAAGAAAATTTTGAAATTCAAATGAAGATAGAGAGGGAGAGATGTAAAGGGGGATAGCTGGGAGGAAGGCCCAACCCATCACATATCCCGTCAACCTGCTGCCTGCAACTCCATTTTTCAATAGTTGTTTTTTTATTGGGGTTTTTGTTTTGTATATAGGGTGGATGCTATTTTTGAGATTTTTGATTTGTATGTAGGGTATCATCTCTCATTTAGTCGGTCTTGGGTTACCAAATTCTGTTATGTTATCTTCTATTGTATTACCTTTATGACAATAACTTTGTATAGTCATTCTATTGTTTGCATATCTGTTTTATGACTATTGTTTTTCTGAATTTTGAAAATGTATAATCAAATTATACATGAAATGTATGTGAACTTTGTTAACTTTTGTCTTTTTTACTTGGAGTTCTAGATTAATTAATTCCTATTTGACAATGTTGATGAACATTGGCCAATGATCCATCAAGGTATTCTTCCACGGGCCCGACGAGCCCTCTCCCAATCATTGGTTTTATTCTAAGTGACCAAGAGTGCGGGACTCGATGGCCTCCTTCATGGAGAAAAGAGTTTACATCGATTTTTGTTTTTTGTTTTTTTTTTCTACTACCTAACTGTTCATTGCATCCCTACTGTTGCGTCTTGCCACATCAGGTGTTGTATTCGTTTTGATTTTCATCGGTTTACTTCATGCTGGGGTGATATACGATCATTGATTGCCACATCAAGTGTTGGAGCCCATTGCTACAACACCTACTTGGGCCAAGTATTTTTCTTTTAGCTACCTGATTGATTTGCTACATTTGCTTATGGCCCAATCGTGGTATGCCCGAACTTAGTCTGGTAGCAAGTATAGTCCCCATTATACCCTTTCTTTTTGCCGACAACCAGACCATGATTGTGGGTGCAAATTTTGGCAAGAAGTCTGCAAACAGCGGGACCCACCGGCCCTGCCTGGTGGGCCCACGAAGACTACAGCGGGACCCACCGGCCCTGCCTGGTGGGCCCACGAAGACTACAGCGAGACCCACCGGCCCTGCCTGGTGGGCCCACGAAGACTACAGCGGGACCCACCGGCCTGCCTGGTGGACCCACGAAGACTACAGCGAGACCCACCGGCCCTGCCTGGTGGGCCCACGAAGACTACAGCGGGACCCACCGGCCCTGCCTGGTGGGCCCAAGAGCCTGTGGAATCCCTTAGGAGACGGTAGCGGGGCCCACCAGCTTTACCTGGAAGATCCCCAGATGCTGCAGCAAAAACCGCCATTTACCACCAGACCACCAGAGAATCCTATAAATAGCAGAGCCTTCGAATGTAAAAGGATCCGAAATTTCTGATTTCCATTCTGAGATCTGACTTTCAGAACCCAGAGCTCTGAAATCTCTCAGCTTTCTATCTCCCACCTCTCTTTGATCTTCTTCTCTCCTTTGAAGAGATCAGATTGGATTCAGTGATACTCGGCCTGTCGAGATCACTTCAATACAAGTGTTAGTGAATTCGGGTTGCTCCCTATAGCACGGAGACGTAGGCTTCGGCTGAACTCCGAGATCATATCTCTCGTGTCAAATTCTCTCTGTTTGCATATCGAAAGAAGCAACTTCAATCAACAGATCGAACAACGATCTATTCGACTCAAACCTCGATTGACTGGTGAGGCGAAGTCTTCGGGTCGGCACGAAGATTTTCCCCCACAGTTTGGCGCCGTCTGTGGGATCCGAAAGAAAAGTCCAGCTCTCTCCACTACTATTAGATTGGTTGAGCATACAACCGATCTTCATAGCCAAACTTCCTCGCCTCCTCGGTTGATCAGACAACTGATCGGACGTCGACACTCTTGTTGCACCCTTCGCTCTCTAAATGGCGAGAACGAAGCACCAGGATCAACCAGAAGGAAGTAACACTCAACAACAAGCTCGTCCTGAGACTCGATCAATGAGTCAAAGGCTCAACTTCGGACAGCCCCTTGCTGTTCCAGAGATGGGGGTTCGCTCAGGAAGTGGGAGATCTGTCGATCGGCCGATCGCCCAACCCGCACGACAGTCGATTGGGCAAACTGCCCCCGTTCCTGCTGAAGACCCTCCATCGACTTATCAAATCTCTGCGATCGACTTCCAATTGCTTCAATTGGCAAAGCAAAATGCCACCCTCACTGCTGAGAGGGATGCTCTTAAGAAAGCAGCTTCCGAGGCTGGGATCGATTTTCCTATCCCCTCTACAAGTGAAAGGGTCAATCTTCCGCGACATTCAACCCACTCCGAGCAACGGAGATCAATGGGCACTGCTGCCCTCGAGAGGATTCGTCGCGACCCAACTCCCTCTGCTGCCCCGTGGAAGCAGAGTGTTTGGGATCGCCTCGATGATGAGTCCTCCCAATCTTCTTCTGGTCGCAACTGCGATAAGAAGACACCTTCAAAGCTCGATGTACCAAGGAGGCACCAGATGAAAGGCGCTCCTTCAAAGAGTAGAGTCTCCCCTTCCATTCCACTTTAACGTGGACTTGGATCGGAACTTCGACATCGACTCCAACCGGCAAATACTTCAATGCCTGAGCAAGACCTTGCGATTTTGCCTCTTGACCCACCTCTAGGTCGAGGATATGGTCGTAGGGACGGTTATTCTTCTGCCGGGCCTCTCCATTGAAGCCTCTTCGAGTCAACATTTCCAAGGGGATGGAGAACTCCTATCCTCCCCAAATTCAACTGCGTCAAAGGAGATCCAACTCTCCATATACTTGCCTTCAAGCAAGCTTTGACACCGCACGAAGAAGAGAACAACGTGCTTTGTCGCACTTTTGCCGGGAGTCTCGATGAGCCATCACTTGATTGGTATCATAATCTCCGAGCTGGGTCCATCACTCAGTTCGGTGTTTTGGCTAACCTTTTCGTGCAGCATTATCAACTCAATCTGAAGCCGGAAAAGACGCTCGACTCCCTATATCGGCTAAGGATGGGTGCTGATGAAACTCTCCGCAATTTCACCAGGAGATTTCGCAACGAGCATGCTGCCCTCTCTGGAAGACATCTGGATGATGAAGCCATCATGTTGGCTTTCCAGAACGCCCTCCGATTCGATCTACACATCTACAACGACTTTATTCATAATCTCCCTCCTTCTCTGGGTTCTATGTTTGATCGGATCCAGAGAGAGATTGAGGTCGAAGATGATCAAGTAGCCCGAAAAGGGAGAGAGTCGAAGCGAAGGCCCTCGGAAAGAGAAGCTCCGAAGTATGCTGCCAAAGCTCACAACGCTGAGGCAGCAGCTCCCCCAGTCAACAAACGGCCAAAGAATGATGGACGTCGATCTCCTACGAAGACCACGTTCACCGAGTGGAATTTACCAATCGAGCAGATACTCGACCGCATTCAACATGAGGAGTTCCTTCGAAGGCCCAATCCTCTTCAGCCAAACTCAAAATTTACCGCTGACAAAACGGTCTACTGCGACTTCCACCGAAGTCATGGCCATTCCACCGATCAGTGCTATCGGCTGAAATTCCATCTTGAAGACTTATTGCGAGAAGGCCACCTTCAAGAGTTTGTCAAAGGCGGACAGGATCAATGTCGAGCCTCTGCAAAGGGGAAAGAAGCATGTTGGATCCATCAAATCTCCTCCAACCGGCAACCTATCTCTGTGAATGCCAATGTCTTTGGTATTCATGGAACATTGCACAATCAAACCTTGACCGGGAAGGAAGTGGATCGGCAAGTTCGACGCATCTTCCACGTTCGTTCTGCTGCGAACAAGGAGGATACCTGGATCAAGAAACCTATCGAAGGTTTGGCTTGGCCATCTATTGTTTTCAATGACTCCGATCTTCAAGGAGTCCATACTCCCCATCGAGACCCCCTGGTCTTGAAACTCCTCATCGATGGAAGCACCGTCAATCGAATCCTCATCGACACAGGGAGCTCCATCGATATTATGTTCTCAGACTGTTTCAAACGTCTGGGACATAAGTACTCAAGCCTCGACGTCGTCCCGACTGTGATCACTGGCTTCAACGGTGAGCAAAGCATTACGGTGGGCGAATCGAGATTCACTTTAGACCTTAGCCGAGAGACTCGAGTCTCGGTAAGGTTTGCAATTGTCGAAGGAGTGTCCAGCTACAACGCCATCCTAGGGCGACCATTCCTCCACCAAATCAATGCCATTTCCTCTTCTTACCATCAACTCCTCAAGTTTGCAACGGGAGAGGGCATTGTCTGTATTCGAGGTGATCAGCAAGCTGGGAGGTCTTGTGAGGTTGCCGCGGCTAAAACAGATCGTAAGATCAATCTTGCTCCTCCAAAGCGGCCACGAGATGAAGCTGGTCCCTCTTCGAAATAGCAATCAAAGGAGATTCCACTGATCGAACCCCCACCAGTCGAATGGGAAGCCTCACCTTCAATTGAAGAAATCATCCCTATCAATATCGGCAGTGGAGATCTCCCTCGACAAATATTTATCGGTACCGGTCTTAGCGACGCAGAAGCGCGAGACATGGTATCCTTCCTCCTGTCCAATATCAACGTCTTTGCTTGGTGTTTCGAAGATATGCCTGGTATCAATCCAGATGACGCTTGTCACCGACTTGCGATCAAAGAAGAAGTGAAGCCTGTCAAGCAAAAGCCACAGACTATCCGACCAGACCTACAAATTGTCGTTCAAGAAGAGATCAACAAGCTACTCGTAGCAGGATTCATTCGTGAAGTAGAGTATCCTACTTGGATCTCTAATATAGTTGCTGTTCCAAAAAAGAACGGGAAGGTCAGAGTGTGCATCGATTTTACCAATCTCAACAAAGCTTGTCCCAAAGATCCATTCCCCATGCCAAGGATAGATAGACTCGTCGATGCCACTGCTGGCCACGAGCTATTGTCTTTTATTGATGGGTACTCTGGGTACAATCAAATTCCACTTCACTCTGATGATCAAGAGAAGACATGCTTTGTGACTAGCAGAGGCCTCTATTGCTACAACGTAATGTCATTCGGCCTCAAAAATGCTGGTTCCACTTATCAAAGACTGGTCACAAAGATGTTCGAAGACCAGATCGGTCGCAACGTCGATGATCTCCTCACAAAAAGCTCCAACAGAGGAAATCATTTAGCTGATCTGACTGAAACCTTTCAAGTCCTCCGAAAGTATCGCATGAAGCTCAATCTGGCCAAGTGTGCTTTCGAAGTTCAATCAGGCAAATTCCTAGGTCACCTTGTGACCAGGAGAGGTATTGAAGCCAACCCCGACCAAATTCGAGCCATCCTCGACATGCCATCACCTACTAATCGGAAGGAAGTACAACGTCTCACTGGAAAACTTGCCGCCCTCAATCGGTTCATCTCAAAGTCTTCCGACAAATGTAAACCTCTTTTCGACAAACTACGAAAGGCGGATACTTCAAGGTGGAATTCAACTTGCTAAGAATCTTTTCAAGGCATCAAGAAATATCTGGCGCAAGCTCCTATCTTGAAGGCTCCTCTTCCCAAAGAAGATTTATGGCTCTATCTCGCCGTGACCGATCAAGCAATCAGTACGGTCCTAGTAAGCAGAAGAGAAGGCATTGAGCATCCAGTCTACTACATCAGCCATACTCTTCTTCCGGCTGAAACTCGATATTCAAAAACTGAGAAGGTCATTTTGGCCTTGCTCACTGCATCATGTCGCCTCCAACCCTACTTCGTCTCTCATCAGATCACTGTCATTTCAGAACATCCACTCAAAGATATTGTTGACAAAGCTGGTCGAGCTGGTCGAATGACTAAATGGGTGATCGAAATGAGTGCTCTGGGAATTCAATTCGAATCTCGCACTTCCATCAAAGGTCAAGCTATTGCTGATTTTCTAGCTGACTTTCCAGTCGAAGACCCCATCACTTGGGAAGAAGACGTCGATATGCGCCTAGAAGATGAAGCTGATCCTCCGTTCAGTCTTGCAACAAAAACCGATCCAAGCCTCAAAGCAATCGCCACAACTCCTCCATGGAAACTTTACACTGATGGAGCTTCAAGTGCGATCGGTTCGGGAACTGGGATAGTCTTGGTATCCCCCGAACTTGATCATCTCTAGAAGGCCACTCTCCTCGGGTTCAATGCCACCAACAACGAAGCCGAATACGAAGCACTCATTTCCGGACTCGAAATGGCTGAATCCCTGGGGGTAGATCGAATTATCATCTACAGCGATTCCCAGCTGATCATAAGGCAAATCAATGGAGAGTACACAGCTCGAGAAGAAAGAATGCAACTCTATTTGGCCTTAGTACGACGTCTTCAACAACGTTTTACTAATACTGAATTTATTCAAATTTTAAGAGTAGAGAACCGAGAAGCAGATGCCTTAGCCAATGCTGCCTCAGTTCTTGGAGACTCACTTGGAGGAAGGCAAATACAGATCGATTATCAAGAAGTGCCCAAGACCATCCCCGATCAACAGATCCTTACTACTACAAACGGATCTGGGGGTGGAGATCAACTGACATTGAACCTCACTACTACAAGTAAGCCTGGAGACTGGAGACGATCAATTTTCGACTTCTTCGAGCATGGAAAAATGCCGGAAGATCCAAATCAAGCCCGAAAACTCCAAAGAAAGCTTCCTTGCTATACTATTCAAGGAGAAGATCTATATTTCAAATCTCACAACGGGATGTTGCTCAAATGCCTTGGTCCCGAGCAAGCACAGGCAATCCTGATTGATATCCACTCTGGAGCTTGTGGGAATCATTCGGGAGGAAGATCTCTTGAAGCCAAGACGAAGCTACAAGGTTATTACTGGCCTACAATGGCAAAAGATGCTCGCCAAGTTGTTCAAAGGTGCGAGCCATGCCAACGACACGCTCGAGCAATCCATCTCCCTGCAGATGAGCTTCACCAATTGTCGAGTCCATGGCCCTTTCATCAGTGGGGATTGGACTTCTTGGGGCCTTTTCCTCCAACTCCGAGCAAGAAGAAATATCTACTACTGGCCACTGATTACTTCACCAAATGGGTCAAAGCTGTGCCCCTCTTCCGAGAGACCGATGATGAAGTGATCAAGTTCATACGACATAACATATTCTCAAGGTTTGGCACACCTCAAGTACTTGTCGCTGACAATGGAGCTCAATTCGACTCTGACAAGTTCCGTGAGTTCTGTCTGAACAACGGAATCAAGCTCTTCTACTCAACTCCAAGGTACCCTCAATGCAATGGTCAAGCCGAAGCCTCAAATAGAGCTATTCTTGGTATACTCAAGAAGAAACTCAACGACAAGAAAGGATTATGGGAACAAGTCCTACCTGAAGTTCTTTGGGGATATCGCACAACCCCGAGAAGGTCAACAGGGTTCTCACCCTTTCGTCTAACGTATGGGTCGGAAGCAGTACTCCCAACAGAAAACATATCAAGTACTCTGAAGACCAGGGCAGTTAAAGAAGGAATCAACGAAGAGCTTCGGATCAATGATCTAGACTTCTCTGAAGAACTACGAGACCAAGCCTCCTTTCGTGTGGCCAAGTACCAGCAGAAGATCAAACGAGTCTACGATGAAAAGGTCTACAAGAGACAATTCCCAGTGGGCAGTCTGGTCCTCAGAGCAGTTTTCTACAACACAAAGGAACACAGCAGTGGGAAACTTGCTTCCAACTGGGAAGGTCCATATATCGTCGAATCAATGGGAGGCAAAGGCTCTTATAGACTGATCTCACCGGAAGGAGATAGATTGCCACGATCTTGGAATTCTAGACACCTCAAATTGTTCTATCCCTGATGTAAAGGCCATGATGAATAAAGTTCTTTTTCAAATGTTCAAGAGTGCAATGTTCAGCTTTTCAATTCAAGTTCTGAAGCAGCTTCAAATCGTCTACATTCAAATTACCAGGTCGTTTAACAAGTTTGGGTGTTTGAGTTGCGACTCATCCCCTTACAGGCAAATGTTAAACTGTTTCGGGTTGTGTTACAACACAACCTTTAAATTACTACGTCTATTTAACATGTTTGGGAGCTTTGTGTTGCGACACTACCCCTTACTTACAATTGTTAAATGACTTTCAATTTCAAATTCAATATCGTCTAACAGGTTTGGGTACTTGAGTTGCGACTCAACCCCTCCCATATAAATGTTAACGATTTCAAGTTGTGCATTGCAACAACCTTCAATTTTCAAGTTACTTAATATATTCGGGTGATTGAGTTGCGACTCGACCCCTTATTTTCAAGTGTATGAATATCCAATCATTCCAATAACATTCCAGAACTCAACATTCAAAGAATTCAATACCAGAGACATTCAATTTTCAAACACCAAAAAGATTTCTATTATCAAAAATTGTCAAGTACAGGAGTAAGCTTTTTCATATCAAGAGTTTACAAGTGTAAACAGCAAAAAAGAAGATAGAAGTACATCAGGGTTTTGCCACACTTTGCGCACGCGACTTCTCTCCCTCGGATCCAGCGCGAGCTTTGCTCGCAACCGAAGCCTTTGAAGATCGGACACTGCTGGCATGGACCCTAAGTGCCTCCACCGCCTTCTCGGCTGTTTCCTGGTAGCTCTTGACTTTAGATAGCGCATGCTCTAACTCCTTCTTGGAGGTCTCCTCTCGGGCAATAAAGGCAGCATGCTGGGCAGTAAGTTGTTCCTTTAGCTCCTTAATTTCAGTTGCATGATCACTGGACACGGTCTCAACCTTGCAGAGCCGATTCTTCAAGGATTCGAGTTCATGACCCTGTGCCTCGTTACGGTTCTGCAACCCCTTGCTCTCCAGTTTCTCTTTGCGAAGCTCCTCGATCTTAGCCTTAAGGGACTCCTTCTTCGAAGACAAAATTTCCCGCAGCTTGTCCCTCTCCTCTTGGGAAGCCTTCAGTTTGGCTGTCAAACGGGATATTTCAGATAAAGCCTCCCGTTCTCCTACCTTCCTGGAAAGTTTGCTCGCAATTCTCAAAACTGCTGAGTTCTGCAAGTGTATACAGGAGAGTTAGAATTATTCTGCAGATACAACTCGAATAATTAATCAAGCAGATGCACATACCACCACTTCGAGCCGATCAAAAGCTTCGTCCAGAGTAGCTTCCGGAAGGTTGCAAAGCTTCCGGATCACACCAGTGGGGTGGTTGATATCAACATCACCCAAATTCTTTATCTTCTGAGTCGAGCCAATAGGCGTACCTGCAATCAACACAAGAGTTCAAAGAGTTAGAATATTTTCAACTTCAAAGACAAAACAATCAAGATGGTGAATCATTCCGAATACCTGAGGCATCGACCCTAGGCTCTTTTCCCTTCCCTTGGCCAGAGCTCTTACCCTTTGAGATAGATTTCTCCTTAGAGGGGGTCGGCTTCTTCTGAAGTTGGGGAGTCTCATCCCCCATACGACTTTCTCTCTCCATGTGGGCTGGAGAGGGAATGCCCCGAAGAGGTGAGATCCCCTCTTCACCTCGTGGCTGTTTGAGCCCAGCCACAAGAGCTGCCATCTCCTCAGCCAAAGAATGCGAGGGAGGAGGAGGCTGCTCAACCTCCAAACCACCGCTTGTAGTCGGGCCTTCAAGACGAGGCACCTCTGGGGGTATCTGGTCGAGGGGCGTAGGGTTGCTTCCAACCCCACCGCTCCCCGAGAACTTGATCTTGAAGCGAACTGGTCGCTTCTTCAATTCCTCGAAGTGGTAGACGGGCTGTGCCTTCTTGCCGTCGCCCTTGTGGGTGCAAATTTTGGCAAGAAGTCTGCAAACAGCGGGACCCACCGGCCCTGCCTGGTGAGCCCCCGATTACCACAGCGGGACCCACCGGCCCTGCCCGGTGGGCCCATGAAGGCTTCCGAGGGACCCACCAGCCCTGCCTGGTGGGCCCCCGATTACCACAGCGGGACCCACCGGCCCTGCCCGGTGGGCCCATGAAGGCTTCCGAGGGACCCACCAGCCCTGCCTGGTGGGCCCCCGATTACCACAGCGGGACCCACCGGCCCTGCCCGGTGGGCCCATGAAGGCTTCCGAGGGACCCACCAGCCCTGCCTGGTGGGCCCCCGATTACCACAGCGGGACCCACCGGCCCTGCCCGGTGGGCCCATGAAGGCTTCCGAGGGACCCACCAGCCCTGCCTGGTGGGCCCCCGAGTACCACAGCGGGACCCACCGGCCCTGCCCGGTGGGCCCATGAAGGCTTCCGAGGGACCCACCAGCCCTGCCTGGTGGGCCCCTAAGACGGCAGCGGAGCCCACCAGCCTTACCTGGAGGATCCCCAGATACGACAGCAGAAAACCGCCATTTACCATCAGAGAATCCTATAAATAGCAGAGCCTTCAGGAGGAGGAGGGATCGAATTCTCAGTTCTAAAACCAGAGCTCTGGGATTTCCAACTTCCCATCTTCCACCTCTCTTTAATCTTCTTTTTCTCTCGAAGAGATCAGTGTTTACAGTGATACTCGGCCTGTCGAGATCACTCCAGCATAAGTGTTAGTGAATTCGGGTTGCTCCCTATAGCACGGAGACGTAAGCTTCGGCTGAACTCCGAGATCAATCTCTTGTGTCAAACTCTCTCTGATTGCCTCTCTGTTTACATATCGAAAGAGGTAACTTCAACTCCAATTGACAGATCGATCAACGATCTTCAACTCGAACCTTCAATTGACTGGTGCTGCGAGAGTCTTCGGGTCGGCACGAAGATTTTCCCCCACAGTTTGGCGCCGTCTGTGGGATCCGTTCGAAAAGCTCAATGTGCTCGACGACAACATCAGATCGGTTGAGCAGACAACTGATCTTCAAAGTCAAACTTCTCAGCTCCCTCGGTTGAGCAGACAACCGAATGGACACGAGCGATCTGGTTGCTTCCTCCGCTTTCACTGAATGGCGAAGACTCTATCAGGATCATCCAGAGGGAAGTTACTCAGAACGACATCAGTTTCGACCCGAGACTCGCTCAATGAGTCGGCAGCTCAACTTCAATCCAACAACCCACTCTTTCTAGACAATCTATCGTCGACATCTCCCATCGATATGCTAAGCCTTTCAAGTCTGACTCTCCTCCAATCCCTACATTGGGGGTGAGGTTCGAAACGAAAGGGCTCACTTGAAGACTACAACGAGGTGATAGGCAAAGGCATGTGCTATATATCCACAAAGTCCGGGGTGCACTCGCTGCCTCGGCATTCGACGAAGCCCAAGAAGACAGCCTTGGCATTCGAATGCAAAGTCTGAGGTGCACTCGTTGCCTCGACATTCGGCGAACCTCAAGGAGACAGCCTTGGTAATCTAATGCAAAGTCCGAAGCGCTTATCTAGGCAAATACAAATCGACTATCAAGAGTCGCCTAAAGTTACCATCGAACAACAAATTATCGCCTCCACAGATAGGTCTGGGGGTTGGAGACTCCCAACCTTCAATCTTACTATGGCGCACGAACTCGAAGATTGGAGATAGCCAATCTTCGACTTCTTCAAAGAAGGCCGAATGCAGAAGATTCAATTCAAGCCAGAAGAGACTTCAAAGAAAACTTCCATACTACAGTATTCAAGATGCAAATCTCTACTTCAGGTCACACAATGGGACACTGCTCAAATGTGTTGGCCCCACACAAGCAGAGGCGATTCCAATCAACGTCCACTCTGGATCCTGTGGAAATCATTCCAGAGGAAAGTCTCTCGAAGCCAAGACGAAGCTACAAGGCTACTAACACCTTGAAGACCAGAGCAGTCGAAGAAGGGATAAACGATGAGCTCCGAAAAAACGATCTTGACTTCTCCGAAGAACTGCGAGATCAGGCGATCATTCGTATTGCGAACTACCAACAGAAGATCAAGCGAGCCTATGACCAGAGGGTTGCCAAGACAATTTCCTATCAAAAGCCCGGTACTCAGAGCAGTCTTTTCCAATACAAGAGAGGAGCAGTGGGAAACTAACTCCCAACTGGGAAGGAACCTACACCGTCGAATCTATCGCAAGCGAAGATCTTATCGACTGATCTCGCCAAAAAAAAAAAGAGATTTCCGTCTCTAATGTAATTTCTATGCTGAATAAAGATTGCTCTCAAACGTCTACTTGTCTGTTCAAATTCTGAGTTATGAGACAGCGCAACATTCAGTTTCACCTTCAAGCAAATTCAAGTTGAGCCAGCTCAACCTTCAAGCTACCAGGTCGTTTAACAAGTTTAGGGTCTCGTGTTGCGACACGACCCTTTACGTGCAAATGTTAAATGGTTTCGGGTTGTGAAACAGCACAACTCTCAATTTCAAGCTACCAGGTCGTTTAACAAGTTTAGGGCCTCGTGTTGCGACATGACCCTTTACGTGCAAATGTTAAACGGTTTCGGGTTATGAAACAGCACAACTCTCAATTTCAAGCTACCAGGTCGTTTAACAAGTTTAGGACCTCGTGTTGCGACACGACCCTTTACGTGCAAATGTTAAACGGTTTTGGGTTGTGAAACAGCACAACTCTCAATTTCAAGCCACCAGAATATCAACACTCAGATACATAATCCGAGACACCTTCGCTGCTTCAACGTGCAGCAAGTCCAAAATCCGAGACCTGCTCTCGGTACCCTAGCAAAGCCAAAAGCTCTCAGTCCCAACACATCTCGACATGAAGATCAAGGTCCAACGCGTTCTGCAGTATTCAGCCAATGTCGCTCCAAAGGCAGGACATCCCTCAAACTTACCAAGTTACTACAGAAGACTTCTACCACTCGACACTCATATAAGAGAGCATCACGCGCTCTCATGCTCGAGGAAGATACGTTCTGGAAGTCCACCATCGATGAGGGGGTGAATCTACAATCTTTCATAGCCAGCATCAACGACGAGACGACTATCACCCAGGAGTCGCGTGATCTTCCGGCCAACCCTCAAAAATCTTCCGACGTTGCAGATCGTCCTAAGATTCAAAAGCCGATTAACAAAGGCGAAAACTCCTCAACCATTCGAGGGCAAAGTCTGAGGCATGAACCGCAGCATTCGAACAAAGTCCAAATTTAGTCAAAGTCCGAGACCGACATCTTAGCACTTGATCGAAAGTCCAAGCTCGCAACCTTGGCACGAGGCAGCAAAGTCCGAGACCTGAGTCTCGGCATTCAATCGAAGTCTTCGCTCGTGGCCTCAACACTATTCAACACGCAATACTATTCATCGTCCGATCCTCCAACAGTAGTCGATCCCCAGGATCTTTACCAGTTAGCGGCACTCATTCGATTAGCCCTTAGCCTGGAGTTGCCCATGTTCGTCCATGCACTCGTAACATGGAGACCCACAAGCTCCAAAATGCATCTTCCAAGAACAACCATACATATCTGCTAAACCGAAGTTCGATTAGAAAATTACACTTATACCTGTTGGCGGGCTGCAACGACTGAGATAGTCATTCAATCACAACATTTCAAGAGCATGCAATTAACGATTGGGATTTGCACTCACAGCGGGTATAGCATTTGTAGCAAAACACCTCAAGTTGAAGATAATTCACTACCAAGTGCCCAAAAGTGCCCAACAGGATTTAACATCTTTTCATGAGTAGATCAGAGCACCCAACAATTGGGTTGGTTGAATCATATTCGTCCATACCCAAAGGTTTGGTCGAATAGCATGGTTCGATTGAAAGATGACCATGCAGTCAACAAGGCAACATATCACCGTACCTATTTCACGTGGTTTGAGTCGTTTGACACCCAATATCTCCCGATTTGGGCAAACAACAAACACAAGGCCTCCAAGCGGTTCGGATTTTTTTCATTACTTTTAAGTAAGAAATCAGCGGCCAGGATTCGCCAGTGAAACCTCAGCTTTCATTTGGCTTACTGTGAGCCCTGTGGGTGCAAATTTTGGCAGAAGTTTACCAACTACCGCGGGACCCACCGGCCCTGCCTGGTGGGCCCACGAAGACTACCACAGGACCCACCGGCCCTGCCTGGTGGGCCCGCGAAGACTACCACGGGACCCACCGGCCCTGCCTGGTGGGCCCACGAAGACTACCACGGGACCCACCGGCCCTGCCTGGTGGGCCCACGAAGACTACCACGGGACCCACCAGTCCTGCCTGGTGGGCCCACGAAGACTACCACGGGACCCACCAGCCCTGCCTGGTGGGCCCACGAAGACTACCACGGGACCCACCGGCCCTGCCTGGTGGGCCCACGAAGACTACCACGGGACCCACCAGCCCTGCCTGGTGGGCCCACGAGGACCACCGCGGGACCCATCGGCCCTGTCCGATAGGCTCACGAGCCTGTGGAATCCCCCAGAAGACGGTAGTGGGGCCCGCTAGCTTTACCTGGAGAATCCCCAGATACGGCAGCAGAAACCGCCATTTGCCCCGGAATTCCTCCCCGGGAATCCTATAAATAGCAGAGCCTTCGAATGTAAAAGGATCGAACTCTCAGTTCTAAAACCAGAGCTCTGGGATTTCCAACTTCCCATCTACCATCTCTCTTTGATCTTCTTCTCTCCTTCGAAGAGATCAGAGTGTTTCCAGTGATACTCGGCCTGTCGAGATCACTCCAACATAAGTGTTAGTGAATTCGGGTTGCTCCCTATAGCACGGAGACATAGGCTTCGGCTGAACTCCGAGATCACATCTCTTGTGTCAAACTCTCTCTCTGATTGCCTCTCTGTTTACATATCGAAAGAGGTAACTTCAACTCCAATCGACAGATCGATCAACGATCTTCAACTCGAACCTTCAATTGACTGGTGCTGCGAGAGTCTTCGAGTCGGCACGAAGATTTTCCCCCACAGTTTGGCGCCGTCTGTGGGATCCGATCAAAAAGACCAACTCTCCGCTACTACTTGATCGGTTGAACCTACAACCGATCTTGATAGTCAAACTTCCTCGCCCTCTCGGTTGATCAGACAACTGAACGGCAATCTCGTTGCACCTTTCGCTCTCTGAATGGCGAGGACGAAACATCAAGGTCAACCAGAAGGGAGTAACACTCAACAACAAGCTCGTCCTGAGACTCGTTCAATGAGTCAAAGGCTCAACTTCGGACAGCCCCTTGCTGTCCCCGAGATGGGGGTTCGTTCAGGGAGCGGCAGATCTGTCGATCGACCTATCGCCCACCCCGCGCGACAGTCGATTGGGCAAACAACACCAGCTCCAGCTGAAGACCCTCCATCAACCTACCAAATTTCGGCAGTCGACTTCCAACTGCTCCAATTGGCAAAACAGAATGCCACCCTCACTGCTGAGAGGGATGCTCTGAAGAAAGCAGCTTCCGAGGCTGGGATCGCTCTACCTATTCCCTCTGCAAGCGAGAGGGTCGATCTTCCTCGACATTCAATTCACTCTGAGCAACGGAGGTCGATGGGCACTGCTGCCCTCGAAAGGATTCATCGCGACCCTACTCCCTCTGCTGCTCCTTGGAAGCAGAGTGTCTGGGATCGCCTTGACGACGAATCTTCCCAATCGTCTTCTGGCCGCAACTGCGACAAGAGGGCACCTTCAAAGCTCAATATACCAAGGAGGCATCAGATGAAAGGCGCTCCTTCAAAAAGTCGAGTTTCCCCTTCCATCCCTCTTCAGAGTGGGCTTGGATCGGACCTCCGACATCGACTTCAACCAGCAAATACTTCAATGCCTGAGCAAGACCTTGCGATCTTGCCTCTTGACCCACCTCTAGGTCAAGGACATGGTCGCAGGGATGGCTATTCTTCTGCCGGGCCTCTACATCGAAGTCTCTTTAAGACAACATTTCCAAGGGGATGGAGAACTCCTGTCCTCCCCAAATTCAACTGCGTCCGAGGAGATCCTACTCTCCACATTCTCGCATTCAAGCAAGCTTTAACGCCGCACGAAGAAGAAAACAATGTGCTCTGCCGCACCTTCGCAGGAAGTCTCGATGAACCGTCGCTCGACTGGTATCATAATCTTCGAGCTGGGTCCATCACCCAGTTCGATGTTTTGGCTAAACTCTTTGTGCAGCATTATCAGCTCAATCTAAAGCCCGAGAAGAAGCTCGACTCTCTATATCGGCTAAGGATGGGTGCTGACGAGACTCTCCAAAGTTTCACTAGGAGGTTTCGCAACGAGCATGCTGCCCTCTCTGGAAGACATCTGGATGATGAAGCCATTATGTTGGCTTTCCAGAACGCTCTCCGCTTCGATCTGCACATCTACAACGACTTCATCCGCAATCCCCCTCCTTCTCTGGGTGCTATGTTCGATCGAATCCAGAGAGAGATCGAGGTCGAAGACGATCAAGTCGCTCGTAAAGGGCGAGAAACAAAACGAAGGCCTGCAGAGAGAGAAGCTCCCAAGTATGCCGCCAAGGCTCACAACGCTGAGGCAGCAACCCCTCCAGCCAACAAACGATCAAAGAATGATGGGCGTCGATCTCCAACGAAGACCACTTTCACCGAGTGGAATATGCCGGTCGAACAGATACTCGATCACATTCAACATGAAGAGTTCGTTCGGAGGCCCAATCCTCTTCAGCCGAACTCGAAATTTACAGCTGATAAAATAGTATATTGCGACTTCCACCGAAGTCACGGCCACTCCACCGATCGGTGTTTTCGGCTGAAGTTCCATCTTGAAGACCTATTGCGAGAAGGCCATCTTCAAGAGTTCGTCAAAGGCGGACACGATCAACGCCGAGCCTCTGCAAAGGGGAAAGAAGTGTGTTGGGTACATCAAATCTCCTCCAACCGGTAACCAATCTCTGTGAAAGCCAATGTCTTTGGCATTCACTGATCATTGCACAATCAATCAATAACCGGGAAGGAAGTGGATCGACAAGTTCGACGCATCTTCCATGTTCGCGCTGCAGCAAACAAGGAAGACACTTGGATCGAGAAGCCCATTGAGGGTTCGGCTTGGCCCTCTATCGTCTTCAATGACGCAGATCTTCAAGGAGTTCACACTCCCCATCGAGACCCCCTTGTCTTGAAACTCCTCATCGACGGAAGCACTGTCAACCGGATCCTCATCGACACCGGAAGCTCCATCGACATTATGTTCTCAGACTGCTTCAAACGTCTGGGGCATAAGTATCAAAGCCTCGACGTCGTCCCGACCGTGATCACTGGCTTCAACGGCGAACAAAGCATCACGGTGGGCGAGTCCAGATTTACCATCGACCTCAGCCGAGAGACTCGAGTTTCGGTGAGGTTTGCAATCGTCGAAGGAATGTCTAGCTACAACGCCATTCTTGGGCGACCATTCCTCCACCAGATCAATGCCATCTCCTCCTCTTATCATCAACTTCTCAAGTTTGCAACAGGAGAAGGCATCGTCTGCATTCGAGGTGATCAACAAGCTGGAAGGTCTTGTGAGGCTGCTGCAGCTAAAACAGATCGAAAGATCAACATTGCTCCTCCAAAGCGGCCACAAGATGAAGCTGGTCCCTCTTCCAAATAGCAATCAAAGGAGATTCCGCTGACCGAACCTCCACCAATCGAATGGGAAACATCACCTTCAATTGAAGAAATCATCCCTATCAACATTGGCAGTGGAGATCTCCCTCGACAAACATTTATTGGTACCGGTCTTAGCGACGCAGAAGCGCAAGACATGGTATCCTTCCTCCAGTCCAATATCGACGTCTTCGCCTGGTGTTTCGAAGACATGCCTGGTATCAATCCAGATGACGCTTGCCATCGACTTGCGATCAAAGAAGAAATAAAGCCTGTCAAGCAAAAGCCACGCACCATCCGACCAGAGCTGCAAGTTGCTGTTCAAGAAGAAATCACCAAGCTACTCGCAGCAGGTTTTATCCGTGAAGTAGAGTATCCTACTTGGATCTCTAACATTGTTGCTGTTCCGAAGAAGAATGGGAAAGTCCTAGTCTGCATCGACTTCACCAACCTCAACAAGGCTTGCCCCAAAGACCCATTTCCCATGCCAAGGATCGATAGACTCGTCGATGCCACTGCTGGCCATGAGCTATTGTCTTTCATGGATGGGTATTTTGGATATAATCAAATTCCACTTCATCCAGACGATCAAGAAAAGACTTGCTTCGTGACTAGCCGAGGTCTCTACTGCTACAATGTAATGCCGTTCGGCCTCAAAAATACTGGATCTACCTATCAAAGGTTAGTCACCAAAATGTTCGAAGATCAGATCGGTCGCAACGTCGAAGTCTATGTCGATGATCTCCTCACCAAGAGTTCCGTTCGGAGCAAGCATCTTTCTGATCTGGCAGAAACCTTTCAAGTTCTTCGAAAATATCGTATGAAGCTCAATCCAGCCAAGTGCGCTTTCGGAGTTCAATCTGGCAAATTCCTGGGTCATCTTGTGACCAGGAGGGGTATTGAAGCCAATCCCGATCGAATTCGAGCCATCATCGATATGCCTTCACCTACAAATCGAAAAGAAGTTCAACGCCTCACTGGAAGGTTAGCAGCACTCAATCGATTCATCTTAAAATCTTCCAACAAATGCAAACCCCTCTTCGACAAACTACGAAAGGCGGATACATCTGGCTGGAGTCCAATCTGTGAAGAAGCATTTCAAAGCATCAAGAAATATCTGGTGCAAGCTCCTATCCTGACTGCTCCATTGCCAAAAGAAGACTTGTGGCTCTACCTGGCCGTGACCGATCAAGCAATCAGCGCGGTCTTAGTCAGTAGAAGAGAAGGCGTCGAACATCCAGTCTACTACATCAGCCATACTCTCCTTCCAGCTGAAACTCGCTACTCAAAAACTGAGAAGGTCATCCTGGCCTTGCTCACTGCATCGCGTCGTCTCCAACCATACTTCGTCTCCCACCAGATCACTGTCATTTCAGAACACTCACTCAAAGATATCATTGACAAAGCTGGTCGAGCTGGTCGAATGACCAAATGGGTGATCGAAATGAGTGCTCTGGGGATTCAGTTCGAATCTCGCACTTCCATCAAAGGTCAAGCTGTTGCTGATTTTCTAGCTGATTTTCCAGTTGAAGACCCCATCACTTGGGAAGAAGATGTCGACATGCGCTTAGAAGATGAAGATAATACTCCGATCATTCCTTCAACAAAGATTGATCCAAATCTTAAGGCTATTGCTGCGACTCCTCCATGGAAACTCTATACTGATGGAGCTTCTAGTTCGATCGGTTCGGGAACTGGGATAGTCTTAATATCCCCCGAACTTGATCATCTCCAGAAGGCCACTCTCCTTGGGTTTAATGCCACCAACAACGAAGCTGAATATGAAGCACTCATTTCCGAACTCGAAATGGCGGAATCCCTGGGGGTAGATCGAGTCATCGTCTACAGCGACTCCCAGTTGATCATAAGACAAATCAATGGAGAGTACACAGCTCGCGAAGAAAGAATGCAACTCTACTTAGCCTTAGTACGACGTCTTCAACAACGTTTTACTATAACTGAGTTCGTTCAAATTCCAAGAGCAGAGAATCGTGAAGCAGATGCTCTAGCTAATGCTGCCTCCGTCCTTGGAGACTCACTCGGAGGAAGACAAATACAAATTGATTATCAAGAAGTGCCCAAGACCACCCCCGATCAACAGATCCTTACTACTACAAAAGAATCTGGGGGTGGAGATCAGCTTGAAGACTGGAGACGATCAATCTTTGATTTCTTCAGACATGGTAAATTGCCGGAAGATCCAAATCAAGCCCGAAGACTTCAAAGGAAGCTCCCATGCTATGTTCTACAAGGAGAGGATCTATACTTCAAATCTCACAACGGGATGTTACTCAAATGTCTTGGTCCTGAGCAAACACAGGCAATCCTGATTGATATCCACTCTGGAGCTAATGGAAATCATTCGGGAGGAAGATCTCTTGAAGCCAAGACGAAGCTACAAGGGTACTACTGGCCAACAATGGCAAGGGATGCTCAACAAGTTGTTCAAAGATGTGAGACATGCCAAAGACACGCTCGAGCTATCCATCTCCCTGCAGATGAGCTTCATCAACTATCAAGTCCCTGGCTATTCCATCAGTGGGGGTTAGATTTCTTGAGTCCTTTCCCTCCAACTCCAAGCAAGAAGAAGTATCTACTGCTGGCCACGGATTATTTCACCAAATGGGTTGAAGCTGTGCCCCTCTTTCGAGAGACTGACGACGAAGTGATCAAATTCATTCGGCACAACATCTTCTCAAGGTTTGGTACACCTCAAATTCTTGTTGCTGACAATGGAGCTCAGTTTGACTCCGACAAATTTCGAGAGTTCTGTCTTAACAACGGTATCAAGCTATTCTATTCAACTCCAAGATATCCTCAATGCAATGGCCAAGCTGAAGCCTCAAATAGAGCTATTCTTGGTATACTCAAGAAGAAACTCAACGACAAGAAAGGATTGTGGGAGCAAGTCCTACCTGAAGTTCTTTGGGGGTATCGCACAACTCCGAGAAGATCAACAGGGTTCTCACCCTTTCGTCTAACATATGGATCGGAAGCAGTACTCCCAACAGAAAATATATCAAGTACTTTGAAGACCAAAGTAGTTGAAGAAGGAATCAATGAAGAACTTCGGATCAATGATCTAGACTTCTCCGAAGAATTACGAGATCAAGCATCACTTCGTGTGGCCAAGTACCAACAGAAGATCAAAAGAGCCTACGACAAGAAAATCTACAAGAGACAGTTCCCAGTGGGCAGCCTAGTTCTCAGAGCAGTTTTTTACAACACCAAAGAACACAGCAGTGGGAAGCTTGCTCCCAACTGGGAAGGTCCATATATCGTTGAATCAGTAGGAGGCAAAGGTTCTTACAGACTGGTCACACCAGAAGGAGATAGATTGCCTCGAGCTTGGAATTCTAGACACCTCAAGATGTTCTACCCATGATGTAAATTCTGTGATGAATAAAGATCTCTTTCAAAATGTTTAAATGTGCAAGTGTTCAGTTTTTCAATTCAAGTTCTAAAGCAGCTTTAAATTCAAGTTACCAAGTCTTTTAACAAGTTTGGGTGTTAGAGTTGCGACTCAACCCCTTACTAGCAAATGTTAAACTGACCTTCAAGTTTCAATGTTCAATTTCAATCAATTTCGATATCGTCTAACAAGTTTGGGTGCTTGAGTTGCGACTCAACCCCTCACATTCAAGTGTTACACGAATTCAAGTTTCAATTTTCAAGTTGCAATAAGTTTGGGTGCTTGAGTTGCGACTCAACCCCTTACATACAGGTGTTGCATGAATTCAAATTCAAATTTCAAGTTAAACAAGTTTGGGTAATCAAGTTGCGACTCGATCCCTTACATTCAAAAGATTGTATCTATGCTAATGCTATCCAGAACTTAAAATTCAAAGACATTCAACTCAAGAGACATCCAATTTTTAAACACCAAAGAGATTTCTATTATTATCAAAATGTGCCAGGTACAAGAGTGAGCTGCTACATTTCAAAAGTTTACAAGTACAACAACGAAGAAGAAGAAAAGTCTCAAGGCTTGGCCACTGATGCCTTAGAGGATCGGACACTGGCTACATGGACCCTGAGCGCTTCTGCTGCCTTTTCAGCTGTTTCCCTGTAGCTCTTGCACTCACTCCGCATATGCTCCAGCTCCTTCTTATGAGTCTCTGCTGAAGCAGCAAGTTGAGCCTCCAGCTCCTTTATTCGAGTCGCACGATCGAAGCACAAGTTTTCGATCCTGAAGAATCGATTCTTCAATTCTAGGAGTTCATGACTCTGAGCCTCGTATTCATTTTGCCAGCCCTTGCTCTCCAGTTTTTCCTTGCGAAGGGCCTCAGTTTTAGCCTTCAGTGCCTCCTTCTTTGAGGATAGAGCCTCCTTCAGCTTATCCCTCTCCGCGTTTACGACCTCCAGTGCGGCAGCTAAGTGGGAGACTTCAGCTGAAGCTTCTTTTGCTCCCGCCTTCATGGAGAGCTTGGTCGCGACATTCAAAACTGCTGAGTTCTGCAAAAGAACAAAAGAGTTAGAATTATTCTGAGAATGCAACTCAAATGATCGATCGAGTAGATGCACTTACCACCAGTTCGAGCCTGTCGAAAGCTTCATCCAGAGTAGCCCCTGGAAGATTGCAGAGTTTCCGGATCACAGCTGTGGGGTGGTTGATATCAACATCACCCAAACTCTTCATCTTTGGGGTCGAGCCAACAGGCGTACCTGCAATCAACATGAGAGGTCAAAGTGTTAGATTATTTCCAATCTTCAGAGGCAAGAAAATCAAGGCGAGTTAGTACAATTACCTGAGGCTTCAACCCTTGGCTCCTTACCCTTTCGGTGATCGGAACCACCCTGAGGGGTCGGTTTCTCCTGAGAGGGGCCAGCACTGGTTGAGGTTGAGTAGCTCCATCGCCCACGCGACTTTCCCTCTCCAAGTGGATAGGGGAGGGAGCATCCCGGGGAGGTGAGACTCTTTCTTCTTCCTGTGGCCCGCTTGGCTGGTTGAGTCCCGCCACCATGGCAGCCACCTCCTCAGCCAGAGACCGAGAGGGGCGTGGGGGTTGCTCAACCTCTATACCCCCGCTCGTTGTCGCTCCTTCGAGACGGGGTACTTCAGGTGGAATTTGATCGAGGGGTGTGGGGTTGCTTCCAACCCCACCACTCCTCGACAACTTTATTTTGAAGCGCAGCGGCTTCTTCAACTCATCAAACTTGTAGGTGGGAACCGCCTTTGGGCCATCACCTTCTGTGTCGAGAATGTCCTCCATTTGACGGGCTTTAACCTCGTCAATGGGAATAGGAATTGAGTCTTCCCCTGTTGCACCACCAGTGGGGGTGGGAGGAATTTCTTCCTCACCACCCCCGTTCTCACCATCTCCACCAGAGGGGGTGGAAGACAGATCATTCTCGCCGTTCCCATCCTCGTCTTCGTCGTTACCACTATTGTCGTGGCTGACATTCTCAGTTTCTTCGTCTTCCTCGACGATCCCCTTCTTTTCTTCTTCTTCATCTTCATTTTTCTTCCCTTGATCTACATCTTCCTTTTGCTTGAGGGTTTTTCGTTTCTTCTTCACTGGGCCTCTTTGGATCACCAGTTTCTCATCCACAGTAGGCAAGCGACGCCTTGCAGTGTAAGTTTTCTTCTCAGCTCGAATCTTCCGGATGATCTTACCCGAATGGGGGTCCTCCTCATAGTCAGAATACAGAACTTCATTATCCTCATATCTATCCTTTGATCGGTGGAGGAGATTGGCCTTGCCATATCTCACTGGGCAGTTGGAGAACTGTTTCCACGACCTGGTTCCACAGGTCAATTCAAGAAATAAATTATCGATAGCTCCAGCCCTCTCGGAGGTCCAGGCGAAGATGCCCCCCTCGCAGTACATCTTCACTGCGTCATGCACTTCGCCTCGGGGGGTATCAGGCACTGAGACGAGTGTCCATGCGCCGGTAACAGAGATGGGCCAATCAGTGTACAATTTGTCCGAAGGGACTGTATCAGTTAGCGGGCGCAGCGGAGACACACCAGTCAAATTGTAGAATGGGCTGTCCCTTCTGTAAGCCCACCGATAGTGGAAGAAAAAATATCCCAGCTCGATTCGAGCATCTTCACCTTCTGGGATGCTGGAGTAGCACGCCTTCAAGTCTTCCTGGAAATCCGACTCCACGCGGCAGAATGCGTAGATAATTCGCCAGGCGTTCCCAGTGACCTGCCCCGGGCAGAGGCCAGAAGTGTTCAGTAATCTTGCCGCAAAGGGTGGCAACGGTAGGCGCAGGCTGCAGTTGAGTTGGCCAATGGTCACAATGGTTCCCATGACCTTTTTGTTACTAGCAAAGCTGGTGAAGACGGTCTTCTTGTCGATCCCGAATGTAGTCTGAATGCTGGGGAGCGAAGGTTGCACCCTCCCTTCGGTGAAGAAAGAGAGCAATGTCTGCCACTTCTTCCTCTTTGAATCTGTGAACTCGCCACCAGTATTATACACGTACTCAGTTTCCTCAGACAGAGACATGAGCGGGCCCAGAGCAAACTTTACTTTAGGGATATACTCTGGCCTCGATGGCGCTGAAGCAAACCCCACCCCTTGGTGCCTTTTGCCCAGCTGTCCAAGTTCGGCAAGTGCGGCCTTGCCCTTGCCTCGACCCTTCGGAGGGGAGGGAACCTCAACAATCTCCTTCCCTTTCCTCTTCGAAGGGACCCCGCCTGACTTCTTCGAACTTCCTGAAGACGCCATTTGATCGATCGAGCAAAAACAGAAATCGGGAGCAAAGAGTCTGGACTTCGAAAAATTTTGGAAGCGTGAGGCAAAAATGACAGCCGGTAAAACTTTTATACCCAGGGTAAAACAGGTACGCAAATCGAGAGGACACGTGTCTTCACCATATCAAATCGCGTGTTTTTGTAGGAACACGTGGCATCCATCCGTAGCAAGCACAAAATCAGGCGAACCGTCGGACCAGACGAAACGTCGGACCTCCCGGTCGACGTGAACCAAACGGTCCAAGTGAGCCACCGGTCTGAGTAAACCGGACCGCTGAGTCAAAGCCACATTCAAACCAACCAAAGATTCAAAACAGGAAGGATCAAGCTCCATCGATGTTCAAAACTCTGCCAGAAGATCAGAACAGAACAGCTGTAAAAACCCTCTCTAAGGGCAGGTTCAAAACTTTCAACCAATTTTTCAAATTTCTACTGGATCTGGCAAAAAACCAAGGTTTTTTGCCGATCACTCGAACCTTGACCGGATAATTTTTTACCGATCGGACAAACTTGTCCGATCGGCAAAAATCATTCGATCGGTCAAATTTCTACTGGATCTGGCAAAAAACCAAGGTTTTTTGCCGATCACTCGAACCTTGACCGGATAATTTTATACCGATCGGACAAACTTGTCCGATCGGCAAAAATCATTCGATCGGTCAAATTTCTACTGGATCTGGCAAAAAACCAAGGGTTTTTGCCGATCACTCGAACCTTGACCGGATAATTTTTTACCGATCGGACAAACTTGTCCGATCGGCAAAAATCATTCGATCGGTCAAATTTCTACTGGATCTGGCAAAAAACCAAGGTTTTTTGCCGATAACTCGAACCTTGACCGGATAATTTTTTACCGATCGGACAAATTTGTCCGATCGGCAAAAATCATTCGATCGGTCAAATTTCTACTGGATCTGGCAAAAAACTAGGGTTTTTTGCCGATCACTCGAACCTTGATCGGATAATTTTTACCGATCGGACAAACTTGTCCGATTGGCAAAAATCAACCGATCGGTCAAATTTCCTACTAGATCGGTCAAAAAGCCATGTTTTTTGACCGATCACCCTAATCTTGACCGGTTGAATTTTGACCGATCGGTCAAAATTTGACCGATCGGTCAAATATGACCGATCGGTCAAAAATTAACCGATCGGTCAAAAATTAACCGATCGGTCAAATTTCAACCGATCGGTCAAATTTCCTACTGGATCGGTCAAAAAACCATGTATTTTGACCGATCACCCAATTCTTGACCGGTTGAATTTTGACCGATCGGTCAAAATTTAACCGATCGGTCAAAATTTGACCGATCGGTCAAAATTGACCGTTCAATCAAAATTGACCGGTCAGTCCTTTTTTTGTACTAACACTCGACAAGCTTCTTCGTTCCTTTTGCGACAGGGGATTGCTATTTTTTGCACCAAATCCAAGCCAGCCAGAATGAACTCTAGCTAACTTGGAGGGGGAACTGTGGGTGCAAATTTTGGCAGAAGTTTACCAACTACCACGGGACCCACCGGCCCTGCCTGGTGGGCCCACGAAGACTACCACAGGACCCACCGGCCCTGCCTGGTGGGCCCGCGAAGACTACCACGGGACCCACCGGCCCTGCCTGGTGGGCCCACGAAGACTACCACGGGACCCACCGGCCCTGCCTGGTGGGCCCACGAAGACTACCACGGGACCCACCAGCCCTGCCTGGTGGGCCCACGAAGACTACCACGGGACCCACCGGCCCTGCCTGGTGGGCCCACGAAGACTACCACGGGACCCACCAGCCCTGCCTGGTGGGCCCACGAGGACCACCGCGGGACCCATCGGCCCTGTCCGATAGGCTCACGAGCCTGTGGAATCCCCCAGAAGACGGTAGTGGGGCCCGCTAGCTTTACCTGGAGAATCCCCAGATACGGCAGCAGAAACCGCCATTTGCCCCGGAATTTCTCCCCGGGAATCCTATAAATAGCAGAGCCTTCGAATGTAAAAGGATCGAACTCTCAGTTCTAAAACCAGAGCTCTGGGATTTCCAATTTCCCATCTACCATCTCTCTTTGATCTTCTTCTCTCCTTCGAAGAGATCAGAGTGTTTCCAGTGATACTCGGCCTGTCGAGATCACTCCAACATAAGTGTTAGTGAATTCGGGTTGCTCCCTATAGCACGGAGACGTAGGCTTCGGCTGAACTCCGAGATCACATCTCTTGTGTCAAACTCTCTCTCTGATTGCCTCTCTGTTTACATATCGAAAGAGGTAACTTCAACTCCAATCGACAGATCGATCAACGATCTTCAACTCGAACCTTCAATTGACTGGTGCTGCGAGAGTCTTCGGGTCGGCACGAAGATTTTCCCCCACAAGCCCGTGACTCATGTTTGCTGCTGCCCACTACAACCTCCGTTCGAGATGAGATCAGCGGCCAGGATTCGCCAATGAAACCTCAGCTTTCATTTGGCTTACTGTGAGCCCGTGACTCATGTTTGCTGCTGCCCACTACAACCTCCGTTGGAGATGAGATCAGCGGCCAGGATTCGCCAATGCAGACCCTCAACTTTCATTCGAATCACTGTGAACCCGTGACTCATGTTTGCCGCACAAATGCCACGTGAGGTCACAGTGTTTCTCTCCCATCGGCGACGACGAAGCGCTGGAAGCTCCGCCCTCCCATTCTCATCACCGATCGGGCACGATTCTCCGGCAGGCGGCCTCCTTCAAAGCATGATCACCCGACGACGGATCGAAGTCCCACTATAGATCGCCATCTCCATCTGGGCCACCTTCACCGATAACAGCACTCCGCCTCAGATCGGCAGCCGGCGACCGATCGGGCATAATTCAGCCGGTCAAGATTTCAGCGATCGGTCAAAAAGGGGGTTTTTCTCCAAATTTAGTGCAAATTCACCCGATCGATGCTCCGATCAGTCGAATTTGCCCGATCGGTCAAATTTGACCGATCGGTCAAATTCGCCCGATCGGCGAACCTCGACCCATTTCTTCCCCTTCGTTTTCCATCTGATCGGCGAAAAACACACTAGATCTGGAGCGAAACGTGGGTATTTTGCCGATCAACCATTTCTTGACCGGCTGTTTTTTGTCCGATCGGTGAAATTTCACCCGATCGGTGAAATTCTCCCGATCGTCTTCCATCTGATCGGCGAAAAACACACTGGATCTGGGGCTAGGAGTGCATTTTTGACCGATCAAACATTTCTTGACCGGCTGTTTTTTGTCCGATCGGTGAAATTCACCCGATCGGCGATTTACACCCGATCAGTGATTTGCACATGATCGGAGATTTGCACCTGATCGGAGATTTGCACCTGATCGGCGATTTGCACCCGATCGGCGATTTGCACCTGATCAATAACCTCCTCCCTCCCTCAACCTGATCGATATCCAAATCCGACAACTCCCCTACAACATCCTCAAATTTCAAACAATCATGGGTCGAGGCCATCCTCCCCTCTTCGATCTAGTCCATCAGATCTAATCCGCGACCCTGGCAGAGGGTCTTCCGTTGATCGGCCAAAATTTGACCGATCACTTTTTGACCGATCACTTTTGACCGATCAAATTTGACCGATCAAATTTGACCGATCACTTTTGACCGATCACTTTTTGACCGATCACTTTTTGACCGATCAAATTTGACTGATCACTCTTGACCGATCACTCTTGACCGATCAAATTTGACCGATCACTTTTTGACCGATCACTTTTGACCGATCTAATTTGACCGATCAAATTTGACCGATCACTTCGACCGATCACTTTGACCGATCGGTCAGACTTGACCGATCAGTCGAATTCGACCGATCGGTCGATTTTCTACTAGATCTGTCAAAAAACCATGTTTTTTGACCGATCACCCGATCCTTGACCGGTTGAATTTTGACCGATCGGTCAAAATTTGACCGATCGGTCAAAAATTAACCGATCGGTCAAATTTCAACCGATCAATCAAATTTCCTACTGGATCGGTCAAAAAACCATGTTTTTTGACCGATCACCCGATCCTTGACCGGTTGAATTTTGACCGATCGGTCAAAATTTGACCGATCGGTCAAATTTGACCGATCGGTCAAAAATTAACCGATCGGTCAAATTTCAACCGATCAGTCAAATTTCCTACTGGATCGGTCAAAAAACCATGTTTTTTGACCGATCACCCGATCCTTGACCGGTTGAATTTTGACCGATCGGTCAAAATTTGACCGATCGGTCAAATTTGACCGATCGATCAAAAATTAACCGATCGGTCAAATTTCAACCGATCAGTCAAATTTCCTACTGGATCGGTCAAAAAACCATATTTTTTGACCGATCACTCGATTCTTGACCGGTTGAATTTTGACCGATCGGTCAAAATTTGACCGATCGGTCAAAATTGACCTATCAGTCTATTTTCAAACGCTAAACACTCGACAAAAAGCTCCTCTTCATGTGTGACAGGGGGTCGTTAGCTTTGCACCACGAGTCCAAGCCAGCCAAGGAGGCCTCTTAGCTAACTTGGAGGGGGTAACTGTGGGTGCAAATTTTGGCAAGAAGTCTGCAAACAGCGGGACCCACCGGCCCTGCCTGGTGAGCCCCCGATTACCACAGCGGGACCCACCGGCCCTGCCCGGTGGGCCCATGAAGGCTTCCGAGGGACCCACCAGCCCTGCCTGGTGGGCCCCCGATTACCACAGCGGGACCCACCGGCCCTGCCCGGTGGGCCCATGAAGGCTTCCGAGGGACCCACCAGCCCTGCCTGGTGGGCCCCCGATTACCACAGCGGGACCCACCGGCCCTGCCCGGTAGGCCCATGAAGGCTTCCGAGGGACCCACCAGCCCTGCCTGGTGGGCCCTCGATTACCACAGCGGGACCCACCGGCCCTGCCCGGTGGGCCCATGAAGGCTTCCGAGGGACCCACCAGCCCTGCCTGGTGGGCCTCCGAGTACCACAGCGGGACCCACCGGCCCTGCCCGGTGGGCCCATGAAGGCTTCCGAGGGACCCACCAGCCCTGCCTGGTGGGCCCCTAAGACGGCAGCGGAGCCCACCAGCCTTACCTGGAGGATCCCCAGATACGACAGCAGAAAACCGCCATTTACCATCAGAGAATCCTATAAATAGCAGAGCCTTCAGGAGGAGGAGGGATCGAATTCTCAGTTCTAAAACCAGAGCTCTGGGATTTCCAACTTCCCATCTTCCACCTCTCTTTAATCTTCTTTTTCTCTCGAAGAGATCAGTGTTTACAGTGATACTCGACCTGTCGAGATCACTCCAGCATAAGTGTTAGTGAATTCGGGTTGCTCCCTATAGCACGGAGACGTAAGCTTCGGCTGAACTCCGAGATCAATCTCTTGTGTCAAACTCTCTCTGATTGCCTCTCTGTTTACATATCGAAAGAGGTAACTTCAACTCCAATTGACAGATCGATCAACGATCTTCAACTCGAACCTTCAATTGACTGGTGCTGCGAGAGTCTTCGGGTCGGCACGAAGATTTTCCCCCACAGCCCTCCACATCCATTACCTCCTCCATACGACGGGCCTTAGCCTCGTCAACCAGGATGGGTTGTGAGTCCACATCATCCCCACCAGTGGGGGTGGGAGGAATTTCTTCCTCGCCACCCTCATGTCCTTTGCTCCCACCAGTGGGGGTGGGAGGAATTTCTTCCTCGCCACCCCCACGTCCTTTGCTCCCACCAGCGGGGGTGGGAGGAATTTCTTCCTCACCACCCCCATGTCCTTTGCCGCCATCAGTGGGGGTGGGAGGAATATCCCCACCACCCCCATCTTCATCATCTTCATCTCCTCCTTCATCGCTGCCATTGGTGTCATCATCATCACCATCGTTATCATCATCGCCCCCCTCATCCTCTTCACCTCCACCTTCCTCCTCTCTCTCTTCTTCATCTTCTTCTTCTTCCCCCTTTTTCTCTTCTTTTTTCTTCTCCTCCTCCTCAACATAGACTTTTCTTTTCTTCTTTGCCTGGCCTTGGCGACGAATCACCAGCTTCTCCTCTGTGGGTAAGGTACGCCTGGCTCCGTACGCCTTCTTCTCGACCCGAATGTTTCTAACAATTTTGCCGGATTGAGGGTCCTCCTCATAATCGGAATAGATGACCTCGTTATCTTCATAACGAACCTTCGATCGATGGAGAAGGTTGGCATTGCCGTGTTGAACCGGGCAATTCAAGAATTGCTTCCATGATCGAGTCCCACATGTCAGCTCCAGGAAAAGATTGCCAATAGCCCCCACTCGCTCCGAAGACCACGAGAGAGCTCCTCCTGCACAGTACATATCTATCTCTTTGTGCACCTTGTACCGGGGAGTCTCAGGTACCGACAGAGGAGTCCATGCACCAGACACCGATAGCGGCCAATCAGTGTAGAGCTTGTCTGAGCCGATGGTGTCAACAATCGGGCGAAGGGCGGAGACACCCGTCAGATTGTAGAATGGACTATCTTTCCTCCAAGCCCATCGATAATGATAGAAGAAATATCCCAGCTCGATCCGGGCTACTTCACCATCAGGGAGGCTAGAATAGCATTCCCTAAGTTCCTTCTGGAAGTCCGACTCTACGCGACAGAAAGTGTAGATGATCCTCCAGGCGTTCCCAGTGACCTGCCCGGGACAAAGACCGGAGGTATTCAGCAATCTCGCGGCAAAAGGGGGCAATGGAAGGCGCAGTCCACAGTTGAGCTGGCTAATGGTGACGATGGTTCCCATCACTTGCTCCTTGCTCGCATACGTGATGAAGATTGTCCGCCTGTCGACACCAAAAGCGGACAGAACTCCCGGAAGCGCTGGTCGAGACTTCCCCTCTGTGAAACATGCTAGCAACTTCTGCAGCTTCTCCCTCTTCAAGTCAGTAAGTTTGCCACCAATATTATACCCAAACTCAGGTTCAACCGCCAGAGGTATCAGAGGACAGAGAACGAACTTTGCCTTGGGGATCTGCTCTGGCCTTGACAGTGCTGAAGCAAATCCCACCCCCTGGTGCCTTTTGCCCAACTGGCCAAGCTCGATAAGCTCCGCTCTACCCTTACCACGGCCCTTCGGAGTAGAAGAAACTTCAGCAATCTCCTTTCCCTTCCTCTTCGAAGGGACCACGTTCACCTTCTTCACACTGCCAGAAGAAGCCATTTGACCGATCAAAAGGAAACAAAGAACGAGAGATTGGAAGCAAAAGCTCTGGACTTCGAAAAATTTCTGAAAGCGTGAGCCGAAAATGACAGCCATAGAAGCTTAAGTATCCTGAGGGAATTAGGCGCACAACTCGATAGGACACGTGTCATCACCATATCAAATCGCGTGTTTTTGCAGATACACGTGGCATCTATCCGTAGCAAGCGCAAAACCAGCCGAACAGTCGGGAGCAGACGAAGCGTCAAACCACCGGTCCAGACGAGCCACCGGTCCAAGCAAACCACCGGTCCGAGTGAACCGGACCGCCGGTTCAAAACCTCATTCATGCAAACCGAAGATTCAAAAAACAGAAAAATCAAACTCCATCAATGTTCAAAACTCTGCCCGAAGATCAAAGAAGAAGAACAAGCTATACTACCTCCTCTGAAGGACAGGTTCGAAACGTCAACTTGACCGACTGATTTTTACCGATCGGTCAAACTTGACCGATCGGTCAAAACCAACCGATCGATCAATTTTCTACTGGATCGGGCAAAAAACTTGTTTTTTTGCCCGATCACCCAAACCTTGACCGGCTGATTTTTACCGATCGGTCAAACTTGACCGATCGGTCAAAACCAACCAATCGGTCAATTTTCTACTGGATTGGGCAAAAAACTTGGTTTTTTGCTCGGTCACCCAAACCTTGACCGGCTGATTTTTACCGATCGGTCAAACTTGATCGATCGGTCAAAACCAACAGATCGGTCAATTTTCTACTGGATCGGGCAAAAAAACTTGGTTTTTTGCCCGATCACCCAAACCTTGACCGGCTGATTTTTACCGATCGATCAAACTTGACCGATCGGTCAAAACCAACCGATCGGTCAATTTTCTACTGGATCGGGCAAAAAACTTGGGTTTTTGTCCGATCACCCAAACCTTGACCGGCTGATTTTTACCGATCGGTCAAACTTGACCGATCAGTCAAAACCAACCGAACGGTCAATTTTTTACTAGGATCGGGCAAAAAACTTGGGTTTTTGCCCGATCACCCAAACCTTGACCGGCTGATTTTTACCGATCGGTCAAACTTGACCGATCAGTCAAAACCAACTGAACGGTAAATTTTCTACTTGGATCGGGCAAAAAACTTGGGTTTTTGCCCGATCACTCCAACCTTGACCGGCTGAAATTAACCGATCGGTCAAAATTGACCGATCGGTCGAATTTCTACTGGGTGTGTTTTCTGACCGATCACTCCAACCTTGACCGGCTGAAATTAACCGATCGGTCAAACTTGACCGATCGATCAAATTCAACCGATCGGTCGAATTTCTACTGGATCGGTCAGAAAACACAGTTTTCTGACCGATCACTCCAACCTTGACCGGTTGAAATTAACTGATCGGTCAAACTTGACCGATCGGTCAAATTCAACCGATCGGTCGAATTTCTACTGGATCGGTCAGAAAACACAGTTTTCTGACCGATCACTCCAACCTTGACCGGCTGAAATTAACCGATCGGTCAAACTTGACCGATCGGTCAAATTCAACCGATCGGTTGAATTTCTACTGGATCGGTCAGAAAACACAGTTTTCTGACCGATCACTCCAACCTTGATCGGCTGAAATTAACCGATCGGTCAAATTCAACCGATCGATCAAACTTGACCGATCGGTCAAATTCAACCGATCGGTCAAACTTAACCGATCGGTCAATTTTGACCGATCAGTCAGAAATTGATCGATAAAAATCTTATTTTCAAAAAACGCTAACACTCGACAAAAAGTCCTCTACATGTATAGACAGGGGTCGTTAGCTTTGCACCACGAGTCCAAGCCAGCCAAGGAAGCCTCTTAGCTAACTTGGAGGGGGTAACTGTGGGTGCAAATTTTGGCAAGAAGTCTGCAAACAGCGGGACCCACCGGCCCTGTCTGGTGGCCCCACGAAGACTACAGCGGGACCCACCGGCCCTGCCTGGTGGGCCCACGAAGACTACAGCGGGACCCACCGACCCTGCCTGGTGGGCCCACGAAGACTACAGCGGGACCCACCGGCCCTGCCTCGTGGACCCACGAAGACTACAGCGAGACCCACCGGCCCTGCCTGGTGGGCCCACGAAGACTACAGCGGGACCCACCGGCCCTGCCTGGTGGGCCCAAGAGCCTGTGGAATCTCCCAGGAGACGGTAGCGGGGCCCACCAGCTTTACCTGGAAGATCCCCAGATGCTGCAGCAAAAACCGCCATTTACCACCAGACCACCAGAGAATCCTATAAATAGCAGAGCCTTCGAATGTAAAAGGATCCGAAATTTCTGATTTCCATTCTGAGATCTGACTTTCAGAACCCAGAGCTCTGAAATCTCTCAGCTTTCTATCTCCCACCTCTCTTTGATCTTCTTCTCTCCTTTGAAGAGATCAGATTGGATTCAATGATACTCGGCCTGTCGAGATCACTTCAATACAAGTGTTAGTGAATTCGGGTTGCTCCCTATAGCACGGAGACGTAGGCTTCGGCTGAACTCCGAGATCATATCTCTCGTGTCAAATTCTCTCTGTTTGTATATCGAAAGAAGCAACTTCAATCAACAGATCGAACAACGATCTATTCGACTCAAACCTCGATTGACTGGTGAGGCGAAGTCTTCGGGTCGGCACGAAGATTTTCCCCCACAATGATTTGTCACCTTTTTTTTTGGGAGATCGGCGGGTGTCCCGAAACCTTTCGGGCAATGGCCCACTTCAGGCTCGGACTAATCCCTCCGGGAGTGAAGCCCGACCCACTCGGCAATTCCCACTTCACTCCTGGGTAAATCGAGGGGAGGAAGAGTTGAACCCACAACCACCTCACCAAAGCATCAGTTGCTTTGCCAACTCTCCTATCCCCTTTATGAGGAAGAACAATGTTACCCATATGAGCATGCTCCTAACAAATGTCGGTGTCTATGTCGAATGTGAACGCCCATGCCGATTATGGGCCCCTTCATAAAATATTGTCGTCCTTGAAATATTTTCATCTCCCTCGAAATATTATCACTATTTTTAAATTATTATTGTCACCTTTATAATATTGTCTCATCCCTAAAAATTGTCACGCCCTTGAAATATTTTTTTCGCCTTGAAATCTTTTGCGTGCCGATAGGTATGGGCATTACTAGTATATATACATTATCGATGATATTTATGAATTCATTGGTAATAATTATATATTTACCGACGGTAGTTATATGTCCGTCGGTATATATGTATTGTATACCTACTAGTACTATTTGCCCGTTGGTAATAATATGATATATACCGAGGGATATAATAGTATTCATCGAAAATAATAATTATTAATTTTTTAAATTATTCTTACAGTACCAACAGACCATAACATTCCGCAGGTATTAATATTTATTACCAACAGAAATATTAAATCGTCGCTGTTTGCTTTCTCGATGCCATCTTTCCCGGCGGCCAGTGACTGAAATCCTATCCATTGGGATAAATATATACCGACGGTTTTTTAATATTACCGACAAAATATTTCCATCGATAATAATAGTTTTGCTTGTAGTGAGAATAGATCTAGCCATCGATCAAAATCTGAAAAGATAGAGAAAGAGAGAATTCAACAGAAGTTAGCTGTAACATCTGCCCCAAATACACAAGATATTGTTCGCTTTGCCCGTGCCCGCACGAGAACTTCCCAAGGTGGTCACCCTTTCTAATACTACTCTTGCTTGAGCACGCTTAACTAAGGAGTTCTTACGAAATCCGTAATGGCGCACGGTTTTAAAATGCGTCTTCTTGTTGCGAATTAAATCCCATTATCATTGTTGGGGGTAGCTAAAATCCGTCCAGGAGTTGGAGCCCTCATCCGAATAGAGCTCGCCTCCTAGCTCGCCAATAGCCCGCCCCTGGCTCCCCGCGCTTAGCACCAGTTTCCCCCTCTGCCTACGGATCTCATAGACCCCAGGATTCCAAGGGATGGGGAACTCGCCCGGGAGTTCGCCCCCCCCCCCCCTTGCTCGCCAAGTCATCCTGACAGGGAGCGAGATCCACATTGGGCTGAAGGGGCCTTCGGCAAAGAGCTCGCTCAGGAGCTCATCCAAGCTCGCACAGGAGCTCGCCTAAGCTCGTCCAGGAGCTCGCCTAAGCTCGTCCAGGAGCTCGCTCAGGAGCTCGCCCAAGCTCGTCCAGAAGCTCGCTCAGGAGCTCGCCCATGCTCGCCCAGACCCCTGTTTATCGAAGAGGTTGCTCCCGCGAGGTCCAACTCTTGATAAATATGGGCGAAAGGAAGGAGCCACGGAGGGCGAGCTCGCCTTTGCTTCCCCCCTGAGGTCGCCTACTGCAGAGCAGCATAAAGGCAGCCAGGTGTCGAGACCCCACGGAAGCTACGTGGACAATCGTGGTCCACGGAAGCCCGCCCACGTCAGTTAGAGACCTCCCAGACTTGAACATTCTAGAATAGCCACCTGGTAGCGACAAGAAAGATGCTCTCCCACTCAAACCGCCTGGCAGGCTCGATGACAAAGAATGTCAAGGGTGCGAGTACCAAGGACTGTTAGAGGCCCACGTGAGCCAGATCGTGGGGGTCTAGAAGGCGCCGGAAGAATCTCCACGTGTCGAGCCACTGTAGGCCGCCGATTGCTATAAATGCTCACCCCCAGGCTCCATAGTACAGGTTCGAATCCCATTTCCCTACTACTTTGGTATACAACAGCTCGCCGTTGTGCACCCGTGACTGACTTGAGCGTCGGAGGGTCTGCGCTCCTAAGGGAGCCAGCCGTTTTCACGCTTTTTCTCTGTCTTGCAGGTAGCTCGCACGGACCAGCGAAAAATCCCCCAAACATTTGGCGCCGTCTGTGGGATCTTCGACTGGTTCCTGCGAGAACACCCACGACCACGCGGTTGAACGCCGTGGGCTCTCGTAACCCCAAAGATGGCTCCGACGACAAGGGGACGCAGGCGATCGAGGACCCGTGCGAGGCCTGAGCGCAGCGAACCTCTTATTGAGACTCCCCAGCCCCATGTCCCGCTCAGTGACCAGCTCCTGTTGGAGATGTTGGCCACCCAGCGGGCCATGATGGAGGAACTGACGCGACTGCGTCAGGTTCCGGCGGCCAGCCGACGGTCCGGCCGGCGAATACGGCACCTCCGGTGCGACCACCAGCTTCAACATCGCGCCCGCCTACGGCCATTCTGGCTCGGCAGGTTTCCCATTCGGAACTCCCGGTCGAGAGAGCGGCCGTGCGCAGGGTGTCGGAAACCCCGCTTACGAGGTTGCAGAAGCTAGTAACCCAGCGGTCTAGCAACCAGGCGACCTCACGGGCGACCATCCCTCGCCGCCGTAGCCGGAGCGCCGATTTTGATGAGTCGGAGGCAAGGTCTCTAGAGCGGGATCGCGACCCGTGCCATCGGCGACGAGGGAAAGAGCCCGCGGTGGCAGTTCCTTCCGAAGCTCGAGAGGCAACGGCCTCCCACAGACCAACCGCCACGCTGAAGGAGTCCGCGGGTGAACAGCAAGGAGGCCGCCGATCGCTAGCCCCCGAGGGCCGCCGCGGGGTGGATCCAAACCTCCCTCGAGGGGGCATGCACGGCCGCCTAGGACCTGCGCAGCAGCCTCTGGGAGTTCTCCCCGGGCACTGGCAGCGACCTAACGTGACGATCGACCTGCTGGAGGACCTCGCCGCCCACGGGGGTAGCTCGCCCTTCACAAGCGAGGTGCACCAAGGAGGCTTTCCGCACCATTGGACCCCCCCGAAGTTTGTTCTGTTCGACGGATCGCAAGATCCAGTCGACCATCTATTGGCTTACCGGAAGCTATTAGTTTTCCGGGACCAAGACCATGTCTTGTGCCGGGCTTTCCCGAGCAGTTTGACGGGCTCGGCGCTAAATTGGTTACACAAGCTGCCATCGGGCACCATTCCAGACTTCCCAACTCTCTCCAAGCTATTTCTGGAGCAGTACCGCTGCAACAGGCAGCCCCCAAAGAGGATTGAGTCCCTTTTTACTTTGGCCATGGGAGCCTGCGAAAGCCTGCGAAGCTTCGCGACGCGCTCTCGAAGCACCTACCTCGCCCTCGAGGATGCGGTCGGTCAAGATTGCACGACGGAGAGCGCTTTCCGGAACGCCCTCCCCGAGGGGAGCAAGCTTCATGACACGCTGGTGATCAAAGATCCTCGCACGATGGTCGAGCTCTTCGCTCTTGTCCAGCAACACATCAAGCTCGAAGATGCGGTGTTAGATCGGGAGGGAAAGGCAGTCGAGCAGCGACCTCCTCCGGCTCTGCGGCCTCTTGTCGTTAAGACCGTGGAGAGCCCGCATGAACGATAGAGGTTTCAACAAAGAATTTAACTCGGAAGCTCGGCGCCCAAGAGCCCGCATGATCTATAAAGCAAGACCGGGATCCTCAGAGGCAGCCAGTGGGCGACCTAGAGCTTCCCGGGACAGTCCGCCGTCGTGCGGACTTAAAGCAAGACCGGGATCCTCAGAGGCAGCCAGTGGGCGACCTTGAGCTTCCCGGGGTAGTCCGCCGTTGTGCGGACTTAAAGCAAGATCGGGATCCTCAAAGGCAGCCAGTGGACGACCTTGAGCTTCCCGGGGCAGTCCGCCGTCGTGCGGACTTAAAGCAAGACCGGGATCCTCAGAGGCAGCCAGTGGGCGACCTTGAGCTTCCCGGGGCAGTCCGCCGTTGTGCGGACTTAAAGCAAGACCGGGATCCTCAGAGGCAGCCAGTGGGCGACCTTGAGCTTCCCGGGGCAGTCCGCCGTTGTGCGGACTTAAAGCAAGACCGGGATCCTCAGAGGCAGCCAGTGGGCGACCTTGAGCATCCCGGGGCAGTCCGCCGTCGTGCGGACTTAAAGCAAGACCGGGATCCTCAGAGGCATCCAGTGGGCGACCTTGAGATTCCCGGGGAAGTCCGCTGCCTAGTGGACTCTAAACCTAACCGGGATCCTTCGCGTTCACCTGCCATGAACGGAAGCATCCTGGCGTGAGCGTACCCCTCAAAGGGCAAATCCGCTGAACAGGATCATCGAGGGAAATTAACCGGGCAGGGGGCAGCTAGCACTTATTAGTTTCTTTCAAAAATAAAAATGGTTTAAGTCTCTGAGTGTAGGGAAGTTTTTGAAGTCTTTTGGTTCGCTTATCATTTTCCGGGCTCAGAGACTAATTGAGTTTTAGCGAGCATGCCGAGTTTTTCGTTTGCATATACTTTAAAGATAAAAAGATTGAATCGAATTAGCTGCCTCGCCCGGGGTATCACTCTCGAGATCGCTGCGAAACTCCTAAAACGGGCTCATGAGCAACACAGAGAGAGAAAGAAACATCGAGCCTCACGCCGCATTTAAGATGAAGCGACCGTTGGAGATTTGGAGCGATACCCAAGCCACAAGATCGCATGCGGCTGGTGCCCACAGCTCGCCCGAGGCAGACCCTGACCGCGTGCGATGAGCTCGTGCCGGAAGGAGATCGCTCGTGGCTGACGCTCCCGGCCCGCCCAGCGTTTGTGAAGTACTGGGAGTCGAAACTCTCGACGCAGACCGCCCACGGCTGGTGCCCGCAGCTCGCCCAAGGTAGACCCTGACCGCGTGTGGCAAGCTCGCACCGGAAGGAGATCGCTCGTGGCTGATGCTCCTGGCCCGCCCGGCGTTTGTGAAGTACTGGGAGTCAAAACTCTCGACGCAGACCGCCCACGGCTGGTGCCCGCAGCTCGCCCAAGGTAGACCCTGACCACGTGTGGCAAGCTCGCACCGGAAGGAGATCGCTCGTGGCTGATGCTCCCGGCCCGCCCAGCATTTGTGAAGTACTGGGAGTCGAAACTCTCGACGCAGACCGCCCACGGCTGGTGCCCGCAGCTCGCCCAAGGTAGACCCTGACCGCGTATGGCAAGCTCGCACCGGAAGGAGATCGCTCGTGGCTGATGCTCCCGGCCCGCCCAGCGTTTGTGAAATACTGGCAGTCAAAACTCTCGGCGCAGACCGCCCACGGCAGTGCCCGCAGCCCACAAGGCGGAGGTCGCCAATGACGGGCGCTCCCAATTTGACCGGCATGTGCAATAAGACTCCTGAGCGAGCATCAAAGTCTCCTTGGTCGCTCCCTCAGGAGGGGGTAATATTGGGGGTAGCTAAAATCCGTCCAGGAGTTGGAGCCCTCATCCGAATAGAGCTCGCCTCCTAGCTCGCCAATAGCCCGCCCCTGGCTCCCCGCGCTCAGCACCAGTTTCCCCCTCTGCCTACGGATCTCATAGACCCCAGGATTCCAAGGGATGGGGAACTCGCCCGGGAGTTCGCCCCCCCCCCCCCCCCCCCCTGCTCGCCAAGTCATCCTGACAGGGAGCGAGATCCACATTGGGCTGAAGGGGCCTTCGGCAAAGAGCTCGCTCAGGAGCTCGTCCAAGCTCGCGCAGGAGCTCGCCTAAGCTAGCGCAGGAGCTCGCCTAAGCTCGTCCAGGAGCTCGCTCAGGAGCTCGCCCAAGCTCGTCCAGAAGCTCGCTCAGGAGCTCGCCCAAGCTCGCCCAGACTCCTGTTTATCGAAGAGGTTGCTCCCGCGAGGTCCAACTCTTGATAAATATGGGCGAAAGGAAGGAGCCACGGAGGGCGAGCTCGCCTTTGCTTCCCCCCTGAGGTCGCCCATTGCAGAGCAGCATAAAGGCAGCCAGGTGTCGAGACCCCACGGAAGCTACGTGGACAATCGTGGTCCACGGAAGCCCGCCCACGTCAGTTAGAGACCTCCCAGACTTGAACATTCTAGAATAGCCACCTGGTAGCGACAAGAAAGATGCTCTCCCACTCAAACCGCCTGGCAGGCTCGATGACAAAGAATGTCAGGGGTGCGAGTACCAAGGACTGTCAGAGGCCCACGTGAGCCAGATCGTGGTGGTCTAGAAGGCGCCGGAAGAATCTCCACATGTCGAGCCACTGTAGGCCGTCGATTGCTATAAATGCTCACCCCCAGGCTCCATAGTACAGGTTCGAATCTCATTTCCCTACTACTTTGGTATACAACAGCTCGCCGTTGTGCACCCGTGACTGACTTGAGCGTCGGAGGGTCTGCGCTCCTAAGGGAGCCAGCCGTTTTCATGCTTTTTCTCTCTCTTGCAGGTAGCCCGCACGGACCAGCGAAAAATCCCCCAAACAATCATAGTCGCAGCAGAAGCAAAAGGTAGATCCAAAGATCCTATGGTGTATGTTCCATTATAATTGATTCTGTAAAACAATCTACATGCAAATATATGATCTTAGCATATGTGCGGACACCCTAGAGGCATACTACGATCTACGGAAGACATGCATGCATCTAGTTAGGTGTTTAGAATCATCATACCTTGTGGATCTATGATCCGAAGAGAACGGAACGATGATGAACCGCACGTGAATCGCAAGGGAAGCTATCGGATGGCACCTTGTCCTTTGCGAATGGAGGAATCCTTGAAGTCCTATCTCTGAGTGCAAGGACTACGAGCCGACGGAGGAATTCATTGCGAAGACTACGGTGAGCCGCAAGACCCCCTCCTTCTCTTTCTCTCTTCTTCCTTCTTCTTCCTTCCTTCTTCTTCTTCCTCTTTCTTTCTTGGCCGAAACCACAAAAAAGGGAGAAGAGAGAGGGGATCGGGTTTTCTAGAGATGGGAGCACATAGGGCCGGCCCCCTCTCCCTCCAATCCCTTTATAGGGTCGGCCCCAACTCACATACGCAAGCTAGGGCCGGACCCCTAGTGATTGGGATGAGGGGGGGTGGTTTTTAGGGTTTCCACATGTCTATCGTGAAGCCTGGATGAAAACGCCATTCACAAAAAGTGAAACACTGTAAGAGAGATTGAGTGAGGTGCGCTACTTGGAATCGAGTTCCGTCAACGCCTATGAGCTCCTAGAATTATTCTGCTCATTTTAGGATCCATATTCAATATGTTTTAAGCCATATTTCAGTATTTATCAAAATACCCCTATTGCCCTTAACACATGTGAATTAGGTTCTTAGGCTCCGGGCTTGCGCTCCATCGCGCTACTTCGCATCCAACGTATCCAACCAGGTCAGGGAATAATTCTTATACACAACGACATGGTGGAACCTTCAGGATTCAGGATCTCTATCTCCAACCGGATCCTTGATTAACTATTCCGGTGACACACCGAAAGTTCTGTTAATCAGCCCTAATCCGATTAACCCGCATAGCCACACAGAGTGTGACGCGAGTTAAACTCTAGTGATCCTAAACTTATGTTACTCTCTCATAACCCTGTTCTCTACTATACTATGATAATCCTTAGTCCCTCATATAATTGGTGTAATAACACAACTCGGGCGGTGGGGAGCACCGTCAGATCCCGATCGATCATCTGACTAGGATCTGATGACTTATCATCTATAACACCACACACCTTTCGGTGTTATGCCTAGCATCCGGAACATCATCAATCATACTGACAACCACCAGGCCTGGGTTAACTGTGTGGACAGATTGACTCATCAAAACGTACCCATCCAACACTGGACGTCGGATAACCTGTAGGGATTGCATGCTACTCAAGCGTCAGCCGGGTAACCCAACATACCGTGGTATTGGACTATGGAAGGTCCGCACACGTTGGTATATCAAAGCACTACACAACTGGTTGGCCCAGTGTACATGGTCTCTCAGGGTTAAGGACAGATTATCTATAGTAGTAAGATAATTTATGCACCAGTGTCTGAATCACTGAACTGTGCACAGTCTTGGTTCCAATTCAGTACGATCATCGTGCTTGGTCAGGTGAATGAGAATCCCATGTTCCTGTGGTGGAGACTTCACCACATCATCTACCTGCCAACAACTTATTCTTGGTAAAGCGACAGGCATCATCAAAGTTGTAAATAGTTCTAGGTCTATATAGAACTGGTCCACTGAGTCTCCCAAGCATTGATCCACTATGCACTCCAGTGGCCTACTGTGTTCCCTAGGGTCCTTTTATTATATGTGTATTAACATATACCAAAGTAGTATTCTAAGTAAAGCAATAACCAAAGTCAACTTAATTAATGTTAATACAGAAAATCCACACTCAGGACACACGAGCTACAACAATCTTCCACTTGGCCTAGCGGGGAATAACAATCTTAACTCCCTTGGCATCCACGTGCTTCTCAAAATCCTTGGTCGGTAACACCTTTGTGAAAGGGTCCGCCATGTTATCTGCAGAGACCACCTGTGTTACTGGAACCTCTCCTCGCTTCTGCAAGTTTCGGATAATATTATATTTCCGCTCTATGTGCTTACTATTCTGGTAATATCTTGGCTCCTTGGATTGTGCTACTGCTCTACTATTATCGCAGTAAAGGATAACAAGATCTTGAGCTCCCGGTATGTATCCTAAGTCCGTGAGAAACTTTTTGAGCCACACCGCCTCCTTGGCTGTTTAGCACGCCACAACGTACTCAACCTTTGTCGTAGAATCTGTGATGCATCCCTGCTTCACTCTCCTCCAACTAACAGCTCCTCCTTCCAATAAAAACACAAACCCTGACGTGATCTCCTTGATTCCGGATCTGCTGTAAAGTTAGAATCCGTATATCAAATCGGCATCAGTTCTTGTGAAGAGTAAACTAACTCATAATCTCTCATCCTACGGAGATACTTGAGTATACTTTTCACAGCAGTCTAGTGCCCTGAACCCGGATTTGACTGATACCTGCCCATCATGCCTACTGTATAATATATATCTGGTCTTGTGTACTGCATAACATACATTAGACTTCCTACAGCCGAAGCATAAGGTATCTTCTGCATCTCTGCTCTCTCCTTAGGAGTCTTAGGACCCTGATCCTTAGACAATTTCATTCTATGTTTGAATGAAATTAGTCCCTTCTTGGAGTTGTGCATACTGAATCTGACCAAGATAGTATTTATATAGGCTGACTATGATAGTGAGAGAATCTTGTTCTGACGATCTCGAGTTACCTTGATCCCAAGAACATAACTCACTTCACCCAAGTCTTTTATGTCAAATTGAGAGGATAACTACACCTTCACTGTAGATAATGTTCTAACATCGTTTCCAATAAGCAGGATATCGTCTACTTAAAGTACTAGAGAAATTACTACAGTCTTATCGCTCCTCTTATAAACACATGGTTCATCCACATTCTGTTCAAATCCATAAGACTGGATAGCTTGATCAAAATGTATGTTCCAACTTCTGGATGCTTACTTCAGTCCATAAATGGACCTTTACAACTTGCACACCAGACTTTCTTGACCTTTTGCGACAAAGACTGGAGGCTGAGACATATAGATGTCTTCTTCCAAATCCCTATTGAGACTTAAGCATAGCCACTGGCGAAAAGGTTTCACCATAGTCGATTCCTTCTCGCTGGGTATAACCCTTAGCGACTAGTCTAGCTTTGTAAGTCTCAACGGTACCATCCGGACCTCCTTTTCTTTTGTACACCCACTTACACCCAATAGGTTTAATGTTGTGAGGCGGTGTTACAAGTGTCCAGACCGAGTTTTAGGATATCGATGTCAGTTCTGCCTCCATGGCTTTCTACCATACTGCATGGTCAGAGGATACCATCACTTTGTCATAGTTCAGAGGATCATCCTTCTAAAACTCTGGATCTACCAAGAAGGCTTCTCCAATGTATCTATCAGGAGCTCTTATGGTCCTCCCAATGCGATGAGTCTATGGTGGTTCCGTAGGAGTTGATTCTACAGTATCATTTATCTTAGCGGTATAGCTCCCATTACGTTTTCTGTCTGTGTACTCCCATCAGTACCAAGCAATTTTTCAAGAACTATTTTACTGGTGGGCTTATGTCTATTAAATAATCATGCTCTAGGAATACGACATTCATCGAGACGATAACCTTTCTATCCTCAGGATCATAAAATAAATCACCCTTTGTCCCTTTTGGATACCCAACGAATAGATATACCTTAATCTTTTACTCCATCTTATCTTGCTTGTCCTTCCGCACATGTGCTAAGCAATCCCAAATTCTAAAATGATGCAGGCTTGGCTTTCGCTTCAATCATAGCTCCTAAGGAGTTAGAGATACTGACTTTGATGGAACAAAGTTCAAGGTATATGCTGCCATCTCTAGGGCATATCCCCAAAAACTAGGTGGCAATATTGCATAACTCATCATAATCTGAACCATGTCTAACAAAGTTCGGTTCCCTCTCAGATACACCGTTTTGTTATGGTATCCCTGTTGCAGTCAATTGGGATACAATCCCATGCTCACGCAGGTACCCAATAAATTTATCTGATAGGTTTTTGCCTCCTCGATCCGATCGAAGAGACTTAATACTCTTATCCGTCTGCTTTTCTGCTTCAACTCTGAACTCCTTGAACTTATCAAAGGATTTAGACTTCCGCCACATTAGGTATATGTATCCAAACCTTGAGTGATCATCCGTGAAGGTGATAAAATACTCGAAGCCTCCTATGGCACGGACACTTATGGGCCCACATACATCAGTGTGTACCAACTCCAATACCTCTTAAGATCTGCTACTTTTGGCTCAAAAAGTTCTTTTAGTCATCTTACCTTCCAAGCAAGACTCATACGTTGGTAGGCTCTTTGAAACATCTGGACTTGAAAGTCCTACCTTAACCAACCTGTGAATCCTGTCTGAGGCTATGTGTTCAAGCCTTAGATACCAAAGGAGTGTTGGATTATCTGAGGGATTTTTCCTTTTAGATGAATTAATCACACAGACTTTAGTTATGTTATCCTGCTTATGATTAGAGTTAATTACATAGAGACCATTCTGTGTCTTTTCCTTACAAATAAAGGAACCATTAAATTTAATTGACACACCAGAAGTATCAAATAAAACTAAAAAACTTTCATTATTCAATAAGGAAACAGAAATTAAGTTTCGTCTCAAGGATGGTACATAAAGTATGTCTCTAAGTAATAAACTTCTTCCATCAAGAAACTGCAAGACGAAATCTCCAACTGCTTCAGCCTCTACCACGGCCTCAGTTCTCATGCTTAGGATGATCTCTCCATCATCCAGTTTTCTTATCTTCTTGAACCCCTGCAAATTATTGCAAACATGGTTAGTAGAACTAGAATCCATAATCCATAAGACTAGAGAACAACTGGATGCTACAAGGGATTCCACTATATGGATTTGAGATATACCTGTCTCAGTCTTCTTGGGAGCCGCACAACAGTCACCCTTCCAGTGTTAGTTCTTGCCGTATCAAAAATATTTTCCTTTGGGCTTCGCCGGACCATCCTGCTTAGTAACTTGCAACTGCACCTAGCCCATCTTCATGGGTTTCTTAGACATTCTTTTTCTGAAACTTGCCTTTGGCTTTCAGAAAATTCTTCCGCTGTACGTTCAGGAATTGGGCTCTTGCCTTCATCCCGTCCTCTACTGCCTAGAGCACCGCTAGGATCTCTGCGTTAGTCAACTCCAACTGGTTAAGGTTAACGTTGGTAACGAAGCCCTCAAACGTTCCTGATAGAGATGCAAGAAAAATATCGGTCTGGATCTCTGCATCCAAGATGACATCAAAGGAACCAAGTTCATTCACATAGCCAAATAATTTTAGCATATGATCCCGAACTAAAGTCCCCTCTGCCATGTTCGTGGATCCTAATTTCTTGATGGTCAGGCGACCTTCGAACATTTTCTTTAAATAGGGCATCATGTCTGAAGCAAAGGCCATGTCTTCGACTTGCTTCTGAAGAACGGTCTGTAAGGATGCCACTATATAGCACTTGCACATCTCATTAGCATCTAGCCTTTCTTTTCATTCCTTCAACTGGGCCTCAGTAGCACTTGGTCCCGGCATAGCTGGTTGAGGGGTACTTAGGGCAATTGAGTGTTTGCCAACCCTTTGGACAAGCATAAGGTTATACTTTCAGTCCTCGTAGTTTGGTCCCGTACGTTTGTTATCATTAAGGATGGAGGCAAGGGGGTCGAGCTTGGTCATAATTTATGTAAACAATGGTTTTAAAAAAAAATTAGGCTAGGGTCTACTACAATCTATTTTATGGAATTTAAAAATAGATAATGTTTACTCCAGCCGCTATGTCTTCACTACCTCAAGTGGAGACTGTTGGAATTGGGTTCCGCTAATCAGAGTCGCAGCGGAAGCAAAAGAAAGATCCAAAGATCATATGGTGTATGTTTCATTACAATTCGTGATACAAAACAATCTACATGCAAATCTACGATTTTAGCATATATGCGGACACCCTAGAGGCATACTACGATCTACGGAAGACATGCATGCATCTACTTAGGTGTTTAGATTCATCATACCTTATGGATCTATGATCCGGAGATTACGGAACGATGAAGAACCGCACTTGAATCGCAAGGGAAACTGTCGGATAGCACCTTGTTCTTTGAGAATTGAAGAATCCTCGAAATCCCGTCTCTGAGTGCAAGAATTACGAGCCAACGGAGGAATCCGTTGTGAAGACGATGGTGAGCCGTGAGATTTTCTCCTCCTCTTTCTCCTTTCTTCCTTCTCCTTTCTTCCTCTTCCTTCTCCCTTCTTCTTCCTCTCTTTTCCTTGGCCGAAACCACAAAGGAGGGGGACTAGGGGTCGGATTTTTGGAGGGGAGGGAGTAGAACCATTAGGGCCGGCCCTCCCCCTCCTATTTCCTTTATAGGGCCGGTCTCCCATGGCTCCAAGGAGCCTAGGTCCAGCTCCTAGGTGGATAGGGATGAGGGGGGGTCGGATTTAGGTCTTCCGGGTGTCTATCGTGAAGTCCGGACGAAAACGCCCTTCACGAAAAGCGAAAAACTGAAAGTGAGACTGAGTGAGGTGCACTACTTGGAATCGAGTTCCGTCAGCGCCTGTGAGCTCCTGGAATTATTCCGCTCATTCTAAGATCCATATTCAATATGTTCTGAGCCATATTTCAGTATTTACCAAAATACCCCTATGGCCCGTAACACATGTGAATTAGGTTCTTTGGCTCCGGGCTTGCGCTCCAACACGCTACTTCGCATCCAACGTATCTAACTAGGTCGAGGAACAATTCCTATACGCAACGATAGGGTGGAACCTTCAGGGTTCGGGATCTCTAGCTCCAACCGGATCCCTGATTAACTGTTCCGGTGACACACCGAAAGTTCCGTTAATCAGCCCTAATCCGATTAACTCGCGTAGCCACCCAGAGTACGACGCGAGTTGAACTCTAGTGATCTTAAACTTATGTTACTCCCTCGTAACCCTGTTCTCTACTATACTCTGATAATCCTTAGTCCCTCCTATTACTGGTGCCATGATACGACTCGGGCGGTGGGGAGCACCGTCAGATCCCGATCGATCATCTGACTAGGGTTTGATGACTTGTCATCTATAACACCACACACCTTCCGGTGCTATGCCTAGCATCCGGAACGTCATCAGTCATACTGACAACCACCAGGCCTGGGTTAACTGTATGGACAGATTGACTCATCAAACCGTACCCATCCAATACTGGACGTCGGATAACCTGTAGGGATTACATGCCACTCAAGCGCCAGCCGGGTAACCCAGCGTACCGTGGTATTGGACTATGGAAAGCCCGCACATGTTGGCACATCAAAGCACCACACAACTGGTTGACCCAGTGTACATGGTCCCTCAGGGTTAATGACAGATTATCTATAGTAGTAAGACGGTTTATGCACCAGTGTTTGAATCACTGAACTGTGCACCGTCTTGGTTCCTGTTCAACACGATCATCGTGCTTGGTCAGGTGAATAGAAATCCCATGTTCCCATGGTGGAGACTTCACCATATCCTCTATCTGCCAACAGCTTGTTCTCGGTGAAGCGACCGGCATCACCTAAGCTGTGAACTAGTTCTAGGTCTACACAGAACTGGTCCATTGGGTCTCCCAAGCATGGATCCTCCATGCACCTCAGTGGCCTACTGTGTTCCCTAGGGTCCTTTTATTATATAAGAATTATCATATACCATAGTAGTATTCTAATTAAAGCAATAACCAAAGTCATCTTTATTAATGTTAATATAGAAAATCCACGCTAAGGACACACGAGCTACAACAATCTCCCACTTGGCCTAGCGGGGAGCAACAGTCTTAACTCCTATGGCATCCACGTGCTTTTCAAAAGCCTTGGTCGGTAACGCCTTTGTGAAAGGGTCCGCCATGTTATCTGCAGACGCCACCTGAGTCACTGCAACCTCCCCTCGCTTCTGTAAGTCTCGGATAATGAAGTATTTCCGCTCGATATGTTTGCTCTTCTGGTGATATCTTGGCTCCTTGGATTGTGCTACCGCTCCACTATTGTCACAGTAAAGGATAATAGGATCTTGAGCTTCCGGTACGTATCCTAAGTCCGTGAGGAACTTCTTGAGACACACCGCCTCCTTAGCTGCTTCGCATGCCGCAACGTACTCAGCCTCTGTCGTCGAATCCGCGATGCATCCCTGCTTCACGCTCCTCCAACTGACAACTCCTCTTCCTAATAAAAATACAAACCCTGATGTCGATCTCCTGGATTCCGGATCTGACGCAAAGTCAGAATCCATATATCCAATCGGCATCAGTTCCTGTGAAGAGTAAACTAACTCATAATCTCTCATCCTACGGAGATTCTTGAGTATACTTTTCACAGCAGTCCAGTGCCCTGGACCCGGATTTGACTGATACCTGCCCATCATGCCTACTGCATAGCATATATCTGGTCTTGTGCACTGCATGGCATACATCAGACTCCCTACAGCCGAAGCATAAGGTATCTTCTGTATCTCTGCCCTCTCCTCAGGAGTCTTAGGACCCTGATCCTTGGACAATTTCATTCCATATCTGAATGGAACCAGTTCCTTCTTGGAGTTGTGCATACTGAATCTGACCAAGATAGTATCTATGTAGGCTGACTGTGACAGCGAGAGAATCTTGTTCTGGCGATCTCGAGTTACCTTGATCCCCAAAACATAACTCGCTTCACCCAGGTCTTTCATGTCAAATTGAGAGGATAACCACACCTTCACTGTAGACAACGTTCCAACATCGTTTCCGATGAGCAAGATATCGTCCACGTAAAGCACTAGAAAAACTACTGCAGTCTTATCACTCCTTTTATAAACACATGGTTCATCCACGTTCTGCTCAAATCCATAAGACTGGATAGCCTGATCAAAATGCATGTTTCAACTTCTGGATGCTTGCTTCAGTCCATAAATGGACCTTTGCAACTTGCACACCAGACCTTCCTGACCTTTTGCGACAAAGCCTGGAGGCTGAGACATGTAGATGTCTTCTTCCAAATCCCCGTTGAGGAATGCGGTCTTGACGTCCATTTGTCAGATCTCCCAATCATAATGGGCTGCAATGGACAAGAGGATTCGGATAGACTTAAGCATAGCCACTGGTGAAAAGGTTTCGTCATAGTCGATCCCTTCTCGCTGGGTATAACCCTTAGCGACTAGTCTAGCTTTGTAAGTCTCAACGGTACCATCCAGACCTCTTTTCCTTTTGTACACCTACTTACACCCAACATGTTTAATGTTGTGAGGTGGTGTTACAAGTGTCCAGACCGAGTTTTGGGACATCGATGTCAGTTCTGCCTCCATGGCTTCCTGCCATGCTGCATGGTCAGTGGATTCCATCGCTTCGTCATAGTTCAGAGGATCATTCTCCTAAAACTCTGGATCAACCATAAAGGCTTCTCACATGTATCTATCAGGAGCACTTGTGGTCCTCCCACTGCGACAAATCTGCGGTGGTTCCATAGGAGTCGATTCTACAGTACCGTTAATCTTAGTGGTATCGGCTCCCACTACGTTTTCTGTCTGCGTACTTCCATCAGTACCAAGCAATTCTTCAAGAACTACTTTACTGGTGGGCTTATGGTTTATTAAATAATCCTGCTCCAGGAATACGGCGTTCGTCGAGACGACAACCTTTCTATCCTCAGGATCATAAAATAGACCACCCTTTGTCCCTTTTGGATACCCAACGAACAGACATACCTTAGTTTTTGACTCCATCTTATCTCGCTTATCCTTCCGCACATGCACTGGACAACCCCAAATCCTAAAGTGTTGTAGGCTTGGCTTTCGCTTTAACCACAGCTCCCAAGGAGTTAGGGGTACTGACTTTGATAGAACAAAGTTCAAAGTATATGCTGCCGTCTCTAGGGCATATCCCAAAAACTAGGTGGCAATGTTGCATAACTCATCATAGTCCGAACCATGTCTAACAAAGTTTGGTTTCTCCTCTCAGATACACCGTTTTGTTATGGTGTCCCTGGGGCAGTCAACTGGGATACGATCCCATGCTCACACAGGTACCCAATAAATTCATCCGATAGGTATTCGCCTCATCGATCCGATCAAAGAGACTTGATACTTTTACCCGTCTGCTTTTCTTCTTCAGCTCTGAACTCCTTGAACTTATCAAAGGATTCAGACTTCCACCGCATTAGGTATATGTATCCAAACCTCGAGTGATCATCCGTGAAGGTGATGAAATACTCGAAGCCTCCTATGGCACAGACACTTATGGGCCCACATACATCAGTGTGTACCAACTCCAATACCTCCTTAGATCTGCTACCTTTGGCTCGAAAAGACCTTTTAGTCATCTTGCCTTCCAGGCAAGAATCACACATCGGTAGGCTTTCTGAAACATTTGGACTTAAGAGTCCTACCTTAACCAACCTGTGAATCCTGTCTGAGGCTATGTGTCCAAGCCTTAGATGCCAAAGGAGTATTGGATTATCTGAGGGATTTTTCCTTTTAGATGAATTAATCACACAAGCTTCAGTTATGTTATCCAGCTTATGATTGGAGTTAATTACATAGAGACCATTCTGTATCTTTCCCTTACAAACAAATGAACCATTCAATTTAATTGACACACCGGAAGCATCAAATAAAACTGAAAAACCTTTATTATTCAATAAGGAAACAGAAATTAAATTACGTCTCAAGGACGGTACATAAAGTATGTCTCTAAGTAATAAACTTCTTTCATCAAGGAACTGCAAGATGACATCTCCAACTGCTTCAGCCTCTGCCACGGCCTCAGTTCCCATGCTTAGGATTATCTCTCCTTCACCCAGTTTTCTTGTCTCCTTGAACCCCTGCAAATTATTGCAAGCATGGTTAGTGGAACCAGAATCCACAATCCATGAAACTGGAGAACAACTGGATGTTACAAGGGATTCCACTATGTGGATTTGAGATATACCTGTCTCAGCCTTCTTAGGAGCCGCGTGGCAGTCGCCCTTCCAGTGCCCCCTCTTACCGCATCGGAAATATTTTCCTTTGGGCTTCGCCGGACCATTCTGCTTGGGAACCTACAACTGCACCTGGCCCATCTTCACGGGCTTCTTAGAATTTCTTTTCTGAAACTTGCCCTTGGCTTTCAGAGAAGAATTCCGCTCCACATTTAGGGATTGGGCTCCTGCCTTTATCCCGTCCTCTGCTGCCTGGAGCGCCGCTAGGAGCTCTGCGTTAGACATCTCCAATCGGTTAAGGTTGAAGTTGGTAACGAAGCCCTCAAACGCTCCTGACAGAGACGCGAGAAAAATGTCAGTCTGGATCTCTGCATCCAAGATGACATCGAAGGAACCATGCTCGTTCACATAGCCAAACAACTTCAGCATATGATCCCGAACTAAAGTCCCCTCTGCCATCTTCGTGGATACCAATTTCTTGATGGTCAGGTAACGAGTTACTCGACTACGACCCTCGAACATTTCCTTCAGGTAGAGCATCATGTCTGAAGCAAAGGCCATGTCTTCGACTTGCTTCTGAAGGACGATCTGCAAGGATGCCACAATGTAGCACTTGCATATCTCATCAGCATCTAGCCAGTCTTTCCATTCCTTTAACTGGGCCTCAGTTGCACTTGGTCCCGGCATGGCCGGTTGAGGGGTACTTAGGGCAATTGTGTGTTTGCCAACCCTTAGGACGACCATTAGGTTACTTCCCAGTCTTCGTTTTGCCAGCTTTATGTGACCCGCGTGCGCAGCAGCAGCGGCTTCACACAAGCTTTCGGATACTTCCCACAAATCTAGGTGGTGTCGGCAGGGGGGTTCATAAGCTCCCGCGGTGCAGGATAAAACCGTCACCCACTGCCACCGGCATCCTCCATGTCCCGAAGGAAACCACTAGGCGAACCAGTATGGAAGGAAACACAGCTCTCACCCGGTGGAAATATTGAACTGCGTACCTCCCACCCAGACCCTTAGCCGGTTGATTGTGGAGGCTAGGGGCTCCCCTTTGGAGGGAACCTGTTATATATCCCTTCTTTATGAGGTTTTATGCATATCTAGAAAGGTCACGACCTCCTAGACTTAGACCCTGGTCTACCGTGCTCCCACTAGGATTATAAACCTTCCCGCAAAGCATTAGTATCCTCGGAAAGGACTCCCACTACGATGACGCCTCGTTCACAATTTGATGCCTGATGTCATAGTAGACCTCATCTCATTACAGGTTTCGATGCTGGCCAAATAGGGACATCCGACAACCTCCGTCGGACCTCAACCTAATGGTGGCATAACCAAATCATGATGAGTTCATACTACCATCAAACGTCATCTAGAAACGAGTATCACACAGTGAAATTCTAACCTAACTTGGTCGCTAGGACCACGTGGGGAAAGGGCATCCCACTAGGGTTATCATACTTCTTATGGAGACATTAGTTAATTATCTCTAAATAAATCTAACACTGCGTCTATCTCGGTGCACAGTATTTGGCTACCTGAACTACCACGAGGGCGGTTACCGCCTTTCCTTTTAGCTAGCCACCGGATTTGCACGTGTTAGAAGCATATAGAGATACCGATGAATCCATAATTTTAGTACTAACCCTAAACCTGATCTAGAGACAAACTCACAAGCAAGATAATCATATTATCATCGGGGTTCTCTAAATACGAAATAAAGAGAAATAACAGAAAAAAAAACATCCAAACGGAATCAAGTCCAGGGTCCGACCCCTGAACCTGAATAGCACAACCAAGATATCCTGCTCTTCCGTTCTGCACGATCTCTGACGATGATCCCCTTCATTGCCAACGTGCACGCTTTCGCCGGGTCTTTGCACGCCATGGTACCGTTTGCCCGAACCGTGGATGTAGCATCATCTCCTTCTTCCTGTGACCGAAAAACTAACACGCTCCGAGCAAGTGCTCGTTCGTGTACAATTTCGCTAGAAAGTAAAGAAGACAATCCTAGAAACATGGCCAGGGAACCGAGGATGGTCAACCCCCACCCTCGCCCATCTAGATCCTTACAAATCCACAATAATAATCAATGCAAAATAAAATCCGGGGTCCGACCCCCGGATGCATGCAATCACAGATTACTATTCAGCGCGGCACCTGCACAAAGACAATACATAGCATAATCCATATGCATGATCTACGCCGAACCCCGACGAAAACATATGCCATCATATATTCACATGATGTTTTCACGAATTCATGCATGAAACATACACTAAAGCGTGCTCTGATACTAATTGTTGGAATTAGGTTCCACTAATCAGAGTCGCAGTGGAAGCAAAAGAAAGATCCGAAGATCATACGATGTATGTTTCATTACAATTCGTGATACAAAACAATCTACATGCAAATCTACGATTTTAGCATATATGCGGACACCCTAGAGGCATACTACGATCTACGGAAGACATGCATGCATCTACTTAGGTGTTTAGATTCATCATACCTTATGGATCTATGATCCGGAGATTACGGAACAATGAAGAACCACACTTGAATCGCAAGGGAAACTGTCGGATAGCACATTGTCCTTTGCGAATTGAAGAATCCTCGAAATCCCGTCTCTGAGTGCAGGGATTACGAGCCGACGGAGGAATCCGTTGCGAAGACGATGGCGAGCCGCGAGATTTTCTCCTCCTCTTTCTCCTTTCTTCCTTCTCCTTCCTTCCTCTTCCTCTATTTTCCTTGGCCGAAACCACAAAGGAGGGGGACTAGGGGTCGGATTTTTGGAGGGGAGGGAGTAGAACGATTAGGGCCGGCCCTCCCCCTCCTATTTCCTTTATAGGGCCAGTCTCCCATGGCTCCAAGGAGCCTAGGGCCGGCCCCTAGGTGGATAGGGATGAGGGGGGGTCAGATTTAGGTCTTCCGGGTGTCTATCGTGAAGTCCGGGCAAGAACGCCCTTCACGAAAAGCAGAAAACTGAAAGTGAGACTGAGTGAGGTGCGCTACTCGGAATCGAGTTCCGTCAGCGCCTGTGAGCTCCTGGAATTATTCCACTCATTCTAAGGTCCATATTCAATATGTTCTGAGCCATATTTCAGTATTTACCAAAATACCCCTATGGCTCGTAACATATATGAATTAGGTTCTTTGGCTCCGGGCTTGCGCTCCATCGCACTACTTCGCATCCAACGTATCCAACTAGGTCGGGGAACAATTCCTATACGCAACGATAGGGTGGAACCTTCGGGATCTCTAGCTCCAACCGGATCCCTGATTAACTGTTCCGGTGACACACCGAAAATTCCGTTAATCAGCCCTAATCCGATTAACCCGCGTAGCCACCCAGAGTGCGACGCGAGTTGAACTCTAGTGATCCTAAACTTATGTTACTCCCTCATAACCCTGTTCTCTACTATACTCCGATAATCCTTAGTCCCTTCTATTACTGGTGTCATGATACGACTCGGGCGGTGGGGAGCACCGTCAGATCCCGATCGATCATCTGACTAGGGTTTGATGACTTTTCATCTATAACACCACACACCTTCCGGTGCTATGCCTAGCATCCGGAACGTCATCAGTCATACTGACAACCACCAGGCCTGGGTTAACTGTGTGGACAGATTGACTCATCAAACCACACCCATCCAACACTAGACGTCGGATAACCTGTAGGGATTACATGCCACTCAAGCACCAGCCGGGTAACCCAATGTACCATGGTATTGGATTATGGAAGGCCCGCACATGTTGGCACATCAAAGCACCACACAACTGGTTGGCCCGGTGTACATGGTCCCTCAGGGTTAAGGATAGATTATCTATAGTAGTAAGACGGTTTATGCACCAGTGTCTGAATCACTGAACTGTGCACCGTCTTGGTTCCTGTTCAACACGATCATCGTGCTTGGTCAGGTGAATGGAAATCCCACGTTCCCGTGGTAGAGACTTCACCACATCCTCTACCTGCCAACAGCTTGTTCTCGGTGAAGCGACCGGCATCACCTAAGCTGTGAACTAGTTCTAGGTCTATACAGAACTGGTCCACTGGGTCTCCCAAGCATGGATCCTCCATGCGCCTCAGTGGCCTACTGTGTTCCCTAGGGTCCTTTTATTATATGAGAATTATCATATACCATAGTAGTATTCTAATTAAAGCAATAACCAAAGTCATCTTTATTAATGTTAATACAGAAAATCCACGCTAAGGACACACGAGCTACAACAATCCAAGAATCTAAATTTTCTGGGCTCGAGCACTAAGACTATCGGTCGTGAATTGGAGACAACATCTCGGTGAGAGCATACAACCGCTTCTGCCAACGAGGTGTTTACGACTCATTCTTCATCAGAATTATCCATGACAAACTGAAAGACCTCCCAGTCTCCTTTTAGCCAGCTTTATGTGACCCGCTATGCGTAGCAACGGTGGCTTCACACAAGCTTTCGAATGCTTTCCACAAATCTAGATGGTATCGGTAGGGGGTTCATTGGTTTTCGCGGTGCAGAAAAAAATCAGCACCTACTGCCACTGGCATCCTCTATGTCCCGAAGAAAACCACCGGCATCCTCTATGTCCTCGAATTGTGTACCTCCCACCCAGACCCTTAGCTGGTTAATTGTGGAGGCCAGGGGCTCGGAGGGAACCTTTTACACATTCCTTCTTTGTGAGGTTTTATGCATATCTAGAAAGGTCACGACCTCCTAGACCTAGACCCTGGTCTACCGCGCTCCCACTAGGATTACAAACCTTCCCGCAAAGTATTAGTATCCTTGTAAAATATCATAGTCCTTACCTTAAATACTCAACTTTCACCTTTCTTGCAAGGATCACATTACAAAGATTCCAAGGATCCCGATACTTCACTAGTTTGCCCATAATCCTAAAATCTGGAGCCTAGCCTAAGGTCAACGTGGAAAGAACGCTCACTAGAATGATGCCTCGTTCATAATTTGATGCCTAATGTCATAGTAGACCTTATCTTATTATAGGTTTCGATGCTAGCCAAATAGGAACATCCGACAACTTTTGTCGGACCTCAACCTAATGGTGCATAATCAAATAGTGATGAGTTCACACTACCATCAAACGTTAACTAGAAACGGGTATCACTTAGTGGAATCCTAACCTAACTTGGTCACTAGGACCATGTGGGGAAAAGGCATCCCACTAGGGTTATCATACTTCTTATGGGAGCATTAGTTATCTCTAAATAAATTTAACACTGTGTCTATCTCGACGCACAGTACTTGGCTACCTGAACTACCACGAGGGTGGTTACTACCTTTCCTTTTAGCTAGCCACCGAATTCGTATATGTTAGAACTATATAGAGATACCGATGAATTCATAAGCTAAGTACTAACCCTAAGCCTGATCTAGAGACTAACTCACAAACAAGATAGATAATTAAATTATTATGTGGCTCTCTAAACACTAAGTAAAAGAGAACAACAGAAAAAACATCCAAACTGAATCAAGTCCAGGGTCCGACCCCTGAACCTGAATAGGATAGCTAAGATATCCCGTTCTTTTATTCTACACGATCTCTGACGATGATCCCGATCATCGCCAACGTGCACGCTTTCACCGGGTCTTTGCATTCCATGGTACCGCTTGTTCGAACCGTGGATATAGCATCATATTCTTATTCCTGTGATCGAAAAATTAACACGCTCCGAGCAAGTGCTCGTTTATGTACAATTTCGCTAGAAAGGAAAGGAAACAATCCTAGAAAATATAGCCAGGGAACCGAGGGTGGTCAACCTCCACCCCCGCCCATCTAAAGCCTTAAAATCCACAAGCACAATAATAATCAATGCAAAAATTAAATCCGGGGTTCGACCCCTGGAGGCATGCAATCACAGATTATTATTCAGCACGGCATCTGCAAAGAAACGATACATAGCACAATCCATATGCATGATCTACGTCGAACCCCGACGAAAACATATGCCATCATATATTCACATGATGTTTTCATGAATTCATGCATGAAACACACACCGAAGTGTGCTCTGATACCAATTATTGCGAATTAAATCCCATTATCAGAGTCATAGCTAGCGGAAGCAAAAAGTAGATCCAAAGATCCTACGGTGTAAGTTCCATTACAATTAATTCTACAAAACAATATACATACAAATCTATGATCTTAGCATATGTGCGGACAACCTAGAGGCATACTACGATCTATGGAAGACATGCATGAATCTAGTTAGGTATTTAGAATCATCATACCTTGTGGATCTATGATCCGAAGAGAATGGAATAATGATTAACCATACGTGAATCACAAGGGAAGCTGTCGGATGGCACCTTGACCTTTGCGAATGGAGGAATCCTCGAAGTCCTATCTCTGAGTGCAAGGACTACGAGCCGACGGAGGAATTCGTTGCGAAGATGACGGCAAGCCGCGAGATCTCCTCCTTCTCTTTCTCTCTTCTTCCTTCTCCTTCCTTCCTCCTTCTTCCTTCTTCTTCCTCTTTCTTCCTTGGCCGAAACCACAAAAAAGGGAGAAAGGAGAGGGGGTCGGGTTTTCTGGAGAGGGGAGCATATAGGGCCGGCCCCCTCTCCCTCCAGTCCCTTTATAGGGACGGCCCCAACTCACATATGCAATTTAGGACCGGCCCCCTAGTGATTGGGATGAGGGGGGGCGGTTTTTAGGGTTTCCATATGTCTATCGTGAAGCCTAGACGAAAAAGCCCTTCACAAAAAGTGAAACACTGTAAGAGATATTGAGTGAGGTGCGCTACTCGAAATCGAGTTCCGTCAGCACCTATGAGCTCCTAGAATTATTTCGCTCATTTTAGGATCCATATTTAATATATTTTGAGCCATATTTCTATATTTACCAAAATACCCTTATGACCCTTAACACATGTGAATTAGGTTCTGAGGCTCCGGGCTTGCGCTCCATCGTGCTACTTCACATCCAACGTATCCAACCAAGTCGGGGAACAATTCCTATACAAAACGACAGGGTAAAACCATTAGGGTTTAGGATCTCTAGCTCTAACCGGATCCCTGATTAACTGTTCCGGTGACACACCGAAAGTTCCATTAATCAGTCCTAATCCGATTAACCCGCATAGCTACCCAGAGTGCGACACGAGTTGAACTCTAGTAATCCTAAACTTATGTTACTCCCTCGTAACCCTGTTATCTACTATACTCTGATAATCCTCAGTCCCTCCTATTACTGGTACCATGATACGACTCGGGCGATGGGGAGCACCGTCAGATCTCGATCGATCATCTGACTAGGATTTGATGACTTGTCATCTATAACACCACACACCTATCGGTGCTATGCCTAATATCCGGAACATCGTCAGTCATACTGACAACCACCAGGCCTAGGTTAACTATGTGGATAGATTGACTCATCAAAATGCACCCATCCAATACTGGACGTCGGATAACCTGTAGGGATTGTATGCCACTCAAGCGCTAGTTGGGTAACCCAATGTACCGTAGTATTGGACTATGAAAGGTCCGTACATGTTAGCACATCAAAGCACCACACAATTGATTGGCCCAGTGTACATGGTCCCTTAGGGTTAAGAACAAATTATCTATAGTAGTAAGATGATTTATGCATCAGTGTCTGAATCACTGAACTGTGCACTGTCTTGGTTCCTGTTCAGCATGATCATCATGCTTGGTAAGGTGAATGGGAATCCTATGTTCCTGTGGTGGAGACTTCACCACATCCTCTACCTGCTAATATCTTAATCTAAGTGAAGTGACCAGCATCACCAAAGCTGTAAACTAGTTCTAGGTCTATACAGAACTGGTCCACTGGGTCTCCCAAGCATGGATCCACCATGCACCTCAGTGGCCTACTGTGTTCCCTAGGGTCCTTTTATTATATGTGTATTAATATATACCAAAGTAGTATTCTAATTAAAGCAATAACCAAAGTCATCTTAATTAATGTTAATACAGAAAATCCACGCTCAAGATACACGGGCTACAACACTTCTATGTTTGGGAGGAAAAATTATATAAGTAGCTCAGGATCTCCTTCTCTCCAGGTGATGTGGGGCTAACTCGTGGCCTTGTACACCTCACCTCACCTCACCTTATCCATTTTGGCATCCCAGCCTTAGGAGTCTTGGTTCTTGGTTATTGGCCTATTGGATCTTGGTCATCATAATCCACCCCCCTTAGGGCTACATATCCTTGTGTAGGGTTAGACCCCCCCATCTCGAGGAGAATCGACTCTGATACCATTTTGTAACATCCATACCAAACATATAAGATATTGTCCGCTTTGCCCGTACCAGCATGAGAACTTCCCAGGGTAGTCACCCATCCTAGTACTACTCTCACCCGAGCATGCTTAACTGCGGAGTTCTTACGAAATCTGTAGCGGTGCACAGTTTTAAAACGCATCTTCTATGTTTAGGAGGAGAAATTATATAAGTAGCTCAGGATCTCCTTCTATCCAAGCGATGTGGGGCTAACTCGTGGCCTTATACACCTCACCTCACCTTACCTCATCCATCTTGGCATCCCAGTCTCAGGAGTCTTGGTTCTTGGCTATTGACCTATTGGATCTTGGTCGTCATATTCCACCCCCTTTAAGGATACACGTCCTCGTGTAGGGTTAGACACACCATCCCGAGGAGAACCGGCTCTGATACTATTTTGTAACGTCTGTCCCAAACACACAAGATATTATCCGCTTTGCCCGTGCCTACACGAGAACTTCCCAGGGTGGTCACCCATCCTAGTACTACTCTCGCCCGAGCACGCTTAACTATGGAGTTCTTACGAAATCCGTAGCGGCGCACGGATTTAAAACACATCTTCTATGCTTGGGAGGGGAAATTATATAAGTAGCTCAGGATCTCCTTCTCTCCAGGCAATATGGGGCTAACTCGTGGCCTTGTACACCTCACCTCACCTCACCTCATCTATCTTGGCATCCCAGCCTCAGGAGTCTTGGTTCTTGGCTATTGGCTTATTGGATCTTAGTTGTCACACTAGCCCTCTATCATGATAGAGAGAATTACGGCTTGAAGGTAATCGGCCTTCTGAGTGCCGATAGGCACGAACATTTACTAGTATTCAATAAGGTAGGACAACGCTTCATCAATAATAGATATTATTTAAATAATAATAATAATAGACGACATACATACAGGGGAAAAATATATTGCCAACTCCCATCGGCTAATTATAGCCGACTGGATAGAAGTTGAACGACAACTGCTATCAGCTATTTATAGCAGACTGGATAGAAGAAGATGAAAAGGTCGAGAATAAAGCTGTGGCATTGGGACAGAACACTCTCGAGAAAGGAAGAAGTGACGGGACTTAAAGGACCATGATTCCCAAGGAAGCACCGGAGTCAAAGATGACGTAACCACATGGAGAATGATGTAGACAAAAGAGTCGAGGGGTCCAACGTCTTAGCTAGCATCCCTTGCAGGGCGTTGAGATGAAAGCCGAGGGGTTCGATGCCTTAATTAGCTTCTCCCGCAGGCCGTTGAGGTGAAAGTCGAAGGGTCAGATGCCTTAGCATCCCCCGCAGGACATTGAGATGAAAGTCGAGGGGTCCAATGCCTTAGCATCCCCCGCAGACCGTTGAGATGAAAGTCGAGGGGTCCGATGCCTTAGCATCCCCTGCAGTCTGTTGAGGTGAAAGCCTAGGGGTCCGATGGCTTAGTCTATACATAGTTCCATCCTTGGTCTATACATAGTTCCGTCCCTGTTAAGGAGCCCGACAAGCCATATCAACTTATTGAGGGATTGATAAAAGGAGATATAGAATACAACTTATCGGTTACACAAATTAAATCTTGTTACGGATATATGTGGCTGCCCACTTTGGTGGGAAATATCTAACCGACACGTCTATCCCTTATCCCTAACTCTCTATATATGTGTTATGAATAATCAAAAGGCTCTCACGGATTTGTGAGAGCGCAGCCACCATCCCCGTGTGCAACTATCTCCTTCTCCCTCTCTCTCGTAACAAATCTCACATATTATTTAACTGGATCCACTTCAATAAGAAAGGTTCTATCATGACTTACGGCATTTACCCAACCCCACTAGCATAATCAATAATGGATACCAATCCCAAAGGATTGTCCAGAGCCAAAGGTGTTATTCGGGTTAAGATAGACTTCCAAAGAGAACCAACTATATTATCAACTTAATCTATATAACATGCAACGATTGTTCACAAGCCGATTAAGGTAAAAAGACTTGAAATAGATCTAGAGAGAGAGAGAGAGAGAGAAAGAGAATTCAAACGAAGCTAGCCCTCTCTCATGATAGAGAGAATTAAGGCTTGAAGGTAGTAAGCCTTCTAAGTGCCGACACGCACGTGCATTTACTAGTACGTATTCAATAAGGTAGGGCAACGCTTCATCAATAACAGATATTATTGCTCATATAAACAATAATAGGCGACATACATGCAGCAGGAGAAAAATATAAAAAACCCACAGACTCCGTCTGCGTTATTCACTCTATCACCCACGTAATTGATAGTGACGCACCGTCTCACCCACATAACTGATAGTGACGCATCCAAATAGGCTGATTAAGATAAGAAGGCTCAGAATAGATCTAACAATTGATCAAAATATGGAAAAAGAGAGAATTCAAACGAAGCTAGCCCTCTCTCATGATAGAGAGAATTACGGCTTGAAGGTAGTCAGCCTTCTGAGTACCGACACACACGAGCATTTACTATAGTATTCAATCAGATACGGCAACACTCCATCAACAGTAGATATTATTTCTTATAAAACAGACAATAATACACAACACACATGCATGGGAAAATATAAAACACACACAGACTCCCATCTGCGTTATTCACTCGATCTTATTCCAAGCCTGACAGTGCTACGGTGACACACTGTCGAACACGCTAACTGCACTGCACCCAAATACGCTGACCCGTAACTGACCCACTCACGTTCACTACTGCATGCACGAAATTATTTTGTCGGCTTCGGCTTGGACAGCTCCGCCACCAGTCCCTCCAGGTCCCGGGCCGAGCTCCCGCCCTCCCCCACCGCCGCCAACGCCTTCCTCTGAAGCTCCCTGGCTTTCTCCGCCCGAGGCCCGCCCACGGACTCGGTCACGGCCCGGGCGAGCTCGTCCGGGTTCGGCACCGCGTCGCCACCCTTGCACACCAGGACCCCGACCTCCGCCTCCTCCACCACTATCCTCGAGTTCACGTACTCGTCCGCACCCATGGGCCACGTCAGCATCACCGTCCCCGCCGCGGCCCCGTCGATCACCGAGTTCCACCCGCAGTGCGTCAGGAACGCACCCACCGCCCGGTGCCCCAGCACCGCCACCTGCGGGACCCACCCCTGGACCACCAACCCTCGCTTAGCTGTCCGCTCCACGAACCCCTCTGGAAACTTCGCCGGCTCCGTCGACCCCGGCGCCTCGCCGGGTGCCGGGGCACACCAGACGAACCGAGCGCCGCTCCGCTCCAGCCCCGCAGCTACCGCGTCCGTCTGCGGCTGGTTCAGCGCCGCCTGGGGCCCGAAGCACACGTACACCACCGAGCCGTCCTCCCGGCAGCCGTCCAGCCACTTCAGCACGTCCGCTGAGCCATCACCCGACCGGAAGGAACCGCGGTCGAGGGAAGCGATGGGCCCCACCGCCCAGACGTTCGGGTGGCCGAGCTCCCCCCGCATGTGCTCGATGTAGGGGCCTTCGAGGCCAGAGAAAGAGTTGAATACATAAGCTCGGCTGCGGGTATTGGCGAGGAGGCCATCCCTTACGAACTCGTGGACGGGGTCGCCATCCCGGCGGGTCCAGTACATCGGCAACAGCTGGGACCAGGAGTACGTTGGGGCGTTGGGGATGTCAGGAAAGGGGACGAGGGAGTCGGGGTGATCGGGCTCGGCCCCGCCGCGGGCAGGCATTAGCTTCCATAGGGATTGAGCGATGGAGACGGCGTGGACGGAGAAGGGGCAGAAGACGAGGTGGGGGATGGAGAGGTCTGCGGCGAGGAGGTGGGTCCAGCAGTTGAGGAAGTCGGAGAGGATGGCGGAGGGGGGGTGGGGGGACGAGCGGGCCCAGCTGAGGATGGGTTGGTGGAGGGCGGAGAGGGCGTGTGACATGGCGAGGTAGTGGATGGGTTGGAGGTCGTTGGCGCTCTCGACGCCGGAAGGGATGGAAGGGTGGTTGGCCGGGAATGGGAGGACGAGGGGTTCGACGGAGGGTGAGGCGGCGAGGAGGGGTTTGAGGAATTGGAGGTTCTTTGGGGTGACGACGACGGTGACAGCGAGGCCTCGGCCTGAGAGGTGGTGGGCCAGGTCCAGCATCGGCAGCATGTTGCCCATGGCCGGGAAGGGGAGGAGGAGGACATGCGACGATGACAACCCTAGGGATTTCGCCATGATACCTCTCGCTCTCTCTCTCTCTTTCTCTCTCTCGTGCGCTCTCTCTCTCTCTCTCTCTCTCGCTCCCTCTCTCTCGCTAGTTCGCTCTCCATTTAAAGGCAAGCTCCATTGATTCCATGCCTTCAATGTCACGGATCGACTGAGCCATTGGTCGGAGCCATGTGGGTAGGCCTGTCGAACGGAGTTTGAGACTCCTCTACGGTTGGTCATTTCCCTCGGCTCACTCGATCAGGGCTAAGTGCATTACAGCCGCATGATGACAGGCATCCAGATAAGCACATCGTAATACGTCGCATCGGACGGTACTTATTCCCGCTTGAGGTAAAGGACCAACCCTAGGAGTGAAACCCCTTTCTTTATTTAGTGGGCTCGCCCTAGCTAGCCAGGGCCCAAAAATTATGGGACCTAATCCGCCCCTTCAAGGACCAAGGCCCAACTAAAGCCATGTTGATGTAATTACGGTAAGCATCGACGACATGATTATCTAGCCTTTTTATGTTATTATGATAAGAGTTAAATAATTTTTTCCTAAGTCTAAACTACTTATGTAACACTACCTTTGGCTTTAGACAATTATTTAAACTCACATTCCTCATCCGGGCTTGAGACCAATAATATGACATAAAAGTACTATAAACATTGTCGGTACGAAAATAAGCCTACAACAGAGATTAAACAGATTGAAACCAAACAACAAGATATTATGAGATTTATAACATAACAGCTCACAGAGAAACAAGATTACAGAATGAACACGAAATTTTACTTGGAAAACTATCTAATTCAAGAGAGAAAAACCACGGACAGATAACGAACAATTTATTATTTAGTCAAGAGTAACAACACGTACTACAAAAAAAACAGTTTTTACCGGCGGACAATATCCGTCGGTAAAGTTATTTTTTCGTCGATAAAGATTTATAGCGACGGAACCTATTTCCGTCGCTAGTCTGTCGGGAAAAAAAGGCGTCGGAAAAAATCGGCGACGGACGTAAAATATCCGTCGGTATTAATAATTAATACCGACTGAAAATTTCTATCCGTCGGTTATATAATAATATTTAATTAGAAATATAATAGACTATTGGCGACGGAAACATAGCTTCCGTCGGTTATATATAAGATTATTACCGACGGGTAATGGTCTTACCGTCAGTAATACTTTATATATTACCGACAGAAATATAATTTCTGTCGGCAATATATAAATAATTAAAAAAAAATAAAAAACATTATTGCCGACGGAATTGATATGTTTTGTCGTTAAAAAAACATGATTTTTTTTTTAAAATTACAAAAATAATGTTATTTAATTCCTGTGATTTACAACAATACCACAATATATTCAAATATTATCATAATTGACTAAATCAACAATATCACAATACCACAATACAACAATACCATAATATTTATCAAATATTACCGCAAATTATCAAATATTACCAAATACTACCACAATATCAGACAATTATAGACAAGACCAAAAAATAACCACATATTTATTACAAAATTATTTTACAAAATCCAAAACTGAAGAAATATGCGTGCCCTATCTCAATCACGCCATGCCGCCCGGCACCAATGCTGGTGCTCTTATTCCCTGACGCCGCCCGGCTCCTGCAATTAACATGTATTTGTTAAAAAAAAATAATTTATATCTATAATTGAGAGTCTAAGCGTTGAAAAATCATAAGTTAGCGTGTTTCGGATTTGAAATAGGTTTGGATTCGATCGGATCGTCATCAGATCGGTATCCGATAATTCGTACTTGGAATTATTCTGTATTTCGGACTTGCGAGCGAGTTTTAATTGAAAATTTTAATATTTTACGATCATATTGATCGATTTAGAGTCTAAGTGTTGGAAAATCATAAGTTAGCGTATTTCGGATTTGAAATAGGTTTGGATTCGATCGGATCGTCATTGGATCGGCATCCGATAATTAGTACTTGGAATTATTCTGTATTTCGAACTTGCGAGCGAGTTGTTATTGGAAATTTTAACAATTTACGATCCGATTGACCGATTTAGAGTCTAAGCGTTGGAAAATCATAAGTTAGCGTGTTTCGGATTTGAAATAGGTTTGATTCGATCGGATCATCATCAGATCGGCATCCGATAATTCGTACTTGGAATTATTCCGTATTTCAGACTTGCGAGCGAGTTCTAATTGGAAATTTTAACAATTTACGATCCGATTGACCGATTTAGAGTCTAAGTGTTGAAAAATCATAAGTTAGCGTGTTTCGGATTTGATATAGGTTTGGATTCGATCGGAACGTCATCAGATCGGCATCCGATAATTCGTACTTGGAATTATTCTGTATTTCAGACTTGCGAGTGAGTTTTAATTGGAAATTTTAACAATTTACGATCCGATTGACCGATTTAGAGTCTAAGTATTGGAAAATCATCAGTTAGCGTGTTTCGGATTTGAAATAGGTTTGGATTCGATAGGATAGTCATCGGATCGGCATCCGATAATTCCTACTTGGAATTATTCCGTATTTCGGACTTGCAAGCGAGTTCTAATTGAAAATTTTAATAATTTACGATTTGATTGACCGATTTAGAATCTAAGCGTTGGAAAATCATAAGTTAGCGTGTTTCAGATTTGAAATAGGTTTGGATTCGATCGGATAGTCATCGGATCGGCATCCGATAATTCGTACTTGGAATTATTCCGTATTTTAGACTTGCGAGCGAGTTCTAATTTGATATTTTAACAATTTACGATTGATTGACCGATTTAGAGTCTAAGTGTTGAAAAATCATAAGTTAGCGTGTTTCGGATTTGAAATATGTTTGGATTCGATCGGATCGGCATCCGATAATTTGTACTTAGAATTATTCCATATTTCAGACTTGCAAGTACTCAGACCCCTCACATGTCCGCACTTTACATCTATTCTCTCTCTCTCTCTCTCTCACACACACACATGCACATACACACACACATATACAAAAGAGTCGCAAAAAATACACGCACAAACAAAGGAGCCGCAAAAGATTTCGAAAAGAAGAATTGCTTTCAACTAAAGACATTGTATCCTATTTATATATAGTTTTTTCTGGTCAAAACAAATATCAGATCCGATAATTTTGGGATTTAGTCAAAGGTAATCATCATGGTACAATTGTAGCCATACAGTCCTCCTCCTTCATCTTCTTCAAGCCATCGTCTTCTTTAGCAGCTTAATCAGGGGATCATCCACGGAGAAGAATGTACAATTGTTACTCCGTTAACTTGTCCATTGCTTAAGTCATCGTCACGTTATAACAGTCTTCCTCCCACTTGCTTCGTAGGCTATCAAAAGTTAAGGGCTATGAAATGTAGAAGCTTACGGAGGAAACTCTGTTGATTCTTCTAGATCAGCATCCCTATAACTTTTCAACTTATACATCTGTTTGGATATAGGAAACTCACGGGAGAAGCAACCTTTCACCTCCACATCAGCAAATGTTCATCTTACCTTCTTCCCACTTGCCCTCCAACTATTAGAGACTTAGAAGCTAAGAAAACATAGGGAGGTTGGCGAGAGATAGATTAGCTTCTGCACATAGTCATTAATACAAGAGAATCAGTGTTCTTCTTCTTCTTTGAGTATTTATCAGGCTTCGCCAAGTTTTTTGTTGCTATGAGTTTACACCCTCATTATAAATTCAAAAGCTAACTCATAACCATCTTTTTGTACTACTTTAACCAGTTATCATAGATTTTTTGCTAAGTTCTTCGTATACTGGTCTTTCTAACTTTTATCAAAGATTTATCAGTTAATTAACGAAAATTTCCTGCTCATTTATCTACATACCATTTCCTTTTGCACTCTATAAAGAGTTATCGGGAGTTTTGCTAGTCGACAACAATAGTTATCCACTGATTTGTCTTTGGTAGGTTGAAACCTACACGGTTGTAACCTTCTGAATACCTCACAACTTTATCACCTTATCACGATTGAAGATTTCTTCCATAATGATGCACATATCCATATACTTTTATGCATGTCTAGTAGCCTAGCTCCTCATGGATGGAGGAGGTATTACAACATGCAATCTAAGAATAAATTCAAGGTGTGAAATATTGGCTGTTTAAATAACTAAAGCATTTGAAATTCCAAAAGTTAGCAGTCTTCAATCTGACATTAGTCATGTCTTGATGTTGCTGCTCCAACATTCCCACTTGCTTGTGTAATCGAATGTTAAACTGTGCATGCTTTTAATTGTCCCACATCACCCTCAGTAACTTTGTCGTGAGATCGTAGACAGTTGAGAGTCATTCAATGTTGACCTCTACCTTTTGCCAAATCTTTTCCAATTTGAAAATCTCCATTACGTATAAATAGATTCTTTGTCTCAAAATTTTCTCTTTATTGCTTCATGTGTTCACATTCTTTCTTTGACGACTTCACTTTAATCTTTCGATTATTATATGTTTTTAATTATTTTCATGGTTTTTTTATTTGCCATCGTTGAAACATCATTTTCAACCCCCAATGTCATTGCCTTTGGCCTATTGGTTATTTCGTTTTCCCAAGAGCATAAGGATTTCTCACAACTCTTAAGAGAGAATGTTATTTGGTGGACGATATACTTATCTAGATACATCATGCTCGTGATGCAATCATGCAGTATGAAACGATTGTATTTGATGGCCAATTCCTTGCGGGGGGATGAGGTTTCCCCTGACAAAATTCTCTCGTACTTTTCTTTGTAAGACGAACCTTGCTTCTTACCAACTACCAGGAAATAATTGGAGAGTTCGTACCAGTCTGCTATTATAGGATCCTCTAATCTACTGACTATGCTATTGGAAGCGACTGCATATATCTCTATATATGGTTCCTTCATCATTAAAGCATCCAAAATTACTTCCCCTTCCTTGACTTTTGAGAAAAATCATACTATTTTAGTCTTCATCAAGGCTACCCTGTTCTTTTCACGAATTTACCCAAGCCTGATTGAGATTGGAAGGTCGATGCTCATCTCCGCATTCCCAGATTTCCCATGGGATCATATGCACCGGCCACTAAAGGAACTACGGGTGATATGTGGAACTTGAGCACAGTTGCAGATCATAGAGAGAGATGAATGCTAGACTGCAAACATGTTGCTTCAAGAATTTCAACAAACATTCTATTGTTGCGATCTAAAACAACAGCTTTAAAAAGCCACCAACCTCGGCTTTAGATGTTTCTCCCAAGTGGAAAGGACTATATATTGCAAACAGTTTGACATGAGTATTGTTTTGGATATTATATATTTTGATGGAGTTTGTGAGCGATCCCGAACAACAAACCCGGTTAAGCTGTAGGACAAATATAGCATGTGGACCGAAATGCCCTTCAAACAACTTCAAATTTTTATCGAAATTCCATTGAACCTAAACGAACCTCCTACCTTTGGCAACAGCCGGAGCTGATCCTAACCAAACCTAGCTTCCACCGCCGGACCTAACCGAACCTCTCTAAACTATGATCTATACCATGAGATGAACCCTAGATCTAGATTGAACCGAAACATAAGCTTTTTTTCTTGTTGCCGATGTTCGTCACCACTGAGATCGAACCTTCCGGATCTACTGCCAGACTTAACCAATCGTCCCTAAACTAAGATATTATTTCTAAAAAAAACAATAATAGAGGACATACATGCAGGGGAAAAATATAAAAAGCCCACAGACTACATCTGTGTTATTCATTCTCTATTATCTCTGGCCTGATAGTGCTACAGTAAGACATTGTCTAACAATAATGCACCCAAATCGACTCTTGTTCAAGTGGTACTTCCTTTGTATCTTGTTTGAGAGGTTCCCTATTCGATTACCGGTATGAACACGATTGAGGCGAACTTTTCCTCAAGGCCATTGTTATCTTGTTTAATCTGCACGTGTGATCATGATCTTTGATGCCATGTTCACATGATTATAAAATTTAATAAAAACAATAATTATGGAATTTAATAAAAACATCAGCTTTGGAACATTATTGGCTCTAAGCAATGCCAATGCCCAGATGATCCATATGCTGAGTCACTTTGGACAACAAACCAAGAATCCCAACAAGCCAAATCAACTTATTGAGGGATCGATATCAGGTGATACTGAATATCACATATTAAATCTCACATATTGTTTAAACGGGATCCACAAAATTTTTTTCTCAATAAAAAAGGTTCTATCATGACTTACGACACTTACCTCACCCCACCAACCTAATCAATGGATACCAATCCATAGATAAACCAAAGCTCTATAAATAGTAAACCCTGTAAATAATTCCAGATCTGAAATTCCAGACCAGAAACCCACTTTCAATTTTTTCAGAGCTCTCAGAGCTTTCCGATTTTCAGACTCATTTTCCATCCTCTGATTACTTATAAGAAGCACTCCTCGGATTGCCAAGAGTAGCTCTACTGTTTACTCAAAGATAGTGGATTCAAAGGTTGTGTCTTACTATACGGAGACGTAGGCTTTGGCCGAACTTCGTCACCACATCTAGTGTCAACTTTCTCTCTACGTGCTTGTGTGACAGCCTAGCAAGTCACAGCTCTGCGCTTCAAAGCGCGCCACATCCCGAAGGGTAAAACCTTCACTCGACTGTTGGAGGAGGGTCACGTACGACGGCACGAAATCCTCCCCCAAATCAGTAACTTTGTCATGAGATCGTAGACGGTTGAGGGTCATTCAATGTTGACCTCTACCTTTTGCCAAATCTTTTCAAATTTGAAAATCTCCATTGCTTATAAATAGCTTATTTGTCTCAAAATGTTCTCTTTATTGCTTCATGTGTTCACATTCTTTCTTTGACTTCACTTTAATCTTTTGATTTTTATATGTTTCCAATCATTTTCATGGCGATTTCATCTGCTATCGTTGAAACATCATTATCAACCCCCAATGTTATTGTCTCTGGCCAATTGGTTATTTCGTTTTCCCAAGAGCATGAGGATTTCTCACAACTCTTAAGAAAGAATGTTATTTGGTGGACGATATACGTATCTAGATACATCATGCTCGTAACGCAATCATGCAGTATGAAACGGTTGTATTTGATGGCCAATTCCTTGTGGTGATGAGGTTTTCCTTGACAAAATTCTCTTGTAGTTTTCTTCGTAAGACGAACCTTGCTCCTTGCCAACTGCTAGGAAATAATTGGAGGGTTCGTACCGGTCTGCTATTACAGGATCCTCTACTCTACTGACTATGCTATTGGAAGCGACTGCATATATCTCTATATATGGTTCCTTCATCATTAAAGCATCCAAAATTACTTCCCCTTCCTTGACTTTTGAGGGAAATTGTACTATTTTAGTCTGCATCAAGGCTACCCTGTTCCTTTTCCGAATTTACCTAGGCCTGATCGAGATTGGAAGGTCGATGCTCGTCTCCGCATCTCCAGATTCCCCATGGGATCACATGCACCGGCCACTGAAGGAATTACATGTGATATGTGAAACTTGAGTGACAGTTGCAGATCATAGAGAGAGATGAATGCTGGACTGCAAACATGTTGTTAGAAGAATTTCAACAAACATTCTACTGTTGAGATCTAAAACAACAGCTTTAAAAAGTCACCGACCTCGGCTTTAGATGTTTCTCCAAAGCAGAAATGACTATATATTGCAAACAGTTTGACGTGAGTATTGTTTTGGATATTATATATTTTGATGGAGTTTGTGAGCGATCTTGAACAACAAACCCGATTAAGCTGTAGGACAAATATAGCATGTGGACCGAAATGCTTTCCAAACAACGTCAAATTTTTATCGAAATGCCATTGAACCTAAACGAACCTACCTTATGCCGCCGCCGGAGCTGATCCTAACCGAACCTTCCATCACCGGACCTAACCGAACCTCCCTAAACTATGATATATGCCATGAGATGAACCCTAGCCTAGATTGAACCTAACCGAACCGAAACATAAGCTTTTCTTCTTGTTGTTGATGTTCGTCTCCACCGGGACCAAACCTTCCGGATCTGCTGCCAGACTTTAACCGACCATCCCTAAACTAAGATATTATCTGTAAAAAAAAAAACAATAATAGAGGACATACATGCAGGGGAAAATTATAAAAAACCCAACGACTACATTTGTGTTATTCATTCTCGATTATCCCTAGTTTGATAGTGCTACAGTAACGCACTGTCTAACAGTAATGCACCCAAATCGACTCTTGATCGAGTGATACTTCCTTTGTCTCTTGTTTGAGAGGTTCCCTGTTCGATTACTGGTACAAACACGATGGAGGCGAACTTTTCCTCAAGGCCATTGTTACCTTGTCTAATTTGCACGTGTGATCATGATCGTTGATGCCATGTTCACATGATTATAAAATTTAATAGAAACAATAATTATGGAATTTAATAAAAACATCAGCTATGGAGCATTATTGGCTCTAAGCAATGCCAATGCCGATATTGATCCATACGCTGAGTCACTTTGGACAACAAACCAAGGAGCCCAACAAGCCAAATCAACTTATTGAGGGATCGATATCAGGTGATACTGCGTATCACATATTAAATCTCACATATTATTTAAACGGGATCCTCACAATTTTTTTTTCAATAAAAAAGGTTCAATCATGATTTACGACACTTACCTCACCCCACCAACCTAATCAATGGGTACCAATCCCACTGAATTATCCAGAGCCAGCGGAGTTAGTCGGGTTAAGATGGACTTCATCGTAATAACAATCAACTATATTATTAATTTAATTTATATATCATGCTAATGCTATGACTATTCATAACCTGATTAGGATAACAAGGCTCATAATAGATCTAGCCGTCGATGACAATTAAAGAGAAAGAAAGTGAGAAATCAAACGAAACTAATGAGTTCTCATGATAGAGTGAATTACTGTTTGAAGGTAGTTGGCCTTAATGCCGATAGGCACGAGCATTTACTAGTATTGAACAAAGGTAGGGCAACACTTCATCAATGACATATATTATTTCTTAAAAAAAAACAATAATTGATGACGGAAAAATATAAAAAACTCAAGACTCCATCTGCGTTATTCACTCTATCTTATCTCTTGCCTGACAGTGCTGCAGACGCACCGTCTAGCAGCAATGCACCAAAATTGGCTGACCCACGTAACTGACACTGACGCACCGTCTAACAACAATGCACCCAAACAGACTGACCCACGTAGCTGACCCGACATGCACGAAAAAATTTTGTGGGCTCCAGCTTGGACAGCTCCACCACCAGTCCCTCCAGGTCCCGGGCGGAGCTCCCGCCCTCCCCCGCCGCCTCCAACGCCTTCCTCCGAAGCTCCATGGCCCTCTCCGCCCGAGACCCGCCCACGGACTCGGCCACGACCCGGGCGAGCTTGTCCGGGTCTGGCACCGTGTCGGCCCCCTCGCACACCACTACCCCGACCACCACCTCCTCCACCACCAGCCTCGCGTTCACGTACTGGTCAGCACCCATGGGCCACGTCAGCAGCACGTCCCCGCCGCGATCCCCACCATCACCGAGTTCCACCTGCAGTGCGTATGGAAACGGTGCCGACTCCGGCCGTCTCCGGCGCCGCGCCGGGTCCCAGGGCACACCAGAAGAACCGAGCGCTGCTCCGCTCCAGCCCCGAAGCTACCGCCTCCGTCTGCCGCTGGTTCAGCACCGCCTGAGGCCCGAAGCACAATTGCACCACCGAGCCCTCCGTTCAAAAAAAACGTTTTTTGCTGACGGAATAAATCCGTCGGTAATAATATGTTTCCGTCGGTATTAATTTACGGCGACGGAACGAATTTCCGTCGCTGGCCATCGAGAAAAAAGGCGTCGAAAAATGTCCGTCCGTCGGGATAAAATTTCTATCGGTATTAAACATTAATACCGACGGATAATATCTGTCCGTCGACACTTTATGAATATTTTTTTAAAAATATAATAGCTTCTTACCGACGGTTATAGTTAATTAGTTCTGTCGGCAAAAATAAGTATATTACCGATGGATATTTAAATCCATCGGCAATATATTAATATTTTTTAAAAAATATAATTTATTATTATCGACGGTTAGATTATGTCAGTCGGCAAAAATAATTATATTACCGATGGATAGTCAATTTCTGTCAGGTAATATATGAATATTTTAATATATATATATATATATATATATATATATATATATATATATATATATATATATATATATATATATATATATATATATATATATATATAGAGAGAGAGAGAGAGGAATGGGATGTTGCCTATCAAAACAGCATTTTTGCTGCTTTGAGACATTGTTTGACCATCCAAGAAGTTTTGGAATTTGATAAAATTTGGTGAGGGTGTTGTCTAGGGTAAGATGATCATCCTCACAAATTTTCATCAAATTCCAAAACTTCTAAGAGGGTCAAATGGTCGAAGCAAAATGCTGCAGATTTTAACGGTGACTACAGACGACTGATTTTGCTTCGACCATTTGAACTCCCTAGAAGTTTTGGAATTTGATGAAAATTTCTGAGGATGATCATCTTACCCTAGAAAACACCCTCACCAAATTTCATCAAATTCCAAAACTTCTAGGATGGTCAAACAATGTCTCAAAGCAGCAAAAAATGCTATTTTGATAGGCAGCATCCCATTCCTCATATATATATATATATATATATATATATATATATATATATATATATATATATATATATATATATATATATATATATATATATATATATATATATATATATATATATATATATATATATATATATATATATATATATATATATATATATATATATATATATATTATTATCGACGGAATATATAATATCCGTCGGTAATAAAACTTAAATTTTTTTTAAAAAATTATTATAATCTGGTTATTTAATTCCTGTGATTTACAACAATTAATTCCTGTGATTTACAACAATACCACAATATATTCAAATATTACCGTAAATTACCATAATATTACCACAAATATTATCATAATTGACTAAATCAAATATTACCATAATTTATCAAATATTACCACAAATTACCAAATTTTACCACAAATACAGACAATACCAGAATACCAGAAAATTACCGCATATTTATTACAAAATTATTTTTACACAATAAAAAACTGAGGGAAGTTGTGTGCCGTAGCTCAACCACGTACCCCACACCGCCCGGCACCAAGCTGGTGCTCTCATCCCCTAACGTTGCACATCATGCAATTAACATATTTTTGTTAAATAAAATGGTTGACATCTATATATATAGCATCGTGCAGTTGAGGCTTAGTGCAATATATTTTCGTGGTGACTTAATCATGTGGTTATGAATCAGTTGTACTGGTGCTAAATGGTGCCCCAGCGTTTGATTGGCCGTGACATTTGCTGGGGTGGCATCACCGTTATACAATAGATCTTCTCCTCTTTCGAGCTCCCCTCCCCCATCACGCTCCCCCACCCCCTCCAAAATTCATGCTCTCTCCCTTTGACTTGCCCAACAGATCACATGAAGAGGGGGGCGATCATCCCAATAGTTGGTAAGAACGCCGCCTCCCCCCACCCTTCGAGTCGCCGGATCTGATTTTTTACCAAATATTTCATTCGAGATTTTACCCTCTGATTGACTAATTTAGGTATAAGCGTTCGAAAATCATAAGTTAGCGTGTTTCGAATTTGGAACTTGGTTTGGATTCGATCGGATCGTTATTGGATCGCATCCGATAATTCGGACTTGGATGTTTTTTCATATCTCGGACTTGCGAGCAATTTATAAATAGATATTTAATATTTTACCCTCCGATTGACTAATTTAGAGTCTAATTAGCGTTGGAAAATCAAAAGTTAGCATGTTTCGGATTTTGAACTTGGTTTAGATTTGATGGGATCATCATCGGATCGCATCCGATAATATGTACTTGGATGTTTTTTCATATTTCGGACATGCGAGCAAATTTTAATTAGATATTTTAAGAATTTACTCTTCGATTGACTAATTTAGAGTCTAAGCGTTGAAAAATCATAAATTAGCGTGTTTCGGATTTTGAAATTTATTTGGATTCGATCGGATCGTCATCGGATCGCATCCGATAATATGTACTTGGATGTTTTTTCATATTTCAGACCTGCGAGCAAGTTTTAATTAGATATTTTAAGAATTTACCCTCCGATTGACTAATTTAGGGTCTAAGCATTGAAAAATCATAAGTTAGCGTATTTCGGATTTTGAAATTGGTTTGGATTCGATCGGATCGTCATCAGATCGCATCCGATAATTCAGACTTTGATGTTTTCTCGTATTTTATGTTGGATTTGTATCTGCTTATCAGAGTCGCAGCGGAAGCAAAAGATAGATCTGAAGATCATACGGTGTATGTTTTAATACAATTAATTCTACAAAACAATCTACATGCAAAACTACGATCTTAGTATATGTGCGGACACCCTAGAGGCATACTACGATGTACGGAAGACATGCATGCATCTAGTTAGATGTTTAGAATCATCATACCTTATGGATCTATGATCTGGAGATTGTGGGGGAAAATCTTCGTGCCGACCCGAAGACCTCGCCTCACCAGTCAATTGAAATTGAAGTTGAAGATCCTTCGTCGATCTGTTGATTGGAAGATAGGTTTGAAGGTTGACGTCTCGATGGCTTAGAGTTAGTGCTTTAAGCATACAATCAAAGAGAAGGTTGACACAAGTGTGATCTCGGAGTTCAACCGAAGCCTACGTCTCCGTGCTATAGGGAGCAACCCGAATTCACTAACACTTGTTTTGAAGTGACCTCGACAGGCCGAGTGTCACTGAAGTTTCTTCGACTTGTTCAAAGACAAGAAGAAGATTAAGGTGAGGTAGAGGGTAAGAGGAGATAGAGGTTTCTAAGACAGATATCAGATGATGGCACTGATCTATTTTTAGAGCTCTGGTTTGAGTTCTAGAGTTTCAGGTTTTGAAAATCCGATATCTTTACATTCGATGGCTCTGCTATTTATAAGATTTTCGAGGAGGGATTCCGAGGTAAATGGCGGTTTCTGCTGCTGTATCTGGGGATCCTCCAGGCAGGGCTGGTGGGTCCCGCTGTAATCTTTGGGGGCCCACTAGGCAGGGTCGGTGGGTCCCGCTGTAGTCTTTGGGGGCCCACCAGGCAGGGCCGGTGGGTCCCGCGGTGGTCTTTGTGGGCCCACCAGGCAAGGCCGGTGGGTCCCGCGGTGGTCTTCGTGGGCCCACCAGGCAGGGCCGGTGGGTCCCGCTGTAGTCTTCGTGGGCCCACCAGGCAGGGCCGGTGGGTCCCGCTGTAGTCTTCGTGGGCCCACCACGCAGGGCCGGTGGGTCCCGCGGTGGTCTTCGTGGGCCCACCAGGCAGGGCCGGTGGGTCCCGCTGTTGGCAGACTTCTTGCCAAAATTTGCACCCACAGTTACCCCCTCCAAGTTAGCTAGAGATCATCTGGCTGGCTTGGGTTCGTGGTGCACAACTAACGACCCCCTGTTACACAAGCAGAGGAGCTTTGTCGAGTGTTAGTGTTTTGAAAAAAAGCCTGATCGGTCAATTTTGACTGATCGGTCAAACTTGACTGATCGGTCAAATTTGAGTGATCGGTCAAATTTAGCCGATCGGTCAAACTTGACCGATCGGCCAATTTTGACCGATCGGTCGAATTCAACCGGTCAAGGTTGGAGTAATCGGTCAAAAAACATAGTTTTTTGACCAATCCAGTAGAAAATCGACCGATCAGTTGATTTTGACCGATCGGTCAAATTTAACCGATCGGTCAAACTTGATCGATCGGTCAATTTTGACCGATTGGTCAATTTTGACCGATCGGTCGAATTCAACCAGTAGAAAATCGACCGATCGGTTGATTTTGACCGATCGGTCAATTTTGACCGATCGGTCGAATTCAACCGGTCAAGGTTGGAGTGATCGGTCAAAAAACATAGTTTTTTAACCGATCCAGTAGAAAATCGACCGATCGGTTGATTTTGACCGATCGGTCAAGTTTGACCGATCGGTTAAAATCAGCCAGTCAAGGTTTGGGTGATCGGGCAAAAAACCAAGTTTTTTACCCGATCCAGTAGAAAATCGACCGATCGGTTGATTTTGACCGATCGGTCAAGTTTAACCGATCGGCTAAAATCAGCCGGTCAAGGTTTGGGTGATCGGGCAAAAAACCAAGTTTTTTGCCCGATCCAGTAGAAAATCGACCGATCGGTTGATTTTGACCGACCGGTCAAGTTTGACCGATCGGCTAAAATCAGCCGGTCAAGGTTTGGGTGATCGGGCAAAAAACCAAGTTTTTTGCCCGATCCAGTAGAAAATCGACCGATCGGTTGATTTTGACCGATCGGTCAAGTTTGACCGATCGGCTAAAATCAGCCGGTCAAGGTTTGGGTGATCGGGCAAAAAACCAAGTTTTTAGCCCGATCCAGTAGAAAATCGATCGATCGGTTGATTTTGATCGATCGGTCAAGTTTGACCGATCGGCTAAAATCAGCCGGTCAAGATTTGGGTGATCGGGCAAAAAACCAAGTTTTTTGCCCGATCCAGTAGAAAATCGACCGATCGGTTGATTTTGACCGATCGGTCAAGTTTGACCGATCGGCTAAAATCAGCCGGTCAAGGTTTGGGTGATCAGGCAAAAAACCAAGTTTTTTGCCCGATCCAGTAGAAAATCGACCGATCGGTTGATTTTGACCGATCGGTAAAGTTTGACCGATCGGCTAAAATCAGCCGGTCAAGGTTTGGGTGATCGGGCAAAAAACCAAGTTTTTTACCCGATCCAGTAGAAAATCGATTGATCGGTTGATTTTGACCAATCGGTCAAGTTTGACCGATCGGTCAAGTTTGACCGATTGGCTAAAATCAGCCGGTCAATGTTTGGGTGATCGAGCAAAAAACCAAGTTTTTTACCCGATCTAGTAGAAAATCGACCGATCGGTTGATTTTGACCGATCGGTCAAGTTTGACTGATCGGTTAAAATCAGCCGGTCAAGGTTCTGGTGATCGGGCAAAAACCCAAGTTTTTTGCCCGATCCAGTAGAAAATCGACCAATCGGTTGATTTTGACCGATCAGTTAAAATCAGCCGGTCAAGGTTTGAGTGATCGGGCAAAAAACCAAGTTTTTTGCCCGATCCAGTAGAAAATCAACCGATTGGTTGATTTTGACCGATCGGTCAAGTTTGACCGATCGGCTAAAATCAGCCGGTCAAGGTTTGAGTGATCGGGCAAAAAACCAAGTTTTTTGCCCGATCCAGTAGAAAATCGACCGATCGGTTGATTTTGACCGATCGGTCAAGTTTGACCGATCGGCTAAAATCAGCCGGTCAAGGTTTTGGTGATCGAGCAAAAAACCAAGGTTTTTGCCCGATCCAGTAGAAAATCAACCGATTGGTTGATTTTGACCGATCGGTCAAGTTTGACCGATCGGCTAAAATCAGCCGGTCAAGGTTTGGGTGATCGGGCAAAAAACCAAGTTTTTTGCCCGATCCAGTAGAAAATCGACCGATCGGTCAAGTTTGACCGATCGGTTAAAATCAGCCGGTTGAGTTTGAAGTTTTGAACCTGTCCCTCAGAGAACGTAGTATATTGATGGAGTTGGATTCTTCCTGCTTTTCGAGTCTTTGGTTTGTCTTGAATGGTTTCTTTGAACCGGCGGTCCGGTTCACTCGGACCGGTGGTTTGCTTGGACCGGTGGCTCGTTTGGACCGGTGGTCTGACGCTTCGTCTGGTCCCGACTGTTCGCTTGGTTTTGCGCTTGCTACGGATAGATGCCACGTGTACCTGCAAAAACACGCGATTTGATATGGTGATGACATGTGTCTTCTCGATTTGTGCGCCTAATTCCCTCAGGATACTTAAGCTTCTCTGGCTATCATTTTCGCCTCACGCTTTCAAAAAAATTTCGAAGTCCAGAGCTTTTGCTTTCGATTCCTTGTTCTCTGCTTTCGCTCGATCGGTCAAATGGCCTCCTCCGGAAGTTCGAAGAAGTCGAGTGCGGTTTCCTTGAAGGGGAAGGGGAAGGAGATCGCTGAGGTTCCCTCTCCTCCGAAAGGACGTGGCAAAGGCAAGGCGGTGCTTGCTGAACTTGGACAGCTGGGAAAAAGACATCAAGGAGTAGGGTTTGCTTCAGCGCCATCGAGGCCAGAGCATATCCCCAAGGCAAAATTCGTTCTGGGCCCACTCATGTCTCTGACAGAGGAACCGAAGTATGTATACAATACCGGTGGCGAATTCACAGATGCGAAGAGAAAGAAGTGGCAGACACTGCTTGCTTGCTTCACAGAAGGAAAAGTTCAACCCTCACTCCCGGGGATTCAGTCTGCCTTCGGTATTGACAAGAAGACGATCTTCACCCACTACGCCAGCAAGGAGCAGGTCATGGGAACCATAGTGACGATTGGCCAGCTCAATTGTGGTTTGCGCCTTCCGTTGCCACCCTTCGCTGCTAGGTTATTGAACACTTCCGGCCTTTGCCCCGGACAGGTCACTGGGAATGCCTGGAGGATTATCTACGCTTTCTGCCGTGTAGAGTCAGACTTCCAGGAGGATCTGAAGGCATGCTACTCCAGCATACCAGAGGATGAAGTTGTCCGGATCGAGCTTGGATATTTCTTTTATCATTATCGATGGGCTTGGAGGAAGGACAGTCCATTCTTTAACTTGACCAGTGTATCTGCGTTGCGTCCGCTTACTGACACAGTCGCCTCGGACAAGCTATACACTGATTGGCCCATATCTGTTTCCGGTGCATGGACTCCTCTTTCCGTACCCGAGACCCCCAGGAACGAAATACACGATGAAGTGAAGATGTACTACGAGGGAGGCGTCTTTGCTTGGACTTCTGAGAGGGTTGGAGCCATTGACAACCTGTTCCTCGAGTTGACCTATGGTACCAGGTCATGGAAGCAGTTTTCAAACTACCCAGTGAGGTATGGTAAAGCCAATCTCCTTCACCGATCGCAGGTCAGATACGAAGACAATGAGGTCTTGTATTCCGACTATGAGGAGGATCCTCATTCGGGCAAGATCGTCAGGAAGATTCGTGCCGAGAAGAAGGCTTATAGTGCGAGGCGTCGATTGCCTACCGTGGAGGAGAAGCTGGTGATACAACGAGGCCCAGCGAAGAAGAAGAGGAAAATCCTCATCGAGCCTCAACAGGAAGAAGGAAAGAAGAAAGAAGATAGAGAGGAAGAAAATGATAATGAAGATGAAGAGGATGGCAGTGATGATAATGACGAAGATGGGGGTGGCGAGGATGATCTTCCTCCCACCCCCACTGATGGAGATGGTGGAAACGGGGGTGGTGAGGAAGAAATTCCTCCCACCCCCACTAGTGGTGACCAAAGGCAGGGGGGTGATGGGGATCTTCCTCCCACCCCCACTGGTGGCTTGGAAGAAGAAGATTCTCAGCCTATCCCCATTGATGAGGCGAAGGCCCGTCGTATGGAAGGGGTGATGGATGTAGAAGGCAACGGCCACAAGGTGGTTCCCGCCTATCACTTTGACGAGTTGAAGAAGTGCCCGGTGCGTTTTAAGATAAAATTCTCAGGGAGCGGTGGGGTTGGAAGCAACCCCACGCCCCTTGATCAAATCCCTCCTGAAGTTCCTCATCTCGAAGGGGCTACTACGAGCGGGGGTTTGGAGGTTGAGCAACCTCCACCCCCCTCGCACTCTCTGGCTGAGGAGTTAGCTGCTATCATGGCGGGGCTCGTTCAGCCAAGCGGGCCACAAGAGGAAGGGGGAGTCTCACCTCCTCAGGGTGCTCCCTCTCCTAATTATTTGGAGAGGGAGAGCCGTGTGGGTGATGGGGCTCCTCAACCCCAATCAGAGCCAACTCCCTCTAAAGAGAAGTCGACCCCTCGGGGCAAGAGCTCCGATCGTGGGAAGGGGAAGGCTCCTACAGTCGATGTCTCAGGTATCTATAGTAACTTGCCTGGGTTATCTTGCCTTTGAAGCTTGAAAATATTTTAACTCTTTTGAACTTCTGTTTGATTTGCAGGGACTCTTGCAGGCATGGCTTCACTTCTGAAGGATTTGGGTGAGGTTGACATCAACCACCCAACTCCCGTGATCCGGAAGCTCTGCAACCTTCCGGGGGCCCCGATCGAGGAAGCCTTTTATAGGCTCGAAGTGGTGGTAAGTGCTCCAGCTTGAATTGTCTTTCGAATTGAATCCTTCCATATATTTCTATCATTTCTTGTTTGTTCGCAGAACTCAGCGGTTCTGAAATTCGGCATGAAGCTCTTCAAGAAGTACGAAGAGCGAGAGGCTTCATCTGAGGTTTCTTGCTTAACGGCTGAATTGGAAGCTGCCCACGAGGAAAAAGATAAGCTGAGGGATCCTCTATCCTCCAAGAAGGAGGCCTTGAAGGCTAAGACTGAGGCCCTTCGCAAGGAAAAACTGGAGAGCAAGGGCTGGCAGAACGAATACGAGGCTCAGAGTCATGAACTTGAGTCGCTGAAGAATCGTTTCTTCAGGATAGAGACCCTGGCCCATGACCGAGGGGTGGAGCTCCAGGATTTGAAAAGCAAACTTGACGGCAGGGAAGCTGCTCTTGATGCAAGAGAAGCTGCTCTAGCTGCTAAGGAGGCTGCTTCTTCTGCTAAGGAGGAGGCTCTAAAAAAGGAGCTGGAGCATATGCGTGCTGAATGCACGAGTTACAGAGAGACAACTGAGAAGGCGGTGGAGGCACTCAGGATCCATGCTGGCAGCGTCCGATCTTCTAAGGCTTCAGTGGCGAGCAAAGCCCGAGGCGGATCCGAAGGAGAGAAATCACGTGCGCCAAGTGTGGCTAAACCCTGATGTATTTCTACCTTTTTTCTTTGCTGTACTTTGTAAACTTGTGATATGAAAAGGCTCAATCTTGTACTTGGCAATTTTTTGATAATGGAAATCTCTTTGGTGTTTGAAAGTTGGATGTCTCTTGAGTTGAATGTCTTCTAATATCATGTTTTGGATAGCATTGGAATAGATACAATCTTTTGAATGTAAGGGGTCGAGTCGCAACTCGATTACGCAAACTTGTAACTTTGAAAATTGAATTTGAATTCGTGTAACACTCGTATGTGAGGGGCTGAGTCGCAACTCAAGCACCCAAACCTGTTAGACGACATCGAAATTGATTGAAATTGAATATTGAAATTGAAGGTCAGTTTAACATTTGTAAGTAAGGGGTAGTGTCGCAACACAAATTCCCCAACTTGTTAAACCGACCAGTGACTTGGAGGTTGCTTTGAATGACAACCTGAAATCATTTTAACATTTGCCAGTAAGGGGTTGAGTCGCAACTCTAACACCCAAACTTGTTAAAAGATCTGGTAACTTGAATATGGATAATTTGAAAACTGCTTCAGAACTTGAATTGAAAGGCTGAACACTTTGCACATTTGAACATTCGAAAGAGAACTTTTATTTATCATGATATGTACATCATGGATAGAATAATTTGAGGTGTCTAGAATTCCAAGCTCGTGGTAATCTATCTCCTTCTGGTGAGATCAGTCGATAAGAGCCTTTGCCTCCCACTGATTCGACAATATATGGTCCTTCCCAGTTGGGAGCAAGCTTTCCACTGCTGTGTTCCTTCGTGTTGTAGAAGACTGCTCTAAGGACCAGACTGCCGATTGGGAATTGCCGTTTGTAGACTTTCTCATCATATGCTCGTTTGATCTTCTGCTGGTACTTGGCCACACGAAGGGAAGCTTGGTCTCGTAGTTCTTCAGAGAAGTCTAGATCATTGATCCGAAGCTCTTCGTTGATTCCTTCTTCAACTGCCCTGGTCTTCAGAGTACTTGATATGTTTTCTGTTGGGAGTACTGCTTCCGATCCATATGTCAGACGAAAGGGTGAAAACCCTGTTGACCTTCTCGGGGTTGTGCGATACCCCCAAAGAACTTCAGGTAGGACTTGTTCCCACAATCCTTTCTTGTCGTTGAGCTTCTTCTTGAGTATACCAAGAATAGCTTTGTTGGATGCTTCAGCTTGACTATTGCATTGAGGATATCTTGGAGTTGAATAGAAAAGCTTGATTCCGTTGTTCAGACAGAATTCACGGAACTTATCAGAGTCGAATTGAGCTCCATTGTCAGCAATAAGAACTTGAGGTATACCAAACCTTGAGAAGATGTTGTATCGAATGAACTTGATCACTTCATCATCGGTCTCTCAGAAGAGGGGTACAGCGTCGACCCATTTGGTGAAGTAATCGGTGGCTAGCAATAGATATTTCTTCTTACTAGGAGTTGGAGGGAAGGGACCCAAGAAATCCAAGCCCCACTGATGGAAAGGCCAGGGACTTGATAGTTGATGGAGTTCATCTGCAGGGAGATGGATGGCACGGGCATGTCGTTGGCATGGCTCGCATCTTTGAACAACTTGCTGAGCATCCCTTGCCATTGTTGGCCAGTAGTAACCTTGTAGTTTCATCTTGGCTTCAAGAGATCTTCCTCCCGAATGATTCCCACAAGCTCCAGAGTGGATATCAATCATGATTGCCTGTGCTTGCTCGGGACCAAGGCACTTGAGTAACATCCCGTTGTGAGATTTGAAATATAGATCTTCTCCTTGAATAGTATAACAAGGAAGCTTTCTTTGGAGTTTACGGGCTTGATTTGGATCTTCCGGCATTTTGCCATGCTCGAAGAAGTCAAAAATTGATCGTCTCCAGTCTTCAGGCTCACTTGTAGTAGTGGGGTTCAATGTCAGTTGATCTCCACCCCCAGATCCTTTTGTAGTAGTAAGGATCTGTTGATCGGGGATGGTCTTGGGCACTTCTTGATAATCGATTTGTATTTGCCTCCCCCCGAGTGAGTCTCCAAGAATGGAGGCAGCATTGGCTAAGGCATCTGCTTCTCGATTCTCTGCTCTTGGAATTTGAACGAACACAGTATTAGTAAAACGTTGTTGAAGGCGTCGTACTAAAGCCAATTAGAATTGTATTATTTCTTCATGAGCTGTGTACTCCCCATTGATTTGTCTTATGATCAACTGGGAGTCACTGTAAATGATGATTCGATCTACCCCCAGAGATTCAGCCTTTTCGAGTCCGGAAATGAGTGCTTCATATTCAGCTTCGTTGTTAGTGGCATTGAAACCTAGGAGAGTAGCCTTCTGTAGATGATCTTGCTCGGGGGATATCAAGACTATCCCAGTTCCCGAACCGATCGCACTCGAAGCTCCGTCAGTATAAAGCTTCCAGGGAGGAGTAATCGTAGTACTCTCAAGGCTTGAATCAGCTTTCATAGTCAGATTAGACGGAGGATCAGCTTCATCTTCTAAGCACATGTCGGCATCTTCTTCCCAAGTAATGGGGTCTTCAATTGGAAAATCAGCAAGAAAATCAGCAATAGCTTGACCTTTGATGGAAGTGCGAGACTCGAATTGGATCCCCAAAGCACTCATCTCGACTACCCATTTGGTCATGCGACTCGCTCGCCCAGCCTTGTCGATGATATCTTTGAGTGGGTGTTCTGAGATGACTATGATCTGGTGGGAGACGAAATAAGGTTGAAGACGACGTGATACAGTGAGCAAGGCCAAGACGACCTTCTCAGTTTTTGAATAGCGAGTCTCAGCTGGAAGAAGAGTATGGCTGATGTAATAGACTGGATGTTCGACGCCCTCTCTTCTGCTAACCAGGACTGCGCTGATCGCTTGATCGGTGATGGCAAGATAGAGCCATAGGACTTCTTTTGGAAGTGGAGCCGTTAGTATGGGAGCTTGCATCAGATATTTCTTGATGCCTTGAAATGCTTCTTTACAAATTAGACTCCACCCAGATGTATCCGCCTTTCGTAGCTTGTCGAAAAGAGGCTTACATTTGTCGGAGGACTTTGAGATGAACCGATTGAGGGCAGCAAGTCTTCCAGTGAGACGCTGCACTTCCTTCCGATTGGTAGGTGATGGCATGTCGAGGAGGGCTCGAATTTGGTCGAGGTTGGCTTCAATACCTCTCCTGGTCACAAGGTGACCCAGGAACTTGCCCGATTGAACTCCAAAAGCGCACTTGGCAGGATTGAGCTTCATGCGATACTTTCGAAGAACTTGAAAGGTTTTAGTTAGATCAACTAAATGGTTTCCTCTGCTGGAGCTCTTGGTGAGGAGATCATCGACGTAGACTTCAACGTTGCGACCGATCTGTCTTTCGAACATTTTGGTGACTAGCCTTTGATAAGTAGATCCAGCATTTTTGAGGCCGAACGGTATTACATTGTAACAGTAGAGACCTCGGCTAGTCACGAAGCAAGTCTTCTCTTGATCATCAGAGTGAAGTGGAATTTGATTGTATCCAAAGTATCCATCCATGAAGGATAACAGCTCGTGGCCAGCAGTGGCATCGACGAGTCTATCTATCCTTGGCATGGGGAATGGATCCTTGGGACAAGCCTTGTTGAGATTGGTAAAGTCGATGCACACTCTGACCTTCCCGTTCTTCTTTGGAACAGCAACAATGTTGGAAATCCAAGTAGGATACTCTACTTCACGAATGAAGCCTGCTGTGAGTAGCTTACTGATCTCCTCTTGAACAGCAACTTGTAACTCAGGTCGGATGGTGCGTGACTTTTGCTTGACAGGCCTCACTTCTTCTTTGATCGCAAGTCGGTGACAAGCGTCATCTGGATTGATACCAGGCATGTCTTCAAAACACCAAGCGAAGACGTCGATATTGGAATGGAGGAAGGATACCATGTCTTGCGCTTCTGCGTCGCTAAGACCGGTACCGATAAATGTTTGTCGAGGGAGATCTCCACCGCCGAGATTGATAGGGATGATTTCTTCGATTGAAGGTGAAGTTTCCCATTCGATTGGTGGAAGCTCGACTGGTGGAATCTCCTTTGATTGCTATTTGGAAGAGGGACCAACTTCATCTCGTGGCCGCTTCGGAGGAGCAAGATTGATCTTATGATCTGTTTTAGCCGCTGCAGCCTCGCAAGATCTCCCAGCTTGCTGATCGCCTCGAATGCAGACGATGCCTTCTCCCGTTGCAAACTTGAGAAGTTGATGGTAAGAAGAGGAGATGGCATTGATCTGATGGAGGAATGGCCGCCCGAGAATGGCGTTGTAGCTAGACACTCCTTCGACAATTGCAAACCTCACCGAGACTCGAGTCTCTCGGCTAAGGTCGAGAGTGAATCTCGATTCACCCACCGTAATGCTTTGTTCACCGTTGAAGCCAGTGATCACAGTCGGGACGACGTCGAGGCTGGAGTATTTATGTCCCAGACGTTTGAAACAATCTGAGAACATAATATCGATGGAGCTCCCGGTATCGATGAGAATTCGATTGACGGTGCTACCATCGATGAGGAGTTTCAAGACCAGGGGGTCTCGATGGGGAGTATGAACTCCTTGAAGATCGGCGTCGTTGAAAACTATGGATGGCCAAGCCAAACCTTCGATAGGCTTCTCGATCCAGGTATCCTCCTTGTTCGCAGCAGAACGAACGTGGAAGATGCGTCGAACTTGCCGATCCACTTCCTTCCTGGTCAAGGTTTGATTGTGCAATGTTCCATGAATACCAAAAACGTTGGCATTCACAGAGATAGGTTGCCGGTTGGAGGAGATTTGATGGATCCAACATGCTTCTTTCCCCTTTGCAGAGGCTCGACGTTGGTCTTGTCCGCCTTTGACGAACTCTTGAAGATGACCTTCTCGCAATAAGTCTTCAAGATGGAATTTAAGCCGATAGCACCGATCGGTGGAATGGCCATGACTTCGGTGGAAGTCGCAGTAGACCGTTTTGTCAGCCGTAAATTTTGAGTTTGGCTGAAGAGGATTGGGCCTTCGAATGAACTCCTCGTGTTGAATGCGGTCGAGTATCTGCTCGATTGGTAGGTTCCACTCGGTGAAAGTGGTCTTCGTTGGAGATCGACGTCCGTCATTCTTTGATCGCTTGTTGACTGGAGGGGCTGCTGCCTCTGCATTATGAGCTTTGGCAGCATACTTCGGAGCTTCTCTTTCCACTGGCCTTCGCTTCGTTTCTCGCCCTTTGCGAGCGACTTGATCATCTTCAACCTCAATCTCTCTCTGGATTCGATCGAACATAGCACCCAAAGAAGGAGGGGGATTGCGGATAAAGTCGTTGTAGATGTGTAGATCGAAGCGGAGGGCGTTCTGGAAAGCCAACATGATGGCTTCATTATCCAGATGTCTTCCAGAGAGAGCAGCATGCTCGTTGTGAAATCTTCTTGTGAAATTACGGAGAGTCTCGTCAGCACCCATCCTTAGCCGATAGAGGGAGTCGAGCTTCTTCTCTGGCTTCAGATTGAGTTGATAGTGCTGCACAAAGAGGTTAGCCAAAACACCGAACTGGGTGATGGACCCAGCTCGAAGATTGTGATACCAATCGAGTGATGGCTCATCGAGACTTCCAGCAAAAGTGCGACAAAGCACGTTGTTCTATTCTTCGTGCGGTGTCAAGGCTTGCTTGAAGGCAAGTATATGGAGAGTTGGATCTCCTTTGATGCAGTTGAATTTGGGGAGGATAGGAGTTCTCCATCCCCTCGGAAAAGTTGACTCGAAGAGGCTTCGATGGAGAGGTCCGGCGGAGGAATACCCATCCCTACGACCATGTCCTCGACCTAGATGTGGGTCAAGAGGCAAGATCGCAAGGTCTTGCTCAGGCAGTGAAGTATTTGCCGGTTGAAGTCGATGTCGAAGGTCCGATCCAAGTCCACGTTGAAGTGGAATGGAAGGGGAGATTCTACTCTTTGAAGGAGCGCCTTTCATTTGGTGCTTCCTCGGCGTGTCGAGCTTTGAAGGAGCCTTCCTATCGCAGTTGCGAGCAGAGGATGATTGGGAGGACTCGTCGTCGAGGCGGTCCCAAACACTCTGCTTCCAGGGTGCAGCAGAGGGAGTTGGGTTGCGTTGAATCCTCTCGAGGGCAGCAGTACCCATTGACCTCCGTTGCTCGGAGTGGATTGAATGTCGAGGAAGATTGACCCTCTCACTTGTAGAGGGGATTGGAAGAGCGATCCCAGCCTCGGAAGCTGCTCTCTTAAGAGCATCCCTCTCAGCGGTAAGGGTGGCGTTTTGCTTCGCCAATTGGAGCAGTTGGAAGTCGACCGCAGAGATTTGGTAGGTCGATGGAGGGTCTTCAGCAGGAGTGGGGGCAGTTTGCCCAATCGATTGTCGTGTGGGATGGGCGATAGGTCGATCGACAGATCTCCCACTCCCTGAGTGAACCCCCATCTCAGGAACAGCAAGGGGCTGTCCGAAGTTGAGCCTTTGACTCATTGATCGAGTCTCAGGACGAGCTTGTTGTTGAGTGTTACTTCCTTCTGGTTGACCCTGGTGTTTAGTTTTCACCATTCAGAGAGCGAAGGGTGCAACAAGAGCGCCGACGTCCGATCAGTTGTTCGATCAACCGAGGAGGCGAGGAAGTTTGGTTATGAAGATTGGTTGTATGCTCAACCGATCTGATAGTAGTGGAGAGAGCTTGACTTTTCGTTTTGATCCCACAGACGGCGCCAAACAGTGGGGGAAAATCTTCGTGCCGACCCGAAGACCTCGCCTCACCAGTCAATTGAAGTTGAAGATCCTTGGTCGATCTGTTGATTGGAAGATAGGTTTGAAGGTTGACGTCTCGATGGCTTAGAGTTAGTGCTTTAAGCATACAATCAGAGAGAAGGTTGACACAAGTGTGATCTCGGAGTTCAGCCGAAGCCTACGTCTCCGTGCTATAGGGAGCAACCCGAATTCACTAACACTTGTTTTGAAGTGACCTCGACAGGCCGAGTGTCACTGAAGTTTCTTCGACTTGTTCAAAGACAAGAAGAAGATTAAGGTGAGGTAGAGGGTAAGAGGAGATAGAGGTTTCTGAGACAGATATCAGATGATGGCACTGATCTGTTTTTAGAGCTCTGGTTTGAGTTCTGGAGTTTCAGGTTTTGAAAATCCGATCTCTTTACATTCGATGGCTCTGCTATTTATAGGATTTTCGAGGAGGGATTCCGAGGTAAATGGCGGTTTCTGCTGCTGTATCTGGGGATCCTCCAGGCAGGGCTGGTGGGTCCCGCTGTAATCTTCGGGGGCCCACCAAGCAGGGTCGATGGGTCCCGCTGTAGTCTTTGGGGGCCCACCAGGCAGGGCCGGATGGGTCCCGCGGTGGTCTTTGTGGGCCCACCAGGCAGGGCCGGTGGGTCCCGCGGTGGTCTTCGTGGGCCCACCAGGCAGGGCCGGTGGGTCCCGCTGTAGTCTTCGTGGGCCCACCAGGCAGGGCCGGTAGGTCCCGCTGTAGTCTTCGTGGGCCCACCAGGCAGGGCCGGTGGGTCCCGCGGTGGTCTTCGTGGGCCCACCAGGCAGGGCCGGTGGGTCCCGCTGTTGGCAGACTTCTTGCCAAAATTTGCACCCACAGAGATGACGGAGCGATGAAGAAACGCACTTGAATCGCAAGGGAAACTGTCGGATAGCACCTTGTCCTTTGCGAATTGAGGAATCCTCGAAATCCCGTCTCTGAGTGCAAGGATTACGAGCCGACGGAGGAATCCGTTGCGAAGACGATGGCGAACCGCGAGATTTCCTCCTTCTCTTTCTTTCTTCTTCCTTCTCCTTCCTTCCGATTTCTTCTCCCTTCTTCTTCCTCTCTTTTCCTTGGCCGAAACCACAAAGGAGGAGGAAAAAAGGGGGGGTTCGGATTTTGGAGAGGGAAAGACCTAAAGGCCGGCCCCTCCCCCTCCTCTATACTTATAGGGCCGGTCTCCTAGTGCCATGGGCAAGCTAGGGCCGGCCCTAATAGGATTAGGATGAGGGGGGGTGGTTTTTAGGGATTTCCAATGTCTATCGTGAAGCCTGGACGAAAACGCCCTTCATGAAAAGTGAAAAACTGAAAGAGAGACTGAGTAAGGTGCGCTACTCGGAATCGAGTTCCGTCAACGCCTATGAGCTCATGGAATTATTCCACTCATTCTAAGATCCATATTCAATATGTTCTGAGCTATATTTCAGTATTTACCAAAATACCCCTACGGCCCGTAACACATGTGAATTAGGTTCTTAGGCTCCGGGCTTGCGCTCCATCACGCTACTTCGCATCCAACGTATCCAATTGGGTCAGGGAACAATTCCTATACGCAACGACAGGGTGGAACCTTTAGGTTTCGGGATCTCTAGCTCCAACTGAATCCCTGATTAACTGTTCCGGTGACACACCGAAAGTTCTGTTAATCAGCCCTAATCCGATTAACCCGCGTAGCCACCCAGAGTGCGACGCGAGTTGAACTCTAGTGATCCTAAACTTATGTTACTCCCTCGTAACCCTGTTCTCTACTATACTCCGATAATCCTTAGTCCCTCCTATTACTGGTGCCATGATGCGACTCGGGCGGTGGAGAGGACCGTCAGATCCCGATCGATCATCTGACTAGGAATTAATGACTTGTCATCTATAACACCACACACCTTCCGGTGCTATGCCTAGCATCCGGAACATCGTCAGCTATACTAACAACCACCAAGCCTGGGTTAACTGTGTGGACAGATTGACTCATCCACCATGCGCCTCAGTGGCCTACTGTGTTCCCTAGGGTCCTTTTATTATATGAGTATTAACATATACCATAGTAGTATTCTAATTAAAGCAATAACCAAAGTTATCTTTATTAACGTTAATACAGAAAATCCACGCTAAGGACACACGAGCTACAATAATCTCCCACTTGGCCTAGCGGGGAACAACAGTCTTAACTCCCATGGCATCCACGTGCTTCTCAAAAGCCTTCGTTGGTAACGCCTTTGTGAAAGGGTCCGCCATGTTATCTGCAGACGCCACCTGAGTCACTGTAACCTCCCCTCGCTTTTGCAAGTCCCGGATAATGTAGTATTACCGCTCGATATGCTTGTTCTTCTGGTGATATCTTGGCTCCTTGGATTGTGCTACCGCTCCACTATTGTCACAGTAAAGGACAATAGGATCTTGAGCTCCCGATACGTATCCTAAGTCCGTGATGAACTTCTTGCGCCACACCGCCTCCTTAGCTGCTTCGCACACCGCAACGTACTCAGCCTCTGTCGTCGAATCCGCGATGCATCCCTGCTTCACGCTCCTCCAACTGACAGCTCCTCCTCCTAATGAAAACACAAACCCTGACGTCGATCTCCTGGATTCCGGATCTAACACAAAGTCAGAATCCGTATACCTAATCGGCATCAGTTCCTGTGAAGAGTAAACTAACTCATAATCTCTCATCCTATGGAGATACTTGAGTATACTTTTCACAGCAGTCCAGTGACCTGGACCTGGATTTGACTGATACCTACCCATCATGCCACTGCATAGCATATATCTGGTCTCGTGCACTGCATAGCATACATCAGACTCCCTACAGCCGAAGGATAAGGTATCTTCTGTATCTCTGCTCTCTCCTCAGGAGTCTTAGGACCCTGATCCTTGGATAATTTCATTCCATGTCTGAATGGAACCAGTCCCTTCTTGGAGTTATGCATACTGAATCTGACCAAGATAGTATCTATGTAGGTTGTCTGTGACAGCGAGAGAATCTTGTTCTGGCGATCTTGAGTCACCTTGATCCCCAGAACATAACTCGCTTCACCAAGGTCTTTCATGTCAAATTGAGAGGATAACCACACCTTCACTGTAGATAACGTTCCAACATCGTTTCCAATGAGCAGAATATCGTCTACGTAAAGTACTAGAAAAACTACTGCAGTCTTATCGCTCCTTTTATAAACACATGGTTCATCCACGTTCTGCTCAAATCCATAAGACTGGATAGCCTGATCAAAACGCATGTTCCAACTTCAGGATGCTTGCTTCAGTCCATAAATGGACCTTTGCAACTTGCACACCAGACTTTCCTGACCTTTTGTGACAAAGCCTGGAGGCTGAGACATGTAGATGTCTTCTTCCAAATCCCCATTAAGGAATGCGGTCTTGACGTCCATTTGCCAGATCTCCCAATCATAATAGGCTGGAATGGACAAGAGGATCCGGATAGACTTAAGCATAGCCACTGGCGAAAAGGTTTCGTCATAGTCGATCCCTTTTCGCTGGTTATAACCCTTAGCGACTAGTCTAGCTTTGTAAGTCTCAATGGTACCATCTGGACCTCTTTTTCTTTTGTACACCCACTTACACCCAATAAGTTTAATGTTGTGAGGTGGTGTTACAAGTGTCCAGACCGAGTTTTGGGACATTGATGTCAATTTTGCCTCCATGGCTTCTTGCCATGCTGCATGGTCAGAGGATACCATCGCTTCGTCATAGTTCAGAGGATCATCCTCCTAAAACTCTGGATCTACCATAAAGGCTTCTCCAATGTATCTATCAGGAGCATTTATGGTCCTCCCACTACGACGAGCCTGCGGTGGTTCCATAGGAGTCGATTCTACAGTATCGTTTATCTTAGTGGTATCGACTCCCACTACATTTTCTGTCTGCATACTCCCATCGGTACCAAGCAATTCTTCAAGAACTACTTTACTGGTGGTCTTATGGTCTATTAAATAATCCTGCACTAGGAATACGGTGTTCGTCGAGATGACAACCTTTCTATCCTCAGGATTATAAAATAAACCACCCTTTGTCCCTTTTAGATATCCAACGAATAGATATACTTTAGTTTTTGACTCCATCTTATCTCGCTTGTCCTTCCGCACATGTACTGGACAACCCCAAATCCTAAACTGCTGTAGGCTTGGCTTTCGCTTCAACCATAGCTCCCAAGGAGTTGGGGTACTGACTTTGATGGAACAAAGTTTAAAGTATATGCTGTCGTCTCTAGGGCATATCCCTAAAAATTAGGTGGCAATGTTGCATAACTCATCATAGTCCGAACCATGTCTAACAAAGTTTGGTTTCTCCTCTTAATTACACCGTTTTGTTGTGGTGTCCCTGGTGCAGTCAACTGGGATACGATCCCATGCTCATGCAAGTACCCAATAAATTCATCCGATAGGTATTCACCTCCTCGATCCGATCGAAGAGACTTGATACTATTACCCGTCTGCTTTTCTGCTTCAGCTCTGAACTTCTTGAACTTATCAAAGGATTCAGACTTCCGCCATATTTGGTATATGTATCCAAACCTCGAGTGATCATCCGTGAAGGTGATGAAATACTCGAAGCCTCCTATGGCACGGACACTTATGGGCCCACATACATCAGTGTGTACCAACTCTAATACCTCCTTAGATCTGCTACCTTTGGCTCGGAAAGATCTTTTAGTCATCTTGCCTTCCAAGCAAGACTCACACGTCGGTAGGCTTTCTGAAATATCTAGACTTAAAAGTCCTACCTTAACCAACCTGTGAATCCTGTCTGAGGCTATGTGTCCAAGCCTTAGATGCCAAAGGAGTGTTGGATTATCTAAGGGATTTTTCTTTTAGATGAATTTACCACACATACTTCAGTTATGTTATCCTGCTTATGATTGGAGTTAATTATATAGAGACCAATTTGTGTCTTTCCCTTACAAACAAAGGAACTATTCAATTTAATTGACACACCAGAAGCATCAAATAAAACTGAAAAACCTTCATTATACAATAAGGAAACAGAAATTAAATTACGTCTCAAGGACGGTACATAAAGTATGTCTCTAAGTAATAAACTTCTTCCATCAAGGAACTACAAGACGACATCTCCAACTGCTTCAGCCTCTGCCACGACCTCAGTTCCCATGCTTAGGATCATCTCCCCATCACCCAGTTTTCTTGTCTCCTTGAACCCCTGCAAATTATTACAAGCATGGTTAGTGGAACTAGAATCCACAATCCATGAAACTAGAGAACAACTAAATGCTACAAGGGATTCCACTATATGGATTTGAGATATACCTATCTCAGCCTTCTTAGGAGCCACGCGGCAGTCGCCCTTCCAGTGCCCTTTCTTGCCGCATCGAAAATATTTTCCTTTGGGCTTCGCCGGACCATTCTGCTTAGGAACCTGCAACTGTACCTGGCCCATCTTCACGGACTTCTTAAACTTTCTTTTCTGAAACTTGCCTTTGGCTTTCAAAGAAGAATTCCGCTCTACGTTCAGGGATTGAGCTCCTGCTTTCATCCCATCCTTTGCCGCTTGGAGCACCGCTAGGAGCTCTGCGTTAGACATCTCCAACCGGTTAAGGTTAAAGTTGGTAACGAAGCCCTCAAACGCTCTTGACAGAGACGCGAGGAAAATATCGGTCTGGATCTCTGCATCCAAGATGACATCGAAAGAACCATGCTCGTTCACATAGCCAAACAATTTCAGCATTTGATCCCGAACTAAAATCCCCTCTGCCATCTTCGTGGACACCAATTTCTTGATGGTCAGGTAACGAGTTACTCGACTACGACCCTCGAATATTTTCTTTAGGTAGAGCATCATGTCTGAAGCAAAGGCCATGTCTTCGACTTGCTTCTGAAGGACGGTCTGCAAGGATGCCACTATATAGTACTTGTGTGTACCCTCCCGGACGGCTGAGCAAAGAAACGAAGAAGGAGTGGGGGGGGGTCGATCGCGCAACAACCCCCCCTCTTCTGCCTCGGTCGGTCGGTCATCAGATAAAGGGGGGCAACAGCCTCCCCCCCTTCCTACCTCGGTCGGCCGGTTATCAGACAAAGGGAGGCAACAGCCCCCCCCCCTGCCTCGGTCGGCTGGTCATCAGACAAAGAGAAGCAACAACCCCCCCTTCCTGCCTCGGTCGGCCGGTCATCAGACAAAGGGGGGCAACAGCCCCCCTCCTGCCTCGATCGGCCGGTCATCAGACAAAGGGGGGCAACAACCCCCCCCCCCCCCCCCCCCCCCTTCTGCCTCGGTCGGTCGGTTATCAGACAAAGGGGGGCAACAGCCCCCCCCCCTCCTGCCTCGGTCGGTCGGTCATCAGACAAAGGGGGGCAACAGCTCTCCCCCTCCTGCCTCGGTCGGCCGGTCATCAGACAAAGGGGGGCAACAGCCCCTGCCCCCTTCCTGCCTCGGTCGACCGGTCATCAGACAAAGGGGGGCAACAACCCCCCCTCCTCCTTCCTCGGTTGGCCGGTCATCAGACAACAAAGGGGGGGGGGGGGTCGGCTGCGCAACACCCCCCCCCCCTTTTTATATTTCTTTCCTCCTTGGTCGGCCGTGTAACAAGACGAGGCACAATGCGACAGTCGAACCCGGAAATCTTGGAGGCTACGGGGATCTGACTATGCTCCGAGATTCCCGGCCAAAGTGATCGAGCGTCGAGCGTGCGCCACGTCATCATTACCGTGGCGGTTGAGCTCATTACAGGGACACGTCGTCTACCCGTTTTTCGCGGAGCGCCATAACCGTCACCCCACCACTATAAAAGGGGACCTACCCCTTTAGCAAGAGGGAGAATTCTGGAGGAAACGCTGCTCGTTTCGTCCCGGAATTTGCGAAGCTACGGAGGTCGGTCGGTCGGTAGCCAGAGACTGTCTGCGGAGGTCGGTCGGTAGTCAGATACTGTCTGCAGTGACCGGTAGTCAGATACTGTCTGCAGCGACCGGTAGTCTGACGCTGTCTACAAAGGTCGGTAATTCGGGAGACCGGTCCTCAGGGTGTAATTAGGGTAAGGTGAGAGAATTGTAACCGTCACAAGTATTATAGTGCATTCTCGCCCCACCCGTGGTTTTTTCCCCTTCGACGTTGCGAAGGGGTTTTTCCACGTATCCACCGTCTTCTTTCTTCTCTTTGGCTTGTTGGATTGTGCTTGCCACCCGAACCGCCTGGTTTGATTAAGAACACCCCAAAATCTTGGCACCGTCTATGGGATAGTCTTCGAGACTTCCTACTAGAGCTTTCAACTGTTGACCCGTGGGTGTCGACCAGTCCAAGGCTACCTGCAACCAGAGAGCCACGACCACGTGGTTGAAGAACAATGGCCGGTGGACCATATCGTACCCGCTCGACATCGCAACTCCCATCCGAAGCTGCACCACTAGGAGATGCTAATGACGTCGGGCGTCTTGTTCAACCACCAACGGACACAGAGCGCATAGTCCCGCTGGTAAATCCCATACTGGGGGTCGGGGAGTCCAGTCAAGCTCCGGTAGCAACTCTGGCTCCTCTAACAGGGGGTTTATCGGAAGCTTTTTTGGCTACCATGATGATGACTCAGCAAGCTCTTACGGCCCAGCTCCAAACAATGCAGCGAAACTATGAGGAGTTGCGCGACTTCGTACGGGCCGCACCGACGGGTGGTCTACTCAACCAAGGCATGTTGGCCCAAGCGAGACAGAGCCTTCCTACTCAAGCTGCCCCTCTAGGGCAAGTGCAGCCGCAACCACTACCTCAGGCGGAGGTCAGGGTTAATCGCTCGGTGGTGGTCTAAAGTGCGAATCCCGACGGGCGAGACTCAAGTAGCCCAGAACCTGCGGAGAGAAACAAGCATGCTCGAGCGGCGTCGGCACGCTCGGATGTCTGGTCCCCGACTTGGGGCACACTCCCGACAGCCGCCTGCCTCCAAGCATCACTCGAAGACGGACTCGGCACAGGTGCATCGCCCGAAGCGAGACGGTGAACATTATCGTCAACCGAGTGATAGTCATCACACTCGGATGATGCCGGCCAGTCAGCAGCCGGCTCATACTACTGATCGGAGGAGCGTACATGAACGCATTCAGGTACATGCGTTGGAGCAGCTCGGGGATCAAGAAGCAATCCAGCGAGACCGACCAGGCATCCGAGCTCCCGATCGGTTGTAGGAAGTCGCCATCCGAGGAGCCGCACGGTCGCCGCTTGTCGAGAAGCTACTCCGGGAGCTATTTCCTCGGGGATGGAATCCACCACGTCTTCCCAAGTTTGACGGATCGAAGGACCCGGTGGAGCACATACTGGCTTTCAGGGATGCTCTGGTCCCCCACGAGGATGATCATATTCTCTGTCGGACCTTCGCTAACAGCTTGTCGGGAACACCCCTCGAATGGTTCTACAAGCTCAGGCCCTCATCCATCTCCTCTTTCTCGGAGCTGAGCACACGGTTCATAGACCAATATTGGTGCAGCCGTCGGGAGCTGAAGATTTTGGAGTCACTCTTCGGGATGAGTATGACCCAGAAGGAGATGCTCAGACAATTCTATCATAGGTTCAGGTCCGAGTACCTGAGCTTGGCGGACGCAGACGGGCAGGATCGCATGGTGATCGCGGCCTTCAAGAACGCCATTCAGCCTACCCAGCTCGTCAACGCGTCGCTCATCAAGCGAACCCCGGAGACGATCGACGAGCTATCACGGTGTGTTGAGAAGTACATCAAGATAGAAGACACGGACCGCAAGAGGAAGGCGGTGGAAACCAGGGCCCCGCAGCAAGGCTACGCCAAGCCAACTACGGTGAAGAACATCAACAAGCAGCAAGTAGAGGTGACACGGCACGAAGCGAAGCGGCAAAGGCACGACAAGCCAGCGAGGCCACAATGGAATAGGGAGTTCACGGTACTGAACGCCTCCATAGACCAGATCCTAGAAGCTATCAAGGACGAATCGTACTTCAAGTGGGTGCAACCGCTTGAACCCGGAGAGAGGGGAGCTAGAGATGCATCTAGGTACTGCGAGTACCACCAGGGCCAAGGCTACACTACCTTGCAGTTCCGGGTGCTCAAGCATCATATCGAGGATCTCATTGAGGCTGGCCACCTTGGCTGCTTCATTGACCTCCCTCAACGTAAGGAGACTAAGGCTGTATGGGAAGTCCAGCAAGGAGCGATAGCACATCGCTTACCGGGTTCTTCGCCAGAAAGACGCCAGCTCTGAGAGGTAGACGCAGTCTACGAGTATCATGGCCCTGTACCATCATCAAATGCCGTCGACCGACAGGTGCGACGTATTGAACAAGCAAGGCAAGTTCACCATGTGGTGCTCGACCCCGTCATTCGCCCCGAGCCAAGAGTGGAAGTAGCCGTACAGTTTTCGGCGGCTAATCTGGTTGGAATAGAGAGGCCTCACAACCATCCTCTGGTCATACGACTGCAGATAGCAAATTGTCTGGTGAAGAGAATTCTGGTTGACGCCGGGAGTTCGGTAGATGTGCTCTTCCACAGCGCCTTCGATGCCATGCAGCTAGATCGCGGGCAGATGACTGAGTCGTCGTCGACGATAACGGGCTTCACGGGTGAGGCTGCAAGGGTGGCTGGTGAGATCACCCTCCCGATCATAACAGGGCATCTCACCAATCTTACCCGGTTTTTTGTGATTGAATCCCACTCGGTGTACAACATCATCCTTGGAAGGCCGTGGCTCCACCACTTGGATGCGGTCCCCTCGTCGGCCCACCAAGTAGTGAAGTTTTGGACCGACAAGGGCGTGATAAGCATTCGAGGTGACCAGTCTTCGGCGGCCAAGTGCGAGCTTAGCGCCATCCATCTGAAGACAACGTGCCAAATCGAGGGAGGAGAACCAGGTGAAGGCGGCACTGAGTTGGGCATCCTCAACCTCTGGACTACGAAGAGGAGTCAAGAAGCTCCAACGTTCTAGCACATTGCCCGATCGAGCATAGGAGCGCGAGGAGGCCAAGCACCTGAGAAGACCGACCTGTCAGTTGAACTTAAAGAACTGACAGTGTCGGGGGACCTGCTGAAGACCGACCTGTCAGTTGAACGTAAAGAACTAACAGTGTCGGGGGACCTGTCGAAGACCGACCAGTCAGTTGAACGTAAAGAACTGACAGTGTCGAGGAACTTGAAGAAGGCCGGTCAGTTAGCTGAACTTAAAGAGCTAACTGATCCGAGTGACCCAATGGAGACTGACCTGTCAGCTGAAGGTAAAGAGCTGAACAGGATGACGCACCTGCAGAAGACTGACCGACCGGTTGAATCTAAAGAACCGAACGAATCGAAGAGGTCAATGACAGACTTGAACATGGAGTGGGAGGAGTCACCCGCCGTCGAGTCAATTCTTCCCGTGGACTTAGGAGAAGCGGGTCACCCGAAGATAACCTTTCTCGGGTCGTAGCTGCCAAAGCATCATGCCGAAGCTATGACGGCATTCCTCAAGGCAAACCAGGATGTGTTCGCATGGTCAGTCGAAGACATGCCGGGCATCCACCCCGAAGTAGCCTGCCACCACCTCAACATTCGAGAAGGAGCTGCTCCTGTACGACAGAAGCCCCGGTCGCTGGCACTGAAGAAAGCAGCAGCTGTCAACATAGAGGTAGAGAAGCTGCTACGAGCGAGCATCATCAGAGAGGCTCGGTACCTGAAGTGGATCGCTAACATAGTCGTCGTCCCCAAGAAATCCGGAGCCATACGGGTTTGTATCGATTTCACAAACCTCAACCAGGCATGCCTGAAGGACAGCTACCCGCTACCACGCATCGATACCTTGGTAGATTCCATAGCGGGACACGAGAGGCTCTCATTCATGGACGGGTATTCGGGCTATCACCAGATCCCCATGAACCTGGAGGACCAGGAGCACATGACCTTCGTCACAGGTCGAGGGCTCTACTGCTACAAGATGATGCCATTCGGGTTGAAGAACGCGGTGGCGACGTACCAAAGGCTGGTGAACAAGATGTTCGTCGACCAAATTGAAAGGAACCTGGAGGTCTACGTCGACGATTTACTTGTGAAGAGCCAGGCAGAGGAGGCGCATATGCAAGACCTGGAGGAATCCTTCGTAACCCTGCGGAGGTATAGCATGAAGTTGAACCCGGCCAAGTGCGCCTTCGGCGTGACGTCGGGAAAATTTCTGGGTTAATTGGTCACCCGACGGGGGATCGAGGCCAACCCGAAGCAGATCTGAGCCCTAGAGGAGTTCCATCGCCCAGGTCACGAAAGGAGGTCCAGAAGCTGACCGGACGGATCAACGCCGTCAACCGCTTCATATCCAAGTCCTCAAATCGGTGCCGGCCCCTGTTCGAGAGGCTGAGCAAGCTTGCACCTTTCGACTGGGACCAACACTGCGAAGAAGCATTTCAGGAGCTGAAGACGTACCTTGGCCAACCCTCTATCTTGACAGCCCCCCAGCCTGGTGCACCGCTAGGGGTATATCTTTCAGTGTCGGAGGCGACAATCAGCGCCGTACTGATATACGAATGTGAAGGAACGGAGAGGCCTGTCTACTATGTCAGCCGTATCATGACGTCAGCGGAAATAGGGTATGCGCGGATCGAGCAAGTGGCCCTAGCATTAGTGTACGTGTCAAGGAGACTTCGCCCATACTTTGTCGCTCATCCCATCGAGGTCATCACCGAGCACCCCCTGAAGGAAGTACTGGATAACTCTACTCGGGCAGGGCTGCTAAGCAAGTGGGCTGCAAAACTGCAGGAGTTCGGCCCTCGGTACGTACCTCATAAAGCAATCAAGGGCCAAGCACTTGCAGACTTCCTCAGCGATTTCCCGGCGGAGGACACTGCACCGGTGCCAGAGACATTAGAAGATCTGTCGGTAGCTGCCGGTCGACCCGTGGGAGTCAGTGCGGCAACAGGATAAGAGGAGTACGAAGAGGAGGGCTGGAGATTGTTCGTGGATGGCTCGTCATGCGCGATCGGGAGTGGTGTGGGGGTAGTCCTAGTAACCCCCAACCACACGAAGCTCGAAAAATCAGTGCGGCTACTTTTCCCGACGACGAACAACGAAGCTGAGTACGAGGCGATGCTAACAGGACTGGAGATGGCAACAGCGCTGGGGGTGACCAGCTTACAGGTCTACGGCGACTCCCAACTGGTGATCAATCAGATTACCGGTAGATACAAAGCCCGCGACGTAAGAATGCAAGCTTATCTGAAGCTAGCCCGGGAGTTGATTGCCAAGTTCGAGAGCATCAACTTCCACCAGTTCCCCAGAGCGGAGAATAAGCAGGCGGATGCCCTTGCTAATCTAGCATCGGTACTCGGAGAAGACAGAGAGAAAAGGGTCTTCATCGAGGTGCAAACTGACCCCCGAACAGTCGGCCTTGCCGAAGATAGTTGCCTGACGAGGACACAAGCCATTGAGGCGGCCCATACTATTGCGGCCAGAGCTGATTGGGTGGCCAACATGAAGAAGTACCTACTTGATGGGATACTACCGGATGACGTCGATGATGCCCGAAGAACCAAAGTGCACGCTCCAAGATACACCCTCATCGACGACGAGCTGTACAAGCGCTCGTTTGGTGGACCATACCTCAAGTGCCTCACGAAAGAACAAGCAGTAGAAATCATGAGGGAGATACATGAAGTACGATACGGGAATTATTCCGGAGGAAGAGCCTTGGCGCGGAAGATAAAGCTGCAGGGCTACTACTGGCCCACCATGGAAGCAGATGCGGGAGGGTATGTGAAGAGGTGCTTGCAATGCCAAAAACATGCTCCCTCTATACACCAACCGGCAGAAGAGCTACACCCGATATCCAGCCCTTGGCCCTTCCAACAGTAGGGGCTGGATATTTTGGGTCCCTTCCCGACGTCGCCCAATCGAAGGAAGTTTCTCCTCGTCACCACCGACTACTTCACCAAGTAGGTGGAGGCAATTCCGTTGCTGAAGATTGGAGAAGTTCAAGTAGGAAAGTTCCTATGGAGCAGCATCATCTATCGATTCGGACTGCTGTGGGATTTTGTTGCAGACAACGGGCGACAATTCAATATGGAGTCAATTAAGAAGTTCTGTGCCAGTAACAACATCAAGCTATTCTTCTCTACACCGCGGTACCCTCAGAGCAACGGGCAAGCAGAGTCAACGAATCGCGCTATTCTGGACATACTGAAAAATAAACTGGAGCAGAAGAAGGGATTGTGGGAAGAGGCTTTACCCACTATTCTATGGGCCTATCGGACGACACCGAAGCGACCGACGAGAGAGTCCCCATTCAGCCTTATCTAGGGCTCCGAAGCAGTCCTGCCAATGGAAACCCTGGTCCCAACACAGCGAACAGTCGTAGCTGCCGACCCAGAGTTGAACGACGAACTCCTGCTCGATGGTCTAGACCTGCTGGAAGAGAAGAGGGAAAGAGCAAGAGCACGCTTAGCAAACTACCATCAGGCCATCAAGAGGGCATATGACTGCAAAGTCTGAAGGCGGGTATTCAAACAAGGAGACCTGGTCATGCGGAAGGTCTTTGATAATACCAAGGAGCTGGGAAGTGACAAGCTGGGAGCTACCTGGGAAGGACCATACATCATCGATGGTATGGGAAAGAATAGAGCTTACCGCCTGAAGACTCAAGACGGCGATGCACTAGCAAGGCCATGGAATGCCACCAATCTGCGCAAGTTCTACCAGGGTATCTAAATAGGCGAGACGCTTGTAACCGTTTTGTAGTTCCGGATCTATTTAATAAAGATGCATTTGCTCAGCGTTCTGTTCATGCGTGAGAATAATGGTTAACTAAGGCAACCTAAACCAAGTGGTACATAACACTCCGAGCGAGTTCTACTACTTGACCGATCGGTCGACAGGTCCCTGCGAAGGGCATGACCGGCCGACGAACACCTGGGAAGATCGGTCGACAAACTTGCTAGGGTACGACCGGTTGACCAACCTAAACCAAGTGGTACGTAACACTCCGAGTGAGTTTTACCACTTGGCTGACCGGTCGATAGGACCCTGCGAAGGGCGAGACCGGCCGGTGGATACCTGGGAAGATCGGTCGACAGATCCCGCCGGGGTACGACCAGTCAACCAACCTAAACCAAGTGGTACATAACACTCCGAGCGAGTTCTACCACTTGGCCGACCGGTCGACAGGTCCCTGCAAAGGGCGTGACCGGCCGGTGAACACCTGGGAGGATCGGTCGATAGACCCCTCGGGGGTACGACCGATCGACCAATGCAAGCAAGGTAGGGCATATCACCCCCCGCTAATATAAGGGCAAGATTTTGGTCGCACGTCGTCGATGTGTAGTTATGCATGTCATCGACGTGTAGTTATGCGCGTCTTCGACGTGTAGTCAAAACACGAGAGCCAAATTTCAATGACACATCGTCGACGTGTACTTAAGATGCAAGATCGATATAAGAAAGATTGCAGCCATGACATTCAAATAGATCACGCTAAAGGTCTCAATACAAACGAGAACGCGGATTTATTACATCACAAAATAGACAGTAAGCGGGAGCGGTCAGTCGTCTCCCCCAGCTTTCCACGGCCCCGGCGGGAGCTTGCTGCGCAGCTTCGCAACCTTCTTACGCCACCCCGCCGCCTATTCTGCAAGAAGTGACTTGCACTCTATGGATAAGTCTGTATGCTGCTGAGCAAGCGCAGCCTTATGTGATGCTTCGGCCTGGTCAAGGGAGGCCTTCAACACGGCGATTTCGGCTTCATGAGCTGCTTTGGCGGCCTCGGCATCTGTTCGTTGCCTCCTGATCACAGCGGCCTGGCCCCTGAACCGTTCCCACAGCCTGTCAATTTCTACCTGAGCAGTATCCAGTGCTTCTTGAAACTCGAAGGGGTCAGCAGTGTTCGCCTGCACGACTTCGAGCTGAGCCTGGACTGCAGCTAACTCTTCTGCATGAACCCATCGAGCTTCTGCTAACTTAGCGCGTGTCTCTCTCAATTCCTGCCGAGCAGCCCGCAGGGAGGCCTCAAGCTGCGCCATCCTTCGAGCACCCCCCTCGGCGACATGGCCGGCAATCGTAGCTACGCGACTGCTCATCTGACAAAAGTGGAAGAGATATGTACCAAAGAGCCAGGAGTGGAAACTACTACTGCAATCAAGCTTACAACGACTCGAAGACTTACCTCATGAAGGTCGCCGAGCTGGCTCCGCCAGCTAGAACTGTCCACCCCAGTATCCTCTTCCTCTATCTGACGGGCAGAGAGCCCAGGGGAACGACGGTGAGAGGTAGCTTCGGTAGCTCCGGGGGGAGAACTGGGAGGTGGCCCGGCGACGCCCCCGGAAGCAGAGGAGGAAGGTGAAGCCATGAAGTGCCGGACATCCGCGTGATCGAAAAGTGCAGCGGTAGGTGCAACAGTTGGTACAGCAGTAGGGGCAGCAGTAGGCACAGCAGTAGGAGCGCGGGGTGAAGCTCGCCCATGCGACCCCGCAGAGCTAGACGGTATGGCTTGCTTACCCCGCCCGAGAGAGAGAGAGAGAGAGAGAGAGACTGTAACTAGAAGACCTCTCGGATTCTTCTATCTCCACGTAATGTCTACCAGTCGACGGCACATCTTCTGACCAGTCGTCGGGGAGGAAACGAAGATCATCGCAAGCAGCTCATTGCGTGGCGGGAGCGGGAGGAGAGCGACCTTCATCGTCGTCGCTGGAGGACTCATTTAGAAAGCGCCTCTTTGCCTTCCCCGCGGGTGCAGCTACGTTGTGCACAGCTGGTTGTCTGTAGTCACCTACAGCTGCAGTCGATCTTGTGCGGCGCCTGAAGATCACGCAAAGTTTAGATGCGGCTGTGTTTGGGTTAAAGCATCGGACGGAGCTGATGTAACTGTCAGGGAGCTCCGAAGAGTAAGCAGAGGGCTCTTCTTCCCTACCAGACGCTGCTGGCTGCTTGCCCTTCTTGGAGTAGTACTATAAGACCTGACGACCGGGAGCTTCGGAAACAGCTGCCGCTAGTCGTCGTCGTTATGCGTCACCCTCCTAATCAGTTGGTCCAACTCCTTCTCAACAGCCCCAGGGCACTGAAGCTGCCTAGAGGGGTAGAAGTCCTCGATGGTCGTGGCGAGGTTGGAGACTTGACCGGGAATTTTGAAGCGACCCCTCCAGGGTCCTCCGACCACAATTAGGCACTCCTTCCAACCCCTCACGGAGTCAGATAAGCCCCCGATGGGAGGGCGACTGCCCTCGCGTGCCTGCAGGCTGAAGTAGAAAAATACGCTGCCTGGCGTCATCTTGTAGTCCTTGACGAAATACTTCTTCAAAAGATACACGATGCAGAGCTGCTGCCCTGCCAGTTCTTCTATTGCTTCCATGCAGCGGAGTATCCTCCAGCCGTTGCCAGCTATCTGGCCTGGAGACACTTTCATGTACTCCAGCAGGCAACCAGAGAAGCTTGCAAGGGGAAGTCTCAGGCCGCAACGTAGCTGCCCGAGGGTAATGACGGTACGGTCGTCATCGTCAGGGTCCAAAGGACCAGTAGCGAAGGAGAGTGAGATCGTATCCGGAATACCGTAAGCCGCCAGGACCTCCTCCATCAGCGGGAACTTCTTCGTCACGACGAACCAAGTGAAAGATATCTTCGGCGACTGCTCTCGGCGTGTATCCAAGCGAACTTCCTTTCAACACGTAACTCCTCGGCGTGTATCCAAAGGAAGCTACGTGTAGCGAGTTATCAACCCAAACAAACCTTCAGCCACAGAGAAGAGATCTGAAGCAGAGGAGGAAAATTAACCCTCGGGGTCCTATTTATAGAGAAAGTTAGAGCTATGGGAGTTGGTTCGGATTTCGAGGAAAATAGGTGGCGAGGTGGCGACGCCTGGTGACGCCAAGTGGCGAAAAACCGGGAAAAGCCCAGATAGTTACTTGGAGTCCCTACAGCACCGGAACGAGGGTGGCCTGCAAATCGAGGTAAGCACGCAAAATAAAGCAGTACGTGAATCGAGGCAAAGTAATCCTGATCGGGCGGGACCGAAGACCGTCCGGCCAGGAGGGGGTATTGTGTGTACCCTCCCGGACGGCTGCGCAAAGAAACGAAGAAGGAGTGGGGGGGGGGGGGGTCGATCGCGCAACAGCCCCCCCTCTCCTGCCTCGGTCGGTCGGTCATCAGACAAAGGGGGGCAACAGCCCCCCCCTTCCTGCCCCGGTCGGCCGGTCATCAGACAAAGGGGGGCAACAGCCCCCCCCCCTCCTGCCTCGGTCGATCGGTCATCAGACAAAGGGGGCAACAGCCCCCCCCCCCCCTTCCTGCCTCGGTCGGCCGGTCATCAGACAAAGGGGGGCAATAGCCCCCCCTCCTGCCTCGGTCGGCCGGTCATCAGACAAAGGGGGGCAACAGCCCCCCCCCCCCTCATGCCTCGGTCGGTCGGTCATCAGACAAAGGGGGGCAACAGACCCCCCTCCTGCCTCGGTCGGTCGGTCATCAGACAAAGGGGGGCAACAGCCCCCCCCCCCCCCTCCTACCTTGGTCGGCCGGTTATCAGACAAAGGGGGGCAACAACCCCCCCTTCCTGCCTCGGTCGGCCGGTCATCAGACAAAGGGGGGCAACCGCCCCCCTCGTCCTTCCTCGGTTGGTCGGTCATCAAACAACAAAGGGGGGGGGTCGGCTGCGCAACACCCCCCCCCTTTTATGTTTCTTTCCTCCTCGGTCGGCCGTGCAACAAGCCGAGGCATGATGTGACAGTCGAACCCGGAGATCTCGAAGGCTACGAGGATCTGACTATGCTCCGAGATTCCCGGCCAAAGTGACCGAGCGTCGATCGCGTGCCATGTCATCATTACCGTGGCGGTTGAGCTCATTGCGGGGACACGTCGTCTACCCGTTTTTCACAGAGCGCCATAACCGTCACCCCACCACTATAAAAGGGGACCTACCCCTTCAGTAAGAGGGAGAATTCTGGAGGAAACATTGCCCGTTTTGTCCCAAAATTTGTGGAGCTGCGGAGGTCGGTCGGTCGGTAGCCAGAGACTGTCTGCGGAGTTCGGTCGGTAGGTAGATACTATCTGCAGTGACCGGTAGTCAGATACTGTCTGCAGCGACCGGTAGTCAGACGCTGTCTGTAGAGGTCGGTAATTCGGGAGACCGGTCCTCAGGGTGTAATTGGGGTAAGGTGAGAGAATTGTAACCGTCACAAGTATTATAGTGCATTCTCTCCCCACCCGTGATTTTTTCCCCTTCGACGTTGCGAAGGGGTTTTTCCACGTAACCACCGTCTTCGTTCTTCTCTTTGGCTTGTTGGATTGTGCTTGCCACCCGAACCGCCCGGTTCGATAATGAACCCCCCACAGTACTTGCACATATCATCAGCATCTAGCCAGTCTTTCCATTCCTTCAACTAGGCCTCAATTGCACTTGGTCCCGGCATGGCCGGTTGAGGGGTACTTAGGGCAATTATGTGTTTGTCAACCCTTAGGACGAGCATCAGGTTACACTTCCAGTCCTCGTAGTTTGGTCCCGTAAGTTTGTTATCACTAAGTATGGAGGCAAGGGGGTCGAGCTTGGCCATGATTTCTGTAAACAATGGTTCAAAACAAAATTATGGTTTACTACAATCTATTTCATGGATTTAGAAATAGATAATGTTTACTCCAGCCGCTATGTCTTCACTACCTCAAGTGGAGACATCCAGGAATCTAAATTCCCTGGGCTCGAGCACTAAGACTATTGGCCTTGAATTGGAGACAACATCTCGGTGAGAGCATGCAACCGCTTCTGCCAACGGGGTTTTTACGACCCAGTCTTCATCAGAATTACCCATGGTAAACTGAAAGACCTCCCAGTCTCCTTTTGGCCAGCTTTATGTGACCTGTGTGCGCAGTAACGGCGGTATTACACAAGCTTTCGGATGCTTCCTATAAATCTAGGTGGTGTCGGCAGGGGGGTTCATAGGCTCCTGCGGTGCTGGAAAAAACTATCACCCACTGCCACCGGCATCCTCTATGTCCCGTAGAAAACCACTAGGCGAACCAGTATGGAAGGAAACATAGCTCTCACTCGGTAGGAATATCGAACTACGTACCTCCCACCCAGACTCTCAGTCGGTTGATTGTGGAGGCCAGGGGCTTCCCTTTGGAGGGAACCTCTTACACATCCCTTCTTTATGAGGTTTTATGCATATCTAGAAAGGTCACGTCCTTCTAGACTTAGCCCCTGGTCTACCGTGCTCCCACTAGGATTACAAACCTTCCTGCAAAGCATTAGTCTCCACAGAAAATATCATAGTCCCTACCTTGAATACTCAGCTTTTGCCTTTCTTGCAAGGATCACATTACATAGATTCCAAGGATCCCGATACTTTACTAGTTTGCCTATAATCCTAAGATCTGGAGCCTATCCTAAGGTCAACGTGGAAAGGACTCCCACTACGATGATGCCTCGTTCACAATTTGATGCCTGATGTTATAGTAGACCTTATCTCATTATAGGTTTCGATGCTGGCCAAATAGGGACATCCGACAACCTCCGCAGGACCTCAACCTTATGGTGGCATAACCAAATCGTGATGAGTTCATACTACAATCAAACATCATCTAGAAATGGGTATCACACAGTGAAATCCTAACCTAACTTGGTCGCTAGGACCACGTGGGGAAAGGGCATCCCATTAGGGTTATCATACTTCTTATGGAGACATTAGTTAATTATCTCTAAACAAATCTAACACTGCATCTATCTCGGTGCATAGTACTTGGCTACCTGAACTACCACGAGGGCGGTTACCACCTTTTCTTTTAGCTAGCCACCGGATTTGCACGTGTTAGAACCATATAGAGACACCAATGAATCCATAAGCTTAGTACTAACCCTAAGCCTGATCTAGAGACAAACACACAAGCAAGATAGATAATCACATTATTATCGGGGTTCTCTAAATACTAAATAAAGAGAAACAACAGAAATAACATCCAAACTGAATCAAGTCCAGGGTCCGACCCTTGAACCTGAATAGCACAGCCAAGATATCCTGCTCTTCCATTCCGCACGATCTCTGATGATAATCCCCATCATCGCCAACGTGCAAGCTTTCACCGGGTCTTTGCACGCCATGGTACCGCTTGCCCGAACCGTGGATATAGCATCATCTCCTTTTTCCTATGACCGAAAATCTAACACGCTCCGAGCAAGTGCTCGTTCGTGTACAATTTTGCTAGAAAGAAAAGAAAACAATCCTAGAAACATGGCCAGGGAACCGAGGATGGTCAACCCCTACCCTCGTCTATTTAGAGCCTTAAAATCCACAAGCACAATAATAATCAATACAAAAATTAAATCAGGGGTCCGACGCCCAGAAGCATGCAATCATAGATTACTATTTAGTGCGGCACCTGCAGAAAGACGATACATAGCACAATCCATATGCATGATCTACGTCGAACCCCGACGAAAACATATTCCATCATATATTCAAATGATGTTTTCATGAATTCATGCATGAAACACACACCAAAGCGTGCTCTGATACCAATTATTGGATTTGGATCTGCTTATCAGAGTCACAGCGGAAGCAAAAGATAGATCCGAAGATCATATGGTGTATATTTCGTTACAATTAATTCTACAAAATAATCTACATGCAAATCTATGATCTTAGCATATGTGCAGACACCCTAGAGGCATACTACGATCTACGGAAGACATACATGTATCTAGTTAGATATTTAGAATCATCATACCTTATGGATCTATGATCCGGAGATGACAGAACGATGAAGAAACGCATTTGAATTGCAAGGGAAACTGTAGGATAGCACCTTGTCCTTTGCGAATTGAGGAATACTCGAAATCCCGTCTCTGAGTGCAAGGATTATGAGCCGACGGAGGAATCCATTGCGAAGACGATGGCGAGCTGCGAGATTTCCTCCATCTCTTTCTCTCTTCTTCCTTCTCCTTCCTTCCTCTTTCTTCTCCCTTCTTCTTCTTCTCTTTTCCTTGGCCGAAACCACAAAAGAGGAGGAAAAAAAAGGGGGTTCGGATTTTGGAGAGGGAAAGACATAAAGGCCGGCCCCTCCCCCTCCTCTATACTTATAGGGCCAGTCTCCTAGTGCCATGGGCAAGCTAGGGCTGGCCCTAATAGGATTAGGATGAGGGGGGGCGGTTTTTAGGGATTTCCAATGTCTATCGTGAAGCCTGGATGAAAACACTCTTCACGAAAAGTGAAAAACTAAAAGAGAGACTGAGTGAGGTGCGCTACTCGGAATCGAGTTCCATCAGTGCCTATGAGCTTCTAGAATTATTTTGCTCATTCTAAGATCCATATTCAATATGTTCTGAGCCATATTTCAGTATTTACCAAAATACCCCTACGGCCCGTAACACTTGTGAATTAGGTTCTAAGGCTCCGGGCTTGCGCTCCATCGTGCTACTTTGCATCCAACGTATCCAACTAGGTCGGGGAACAATTCCTATACGCAACGATTGGGTGGAACCTTCAGGGTTCGGGATCTCTAGCTCCAGCCGGATCCCTGATTAACTGTTCCGGTGACACATCGAAAGTTTCGATAATCAGTCCTAATCCGATTAACCCGCGTAGCCATCCAGAGTGCGACGCGAGTTGAACTCTAGTGATCCTAAACTTATGTTACTCCCTCGTAACCCTGTTCTCTACTATACTCCGATAATCCTTAGTCCCTCCTATTACTGGTGCCATGATGCGACTCGGGCGGTGGGGAGCACCGTCAGATCCCGATCGATCATCTGACTAGGAATTAATGACTTGTCATCTATAACACCACACACCTTCCGGTGCTATGCCTAGCATATCGTCAGTCATACTGACAACCACCAGGCCTGGGTTAACTGTGTGGACAGATTGACTCATCAAAACGCACCCATCTAACACTGGATGTCGGATAACCTGTAGGGATTACATGTCACTCAAGCGCCAGCCGGGTAACCCAACGTACCGTGGTATTGGACTATGGAAGGTCCGCACACATTGGCACATCAAAGCACCACACAACTGGTTGGCCCAGTGAACATGGTCTCTCAGGGTTAAGGACAGATTATCTATAGTAGTAAGACGGTTTATGCACCTGTGTCTGAATCATTGAACTGTGCACCGTCTTGGTTCCTGTTCAACACGATCATCATGCTTGGTCAGGTGAATGGGAATCCCACGTTTTTGTGGTAGAGACTTCACCACATCCTCTACCTGCCAATAGCTTGTTCTCGGTGAAGCGACCGGCATCACCTAAGCTGTGAACTAGTTTTAGCTCTACACAGAACTGGTCCACTGGGTCTCCCAAGCATGGATTCACCATGCACCTCAGTAGCCTACTGTGTTCCCTAGGGTCCTTTTATTATATGAGTATTAGCATATACCATAGTAGTATTCTAATTAAAGCAATAACCAAAGTCATATTTATTAATGTTAATATAGAAAATCCATGCTAAGGACACACGAGCTACAACATTTTGGACTTGCGAGGAAGTTTTAAGTAGATATTTTAAGAATTTACCCTCCAATTGACTAATTTAGGGTCTAAGCGTTAAAAAATCATAAGTTAGCGTGTTTTGGATTTTGAAATTGGTTTGGATTCGATCAGATCATCATTGGATCGCATCCGATAATTTAGACTTTGATGTTTTCTCGTATTTCAGACTTGGGATGAAGTTTTAAGTAGATATTTTAAGAATTTGCCCTGTGATTGACTAATTTAGTGTCTAAGCGTTGAAAAATCATAAGTTAGCGTGTTTCAGATTATGAAATTGGTTTGGATTCGATCGGATCATCATCGGATCATATCCGATAATTCAGACTTTGATATTTTCTTGTATTTCAGACTTGCGCAGAAGTTTTAATTAGATATTTTAAGAATTTACCCTCCGATTGACTAATTTAGGGTCTAAACGTTGAAAAATCATAAGTTAGCGTGTTTCGGAATTTGAAATTGGTTTGGATTTGATCGGATTATCATCGGATCGTATCCGATAATTCATACTCGGATGTTTTTTCGTATTTCGGGCTTGCAAGAAAAATTTTAATTAGATATTTTAAGAATTTACTCTCCGATTGACTAATTTAGAGTCTAAGCGTTGAAAATTCATAAGTTAGCGTCTTTCGGATTTTGAAATTGGTTTGGATTTGATCGGATCATTATTGGATCGCATCCGATAATTCGTACTTGGATGTTTTTTCATATTTCGAACTTGCGAGCAAGTCTTAAGTAGATATTTTAAGAATTTACCCTCCGATTGACTAATTTAGGATCTAAGTGTTGAAAAATCATAAGTTAGCGAATTTTGAATTTTGAAAATTGTTTGGATTTAATCAGATCGTCATCGGATCGTATCCGATAATTTGCACTTTGATGTTTTCTCATATTTTGGGCTTGCGAGCAAGTTTTAATTAGATATTTTAAGAATTTACCCTTCGATTGACTAATTTAGGGCTTAAGCGTTGAAAAATCATAAGTTAGCGTGTTTTGGATTTTGAAATTGGTTTGGATTCGATCGGATCATCATCGGATCGCATCCAATAATTTATACTTTGATGTTTTCTTGTATTTCAAACTTACGAGGAAGTTTTAAGTATATATTTTAAGAATTTACCCTCCGATTGACTAATCTAGGGTCTAAGTATTGAAAAATCATAAGTTAGCGTGTTTTAGATTTTGAAATTGGTTTAAATTTGATCAGATCATCATCGGATCGCATCTGATAAATCAGACTTTGATGATTTCTCATCTTTCGAACTTGCAAAGAAGTTTTAATTAGATATTTTAAGAATTTATCCTCCGATTGACTAATTTAGGGTCTAAGCGTTGAAAAATCATAAGTTAGCGTGTTTCAAATTTTTAAATTGGTTTGGATTCGATCGGATAGTTATCGAATCACATCCGATAATTCATACTTGGATGTTTCTTCGTATTTCAGACTTGTAAGAAAGTTTTAATTAGATATTTTATAAATTTACCATCCGATTGACTAATTTAGGGTCTAAGCGTTGAAAATTCATAAGTTAGCGTGTTTCGAATTTTGAAATTAGTTTAGATTCAATCGGATCATCATCGTATCGCATCAAATAATTCATACTTGGATGTTTTTTTATTTTTCAGACTTGCGAGCAAGTCTTATGTAGATATTTTAAGAATTTACCCTCCAATTGACAAATTTAGGATCTAAGTGTTGATAAATTATAAGTTAGCGTATTTCGAATTTTGAACTTGGTTTGGATTTGATGGAATCATCATCGGATCGCATCCGATAATATATACTTGGATGTTTTTTTATATTTCGGACTTGCAAGTAAGTTTTAATTAGATATTTTAAGAATATATCCTCCGATTGACTAATTTAGAGTCTAAGCGTTGAAAAATCATAAGTTAGTGTGTTTCGAATTTAAAAATTAGTTTGGATTCGATCGGATTATCATCGGATCGTATCCGATAATTTGTACTTTGATGTTTTATCATATTTCAGACTTGCGAGTAAGTTTTAATTAGATATTTTAAGAATTTACCCTCCGATTGACTAATTTAGGGTCTAAGTGTTGAAAAATCATAAGTTAGTGTGTTTTGAATTCTGAAATTGGTTTGGATTCGATCGGATCATCATAGGATCGTATCCAATAATTCAGAATTTGATATTTTCTTATATTTTGGACATGCAAGGTAGTTTTAAGTAGATATTTTAAGAATTTATTCTCTGATTGACTAATTTAGGGTCTAAGCTTTGAAAAGTCATAAGTTAGCGTGTTTCGGATTTTGAAATTGGTTTGGATTCGATCGGATCATTATCGGATCGCATCCAATAAATCGGACTTTGATGTTTTCTCATATTTTGGACTTACGAAAAAGTTTTAATTAGATATTTTAAGAATTTACCCTCCGATTGACTAATTTAGGGTCTAAGCGTTGAAAAATCATAAGTTAGCATGTTTTAGATTTTGAAATTGGTTTAGATTCATTTGGATCATCATCGGATCGTATCAGATAATTCATACTTGGATGTTTTTTTGTATTTCGAACTTGTGATCAAATCTTAAACATATATTTTAAGAATTTACCCTCCGATTAACTGTTTTAGGATCTAAGCGTTGAAAAATCATAAGTTAGTGTATTTTGAATTTTGAACTTGGTTTGGATTTGATGGGATCGTCATCGGATCATATCCGATAATATATACTTGGATGTTTTTTCGTATTTCAGAATTGCACACAGGTTTTAATTAGATATTTTAAGAATTTACCCTCTGATTGACTAATTTATAGTCTAAGCGTTGAAAAATCATAAGTTAGTATGTTTTGAATTTCGAAATTAGTTTGGATTTGATTGGATCGTTATCGAATCGCATTTGATAATTCGTACTTTGATGTTTTCTCGTATTTCGGACTTGCGAGTAAGTTTTAATTAGATATTTTAAGAATTTACGCTCCGATTGACTAATTTAGGATCTAAGTATTGAAAAATCATAAATTAGCGTGTTTCGAATTTTGAAATTAGTTTGGATTCGATTGGATCATCATCGGATTGCATCTAATAATTCAGACTTTAATATTTTCTCATTTTTTGGACTTGCGAGGAAGTTTTAAATAGAAATTTTAAGAATTTACCCTCCGATTGACTAATTTTGGATCTAAGCGTTGAAAAATCATAAGTTAGCGTGTTTCGGATTTTGAAATTGGTTTGGATTCGACCGGATCATCATCGAATTGCATTCGAAAAATCAGACTTTGATGTTTTCTCGTATTTCGAACTTGCGAGGAAGTTTTAATTAGATATTTTAAGAATTTACCCTCAGATTGACTAATTTAGGATCTAAGCGTTGAAAAATCATAAGTTAGCGTGTTTCGAATTTTAAAATTGGTTTGGATTCGATCGAATTATCATCGAATCGCATCCGATAATTCATACTTGGATATTTTTTTGTATTTCAGACTTGCAAGCAAGTTTTAATTAGATATTTTAAGAATTTACCTCCGATTGACTAAGTTAGGGTCTAAGCGTTGAAAAATCAAAAGTTATCATGTTTTGGATTTTAAAATTGGTTTAGATTCGATCGGATCATCATTGGATCGCATCAGATAATTTGTACTTGGATGTTTTCTTGTATTTCGGACTTGCGAGCAAGTCTTAAGTAGATATTTTAAGAATTTACCCTCCGATTAACGAATTTAGGATTTAAGTGTTAAAAAATCATAAGCTAGCGTATTTTGAAATTTGAACTTGGTTTCGAATTAATGGGATCGTCATCGGATCGCATCCGATAATATGTACTTGGATTTTTTTTCGTATTTCGATATTACTAGCAATTTTTAATTAGATATTTTAAGAATTTACCCTCCAATTGACTAATTTAGAATCTAAGCGTTGAAAAATCATAAGTTTTTGTGTTTCGAATTTCGAAATTAGTTTGGATTCGATCGGATCGTTATCGGATCGAATCTGATAATTCATACTTTGATGTTTTCTCGTATTTCGAACTTGCGAGCAAGTTTTAATTAGATATTTTAAGAATTTATCCTCCGATTGGCTAATTTAGGGTCTAAGCGTGTAAAAATCATAAGTTAGCGTGTTTCGGATTTTGAAATTGGCTTGGATTCGATCGGATCATTATCGGATCACATCCGATAATTTAGACTTTGATGTTTTCTCGTATTTCGGACTTATGAGGAAGTTTTAAGTAGATATTTTAAGAATTTACCTTCTGATTGACTAATTTAGGGTCTAAGCGTTGAAAAATCATAACTTAGCATGTTTCAGATTTTGAAATTGGTTCGGATTCGATTGGATCATCATCGGATAACATCCAATAATTCGGACTTTGATGTTTTCTCGTATTTCAGACTAGCGAGGAAGTTTTAATTAGACATTGTAAGAATTTATCCCCCGATTGATTAATTTAGGGTATAAGCATTGAAAAATCATAAGTTAGCGTGTTTCAAATTTTGAAATTGATTTGGATTTGATTGGATCGTCATTGGATTGCATCGGATAATTCATACTTGGATGTTTTTTTGTATTTCGGGCTTACGAGCAAAATTTTAATTAGATATTTTATAAATTTACCGTTCGATTGACTAATTTAGAGTCTAAGCGTTGAAAATTCATAAGTTAGTGTATTTCAGATTTTAAATTTGGTTTGGATTTGATCTGATCATCATCGGATCGCATTCGATAATTCATACTTGAATGTTTTTTCATATTTCGAACTTGCGAGGAAGTTTTAATTAGATATTTTAAGAATTTACCCTCTGATTGATTAATTTAGGGTCTAAGCATTGAAAAATCATAAGTTAGCGTATTTCAAATTTTGAAATTGGTTTGGATTTGATCAGATCGTCATCGGATCACATCCGATAATTCGTACGTGGATGTTTTCTCATATTTCGGACTTGCAAGCTGGTTTTAATTAGATATTTTAAGAATTTACCCTCCAATTGACTAATTTCGAGTCTATGCGTTGAAAAATCATAACTTAGTGTGTTTCGGATTTTGAACTTGGTTTGGATTCGATCGGATCGTCATTGTATAAGAATTGAAAAATCATAAGTTAGCATGATTTATATTTTGAAATTGGTTTGGATTCGATCAGATCCCATCGGATTGTATCCGATAATTCGTACTAGGATATTTTCTCGTATTTCGGACTTGCGAGGATGTTTTGATTAGATATTTTAAGAATTTACCCTCCGATTAACTTATTTAGAGTCTAAGCGTTGGGAAATCATAAGTTAGCGTGTTTCGTATTTTGAACTTAGTTTGGATTCGAGGGGATCATCAACGGATCGCATTCGATAATTCGTACTTGGTTGTTTTCTTGTATTTCGGACTTGCAAGCAAGTTTTAATTAGATATTTTAAGAATTTACCCTCTGAATGCATTAGTTTATAAAATAAGAATGATGATATCACACTAAGCAGATAAGAGAAAGAGAAAGAGAAAGAGAGAGAGATGCAGTGGTCTAATAAGGTCTGAAAAAAATACCTGATCTGAATCAACAGCAAATACCAGCCAAAAGAGAGATATGATCTACGGGGGTTTTTGGGGGGGGTGCGATCCTTATTGCCAAAACGTGCTGTCTGCAACCTCAACACCTGTAGCATGTCATCGCTGCCACTCATATCGTTGTCGCCACTTCTCATGTCACCGGCGCCACTCCTTATGTCGTCATCGCCACTCCTCCTGTTGCCGGCGCCACTCCTCCTATCGTCGTCGCCAAGCCTCTGTCGTCGTCGCCACTCCTCCTATCGCCATCGCCACTTCTCATGTCGTCACTGCCTCCTCTGTAACCATAACCGATAACCGATAACATTGTATAGCCTGGCGCTCTCTCCAAACTGCCGCATCTCGTATCATGTTTTGCTCTTCAATCTGATGCTCTAAAGATAATATGAATCTCTCTTTCTGAAATGCACGATCGATATCATCAAATCTATGTATTTGTAAAATTATAAATGCTATTTTAAAATTTTTTCTTTTGAAAACACATACGATTCAGTTCTATCTCAATCCATGCTCTTTTAATTAAGAGATTCACATTACGGGTGCTTAACCTGAGCCGCTAAGCCACGTCACCGCTGGTGCCCTCCACACTCACTTTGTCCATATGCGATTGTGTGTATGAGAAAGAATAATAAAGATGTAAATGTATAATCCTTTGTAAGTAGACACCAACCTATATTTTTTTTAGATTAAAATTTTAATATACTATAACACGTAGAGAATTATGATTTCGAGGTAAATTTAAACCTAAATCTTCGAATATTCACCTACCCTTAACCTAAACCCGAAACCTAACCCTAATCCTAACCTAAACCCTAACCCTAATCTAAACCCTAATCATAACATAAACCTAACCCTAACCCTACTCTAAACCCTAATCCTAACCTAAACCTAACCCTAATCCTAATATAAACCCTGAACCTAATCCTTACCCTAAACATAATCAAAACACTAACCTAAACCCTAAACTTAAGTCTAACCCTAATTCTATAACCTAAACCTAAACCTAAACACTAAACATAACCCTAACCCTAATTCTAAACTCTAAACCTAAACCTAAACACTAAACCTAACCCTAATCCTAAACCCTAAACCTAACAATTAAGTTTTGCCATCAGATTAATTAATTTCATACAAATAACTTACAAAACTAGCCTAAAACTAATTTGTCATATGGGGAAGTTTGACATAAACCCTAAACCTAGGGCTGCAAACGAGCCGAGCCGAGCTTTAGCCTGTTTGAGCTTGTTCATTTATTAAACGAGCCTATATTTCAGGGTTGGGCTCGGCTTGTTAAATAATCGAGCCGAGCCAAGCCGAGCTTTGGTTGGCTTGAGCTTGTTCATGAGCCTGTTCACGAGCCTAAACTTCAGACTTGGCTTTGCTCAATTAGTGATTGAACAGTCCCTTATCGAGCTTGTTCACGAGCCTAAACTTCATACTAGGCTATATGTTAGGCTTATTCAAGCCATTTATAAGCCTATTCACGAGCCCTTTATGAGCCTATCGAGCTTGTTCACGAGCTTTGCTCACGAGCCCTAAACATTTAAGCATGTTCGCGAGCCCAAACAAGCCGAGCTTTGGTCCGCTTGAGCTTGGCTTGTTTATTAAACAAGCCCAAACTCTAGGCTTGGGCTTGGCTTGACTAGTAACCGAACGAACTCAAACGAGCTTTTATCGAGCCAAGCTGCGAGCTGCTCACAAACAGCTTGGTTCGTTTGCAGCTATACCTAAACCTAAACCTAACCTAAACCCATAACCTAATTTTTGAAAATGTAACATTCCGAAAAATTCCCATAATTTTGAATCGGAATTGTATTTTGAAATTCCAAAATTTTGGAATTAGAATCAGAATAACATTTGGGATTTCAAAAAAAATTTGCAACTTTCGAAACACCACTATTCCAATCCGATCCATCCGAAAATTAACCCTGGATATATTGATCAAATCAAAAATTAAGTAATTGACAAAATGGGTATTGTGCTAGAATTTTAAACTTTAGGGTACGATTTGGAACAAAATAGTTGATAAAAGGGGTATTGTGCTAACATTTCAAATTTTAGGGTTCGAATGAGAACAAATTAAAGAGGGAGGAGGAGGAGGGGAACTCACCAGAGGAGGAGGAGGAGTCACCGGAGGAGGAGACCGTGCTGGAGGTGCACGGGAGGGGGGAGGCTGGAAGGGAGGGGAGGCCAGAGGTGCCCGGGAGGGGAGGGGAGGGCAGGGGTGGCCGGTTGGAGAGGAGGGGAGGGGAGGTCGGAGGTTCGCCGGTCGGAGGGTAGGGCAGGGGATTAAATTGCAGGGGATCGGGAGGGCAGTGGAGTGGAGGGGAGGGGAGGGCAGTCGATCGAGGGGATCGAGATAACAGAGAAAAAAGGATCGATTCGCTGGATTAAAACACAGGGTTTTTACCAACGGATATTAAATTTCCATCGGTAAATATCTATTTAATACCGACGAATATTATAAATTCGTCGGTAAAAAGTACATCAAATATTATTATATATAATTCTTTATAATACCAACAAGTAAATTTAAAGCCGTCGGTAATACTTAAATATTTTACTGACGGATTTAATATTGTCCATCGATAAAACTATTATGCTGACAGACTTTTTTTTACTGTCGGTAATTAAAATAAAAAAATATTTAAAAATTCATAGTTATTATGCCGACGGATCTTATAGTTACCATCGGTAATAAGTATATTATTACCAACGGAAATAAAAAATTCCATCGACAAAATATGTCTTCTTTGTAGTGTCGGGCAGCCGTCTAGCCACTACAACACGTCCGAGGAACCCGCACCCGACCGAAAGCAACCGCGGTCGAGGGGGGCGATGGGCCCCACCGCCCAGACGTGCAGGTGGCCAAGGTCCCCCCGTATGTGCTCGAGGTAGGCGCCTTTGAGGCCGGAGAAGGAGTTGAATACGAAATCTAGGCTGCGGGCGTTGGCGAGGAGGCCCTCCCTTATGAACTCGTGGCCGGACGGGGTCGCCGTCCCGGCCGCTCCAGCACATCGATGACAGCAGGAACCAGGAGTATGTCAGGGAGTTGGGGATGTTGGGAAAGGAGACGGGGGAGTCGGGGCCATCAGGCTTGACCCCATTGCCGCCAGGCATTAGCTTCCATAGGGAGTGAGCAACGGAGACGGTGTGGACGAAGAAGGGGCAAAAGACGAGGTGGGGGATGGAGAGGTCGGCAGAGAGGCAGTGGGTCCAGCAGAGGAGGAAGTCGGAGAGGATGGCGGAGGGGGGGTAGGGGGACGAGCGGGCCGAGCGGATAAGGGGATGGCGGAGGGCGGAGAGGGTGTGGTGTTACGGATCACCCTCGACAATACCGGATGAACAATCCGATACTAAATCGCTCCGACCACATGGGTCAAAAAACATCAACTGCACAAGAATGATTCTCCGATGAATTGATGCGGAATAAACAATTGACCACATAATAGAGAAATAGCAAAGCAAGAGAGAAATAGCTACAAAGCAATCACAAAGAGAGAGTCGAGAGATTTACGTCGAAACCCTTGTGGAAAAACCACGGGCAAAGACAATCGGATGATCCACTATCATGAAGAACAGAACGGAGTTACAAGCAACGCCCAACTCCAACTAGATGAACTCTCTTCTCTGAGAGCACCTCCTTCTTCGTCGAACCTTCTCCAAGCCTCCCTCAAAGTTTCCTCTTCAAAGCAATACAAAAGCTCCTTCATCCCCAAAGCCCTAGACTCCTTTATATACCAGGAGAATAGGTTACACAAGCTTAATCCCGAGATACCCCCAAAATAGTCAAATCTGGAAAGACAAAATCGAGCAAGATTGGGTCAAACCTGTGTCTGTCAGGCACAGTCGTGCGCACGACCGCTTGTAGGTTTCCGCTGAAGGACGCATCAAAAAACTCGGGGGCCAAAGTCGTGTGCATGACTGTAGGGTAGTGCGCACGACTGCCTAGGGACAGACACACCTTTTTCTAAAAGGACGTGTCGACTTTATCGAAGGGCTAGGTCATGCGTACGACTTCTGCAGTCGAGCTATATCTTAACAATCTCCACCTTAGCGAGAAGTGCAAATCTGAATCCAATTGTTGTCTATTCCTACATCCTGACAATGCACAAACGATGCCTCCTCGGTATCCCGAAACGCATCCCGAAGATGCGCAAACCACCCTGAAAGTGCTACCACCTGAAGATGTGAAACTCCTTAAATCATCTTGACCAAACTCAAGCAATGCCTGAACTTAGTCAATGGAACCGGCTTTTTCAATATGTCGGCAGTATTATCATGCATAGAAATCTTCTTCAAAGAAACTGCCTTCTTCTTGATATACTGTTAAACAAAGTGATAACAAATATCAATATACTTTGTTAGTGAGTGATGGACCGGATCATCGTTTGCCAAGTAAATAGCGCTTTGTCTATCGAAAAGCATCTCCATGCTAACCTGCGACAGACCGAACTCGCCCACAATGCCTCGAAGCCAAAATGCCTTCTTGGCTCCTTCCGTAATGGCCATGTATGCAGCCTCTATCGTCGACAGTGCAACCGTGTCCTGTAGGAAGGCCTTCCAACTCATCGAACCACCTACCAGTGTAAACAAATAACCCATTATAGACCAACGCCCATCCAGGTCGCCGGCATAATCAACATATCTAATTGTATTTCTGATTGACTCACCATCCCGCTAAAAGAGTAGCCCCAAATCCAGTGTACCCTGAGGGTACCGTAATATCCACTTTACGGCATGCAATGCTCATTCTCCAAATCGGTCATATAACGACTGACTATACTGACCGCTGTGGGGGAAAATTGTCGTGCCGACCCGAAAACTTTCGCAGCACCAGTCAATTGGAGGTTCGAGTCGAAGAGATCGTTGCTCGATCTGTCGATTGGAGTTGCAGCTTTTGATATGTAAACAGAGAGATGCAATCAGAGATAATGTTGACACGAGAGATGTGATCTCGGAGTTCAGCCGAAGCCTACGTCTCCGTGCTATAGGGAGCAACCCGAATTCACTAACACCTGTATTGAAGTGATCTCGACAGGCCGAGTATCACTGAAGTTGATCTAATCTCTTCAAAGGAGAGAAGAAGATCAAAGAGAGGTGGAAGATGGAAAACTGAGAAATTCCAGAGCTCTGGATTCTGAAAATCAGATCTCAGAGTGGAAATCAGAAATTTCGGATCCTTTTACATTCGAAGGCTCTGCTATTTATAGGATTTTCGAGGAGAGATTCCGGGGTAAATGGCGGCTTCTGCTGCTGTATCTGAGGATTCTCCAGGCAGGGCTGGTGGGTCCCGCTGTAGTCTTCGGGGGCCAACCAGGCAGGGCCGGTGGGTCTCGCGGTGGTCTTCGTGGGCCCACCAGGCAGGGCTGGTGGGTCCCGCGGTGGTCTTCGTGGGCCCACCAGGCAGGGCCGGTGGGTCCCGCTGTAGTCTTCGTGGGCCCACCAGGCAGGGCCGGCGGGTCCCGCGGTGGTCTTCGTGGACCCACCAGGCAGGGCCGGTGGGTCCCGCTGTTGGCAGACTTCTTGCCAAAATTTGCACCCACAGTTACCCCCTCCAAGTTAGCTAGAGATCATCTGGCTGGCTTGGATTCGTGGTGCACAACTAACGACCACCTATTACACAAGCAGAGGAGCTTTGTCGAGTGTTAGTGTTTTGAAAAATAGCCTGATCGGTCAATTTTGACTGATCGGTCAAACTTGACTGATCGATCAAATTTGAGTGATCAGTCAAATTTAGTCGATCGGTCAAACTTGACCGATCGGTCAATTTTGACTGATCGGTCAAACTTGACTGATCGGTCAAATTTGAGTGATCGGTCAAATTTAGCCGATCGGTCAAACTTGACCGATCGGTCAATTTTGACCGATCGGTCGAATTCAACCGGTCAAGGTTGGAGTGATCGATCAAAAAACATAGTTTTTTGACCAATCCAGTAGAAAATCGACCGATCGGTTGATTTTGACCGATCGGTCAAGTTTGACCGATCGGCTAAAATCAGCCGATCAAGGTTTGGGTGATCGGGCAAAAAACCAAGTTTTTTGCCCGATCCAGTAGAAAATCGACCGATCGGTTGATTTTGACCGATCGGTCAAGTTTGACCGATCGGCTAAAATCAGCCGGTCAAGGTTTAGGTGATCGGCAAAAAACACAAGTTTTTTGCCCGATCCAGTAGAAAATCGACCGATCGGTTGATTTTGACCGATTGGTCAAGTTTGACCGATCGGCTAAAATCAGCCGGTCAAGGTTTAGGTGATCGGCAAAAAACACAAGTTTTTTGCCCGATTCAGTAGAAAATCGACCGATCGGTTGATTTTGACCGATCGGTTGATTTTGACCGATCGGTCAAGTTTGACCGATCGGCTAAAATCAGTCGGTCAAGGTTTGGGTGATCGGGCAAAAACCAAGTTTTTTGCCCGATCCAGTAGAAAATCGACCGATCGATTGATTTTGACCGATCGGTCAAGTTTGACCGATCGGCTAAAATCAGCCGGTCAAGGTTTGGGTGATCGGGCAAAAAACCAAGTTTTTTGCCCGATCCAGTAGAAAATCGACAGATCGGTTGATTTTGACCGATCGGTCAAGTTTGACCGATCGGCTAAAATCAGCTGGTCAAGGTTTGGGTGATCGGGCAAAAAACCAAGTTTTTTGCCCGATCCAGTAGAAAATCGACCGATCAGTTGATTTTGACCGATCGGTCAAGTTTGACCGATCGGCTAAAATCAGCCGATCAAGGTTTGGGTGATCAGGCAAAAAACCAAGTTTTTTGCCCGATCCAGTAGAAAATCGACCGATCGGTTGATTTTGACCGATCGGTCAAGTTTGACCGATCGGCTAAAATCAGCCGGTCAAGGTTTGGGTGATCGGGCAAAAAACCAAGTTTTTTGCCCGATCCAGTAGAAAATCGACCGATCGGTTGATTTTGACCGATCAGTCAAGTTTGACCGATCGGCTAAAATCAGTCGGTCAAGTTTGAAGTTTTGAACCTGTCCTTCAGAGAACGTAGTATATTGATGGAGTTTGATTCTTCCTGTTTTTCGAGTATTTGGTTTGTCTTGAATGGTTTCTCTGAACCGGCGGTCCGGTTCACTCGGACCGGTGGTTTGCTTGGACCGGTGGCTCGTTTGGACCGGTGGACTGACGCTTCGTCTGGTCCCGACTATTTGCCTGGTTTTGCGCTTGCTACGGATAGATGCCACGTGTACCTGCAAAAACACACGATTTGATATGGTGATGACACGTGTCTTTTCGATTTGCACCGCCTGATTCCCTCAGGATACTTAAGCTTCTTTGGCTGTCATTTTCGCCTCACGCTTTCAAAATTTTTCGAAGTCCAGACTCTTTTGCTCCTGATTCCTTGTTCTCTGCTCTCGTTCGATCGGTCAAATGGCCTCCTCTGGAAACTCGAAGAAGATGATTGCGGTCCCTTCGAAGAGGAAAGGGAAGGAGATTGCTGAAGAATCATCTCCCCCTAAAGGTCGTGGCAAGGGCAAGGCAGTGTTGGTAGAATTGGGCCAGCTGGGCAAAAGGCACCAAGGAGTTGGGTTTGCTTCAGCGCCATCGAGGCCGGAGCACATCCCGAAGGTAAAATTTGTCATGGGCCCCTTGCTGCCTATGGCTGAAGAGCCTGCCTACACCTACAACACAGGTGGCGAGCTTACTGACAAGAAAAGGGCGAAGTGGCAAGGACTGTTGGCCTGCTTCTCAGAAGGGAAGATCCGGCCTTCGCTGTCTGGAATTCAAGCTGGCTTTGGCATCAACAAGCAGACTGTGTTTGTGAACATCGCCAGCAATGAACAGGTGATGGGGACTGTGGTCTCCGTGGATCAGCTGAACTGCGGACTTCGCCTTCCGCTATTGCCGTTTGCCGCGAGGTTGCTAAACACCTCCGGCCTTTGCCCAGGACAGATCACCGGCAACGCATGGAGGATAATTTATGCCTTCTGCCGTGTAGAGTCCGATTTTCAGAAAGAGCTAAGGGAATGCTACTCCAGCATTCCAGATGACGAAGAGGCCCGGATAGAATTGGGTTACTTCTTCTTCCACTACCGATGGGCTTCGAGGAAAGACAGCCCTTTCTTCAACCTCACAGGGGTTTCTGCTCTACGCCCCCTCACCGACACAGTTACCTCCGACAAGCTGTACACAGAGTGGCCGCTCTCAGTGGCTGGTGCCTGGACGCCACTCTCAGTGCCCGAGACTCCTCGCATTGAGGTTAACAAAGAGATCAAGATGTACTACGCAGGAGGAGAGTTGGCATGGCCTTCGGAGAGAGTTGGGGCCATCGACAACCTGTTTCTCGAGCTGACCTGCGGTACCAGGTCCTAGAAGCAGTTTTCAAACTGCCCAGTAAGGTACGGAAAAGCCAATCTCCTTCACCGATCGTAGGCCAGATATGAAGACAATGAGGTCTTGTACTCAGACTACGAGGAGGATCCTTAGTCTGGCAAGATCATCAGGAAGGTTAGGATCGAGAAGAAGGCTTATGGTGCAAGATGCCGATTGCCCACCTCTGAAGAAAAGCTGGTGATACAAAGGGGCCCAGCGAAGAAGAAAAGGAAAATCCTCGTCAAGCAAAATGAAGAAGAGGATCAAGGAAAGAAGGATGAAGATGAAGAAGAAAAGAAGAAGGAAGATGAGGAAGAAGAAGAAGAAGAAGAAGAAGAAGAAGAAACAGAAAACGGTAGCAATGGTAACGGCGGCGATGATGATGATGAAGAAGATGGGGGTGGTGAGGATGATCTTCCTCCCACCCCCACTGATGGAGATGATGGAAGCGGGGGTGGTGAGGAAGAAATTCCTCCCACCCCCACTGGTGGTGACCAAGGACAAGGGGGTGGTGGGGATGACCTTCCTCCCACGCCCACTGGTGGTGTCGAAGAGGAGGATTCTCTTCCTATCCCTATCGACGAGGCTAAGGCCCGTCGAATGGAGGGAGTTATGGACGTGGAGGGCGAAGGCCACAAGGTGGTTCCCGCCTATAACTTCGACGATCTGAAGAAGCGCCCGGTGCGTTTCAAGATAAAATTCTCAGGGAGTGGTGGGGTTGGAAGCAACCCCACGCCCCTCAATCAAATCCCTCCTGAAGTCCCTCGTCTCGAAGGAGCGACTACGAGTGGGGGTATGGAGGTTGAGCAACCTCCACCCCCCTCGCACTCTCTGGCTGAGGAGGTAGCTGCTATCGTGGCTGGGCTCACTCAGCCAAGCGTGCCACAAGAGGAAGGGGGAGTCTTACCTCCTCAGGGTGCTCCCTCTCCTCACTTGGAGAGGGAAAGTCGTGTGGGTGATGGGGCTCCTCAACCCCAACCAGAGCCAACTCCCACCAAGGAGAAGTCGACCCCTCGGGGTAAGAGCTCCAATCGTGGGAAGGGAAAGGCTCCTCGAGTCGATGTCTCAGGTATCTGTAGTAACTTGCCTTGATTATCTTGCCTTTGAAGTTTGAAAAATATTCTAACTCTTTTGAACTTTTGCTCGCTTTGCAGGGACTCCTGTGGGCACGACTTCGCTTTTGAAAGATTTGGGTGAGGTTGACATCAACCACCCAACTTCTGTGATCCAGAAGCTCTGCAACCTTCCGGGGGCCCCGATCGAGGAAGCCTTTCATAGGCTCGAAGTGGTGGTAAGTGCATCAGCTTGAATTGTCTTTCGCATTGAATCTTTCGATATTCTTCTAACACTTTTTGTTCGTTCGCAGAACTCAGCGGTTCTGAAATTCAGCACGAAGCTCTTCAAGAAGTATGGAGAGCGAGAGGCTTCATCTGAAGTCTCCCGCCTAACTACTGAACTGCAAGCTGCCCAGGAGGAAAAAGATAAGCTGAGGGAGCTTCTAACCTCCAAGAAGGAGGCCTTGAAGGCTAAGACTGAGGCCCTTCGTAAGGAAAAACTGAAGAGCAAGGGCTGGCAGAACGAATACGAGGCTCAGAGTCATGAACTTGAGTCGCTGAAGAATCGTTTCTTCAGGATAGAGACCCTGGCCCATGACCGAGGGGTGGAGCTCCAGGATTTGAAAAGCAAACTTGACGGCAGGGAAGCTGCTCTTGATGCAAGAGAAGCTGCTCTAGCTGCTAAGGAGGCTGCTTCTTTTGCTAAGGAGGAGGCCCTAAAAAAGGAGCTGGAGCATATGCGTGCCGAATGCACGAGTTACAGGGAGACAACTGAGAAGGCGGTGGAGGCACTCAGGATCCATGCTGGCAGCGTCCGATCTTCTAAGGCATCAGTGGCGAGCAAAGCTCGAGGCAGATCCGAAGGAGAGAAATCGCGTGCGCCAAGTGTGGCTAAACCCTGATGTATTTCTACCTTTTTTCTTTGCTGTACTTTGTAAACTTGTGATATGAAAAGGCTCAATCTTGTACTTGGCAATTTTTTGATAATGGAAATCTTTTTGGTGTTTGAAAGTTGGATGTCTCTTGAGTTGAATGTCTTCTAATATCATGTTCTGGATAGCATTGGAATAGATATAATCTTTTGAATGTAAGGGGTCGAGTCGTAACTCGATTACCCAAACTTGTAACTTTGAAAATCGAATTTGAATTCGTGTAACACTCGTATGTGAGGGGCTGAGTCGCAACTCAAGCACCCAAACCTGTTAGACGACATCGAAATTGATTGAAATTGAATATTGAAATTGAAGGTTAGTTTAACATTTGTAAGTAAGGGGTAGTGTCGCAACACATACTCCCCAACTTGTTAAACCGACCAGTGACTTGAAGGTTGCTTTGAATGACAACCTGAAATCATTTTAACATTTGCCAGTAAGGGTTTGAGTCGCAACTCGAACACCCAAACTTGTTAAAAGACCTTGTAACTTGAATATGGATAATTTGAAACTGCTTCAGAACTTGAATTGAAAAGCTGAACACTTTGCACATTTGAACATTCGAAAGAGAACTTTTATTCATAATGGTATGTACATCATGGATAGAATAATTTGAGGTGTCTAGAATTCCAAGCTCGTGGCAATCTATCTCCTTCTGGTGAGATCAATCGGTAAGAGCCTTTACTTCCCATTGATTCAACGATGTATGGACCTTCCCAGTTGGGAGCAAGTTTTCCACTGCTGTGCTCTTTGGTATTGTAGAAAACAGCCCTGAGGACCAGACTACCGATCGGGAATTGTCTCTTATAAACCTTTTGATCGTAAGCTCGTTTAATCTTCTGCTGGTACTTGGCGACACGAAGGGAGGCTTGGTCTCGTAATTCTTCAGAGAAGTCTAGATCATTGATCCGAAGTTCTTCGTTGATTCCTTCTTCAACTGCCCTGGTCTTCAGAGTACTTGATATGTTTTCTGTTGGGAGTACTGCTTCCGATCCATATGTTAGACGAAAGGGTGAGAACCCTGTTGATCTTCTCGGAGTTGTGCGATATCCCCAAAGAACTTTAGGTAGGACTTGTTTCCACAATCCTTTCTTATCGTCGAGTTTCTTCTTGAGTATCCCAAGAATAGCTCTATTTGAGGCTTCAGCTTGACCATTACATTGAGGGTACCTTAGAGTTAAATAGAAAAGCTTGATTCTGTTGTTCAGACAGAACTCACGGAATTTGTCAGAGTCGAATTGAGCTCCATTGTCAGCAACAAGCACTTGAGGTGTGCCAAACCTTGAGAAGATGTTATGTCGAATGAACTTGATCACTTCATCATCAGTCTCTCGGAAGAGTGGCACAGCTTCAACCCATTTAGTAAAATAGTCCGTGGCCAGCAGTAAATATTTCTTCTTGCTTGGAGTTGGTGGAAAGGGCCCTAAGAAATCCAACCCCCATTGATGGAAGGGCCATGGACTCGACAATTGGTGAAGCTCATCTGCAGGGAGATGGATAGCTCGAGCGTGTCGTTGACATAGTTCGCACCTTTGAACAACTTCCTGAGCATCCTTTGCCATTGTAGGCCAGTAGTAACCTTGTAGCTTCGTCTTGGCTTCAAGAGATCTTCCTCCCGAATGATTCCCATAAGCTCCAGAGTGGATGTCAATCAGGATTGCCTGTGCTTGCTCGGGACCAAGGCACTTGAGCAACATCCCATTGTGAGCTTTGAAATATAGATCTTCTCCTTGAATAATATAACAATGAAGCTTTCTTTGGAGTTTACGGGCTTGATTTGGATCTTCCGGCATTTTGCCATGCTCGAAGAAGTCGAAAATTGATCGTCTCCAGTCTTCAGGCTCACTTGTAGTAGTGAGGTTCAATGTCAGTTGATCTCCACCCCCATATTCTTTTGTAGTAACAAGGATCTGTTGATCGGGGATGGTCTTGGGCACTTCTTGATAATCGATCTGTATTTGCCTTCCTCCTAATGAGTCTCCAAGAACTGAGGCAGCATTGGCTAAGGCATCTGCTTCTCGATTCTCGGCTCTTGGGATCTGAATGAATTCTGTATTAATAAAACGTTGCTGAAGACGTCGTACTAAGGCCAAATAGAGTTGCATTCTTTCTTCTCGAGCTGTGTACTCTCCGTTGATTTGCCTTATGATCAGCTAGGAATCGCTGTAGGCAATGATTCGATCTACCCCCAGGGATTCAGCCATTTCGAGTCCAGAAATGAGTGCTTCGTATTCGGCTTCGTTGTTGGTGGCATTGAATCCGAGGAGAGTGGCCTTCTGGAGATGATCAAGTTCGGGGGATACCAAGACTATCCCAGTTCCTGAACTGATCGCACTTGAAGCTCCATCAGTGTAAAGCTTCCATGGAGGAGCTGTAGCAATAGCCTCGAGACTTGGATCAATTTTTGTTGCAAGATTGATTGGAGGGTTATCCTCATCTTCTAAGCGCATGTCGACATCTTCTTCCCAAGTGATGGGGTCTTCAACTGAAAAGTCAGCTAGAAAATCAGCAACAGCTTGACCTTTGATAGAAGTGCGAGATTCGAACTGAATCCCCAGAGCACTCATTTCGATCACCCATTTGGTCATTCGACCAGCTCGACCAGCTTTGTCAACGATATCTTTGAGCGGGTGTTCTGAAATGACAGTGATCTGGTGAGAGACGAAATAAGGTTGGAGACGACGCGATGCAGTGAGCAAGGCCAGGATGACCTTCTCAGTTTTTGAATAGCGAGTCTCAGCTGGAAGAAGAGTATGGCTGATGTAATAGACTGGATGTTCGACGCCCTCTCTTCTGCTAACCAGGACTGCGCTGATCGCTTGATCGGTGACGGCAAGATAGAGCCACAAGTCTTCTTTTGGAAGTGGAGCAGTCATGACAGGAGCTTGCACCAGATATTTCTTGATGTCTTGAAAAGGTTCTTCACAAACAGGACTCCATCCCGATGTATCTGCCTTTCGTAGCTTGTCGAAAAAAGGCTTACATTTGTCGAAGGACTTCGAGATGAACCGATTGAGGGCAGCAAGTCTATCAGTGAGACGCTGCACTTCATTCCAATTAGTAGGTGATGGCATGTCGAGGATGGCTCGAATTTGATCGGGATTGGCTTCAATACCTCTCCTGGTCACAAGGTGACCCAGGAATTTGCCCGATTGAACTCCAAAAGCGCACTTGGCAGGATTGAGCTTCATGCGATACTTTCGAAGGACTTGAAAAGTTTCAGTCAGATCAGCTAAATGGTTTCCTCTGCTGGAGCTCTTGGTGAGGAGATCATCGACGTTAACGTTGCGACCGATCTGGTCTTCGAATATCTTGGTGACTAGCCTTTGATAAGTAGATCCAACATTTTTGAGGCCGAATGGCATTACATTGTAATAGTAGAGACCTCGGCTAGTCACGAAGCAAGTCTTCTCTTGATCATCAGAGTGAAGTGGAATTTGATTGTACCCAGAGTATCCATCCATGAAGGATAATAGCTCGTGGCCAGCAGTGGCATCGACGAGTCTATCTATCCTTGGCATGGGGAATGGATCTTTGGGACAGGCCTTGTTGAGATTGGTAAAGTCGATGCAGACTCTGACCTTCCCGTTCTTCTTTGCAACAGCAACGATGTTGGAGATCCAAGTAGGATACTCTACTTCACGAATGAAGTCTGCTGTGAGTAGTTTACTGATCTCCTCTTGAACAGCAACTTGCAGTTCTGGTCGGATGGTGCGTGGCTTTTGCTTGACAGGCTTCACTTCTTCTTTGATCGCAAGTCGGTGACAAGCGTCATCTGGGTTGATACCAGGCATGTCTTCGAAACACCAAGCGAAGACGTCGATATTGGACTGGAGGAAGGATACCATGTCTTGCGCTTCTGCATCGCTAAGACCGGTACCAATAAATGTTTGTCGAGGGAGATCTCCACTGCCGATATTGATAGGGATGATTTCTTCGATTGAAGGTGAAGCTTCCCATTCGATTGGTGGAAGCTCGACTGGTGGAATCTCCTTTGATTGCTATTTGGAAGAGGGACCAGCTTCATCTCGTGGCCGCTTTGGAGGAGCAAGATTGATCTTCCGATCAGTTTTAGCCGCTGCAGCCTCACAAGATCTTCCAACTTGCTGATCACCTCGAATGCAGACAATGCCTTCTCCCGTTGCAAACTTAAGTAGTTGGTGGTAGGAAGAGAAGATGGCGTTGATCTGGTGGAGGAATGGTCGCCCCAGAATGGCGTTGTAACTGGACATTCCTTCGATAATTGCAAACCTAACCGAGACTCGAGTCTCTCGGCTAAGGTCGAGAGTGAATCTCGATTCGCCCACCGTGATGCTTTGTTCGCCGTTGAAGCCAGTGATTACGGTCGGGACGACGTCGAGGCTTGAGTATCTATGTCCCAGACGTTTGAAACAATCTGAGAACATAATATCGATGAAGCTCCCGGTGTCGACGAGGATTCGATTGACGGTGCTTCCGTCGATGAGGAGTTTCAAGACCAGGGGGTCTCGATGGAGAGTATGAACTCCTTGAAGATTGGAGTCGTTGAAAACAATGGATGGTCAAGCCAAACCTTCGATAGGCTTCTCGATCCAGGTATCTTCCTTGTTCGCAGCAGAACGAACATGGAAAATGCGTCAAACTTGCCGATCCACTTCCTTCCCGGTCAAGGTTTGATTGTGCAATGTTCCATGAATACCAAAAACGTTGGCATTCACAGAGATAGGTTGCCGGTTGGAAGAGATTTGATGGATCCAACATGCTTCTTTCCCCTTTGCAGAGGTTCGACATTGATCTTGTCCGCCTTTGACGAACTCTTGAAGGTGGCCTTCTCGCAATAAGTCTTCAAGATGGAATTTCAGCCGATAGCACCGATCGGTGGAATGGCCATGACTTCGGTGGAAGTCGCAGTAGACCGTTTTGTCAGCCGTAAATTTTGAGTTTGGCTGAAGTGGATTGGGCCTTCGAATGAACTCTTCGTGTTGAATGCGGTCGAGGATCTGTTCGACCGGCAGATTCCACTCGGTGAAAGTGGTCTTCGTAGGAGATCTATATCCATCATTCTTTGATCGCTTGTTGACTGGAGGGGCTGCTGCCTCTGCATTATGAGCTTTGGCAGCATACTTCAGAGCTTCTCTTTCCGTTGGCCTTCGCTTCGTTTCTCGCCCTTTGCGAGCGACTTGATCGTCTTCAACCTCAATTTCTCTCTGGATTCGATCGAACATAGCACCCAGAGAAGGAGGGGGATTGCGGATGAAGTCGTTGTAAATGTGTAGATCGAAGCGGAGGGTGTTCTGGAAAGCCAACATGATGGCTTCATCATCCAGATGTCTTCCAGAGAGAGCAGCATGCTCGTTGCGAAACCTTCTTGTGAAATTACGGAGAGTCTCGTCAGCACCCATCCTTAGCCAATAGAGGGAGTCGAGCTTCTTCTCTGGCTTCAGATTGAGTTGATAGTGCTGCACAAAGAGGTTAGCCAAAACACCGAACTGGGTGATGGACCCAGCTCAAAGATTGTGATACCAATCGAGTGATGGCTCATCGAGACTTCCAGCAAAAGTGCGACAGAGCACGTTGTTCTCTTCTTCGTGTGGTGTCAAGGCTTGCTTGAAGGCAAGTATATGGAGAGTCGGATCTCCTTTGATGCAGTTGAATTTGGGGAGGATAGGAGTTCTCCATCCCCTCGGAAAAGTTGACTCGAAGAGGCTTCGATGGAGAGGTCCGGCGGAGGAATACCCTTCCCTGCGACCATGTCCTCGACCTAGATGTGGGTCAAGAGGCAAGATCGCAAGGTCTTGCTCAGGCAGTGAAGTATTTGCCGGTTGAAGTCGATGTCGAAGGTCCGATCCAAGTCCATGTTGAAGTGGAATGGAAGGAGAGATTCTACTCTTTGAAGGAGCGTCTTTCATTTGGTGCTTCCTCGGTGTCTCGAGCTTTGAAGGAGCCTTCCTATCGCAGTTGCGACCAAAGGATGATTGGGAGGACTCGTCGTCCAGGCGGTCCCAAACACTCTGCTTCCAGGGGGCAGCAGAGGGAGTTGGGTTGTGTTGAATCCTCTCGAGGGAAGCAGTGCCCATTGACCTCCGTTGCTCGGAGTGGATTGAATGTCGAGGAAGATTGACCCTCTCACTTGTAGAGGGGATTGGAAGAGCGATCCCAGCCTCGGAAGCTGCTCTCTTAAGAGCATCCCTCTCAGCGGTGAGGGTGGCGTTTTGCTTCGCCAATTGGAGCAGTTGGAAGTCGACTGCAGAGATTTGATAGGTCGATGGAGGGTCTTCAGCAGGAGTGGGGGCAGTTTGCCCAATCGATTGTCGTACGGGATGGGCGATAGGTCGATCGACAGATCTCCCACTCCCTGAGTGAACCCCCATCTCAGGAACAGTAAGGGGCTGTTCGAAGTTGAGCCTTTGACTCATTGATCGAGTCTCAGGACGAGCTTGTTGTTGAGTGTTACTTCCTTCTGGTTGACCCTGGTGCTTCGGCCTCGCCATTCAGAGAGCGAAGGGTGCAACGAGAGTGCCAATGTCCAAACGGTTGTCTGATCAATCGAAGGGGCGAGGAAGTTTGGCTATGAAGATCGGTTGAGCTAGACTTTTCTTTCGGATCCCACAGACGGCGCCAAACTGTGGGGGAAAATCTTCGTGCCGACCCGAAGACTTTCGCAGCACCAGTCAATTGGAGGTTCGAGTCGAAGAGATCGTTGCTCGATCTGTCGATTGGAGTTGCAGCTTTTGATATGTAAACAGAGAGATGCAATCAGAGATAATGTTGACACGAGAGATGTGATCTCGGAGTTCAGCCGAAGCCTACGTCTCCGTGCTATAGGGAGCAACCCGAATTCACTAACACCTGTATTAAAGTGATCTCGACAGGCCGAGTATCACTGAAGTTGATCTAATCTCTTCAAAGGAGAGAAGAAGATCAAAGAGAGGTGGAAGATGGAAAATTGAGAAATTCCAGAGCTCTGGATTCTGAAAATCAGATCTCATAGTGGAAATCAGAAATTTCGGATCCTTTTACATTCGAAGGCTCTGCTATTTATAGGATTTTCGAGGAGAGATTCCGGGGTAAATGGCGGCTTCTGCTGCTGTATCTGAGGATCCTCCAGGCAGGGCTGGTGGGTCCCGCTGTAGTCTTCGGGGGCCCACCAGGCAGGGCCGGTTGGTCTCGCGGTGGTCTTCGTGGGCCCACCAGGCAGGGCTGGTGGGTCCCGCGGTGGTCTTCGTGGGCCCACCAGGCAGGGCCGGTGGGTCCCGCTGTAGTCTTCGTGGGCCCACCAGGCAGAGCCGGCGGGTCCCGTGGTGGTCTTCGTGGGCCCACCAGGCAGGGCCGGTGGGTCCCGCTGTTGGCAGACTTCTTGCCAAAATTTGCACCCACAATCGCCTGTGCAATATCTGGAAAAGTACACACTATGACGTACATCAAACTACTGACTACGCTCGTATATGGCACATAAGCCATGTAAACATGCTCGTCATCGATGCTCGGAGACTGTCTCGCAGATAGTCGGAAGTGTGCAGCAAGGGGGGAGGTAACTGGTTTAGCATCACCCATCCCATAACGAGAAACCACCTTCTAAAGATAGCTCCTCAGTGTCAAACAAACTATACCACACTTCCGATCTCTATGAATCTCCATCCCAAGAATTTTCGTCATACCTCCCAAGACCTTCATCTCAAACTCATCGCTCAACTGAGATTTCCAGACGTTAATATTTGGCATGCTCTTTGTAGTAATAAACATATTATCCATGTATAAAAGAAAAAATATCAAAGAACCATCATGAAGCTTTCTGAAGTAGACGCAGTGATCATACTCGCTTCCATCATGAAACCCTCAGGCTGCTACATGTAGATAAGCTCATCTAATTCGCAATGCAAGAACACTGTCTTCACATCTAGATGCTCTAACTCGAGATCAAACAACACCACCATAGCCAACAAAAGGCTAATAGAGGTGTGCTTCATGACAGGTGAAAAAACCTCGTTGTAGTCGACGCTTTCCTTCTGTAAGTTGCCTTTAGCTACCAATCGCGCCTTGTACCGAATACCGTCTAGAGCCTCCCCTTTCTTCTTGTAAACCTACTTGCATGCAGCCGATCACTTTCTGCCTTTTGGGTCATGTAACAAGTTCCCAAATCTAATTCTTGTGGAGAGACTCTATCTCTTCACCCATGACTGTGCCCCACTCAACAAAATCCCTATCCTAGACTGCCTCTCGAAAAGTGATCGGTTCATCACCATCAATAAGGGTTAGTGCATAAGCAACTAACTCCTCGTACCCGTATCTAGCTAGAGCTCTGATAATCCGCTTTTGCCTGTCGGCAATAACAGACTGTTGTACTAGAACCTGAACGGTCTCCTTTGAAATTGTCACCTCTATCGGAGTAGTCTACTCTACCTCTGTAGAAACCATAGAAGCTTGTTGCTCCACCTGTAACTAATCAATGTGACTTTCACCCTTAAGATTGATCTCTAACCATGGCCTGTTGGAAGTCTGTTGTTGAGTCTAGAAAGTGACATCTCTACTAGTAATGAAGCTACACAATTCTGGACACCAAATCCTATACCCATTAACTCCGGAAGCATACCCCAAGAATAGGCCCTTCTTCGCATGCGGATCCAACTTGCCATCTTTGACGTGATAGTAAGCCGAACATCCAAACACTCGCAAAATCGAGTAATCCACCGATTTGCTTGACCAAACCTCCTCCGGAGTTTTCAAACCAATCACTGTAGCTGGTGAGCGGTTCACTAAATAGCATGCTGTATTCACGGCCTCTGCCCAGAACTCTTTTCCCAAGCCTGACTCAAAAAGCATGCAGCGTGCTCGCTCGAGTAAAGATCGGTTCATCCTTTCTATGGAGCCATTCTGTTGAGGTGTCTCCTTGACTGTGAAGTGTCTAGCAATGCCTTCCTCCTCACAGTAGTGATGGAATTCTTTTGATGTAAATTCTCCCCTATTGTCACAGTGGAGACACTTCAATTTTTTGCCAGTTTGTTTCTCCATCAAAGTCTTCCATCTTTGAAATATCTTGAATTCCTAGTCTTTGGTCTTCAACATGTAGACCTAGACTTTTCTGGAATAGTCATCCATAAAAGAAACAAAGAACCTCGATCCTCCCATAGTAGGAACTCTGGAAGGACCCCAAATATCTACATGGACATAATCTAACGTCCCTTTCGTGCGATGAACCGCCGTACCGAACTTGACCCGGTGTTGCTTCCCAAACACATAGTATTCGCAAAAGTCAAGCTTAATGTTCTTCACATCTAAGAGCAAATCTCGCTTGCTCAACTCGGAAAGGCCTCTCTCGCTCATATGGCCCAAACGTTTATACCATAACTACAATGAGACTACCTCCAGATCTCTCGTTGAAGTAGAAATTATTGCACTACCTATAATAGTTCTCCCAAAAAGAATATAGAGACTCCCAATCTTGTCACCCTTCATGATGGTCATAATCCCTCAAGATACCTTGATAGCTCCTCCTTGAGCGGTGAACTTGCATCCTAAAGAATCAAGAGTACCAAGAGAGATAAGATTCTTCTTCAAATCTGGAACGTGCTGAATGTCAGTCAGAGTCCTAGCAATGCCATCATGCATACGTATTTTGATTTCTTCCTTTCCGATGGTCTTGCATGTGAAGTCACTTCCCAACAAGACCGATCCACTATTTACCTCTTGATAGAAGGAGAACCAATCCCGATTGGGACACATGTAGTAGAAGCAACCAGAATCTAGGATCTATTTATTATTCAAATTCCCTCAAACTATGACCGATAGAATTGCATCATCTTACAGGTCCTCTGCTATGTGAGCCTCGTCAAATGATACCTCAGAATATTCACTCTTTCCAGACGTACTCCTATTCGCTTTTAGTTTTGGACAGTAAGACTTGATAAGACCCCTCTTATGACAGTAATAGCACTCCTCGTCTTTTCTTAATTTAGATTTCAATCTAGACTTCCCCTTATAAGAGCCCTTATTCTCTGACCTTCCTCTCTCTATGAACAAGCCAGAACCCTCTGCCTGTGACTCCGTAACCGACAACTTCTTCCTGATATCATTGGATAGAAGGGACGATGTGACTTTCTCCAACTCAATGGTGTCCTTCCTATAGAGCATCATCGTAACAAAGTGCTCGTAGCACTCCAGTAAAGATAAAAGAACGATAAGGGCTTTGTCTTCCTATTTGATGTCTACTTCGTGATTAAATAATTCAGACATGATCCGACTGAATTCATTAAAATATTGGTGGATGGAAGTATGTTTATTTATACGAAACTTGTTAAGCTACTGCTTCAAGAACAATCGACCTGTAAGAGATTTTGTTATATACCGGCTTTTTAGTTTCGTCCAGATCACCGCTGCATAACTCTCATACATAACGAGAAACTTGATCTCCTTTCCCAGATAAGAATGGATTGTGCTACAGGCATAAAGATCAAACTCTTTCTAATCCTCCGCCAACATATCTATAGGCTTTGCCTTCAAACCATATAGAGCTTTGTGGAGACCGTATTAAATCAACAGATCTCTGATGCTAGCTTGCCATAAGACGAAGTTAGTCTTCCCATCAAATTTTTCTACATCGATCTTGAGATTCAATATCTTTGAATGGTTGGTTGCCATGACAATTAATTAAGAACGATGAAGCCCACTCTTATACCAGTTTGTTACAGATCACCCTCGACGATATCGGATAAACAATCTGATACCGAATTGCTCCGACCACGTGGGTCAACAAAGAACAATTGCATAAAAATGATTCTCCCCATACAATAGATAAATAACAAAGTAAGAGAAAAACAACCAGAGTCGAAAGATCCACTATCATGAAGAATGGAATGGAGTTAAAAGTAACGCCCAATTCCAACGAGATGAACTTCCTTCGCCGAGAGCATCTCCTTTTTTGCCGAACCTTCTCCAAGCCACCCTCAAAGTTTTCCTTCAAAGCAATACAAAAGCTCCTTCATCCCCAAAGCCCTAGACTCCTTTATATACTAGGAGAATAAGTTACACAAGCTTAATCCTGAGATACCCCCAAAATAACCAAATCTAGAAAGACAAATTGAGTAAGACTGGGTCAAACCCGTGTCTGTCAGGCAGAGTCGTGCACACGATCGCCTGTAGGCTTCTACTAAAGGACGCGTCAAAAAACTCGGAGGCCAAAGTCATGCGCACAACTGTAGGGTCGTGTGCACGACTGCCTGGGGACAGACATGCCTTTTTTCAAAAGGAGACATCAATTTTATCGGAGGGCCAAGTCGTGTGCACGACTTCTGTAGTCGAGCCATACCTCAACACGTGGGCCATGGGGAGGAAGAGGGAGGGTTGGAGGTGACGCCGAAAGGGATGGAAGGGTTGGCCGGGAATAGGAAGACAAGGGGTTTGACGGAGGGTGAGGCGGCGAGGAGGGGTTCAAGGAAGTGGAGGTTCTTTGGGGTGACGATGACGGTGACAGCAAGACCGTGGCCGGAGAGGTGGTGGGCCAGGTTCAGCATCGGTTGTATTTTAATCAGGGCCGGAAAGGGGAGAAGGAGTACATGAGACAATGACAACCTAGGGATTTCGCCATGATACCTCTCTCTCTCTCTCCCTCCCTCCCTCGCTAGGTCAATCTCCATTTGAAGGCAATCTCCATCGACTGAGCCATTCGTTGGATCCATGTGAGTAGGCCTATCAAAAAGAGTTCGAGACTCCTCTACGGTTGGTTATTTTCCTCGGCTCACTCGATCAGGACCCAATGCATTATGGCCGCACGATGGCAGGCACCAAGATAATTGCATCGCACTCACTGCATTACGACGCCATTGGACGGCAGTTGCTCCCGTCTGAGGTAAAGGACCAACCCTAAAGGAGTGGAACCCATTTCTTTATTTAGGGGGGCATACCCTAGCTAGGGCCCAAAAATGATGGGACCTAATCCACCCCTTCAAGGACCAAGGATATGTTGGTAAAAATTAATTCCCTAGATCAAAGTCTGCGTAATGGGAGTTGGGGCAGGGGTCGTAGGACCACAATGTCGAGTGTGTGTTACAAAAATTCTACATTATATTATCCAATCTTCTGCACATGAAGGAATAGTACGAACCCCTAATCGTCATTCTAACGAGATGATGCAACATACATCAGATGACCTATGCATTAAAACTTATAACGAGCGATAGAGAGATTATACCTTCGTGCACATTTTTTCACTGCGGAGGATTTTCTTCTTTGTTGGTGGAGACGGGATGCCGAGGTACGGATAAAGGGGTACGGATGTAGATCAACCATTGGGTTCACCGAGTCTCGCCTCCCAGCTGCGTCCTCGTTGAGAGATCTCTGAACTCCTCTCGCTAATGAGCCTCTTCCGATGCTTGCAAAAGCCTTGAGGAAGACGAAAAAGAGAGAGGAATGGTGTGCATATTTTCGGCGCAAGAGGGGCTTGTTTCGAGCAATAAATTATATCAAAACACCATTTTCTTATCTTGCACGAAATTCCCTTTCATTTCTCCTTTTAAGTGGCCGGCCATAGGGATTAAAAATCCCCTTGATATGGCCGGCCCTATCCTATCCAACCACCCGATAAAACCGCCCCCTAGATTTTAGGGGAGGCGGTTCCAACTATGCAACAATCCATATCTGGGGGAGGATCTTCTTAGATCCTCCCCATATCAGGTCACGGCTACATATGGGTGCCCCTAACATGAGTGGCCGACCATTAGGGCATGCGGGGGCCATTTGGCAAAAGACCAAAATGCCCCCCATGCTTCTAATGGTCGTACACTCGTATACCGGACTCCGATTGCGAAACCGTTCAAACCTATTGGACCCCTAGGATTTCTAGTGTCCTCTCAATATGGAATTCTTGTTCTCTCACCTAGGGGTGCCCTCAGTAATTTATCCATACTTAGGAGTATCCTTAGTAAAACGAGGGGTGCCCTTAGTAAAATTTACCAAAGCAACTCTACCGAGCTCCCATACAATGCACACTCGGATTGTCTGCACCTATGAGGGGTGTTAGATATTTTGCATATGCCTCTAACCACTCTGAGGTTGCCCTTTGGAAGTATACTTTGTTTCTCTTTCTCTCTCACGCTCTAGTGTGAAGCACCCGTGGGATGATCGTCTTCCTAACTAAGGTAGTGCAAGTAAGGGAAGAGATGGTAGACACGATTTTGGATATGGACAAGGTGGAACCTACAACGACTAGGATTCGTGGCTAGCAATCAGGACTCAACCCACATAACCTACAGGTGTCTCTGTCTGTCCTCTGAGCCCCAGTTAACTTGCGAAGCTAAACAGAGCGCGATGCAAGTTGACCTTCAATCCTCCTAGACTTATTTTGTTCTCTCGCATACCCCTGATCTCTGCTCAGTTACAGTAGTGTGATATCCCTCAACTCAGTTCCATGACACGACTCGAGCGGTGGAGAACACCGTCAGACTCGAGTGATCATTTGACATGGTTCCATCTAAGTAAACTAACCTCAATGCACTTCCCTTTGCTTTGGCCAAGCTAGGGGATCCGGTCGTCAGCTCGACTGACAACCACCAGGCCTGGTTTTAGTGCGATGTGAGTTCGACCATAGAATGCACTACCGGTTAGGGTTGTGGATAGCCTGTAGGAGTGACACGCCGATGCGACGTCAATCGGGTAACCCAACGCACCGTGGTATTGGGTCGCACATAAATGGATCCCTCACACGTTGGTGTATCAAAGCACCACGCAATTGGTTAGCCCATCGGTCATGATTCCTCAGGGTTTAAGACCAACTACTCTAAGCAGAAACACGGCTTAATGCACCAGTGTCTGCTCACTGATCTATGCACCATGTTGGCTCCGTTCGGTCACAATAACTATGCCTGCAATGACCATAGTGAAGGTTCTATGCTCTGTTATTCCAACAACTTCTCACGATAGGGGAACTAGCTCTATCATAGCTGTGAACAATTTAGGTTATATGTTTCCAATTCACTGAGCCTTCCTCTCAGCAGATCTACATAAACTATGGCTTGTTATTCTATCCTAGAACACGTGATATGATCACGTATCACTAATGCAATTCTTATTCAAATACAACCTCTCTATTATTTCTCTGAATAAAAGGTTTTTACAAGCTAATAACACATCAATTCCAACAATCTCCCACTTGGTCTAGCGAAGGAAAACGGTCTTGACTTCTATAGCTCACGTATGCTATTCGAACACCTTGCTAGGTATCGCCTTGGTGAATGGATCAGCAACATTATCTATAGATCGATGCTATCTTGGTCACCACCACTTGCCCTTCTTTTTGAAACTGCTGGATCAGGTGGTACTTGCGCTCGATATACTTCCCCTTCTGGTGGTTCCTTAGCTCTTTTGCTTGTGCTACTGCTCCGCTATTGTCACAATAAAGGACAATAGATCTCTGAGCCTCTGGTACGCACCCAAGTTCATCAAGGACTTCTTGAGTCATACCGCCTCTTTCGTTGCTTCGCACGCTGCTACGTACTCAGCCTCAGTAGTAGAGTCTGCGATGCATTTCTGCTTCACGCTCTGCCAACTGACTGCTCCTCCTCCTAGAATGAAGACAAACCATGAAGTCGACTTTCTGGATTCCACATCTGACATGAAATTAGAATCCATGTACCCAATCGGTGTCAGGTTATGTGAAGTATAAACTAACCCATAATTCCTCGTTTGACGAAGGTATTTGAGTATATTCTTCACATAAGTCCAGTGTGCTGGACTCGGATTTGATTGAAACCGACCCATCATTCCTACTACAAAATAGATATCCGACCTTGTACAATGCATTGCATACATTAGGCTACCTAATACTGATGCATTAGGTACCTTCTGCATCTTTGCCTTCTCCTCAGGTGTCTTAGGACCTTGATCGTTGGATAACTTGGTCCCTTTGCCTAAAGGCAATAGACCTTTCTTGGAGTTTTACATTGCAAACCTGGCCATAATCTTATCTATATATGCAGCCTGTGACAGTGAGAGAATTCTGTTCTGGCGATCTTGAGTTACCTTGATCCCCAGAACATAACTCGTTTCACCTAGGTCTTTCATGTCAAATTGTTTTCATAGCCAGACCTTTACGGTTGACAACGTTCCTATATTATTTTAAATCAGTAGGGTATCGTCTATATAAAGTATCAGACATACCTCTGTAGTTTCATCACTCCTCCTATAAACGCATGGCTCATCCTTATTTTGATCGAATCCGTAGGAATGGATCGTCTGATCAAAACGAGTGTTCCAACTCCTGGATGCTTGCTTGAGTCCATAAATGGACCTTTGCAACTTGCAAACCAGGTTCTCCTGACCATCTGACTCAAAACCTGGAGGTTACATTATATATATGTCCTTATCCAATTCCCTATTGTGGAAAGATATCTTGACATCTATTTGCCAGATCTTCCAATCGTAATGGGCTGCAATGGATAAGAGGATCCGAATAGACTTAATCATAGCTACCGGTGAGAAGGTCTTGTCATAGTCGATCCCTTCTCTTTAGGTAAAACCCTTGGCAACTAATCTAGCTTTATAAGTCTCAACGGAGCCATCGGGACATCTTTTCTTTTTATACACCCACTTATATCAATGGGTTTAATATTGGATATAGGTGTAACAAGAGTTCAGACAGTATTTTGGGACATTGATGCAATTTCTTCCTCCATGGATTTTTGCCAGTTTGTTCTATCAGAATCTCCCACTGCCTCGTCATAGGTCAAGGGATCATCCTCCTGATACTCTGGATCAACTAACAGGGTTTCTCTATAGTATCTCTCAGGAGCTTTAATGATTCTCCCACTGCGATGAGGAAGTAGTTCAGTGTGAGTAGGTTCTGTATAGAATCTAGTATATCAAGGTCTACTTTATTATCCTGTACTATGCTCTCGAATCTAGCATTTGATCTAGTACTTAGTAGTTCCTCAAGAACCACCTTACTAGTCAGTTTGTGGTCTATTATGTAGTCCTGCACTAGAAAAATGGCATTCGTTGAATCGAATACCTTCCTTTCCATAGGGTCATAGAATAGACCACCTTTGGCCCCTTTGAGGTAGCCTATAAACAAACACACCTTTGTTTTTGCCTCTATCTTATCCCTCTTGTCCTTCCGCACATGTGCTGAATAACCCCATATTCTGAGATGATGTAGTGACGGCTTCTGCTGCGACCACAGTTCCCTAGGAGTTTGAGGCACTGACTTAGATGGGACAAGATTTAAGATGTATGCTGCTGTTTCTAAGGCATAACCCCAAAATGTGGTTGGTAAACTGGCATAACTCATTATATTTCAGACCATGTCTAGTAAAGTCCTATTCCTTCTCTCGGAGACCCCGTTCTGCTGTGGTGTACCAGGAGCAGTTAACTGGGAGTTGATCCCATGCTCCTTTAGGTATGTTAGGAATTCGTCCGATAGGTATTCACTACCTCGATCTGATTAAAGGGTTTTGATATATTTACCCGTCTGCTTTTCTACTTCAACCCTAAATTCTTTGAATATATCAAAGGATTCTGACTTCCGTTGCATTAGGTAAACATGGCCGTATCTAGAGTAATCATTACTAAACATGATGAAATACTCATAGCCTTCTATCGCTCTGACGCTCATGGGTCCACAGACATCAGAGTGTATTAACTCCAATACATCAATGGCTCTTACCCTTGATCTTTTAAAGATTCTTTTGGTCATCTTGCCCTCCAGACAAGGCTCATATGTAGGAAGGATCTCCGAGAAATTTATTTTTAGAAGCCCGGCCTTCACTAATCTGTGAATCCTATCTAAGGCTATATGACCTAATCTCAAATGCCATAACAGTGTTTGGTTATCCAAAGGATTTTTACATTTAGATGAGTTATTAATTTGGAAAGTTATTGCTGTTATGTTATCTATTTCTAGATTTAATATGTAAAGACCATTCTAAACTATTCCTCTTACTATAAAATTCCTATTCAGTTTAATAGATACTCCATGTGCATCAAATAGAACTGAATAGCCTTTATTAACTAAAGAGGAAACATAAATTAAATTGCGTCTCAAGGACGGTACAAATAATACGTCTCTTATCATTATTGTTCGATCAGAAGATCTAAGATTAACATCTCCTACAGCTTCTGCAGTTGTAACCGTATTAGTTCCCATATTTAGGGTCACTTCTCCATCAAGCAGCCTTCTGCTCTCCTAAAACCCCTGTAATGAATTACAGACATAGTTAAAGGACCCGGAGTCCACAATCCAGGAAGCAAAAGATCTACCGCTTGAAAGAAGTGTTTCAACTACTAAGAGTTGAGGTTTACCTGCTCTAGCACACTGAGGCTTCTTGCAGTCCTTCCTCCAATATCCGCTCTCACCATACCTAAAGCACTTGGTGCTTGGCTTTGTAGCCTTCTTGGATCCAGATGTCCCCACATTGCTCTGCACAGGAATTGACTTAGGCTTTTTCTTTGACTTGCCCTTCTGAGGATTACTCCGTTTCAATAAGGATCTATGTTGCACAGTAAGTGCTTCGCCCTTGTATTTAAAACCATCCCCAGTAGCCTGGGGAGCTCCCAGAAGCTCAGCATTTGTCATTTCTAACTTATTCAGATAGAAATTTGTGACAAAGCCTTCAAAGGCTCCATATAGAGATGCAAGGAAAATGTCCGTCATCAGCTCATTCTCTAGCACAATGTTCATGGTAGCCAGCTCATTTTGGAACCCAAATATTTTGAGCATGTGTTCCCAAACTAGCGTACCACTAGACATCTTAGTACTAACTAGCTTCTGGACAGTGAGGTATCAAGTGACTCGACTGTGACCCTCAAACATTTCCTTGAGGTACAACATCATGTCAGAAGCGTCGGGCATTTTCTCGACTTTGCTTCTGCAGAGTTGTTTGCAAAGATGCTATTATATAGCATTTGCACATCTTATTCGCCTCTTTCCAGTCTGTATATTCCTTTTGTTATGCCTCTGTGGCATTTGGACCCGGTAGGTCTGGCTAAGACATCGTCAGTGCTATTGTGTGTTTACCTATCCTCGGGGCCAACATCAGATTGTGTTTCCAATCCTTATAGTTGGGACCCCGTCAGTTTGTTATCACTAAGGATAGCTGAAAGGGGATCTAACTTGGTCATCTATTGATAAACAAACGACAGTGTATGAGAATGCATTATAAAATCATTTTATGTATTTTTAAAACAATTTAATTAGATTTATACATCAATGCATACCCTCAAGGTAAGAACATTTCTATCGATTAATTAACCATATATGCGAGCTCTGGGATCCAGATGCACCCACCTTGGGGTAGTGTACACCGTCGCCCCCTCACATCGGAACTCCAGGATCCAATCCAAATCTGCACTCTAATAGGCTATGATGGACCATAGTTATTTTGGCCAGAGCTACGTGGTATAAGTGCGAAGCTACAAGATACCATGATGCACTTCAAATACTTCTCCACAAACCTAGGAGATTACGAACTGGGAGTTCATGCGGCCCCCACTTTGGTGGAAAAGACCCTTCTCTTCTTAACGCGTAACCCCCTTATCCTTAAGGAGATCACTAGGTATCCGTTTAGAAGAGAACACAACTCTCACCTACAGGGATTATGGATCATGTCCTCCCCACCTGGATTCCTTTTAATTGGCTGTGGTGGCCAAGGACTTCTCGAAAGCCCCTTATGTATCCCTTTTATCTGGAGGGTAATTTTAATGCAAGTGATAGTTCAATCTAAGATAGTGACCACCTATACACTAGACCCTGGTCTAACCGTGCTACCACTGGGATACCGAACTCCTATTGAATATTAGTGATTTCGAAGCATCATAGTCCCTGTCCCATGGAGTTACTTTGGCGTTAGCCTTTCACACCACAGGAGTCACATTACATGCCCCAGAATTCCCGATATCCCACGGAAGCTCTAACCCTAATGTTATGAGTCAAGCATAAGGTCAATGTGGTCAGAGCTCCCACTACGATAACGCCCGTTCCAGTCTCTTGATGTGTACGTGATGACCTGTGGATCGTTATCTCACCCTTGGTTTCGATGCTGGCCAACTAGTGGCGGTATAACCTCGTGATGATGAGATCCCACCATCACCATCATCAAACTACAAGACGACTCCGGGTGACGATCTAGTTGAGTCCTAACCTAATGGTCACAGAGGACCATGCGAGGAAAGGGCATCCCGCCTAAACACCTAATCTCAGATTTAATTATCAATAATACATTATTGGGTTTATCAGATTAACTAACAGAAAGAAACAACCACACAGATTTTATACCAGCCTTAGGGTCCACTCCCTGAACCTGATCAGCGCAGCAGCTCTATCCTTCCTCCTAGTTCTCTGATCCGGCCCAAAGTCTCTGTGCACGGTCCCTGGTTCACACCACCATGTGCACTTTTGCCGGTTCAGTTCGTCCTTCGGGTACCACTCTCCCTCCTACAGAGGTGCTCCACCAAGAAATCTATTTTTCATCGTTTTCCTGTAAATGGAAAAACTATCCTGCTCCGAGCAATTGCTCGTTCAGGCACAATTTCCTAGAAAAATAAAAAAAACTTAGCAGAGTCTTTGGAAAACCGAGGATGACAAAACCATCCTCGCCTATAATGGTTTAATACACCATCTACAAAGAATCAAAAAAATAAAACACATTCATTCACAGAATCTAGGGTCCGACCCCCAGATGCGCAATCCAATTTTAGCATTTTACTTTTTAGAGTGGCACCTGCAGAAAACTCATACAAACATATATATATATATATATATATATATATATATATATAGGGGACGGGGAGCCTGGACCTCAGGTGCAGCGTGAACGCTGCACCTGAGCCCGAATGCCTGACACCTGTAAAACCCGGCCGAAATCCCGACTGCATAACCCCCTCCGCGACCAACTGTTCGGGCATTTTTTCACCCATCCGATTGATCGAATCGAACGGATGGCATTCGCCTGAGCTCGCTGTTACTGTGGCGGCCACAGTAACAGCCCGGGTGAATCTCATCATTTCGATTCAGTCGATCAGACGGCTGAAAGGATTCTTGTAATTACTATAGCGGCTACAGTAATTGTGAATTTTTTTCAACCGCCCGATTCTATCGATTGGACGGTTGAAATCATTCTCGCGATTACTGTAGCCGCTATAGTAATCACGAATTTTTTTTCAACCGCCCGATCTACTGAATCGAACGGACGGGATTCACCCGGGCTATTACTGTGGCCGCCACAGTAACAGCGGGCTCAGGTGAATGCCATCCGTTCGATTCGATCGATCGGACGGCTGAAAAAATGCCCGAACAGTTGGTCGCGGAAGGGGCTTATGCGGTCGGGATTTCGGCCGGGTTTTACAGGTGTCAGGCATCCGGGCTCAGGTGCAGCGTTCACGCTGCACCTAGGTCCAGGCTCCCCATCCCCATATATATATATATATATATATATATATATATATATATATATATATATATATATATATATATATATATATATATATATATATATATATATATATATATATATATATATATATATATATATATATATATATATATATATATATAGAGAGAGAGAGAGAGAGAGAGAGAGAGAGAGAGGGGTGTTAGGCTGCGGCGTGCGGTGCGTGCGGCGCACCGCAGCAGCCGTCTGATGCACTGCTGCGTGCATCGCACGCACCGCAGCAGTGCATCAGACGGCTGCGGTGCGGCGCCACACGCACCGCACGCCGCATCCTAACATTCCTCTATATATATATACATATATATATATATATATATATATATATATATATATATATATATATATATATATATATATATATATATATATATATATATATATATATATATATATATATATATATATATATATATATATATATATATATATGCATGCATGAAACGAAACGAACCCGATGATGAACTATTTTGTTATGTGCATATGATTGGATTGGATGAGAATCTCATCATGTACCACACACCTGAATACTGGCTCTGATACCAGTTGTTGGAAAAAATTAATTTCCTAGATCAAAGTCTGCGCAGCGGGAGTAGAACAGGGGTCGTAGGACCACGTTGCTGGGTGTGTGTTATAAAAATTCTACATTATATTATCCAATTTTCTGCACATGAAGGAATAGTACAAACCCCTAATCGTCATTCTAACGAGATAATGCAACATACATCAGATGACCTATGCATTAAAACATAGAACAAGCGATAGAGAGATTATACCTTCGTGCAGATTTTTTCACTATAGAGGATTTTCTTCTTTGTTGGTGGAGACGGATACCGAGGTACGGATGAAGGGGTACGTATGTAGATCCACTGTTGGGTTCACTGAGTCTCACCTCCCAACCGCGTCCTCGTTGAGATATCTCTGAATTCCTCTTGCCAACGAGCTTCTTCTGATGCTTGCAAAAGCCTTGAGGAAGATGAGAAAGAGAGAGGAATGGTGTGCAGATTTTCGATGCAAGAGGGGCTTGTTTCGAGCAATAAATTATAGTAAAATATCCTTTTCTTACCTTGCACGAAATTTTCTTTCATTTCTCCTTTTAAGTGGCCGGCCATAGGGATTAAAAATCCCCTTGATATGGTCGGCCCTATCCTATCCAAGCACCCGATAAAACCACCCCCTAGATTTTAGGGGGGGGCGGTTCCAATTATGCAACAATACATATCTGGGGGAGGATCTTCTTTGATCTTCTCCATATCAAGTCACAGCTGCATATGGGCGCACCTAAGATGAGTGGCCGGCCATTAGGGCATGCGGGGGCTATTTGGCAAAAGACCAAAATGCTCCCCATACTTCTAATAGTCGTACACTTGTGTACCGGATTCCGATTGCGAACCGTTCGAACCTGTAGAACCCCTAGGATTTCTAGTATCCTCTCGATATGGAATTATTGTTCTCTCATCTAGGGATGCCTTCATTAATTTATCCATAATTAGGTGTGCCCTTAGTAAAACAAGGGGTGCCCTTAGTAAAATTTATCGAAGCAACTCTATCGAGCTTCAGTGCGATGCACGCTCAGATTGTTTGCACCTATGAGGGGTGTTAGATATTTTACGTATGCCTCTAACCACTCTAGGGTTGCCCCTGGAAGTATACTTTGTTTCTCTTTCTCTCTCACGCTCTAGTGCGAAGCACCCATGGGATGATCGTCTTCCTAACTAAGGTAGTGCAAGTAAGGGAAGAGATGGTAGACACGATTTCGAATGTGGACAAGGTGGAACCTGCAGGGACTAAGATTCATGGCTTGCAACCAGGACTCGACCCACACATCCTACAGGTGTCTCTGTCTGTTCTCTGAGCCCCGGTTAACTTGCGAAGCTAAACAGAGTGCGACGCAAGTTGACCTCCAATCCTCCTAGACTTATTATGTTCTCTCACATACCCCTGATCTCTGCTCAGTTACAATAGTGTGATATCCCTCCACTCAGTTCCATGACATGACTCGAGTAGTGGAGAACACTGTCAGACTCGAGTGATCATTTGACATGGTTTCATCCAGGTAAACTAACCTTAACGCACTTCCCTTTGCTTTGGCCAACCTAGGGGATCCGGTCGTCAGCTCGACTGACAACCATCAGGCCTGGTTTTAGTGTGATGCACCGTGGTATTGGGTCGCACATAAATGGGCCCTTCACACGTTGGTGCATCAAAGCACCACGCAACTGGTTAGCCCACCAGTCATGATTCCTCAGGGTTTAGGACCAACTACTCTAAGCAGAAACACGGCTTAATGCACCAGTGTCTGCTCACTTATTTGTGCACCATATTGGCTCCGTTTGGTTACAGTAATTGTGCCTGGCAATGACCATAGTGAAGGTTCTATGCTCTGTCATTCCAACAACTTCTCACGATAGGGGAACCAGCCCTATCATAGCTGTGAATAATTTAGTTTATATGTTTCCAATTCACTGAGCCTTCCTCTCAGTAGATCTACATAAACCATGGCTTCTTGTTCTATCCTAGAACATGTGATATGATCACGTACCACTAATGCAATTCTTATTCAAATATAACCTCTCTATTATTTCTTTGACTAAAAGGTTTTTACAAACTAAGAACACATCAATTCCAACAGGATAAGCTAAAGCCATGTTGATATAATTACGATAAGTATCGACGACATGATTATTTAACCTTTTATATGTTATTATGGCAAGAGTTAACTAGTTCTTTTCTAAGTTTAAATTACTCATGTGACACTACTTTTGCTTTAGGCAATCATTTAAACTTACCTTCCTCATCCATCTTGAAACCAATAATAATGACATAAAACTTCTATAAGTATTGTCGATACAAAAATAAGCATATGGCTGAGATTAAACAGATTGAACCGAACAATGAGATATTATGAGATTTACAATATAACAGCGCACACAGAAACAAGATTACATAATGAAACGAGATTTTATATAAAAAAACTCTCTAATTCAAGAAAGAAAGACCACGGACAGGTAGTGGATGATTTATTATTTAGTCAGGAGTAACAAGAACTCAAACCCCTAACATATCCTCTCCCTCTCTCTCTCTCTCTCTCTCTCTCTCTCTCTCTCTCTCTCTCTCTCTCTCTCTCTATCAGATCCGATAATTTTGGGATTTAGTCAATGGTAATCATCACGATACAATTGTAGGTAGATGGCCATTCTCTGTCATCATTTTTTTTCATGCTATCATCTTCTTCAGTAGCTTAATCAGGGGACCATCCCCGAAGAAGAAGGTACAATTGTTATTCCATTAACTTGTCCATTGCTTAAGTCATCATCAAATTATAATAGTCTTCCTCCCACTTGCTTGCCAGGCTATCAAAGCTTAAGGGCTATAAAAAGAAAGAGAAGCTTGCGGAGGAAGCTATGTTGATTCTGTCAGCATCCCTATAAGTGCTCGTCTTCTACACCGGTTTAGATACAAAAAACTTATAGAAGAAGCAACCTTTCACATCTTGATCAGCAAATGTTCATCTTACCTTCTTCCCGCTTGCTCTCAAACTGTTAGAGACTTAGAAGCTAAGGAAACATAGGGAGGTTGGTGAGAGATTGATCAACTTCTGCAACATAGTCATTACTATGACAAGCGAATTTGTGTTCTTCTTCTTTGAGTTCTTCGCCAGGTGTTCTGTTGCTATGAGTTTACACCCTTGATTATAAAATCATAAGCTAACTCATAACCATCTTTTTGTACTATTTTAATCAGTTATCACAGATTTTTGGCTAACTTCTTCGTATACTGGTCTTTCCAATTTTCACCAATGAGTTATCGGTTAAATAATAAATTAACAGTAATTTCCTGCTTGTTTATCTGCATACCATTTTCATTTGCACTCCATAAAGAGTTATCAGAAGTTTTGCTAGTCGACTATTAGTTATCCGAGTGAAGTTTTCAACAACAACAGTTATCCATTGATTATCTTTGGTCGGTTGAAACCTACACGGTGGCAACCTTGTAAATACCTCACAACTTTATCACCTTACCATGCCACGACTTAAGCATTCTCCCATATTGATGCCACATATCCATATGTTTTTATGTTTTTATGCACGTATAGTATGCCACAACTTAACATTTGACAAGTCGTGATGTTGCTGCTCCGATATTTCCGCTTGCTTATGTAATCGAATGTTAAATCATGCCACGTGCATGCTTTTAATTGTCCCACATAACCCTCTGTAATTTTGTCATAAGATCGTAGATAGTTGAGAGTCATTCACTATTGACCTTTACCTTTTGCCGAATCTTTTCAAATTTGAAAATCCCCATTCCTTATAAATAGCTTCTTCGTCTCAAATTTTCCTCTTTATTGCTTCCGGTACGTGTTCACATTCTTCCTTTGACTTCACTTTAATCTTTTAATTTTTATCTGTTTCCAATCTTTTCCATGGCGTTTTCGGCTACTATTGTTGAACATCATCTTCAACCCCGGCCCCAATGTTGTTGCCTCAGGCATGTTGGTTATTCTGTTTTATCAAAAGCATAAGAATTTCTCGCAACTCTTAAGAGAGAATGTTATTTGGCGGAGGATATACTTATCTAGAAAAATCATGCTGGTGATGCAATCATGGCGTATGAAACGATTGTATTTGATGGCCAATTCCTCACGGGGATGAAGTTTCCCCCGACAAAATTATCCCGTAGTTTTTTCATAAGACGAACCTTGCTCCTTGCTAACTGCCAGGAAATAATTGGAGAGTTAGTACCTACTGTTACAAGATCGTCTACTCCACTAACTATCCTATTGGAAGCGACTATATATATCTCTATATATGGTTTCTTCATCATTAAATCATCCAAAATTACTTCCCCTTCCTTGACTTCTGAGGAAAATCTTACTATTTTAGTCTGCGTCAAGGCTACCATGTTCTAGCCTTTTCTAAATTTACCTAGGCCTGATCGAGATTGGGAAGTCGATGCTCGTCTTCGCATTCCCAAATTCCCCATGGGATCGCACACGCCAGGCCACTGAAGGAACTATGGGTAATATGTGGAACTTAAGCAATAGTTGCAGAACTAATTAGGAGAGATAAACGTTCGACTGCAAACATGTTGTTTGATGAATTTCAATAAACATTCTATTGCCTTGATCTAAAACAACGGCTTTAGAAAAGCCACCGACATTGGCTTTAGATGTTTCTCCTATGCGTAAAAGACTATATATTTGCAAACAGTTTGATGTGAGTATTTTTTTGGAAATTATTTTGAGGGAGTTGGTGAGCGGTTCTGAACAACAAACCCGGTTAAGTGGTAGGACAAATATAACTTGTAGATCGAAATGCCCTCCAAACCACTTTAAATTTTTACCGAAATACCATTGAACCTAAACAAACCTCCTGCCTCCCACTGCACCCGGAGCTGATCCTAACTGAACCTTCTGTCATAGGACCAAACCGAACCTCCGTAAACTATGATCTACATGCCATGGGATGAACCCTAGACCTAGATCGAACCTAATTACCGATCCAAAACCTAAGCTTTTCTTCTTGTTAGCGCTGCTCGTAGCCACCATGGCCAAACCTTAATTCTGCCGTCGGACCTAACCGACCATCCTAAACTAAAGTCTACAGGCCATGGAATGAGCATTAGACCTAGATCGAACCTAACCGAAGCTTTTCTTCTTGTCTTCGCTGCTCACCGCCGCCGCCAGCGAGGAACTATAGCTCGGGAGGGGGCCTGTCGAAGGTGGGTGAGTGCAATTCACCATACGAGAACCTCGCAGAGATCTCCTTCTTCATCATTGCTCGTGCCCACCTCCAACACCGTTGCATGAGCACGCCACCGCCGGCTGCCACCATGTTGCTCGTTCTTGCGAGAGATGGAAGAAGAGACCAGAGGATAGTTTCGGGTTTCTCAAAAAAATCGAGGACCTAACGTTAAAGAGGATATATCATTGTCTTGTATGTTTGTAATTTCTTATTTCAAGGATTAGCCACAAATTAACCCAACTATTTTTTATCATACTAGTAATTCAAAAAAAAAATTGTTTGATGTTGCTGTCTGTGCAAAATTTGGTCTAAGGCACTCACAGGTCCCATGAAGATGACAATGGTACTCGCCAGCCCTGCTTAGGCCAGGGCCTACGAAGATGACAGTGGAATCCGCAAGTCCCGCTTGTGACCCACAAAGATGATAGTGGGACCCACCAGTCCTGCCTGGGACCTACAAAAATTGTTCGAAGCCTAATACAACGGGCTAAAGAAATCGCCCCAGGGACCGAATATTTTTAAACTTCTATAAATAGCAGATCCGACAAATATTCCAGACCAGAATTCGATCATTATTCTCAAATCCATTTCCTGTTTTTCAGAGCTCCCAAAGGTTTTTGAAAATCATGCTCTAGTCTAACCCATTTCGCTCTCTGTCTATTTTTATTATCACTCATCGGTCTGTCGAGAGTAGCTCTACTTTTCTCGGAGTAAGTGGATTGAAGGTTGCATCTTACCGCACGGAGACGTAGGCTTCAATCAAACTTCGTCACCACATCTAGTGTTGACTCTCTCTCTCTCTCTCTCTCTCTCTCTCTCTCTCTCCTCTCTCTCTCTCTCTCTCTCTATTTATCTATTATCTATACTCAGTAGTGTCTATGCGACAATGCAACAGTCTACAGTGTACTGCACTCTAAAGTCAATCAACTGTTGGTGGAAAATTATAGAATTGTGGCAATTTTCCACCATGGTTGTAAACATAAAAGCACAACTTGAATATTTAATCCAACAAAGAAAATGTCATGGTGAAACTACTTAAGTGGATCGGGTCCCACATGTTTGAAGCATGCCCTCTACAGGGCTGTTTGGTTCGTGGAATAGAGGCAATTCTCTGGAATTGGAATGGATGCCGGTCAGGATTTTCAAAGGATTTTCAACGTTTGGTTCGCGGATTAGAGAGAGAGAGAGAGAGAGAGAGAGAGAGAGAGAGAGAGAGAGAGAGAGAGAGAGAGAGAGAGAGAGAGAGAGAGAGAGAGAGAGAGAGAGAGAGAGAGGAGGGGGGGGGGGGGGGTAGGGGGTGTCGAAGGAATCCTATTCTGGATGAAGGCTTTGAGGCATGAATAGGTGCCTCCCAGGCTTGGGGGAAATTGATATTTTTTTTCATGGAATCCTACATGACATAAAAATCGGATGGTCTTACCCTTTGCTCATATAAGCCATATAGCCTCCCCCCCCCCCCCCCCCCCCCCTTCCCGTGCCTCGATCATTACCATGTTGCATGAACCATACAACTTTAGAAAATAGAAAATGATTCTCCTCTCATTCAACTCCTGGCCTTTTCATTACACGAACTAAACGACCAAACCACCCCTACGAGTTAGTATTGAGATCTCAATCCCTTCTGCTTTTGTTTCCTATCTTGGGAATTCAATTTTAGAGTCTGAAAGCGCTAAAGAACCGATTATATTAACATAATAAATCACGTCACCATGAGGGAGAGAAAACCAACTGGCTCTTATCCGGGTGGTACTTCCTCTCTCCCACGATGGAGAGTTTCCTTATTGCTTCCGGTACAGACATCGTGGAGAAACCTTTCCCTCAAGACCAGTGCGTATTGTTTGCACATGCAAATCCTGACCGTTGAGACTGGTTATGTTCACGGAATTATTTGAATTAATAAATAGTGCACAATTGTTGCCTCTTCTGTTTTGATCTCTGAACCTCTTTGAGCCTTTTCTCTAGCGCCCTATCCTCTAATCGCCGCTTGACTCTAGTCTAACCCACTTTGCTTTATGTCAATTTTTATTATCACTCATCGGCCTGTCGAGAATAGCTCTACTTTTCTCAGAGTTAGTGAATCGAAGGTTGCGTCTTACCGCACGGAGACGTAGGCTTCGACCGAACTTCGTCACCACATCTAGTGTTGACTCTCTCTCTCTCTCTCTCTCTCTCTCTCTCTCTCTCTCTCTCTCTCTCTCTCTCTCTCTCTCTCTCTCTCTCTCTCTTTATCTGTCTCTCTCTACTCTATTATCTATACTCACTAGTGTCTAGCGACAGCTCAACAGTCTACAGTGCATTGCACTCTAAAGTCAATCGACTGTTGGTGGAAAATTTTAGAATGGTGGCAATTTTCCACCACGGTTGTAAACATAAAAGCACAACTTGAATATCTAATCCAACAAAAAAAATGTCAAGGTGAAACTGCTTAATTGGATCGGGTCCCACATGTTTGAAGCTTGCACGCTAAAGGGCCGTTTGGTTCGTGGAATAGAGGCAATTCTCTGGAATTGAAATTGGATGCCGGTCAGGATTTAATTTTCAACGTTTGGTTCGCAAATTAGTTAAGAGAGAGAGAGAGAGAGAGAGAGAGAGAGAGAGAGAGAGAGGGGGGGGGGGGGGGGGGGGGGGGGGTCGAAGGAATTCTATTCTGGATGAAGGATTTGAGGCATGAATAGGTACCTTCCAGGTTTGGGGGGAATTGACATTTTTTACATGGAATCCTACATGACATATAAAAATAGGACGGTCTGACTCTCTGGTCTTATCCTTTGCTCATATAAGCCATATAACCCCACCCCCCCTTTCGATCAGTACCATGTTGCGTGAACCATACAACTTTAGGAAATAGAAAATGATTCTCCTCTCATTCAACTCCTGGCCTTTTCCTTACACGAACTAAACGACCAAATTAAACCACCCCTACGAGTTAGTATTGAGATCTCAATCCCTTCTCGGGAATTCAATTTTAGAGTCCGAAAGCGCTAAAGAACCGATTATATTAACATAATAAATCATGTCACCACAAGGGACAGAAAACCAACTGGCTCTTATATATCCGGGCGGTACTTCCTCTCTCCCAAGATGGAGAGGTTCCTTATTGCTTCCGGTCCAGACATCGTGGAGCGAACTTTTCCTCAAGACCAGTGTACCTTGTTTGCACATGCAAACCCTGGCCGTTGAGGCCGGTTAGGCTCACAGAATTATTGGAATTAATAAATAGCGTGCAGTTGTTACCTCTCCCGTTTCGATCACCGGACCTCTTTGAGCCCTTTCTCTAGGGCCCTGTCCTCTAATCGTCGCTCAAGTTCACACGAGTTGGGACACCATTACCACATGCTCAGCTAACTTCCAGCGCCCAGCATGAGCCTCCTAGTTTGGGGTGGCAATGGGTCGGGTCGTGTCGTGTCTGGTATCGTGTCCAAAACCCCTAGACCGAGACCCGACCCGTTTAACTAATCGTGTCTAGATCCTAAACCCATACCCGACCCGCTAATAAACGGGTAGACACGATAAGACCCGGTAAGACCCGTTTACCACCCGGGTCTATTCAGTTGACCCGATCCGACCCAATCCGGCTCGACCAGACCTGACCCGAAAGACCCGCTGGTATTATATATTAAAGTATCAGATTGCGGGTAGACCCGACCCGATACGACCCGTTGAATACTAAACGGGTCTTCCCGGGTCTATCGTGTCCAGACCCTAAACCCGGACCCGACCCGTTTATTAAACGGGTCTATTATGTCGACCCGTTTACAACCCGAACCCGTTTAGCCCTGACCCAGACCCGCTAACTTCGTGTCGGGTCCGAAATCGCCAGCCCTACTCCTAGTCCTAGCTAGCTATGGGAGACTGAAAAAAGGTTGTGGCTGTTTATTCTTGGAAAAGAGCAACCAAACCCAAAGAGCAGAGCACGCGCTCTGCCCTCCGTTTGCTGGGAAAGGGTCCAGTCCAACAACGAACCCATCGACGAGAAAAGTATTCAGTGGGACGGACAGACGTGGTGCGTCCCTCCACTGATACAGTTACACCTGGCCAATAAAGGATTTTTATAAATCGGCCCCTGTAATCTTCTTTATTTATATATAAACCCTTATAAATTAATATTTACATATAAACCTAAAAAAATCATCCAATATTTACATATATCGACCCCTACAGTTAGTTAACATCCAAAATGAAGGAATATTTCTGAAATATTTCTTCATTCAGCTTTTAGTTTATTAATCTAAAGAGAAAATAACCAATTTATCTATGGTTTTAATTACTTAAAATGACATATCTTTATTGAACAAGGACTTAATCCAAAACAAATATAGACATAACCCAAATCTAAGTTGGACCTAATCCGAAGAATTCTCACATTGGAGGGGTATTTACAGAGTTTAGGTAAAATATCAAGAAAATATTCTCTCGTTTTGGATGTCAGCTAACTAGAGGCATCAATATGTAATATTAGAATGAATTGAGAGGTTTATATATAAATATCACTTTGATAGGGGTTAATATGTAAATAATAAAGAATATAGGGGTTGATTTATAAAAAATCCAAAAAAAGATTTACCCATCTATGACTCGACATCCACGTCACCAGAGCCGTACCATAAGTACAACCCGTCGCAGAATCCGGCGATCTTATCTCCTACCGAAGCCAGAGTCCTATACGATCTATTTGTATATGCACACCTCGGCCTATCGAGAGTAGCTCTATGTCGGCCCACCGACAATCTCTCGTCGCCTCCACCAAAGCACCAGGGATGGCGAGTCTTGTGAGTCATCCATGAGGGGAGTGGTTTAACTATTTCTTTTTACCAGATGTTACCGTATCAGTGGAGGGACGCACCACATACGTACGTTTGTTACAACATACCAAGATTATTACATGAAAGCCCTGCTCCATATTGAACCACTCATTTGGCCCCTTCTGGGCGCAAGGGGAAGAGCTCAAGGGTCCCGTCATCCTCCCCCTCCTGCCTCTCCAACCGAGCAGCCGAGCTCCTACACTGGCGCTTGTAGCTACCAACATGGTAGCCCCCACACACTTCCTCCTCTCCCTGCATGCACCCACCAACACTGAGGTTAGAGAGATCGAGCAGTTGGTTTCTTTTTGAGATAGAATGCGACTATTAGATGTAGTGTGTTAGTATTCTAGTAATCCCACCTCGGCCTAGGGTTTCAACGCTCTCCTCTCTCGCCTCGGCCTCCTCGGTCGTCATCGACGACATCGAGGAGGCCAGGAACAATAAAATTTAATTTTTCCTTCTCCTCCTTTGATGTGATCCTGTGCGCTGCCGAGCCGTGCTTGCGCCGTCGGATCAAGCCCTCGTCGCCTGCGCCTCTAGATCTGGCCACCTGTGCTTCTGTCAGTGCCCTGCCATCCGAGCGCCGCATCAACCGGCCGTCCACCTCCGTAGATCTCGTCGTGCTCTCCGGCAATGACTCTACAAGTGCGACGAACTTTGCCACCGGGAGATCAGCGTCCCTCGCCACAACCTGCAATATTGCTTCCACCAGAAAGATATTGTATGATCAAGGATTCGACGGCAGCAGAAAGATAAGATCGCCGGATGCGGCCTCATCCAGCTGATGGCTGGATCTCCTATCGAGCTCGACCTTGACGGAAAGCGGGAAGTCAGGATCTGGCACCCCTTCGGCCTGCGTCATCAGATCCAGCCGCCTATACATCCTCTAGTTTCCTCCCCCATATCTGGCGTGCCTGTCGACCTGCCTCGTCGAACCATACACGCTGGACTCCGGCCACCTGCCGTTCGGCCTCCCACGCTGGTCCCGCCATTCCCTACACCCCGGCCACCGTGGAGCCGTTCCCCGTGCCCGCCGACCCGCCGCGCTCGATCCCGGCACTGCGCTGTTCCCGCCGGCGCCTGTTCCTTGCGGTCGCCGACCCGTCGCACCCACTCCTCCCTGCGCACCGATCACCTTGGGGTCCTCGCCTCTACCGCTGTCGCTCGCCACCTGAGATCGACCGATCCGGCCGCCGCCTGTGCCCTCCTTCTCTATCCCGTCTCCGGATCTGCCGCTCTCACACGCGGCGCGCTCCTATTTTCTCTCCCGTATTCGGATCTCTTGCTCTCTCCCATATTTCTCTCTCTCCCGGATTTCTCTCTTTTCGTCTCAGACTCTCCCATCTGCTCGTCTCTTTTTTATCTCCTCCCTCTCTCTCTCTCATCCGAACATTCCCTCTTTTATTCCCCTTCTCTCTCTCTCTCTAGCTGATCACAACCATCCGATTTGCATCGGATGGCTATGCTTTGCGATTTCTGCACCAAACGATTTGAATCACAGCTGTCCCCTGCAATCCAGTGTGTCCCTTGCCATTCCATGTGTCCCCTTGCAATCGTGTGTGTCCCCCAACAATCCTGTGTTTTCCCTTGTGATCCCGAGCGCATACCCCGCTACGTGTGATCCCTCTGCTTTGCTCGACCGCCATCTCTCGGCCTCCCAACCGTTTAGCCTGTAGCCTGTGCACAGGCTGCCGGACCTAGTCGCCCGCTCCACCCCTACGCCCGCGTCCTATCTCCAGCACAGCAGCACGGGGGGCCAGATCTGGGCTCTACCGGTTCGCCTGCGCTTGCACTTTCCCTGTTTGTGCTAGCATCAACCCTGCGTTCGTGTTTGCCCTGCACTCTGTCGACTCGCTGCGCCTTGTGCTTTGTCAGCCCGCCTTGCGCCCTGTGCCCTTGCGCTCTACTGGTCCACCCTGTACTTTATCGGCCTGCCCCTCTGTACCTGTGCTTGGCCGATCTGCATGCACTTTGTACTTTATCGATTCGCCTGTGCCTGTATTTGTGCCCTGCGCCAGTTCGCCTGCGCCCGCACTTTGCACTCTACTAGTCCGTCTAATCTTCTCTTGTCGATCAAGCTTCTTTCCCTCCGGTGTCTCTCTCCTTAGCCGGTTGGCTTTATCCTCTTTTTCTCTGGTCATGTGACCCTTGGATCCTCTCTCTCTCTCCGATCATATTTGTGCTGACCCTTCGGATTCTCTCTCGTTCCGGTCACACTTGTCTTGTGCCGGCTTTTGGATCTTCTCTCGTTCCGGTCACACTTGTCTTGTGTCGGCTTTTGGATCCTCTCTAGTTCCGGTCACACTTGTCTTGTGCCGGCTTTTGGATCCTCTCTCGTTTCGGTCACACTTGTCTTTTGCCGGCTTTTGGATCCTCTCTCGTTTCGGTCACACTTGTCTTGTGCTGGCTTTTGGATCCTCTCTAGTTCCGCTCACACTTGTCTTGTGCCGGCTTTTGGATCCTCTCTCGTTCCGGTCACACTTGTCTTGTGCCGGCTTTTGGATCCTCTCTCATTCCGGTCATTCTTGCGCCGGCTTTCGGATCCTTTTCCTTTCCTTGGTCATGTGACCCTATCAGAGCTACAACTCTACATTCTCTCCTTCTTCTTTGTCTATGATGATTGAGATCTTCTAAGAGGTGTCAAGTACTTGTTTCGGCCGGGTGCTTTCCTCCTATAAGGTCTCACGCATTCACATATTTTTTTAGCCAGTCTCTCTCCTTTCGGCCTCCTTTATTGCCGGCTTCCATCACCGTCGGCTTCCTCCACTCCGATCCTTAGTGATCATTGTCAATTCTCCCGGTTGACCTGCTTACAGGTTTGCCGGGTTCCCCCGGTTGCCCTGCTTGCAGGTCAATCGGGTTTCCAGGATGACTTGCTTGCATGTCACCCTGGCACTATCTTTCTGTTACAGCATAAAAGAATGGGTTATTTGATTTTTTTTTTCTTTCTCCTTTCTTTTATTAAGTAAATTGATGTCGGTTTATACCTTATATCAGTTTGACGGGAGGTATTAGATGTAGTGTGTTAGTATTCTATTAGTCCCACCTCGGTTGTAGTAATGTAATGGTGTGCGTTCTCTCTCTATATAAAGAGAGGTAGTCTTATGTAACAACAATGAGATTGATGAGATAATACAAGGAGTTTTTCTCCCCAAACATATTCTCTCTCCCTCTCTCTTCGTAACAGTGACGATGTAAGCCGGCATACATTGGCGATTGGCCGAGGAGGTGAATCATGAACGGCAAGGGCGAGGAGGGCGGCGGTGCCACGCTTCTGCTTCTGCCGCTCGTGCGCCTTGTGCTTCTGGAACCAGAAGAACACGTTCTTCCCTTCGATCCCCCCATACTGCCCCAGCTCGATGGTGATCTACTCGATCTGGGCCGTGCTCGGCGTCTGCATCCCCCCATTGTACAGTGCCTCCAGCATGCCTATCTGCTCTTGGGTTGGGTTCCACCATGTGCCTCCGGACTGCGCCTCCACTGGAGACCCATCCGGTTTCATACCACCGCTCCATCTTGGCTTCGGAGGGTTGACGCTGTGGAGGCTGAGAGAGGTGAGCGCTTCGATCGGCCGGAGGCGCTTGAAGGTGATGGTTAAGGAGGAGGAGGTGGTGGAGCTGGAAGGGGTGGAGATCAACTCTTGCTCCCCAAACCCTAATTCTAGGTGTTGGACTCCCATGACTTTTTTCTTTACCCTTGGGCTGTGGGTATGGATGAATGGGGCATATATTGTGAAACAAATGGTGAGATTTGGGCTGTGAAGCATGCAGGGGGGGGGGGGGGGGGGGGGAGAAGACCAAATGATGAGATGAGGTTGACTTGGATGGAGGAAAGGGGTTCGGCTTGGTTGGAATTGGATGGCACATTAGCATTCTCTGTTGTTGGCCCGTCAAGTCGCCCCCCCTTTTTTTTCTTGCTTTCATGATAAGGGGTACGTTGCTTTTCGGTGGAGATTGAATAAAAAGATTCCCCCAAGAGCTCGGATTCTCTGAGCTTATGAAAGCTCACAGTTAGTTGGCATCCAAAAAAAAAAAGAAATATTTCTAAAATATTTCTTGTTTTATTAATCTAAAGAGAAAATAATTAATTTATTCATGATTTTAATTACTTAAAATAACATATCTTTATTGAACAAGGACTTAATCCAAAACAAACAGATACAAAATCCGAATCTAACTTGGACCTAATCCTAAGAATTCTCACATTGGAGGGGTATTTACAGAGTTTAGGTAATATATCAAGGATGAAATCGAAAATATTCTCTCGTTTTGGATGTCAGCTAACTGAAGGGGTAAATATATAATATTTGAATAAATTGAGGGGTTTATATATAAATATCACTTTACCGGGGTTAATATGTAAATAGTGAAGATGATAGGGGTTGATTTATAAAAAACCCAAAAAAAGATTTACCCATCTATGATTCAACATCCACACCACAAGAGCCGTACCATAAGTACAACCCGTCGCAGAATCCGATGATCTTATACTCTGTTGAAGCCGGAGTCATACACGGTATACTTGTATTAGCACACCTCGGCCTATCAAGAGTAACTCTATGACGGTCCACCGACAATCCCTCGCCGCCTCCACCAAAGCACCAGGGATGGCGAGTCGTGTGAGTCATCCATGAGGGGAGTGGTTTAACTTTTTTTTTTTTTTGCCAGATGTTACCGTATCAGTGGGGGGACGCACCACGTATGTACGTATGCAACAACATACCAAGATTATTACATGAAAGCCCTGCTCCGTATCGAACCACTCATTTCGCGCCCTCTGGACGCAAGGGGAAGAGCTCAAGGGTCCTGTCGTCCTCCCCCTCCTGCCTCTCCAACCGTGCACCCCAGCTCCTACACTGGCGCTTGCAGCTACCATCATGGTAGCCCCCGCACACTTCCTCCTCTCCTTGCATGCACCCACCAACACTGAGGTTAGAGAGATCGAGCAGTTGGTTTCTTTTTGAGATAGAATGCGACGATGTAAGCCGGCATACATTGGCGATTGGCCGAGGAGATGAATCATAATCGGCAAGGGCGAGGACGGCGGAGGTGCTGCGCTTCTGCTTCTGCCGCTCGCGCGCCTTGTGGTTCTGGAACCAGTAGAACACGTTCTTCCCTTCAATCCTCCCGTACCGACCCAGCTCGGCGGTGATCTGCTCGATCTGGGCCGCGCTCGGTGTCCGCATCCCCCCATTGTACATCGCCTCCAGCGTGCCTATCTGCTCCTGGGTCGGGTTCCACCGCGTGCCTCCGGACTGCGCCTCCACCGGAGACCCATCCGGTTTCAGACCCTCGTTGCATCTAGGCTTCGGAGGGTTGAAGCTTTGGAGGGTGAGAGAGGTGAGCGCTTCGATCGGCCGGAGACGCTTGAAAGTGATGGTTAAGGAGGAGGAGGAGGTGGTGGAGCTGGAAGGGGTGGAGATCAACTCTTGCTCCCCAAACCCTAATGCTAGTTGTTGGACTCCCATGACTTTTTTTTCTTCTTGGGCTGTGGGTATGGATGAATGGGGTATATATTGTGAAACAAATGGTGGGATTTGGGCTGTGAAGCATGCATAGGGGAGGGGGGAAGACCAAATGATGAGATGAGGTTGACTTGGATGGAGGAAAGGGGTTCGGCTTGGTTGGAATTGGATGGCACATTAGCATTCTCTCTTGTTGGCCCGTCAAATCGCCCTTCCTTTTTTTCTTGCTTTCATGATAAGGGGTATGTTGCTTTTCGGTGGAGATTGAATAAAAAGATTCCCCCAAGAGCTCGGATTCTCTGAGGTTATGAAAGGCCACAGCCGTTCCTTCCATATCGGTCGGGTCTGAGTGCGATTCATCGATCAGGCTGGATGTAACGGACGGTCATGATTCAACTTTGGATTTCACCTTGGGGTGTAAGACGAGTCAGGTACCTGGAGATGCCAAGTTTGGATAGACCCGTCGGGCTCATTGAGCCAGACCTAGCCAAGGGTCTGAGCTCGGACTTGGCCTGGGCATACATATATTAGGATTTTCAGATCGGATATTGATTAAAAATATTGTTTCCTTAATAAACAAAATATGTACGTAACATTGATTATGTTTGGGTTTGAACACTCAACCTCAGGGTTTTAAAAACAGCTTAACCACTGCACTATTTTTTTTATGAGGGACATGGTGTTAGATCACTGACAGGAGATTGGCTTGGTAAAAAGGACAAACAATATGGTTTTGCTCCCAATGGTCCAAATCCCTCCTGAAAAGATGCATTTACAGTAAGTGCCTCCGTTGGCTTTTACTACCGGCCTTTAAATAACAAGATTGACCCAAATACTAAAATCACCGGTGTTACTTTTCATTGTAGCGAAGAGTAATAGTTTGCAAATATTACGTACTCTTTAGCTACATTACTTTGTAAATTGTCACTCTTTGCTACGGTGACATCATTATAACATATATAGTGGCTGCTACAATATACTGTATCAAAGAATAACAATCAGCAAAAGTACTGTAGCAAAGAGTAAGAATATGCAAATGATATTTTTTAGCTATAGTACTCTGTAAAAATTACTCTTTTCTACAGTGGTTTTACTATAGCAGATATAATGACTACTACAGTGATTTCACTATAGCAAAGAGTAACAATATGTAAAAGTAGTATAACAAAGATCAGCAATCTACACATGTTACTCTTTAGCTAAAGTATTTTGTAGAAAGTTACTCTTTAGCTAAAGTACTTTGAAGAAGCTACTATTAGCTACAGTGATTTCATTTTAGCATATATAATTAATGCTACAAGGATTTCACTATAGCAAAAAGTAACAATCTGCAAAAGTATTGTAACAAAGACTAACAATCTGTAATTGTTTCTCTTTAGTGACTGTACTTTGTAGAAAGTAACTCTTTACGACAATGATTTCACTGTAATGATGATTTCACTATAGCGAAGAGTAACAATTTGTAAAAATACCATAGCAAAGTGTAACAATCTGCAAATGTTACTAGTCACAGTATACTCTGTAGAAAGTTACTCTTAGTGATTTTATAGTAGTAGATATAGTGACTGCTACAATGATTTTACACAACAAAGAATAAAAATCTATAAAAGTACTACAACAAAGAGTAACTATCTACAAATGTTAATCTTTACCTATAGTACTTTGTAGAAAGTTACTCTTTACTATAATGATTTCATTGTACTGATGATTTCACGATAGCAAAGAGTAACAATCTGCAAATGTTACTAACTACAATATACTTTGTAGAAAGTTACTTTTTGCTATATATAGTGATTTTACAATAGTCGTGACTGCTACAATGATTTTACACAGTAAAGACTAACAATCTACAAAAGTACTACAGTAAAGAATAACAATCTGCAAATGTTATATACTCTCTTTAGCTACAGTACTTTGTAGAAAGTTACTCTTTGCTACAATGATTTTAATGTAGCAAATATAGTGATTGCTAAAGTGATTTCTCTGTAGCAAACAGTAACAATCTGCAAAAGTACTGTAGCAAAGAGTAACAATATATCTATATTACTCTTTAGGTACAGTACTTTGTAGAAAGTTACTCTTTAGTACAATAATTTTACAGTAGCAATATAGTGATTTCTACAGTCATGATTTCACTATAGTAAACAGTAACAATATGCAAAGTGCTATAGCAAAGAGGTACATGTTACTCTTTACTATAGTGAAATGCTACTCTTTATTACCAAAATGTTAATTTTCATATGATTTCATGTAAAGCTCCATGTAAAGGTAAAATGGACACTTTCCAAATGACAGGACCTACCGCTAAAACATCTTTTTAGATGTCATGATCGCTAAATATGATATGTTTGAAGAATTGTAGACCAATTTGATCTTGTTTTATTATTCAATATATACATTTTTTATATATGATATAAATTTACATTATTTGGATCGGGTTCCGGGTCGAGCTTTCGGGTTTTCATTTTAGCCAGGTCTAGGCCACGATTGAGGTTAGCGGGCAGAGCCTGATCCACAGGTCGGATGGTTGACTTTCGGGCTAGGTCGGCAGGCAGATTTACACCCATGCTTTCACCTATTTGATCCTCTTAGGTTATGACCTAAGAGGATTCGGGATCTTCCTCCAATCCCCAAATGGTACCGAAAACAGAAACAATACTTGTGCCTGCATTTGTGTGCGAGAAAGAGAAATGATCCAATAATGTGTGCCTTAGATAAGGTGATGCATCGCAACAGTTCGATGGCAAGTTACCCGACATGTGAATGCATACTCCGCCAGAATTGATGCCTATGTTGTGGCACCTTATGTGGGGAAAATCTTCGTGCCGACCCGAAGACCTTCGCAGCACCAGTCAATTGGAGTCGAAGTTAATGTCGAAGATCGTTGGTCGATCGGTTGGTTGAAGTTGTTGCTTTTTTGATATGTAAACAAAAGAGCAATCAGAGAGAGAGATTTTGACACAAGAGAAGTGATCTCGGAGTTCAGCCGAAGCCTACGTCTCCGTGCTATAGGGAGCAACCCGAATTCACTAACACTTATGTTGAAGTGACCTCGACAGGCCGAGTATCACTGAAAGCTCCCTGATCTCTTCGAAAGAGAGAAAAAGATCGAAGAGAGATGGTAGATCGGAGGTTAGAAATCCCAAAGCTCTGGTTCTGAAAGTCAGATCTCAGAGTGGAAATCAGATTTTCGGATTTTAGATTTTGATCCATTTATATTCGAAGGCTCTGCTATTTATAGGCATTCCGGGTGGCGAATGGTGGTTTCCGCTGCAGTATCTGGGGATCCTCCAGGTAAAGTTGCGGGCCCTGCGGTTGTCTTCGGGGGTCCACCAGGCAGGGCTGGTGGGTCCCGCTGTAGTCCTCGTGGGCCCACCAGGCAGGGCCGGTGGGTCCCGCTGTAGCCCTCGTGGGCCTACCAGGCAGGGCCGGTGGGTCCCGCTATAGCCCTCGTGGGCCCACCAGGCAGGGCTGGTGGGTCCCGCTGTAGCCCTCGTGGGCCCACCAGGCAGGGCCGGTGGGTCCCGTGGTAGTCTTCGTGGGGCCACCAGGCATGGCCGGTGGGTCCCGCTGTAGTCCTCGTGGGCCCACCAGGCAGGGCCGGTGGGTCCCGTGGTAGTCTTCGTGGGGCCACCAGGCATGGCCGGTGGGTCCCGCTGTAGTCCTCGTGGGCCCACCAGGTAGGGCCGGTGGGTCCCGCTGTAGCCCTCGTGGGCCCACCAGGCAGGGCCGGTGGGTCCCGCTGTAGATTTATGCCAAAATTTGCACCCACAGTTACCCCCTCCAAGTTAGCTAGAGTGCATTCTAGCTAGCTTGGACTTGGTGCAAAAAATAGCAACTTTCTGTTTGGAAAAATGGACACGAAGAAACTTGTCGTATGTTAGAGAAAAAAGGGACTGATCGGTCAATTTGGACCGATCGGTCAAATTTGACCGATCGGTCAAATTTTGACCGATCGGTCAAATTTTGACCGATCGGTCAAAATTCAACCGGTCAAGAATCAGGTGATCGGTCAAAAAATAGGGTTTTTTGACCGATCCAGTAGTAATTTTGACCGATCAGCTGAAATTTGACCGATCGGTAAAATTTTGACCGATCGGTCACTTTTGACCGATCGGTCAAATATTGACCGATCGGGCAAAATTCAACCGGTCAAGAATCGGGTGATCGGTCAAAAACTAGGGTTTTTTGACCGATCCAGTAGAAATTTGACCGATCAGATAACTTTCGCCGATCGGACATGTTTGTCCGATCGGTGAAAAATATCCGGTCAAGGTTCGAGTGATCGGCAAAAAACCTTGGTTTTTTGCCAGATCCAGTAGAAATTTGACCGATCAGATAACTTTCGCCGATCGGACATGTTTGTCCGATCGGTGAAAAATATCCGGTCAAGGTTCGAGTGATCGGCAAAAAACCTTCGTGCCGACCCGAAGACCTTCGCAGCACCAGTCAATTGGAGTCGAAGTTAATGTCGAAGATCGTTGGTCGATCGGTTGGTTGAAGTTGTTGCTTTTTTGATATGTAAACAAAAGAGCAATCAGAGAGAGAGATTTTGACACAAGAGAAGTGATCTCGGAGTTCAGCCGAAGCCTACGTCTCCGTGCTATAGGGAGCAACCCGAATTCACTAACACTTATGTTGAAGTGACCTCGACAGGCCGAGTATCACTGAAAGCTCCCTGATCTCTTCGAAAGAGAGAAAAAGATCGAAGAGAGATGGTAGATCGGAGGTTAGAAATCCCAAAGCTCTGGTTCTGAAAGTCAGATCTCAGAGTGGAAATCAGATTTTCGGATTTTAGATTTTGATCCATTTATATTCGAAGGCTCTGCTATTTATAGGCATTCCGGGTGGCGAATGGTGGTTTCCGCTGCAGTATCTGGGGATCCTCCAGGTAAAGTTGCGGGCCCTGCGGTTGTCTTCGGGGGTCCACCAGGCAGGGCTGGTGGGTCCCGCTGTAGTCCTCGTGGGCCCACCAGGCAGGGCCGGTGGGTCCCGCTGTAGCCCTCGTGGGCCTACCAGGCAGGGCCGGTGGGTCCCGCTATAGCCCTCGTGGGCCCACCAGGCAGGGCTGGTGGGTCCCGCTGTAGCCCTCGTGGGCCCACCAGGCAGGGCCGGTGGGTCCCGTGGTAGTCTTCGTGGGGCCACCAGGCATGGCCGGTGGGTCCCGCTGTAGTCCTCGTGGGCCCACCAGGCAGGGCCGGTGGGTCCCGTGGTAGTCTTCGTGGGGCCACCAGGCATGGCCGGTGGGTCCCGCTGTAGTCCTCGTGGGCCCACCAGGTAGGGCCGGTGGGTCCCGCTGTAGCCCTCGTGGGCCCACCAGGCAGGGCCGGTGGGTCCCGCTGTAGATTTATGCCAAAATTTGCACCCACACCTTACACACAGGACATTTTTGAATAGCTTATACAAGGAATGTAAAGTTTTCCAACCCGAAAAACTTATGTTACTCTGGCTGTACATGGTATGGTATATAGGCTCATGTCCCATTTATAATGGGAATAAAATCCTACAAATAAATGCTGACATTTAGAACATAATATCTTATTCATAGCTGGTGAATAGAATAGGAAAGAATCATCTCATTCAACGCCGGTGAGTTTGCCTATTTTGCACGACTGATTTGTCTCAATAACACCGGTTCAGCATGACTTCATGGTGACGTACTCTCACATCCCCGCTCAAGCTCATGGAGGTAGATACCGAAGATTGAGCTTGTTCCGTAGAAATAAGAACCGCGTACTTGGTAACAACTTTGTAAAAATATCAGCGATTTGATTCGAGCCCGGTATGTGATGAATAAACAAAGTGGAGCGTAGCACGTGTTCCCGAATAAAATGGACATCAATGCTAATGTGCTTGGTCCTACTATGAAAAATTGGATTCTTGGAGAGATGAATAGCACTGATATTATTACAAAATTACGACAGAGGTCGTGGTAACCGAACGCCGATGCCTTGTAGGAGGTGAAGGTACCAAAGAATCTCGGCGGTGGTGGTTGCGAGTGCTCGATATTCGGCCTCGGCGCTTGAGCGAGAGACCGTTGCTTGTTTTTTGCTCCCCAGGAGAGCAAATTCGGACCCAAATAGACGGCATAGCCCGTGGTGGAACGACGGGTATCAGGACAACCTGCCCAATCAGCATCCAAGAAAGCCCGTAGTGTAAAATCAGTCGACTTCGTAAAGCGCAAGCCATGAGAAACTGTCCCTTTAACATATCGGAAGATGTGTTTCACTGCTTCCAAATGAGACGAGCACGGGCGGTGCATGAACTGACAAACGTGATTGACGGCAAAGGCTGAGTCGGGCCGCGTCATGGCGAGGTATTGAAGAGACCCCACCATTTATCGATAAAGAGAAGGATTTGGAATAGGATCCGATGTTGTGATGGACAGCTGGAGCCCAACAGCTAAGGGACTCTTGACGGGCTTAGCACCAGCGAGTCCAAATCTCTCAAGTAACTGGAACACATATTGAGATTGGGACAGAATAAGGGAGGAATAGTCACGTAGAACTTGCATACCGAGAAAATAGTGGAGGGGGGCCAAGATCCTTTATTGCAAACGACGTCGACAGATGCTGAATAAGATGAGAGAGAAGAGACTCGTTGCTAAAAGTGATGATGATATCGTCGACATAGATAAGAATAAGTACCATGTGCGTCCCCCGTTTCCAGATGAACAACGAAGTATCATAGGGAAACCCATGAAATCCTTCGGTAAGGAGAAAAGATGTAAACTTCAAATACCAGGCACGAGAAGCTTGTTTTAGGCCATAGAGGGCCTTTCAGAGACGACAAACATACGTTGGATGTGTGCTATCGACGAATCCGGGAGGCTGCTGTAGATACACTTCTTCTTGGAGATTGCCATGAAGAAACACATTCTTGACGTCGAGTTGTCAAAGAGACCATCCAAGTGAAACAGACAAGAAGAGCACAAGGCGAATAGTGGCCGCTTTGACCATAGGACTGAAAGTTTCCTCAAAATCGAATCCTTGCCGTTGATTGAATCCACGAGCAACGAGATGCGCTTTATAACGTTCGAGTGACTCGTCCGCGCGATGTTTGAGCTTGAAAATCCATTTGCTACCAACTACATTCATCGAGGGATGAGGAGGAACGAGGGACCATGTGGAGTTTCAATGGAGGGCAGCCATCTCCTCTTGCATGGCGCGGACCCAATTGGGATTGGATGCCGCTTGTTTGTACGTTGATGGCTCAACAGGAAAAGCCTGCACATTAGCTATAAAGGCGGCGGGAAGCGGATGTTTAGTAGCAAGGTAAGCCTTTGGTTGTCGTGTCCCATCTTGAGTGCGAGTCACCATGGGATGAGTGGCTTGAGGTGCCGAGAGAGTCTGACGAAGACACTTGGGCGGCAGCAGAGGTGTAGCATCGGAAACAATTGGAATGGGTACCTCGATGGCATCAGCCAATGATGGGTCTGTTGAAGGCATGGATGGGAAATCCACGAGCTGAGGGAGACCATCGGTGTTAACCCAACCTCCGAGCTAGGTGGGGAGCTAACAGTACTTGGAGCCATGTTAGAATGTAGATGGACCTCACGAGAAGCAATACTCAGTGATGGGGCATGCTCAACATTCGTACGATGCAGCCCAAGGTCGGTCTCAATGGGCGACCCACAGACACGAGGTGAGGGTAGCACCTCAGTCGTGGGAGTAGATGCAAGGGTGCCACTTGTCGAAGTCGTAAGAAATTTCCAAGTCCTGGACATGTTAGCCAAAGGAGGTGTAGGGGCTAACGATGAAATAGAAAGAGGAAATATACCTTCATCGAATGTAACATGGCGAGAGATATAGAGCCGTCCGGTGACGGTATCAAGGCAGTGGTATCTTTTATGGTGGTCACTATAACCAAGAAAAATACACCGTACTGACTTAAAATAGAGCTTCCCACGACCAAATGGCTCCAAATAGGGAAAACATGCACACCCCAAAATTCGAAGGTGTTTGTAGGATGGTGAAGAACCCGTTAAGACTTGAAATGGTGATCGTCCACGGAGTGAAGTAGAGGGAAGTCGATTAATAAGATGCACGGCGGTGGTGAAAGCATAGTTCCAGTAAATTTGAGGAAGATGATCATGAGCCATCATGGTGAGTCCGGTTTAGACGAGGTGTCGATGCTTCCGTTCGGCAAGAGCATATTGTTCGGGTGTGCCTGGACACGAGAAAATATGAGAAATTCCATGCTGAGTAAAGAAGGCTTGCAACCGATGACTTTTGTACTCACCGTCGCCGTCGCTTTGAATCACCTTGACTGTAGTGTTGTATTGATTTTGGGCAAGTGTGATGAAGTCAATAAGGACAGAGGCAACATCAGATTTTCGTGCAAGAGGAAAATATCATGTAAAACGCAAGCACTCATCAACAATAATCAGATAAAATCGAAATCCATGTAAAATTGGGTAAAAGCTATGATACCATGTAAAGTTTTTCAACCCAAAAACCTTATGTTACTCTGGTTGTACTATTGGAAATAAATCCATGGTAGAGGCCCGCAGCGAAAGCAAAGTGAAGGTCCGAAGACCGTGAGCGGTGTGCGTTACATATCAAAATTTTCATCGAAACGATCTACATATGCGTGTATGAAACTAGCATGGCAACTACGCGAACCCCTAACGACGATCTAACGCAAAAGAACAATCTAGCATGTATGCATGTTCTAATTATGTTAGATCTACTTGTTAGAGATCATACCTGCGTGCGGAATCTTTCACCGCGACAAATTTCTTCTTTGTCGATGGAGACGGGCTACGGATCTGCTCGACATAGCTTTGGTGCGACAGCCATAACTTTCTGCTTCGTACTCCGATTGGGCTGAAATTTGGACTGCAGGTAGCCAACTTCGAGACGCAACTTTTGCAACAAGTTTCACATCATTTGGACTTCTGTAGCTCCCAAAATCATAGAAATAACGCTGATTTTCTGTGCAGATTCTGGACAGCAAAAGGTTGCGGGAGACGCCTATTAGTTCACCCGATCTCACACGATGCACGGCACCTCTTTGATGGATCTCTGAGTGCCTCCATACGACGAGCCTTCTCCTTCTACGAAACATCATGTGAGGAAGACGAGTCGCCATCCAATGGCGCAAGCGAGAGAGAGAGAGACGAGAGAGGAGATGCGAAGAGAGGATAGGGGGTGGCTAGGGTTTCCCCTATGGCTTGGGCCGGCCCTAGGGCTTGCATGGCTCATTAATTTCGTCCCCCCCTCTCTCCCTATGCCTTATATAGGGTCGGCCTTATCCTTATGGATAAGTCTAGTGGATAGGATTGACTGATTCAAACCTCTCCCTATATATCTCTTCTTTTATCTCTATCTTTTCCTTGTTTTCGAAAACGGTCAAAACCAGCCCGTTTTCTGCGCCTCATGACCGGTCCTTTCATCGGAGGCATCAACCTCCTGAAACTAATAGAGCCGGCCTTGACCAGTCTCTCAACACTTAGGGCCGGCCCCCTTAGTGCATAGTGGCGCATGATATGACCAAAACGCCCTTATGTCACTAGTTGGTCGTTCCTCGTGTACGAGACTTTGCTAGGCACACATAAGTGAAGTGCACCAGTGATTTCACTATTCTCTGAGGTTCCCGTAGAGTGCCCCTAGTGAAGTCAACTAGTCAACTCGCAACATATCCCGGTGCATCGCACCCATGTGGCAAAGTCCACTTATGACAAGGAATTGCTACATGCGTCTCTGCACTAACCTAGGGTTTCTCCTTAGTGCACACACGTAGCTACGCATCTACCGTGCACTAGTGCGAAGCACTCACGGAGCGTAGGCTTGGACTTCTCGCTTCCTCTAACTACATTCTGTGTTTCGAGGAGATGGTATAAGAACCGTACATAATGTCGATAAGGTGGAACCTTCAGGGACCAGGGTTCATGGCTTCCAACTCAGACTCGATCGACACACTACCTGAGTGTACCATCGATCCTCTGAGTCCGAGTTAACCTGCGTAGCCACCCAGAGTTCGACGCAGGCTGCACTCCAATTCCCCGGACTTACTATGTTCTCCCTCATACCCCTACTCTCCGCTTAGTATGGTAAACCCGCTGTCCCTCCACTGGTGCCATGACGCAACTCGAGCGGTGGAGCGAGAATACCGTCAGACTCGAGTGCTCATATGACTCGGTTCCTTCCAGGTTGACCACGTACATCGTACCTCCGATAACTCTACCGAGTAACCGGATCCGTCACCAATCGAACTGATGACCACCTGGCCAGGGTTTAATACGACGTAGGTCAGACCAAGGAATGCACCTCCCGTTAGGGGTGTGGATAGCCTGCAGGAGTGACATGCTGATGCAACGCCAGCCGGGTAACCCAGTACACCGTGGTTTTGGATCACTGCATCCGGATCCTCACACATTGGTGCGCCAAAGCACCTCACAACTGGTTAGTACACCAGACATGGTTCCTCAGGGTTTAGGACCGTTTTACCCTAAGCAGAAACACGGTTTAGTGCACCGGTGTCTGCTCACCTATCTATGCACCGTGTTGGTTCCGTTCGGCCATAAACACTGTGCCCGGTAATGACCGTGGTGGAGACACCCACGTTCTGTCATCCCAACAGCTTAACCTGATAGGGCGACCAACCCTAATCAGAGCTGCGAACGTATTTAGGTTACATGGGACCAGTCCCTTGAGTCTCCCACTCAAGAGGATTACCATATAGCCATGGCTCTCTGTTCTGTTATCAGAACACGTACTAAGATACGTACCAATATGCAATCCTATACTATCAACCATACAAAGCTAAACACTAGGTTTTTACGAGCTATAGACCTCACCAATTCTAACATGTACATGGTATGGTATATAGGCTCACGTCCCATTTATAATGGGAATAAATCCTACAAATAAATGCTGACATTTACAATATAATATCTCATTCATAGCTGGTGAATAGAATAGGAAAGAATCATCTCATTCAATGCCGGTGAGCTTGCCTGCTTTGCACGACTGCTTTGGCTTAATAACACCGGCCGGTTCAGCATGACGTCATGGTGACGTACTCTCACAAGGAATACATCCTTGATTCCACATCCAAGAAGTGCATATCACATGCTTCGTACCACACCAAACAGCTTGAAACTTTCAAACTCAGGCCAACTGTGGATACTAAATGATGGAATCGATCCAATGTTATGTGGGGTTGACCACTCAAGTATAGCCATTTTACATCTGCCACAGGTTGCAAGTCTCTTCGAACAAGTGACCTACTAAGAGCATCTCCAACGGTTGGCTCTATTTTGGAGGGAACATGACCTCCAAAATGGAGATAAAGTTAATTTGCAGGCGCATGCACTCCAACCCAAGCCTCCATTTTTTTTTCTCTCTACTTTATATTAAAAAGCTCTATTTTATATCCCCATTATATATTTAAAAAATTTATTTATATACATGATTTGGGACACAAATGTCAAATGGGATAAAAGGGGAATAAGACAAAGGGTGTTTTTGATATTAAGTACGATGAATAGTGTTATGCAGGTTGGCCTTCAAATCCCTCCAAACCATCAAATATGGAGGCCAAAAATGCAGATCTCCAAATTGGAGATGGAAATGGAGGATGGTTGGAGGGGTTTCTGGCCACCTCCATTTTGGATATATGGAGGATGGTTGGAGATGCTCTAAGAGGAATTTAGATTCTTCAAAGATTCACTCAATTCAAGGCATACTCAACCCTTTTTCGATTCACTCTAAAGAACCCGACACATGGGCTTTTAAATGATAAGTTAAGAGAAACCGCACAAATCAACAAAAATATCGATCAATGGGTAAATTGAGACGAATCCGTAAAGAATACATAAAATCGATAGATGAAATCAAAGCACAAATTGATGGATGCTACCTACAAGAATAAGGAATACAACCATTGTTCGGACACTCTACACAAAATTAATGACCCTAACAGTCCGAACCAATAAGCAACGTTCGAACAGGCTGCTAGGCGTCCGAGCAATTGTCCAAACATCTAAAAACATGCATCAGAACAGCTGTACGTACGATTATGGTCCTTCAACACGTGAAAATTTCTAATTGTTGAAACCTCTCGGCCGAAAATCCTATAAACACATGAACACTTCTAGAGAATATAGTAATATTTTATTTTTCAGAAAAGAAACTCTAATTTCAAATTTTCATTTTCATATTGGGGTTCGGACACCCTGCATTCACTAAACTGAAAAAAAGGGCACAGCAACACCATGATTTCACGAACATCCTCCCCTTTCATGTGTCCACGCTATCAAATCATACTTAGTTATGTTCTTTTTCCTGAGAATTTGAATTTTTTGTGAAATATTTCTATTTCCATAACTGGGCTTGTATGTACTGCTACTCCTCATTTTGCCTCGGGACTAGGGCTGGCAATTTCAGACCCGACACGAAGTTAGCGGGTATGGATCAGGGCTAAACGGGTTCGGGTCGTAAACGGGTCGACACGATTGACCCGTTTAATAAACGGGTCGGGTCCGGGTTTAGGGTCCGGACACGGTAGACCCGAGAAGACCCATTTAGTATTGAACGGGTCGTGTCGGGTCGGGTCGGGTCGGGTAGGGTCTACCCGCAATCTGATACTATAATATATAATACCAGCGGGTCTTTCGGGTCAGGTCGGGTCGAGTCGGATTGGGTCGGATCGGGTCAACTGAATAGACCCGGGTGGTAAACGGGTCTTATCGGGTCTACCTGTTTATTAGCGGGTCGGGTACGGGTTTAGGATCTAGACACGATTAGTTAAACGGGTCGGGTCCGGATCTAAGGGTTTTGGACATGACACGACACCAGACACAACACGAACCCGACACGACACGACCCATTACCACCCCTACTCGGGACTGTGGATTTGGCATGGGTTTCGATCCAATAACAACCGGCTGAAAATTTTATACCAATGATGTATTCGTCTTTTTCACCTCTTATATATAACCTTTATAGGGCCACCATCTCTGCGGCAACCAAGAATGAAGATGGACGAACGCGAATGGGTGGAGGAAGCCTGGCGGGAGTAACATAAATATCGGGTTCATGGATCTTTACTCTATGATGGCATAAGGGCTAAATTGCATTTCAAGTCTAAGGATATTTTTCCTCTAAATGTTTTTAGTGATCATAAAAGTAACAACTAAGGGATCGTGTAATAGTTTGGGCAATACAAGCCAGTTGGTGCTCATTTTGTGAAAAACCTTTCAACTATAGCTGTGATTTGTATAAAAAATCAAAGAGGGATATAATTCAAAATACAACCACCCAAACATGCCATCCACTGAGGTTACCATATTTAGGGATGGCAGCAGATCGGTTCAAAACCGAAAATCACAGTAAACTACACTGCATGGTGTGGTTTTGGTTTGTCAAAATATAAAGCCGTGGTGGTGGGGTGCAGTTTCGGTTTTGAACAAAACCGCATAAAATTGTACCGTTTAGGCCATTATAATGATAAAATGCGATGCACCGCACCGTATGGTGTGGTTTCAGCTTTACATAATCACAGTGCAGTACGGTTTTGGTGTGGAAGTTATGTGTTGTGGTATGGTTTTGATTTCGCCCAAAATCACACCGAAACCACACCATTGCCATCCCTAACGATCTTAGCTTTAAACTACCATTTGATCACAGTCGACCATGTATCCGGCCAACACGTGGGGAATAACCAACGGACTTTTGCGGTCGTCATTCCATATGAGCTCAATTCTCTCGCTCGGCGATGGTACTAACTACGATGACCCCTCGTCCGGAATATGCCGCAACTGTCAACTGCCCCGTCAGCCAAATTGCGAGCCGGCCACAACACATTCCCACTCCAACAGCCTCTTGCTACTAATCTGTTAAGAGCATCTCTTACAGCCTCTTCAAAGCTATTTTAAATAGTTATTTCCACCATTTAAGCACTACATCAGTCTATCTAAACTAACTTTAACTACTGAATTGTAGTCCTTGGAGTGTAAGATGAATTGAGCCTTTGCACAAACCTGGTGAGGCACGTAGGATAGCAAGTATTGATGTGAAAATTTTAATAAAAAGAATTAAGTAGCATGTGGAGTGAATTTTTCTAAGTTTTTAAATGGAACAAAGTGGGGTTGGAGGACTACTTCAATTATCGTTTATGTGGCTCTTCATGTAGATATACTGATGCGTGGCATGGACGAGCCAAAAAATCTATGACCACTTTTGAGGTGGCTCTCTATTATGAATAGTCTGCTACACCTCAAAAATTAAACAATAGATACTATCTCTTTTGGCTCTCCAAACGAATAAAAAATTAAAGAGGCTATTGTAAATGCTCTAAAATCACCAAAGATCTTTGTCTCCAACCTACCAACTGGTCGCATCTACCATTCGCAACCTTCGTTTACCAGAGCCGCCTGCCATGGTGAGTGCACCAGATGGCATTGTTTCTCTTTTAACAAGCCCAAAATTTGATGCAATGAACAGGGGTTAACTGTAGGTGTGCTCTTGATCGAGCTGTTTGTTTCATGAGAGCATCATGAAACTCCCAGGGCGTGTTCGATTGCCACCGACTTAAAGAAGAAAAATATATTATTATTTCTCTTTTCGGAGGAAATACGGAACCCTGGGGCAGGGTAGGATTTTGGGTACCCCATGATTTTTCATTGTTTCAATAAATATGGGTATCCATTTTTCATTTCCAAGTGATATAAATCTGCCAACTAAGCGCTCGATCTTATCTACCACTTGAGGGTTTCGACCCATTTCTTATTTCCAAGTGACGAAAACCCACCAACCAAACTAGGCCCCCCAATGTCTTTGGTGGCCCTGTGATGTTAATTTTTTAGGTTTTAATGTTTATTTTTAAATATTTTAAAAATAAAATGTTTTCTTAAAAAATATTACATAGGAGTCCAATCCAACCTCAAATTTTCCTTGAATACCAAAGGGCAGAAATCTTCTCTATTTCTTCATTTCGTCATGCTGAGGTCACTCAGCTCCTTCACCAGCTCCTCCAGGTCCTTGAAGGAGCTCCCCCCTTCGCCCACCGCCTCCAGCGCCGCCCTCCTCAACTCTGCGGCTCGAGCCCTTACCTCCGGCCATGTCCCGTCGGCCACCGACTCGGCCAGGACCCGGGCTAGGGCCTCCGGGTCCGGCACCGTGTCAGCCCCCTCGCACGCCCGCACCGCCACCCCAGCCTCCTCCACCAGCAGCGCCGCGTTCACGAACTGGTCCGCCTGCATCGGCCACGCCAGCAGCGTCACCCGCGCCGCGATCCCCTCCAGCACCGAGTTCCACCCGCAGTGCGTCAGGAACGACCCAACCGCCCCGTGCCCCAGCACCGGCACCTGCGGGGCCCACCCCCTGATCACCAGCCCCCTCCCCGCCACCCGCTCCTCGTACCCGTCCGGGACCACCGCCGCCCCATCGCCGTCCTCCGCCTGGTCGCTGCCGACGGCCCAGACGAAGCGGATCCCGCTGAGCTCCAGCGCCGCCGCCAGGGCCCGCCCCTGGCCGAGCGTCGGGGAGAACTGGCTCCCGAAGCACACGTACACCACCGACCCGCGCGGGCACGCGTCGAGCCACGCCGCCGCTTCCTCCGCCGGGACGGAGCTCCGGCCGCCTCGGCCCGCGGCGGGGACGACGGGGGCGATGGGCCCCACTGCCCAGACGCGGGGGTGGCCGTACTCCCTCCGGAGGCGGGCGAGGTAGGGGCCCTCCAGGGCGTCGAAGGTGTTGAAGACGGCCCCCCAGCAGGAGTCGTTGGCGAGCATGGCGTCCCGCGCGAACTCCCACTCGGGGTCTCCCGCAAAATCGACGCATCGGCGGTAGAAGGAGGGGAGGTGGGCGTACGGGAAGGAGGGGAGGCCGGCAAGGGCGACGATGGACGCGGGGCCCTCACCGTCCTCGGGGCGGGGTAGATGGCGGAAGGCGGAGCCGAGGACGGAGACGAGGAGGGGGCCGGAGGTGTAGAAGGCGAGGCGCGGGACGCCGAGGTCGGCGGCGAGGTGGTGGGTCCATCCGAGGAAGAAGTCGGAGAGGATGGCGGAAGGGGGGGTGGGGGTGGATCGGGCCCAGCGGAAGATGTGGGGGTGGAGGGCGGCGAGCGCGTGCATGAGGGAGGCGATGTGGGAGTGGGAGGGGAGGTCTCGGACGTGCTCGACGCCGGGGGGGAGAGAGGGGTGGTCCGGGAGGGGGAGGACGAGGGTGTCGACCGCGCCAGCGGCGGCGACGGAGAGGAAGGGTTCGAGGAGGTGCGTGTTGTTGGGGGTGACGAGGACGGTGAGGGAGAATCCGCGGGTCGAGAGGTGGTGGGCCAGGTCCAGCATCGGGATCATGTGGCCCTGGGCCGGGAATGGTAACACCAGGATGTGAGGAGGCCCATCGGGGTTCGACATCGGCGCCGAGAGAGAAGAGAGAGAACTGAATTTCGTTCTCACCTAGAAGTGAAGGAGTACCATTTTGTTTCTTGTTACAGCTGTCCGCGCCATGGAAGTCAAAATTCAGTAATAATTGTTGCAAATTTTTTTTAAAAAAATCTCCATAAAATATTTTTTACTACAATAATATTACTTTAGCAATTATTACTTAATTCAATAATAAAGAGTAACAATTACTACAGTGATAGCAAAGAGTACTAATTCAGTAATAAAAGAGTAATAATTGCTACAATAATTTTACTGTAACAACTTTTTTTTTTCTTAATCTTTTTTTTTTTCTACAGTGAAATCACTGTAGCAAATGATACTCTATATTACCGGAATGTTACTCTTCAAGTGATTTCATTGTACAGCTACAAGTATGAGTAAAATCGTTATTTTTAAAAGGTCAAAGGGTAAAATGGATTTTTTTTCCAAATGGAAGAATCTGGTGCAAAGCCATGTTGGTTTTGGTCCTTATCACTATAGTGATATGTTGTCAGGGACCTTACGCACATTACCCCAAAAAAAATTTAAGTTATTTTTACAATAATTTTTATAAAATGGATTATTTGACAATATAATAATAACAAAACAATTTTTTTTTTACAAAAATAAAAAACGGAATGAATGTTTTGTTTTTATAATCAACGGACTAATAAGCCAGTTAAACTGCCATTTATCGAAAACATTAATTCAACTGACATATATCTTATCGGTTTAATACAATATCGAAAAAGCCATATATTTCATCGGTTTAAAAGACATATAGCCTATACACCAATTAAATTACTGTATAGACTTTTACGCCAATTCAATTGGCGTACAAGTTGTATGCCTATAAATAAGTCCATACGTCATTTATTTTTGTAATTTCATTGAGACCGGTTGTTTTGGGTTTTACAAGATGGAAGGCAACAACGATCAGATTCCTGGAGGCTTGACTACTCACGAGGTTCGTCAGCCATGAGCTTGTCATCGCTTGTGCATGACTCATGCCCCTTGTGCGTGCATGACATGGGCACAAGTCATGTGTGTCAATGTTTTCAAACTGGACCAAAAGACGAACCGAAAAGACATCCACTTCGGTCCAATTTGACTCATACCGATGGTTCAACTGTCTGAATTGCAAAAAAAATATTTTTTAAATAGATATTTACTAAATTCTTCAATGACAAGGTTTTATTAATGTGTTAACAAACAAACCAGTTTATTCAAAGATCCAACCGAAACATATTTTGATTCCAGTCCAAACCGGTGGAACCCTCCGATCCGGTCCGGTTTTCAATACACTAGTGCACGTAGGGGGCACGAGTTATGCACGTGCACTCTCCAGGGCACGAGTCATCCTTGTGCATTGCATGGGGGCACGATTCCTGCACGTGTACACACATGCACGAATTATGCACTTTATTAGATGTAGTGTGTTAGTATTCTATTAGTCCCACCTCGGTTGTGGTAACATAATGGTGTGTGTTCTCTCTCTATATAAAGAGAGGTAGTTTTATGTAAAACGTGAGTTCAATGAGATAATACAAGGAGATTTTCTCCCCAATCCCATTCTCTCTCCCCCTCTCTTCGTAACATGGTATCAGAGCCAACCCTCGCCTAGGGTTTCGACGCTCGCCTCTTCGGCCTCGGCCTCCTCGGTCGTCATTGACGACATCGAGGAGGCCGGGAACAATACAAAATATTTTTTTTTCCCGTCTCTCTCTCCTAAATACCTTATCGATCTGGTGCGGTCGCCGTCTCGTGCCGCACCGGCCACCGATCCCTCGCCGGATCTGGTGTTGTCGAGTCGTCCGATCCACCATCGTTGCCGCCGGTCCGTGCCGCGCCTGACGGTGCCCACCGGCCTCGCCCTCGCAGCCGTCCGGTCCCAGCCAGGCGGCCGGCATCTTCGCGCCCGCCGTTGAGCCCGGGCACCCTGCGCCCGCCGGATCTGCCGGATAGTCGCGCCCACCGGACCCGTCGCAAGGGGGGAGTCGGATCCCGTCGCCCACCGTTGAGCTCGGGCAGCCTGCGCCCGCCGGATCTGCCGGATAGTCGCGCCCACCGGACCCGTCGCAAGGGGGGAGTCGGATCCCGTCGCCCGCCGTTGAGCTCGGGCAGCCTGCGTCCGCCGGATCTGCCGGATAGTCGCGCCCACCAATCCCGTCGAGAAGGGGGGAGGGAGTCGGATCCCGTCGCCCGCCGTTGAGCTCGGGCAGCCTGCGCCCGCCGGATCTGCCGGATAGTCGCGCCCACCAATCCCGTCGAGAAGGGGGGGAGTCGGATCCCGTCGCCCGCCGTTGAGCTCGGGCAGCCTAAGCCCGCCGGATCTGCCGCGCCCGACGGTGCCCACCGGACTGGCCCTCGCAGCCGTCCGGTCCCGGCCAGGCGATCGGCATCTTCGCGCCCGCCGTTGAGCCCGGGCATCCTGCGCCCGCCGGATCTGCCGCGCCCACCGGACCCACCGGCCCCGTCGTACCCTGCGCCCGTGCTGAGCCCTGCGCCGCCCGGATCTGCCTCACCGGCGCTCCGATTTCCTCTCCCGTCTCTGACTCTCGCTCTCTCCCGGACTTCTCCCTCTCGTCTCTCTCTCAGTTTTTCTCTCTTTCCTTATCTGCTCTCTCCCCCTCTCTTTTGGATCCGATGCTTTAGTGCTGGTATGATCGCACCCGTTGATGGGATCCGGTGCTTTAGTGCTGGAGTTCTGATGGGATCCGATGCTTTAGTGCTGGTATAATCGCACCCGTTGATGGGATCCGGTGCTTTAGTACTGGAGTTCTGATGGGATCCGATGCTTTAGTGCTGGTAGGATCGCACCCGTTCATGGGATTCAGTGCTTTAGTGCTACCGTCCATGCATCCCGATCCGACCACGCATGGCCCTTGCACCCGATCACAGCCGTCCATGCGGGCTGGGTCTGGTGTGAGTCGGATCCGGAGTCGAAGGGCGTGCGTGTCGGGCAAGGGGAGCTCATGTTGCTTGACCCGCGTGCTGTGCTCCCTTGCTTCCTAATCATCTACCAGGCCCTTTGTGCCGCCCGGATCCTGTGCTCATAGCATCTTGCCACCCGATCCGGCCCTTCCGTACCTGGCCGGCTCTTCGCATTTTCGCCTTGCGCTCTGATCTGTTGCGCTCTCTCTGCGGCCCTGCGCTCGAGCTACCGCTCCTCCTTCCGTTCCAGCCCACGCCTATCGGTCTTGCTGGCTGTCGGAGCCCTAAGCCGTTTGATCCGGCCGCCTTAGCGTCCCGCACCCACCGTCCGCTGCACCCTGAGCTTTGTTAGCCCGCCTTGCACCCTATGCCCTTGCGCTTTGTCGCTTCGCCTGCCCCATCGCCTCGCTCTTTGCCCTTGCGCCTTGGTATTTTTGCGCTCTGCGCCCCACCGATCCGCCTTGCACCTTTTAGATCCTCTCTAGTTCCGGTCACACTTGTTTTGTGCCGGCTTTTGGATCCTTCTTGTTCCGGTCACACTTGTTTTGTGCCGGCTTTTAGATCCTCTCTAGTTCCGGTCACACTTATTTTGTGCCGGCTTTTGGATCTTTTCTCGTTCCGGTCACACTTGTCTTGTGCCGGCTTTTAGATCCTCTCTAGTTTCGGTCACACTTGTTTTGTGCCAGCTTTTGGATCTTTTCTCGTTCCGGTCACACTTGTCTTGTGCCGGCTTTTAGATCCTCTCTAGTTCCGGTCACACTTGTTTTGTGTCAGCTTTTGGATCTTTTCTCGTTCCGGTCACACTTGTCATGTGCCGGCTTTTGGATCCACTCTCGTTCCGGTCATTCTTGCGCCGGCTTTTCTTGGTCTTGTGACCCTATCAGAGCTACGACTCTTCATCTTCTCCTTCTTCTTTGTCTGTGATGATTGAGATTTTCTAAGATGTGTCAAGTACTTGCTTCGGCCGGGTGCTTGCCTCTTATGAGGTCTCACGCATTCACATCTTTTCGTAGCCGCTCTCTCTCCTTTCGGCCTCCGTTATTGCCGGCTTCCATCACCGTCGGCTTCCTTCGCTCCGATCCTTAGTTATCATTGTCAATTCCCCCGGTTGACCTGCTTACAGGTTGGCCGGGTTCCCCCGGTTGTCCTGCTTGCAGGTCAATCGGGTTTCCAGGACGACTTGCTTGCAGGTCGCCCTGGCACTATCTTTACTTTTCAGCATAAAAAATGATTATTTGATGTAATTTTTTTTTTCTTTCTTTCTCCTTCCTTTTATTAAGCAAACTGATGTCGGTTTATACCTTACATCAGTTTGACGGGGGGTATTAGATGTAGTGTGTTAGTATTCTATTAGTCCCACCTCGGTTGTGGTAACATAATGGTGTGTGTTCTCTCTCTATATAAAGAGAGGTAGTTTTATGTAATGTAACGTGAGTTCAATGAGATAATACAAGGAGATTTTCTCCCCAATCCCATTCTCTCTCCCCCTCTCTTCGTAACATGCATGCAAAACCGTGTAGGGGCGCGTGTCCTGCATGCAAAGGGCACCATTTATCATTTGACACTAGTAATATGGTTTTTAATTTAGGGTTTTTTTTCAAAATATTATTAGAAAAAAAAAATATTTAACAAAATAGTGGTTGTTCAAAACTATTTACCATTCTAGCGCTCTGACTACCACATGACGGATCAGCATTGTAGAGTGTGTCTTGATTTTTTTTTTTTCTGTTGAGATAGAACTCGGTTTTTAGGTTACCAGGTTTAAGTATTATGGCTACCTGGGTTTAATCGGAGCCTCTTTATATAATGTTCTCACACTTAATCATTTTCTTGTTGGACTTCGGATAAACCCGGTATCCATAATACCGAGTTTAAACCTACTAACCTAGAAACCGGTTCTACTTAGCCTTTAGTCAAAAAAAATAAAATATTCGCGATGTGTTTTACGGCGCTAACTAGTCGCGTGGCATTTAGAGCGCTAGAATGGTAAATAGTTTTGGTCAACAGTTATTTAGTTAATAAAATTTATGTTTTAATAATATTTAAAAAAACCCTTTAATTTATATTTTTGTAATTTATTGTTAATCCACGTTGACATCTGCTCCGGTTTTCACGGGATGTTGGTAGGTTGGGTGCCGTGCGAAAGGCATGCCCGACTTATCAACCAGACGGGTTTTTCTTCAACAGATGACGTGGTGCAGCACGACTTGTGCCTTTCCTTAAGGCAGCAACTTGGGCGGGCCAATCCGGACCCAACCCGATTTAGACGGGTTTGGGTTGAAATTTTGACTATATGAGATGGGCTTGGGTTGGAAAATTCCAACCCGAATTAAGGCAGAGACTTCGGGCAACCCAATCCAACAGTAACCCGATCATTTAATAAATAAATATTTAATATTGTATAATATAGAATAAATCCGATTAGAATTCTTTGATCTATTGGATTATCCGCTAAATACAAGTTGAGGTCGCACTATGGTGACACTTTGATAGTCATTTATCCTTCTTCTAATGGTCACCGTTGGATGAAAATTTATCCATCCAACAATCTACTATCACCTATATAAGAATGCAAAGAACTGCTTTATGCGTTGTATTATTGCACAGAAAATGTTATATATTGATTATTTCTTCTCTACCATATTGACACCGGCCAACCCGAAGGGTTGGGCTTGGAAAGTTCAATCCGACCTCGGGTTGGGTTGGGCTTAAGCAAAGGATTTAACCTCTTGGGTTGGGTCTGGGTTAACCCCTGAACCCGCCCGAGTTGCAACCCTACCTCTGCTAAGTCTTAGGAGATCGGTGGTGGGCCTGGTGGCTCGCGACTTCAACTTTCCACATGTCATTCAGAGAGATGGAGATGACTCTTTTGGACGTGCAGCAGATACTAGGGTTAGCCATCATTGGTCTCCTAGGGCCTGTTTGTATTTGGTCAACAGACTAACTAGTAAAGTAAATCAGATTAAAATTTTACTTTACTGCTGTTTGGATTCAAAAAGTTGTAGTAAAGTAAATGGTAGGAGATTTACTATTAGCCAAAAAGTTTTACTTGGAAAGAGCCAAGTAAAATTTTTGATTTACTAGTAAAAGGCTCCGTTGATTATGCCATATCAGCCAATGGCACAATCAAGAAAGCATCACATAATAGATTCAATTATTTGGGGAGTGACATGTGACATTACCGGCTGCCTTGCATCGCCGCCACCGGCCACCACCCCGTCGTCCACCACCCGGCCGGCCACCACCACCCCACCGGCCACCACAATCTCGTCGCCCACTACCCCGCCCGCCAATACAAACAATAAGAAGTAAAGCAGATTTACTAGTCGACTGAGAGATTTACTAGCCCACATCTGATTTACTAGCCTTTACTTTGCAGGTTCGAAAAATGAACAAGCCCCTAATGGTTGTACCTGGACCGCCAGCTCTTTAGCTCTTTGGTGCGATCAGCTGATCTTGGAGTGCTTAGGTGAGCTAACATCTCAAAAGTTAAAATCACAATAAGAGAGAACAGGGGACACTAAGCTTTATCGTGGTTTGGCTGAAAGAAAGCCTAAGTCCACACTGCAGAGTTTTGTGTTATTTCTCCATAGGGTCCCTAATTACATATAGTGCAGGGATGGCTTAACAGCTCCCTGAAATCTGAAATCTGTTACAACTAAATTGGGTAGAGAATCCCAACAAAAAATAGAATCCCGTAGATGATAAATGGGAAGGTTGTTGTCGATCCTCGTGTTTGACAGGCTGGAGGCCAGTACGCCAAGTTCAATACCCCCCCTTAAGATGGAGCATGGATGTCAGACATGCCTAGCTTGCCAAGAAGAAGGAGGATCCGGTCTTTTCCAAGGGCTTTGGTAAATATATCGGCTAATTGGTTGGCGGTTGGCAGATACGAAGGCTTGATGAGTCCATCATTGATTTTGTCATGAACAAAGTGGCAATCTACTTCAATATGTTTAGTTCGTTTATGAAAAACGGGATTTGAAGCGATGTGGAGGGCGGCTGTGTTATCACAATGAAGGGTGATTGGTGTTGAATGAGGAATGTGAAGGTCATGGCGAAAAGATTTTAACCAAAGTAATTCACAACAGAGGAAGGCCATGGAACGATATTCTGCTTCACATGAAGAGTGGGCAATAGTTGCCTGCTTCTTTGTTTTCCAGGAGATAGGATAGGAACCAAGCATTGTACAATACCCGCTCGTTGAGCGACGAGTCATGGGGTAGCTTGCCCAATCAGAGTCGCAGTAGCCTGTGAGATGAAGCAAGCCGGTAGACGGTAAGAGAATACCTTTACCGGGAGTGCCTTTGAGGTATCTGAGTAGGCGAAGAGCAGCAGGGTAATGGGGTTGAAGAGGTTTATGCATGAACTGACTCAAGATGTGAACTGAGTAGGTAATGTCAGGATGGGTAATAGTTAAATAAATAAGACGCCTAACTAAATAACGATAGTTAGAAGGATTCTCCAAGGGTATCCCATCGTTATCAGAAAGTTTGAGATGTTGTTCCATCGGAAAAGCCACCGGTCACGCACCAAGGAGGCCGGTGTCGGTAAGCAAGTTGAGGATGCACTCGCATTGGTTAAAAATGATGACTTTGGAGGAGCGGGCAACTTCAATACCGAGAAAGTATTTGAGGTTGCCCAAGTCCTTGATGTGAAAATTGGCAGCAAGTACATACTTAAGTGCGTTAATGCCATCGGAATCGTCCCCAATAATAACTATATCGTCGACATAAACAAGGACGTGGACACAACCTGCTTTAGTAAATTTGCTAGAAAGGGAGTAATCGACTTTGGAGAAGGCAAAACCGTGATAGGCTAAATCAGTGGAAAGCTTAAAAAACCTATTGCGGGAGGTTTATTTTAAACGATAAAGAGACTTTTGTAAACGGCAAACAAAGCTAGGTGGCACATCAGAAATGCCAGGAGGAAGTTTCATATAGACCTTTCGTCTAAATCGACATGGAGAAAGGTGTAATTGACCTCTAACTGAAATAGTTTTCAATTTTTGATGGAGGCAATGGCCAATAGGCATCTAACTATAACAAGTTTAGCAACAAGCGCAAATATTTCATGATAGTTTAGGCCCTCAAGTTAGGTGTAGCCTTTCGCGAGAAGGCGCGCTTTGTAGCGTTCGACGGAGCCGTTGGGTATGTATTTAGTTTTATATACCCACTTACAACCAATGGCGTATTTGCCATGGGGAAGTGGAGAGAGACATCCAGTGTTATTGGCCTCGAGGGCTTGAAGTTCAACAGTCATAGCTTTGTGCCAATGCGGTGATTTATTTACATGAGCAAAGGTGGTGGGTGTTGGGATTGATGTGTTCTAAGCTTGTAAAACTTTATGTTTTGGTCTAACAAAGATTGATAGTTATTATTATATGAGATGCATATAGGTGCGTAACGTAGTTACGTGTTCTTTTAAGAACAGAGAGCCATGGTTATATGGTAGTCCACTGAGTTGAAACCTGAGTGGATTGGTCCCATATAATCTAAATAAGTTCGCAGCTATGATCAGGTTGGTCGCCTCATCATGATAAGCTGTTGGCGATGACAGTTCATGGGATGTCTTCACCATGGTCATCACCAGGCACAGTGTCTGTGGCTGAACGGAACTAACACGGTGTATAGATCAGTGAGCAGACACTGGTACACTAAGCCGTGTTTCTGCTTAGGATAAAACGGTCCTAAACCCTGAGGAACCACGTCTGATGGACTAACCAGTTGTGTGGTGCTTTGGCGCACCAATATGTGAGGATCCATATGCAGTGATCCAAAACCACGGTGTACTGGGTTACCCGGCTGGCGTTGCATTAGCGTGTCACTCCTGCAGGTCATCCACACCCCTGATGGGAGGTGCGTTCCTTGGTGTGACTTACACTGTACCAAACCCAGGCCTGGTGGTCATCAGTTTGACTGTTGACCGGGTTCGATTACTCGATGGGGTAATCAGAGGTACGATGTATAGGTCAACCTGGAAGGAACCAAGTCATATGATCATTCGAATCTGACGGTAGTCTTCACCGCTCGAAGTGAATCATGGCATCAAGTGGAGGGACAGCGGGTTTACCACTACTAAGCGGAGAGCAGGGGTATGATGGAGAACATAGTAAGTCTGGGTGAATTGGAGTGCAGCCTGCGTCGCACTCTGGGTGGCTACGCAGGTTAACTCGAGCTCAGAGGATCGATGGTACACTCGGGTAGTGTGTCGATCGAGCTTGAGTTGGAAGCCATGAACCCCGGTCCCTGATGGTTCCACCTTATCAACATTATGTACGGTTCTTGAACCGTCTCCTCGGAACACCATAAGCAAGAGGAAGAAAGAAGTATACGCTCCGTGTGTGCTTGGCACTAGAGCACGGTAGATGCGTAACTATATGCGAGTACTAAGGGTTGTCCCAGAGACTAGTACGGAGTCGCATGTAGTAATCCCTAGCCATAAGTGAACTTCGCTGCATAGGTGCGATGCACCGGGTTATGTTGCGAGTTGACTAGTTGACTTTGCTAGAGGCACCCTAAGGTGGCCTCAGTTAATAGTAGGTAACTAGTAAAGATCACTTAAGAAGTGGCCGCTAGGTATCGCACGCTAGAAATGATCAAAATTAGGCGTCGGGGCGTTTTGGTAAAAACCTCACTCTGCCGGACCTCACTGTTGGCCGACCCTAGTGGTGTGACACCTTGCTAGGGCCGGCCCTATGATGTAGGGATAAGAATCCCTCATCTATAGGGCCGGCCATATAGATAGGGATGGGGCGATAAAAACGGTTAAGATCGAGCCCTAAAAAGTGGGAAAATGGATAAATACGCGGAGAGATAAAAAGGAGATAATGAAGAGATAATAAGAGGGGGTCATTATCCCCTTGGATCCTTATCCAAGGGGGTTGGCCGGCCCTATAAAAGGACCTATGGGGCACCGGCCCCATGTGCTAGAAAATTCGAACCCCCCCTCCTCTCATCTCTCTAGTTCTCTCCCGTTTTATCTCCCGTTTCCCGCTTGCTACTTCGTCTTCCTCGCGTGGAGTTCTGAAGAAGGAGAAGGGTCGTTCTTCGGAGTCACTTAGAGATTCGAGAGCGACGTTCCGTGCATCGTGTGAGATCGGGTGAACAAGAAGGCAACATCTCCATTCGTACCATCGGCATCTTCGCGAACGATCTTCCGTCTCCATCGACAAAGAAGACAATTCTCCACGGTTAAAAGATCCGTACGAAAGGTATGTGTAATCTAATATGTAGATCTAGCGAGCATTATGATTTGCATGCATGCTAGTTAATCATTATGCTAGATTGCCGTTAGGGGTTTTCGATTCTCGTGCATACACATGCACACATATGTAGATTAGTTTCCATGAAAGTTTAAATAGTGTAACGTGCACCATGAACGGTCTTTCGACCGCCAAATCGCTTCCGCTGTGAGCCTCTGACCCGGATTAACTTCCAACAATTGGTATCAGAGCCGTATTAGTGGTGTGCGTTTCACGTTTTTTCATGAAACCAACATGTGTGCGCATGATAAATGCGTGAGATCATCGGGGTTCTTACGCTTAGATCATGCATATGTATAGATTGTGCTTGTTCTATTAATCATTCTTGCAGGGCGCTGCTATAAAAAATCTAGATCTATGCTTTGTGCTTGCTACCGGGGGTCGGACCCCGAGTTAGCAATTGTCTGGATTTGCTTTCTGTGTGTGGATATATAATTGAGCCTTAGATTGGGCGAGTGATGGGGGTTGACCATCCTTGGTTTCCCATGGCCTTTTTCTAGGTGTGTTTTCTTTTCTTTCTAGGAAATTGTGTACGAGCGAGTACTTGCTCGAAGCGTACTAGACTTTTTTAGTTACAGATCGAGAAAAAAGATGTGCTAAAGAAATCCACCATCGGGAGCGGAAGCGGAACCCTGGAGGATGAAGATGATCCGGCAAAGTGTTCGCGAGCGCGACGGAGGAGCCGGACCGAGAAACCTTGCGAAGAAAGCTAGAGGCCTGCGCTGTGCTAATTTGGTTCAGGGGTCGGACCCTGAACTTAATTCAGTTTTAATGGTTGCTTTCTTTAATTAGTTCTTTATGCTTCATATCGAACCCCGATGAGATAATATGATTATCAGTTTTCAGAGGGATGCCTTTCCCCTCCGGTCCAAGCGACTGTTTGAGGATAGGATCCCGCTAGATGACGTCTATTATTTATTTGACTTTTGATGTTAGTGGGATCCCATCACATATGGTTATGCCACCATTAGGTCAACACCCGATTAGTCGGGTGTGCCTATTTGGCCAGCATCGAAATCAAAGATGAGATGGAGATCCATTGAACATCAATTGTCAAATCTATAAGCGAGGCGCCATGACTAGTGGGAGTCCTTTCCAATGAGTCTGACTCTAAGATTAGCTCCAGAGTATTAGCGTGATAACCAATTTTGCAAAGCATCGATATTCTTGGAATATGTAATGTGACCCTTGATAGGGGTGTGCATCGGTTCGAAACCGACCTATTTAGGCAAAACCCAAACCGATCCAACCTAGGTCGGTTTTGAGAATTTACAATCCGATCCAAACCGATTGAGACTGGAATCCAATCCAATCCAATTAAAGTCGGTTTGGATTGGATTGGATGGTCGGTTTGGGCTTTGGCCCATATGCTTACTAGCTTTTTTTTTATTTATTTGGACATAGTTTCAACTTTAAAATAATTATTTTAAAAATTATAAAATGATACTACATTACTTACCAAAATACCAAGTTATCAACAACAATACCATTATGTCCACAATATTTATATCCATTAAATATTAAAAACTACAAAGTACAGTTTTAACAATTGAACAAAAGTTCACAACAGTTACCACTAAATTAGTAATTTATAAACCGGAGTCCGATTGGGTTCGGTTCGGTTCGGTTTATGTCGGTTTTTAATTGATAAATCCGATAACTGATCCAATCATATCGGTTTTGAGAAATCCTGATCCAATCCAATCCGTTGAGTGTGTCAAAACCGATCAAATTCGGTTGGTTTGGTTTGGTTCGGTCGGTTTGGTCGGTTTGGTTTGGATCCTGCACACCCCTAACCCTTGAATGGAGAAATCCACTTGAGGCAGGGACTATGATATTCCGAGAGTGATTAATGCTATGCGAAGGGCTTGAACGCTAGTGGGAGCATGGTGTGACCAAGGTCTAGTATTTAGGAGGTCGCTACCTTTGCATTTGCATAAATTCATACTTGCAAAATAACCCTCATATATTTATAAGGGATGTAATAGAGGACTTTTAGAGATCCTCTGGCCTCCACGGCTAATCACTTCGTACTCGGGTGGAAGGGCATAACTCAACAACCCCCTCGGGTGAGAGCTGTGTTTTTCTATGCCAAGCTACTTAGTGATCTCCTTCGGGATATGGCGATTACGGTGCCAAGTGTTCAGGCTTTACTCACCCTCGTGGGGGCCGTTAGAATTCTCGTGCCGTAATTGCCTAAGCTCGTGGGTAAGCATCCTAAGTACACGTGAGGTATTCGTTGCGAAGACAACGGTGATCACGTGGTACTGGCCAAAAGATAACCATGGTCCATCAAAGCCCGTAGTTGGCAGATTTGGATAGGGTCAAGGGAAAGACCCGTGTAAGCAGAAAACCTGCACACTGCCCCCTCGGACAGGTGTAGCCTACTCCGAGATCTTACATACATGGTTAATTAATCCATAGAGATGGCTTCGCTTGAGGGTAGCGTTGACATATGGATATAATTAGCTTGTTTTAAAAATCCATAAAATAAGTTTTTTCATGCATCTCATATATTCAGTCTTTTATTTTCAGATGACCAAGTTAGACCCCCTGTCCGCTATCCTAAATGACCACAAACTTACCGGTCCCAACTATGAGGACTGGAAGCGCAACCTGTACCTAGTCTTAAGGATAGGTAAACACATGTCAGCCCTGAATGACCCTGAGCCAGATTTGCCAGGACCCAATGCCACAGAGGCACAGTTAAAGGCTTTCACTGACTGGAAGGAATCTAATGAAATATGTAAATGCTATATTATAGCATCCTTGCAAACAACTCTGCAGAAGCAAGTCGAGGAGATGCCCGACGCTTCTGACATGATGTTGTATCTGAAGGAGATGTTTGAAGGTCACAATCGCGTTACGCGATACCTTACCATCAAGAAACTCGTCGGCACTAAGATGTCCAATGGGACGCTGGTTCGGTAACACATGATGAAAATGTTTGGGTTCCAGAATAAACTAGCTACCATGGACATTGTGCTAGAAGGCGAGGTGATGATAGACATCGTCCTCTCGTTACTGTCTGGAGCCTTTAAAGGCTTTGTCACCAACTTTAATTTAAACAAGTTAGCTATGATAAATGCAGAGCTTCTGGGAGCTCTCCAGGCAGCTGAGGATGGCTTCAAGCAGAAGGGCGAAGCACTTCACGTGCAACGCAGATCCTTCAAGAAGCCTGGTAAACCTCAAGGCAAGAGACATAAGAAGAAACCTAAGTCAGTGCCTGTGCAGGACTCTGATGGGGCCTCTGGGTCTGGAGAATCAAAGAAATCGGGCACGAAGTGTTTTCGGTGTGGCCAGAAGGGTCATTGGAAGAAGGACTGCAAGAAGCCTCAGAATGCTGGAGAAGGTAATTTACAACTCTTAGTTGTTGAATCATTTCTTTCAAGTAATAGTTCTTTTGCTAGTTGGATTGTGGATTCAGGATCCACTAATCATGCCTGTAACTCTCTTCAGGGGTTTCGGGAAAGCAGAAGGTTGCTTGATGGAGAGGTGACCTTGAGCATGGGAACTGAGGCTGTGGCTGCTGCTGAAGCTATTGGAGATGTTACTCTTAGTTTTTCGAATAATAAGACTTTGACTCTTAGAGATGTCTTTTATGTACCGTCCTTGCAACGTAACTTAATTTCTGTTTCTTCTTTAGTTAATGAAGGTTATTCAGTTTATTTTGATACTTCTGGTGTGTCTTTTAAACTGAATGGAACTTTTATAATAAGAGGAATGGTTTAGAATCATCTCTATATTGTCAGTCCTAAATTTGAGAAAGATAACATAATAACTTCAGCATTTAATGTTAATTCATCTAAGCGTAAGAAACCTTCGGAGAATTTAACCCAATTGTGGCACTTACGGCTTGGGCATATTGCCTTAGATAGGATCCATAGGTTGGTAAAGGCCGGGCTTCTGGAAACAGATCCTACGGAGATCCTTCCCACCTGTGAATCCTGCCTGGAAGGCAAGATGACCAAGAGGGCCTTCAAAGGCCAAGGAGTGAGAGTTACTGAGGTATTGGAGTTAATCCATTCAGATGTATGTGGACCCATGAGCGTCAAGGCGATAGGAGGCCATGAGTACTTCATCACTTTTACAGATGATTACTCAAGATATGGTTACATTTACCTTATGCATCGGAAGTCGGAATCCTTTGACATGTTCAAAGAGTTCAGGGCTGAAGTAGAAAAGCAGACAAGTAAATGTATAAAAACCCTTCGATCTGATCGAGGAGGTGAATACCTATCTAACGAGTTCCTTGGGTATTTGGTGGAGCATGGGATAACATCCCAGTTAACTGCTCCAGGTACCCCACAACAGAATGGAGTCTCTGAGAGAAGGAATCGAACCTTGTTGGACATGGTTCGAAGCATGATGAGTTATGCCTGTTTACCAATGACCTTTTGGGGATATGCCCTTCAGACAGCAGCATATGTTCTGAACCACGTTCCGTCTAAATCAGTGCCTCAGACCCCTAGAGAACTGTGGTCAAGGCAAAAGCCAACACTACAGCATTTCAGAATATGGGAATGTCCTGCACATGTGCGGATAGACAAGAGGGAAAAGATGGAGCCAAAGTCCAAAGCATGTCTGTTTGTAGGGTATCCCAAAGAGACTAAAGGTGAACTATTTTATGATCCTGAGGAAAAGAAGGTAATCGTTTCAACGAATGCCATTTTCCTAGAACATGATTATGTTATGGACCACAAGCCTGCAAGTAAGGTAGTTCTGGATGAGCTACTGGGTACTAGATCAGAGAGCGCATCCGAAAGCATAGTGGGAGCTGACATTACAGACACTAATATACCAGAAACTGTAGAACCTATTCATCCTATAATACCACCACCACCTCGTCGCAGTGGGAGAAGCATCAGAGCTCCTGACAGATACTATGGAGAGACCTTATTGGTTGATCCAGAGGGTCAGGAGGATGACCCACTGAGCTACGATGAGGCAGTGGGAGCTTCTGACAGCTCTGACTGGCAAAAGGCTATGGAGGCAGAAATTGAATCAATGTCCCATAACGCAGTCTGGACTCTTGTTACACCATCATCCAATATTAAACCTATTGGGTGTAAGTGGGTGTATAAGAAGAAGAGAGGATCTGATGGTACAATAGAGACTTATAAAGCTAGATTAGTTGCCAAGGGTTATACCCAGAGAGAAGGGATCGACTTTGACGAAACCTTCTCGCCGGTAGCTATGATAAAATCTATTCGGATCCTCCTATCCATTGCAGCCCATTACAACTGGGAGATCTGGCAAATGGATGTCAAGACAGCATTCCTCAATGGAAATTTGGAAGAAGACATTTATATGATTCAGCCACCAGGCTTTGAGTCAGAGGGTCAGGAACATCTAGTTTGCAAGTTGCAGAAGTCCATTTATGGACTAAAGCAAGCATCTAGAAGTTGGAACATCCGTTTTGATCAGGCAATCCAGTCGTATGGATTTACTCAAAATGAGGATGAACCATGTGTATACAAGAGGATTGATAAGACCACAGTAGTATATTTGATACTTTACGTAGACAATATTCTACTCATTGGAAATGATGTAGGAACATTGTCAACAGTAAAGGTCTGGTTGTCAACACAGTTCGATATAAAAGACCTAGGTGAAGCGAGTTATGTTTTGGGGATCAAGGTAACACGTGATCGCCAGAACAGGATTCTCTCGCTATCACAGGCTGCGTATATAGATAAGGTTATGGCTAGATTTGACATGCAAAACTCCAAGAAGGGTTTTGTGCCATTTAGACATGGCGTAAAATTGTCTAAGGATCAATGTCCTAAGACACCTGAGGAGAGAACAGAAATACAGAAGATACCTTATGCTTCGGCATTAGGTAGTCTAATGTATGCTATGCATTGTACAAGGCCTGATATCTGTTTCGCAGTAGGAATGATGGGTCGGTTTCAGTCGAATCCGGGTCCAGACCACTGGACAACAGTGAAGTGTATACTCAAGTACCTTCGTAGAACAAGGGACTATGAGTTGGTTTACACTGCACAAGAATTGACGCCGATTGGATACACAGATTCTGACTTTATGTCAGATTTGGAATCCAGGAAGTCGACATCAGGTTTTGTGTTTATGCTAGGAGGAGCAGCGGTTAGTTGGCAGAGTGTGAAGCAGAAATGCATCGCAGACTCTACCACAGAGGCTGAGTATGTTGCATCGTGCGAGGCAGCCAAAGAGGCGGTATGGCTCAAGAAATTCCTTACGGATTTGGGTTGCGTACCAGAGGCCCAGTTACCTATTGTGCTTTACTGCGATAATAGTGGGGCGGTAGCACAAGCAAAGGAGCCAAGACATCACCAAAAGGGGAAGCACATCGAGCGCAAGTTCTACTTGATTAGGCAGTTTCAAAAGCAAGGGCGAGTAGCGGTGACACAGATTGCATCTACAGATAATGTTGCTGATCCTTTCACAAAGGCAATACCTACCAAGGCATTCGAGCGACATGTGGACGCGATGGGAGTCAAAACCGTTTTGCTTCGCTAGACCAAGTGGGAGATTGTTGGGATTGATGTGTTCTAAGCTTGTAAAACTTTATGTTTTGGTCTAATAAAGATTGATAGTTATTATTATATGAGATACATATAGGTGCGTAACATAGTTACGTGTTCTTTTAAGAATAGAGAGCCATGGTTATATGGTAGTCCACTGAGTTGAAGACTGAGTGGATTGGTCCCATATAATCTAAATAAGTTCGCAGCTATGATCAGGTTGGTCACCTCATCATGATAAGCTGTTGGCGATGGCAGTTCATGGGATGTCTTCACCATGGTCATCACCAGGCACAGTGTCTGTGGCTGAACGGAACTAACACGGTGTACAGATCAGTGAGCAGACACTGGTACACTAAGCCGTGTTTCTGCTTAGGGTAAAACGGTCCTAAACCCTGAGGAACCACGTCTGATGGACTAACCAGTTGCGTGGTGCTTTGGCGCACCAATATGTGAGGATCCATATGAAGTGATCCAAAACCACGGTGTACTGGGTTACCCGGCTGGCGTTGCATTAGCGTGTCACTCCTGCAGGTCATACACACCCCTGATGGGAGGTGCGTTCCTTGGTGTGACTTACACTGTACCAAACCCAGGCCTGGTGGTCATCAGTTTGACTGTTGACCGGGTTCGATTACTCGACGGGGTAATTAGAGGTACGATGTATAGGTCAACCTGGAAGGAACCAAGTCATATGATCATTCGAGTCTGACGGTAGTCTTCACCGCTCGAAGTGAATCATGGCATCAAGTGGAGTGACAGCGGGTTTACCACTACTAAGCGGAGAGCAGGGGTATGATGGAGAACATAGTAAGTCTGGGTGAATTGGAGTGCAGCCTGCGTCGCACTCTGGGTGGCTACGCAGGTTAACTCGAGCTCAGAGGATCGATGGTACACTCGGGTAGTGTGTCGATCGAGCTTGAGTGGAAGCCATGAACCCCGGTCCCTGATGGTTCCACCTTATCAACATTATGTACGGTTCTTGAACCGTCTCATCGGAATACCATAAGCAAGAGGAAGAAAGAAGTATACGCTCCGTGTGTGCTTGGCACTAGAGCACGGTAGATGCGTAACTATATGCGAGTACTAAGGGTTGTCCCCGAGACTAGTACGGAGTCGCATGTAGTAATCCCTAGCCATAAGTGAACTTCGCTGCATAGGTGCGATGCACCGGGTTATGTTGCGAGTTGACTAGTTGACTTTGCTAGAGGCACCCTCAGGTGGCCTCAGTTAATAGTAGGTAACTAGTAAAGATCACTTAAGAAGTGGCCGCTAGGTATCGGACGCTAGAAATGGTCAAAATGAGGCGTCGGGGCGTTTTGGTAAAAACCTCACTCTGCCGGACCTCACTGTTGGCCGACCCTAGTGGTGTGACACCTTGCTAGGGCCGGCCCTATGATGTAGGGATAAGAATCCCTCATCTATAGGGCCGGCCATATAGATAGGGATGGGGCGATAAAAACGGTTAAGATCGAGCCCTAAAAAGTGGAAAAACGGATAAATACGCGGAGAGATAAAAATGAGATAATGGAGAGATAATGAGAGGGGGTCATTATCCCCTTGGATCCTTATCCAAGGGGGTTGGCCGGCCCTATAAAAGGACCTATGGGGCGCCGGCCCCATATGCTAGAAAATCCGAACCCCCCCTCCTCTCATCTCTCTAGTTCTCTCCCGTTTTATCTCCCGTTTCCCGCTTGCTACTTCGTCTTCCTCGCGTGGAGTTCTGAAGAAGGAGAAGGGTCGTTCTTCGGAGGCACTCAGAGATCCGAGAGCGACGTTCCGTGCATCGTGTGAGATCGGGTGAACAAGAAGGCAACATCTCCATTCGTACCATCGGCATCTTCGTGAACGATCTTCCGTCTCCATCGACAAAGAAGACAATTCTCCGTGGTTAAAAGATCCGTACGAAAGGTATGTGTAATCTAACATGTAGATCTAGCGAGCATTATGATTTGCATGCATGCTAGTTAATCATTACGCTAGATTGCTGTTAGGGGTTTTCGATTCTCGTGCATACACATGCACACATATGTAGATTAGTTTCCATAAAAGTTTAAATAGTATAACGTGCACCATGAACGGTCTTTCGACCGCCAAATCGCTTCCGCTGCGAGCCTCTGACCCGGATTAACTTCCAACAGTGGGGTTATAGGAAGAGATGATAGCAGCAACATAAGATCGATGAGTAGGAACCAGATGCAAATACGTGAGACATGAAGAAATGGGATGAGCCGTGGAACATTGACCCGCTGAGGTGTATATATCGGAGGTAACAAAATCATTTAAGTAGGGTGGCGGGCGTGAGATCCGATCAGAATGACGGAGTACTGGAACAGGGTCGGGTGCAATGGCATTGGGTATAGCGGTATCGGGTGCGGCGGGGCCAAGTGAGGTGGGCTCGGCAACAGCATAGCGGGGTGTAGTTGGCTCGGGTAAGGAATGGCCAGGTGAGGCAATATCAGGTGCTGGGGGACCGCGTGCATCTGGGTCAGTCGTTGCCGGTAGAGGTTGGTTAGTCATGGCTGTCTTATGGCTAGGGTTGCCAGGAAAAATGTTGGAGGGTGCATCTAAAAAGAATGAAGGATGAATGGTTGGTATGTCATCATGGATCTCGATGGTCGGTAGTGGTAAAGCAAGTGAAGGAGCTGGATTGATACCGCTGAAAGGAAAGATGTGTTCATGAAAGATTACATCACGGCTAACGTAAATCTTTTTGGAGGCTAGGTCATAGATACAATATCCCTTTTGACCGAGAGGGTACCCAAGAAAGATACCGGAAAGGGCACGAGCATCAAAATTATGGGAAACATAAGAATTCAGATCATAACAAAGGCATCCTAAAACTCTAAGGTGGTCGTAAGAGGGTGTTGACCCTAAAAGAACCTCTTGAAGACATTTCCAAGATAGCAATTTTGTGGGTATCTTATTAATAAGGTAGGTAGCGGTGAGGACGCAGTCTCCCCAAAAGATAAGGGGTAGATTTGCTTGGAAGCGAAGGGCACAGGCCACGTAAAGTAAGTGGCGGTGCTTGCGCTCTACTACACCATTTTGTTGGCTAGTATGGATGCAGCTCCGCTGATGAATGATTCCATGATCATAAAGAAAACCATGCAGATCATTAGCGAGATATTATTGCTCATTGTCGGTTCGAAAAATCTTAACAGGGGTATTAAATAGCGTCTTGACAAGCAAAATGAAGTTACAGAGAATTGATTGTGTTTCCGATTTCTGACGTATCAAAGAGACCCAAGTAGCACAAGAGAAGTCATCTACTATGGTGAGAAAATAATGAGCTCCTGATAAAAAAGCAACACGGTAGCCACCGCAAATATCACGATGAATTATATGAAAAACATACTTACTGGAGATAGAACTATTTGGGAAAGGAGTCTAGTTTGTTTAGCGAAGGGGCAAACATAATCTGAAGAGATAAAAATGCCAGGTATTAACTTAGATAGAAGCTGCAAACACTCGTATGAGGGATGTCCTAAATACCAATACCAGGGATCGAAGGCAAGAATACGAATAGTACAGGCGACAGTGTTGGCATGGAGCGGTTCCAAGACGTAAAGACCTCCACGAAGTTTACCCAGTCCAATCGTCTTTTTCGATTGAAGGTCATAGATCATGCAATGATTATGATGAAAAATAGCAACACAAAATATTGCCTTAATTAATTGAGGAATGGATAAAAGATTGAGATTGAAAGAAGGGACATAAAGAACGTCATGTAGACGAAGACCATTTGGCAGATCCATAGTTCTTGTAAAAGAGATAGTAGCAGTATGTCCATTGGGCAAGGTAAAAGGAGATATATTGGATTGGGACTTGAGAGAAGTATATAAGGATTTGGAGTATACCATATGGTGACTAGCTCTAGTATCAATAATCCAATGATCAGTAGAAGAAGTGGTGAGGCAAGCAATATTACCAGAAATGGTATCACCTGAGGAGGAAGGGTTGTTAGGCACGACTGTGGCAAGTAAGGCCATTAGTTGCTAGTACTGTTCATGGGAGATGACTGGAGGTTCTTTATGGTATTTCATTTCGCTGGTAGATCCGACAATGGGTTGGCTGCGCCCATTGCGGTGGCTATTGTTGGGCTGATTAAACTTGGCCTTCCCTTGTAGGCATTGATTGTTGTTCTTAGGTGGAAAACCATGGAGGAGAAAGCATCGATCGATGGTATGGTTGTCCCTTTTGTAATGATCGCAATGGAGAGGCCGTCTATCCGAGGTACCGGATCGGTTTATATTGAAAGCTGCGGCCTCATGAGAAGGAGTACCCATATGAAGATCTTGGTGTCGCTCTTCCTGAAGCAGCAGCAAGTACACACGCCTGACTGTAGGCAGAGGATCCATCAGAAGGATCTAGCTACGTATTGATCTGTAACTTTCATTTAATCCCATGAGGAATTGCATGACTTGTTCTCTTTGAAGAATAGTAGTTAGTTCTTTAGAAGACCCACAAGTACAGGGTGGAATGACATTGTAGGAAGAAAGTTCATCCCACAATGCCTTGAGTCCAGTAAAATAGGATGCGATGGATGAGGTGGCCTTGGAGATGAGTAGCGATGGTGCGGGACATTTGGAATATTTGAGGAGAATTTTGCTAGGAAAGACAATCACTAAATTCAACCCATACCTCTCGTGCCTTCTCTGCATACATCACATTGTTGGCGATGTCGTTGTGGACTAAGTTAAGGATCCAAGAATATACCATCTTGTTGCACCTCTCCAATTGAGTTGCTTTGAGATCTAAAGACTTAGGTTTCTCAAAAATGCCATCTACGAATCCGAATTTGTTCTTGGCAAGAAGTGTCATCCAAACTGCGCGCGACCATGTCGCATAATTTTCACCTGTCAGATTTTGGATGACAATGGAGTTTCCAAGATTATTGGAATGATGAAGGAAATATGGTGATTCGGTGTTGGTATTGGTATCTTTTGCAGTATCAGTCATGGTGGAAGAAAAAGGAAGAAAGATGAGGTCAACAAGGTAAGAGGAGGATCATGTAAGCTTGATGAACGACGGGATCTCCGGCCTGACCATCGACCCGTTGCCGATCATCTAACTTCAGGACCTTCGCTCTGATACCAAGTTAAAATCACAATAAGAGAGAACAGGGGACACCAAGGTTTATCGTGGTTTGGCTGAAAGAAAGTATATGTCCACACTGCAAAGTTTTGTGTTATTTCTCCATTAGGGTCCCTGCATGATTACATATAGTGCAGGGATGGCTTAATAGCTCCCTAAAATCTGAAATCTGTTACAACTAAATTGGGTAGAGAATCCCAACAAAAAAAAGAATCCCGTAGATGATAAACGGGAAGGTTGTTGCCGATCCCCTCTTGTCGATCCTCGTGCTTGACAGGCTGGAGGCCGGTACACCAAGTTCAATATCCAAATAGACATGGAGTTTAGCAGGTCCCCTAGCCGACAACCACCAACTCCGTTGGCTGGACCACCGCCTGCCACCCTGTTGTCAATGACCACCTCGCCTCCGGGTTGCCTACCTCTTACCGGCGACCATTGTCAACCGCCGCACACCACCGTCCGCCGCTTGCCGTGCCATTTCCCATCACCAGTTGTGTCGCCATGTGCGGCCGATGTACCACTACCGAGCTCAGACTCCCTTTTAAAGTAATAGGGCCGAAGCCCATTATATATGAGCCCAGGCAATTGTGGGTTATAAGCTAAGTAGGCTTAAGCCCCTTCCTATTCCTGAAATGATCAGGCCGAAATTTATCTTAAATGGGCCTACACCATTTCTGTGCACTTAAGGAAAGAAGCCCAGTATGTGGGCATAACTCAAATGTCTAGGCCCATCCTAACATGTGAGCCCAATGCTATTGGGTTAAAGCCCATTAATACAATGATATAGTAACCCACGTGATGAAAAGTATGACATATTTCTCTAGGCAATCCAACATTGTTACTAAATACATACCTATAGCCTTATTTTGCCTAACATACCATTTCGGCAATATCTTGGCCAAATGAACTCAAAATATGATTCCGATTGCCGTCACGAACTCATGGCATCGGTTCGATCAATCAACACTAAAACTCTAATAAAATTACCCCTGAGCCCAATCTATTCAAAGAATTACATTTAGGTCCCTAGGTATTAGTTAAATTATATCTTTGATGTAAGGACTCAGAATCGAGTTTCGTTTTTGAAAAATCCCTCTTGACAAAACCACCAATAATCCTACAGTGGTAACCTGAAAGGGTTAATAAAAGGTAAAAAATAATCATTTTGTCCTAGGGGTATAATGAACATAACTTTATCAATCGGAATCTGAAATTGATTACGTTTGCGTTCATCTATTCGTAGAATCGAACTCTAGATGTTGGTCAAGTAAGTCTAATAAGATGGTTATATTGTTATTAGAGTGTACATTCAAAAATAAACGATAAATCTCGAGAGAGGCCAACACTTGTATCAAAACTAGGTAGGGAGACTTTGCCTATATATTTCTTTAATCATTTACATGTAAGAATATAAGGATGTTTCATGAATGATGTGGATTGTCTAATGAGTATAAAAGCTTGACCATCTGCAGATTGGGCTAGCTCGATTAGCCCTAGATGTGGGTCTGTCTCTATTGTGGCCTAAAATATGATCCCGGGTGTGGGGTTGTCCTTGACTTTGGCCTAAAATATGATCCTGGGTGTCGAGTTGTCCTGGCTGTGGGCGCAAATTTTGGCAACAAGCCCACAGAGACTACCGCGGGACCAACCAGCCCTGCCTGGCGGGCCCACAGAGACTACCGCGGGACCCACCAGCCCTGCCTGGTGGGCCCACAGAGACTACCGCGGGACCCACCAGCCCTGCCTGGTGGGCCTACAGAGATTACCATGAGACCCACCAGCCCTGCTTGGAGGATCCCCAGAGGCAACGGCGGGACCCACCGGCCCTGCCTGGTGGGCCCACATAGACTACCGCGGGACCCACCGGCCCTGCCTGGTGGGCTGGTGGGCCCACAGAGACTATCGCGGGACCCACCGACCCTGCCTGGTGGGCCCACAGAGACTACCGCGGGACCCACCGGCCCTGCCTGGTGGACCCACAGAGACTACCGCGGGACCCAGCAGCCCTGCCTAGAGGACCCACAGAGACTACCGCAGGACCCACCGGCCCTGCCTGGCGATCCCACCGAGACTACCGCGGGACCCACCAGCCCTGCCTATGGAATCCCCAGATACAACAGCAGAAACCGCCATTTGCCCTAGATTTCCTCCCAGGAAATCATATAAATAGCAGAGCCTTCAAGTGAAAAAGGATCCAGATCCAGAACCAAAATCTGAAATCTGATTTCAGAAACCAGAGCTCTGGAATTGCAGCTTTCGATCTTCCAACTTTCCTCGATCTTCTTCTTGTCTTTGAAGAGATCGAAGATACTTCAGTGACACTCGGCCTATCGAGGTCACAGCAAACAAAGAGTTAGTGAATTCGGGTTGCTCCCTATAGCACGGAGACGTAGGCTTCGGCTGAACTTCGAGACAACATCTAGTGTTAATCTTCTCTGCTTGCATATCGGAAGTGTTAACTCAAAATCACCAGAGCACCGACCTTCGAAGTCACCTTTCAATCAACCGATCTGCCATTCAACTTCAATTGACTGGTGGAGTGAAGTCTTCGGATCGGCACGAAGATTTTCCCCCACAGTTTGGCGTCGTCTGTGGGATCGAACGAGAAGCCAAGTTCGCCCTGCAACAAACATCAGATCGGTTGAGCAGACAACCAATCTAGATAGTCAAACTTTCCAGCCCCTTCGGTTGAGCAGACAACCTTTAGGATATCGACAATCTTGTTGCATCCTTCGCTCTCTCTAAATGGCGAAGACGAAGCATCAAGATCATCCAGAGGGAAGTAATACATATCAACCTCGACCAGAGACTTGTTCGATGAGTCAACGGCTCAACTTCGGGTAGCCCCTCGCTGTCCCCGAAATATGGGTTCGTTTAAGAAGCGGGAGATCGGTCGATCGATCGATTGCCCCACCCCCTCGACAGTCGATAGGGCAGACTGCCCCTGCTCCTGCTGAAGATCCGCCATCTACCTACCAAATTTCGGCGGTCGACTTTCAGCTGCTACAATTGGCTAAGCAAAACGTCACCCTCATAGCTGAAAGGGACGCCCTCAAGAAGGCAGCCTCCGAGGCCGGAATTGCTCTCCCAATCCCTTCATTCGGTGAAAGAGTTGATTCACCACGGCAATCGATTCACTCCGAACCACGAAGGTCAATGGGCACCACTGCCCTTGAGAGGATTCGTCGCGACCCAACCCCCTCTGCTGCTCCATGGAAGCAGAGTGTTTGGGATTGTATCGATGATGAGTCCTCTCAATCCTCTTCGGGTCGCAACTGTGTCAGACGGACACCATCGAAGCCCAACTTGCAAGAGAGGCACCAGATGAAAGGGGCACCCTCAAAGGGCAGAGCTTCTCCATCTCTCCCACTCCAACATGAAGCAGGAATGGATCTCCGTCACCGGCTCCATTCGGCCACTACTCAAAGGCCCAGACAAGACCTCGCGATCTTGTCTCTCGATCTGCATCCAGGTCGAGGGCATGGTCGTAGAGAGGGATATTCTTCTGCTGGACCTCTTCACCGGAGTTTGTTTCAATCGACATTTCCAAAGGGGTGGAGAACTCCAACTCTCCCCAAATTCAATTGCCTCAAAGGAGATCCGACTCTCTACATACTGGCCTTCAAGCAAGCTTTAACTCCACACGAAGAAGAGAACAACGTGCTCTGCCGCACCTTTACCGGGAGCCTAGATGAGCCATCCCTCGATTGGTACCATAACCTTCGGGCTGGATCCATCACCCAATTCGGAGTTTTGGCTAACCATTTCGTGCAACATTATCAGCTCAACTTGAAGCCGGAGAAGAAGCTAGACTCCCTCTACAGGCTGAGGATGGGTGCTGACGAGAGCCTTCGCAGCTTCACACGAAGATTCCGTAACGAGCACGCCGCTCTCTCAGGACGACATCTGGATGACGAGGCTATCATGTTAGCCTTCCAGAATACCCTCCGTTTCGATCTGCACATCTATAATGATTTCATCCGCAATCCTCCCCCTTCCCTGGGTTCGATGTTTGATCGAATCCAGAGGAAAATCGAAGTCGAAGATGATCAAGTCGCCCAAAAGGGACAAGAAACAAAGCGACGACCTGCCGAAAGAGAAGCCCCAAAGTACACTGCCAAAGCTCACAATGCAGAGGCGGTGATTCCCCCTGCATCCAAGCGGTCAAGGAACGACGGGCGTAGATCCCCTCCGAAGAAGACTACATTCATGGATTGGACTCTACCGATCGAGCAGATCCTCGATCGAATTCAACATGAAGAGTTCCTCCGAAGGCCTAATCCTTTGTAGCCTGATACCAAGGTCACAGCAGATAAAACAGTCTACTGTAATTTCCACCGTAGCCATGGTCATCCTACCGACTGATGCTATCGACTGAGATATCATCTCGAGGATTTGCTACGCGAAGGCCATCTCCAAGAGTTTGTCAAATGCGGACAAGATCAATGCTGATCTTCCGCAAAGGAGAAAGAGCTTGCTGGATCCATCAAATCTCTACCGATCAATCACCTATCACTGTGCGTGACAACATCTTTGGCATTCACGGATCGTTGCACAATCAAACATTGACAGGGAAAGAAGTCGACCGGCAAGTGCAACGCATCTTCAACATTCGCTCTGCAACGAACAAAGAAGACACCTGGATCGAGAAACCTGTCAAAGGCCTAACTTGGCCATCTATCATCTTCAATGACTCTGATCTTCAAGGAGTTCATACTCCACATCGAGATCTCCTGGTCCTGAAGCTCATCATCGACGGAAGCACTGTCAACCGCATCCTCATCGACACCGGAAGCTCTATCGATATCATGTTCTCAAACTGCTTCAAGCGCTTGGGACATAAATATTCAAGTCTTGAAGTCGTCCCAACGGTGATCACGAGCTTCAACAGGGAGCAGAGCATAACAATAGGGGAATCAAGATTCACCCTCGACCTCAGCTGAGAGACTCGAGTCTCGGTAAGGTTCGCCATCGTCGAAGGGACATCCAACTACAACATCATCCTTGGTCGACCATTCCTCCATCAGATCAATGCCATCTTCTCCTACCATCAACTCCTCAAATTTGCAACAGGAGAGGGTATTGTCTGTATTCGAGGAGATCAACAAACTGGGCGATCCTGTGAAGCAGCCGCTGCCAAAACGGATCCCAAAATAAATCTCGCTCCCCCAAAGAGACCAAGAGATGAAGCTGGTTCTTCTTCAAGATAGCAACCAAAAGAGATCCCACTATCCGAACCCCCGCCGATCGAGTGGGAGGCTTCACCTTCAATCGAAAAAATCACTCCAATCAACATCGGCAGTGGAGATCTCCCTCGAGAAACCTTCATCGGTACCAGTCTCAGCGACGCAGAAGCACGAGACATGGTATCCTTCCTTCAATCCAACATTGACGTCTTCGCTTGGTGTTTCGAAGATATGCCTGGGATCAACCCAGATGACGCGTGTCACAGACTCGTAATCAAAGAAGGAGCGAAGCCCGACAAGCAAAAAACCACGCACAATCCGACCAGAACGACAAGTTGCAGTCCAAGAGGAGATCAGTAAGCTACTCACAGCAGGCTTCATTCGTGAAGTATAGTACCCTACTTGGATCTCCAATATAGTCGCTGTCCCAAAGAAGAATGGGAAAGTCAGAGTATGTATCGACTTCACCAACCTCAACAAGGCTTGTCCCAAAGACCCATTCCCCATGCCAAGGATAGATAGACTCATTGATGCCACAGCTGGCCACGAGCTCCTATCTTTCATGGACGGATACTCTGGGTATAATCAAATCCTACTACATCGGGATGATCAAGAGAAGACATGTTTCGTGACGGACAGGGGTCTCTACTGATATAACGTCATACCCTTTGGCCTTAAGAATACTGGATCAACCTATCAAAGGCTAGTCATAAAGATGTTCGAAGGTCAAATCGGATGCAACGTCGAAGTTTATGTCGACGATCTCCTCACCAAAAGCTCAAATCGTGAAAGCCACCTCTCTGATCTAGCGGAAATATTTCAAATCCTCCGAAAAATACCGCATGAAGCTCAATCCAGCTAAATGTGCTTTCGGTGTTCAATCGGGTAAATTCCTGGGTCACCTTGTGACCAGGAGAGGTATCGAAGCCAACCCTGACCAAATTCAAGCTATCCTCGATATGCCATCGCCTACCAATCGGAAAGAAGTGCAACGTCTCACTGGAAGATTAGTTGCCCTCAATCGATTCATCTCGAAATCTTCCGACAAGTGCAAACCGCTCTTCGACAAATTACGAAAGGCGGATACCTCTGGATGGAGTCCAACTTACGAACAAGCTTTTCAAGACGTCAAAAGTTATCTCATATGTGCTCCCATTCTAACAGCCCCGCTCCCAAAAGAGGATCTTTGGCTCTATCTTGCCGTCACCGATCAAGCAATCAGTGCAGTCCTGGTCAGCAGAAGAGAAGGCGTCGAACATTCGGTCTACTACATCAGTCATACACTTCTCCCGGCAGAGACTCGCTACTCAAAGATTGAAAAGGTCATACTAGCCTTACTCACCGCATCACGACGTCTTCAACCCTATTTTATCTCCCATCCGATCACAGTGATCTCAGAGCACCCACTCAAAGACATCCTCGACAAGGCAGGTCGAGCAGGTCGGATAACCAAATGGGTGATCAAAATGAGTGCTCTCGGGATTCAATTTGAACCTCGCACTTCACTCAAAGGGCAGGCAGTCGCTGACTTCCTAGCTGACTTCCCCGTGGAAGACCCCATAACTTGGGATGAAGACGTCGATATGCGCCTCGAAGACGGAGATGAACCTCCATTCAATCTGATTCTAAAGACCAATCCAAGCCTTGAGGCTCCTGCTACCTCGCCAGCCCGATGGAAACTCTATACTAATGGAGCTTCAAGCGCGATCGGTTCAGGAATTGGGATAGTCTTGGTATCCCCCAAACTTGATCATTTACAAAAGGCCATTCTCCTTGGATTCAACGCTACCAACAATGAAGCCGAATACGAGGCACTCATCTTCGGGCTTGAAATGGCTAAATCCCTGGGGATAGATCGACTCGTCGTCTACAGCGACTCCCAGCTAATAATAAGGCAGATCAACGGGGAGTACACGGCGTGAGAAGAGAGGATGCAGCGTTACTTAGTTCTGGTGCAACATCATCAACAACGTTTTGCTAGCACTGAATTCATTCAAGTCCCGAGAGCAGAAAATCGAGAGGCAGATGCCCTGGATAATGCTGCCTCAGTTCTTGGAGATTCACTCGGGGAAAGGAGAATACAAATCGACTATCAAGAATCGCCTAAGATTACCCTCGAGCAGCAGGTCATCGCCACTACAGAAAGATCTGAGGGTGGAGAACAGCCAACCTCCGATCATGTCACAACACTTGAACCCGAAGATTGGAGATGACCAATCTTCGACTTCTTCAAACAAGGCAGAAGACTTCAAAGGAAGATTCCATGCTATAGCTTCCAAGGAGAAGATCTATATTTCAAATCGCACAAAGGGATGTTGCTCAAATGCGTTGGCCCTTTACAAGCAATGACAATCTTAATCGATACCCATTCCGGAGCCTATGAAAATCATTTGGGAGGAAGATCTCTCGAAGTCAAGACAAAGCTTCAAGGTTACTACTGGCCGACAATGGCAAAAGATGCTCACCAAGTGGTTCAAAGATGTGAGCCTTGCCAGCGACACGCTCGAGCTATCCATCTCCCAGCAGACGAGCTCCATCAACTAACAAGTCCATGACCCTTCCATCAATGGAGGTTGGACTTTTTGGGTCCTTTCCCACCAACACCAAGCAAGATGAAGTATCTGCGGCTGGCCACAGATTACTTTACCAAGTGGGTTGAAGCGGTGCCTCTCTTCCGAGAGACCGACGATGAAGTCATCAAGTTCATCAGACATAACATCTTCTCAAGATTTGGCACACCACAAGTCCTGATTACTGACAATAGAGCTCAATTCGATTCCGACAAATTTCAGGGGTTCTGCCTAAACAATGGAATTAAACTTTTCTACTCAATACCAAGGTACCCTCAATGCAATGGTCAAGCCAAAGCCTCTAACAGAGCTATCCTTGGTCTACTCAAGAAGAAGCTCGATGACAAGAAAGGGTTATAGGAGCAGGTCCTACCGGAAGTCTTATGGGGCCATCGAATTACTCCGAGAAGATTAACTGGGTTCTCACCCTTTCGCCTAACCTATGGGTCAGAAGCAGTTCTCCCAACAGAAACCATATCAAACACTTTGAAGACTAGAGCAATCGAAGAGGGGGTTAACGATGAGCTTCGAGTCAATAAACTTGATCTCTCTGAAGAGTTACGAGATCGAGCAATCATTCGAGTTACCAAATATCAACAGAGGATCAAACAAGCCTACGATCAGAAGGTCAGCAAGAGACAGTTCCCAATTGGCAGCCTGGTCCTCAAAGCAGTCTTCTACAATACAAAAGTGCACAGCAGCAAAAAACTAGCTCCCAATTGGGAAGGACCCTATATCATCAAATCAATAGGAGGCAAAGGATCTTATCATCTGATTTCACCAGAAGGAGATAGACTACCACGAGCTTGGAATGCTAAACATCTCAAAATGTTCTATCCTTGATGAAAATTCCATGCTGAATAAAGATTGCTTTCAAATGTCCATCTCGTTTACTCAAGTTCTCAAGCAGCCTCGAGTTATCTACCTTCAAATTTCTAGATCGTTTAACAAGTTTGGGAGCTTGAGTTGCGACTCAAACCCTTACAGGCAAATGTTAAACGATTTCGGGTTGTGAAACAAAACAACCTTCAAGTTACCAGGTCAATTTAACAAGTTTGGGAGCTCGTGTTGCGACACAACCCCTTACAGGCAGATGTTAAATAACCGTTTAACAAGTTTGGGTACTCGAGTTGCGACTCGACCCCTCACAGGCAGATGTTAAGCGATTTCAAATTATGATACAACTCGATCTTCAATTACTAAGTTACTTGACATGTTTGGGTGATCGAGTTGCGACTCAACCCCTTGCAGGCAAATGTTAAGTACATTCTAACATTCCATTCAAAACAAAAACAATCAAAGAATTCAGCACAAGAGACATTCGATTTCGATATCAAAAAAACAAGTCTTTATTTCTCAAAATTTCCAAGTACAAGTGAGTTGTGTTACATGTGCAAAGTTTACAGATACAAAAGCAAAAGAAAGGAGATGGATGACATTAGGGCTTGGCCACACTTGGAGCGGGCGACTTGTCTCCTTCAGATCCGCCCCGAGCCTTGCTCGCCGCAGACGCTTTGGAGGACAGGACGCTGCTGGTATGAGCCCTGAAAGCCTCCACCGCCTTCTCCGTCGTCGATCTGAAGCTCTCGTACTCGAGGTATATCTACTCGAGCTCCTTCCTAAGGGTCTTCTCCTTGGCAGCAGAAAATGCATCCTTCGCAGCAAGTTGGGCCTTCAGCTCCTTTATTTCAGCCGCACGGTCGAAGGCCAAGGTCTCCACTTTGAAGAATCTGTTCTTCAATTCGTGAAGCTCATGACCCCGAGCCGTGTAGCTGTCGAGCCATCTCTTGCTCTCAATCTTCTCTTTGCGGAGAGCTTCCTTTCGGGCAGATAGAGCTTCCTTCCTTGCGAACAAAGCTTCCTTCAGCTTCTCCTTCTCCTCGTTCGCGGCCTCCAATTCGGCAGTCAAGCGAGAGACTTTAGTCGAAGCCCCCCGCTCACCGGCCCTCCTGAAGAGCCTGCTAGCGAGTTTCAAGACTGCTGAGTTTTGCCAACAACCAAGAGAAAGTCAAAAATATCTCAGAAGATACAACTCAAAAACCAAGTCATGCTGATGCACTTATCATAACTTCGAGCCTGTTGTTGGCCTCATCCAGGGTAGCGTCGGGAAGATTGCAGAGCTTCCGGATCACACCCGTTGGGTGGTTGATGTTAACCTCACCCAAATTTTTAAGCATCTGAACGGAGCCGACAGGAACATCTACAAAGGTTCGACAGTTAGAATCTTGAATGACAAAAGCAATGAAGAGAAAAGAAGTTGGCAGAAACATACCTGTGGCATCGACTCTAGACGCTTCGGCCTTGCCCTTCCCCCGATCAGAACTTTTACCCCCGGGGGTCGACCTTTCCTTCATGGGAGATGCCTCAGGTGGAGGTTGGGGTGTCCCAGCCTCCACGCGACTCCCTCCCTCCCTTTGCAAGGGGGAAGGAATGTCGCACGGAGGAGTGATCTCCCCTTCCTCATGACGTTCGCCGGCCTGTTGGAGGGTGGCCATGAGGGCAGCCGTCTCCTCCGCCATCTGGGCAGCTGAAGGACAGAGAGCAGGCGAATGTTGCTCAACCTCCAACCCACCGCTCGTCGAGGCACCCTCCAGGCGAAGGACGCTCGGAGGCACTTGGGTAAGGGACGTGGGGTTGCTTGCAACCCCATCGCTCCCCGAATACCTTATTCTAAGGCGCGTTGGGCGCTTCAGTTCTTCAAAGTGATAGGTGGGCGACACTCTCTTGCCGTCGCCCACCGTATCCATGACGTCCTCCATTCGACGGGCCTTAGCCTCGTCGATGGGGGTGGGCGGAACTTCTTCCTCACCACCATCTCCTCCATCTTCGCCACCGTCTCCTCCGCCCCCTTCCTCATCATCATCCCCATCATCATCACCGTCATCATCATCACCACCACCTTGGCCATCGTCATCGTCGTCTTCATCCTCCTCCTCTTCATCTTTATTTTCTTCTTCTTCTTCTTCTTCTTCTTCTTCTTCTTCTTCTTCTTTCTTCTTCTCTTCTTCTTTCTTCTCCTCCTCCTTGAAGACTCTTCTTTTCTTCACTTGACCCCTGCGGGTCATCACCAACTTCTCCTCCGTCGGGCCTGCGCGACGCCTCACCCCGTATACCTTCTTCTCGACTCTGACAACTCTGACTATCTTGCCCGATCCGAGATCTTCCTCGTAATCGGAGTACAAGACGTCGTTGTCTTCATACCAGGCCTACAGCCTGTGAAAGAGGTTGGCGTTGCCATGCCGGACTGGGCAGTTCGAAAACTACTTCCACAATCTGGTACCACAAGTCAACTCCAAGAACAGGTTGTCGAGGGCCCCGACTCGATCGGATGACCAGGCCAAGTCCCCTCCTGCAGCGTATCTATCGACCGCATTGTGTACCTGAGAACGGGGAGTCTCAGGCACATAAAGGGGAGTCCACGCCCCAGCAACGGAGATCAGCCAGTCGGTGTAGAGCTTATCGGAAGGTACGATGTTGGTGATCGGGCGAAGCGCGGAGACACCGTGCAGATTGAAGAAAGGGTTGTCCTTCCTCGAGAACCACTTATAGTGGTAGAAGAAGTAGCCTAACTCTATCCAGGCCACTTCGCCTTTAGGGATGCTGGAGTAGCACGCCCTGAGCTCCTCCTGGAAGTCCGACTCCACCCGGCAGAATACATAGATTATCCTCCATGCATTCCCCGATATCTGCCCCGGACAAAGTTCCGAAGTGTTCAGCAACCGGGCAACGAAAGGCAGCAGAGGGAGGCGTAGCCCGCCGTTTAGCTGGCCAAAGGTGACAACCATCCCCAGCACCTGCTCCTTGCTGGTGACCCCCGTGAAGACGGTCCGCTTGTCAATTCCGAAAGCAGATTGGACTCCTGCAAGAGCTGGTCGGTGGTTCCCTTCTGTGAAGCAGGCGAGCAACTTCTGCCACTTAGCCCTGTTTACGTCAGTGAGCTTGCCACCAACATTATACTCGAAGACGGGCTCGTCCGACAATGGCATAAGAGGCGCCAAGACGAAGCTGGCCTTCGGGATGTGCTCAGGCCTAGAAGGCACGGAGGCAAATCCTACTCCCATGTGCCTCTTACCAAGCACACCGAGGGTGCCTTTAACCTTACCTCTGCCGACAGGCTTCGGCGACACCGGAACCTTCTCCTTCCCCATCTTCGATGGGACGACGTTCTTGAACTTTATGCTGCCAGAAGAGGCCATTTCAACTGATCGGGAGAACACGAAGAGCAGGAAACTCGGGAGCAAAAAGTTCTGGACTTTTGAAATTTTTTTTGGAAGCGTGAGGCCAAAATAAAATCTAGAAAGAGCATATAAACCCCGGAGAAACTGGCACAAAAATCGAAAGGGCACGTGGCGTCACCAGGACAAAAGTCATGTTTTCGAATGGGACACATGGCATCAATCCGGAGGAAGCGCTCTTCCAGGCGAAGCGTCAGAACCAGACGAAGCGTCAGACCAGATGAACCACCGGTCCAAGCGAGCCACCGGTCCAAGTGAACCACCAGTTCAAGCGAACCGCCGGTTCAGAAGAATCACCGGTCCATGTGAACCACCGGCTCAAGCAAAACAACAAAGCTGGAGAAACTACAACTCCAGATCTCCTCAACCTCCGCTGGTTAAAAATTAACCGATCGGTCAAATATGACGGATCGGACAAAATTGGCCAATCGCCTTTAAAGACTTTACCCATTTGACAGGCAAACGATCGGGTAATTTACCAAAGGATCGGGCAGAAAACAGGCTCTTTTGCCCGATCGCCTCAACCTCCACCGGTTGAATTTAACCTATCGTTCAAACTTTGACTGATCGGATAGATTCAATCGATCGGGTCGATTTCTACTGGATCGGGCAAAACACTTATGTCTTTGCACGATCGCCTCAACCTCCACTGGTTGAATTTAACCGATCGGTCCACTTTGACCGATCGGATAGATTCAACCGATCGGGTCGATTTCTACTGGATCGGGCAAAAAACTTGGGTTTTTGCCCGATCGCCTCAACCTCCACCGGTTGAATTTAACCGATCGGTCATCTTTTACCGATCGGATAGGTTTTAACCGATCGGATCGTTTTCTACTGGATCGGGCAAAACACTTGGGTTTTTGCCCAATCACCTCATCCTCCACCGGTTGAATTTAACCGATCGGTCAACTTTGACCGATCGGATAAATTCAACCGATTGAATCGTTTTCTACTGGATCGGGCAAAACACTTGTGTTTTTGCCCGATCGCCTCAACCTCCACCGGTTGAATTTAACCGATCGGTCCACTTTGAACGATCGGATAGATTCAACCAATCGGATCGTTTTCTACTAGATCGGGCAAAACACTTGGGTTTTTGCCCGATCGCCTCAACCTCCACCTGTTGAATTTAACCGATCGGTCCACTTTGACCGATCGGATAGATTCAACCGATTGAGTCGTTTTCTACTGGATCGGGCAAAACACATGGGTTCTTGCCCGATCGCCTCAACCTCCACCGGTTGAATTTAACCGATCGGTCATCTTTGACCGATCAGGTCGATTTCTGCTGGATCGGGCAAAACACTTGTGTTTTTGCCCGATCGCCTCATCCTCCATCGGTTGAATTTAACCGACCGGTCAACTTTGACCGATCGGATAGATTCAACCGATCCGGTCGATTTCTGCTGGATCGGGCAAAACACTTATGATTTTGCTCGATCGCCTCGATCTCCACCGGTTGAATTTAACCGATCGGTCAACTTTGACCGATCGGATAAAATCAACCAATCGGTTCAATTTCCATTAGATCAGGCGAAGAACTTTACTTTTTAACCGATCGCCTCAAGCTCCACCGATTGATTTTAACCGATCGGTCGAACTTGACCGATCAAACCTGACCGATCGATCAATTTTAACCAAACAACTATGCTCTTGACAGGGGGTTATTCTTTTGCACCAAGAATCCAAGCCAGGCAGGATAACCTCTAGCTAACTTGGAGGGGGTAACTATGGGTGCAAATTTTGGCAAGAAGCCCACAAAGACTATCGCGGGACCCACCAGCCCTGCCTGGCAGGCCCACAGAGACTACCGCGGGATCCACCAGCCCTGCCTGGTGGGCCCACGAGACTACCGCAAAACCCACCACCCCTGACTGGTGGGCCCACAGAGACTATCGCGAGACCCACCAGCCCTGCCTGGAGGATCCCCAGAGGCAACGGCGGGACCCACCAGCCATGCCTGGTGGGCCCACAAAGACTACCGCGAGACCCACCGGCCCTGCTTGGTGGGCCCACAGAGACTATCGCGGGACCCACCGGCCCTACCTGGTGGGCCCACAGAGACTACCGCGGGACCCACCGGCCCTGCCTGGTGGGCCCACGGAGACTATCGCGGGACCCACCGGCCCTGCCTGGTGGGCCCACAAAGACTACCGCGGGATCCACCGGCCCTGCCTGGTGGGCCCACAAAGACTACCGCGGGACCCACCAGCCCTGCCTGGAGGACCCACAAAGACTACCGTGGGACCCACCGGCCCTGCCTAGCGATCCCACCGAGACTACCGCGGGACCCACCAGCCCTGCCTGGAGGATCCCAAGAGGTAACGACGGGACCCACCAGCCCTGCCTGTGGAATCCCCAGATACAACAGCAGAAACCGCCATTTGCCCCAGATTTCCTCCCAAAAAATCCTATAAATAGCAGAGCCTTCAAGTGAAAAAGGATCCAGATCCAGAACCAAAATCTGAAATCTGATTTCAGAAACCAGATCTCTGGAATTCCAGCTTTCGATCTTCCAACTTTCCTTGATCTTCTTCTTGTCTCTGAAGAGATCGAAGATACTTCAGTGACACTCGGCCTGTCGAGGTCACAGCAAACAAAGAGTTAGTGAATTCGGGTTGCTCCCTATAGCACGGAGACATAGGCTTCGGCTGAACTCCGAGACCACATCTAGTGTTAATCTTCTCTGCTTGCATATCGGAAGTGTTAACTCAAAATCACCAGAGCACCGACCTTCGAAGTCACCTTTCAATCAACTGATCTCCCATTCAACTTCAATTGATTGGTGGAGTGAAGTTTTCGGATCGGCACGAAGATTTTCCCCCACACTGGCTATGGCCAAAATGACTCTGAAAGAGTCAATAGTTCCACACTTAGATAGTAAGCATGCAAATATCATTTGGTTCTATAGTTTAACATGCAATTGAATATATTGTGTATACCACTCTACTAAGCCACATGGGAATTATAAATGCTCACCCCCTACAGACCTTATGGTGGTAGATCCTAACCTCGCAGGACTAAAAAATGAACCGGAAGACAAGAATCCAGTGAGGCTAGGGACTCGCTTCATGAACCATATTTGGATGTTAAGGGCGAGGCCGATAAATGAGGATGAGCTAGAGAAATAAAGATTTGTATTTCCATTCAAAGCAATGCAACCGATGAATAAGAAATGAAAAGCTTTATTTCAGCTCAATTTATGAGTTAAAATTCGAATCAAGTTGTATTTCTATTCACACCCCTATATAATACGGGTTGAATAAATCTAAAAAATATTGGGGCGTGGCACGAGTTGAAGAACTCGGATAAGATCCGCACATCATATATCTTCTTTTCCTTCTCAATTATCGTGCCGAATAACTTGGAGATGATCCACACGCCGTATCCTCTGCCTTTCCTTTTCTTCTTCTCTTTCCCTTCTTCTTCCTTCTTTTTTTCTACTTTCCTTCATCTCTCCCCTCTATACGAGGCAAACCCTAGACTGGGTTTTTGTTCTCTCCTCGACCATGACTCGCTTTCAATCCTCTACCAAAAAGAACCACTCCATTATCTCACCGTTGCCTTGAGACTCCAAGAGCATGGGGGAGCTTCGCATCGGTGCGCTCATTTGCTTCTCCCCGCGGCTTCCTCTTCTCGTAGACTATCTCTGAACCCACCTCTGTAGTCGCCATCGACGATCTCAAAGTGCGCCAATGGGAGACTAAAATCCCAAAAAAATCTCGATCGAAAACAACTCGAACCCGCTGTTAGCCTGAGTCAGTCGTGTGCATGATCTAGATTGTGCGCACGATCGGCTCTGGAGTTTACTCGTTTGACTTTCCTGCTGATTGTTCATGCACACGACTTTGACAGGTCATGCTCACGATCTGCCTGCCAGATCGGTCATCCGTCTATTTCTGGTGGTCGTGGGTTTCATTGGGCCAAACCCAACAGAATCTGTACAAGAATCTTGTTTGCGTGTTCCATAACATGGCTATTTTGATATTTATACAGTGGTATTAGCATATATTGATTTTATAAGTCCAATTCTTCTCATTAAAGACATGTATATAGAGACAGAGGATAACCAATTAATATAAATTTATAAATAATTCAAACTTATAAGATTAAGCATACGATAGAATTATGCTTGTGTGGCTTCATTATCCTCGCTAACCTAAACCATCTAAAGTAATAATCAAGTAGCAAAAAAAAAAAACATGCTTAGAATTTTAAACCTTGAGATAATCTAACCTAATCTTTATTGAACTCAAGATCTTATATGAAAAGACCTTTGTCCTTGTTTATCAAGGCTTATGTAACATCCCAAAATTTTAAAAAGAATTAAAATTATGACTTGTACAAATAATAACTTAATCATAGAATTTTTAAATAAAAAATCAGAGTGTGCCACTGCATCTGTCTTGTCGAAACAATCAAAAACCGTAGATAAACATTTCCATTTTGACCACATATAAGATATTTTAAAAATCAAAAACAAAAGGGGACCTATGACAAGATTTAAACCCTAAACCCCTAAGTTTATCTCTAATTGTTTTCTCTCTAACCATTAAACTATTTTATTTTTCAATTTAAAAACCAGGAGATAAAATATATGAAGCAAGAGTGAGTCCAAGGATCGAGCCAGTTGGACCTTTAGAATTCTGACATGATACCTGACCTTTAGGTTTCTACCTGATTTAGTTGAATAAAGTAATAAATGACCATTTTGCATTTAAAACCCTTGATTTTTTGGTATTATGAAAAATGCTATATAAACCCCCCACCATTCACCCCATTTCTCACAACTCCCCAAGTCATCTCGAAATCTGTGACCCTCACCCAACCACCACCTAGTCACCACCGACCATTACCACCAACCACTACAGGTAGCCACCACCTCCGGTCACCGCAGCCGGCCACAGTCGCAGTCGACCACCGGCCACCACTGCCAGGTTAGTCGGATTCAGGTTTGGATTTGAACCCATTATTTATTTTATCTTATATTTAGTTGTAAAAAGATTTTATATAACTAATAAGGAGTTTAAAACTCATGACCTTCTCCTCCTTAAAACAAAAAACTAAGACAAAATCCATTAACCTATATATCATTATAAACTTCATGCTTATAGTCACGTACCAATAATTATATAGATTATAAGGGGTATGCTATATTTATCATATTTTACTCATACGAACTCCGAATTAGGCCCCATCAGTAGCCTTGGACTCGTAATAACAAAACATACCTGCTAAGGCCATAAAATGACAGAACCGACGATTAAAAAATAAATTTACTATTTTATCCCTATAATGTAAAATGGCCATAACTTTTCTATTGGGACTCGGAATCAAGTTTCATCTATGACCATATGTCTGTGTTCACAATTCAGACCCACCGATATTATAAAACCCTAAACCAGGGTCTTAAGAAAAAAGATCATTTTACCCCTATATCGTATTTACACTATAAATTTACCAATTGGACTCGGAATTTAATTCTAGTTGCGCCCACATGCTTATGGCATCGAGCCCTATATTTTTTATCAAAATATTATAGGATATTATAATAAACATTAATAACTATATTTGACATCACATGATAGAAAAACCAATCATATATAACAAATTATAAATTCTTTAGAAAATGACTAAAATACAACTATAGGGTAAAATAGCTCTAATAGGTCGAACTTTCAACTATAACTTGGCACCTGACATCGGAATTTGATTCCGTTAGTCGCCCTAGAAATCCTACAAAATAAACTCTCAAATTGACTAAGTAAGAAAAATCAACTAATAATTAGAAATATATTGATGTCAGGTCATAATCGTATTATGGAATCATCCACTGAGGAAGGACACTACAACCCATCAGGTAGGGGATCTAAACATGATAAATTCTTGTTAAGATTATGACATTAAAATGATAGATAAATATATATGAACTGAGATAAAGTAGGAGAGATGATGATTATTGGGTGTGGGACTTACCCTGGTTGAGGCCTAAAAAAACATAGATGTAAGGCTAGCCTTGTCGGATGACAAAAAGAAACTCAAGTGTAGGGCTAGCCTTATCTTTATGACTAAAAGAAACCCAGGTGTGGGGCTAGCCTTGTCTTGCGATAAAAAACGACCCTGGATAAGATTCCTACTCTGGCTTGAGCCAAAAAAGTAATCGGGTGATCAATAACTCTTTTATAAATACTCATAAACATATTTACTATTGATTTCAGTACATTAAACTTGCCTTGATTAAACTAGGTTTATTGGTTAGTAGGTGGATTAGACTCAACCCCTACATGTTTCATGTCTTTTGTAGATACTAAGCCTGTATGACTTGCTGAAGAGGAGGTTGAGGAGATTATCGAGAATAAACCAGAGAAAATAAAAGATCCACTTTACACTCCTTACTACGAAGAGGTAGGAGTAGAGATCTGAAGAATTTAGGATATAGATGTCGTTTTATTCTATAATAAGCCATGTATGAAAAACCTATATATTGTACTAGATGATTTTAATAAATAAAGAGGCTCCAATCATTTCCGTATTCAATGGAAAGGATTGTATCAAGTTTTTCTTCTAACACCCCAGTGTTGTACAGGTTGCCCAAATCCGTAAAATACTAGGGCGTTACAAATTACCTCAGTGCATGCGGTGCACATGCAGTCTACTTGGTCCATGAGTAAGCACTGGTGCTCTATTTCTAAAGCATATTCATTACATACACTTTCTGACAACACAATTGTTTTGGGAGTTGCCACAAGTGGGTGCAAAGTATTATTATAGTTTTTTTTATTGGGTGTTGCTATTTGTACCCCAAAAAGTTACTAGCATCTAGACATATTGATATTCATAACTTGTCAGTTGCTCCTGATCGACATGTCGTTGGTTGCTCCTGTCCGACACGGTGTGGTCTGTCAATCAGGATTGACCAACATGTATCATACTATGTCCGTCAGGCCGGAGCAACCAACAACCATGTCAGTCAGGATCGACCAACATTTACCATACCAAGTTAGTCAGGAACAATCAACAACCATGTCATTTGAGAACGACTGACACGTCTATAGAAATTAGGAGAAACAGGGGAATGGAGTGGAGGAGAAAGAGGATGAAAAGAAGGGGGGGCATGGAACCAGTAGCTTTTGTGGGGCCAATTGGAGTGGGGATGAGGAAGAGGAGGAGGAGGAGCTGCGATGTTGGACGGAGAGGGGAGGAGAGGGAGGGGGAGGCAAACCCATCTCCGGGGTGCACTATCAAAATGGAAGTAATAGTAAAAATAAAAAACAAGCTGAGGTGATTGCATGATATGGGGGGTGATAGTAATTTTGTGGGTGCAAATAGTTGTTGGATAATTGATACTATGCGGGAGAATGTGGATGATGCTCAAAGGATAAAGGATTGGAGCACCGTGGAGATCACGCTCAAACACACAAAGAATTCGAAGCACCCACACAATAGTGTGAACAACAGAAAATATCGGTAATCAATGATATAGATTATTACTCATCAAGATATTACAATCAAGCAGTGTTGCACAGTTTGTCGAAACCTCACAATCTCGTCTTAATGTTTCCCTTCTCAGAACACCACACAGAAATACATAATAGATATCGACGCCACATAGAGATACAAAGAAATATCGGAGGATCCCAAGAGATAAAAGCACCAGCTGAGATAGACACACCGAGGAATCTGAAGATGAACTAGTTAAAACTGAAGAGAGATCCGTAGATCAACCTCTCCCTTCTTCTTCATTCTTGTTCTTTCTTCCTTCTCCTTCCCTTCTCATTCTCTCTTCCTTCCTTCATTCTCTTATCTTTCATGACCAAGAGAAACCCTAGAATTCTCTCTCTCTCTCTCTCTCTCTCTCTCTCTCTCTCTCTCTCTCTCTCTCTCTCTCTCTCTCTCTCTCTCTCTCTCTCTCTCTCTCTCTCTCTCTCTTGTAGACGATCTCAAGCCATCGTCCAACCATCACAAACCCTAATGCCACACATCACCGTTATTTAATGATTCCACGGTTATTATGGAGAAGAAAGCGTGCATCTTTAGGACTGTTCCCGACCCCGATTTGCCCGTGCGAAAATTCTGGTCGCCCGGGTGAATTTTTCTCGAGTTCTCCCTGAGCTACAAGCACCCGATTCGCCTGGGTGATCCTAAAATTCTCCCGAGCGAATTTCCCAGCTGGATTACAAGCTAAGAAATCTTTCTCCCTGATGAATTTTCCAAACTTGCAAAAGGTACATTACATATTCTCTATAGCTATGTGTTGGAATCTATGGCTTAAGCAAAACCAGAGAGTGTTCAAGAAGAAGTACTTTTCGATCCCAAGCAGAGGTAGGTGATAAGGAGGATGGCCAGTACAATCAACCTCTGGTCAGTGGCTACTCATGGGTTCATTAAAGATTCTATTGTAAACCACCCCTCTTCTTGAATCTTGTAATCCTTTTTTTCTAATAAATCGGTTGGGGTCCAAACCAAATCCCAACCCCTCTTTTGGAGGGTTCCTGAAAAAAAAAAAAAAAAGTCTTCAACATTATCTAAACCCAAGTCATTCTTGCAACTACTTTCCCTATCATGATCAGTTCATATTTGCTCAGAATGTGCTCTCGTGTTTATTACTACAATCTTGGAGTCTAAGTATAACCAACATCGTGTTTTTATTTAATCCATGATCGCGCTAGCTACTAATAGTTTATAGTAATATTTGTATCAATGTGTTCAAGATCTTTTTTTTTTAAGGGCAAATTGCAAAAACCTCTCCTGAGCTATACACCGCATTTCATATTGGTCCCTCAAATTATGTTTTGAACAATTTGATCCCGAAACTATACTTCGGCCACATTTAGCCCCTCCATCAACTTTTTATCTCAAAAATACCCTTATCAATTTCCAATAAGACTCAAACTTGTTTTAGAATATTTAATTTTTGCTTATTAAGACAAGAGTATTTTCGGAATAAAAGTTGACAGAGGGGCTAAATACAGAAGCATTGTTCAGGGATGAAATTGTTCAAAAAAAAGTTGAGGGACCAATATAAGATGAGGTGTATAATTCAGGGGAGGATTTTATATTTTATTCTTTTTTTTATTCATGCTTACGTGGCTTTGTTATCCTTGCTAACCTTGGCAAGGGAGCCTGGTAATCAAGTAGCCAAATAAAAAAAAGTAGTTATTCATAATTTCAATCCTTGAGGCAGTCTAAACTAACCGATTTAATTAAACTCAGTTGTTGCTGTCATTGATTCCCTCATGGCTTCAGTGCACATGCACTGGGCTGGGTCCATGAGTGAACACTGGTATTTTTAAGGGTTTTTTTGACTTAACACCCCCCCTCACACACACACATACTTTTATGTCCGGGGGGGGTTAAAGTCTAATTTTAGAATATTTGGGATTGTAACTCAAATTTTTGACATAAAAAGCGTGGGGTAAGTAAAAAAAAAATGCTATTTCTAAGGAGTAGTGATTCCATAAGGTGTCTCAAACATATGGTGGTGACCCTGATGCATCAATTGTCGTCAGTTCTAGCTGAGTGCCATTCATCAGCTCACTGCCATCGGACGGCTCTGATGAATCAGACATGCCACTTACGGTACCGGACGCCTTATGGATCATTTGGCATTTTTAAATTGCATTTTCCTACTATTTTTAATGCGTACTCATCACACTCACTCTCCTTCTTTGGAACAACTTTGGGGGGGAAATATATATATGTAAGAGATTTACGAAGGAGAAGTGATATTACATGTCCTTCTTCTTATCAGCTCAGCCTCCTTACAAGCACAACTCTCAAAAAGAAAAAAAAAAAAAGGTATATATAGGTTTAGGATCTATAGATCCATCATTTTTTGACTCATACTTTTATCCGTCATCCAATCCGTTGGAAAGAAGTTTCAGAATTTATTGTTTTTTTGCGAGATGGATCACAATGGCTTGGATTGCACACCCACAAAAAATCAGCACATTCTAAAACCTCTAGACGTATCAAATCTAAAAAACTTTATCGACCGTCCATTTCAACCATTAACTTGAGGAGCAAATTTGATACACGTAAAGGTTTTAGAATATATTGTTTTTTTTTTATATACAATCTAAGCCATTGTGATCGTCCTCATAAAAGATCAATAAATTCTGAAACCTCTATCCAACGGTTTAGATGACGGGTCAAAATATGAGTAAAAAAATAATGAGTCTACGGATCCTATTATATATATATACTAGTGCATGCCCGTACCTGTCGGCACTGCAGCGGGCCGCCTTCGGCGGCAACACATCTGTCGGCACTACAGTGAGCCGCCTTAGGCCGTAATATACCTGAACTCCTTCGGCAACAAAACACTTTCAAGAACAACACCAGCAAAGGGACACCCATTTCCTCGTCTAATGTTTACATATCAACCCTACAGTTAGTTGGCATAAAAAATAAAGGAATATTTCAGAAATATTTCTTCATTCAGCTATGTTATTTCATTAATCTAAAGGAGGAATAACTTATTTGCCTATTGTTTTAATTACTCAAATTGATCCTTCTTTATTGAACATGGACTTAACCCAAAACAAACATAAACATAACATGAATCTAACTTGAAAATTTCTCATATTAAAGGGATATTTACAGAGTTTAGGAAAAATATTAAGGATGAAATAAAAAATATGCTCTCGTTTTGGATGTCTACTAACTGTAGAGTCTATATGTAATATGTGAATAAATTGAGTGGTTTATATGTAAAGATCACTTTTATAGGAGTTTATATGTAAATAGAGAAGATTATAGGGGCCGATTTATAAAAGACCCAAAAAAAAAATGCATACAAAACTATATAAAAATCTTGTTTTTGTTCTTTTCCACTTTTTGACCTTTTTTTAATTTGGACCAACTGTGAGTCGGCCCGACCCAACCTCTGCCCATACCCGCCCAACAACCTCAAGTGGTGCGCCCCAACCTCGACAAAACCCCAAAGCCTTTATTATCCGCCACATGTCATCGTGTGGGAATCATGCATCAGAGGGGTAAAAGCTGATACCGTCTCATATGTATCCAGCCATCTACAAGCTCAAGATGACGGATATGCTGACGCCGTGAATGAGGTTCAGCCACAGCCCCGTCATCTCCTCACGGGACATGCATAAGATGAAAGGACGGTTCATTTTTGTCCAATCAGCATGTCCTAGTCAGCTTCCGTTTTGTCTAGTCAGTACAAAACCGACATGCCATGTTATATATATATATATATATATATATATATATATATATATATATATATATATATATATATATATATATATATATATATATATATATATATATATATATATATATATATATATATATATATATATATATATATATATATATATATATATGGGTCAGGATCCAAGGACACTGTTTTTTATCTCAAATTTGTACACCGATTTTCAAATTATTATATAGAGGTTTCATAATTTGCTGATTTTTTGTGAGCATAATTGCCTTATCATAGATAGCACATCCACAAAAAATCAGCACATTTTGAAGCCCCTAACTACATCAAATCTAAAAAGCTTTATCGGCCGTCCATTTTAATCATTAATTTGAAGAGCACATTTAATAAGTCTAGAGGTTTTAGAATGTGCTAATTTTTTGTGGATGTGCTATCTAAGACAAGGTGATTATGCTCACAAAAAATCAGCAAATTCTGAAACCTTTATCTAATGATTAGAAAATCGATATAAAAATTTGAGTGCAAAAACAGTGTCCTTTGAACCTGACCCTATATATATATATAGAGAGAGAGGGCTGGGTTCCTATGACATGTCATAGGGAGTACCCTATGACATATGGTGAATTAGTAATGCTAGAATGTTTAGAATGTGCTGAATTTTTTTGAGGGTGATCACCTTACCTTAGAGAGAATGCCCACAAAAAATCAAAGCATTCTAAAACTTGTTGGGGCATCAAATGATAGAAGCTTTATCGGCCATCCATTTTAACCGTTAAATTGAAAATCATATTTGATGCCTCTAGAAGTTTTAGAATGAGCCGATTTTTTGCGGGGGTCCTATCTAAGATAGGGCGATCATCATCATAAAAATTCAAAACATTCTAAATATTCTAGGGTTACTAACTCACCATATGTCATAGGGTACTCCCTATGACATGTCATAGGAACTCATTTCCCATATATATATATATATATATATAGGGAAGTGCTAGAATGCGGCATGCGGTGCGTGCGGCATCGCAGCGCAGCCGTCTGATGCACTGCTGCGTGCATCGCATGCACGCAGCGCGTGCATCAGACGGCTACGGTGCGATGCCGCATGCGGTATATATATATATATATATATATATATATATATATATATATATATATATATATATATATATATATATATATATATATATATATATATATATATATATATATATATATATATATATATATATATATATATATATATATATATATCACAGCGCGTTCGATTTATTTACAACCGTGCCACTATGCCATAGTTATTTCAGACCGTCCGATTATATAAAGAAAGACTAAGATAAAAAAGAGCATGTTGATGTAAAGGATGATTGAGATTCATTTGGGTAGGGGGAACGGATGAGATTGGATGGAGTTAAGATGGAGGGGTGAGATTGAGAAGAATAATAATTAAATGAACAAAGGACCATATTGTGAATAAATTATATTTTATAATATAATTGAGGGTTTTTATGTAAAAAATCGAGGACGCAGTAGGTATTAATTCTATTGTTCACGCGTTTTTCCCACGAATGGTTAATTACCTAGAGCTGCCACCTATGCGTGTGGTCCCCCCTCCCCTTAATTGTAGAGCCCCGATTTCTCTCTTTCCCCCCATGATCTCTCTCTCTTTCTTCCCGACTACCCTTAAAACCTTGACCTCATAGAGAATTGATCTTCTGCGATATCGTGATAATGCCATAAGCGTTTCCGTCCGTCCGATCGGTGTGAATCGGACGGTACAAATCCTTTCCCTCCGATAAAAACTTTAACCGTTTCCGGCCGTCCGATCAGCATGAATCGGACGATACAAATCCTTTCCGCCCCGGTTAAAAAGCTTTAACCGTTCGATCGAATGATCGAACGGATGAGATTCGTGAGATCTCATTCGAATAGGACAAAAAGTAATCATACTTTTTTGTCCTATTCAAAGAGATGATAATGCAATAATCGTTTCCGGCCGTCCGATCGGTGTAAATCGGACGGCACAAATCCTTTCCCTCCGATAAAAACTTTAACCGTTTCCGGCCGTCCGATCGACATGAATCGGACGGCACCAATCCTTTCCGCCCCGGTTAAAAAGCTTTAACCGTTCGATCGAATGATCGAACGGATGAGATCCGTGAGATCTCATTCAAATAGGACAAAAAGTAATCATTCTTTTTTGTCCTATTCAAATGAGATCTCAAGGATCTTATCCGTTCGATCATTCGATCGAACGGTTAAAGCTTTTAACCGGGACGAAAATGTTTTGTGCCATCCGATTCATACCGATCGGACGGCCGAAAATGTTAAAGCTTTTAACCGGCGGAAAGCACAGTGAGATCTCATTCGAATAGGACAAAAAAGTATGATTATGTTTTGTCCTATTTGAATGAAATCTCACGATCTCATCCGTTCGATCATTCGATCGAACGGTTAAAGCTTTTAACCACGGCGGAAAGGATTTGTGCCGTCCTATTCACTCCGATCGTCCGAAAACGGTTAAAGCTTTTAACCGGACGGAAAGGATTTGAACCGTCCGATTCACACCGATCGGACTGCTGGAAATGATTATCACATTATTGCATCCAGCACGATATGGCATGAGATCGGTTCTCTCTATATCTATATGCATCGTACGCACCGCAGCGGTGCATCAGACGACTACGGTGTGATCGGTGTGAATCAGCACCGATATTAACTTCTTCCCTCATATATATGCACAACAATTAGCTCCCTTACACCATATGCATTGTCTATATAACAAGGGAAAGAGGTTTTGTGCTGACTAGGACAATATGGAACCAAATACTGACTAGACAAAAAGAAACAGTCATACAGCCGTTCATTCTCTCTCTTCTTCCGATCTCTCTCGCTTCGTGCCAATCGGGGGGTGTCTTGCTGCCGAAGATGGCCCGACAGGTGTATTGTCGTCGAAGGCGGCCCGCTGCAATGCCGGCGGCCAAGTGTGTTGTCACACCGAAGGCTCCCGCTTCGTGCCAAACGGCACGGGCATGCCGAAGGCGGTCAAGTGTGTTGTCGTCGCATACGATGGTGGGGATGGGGGTGGTGATGCTCGGGAGGTGTTTTGCCGCCAAAGGCGGCCCGCTGTATTGCTGACAGATGTATTGTCGCCGAAGGCGGCCCACTGCAGTGCCGATAGGCACGGGCATGCACTAGTATATATATATATATATATATATATATATATATATATATATATATATATATATATATATATATATATATATATATATATATATATATATATATATATATATATATATATAAAACATATCACAGCGCGTTCGATTTATTTACAACCGTGCCACTATGCCATAGTTATTTCAGACCGTCCAATTATATAAAGAAAGGATAAGATAAAAAAGAGCATACTGATGCAAAGGATGATTGAGATTCATTTGGGTAGGGGGAACGGATGAGATTGGATGGAGTTAAGATGGAGGGGTGAGATTGAGAAGAATAATAATTAAATGAACAAATGACCATATTGTGAATAAATTATATTTTATAATATAATTGAGGGTTTTTATGTAAAAAATTGAGGACGTAGTACGTATTAATTCTATTGTTCACGCGTTTTTCCCACGAATGGTTAATTACCTAGAGCTGCCACCTATGCGTGTGGTCCCCCCTCCCCTTAATTGTAGAGCCCCGATTTCTCTCTTTTCCCCCCATGATCTCTCTCTCTTTCTTCCCGACTACCCTTAAAACCTTGACCTCATAGAGAATTGATCTCATGCGATATCATGATAATGCCATAATCGTTTCCGTCCGTCCGATCGGTGTGAATCGGACAGTACAATCCTTTCCCTCCGATAAAAACTTTAACCGTTCCCGGTCGTCCGATCAGCATGAATCGGACGATACAAATCCTTTCCGCCCCGGTTAAAAAGCTTTAACCGTTCGATCGAATGATCGAATGGATGAGATCCGTGAGATCTCATTCGAATAGGACAAAAAGTAATCATACTTTTTTGTCCTATTCAAAGAGATGATAATGCAATAATCGTTTCCGGCCGTCCGATCGGTGTAAATCGGACGGCACAAATCCTTTCCCTCCGATAAAAACTTTAACCATTTCCGGCCGTCCGATCGACATGAATCGGACGACACCAATCCTTTCCGCCCCGGTTAAAAAGCTTTAACCGTTCGATCGAATGATCGAACGGATAAGATCCGTGAGATCTCATTCGAATAGGACAAAAAGTAATCATTCTTTTTTGTCCTATTCAAATGAGATCTCAAGGATCTCATCCGTTCGATCATTTGATCGAACGGTTAAAGCTTTTAACCGGGACGAAAATGTTTTGTGTCGTCCGATTCATACCGATCGGACGGCCGGAAATGTTAAAGCTTTTAACCGGCGGAAAGCACAGTGAGATCTCATTCGAATAGGACAAAAAAGTATGATTATGTTTTGTCCTATTTGAATGAAATCTCACGATCTCATCCGTTCGATCATTCGATCGAACGGTTAAAGCTTTTAACCACGGCGGAAAGGATTTGTGCCGTCCTATTCACGCCGATCGTCCGGAAACGGTTAAAGCTTTTAACCGGACGGAAAGGATTTGAACCGTCCGATTCACACCGATCGGACGGCCGGAAATGATTATCGCATTATTGCATCCAGCACGATATGGCATGAGATCGGTTCTCTCTATATCTATATGCATCGTACGCACCACAGCGGTGCATCAGACGGCTACGGTGTGATCGGTGTGAATCAGCACCGATATTAACTTCTTCATATGCACAACAATTAGCTCCCTTATACCATATGCATTGTCTATATAACAAGGGAAAGAGGTTTTGTGCTGACTAGGACAATATGGAACCAAATACTAACTAGACAAAAAGAAACAGTCATACAGCCGTTCATTCTCTCTCTTCTTCCGATCTCTCTCGCTTCGTGCCAATCGGGGGGTGTCTTGCCGCCGAAGATGGCCCGACAGGTGTATTGTCGCCTAAGGCGGCCCGCTGCAATGCCGGTGGCCAAGTGTGTTGTCATACCGAAGGCTCCCGCTTCGTGCCAAACGGCACGGGCATGCCGAAGGCGGTCAAGTGTGTTGTCGTCGCATACGACGGTGGGGATGGGGGTGGTGATGCTCGGGGGGTGTTTTGCCGCCGAAGGCGGCCCACTGCAGTGCCGACAGGCACGGGCATGCAACGGCACGCAACGGGCGCCTTCGGCGCGGCACACAACATGCGCCTTCAGAAGGGTACTGACAAAATGTATAAGTGCCTACTTATGCTACTCACGTAAAGAACATGCTGAAATTACAGAAGGGTACGAACAAAATGTATAATATAAATAACTTAATCATACTGCTGAAATTACGTAGCTGAAATAACATAATATAATATCGGAAGTACATAGCAGGAGCAATGGTACTACTGTCTTCGGAGAGCCGACAGACATAGGCACACATATTGAGAAAAAAAAACTAAATATTCTCCTCTAGCCAAGCATAACACTGTTTGCAAAGCCACCTGGAAGCCTCCATCTCGATCAAGTCGTTGTCATTACAGTATCTTATAAAAAAAAAGAGTCAATCACAATTATTTTTATTAAATAAATGATTGAAGAAAAGGTATGGATGTGTGCTTACGTATGTATTGTGGGACCGCCACAGAAATAGCAACGAACGAAACACTCCTTCGACCCGTTGATACCGCAATGTCGCAGCATGGCTTCTGCAATGAAGATATATAGATTGCTTAGTTAAGGAACCTAGTAATGGAGATGAGAGAAATGGGATGATATCTTGAGAGTCATTACCGACCTGTTTTCTATAGTAATACCTCTGGATATACAATGTTGGTCGTACTATTTGGACTATCACTGGGAAGTAGGACACTGATAGAATTAAAATTCGTGCATCGTGCTAGGGCCACATACAACTGTCCATGGGTGAATACGGGGGTACGTAAATCGACGCCGACGATTTGCACTGATTGACCTTGAGATTTATTGATAGTCATCGCGTATGCTAGTCGTACTGGAAATTGGCGTCGGGTCATGTTTATCGGCAACTCAGAATTTGACGGGGACAGTGATATCCTGGGAATGAAGACCAAGTTGCCAGATTTGTCTCCAGTTAGAATCCGAGCTTCAATTACACGTGAAGCTCATGTTTCAACCATGAGTCGTGTCCCGTTACAGAGACCATCTTTAGGTGCAATATTCCGTAGTAGAATTATTGGACTTCCTTTTTTTAGTTCAAGCTTAAATGGTGGTAACCCTGACGGATTTAAGGAGTTCAAGAACTCATTAGGATATCGGTTTGTAATCCTGTGATCGTTTCCATCTTCTGCAACATTGTCTGCAGCGTGATAACATACAGACTCTCCCGGAAAAAGATTCAATGTCGTATAATTAATTGCATCGACGTCGTCATTACGTGCAGACAGGATTATTCGCTCTGTCAAGTATTTGGGGGTAACCACCTGGATCATATGCAGCTGTGGATACACCATGGATATTAGATCATTGAGGGTTTCACACTTGTGCATATATGGTGGGAGATTTAACATCTCTTGCGGGGTAGATCCGATCTAGAATAAACAAAAGATAATATAAATTTCGATTAAAGAAGTATGGTCGATCAATTATCGAAAATAATAATTGATAGATGTACTTGATTTTACCTGCTGTAGAAATAATGCAAAAGCAGTATTGTTCGAGTCCCTGGATACCAAACGCATATTGGAGCTGAGGGTTAGGACTTGCACGTGCGCCCAAATTTAAGAGCGTTGTAATGTGGCTGCAACAATCTCCTCACGTACACCTTTAGGTATCACAGGTAGGATTTGACGAAAGTCTCCACCTAGTACAACTGTGATTCCCCCGAATGGCATGTTGTTGTCATACACGTCCTGCAGTGTACGATCGACTGCTTCTACACAATACCTGTGCTGCATCGGAACCTCATCCCATATTATTAACTTCGTTCTTCGTAGCAGCTCAGATTGCATTGACTGTTTGGTAAACCCACAGATTGAATTATCCAAAATATCCAGAGGTATGCAGAACGTTGAATATGCAGTCCGCCCGCCTAACAGCAACAACGATGCAATCCCCGACGATGCCACTGCGACTACAATATGTCCAAGGTTACGACATTTTGTTGCCAAGGTATTGTACAGAAAGGTCTTACCGGTTCCAGCCCCACCGCTCAGGAAAAATATTGCACCTCGGTTATCCGAAACTGAAGAATAGATCATCTTGAAAGATGAATGCTGACAATCATTCAACATATCGATATTTAGCTGTGGATTTATCTGCTGAGCCTCATGTTGCAACTGTTGGTGTTCGAGTATTAGTCTGTTACCAAATACTGCACTCCAATTTGAAGTAGGTTGTGGCATCGGGGGGAAATCGGATAAACTTTTTCCAGACTCTCCTAGCAGCTGATTAAGTATGTACAGACCATAATCCTCAACCTGAGTATCAGTGGGATCTGGAATCCCAAAATCCATACGTATTCTGTGGGATAAGTCATCACAAATATGCACGTGAAATCGATTCCACAGGATATGCGGTTCTACAGGAGAGCACTGGCATAATATCACTGCAAATAGTCTCCTTAATTGATGCCCTGTATTAATGATAGAAGCTTCCTCAAGGCACTGGACCCATTCATCATCGTCCTCAAGAAGTCCTCTCGCAACACATGCTGCTTTGAAAGTACTGTATATTTCGTTATTCACCGTGCGTAGACTTTTGAAAGAAGTTGGACCTCGAACAACAATCAGGAGAAGGCGTAGGTAGAACCTCTCTCCGGAACTGGGGCTCATGAAGTACATTCTACCGATTCCATAACCCAATACCCTTGGAGTCCAAATCCTCATTGTCTTCTTCCATACAAAATGTTGTGGGAATTCTTGATATGTGTATGCGCAAGCAGCTTCGTTTGTTGCACAACACTCGAAGAAAGCTGTGAGTGTTGAATGTTGATTCCGTCCTCTCTCCATAATATCCACCATTGACTCATCAGAGTTGAATACTACCCGGTGCAGTCCAGGCAGATGAATTGCTAGTCGCTCGACCTTTGGTATTTCTTCATGTAGAGAATGACCAAATATGCGCCACGCAGATTCCGACGGTCCGATGTACCGAGCATCAAGATACTCTTGTATCTCGTCAACTCCTCCCACTACCATTGTTGCACGATCATGCCCTTTGTAGATATACTTATGGATGTATTTAACACATCTCAGTCCTGCACATACCTCGACATTTATATGACAGTTGAACATTCTGGAAAGGTAGGGATTGTATGGCACCACGTCTCTATTGTCAATTAGGATTCCGCTTGAGGTTAATAATCTATTGGTGTTGCGTCGACGGTAGATGGGATACCCATCCTGATCCATTGTAGTGTCATCTACAAAAGCACGTGGATATTTCTTCGTGCATTGTCCATTCTGCATACAGGGCGCACGCGGATTTCGAGCACCACACGGTCCATGGATCATGCAAGTTTTGATTGTCTGATATAAAAGCGGATCAGTGTCAGGACATGGAAACTCAGCACATACAACTTTGTCTACATCCGCATTGGTTCGTATTTTATCTCGACCACGAAGGAATAGAAGAATGTGCATATGCGGTAGCCCCCGCTTCTGGAATTCTATTGTGTATACATGTCCAACTTGTTTACCGAAAATCCCATTATGTTTGATCTCCTTCATCAATGTCTTCCTCTTCAGCTCGAAGACACACGCAACCAAATCTGGACGATCAATCAGGTTCTGGCCCTTAAGCAATGCCATTTTAATCTCTGGCCAGTTCGGATTGGCAGTCATGGTAAGGAATATATCAGGATGATGATTAAACCGTGTGATGGCCATGGAGTCTTGGAATATCTCAAACATATGACGCAGACTACCAATATGAGTGGACGGTAGGATTATTCGCTGACCGACTTGACTGGCCTGGAGACCTTCAGCAGCGACGTCAGTTAGACCTTGGTAAAGATCGGCACGTAGTTTGGACTGGTGCATTCTACACCATGATATTTTATTTTGCTCTGTAGCCGCCCAAGCATCAACAATAAACTCCTGGAAAAGTTTTGAACCTCTTAGGATGGCCGAGTATTCTGTAGTTCGCTCGAATAGGCGGTAGCAATAAAAATCAAGCTGAGTCAGTCTTGTAGCTGTTGGTTCACCACGAATCGGGTCCCACCTTTTAAGACCTTCTTCCCACCCCATATCACCATACAGAAATAGTAGCACGTAGTGCAGTGGCAAATAAGCTGGGTGACACTCACTAATTCGCATAAGCCCTTGATTACTCCGAAGGTGGATAATAATATCGCGTATTTTAGAATACTCGGTTCCATCACCAGGCAATATAACTGCTATCTCCTCCGAACTGGGCAAGTTGTACCGTCGTCGATCAGTTGTTGAAAGATAGTGGAGATAAACAGGCACAGATGTGCTGTCATTGTTAACCTTGGATAAAATTTCATGCGCCTGACGAAACTTAGCAACAAAGGGATTACATTCAAGCAGATTATTCTGAATAATTTGCAAAACGTCATGCCTAAGTTGTGGATTTCTTTCCTCACGAATTGCCAATGCTCTAGCAGGATCGTGGATATAAAGTTGTGCATATGCTTCCTTTTTACCGGGTTCTGGTAATAGTGCCCCTGTTCGGTGACGAAGTTCACCGTGAATAGTAAATGGTCTAGGGCCTAAGCCTGAAATTACCCGTGAATCAGTTTGCACTCCGAGACTTGTGAAAGCATTTGCTGCATTGTACTCTCGTGCATGGAGCTTGAATGATTTGGACAAAATGCCTTCACCGTCGAACAAATCTTTAAGTTGTTGGGGAGGAGTTTTAAGCACTGGTAGCCTGATCATTCCTTCCGTACAATATTTACCAAATTGTGGATTCCTCACATATGATTTGGATAGTCTTTCATCAATAAAATGAAGAGCTGAACAATGATGACATTGGACATCCATTGGGCCGAGAGAATGACGGCCTAGTTCTACCATAGGTTGTGAAGGATTGTTTAAGTCTTCTTGGTCCTCACATTCTTCATATAGTAGATTATTGCTGTATAACAATCATCGTTTACAAATTAGTTTTTATGATGTATAATTGATAATAATAATTAAGGAGCAAGTTTGATAATTACCGCTCACTTAGAGGAGAAACGATTGTATTTTGAATCGGTACACTAATCTGAACAGACATGCTTGTACTATCCATCGGGATATTAATCGACGTCCCCACCATAGCCTTTTCCTTTTCTTTAGCCGACCTCCGGGCAGGCTCATTTTCGCATACACTAAAAGTTTACAAATACTTAACACACTTTAGTATTATCGAGGATAATAATACACAGAAAAAATTAGTGTTTTAAAAAATATACATCTTACATGTTTTCCCCCCTATCATTTATAGGAGTCACGTTCGATGAAGGGTCCATTGATGCATTGTTAGGGATCTCCACTTGGGTCTCTAGTCCATCTGGTAATTCTATCAATGCCTTCCCCTTTGATTTTTCATCTCTCTCCCTTTGTCTTCTTGCAATTTGAGCAAGTGAACGTGTCAAACTAACTCCTGTTGAAATTGATAATCTGGCTTTTTTGCACTGTACATGTTGCAATTGTTGTTCTTGCGCTTTTTCCCGTTCTCTTTGTGGCATGCTTGTATTTTCCATCAGTACATTAGTCGCCAGTTGTAGTGGCACCACCCGTGAATCCAGGTTTTCGGTTGGCAATACTAATTCTGCAGGTATTTGACATACTAATTTTTGTTTGTGCATCCTTTCACGTTCTCTACGTGTTCGTTGAGCCAGTTGCATACGGGAGAGTGGTTTCGATGATTCTATATTCTGAACATGTAAGCATGCATTCTTTTCACGTTCTCTACGTGCACGTTGAGGTAATTCCATTCGTGAAGGGGGTTTCGATGGTTCTATATTAAGAACCTGTAACATATAATTTTTTGTAAAATAATGTATTTTCCATGTTTAGCTAATAAGGATGTGTATATAGATAAGGAATATTATTTACATTTGGTAAAAGATAAGTACCATATATAGCTGATGTCGGCGTAGATGTTGACGGTAGTTGCACCGTTGCCGAAGGACCCACCCGACATGGAACGGGTGACGATAGCTGCACCACTGCAGAAGGGGGCGACATCTGGTGCTGTCGTTATACCTTAACAGGATGTAGCTGGTCTGGTGGGGTTGACACGACGAACTCAGGAGACTCGGGGGGGGGGGGGGGGGGTTGAAACTGGTTCCATATCTCCTAGAAGATGCAAAGAAATGCTGATTTAATCAATTATAATTTTTAACCATTATTATTAAAAAAAATATGTAATGTTAAATAATGGAAATGGATCATGTTTAGTGTAAAAGAAATATTACTTTTCATAAAAAAAAAAGTAAAAAGTTGTTGTTGAGATAGTGGATGTGCTTGTGAGGTGGTTATAAAAAAATCAAAATTCCTCATATAATGCAAATTTGTTGAACAGTCCCAATAGAAGCATAGGAGAACCAAAAACCTTAATAACACACACAAAGAAACAATAAGTTTCCCCTCTTTTATTCAGTACCAAATTACAATTATACTAAAACTCCCAATGTCAGGCGACGAATTAATACAATTTATTTTTTTTTTGGGTCGGCAAAGATAACAATATGCTCTATTTGACCTTTTCTTCGTATTTCAGTATAGATTTTTGTTAAGCCGTCCTCGGTTACCGAAGCAATAGTTTGCAAGTAGATGAGTCTTCTTCTCCCAGTCGAAGTGTCAAAGGTCATGGGTCGAAGCATTGCATCTATGGTATACCATCTACACTCGAAGGCCATGAACGCGTGCGTACCCATAAGACCACGGTAGTACAACATACTATATGATTTTTCTGTTAAAAGTAAAATTAATTAATAAATTGAGAACATTTGTAAACATATAATGTGACAACAACATACTTAAAAGGGTGTAATGAACCGAATGCGGTGGTGCCGGGCAACAAAGACGCCGGTGGTGGTGCTGGCAGTAAAGAAGCCGGCTGTGGTGCCGCACATGGTCATTGGTACGGCTGTGATGCGGGCCGGGCCCACACTGATCGGCACGCAGCTGTTGCCTTCGGCATGGCACGGAACACAATCTCCTCCAGTTGGTTGGCCCAGATAGTTAATTTTGTTCCAAACTTTAGGGTGGAATTTGGAACAAAATAAACACAGGGTGGTTAAGTGTTTATGAGCTAAAGTCAAGGGGGCAAAATATAATTAGTGGTTTCTTTAGGCTGGTTCGGTAAGATTTATGTGGAACACGTGAATATGGGAATAATTGAGTCATCACGTGGCTATTGACCCAAATAATTGAACTCGGGTGATCAAAGGATGGGGATTTGTTGGTGGTGGTGGTGGTGGGGGGGGGGGGCAATCGACGCCAAAGCAAAGGGGATCGACAATGGTGCCTTGGCTCTCGCCGCCTCAAGTGCTCGACGCTGATCGACGCCGCCTCAAGGGACATCGGCGCGAAGCACATCACCAACATGGATTGAATCGTTGTTGGGGGGATCTCGACGCGAAGCACAGCACCCACATGGATCGAATCGCCGCCGGCGGTGGTGCCGGGTAGCAATGTTGCAGGCGGCGGCGAGGAGGCATCAAAGGAAGAGAGCGAGTCGATCAGACCCACCGCTCGACGCCGATCGGATCGACGCCAAAGGGGATCGACGCCGGCTTTGCTACCGGGCAGCAAAGGTACAGGTGATCGATGTCTTGGCCTCGTCGATTTGCTCCCTAGGGGTTGGATGGAGGCCTCATCGCCGCCGCCTCAAGGAACGTCAACGCGATGGTGCCGGGCAGCAAAGTTGCAGGCGGCATCGAGGACGCGTCAAAGGAAATCGACGGGCAGCAAAGGCGCAGGCGGCGCCCCTTTTAGGCCTCCTCAACACCGCGTGCACGCACGCGGAGCGATGGGTCGTGGTGTGCCCAGCGGCCTCGACGCTGGGTCGTGGTGTGCCCAGCGGCGTCGACGCCGACCGGTGGATTGTGTCGGCCTATTGAATTTTTTTTTACTCTCTTCCATGGCAGAGGTTTTTCAATGAGGACCTTGGATTGAAGAAGGGTGTGCAGAGGTGTTTCAATGCGTACCTTGGGTTAAAGAAGGTTGGTCGTCTCCTTCTCTCCTTCTGATGAAGGTCTTTATCTTCTTCTCTTCTGATGTTAGAATTGCCAATAGGTCGGAGTTCCTAATAAGCCTTGACCTTCTGATGATGGTTGCCATATTAGGAGTCCAAAAATTACCTATTTTTTATGTTGGTGCTGTGACTGATTTCCATATTGGTTTTTATTTAAATCTGCTTTCTTTATGAACGATTTCTATATTGGTTTTGTATTTAAATCGGAAAAAAATCTTTCCATGTTGGTGTTGTGCTTTCCATGTTGCTGCTGTGGTTGCTTTAAGACTGATATAGTTTTTTATTTAAATCAGCAAATTTCTTTCTATATTGGCCGAACTAACTGTTTTTTTCCTTAAATCAGCAAGCTTCTTTCCATGGTGGCTGAACATATGTTGATCGGACTGTTCATTAGGATCTAATTGCATAGATCATAGCCTTTGTTGGCTGCACTTGATTCCGGCCCAATTATATGTTGATCGGACGGACAAAAGAATGATATTTTTTTTGATCGGGTGGGCCAAAATATATGTAGACAGTGGCACGGTTGTAAATAAACCGAACGCGCTGTGATATATATATATATATATATATATATATATATATATATATATATATATATATATATATATATATAGGTTTGGGATCTATAGATCCATCATTTTTTGACTCATACTTTTATCCGTCATCCAAGCCGTTGGAAAGAAGTTTCAGAATTTGCTGTTTTTTTTTGCAAGGAGGATCACAATGGCTTGGATTGCACACCGACAAAAAATCAGCACATTCTAAAACCTCTAGGTGTATCAAATCTAAAAAACTTTATCGATCGTCTATTTCAACCGTTAACTTGAGGAGCAAATTTGATACACCTAAAGGTTTTAGAATGTATTGATTTTTTTTTAGATGTATAATCTAAGCTATTGTGATCGTCCTTGTAAAAGATCAATAAATTCTGAAACCTCTATCCAATGGTTTAGATGACGGGTCAAAATATGAGTAAAAAAGTAATGAGTCTACGGATCCTATTTTATATATATATATATATATATATATATATATATATATATATATATATATATATATATATATATATATATATATATATATATATATATATATATATATATATATATATATATATATATATATATATATATATGGGTCAGGATCCAAAGACACTGTTTTTGCACTCAAATTTTTACACCGATTTTCAAATCATTAGATAGAGGTTTCATAATTTGCTGATTTTTTGTGAGCATAATCGCCTTGTCTTAGATAGCACATCCACAAAAAATCAACACATTTTGAAGCCTCTAACTACATCAAATCTAAAAAGCTTTATCGGCCGTCCATTTTAATCGTTAATTTGAATAGCACATTTAATAAGTCTAGAGGTTTTAGAATGTACTAATTTTTTGTGGATGTGCTATCTAAGACAAAGTGATTATGCTCACAAAAAATCAGCAAATTTTGAAACCTCTATCTAATGATTTAAAAATCGATGTAAAAATTTGAGTGCAAAAACAGTGTCCTTTGAACCTGACCCTATATATATATATATATATATATATATATATATATATATATATATATATATATATATGAGGAATGGGATGCTGCCTATCAAAGCAGCGTTTTTTGCTGCTTTGATATATTGTTTGACCATCGTAGAAGTTTTGGAATTTGATGAAATTTAGTGAGGGTGTTGTCTAGGGTAAGATGATCATCCTCACAAATTTTCATCAAATTCCAAAACTTCTAAGAGGATCAAATGGTCGAAGCAAAATCTGCAGATTTTAACGGTGACTGCAGATTTTGCAGATTTTGCTTCGACCATTTGACCCTCTTAGAGGTTTTGAAATTTGATAAAAATTTGTGAGGATGATCATCTTACCCTAGACAACACCCTCACCAAATTTCATCAAATTCCAAAACTTCTAGGATGGTCAAACAATGTATCAAAGCAGCAAAAAACGCTGCTTTGATAGGCAGCATCCCATTCCTCTATATATATATATATATATATAGGGCATGCTGTTACAATGAGCTGTGGGCTGCCGGGGGGGAAAGTGAGCTGCGGGTATTTTGACCCCCCAAGAAGTTATGAAATTTGATAAAATTTGGTGAGGTTGTTGCCTAGGATAAGATGATCATCCTCACCAATTTTCATCAAATTCCAAAACTTCTAGGGGGTCAAATGGTCGAAGCAATTTTAACGGTGAATGCGGACGGCAGAAATTGCTTCGACTATTTGACCCCCCTAGAAGTTTTGGAATTTGATGAAAATTGGTGAGGATGATCATCTTATCCTAGGCAACAACCTTACAAAATTTTATCAAATTCCATAACTTATTGGGGGGTCAAAATACCCGCAGCTCACTTTTCCCCCCGGCAGCCCACAGCTCAGTGTAACAGCCCTATATATATAGGGAGTTACCCCCTCCAAGTTAGCTAGAGATCATTCTGGCTAGCTTGGATTCTTGGTGCAAAACTAACGACCTGTCATGAAATATAAGGAAAACTTGTCGAGTGTCAGCGTCAAAAAAGGCTGATCGGTCAATTTTAACCGATCGGTTGAACTTGACCGATCGGTCAAAATTGACCGATCGGTTGAATTCAACCGGTCAGGATCGAAGTGATCGTCAAAAAACACCATTTTTTGACCGATCAAATAGAGATTCGACTGATCGGTTGAATTTGACCGATCGGTCAATCGGGCAAAAAACTAAGTTTTTTGCTCGATCCAGTAGAAAATCGACCGATCGGTTGAACTTTACCGATCGGTCAAGGTTGACCAATCGGTTAAATTCAACCGGTCGAGGTTGAAGGGATCGGGCAAAAAACCAAGTTTTTTGCCCGATCCAGTAGAAAATCGACCGATCGGTTGAACTTAACCGATCGGTCAAGGTTGACCGATCGGTTAATTTCAACCGGTCGAGGTTGAAGGGATCGGGCAAAAAACCAAGTTTTATGCCCGATCCAGTAGAAAATCGATCGATCGGTTGAATTTGAATGATCGGTCAAGGTTTGACCGATCGGTTAATTTCAACCGGTCAAGGTTGAAGGGATCGGGCAAAAAACCAAGTTTTTTGCCCGATCCAGTAGAAAATCGATCGATCGGTTGAACTTGATCGATCGGTCATGGTTGACCGATCGGTCAAATTCAACCGGTCGAGGTTGAAGGGATCGGGCAAAAAACCAAGTTTTTTGCCCGATCCAGTAGAAAATCGACCGATCGGTTGAACTTGATCGATCGGTCACGATTGACCGATCGGTCAAATTCAACCAGTCGAGGTTGAAAGGATCGGGCAAAAAACCAAGTTTTTTGCCCGATCCAGTAGAAAATCGACCGATCGGTTGAACTTGATCGATCGGTCACGGTTGATCGATCGGTCAAATTCAACCGGTCGAGGTTGAAGGGATCGGGTAAAAAACCAAGTTTTCTACCCGATCCAGTAGAAAATCGATCGATCGGTTGAACTTGATCGATCGGTCACGATTGACCGATTGGTCAAATTTAACCGGTCGAGGTTGAAGGGATCGGGCAAAAAACTAAGTTTTTTGCCCGATCTAGTAGAAAATCGACCGATCGGTTGAACTTGACCGATCAGTCAAGGTTTATAGGGCAAAAGAGCCTGTTTTTTGCCCGATCCTTCTGTAAATTACCCGGTCGTCTGCCTGTCGATCGAGTAAAGTCTTCGAGCGGCGATCGAGTTTGATTTTTCTGCTTGAATCTGTGGTCTATCTGGATCAGTGAGTCTTTTGAACCGGCAGTTCGGTTGGACCGGTGGTTCAACTGGTTCAACGCTTCGTCTGGTCCAACGGTTTGTCTGGTTTTGCGCTTGCTACGGATTGATGCCACGTGTTCCTACAAAAACACAGGATTTGACCTGGAGATGACACATGTCTCTCGATTTGCGTGCCATTTTCCTCTGGGTATATAAGCCTCTCCGGGCTTCATTTTTACCTCGCGCTTCCAGAATTTTTCAAACTCCAGAACTCTTTGCTCTCGATTTTATGTTCTCGTTCTCCCGATCAGCTTTGAAATGGCATCCTCTGGCAGCTCGAAGAAGATGAACATTGTGCCTTTGAAGAGGAAGGGAAAGGAGAGGGCTCCACAATCGCCCGTGCAGAAAGGCCGGGGCAAAGGCAAGGCTGAACTTGGCATTCTTGGCAAGAGGCATCAGGGAGTGGGGTTTGCCTCTGCACCGTCAAGGCCAGAGCAAATCCCCAAGGCGAGCTTTGTGTTTGGCCCTCTGATGTCGCTGACGGAGGAGCCTGCCTATGAGTATAATGTCGGTGGGAAGCTTACAGACGTGAAGAGGGCAAAGTGGCATACACTGCTTGCTTGCTTCACAGAGGGGAAGGTCCGTCCATCTCTTCCTGGAGTTCAGTCCGCCTTTGGCATCGACAAGTGGACGGTCTTCACAAATTTTGCCAGCAAGGAGCAAGTAATGGGGACTGTGGTCACCATAGGCCAGCTGAAATTGCGGACTGTGTCTCCCACTGCTACCCTTCGCTGTGAGGTTGCTGAATACCTCAGGTCTTTGCCCCGGGCAGATCTCTGGGAACGCTTGGAGGATCATCTACGCCTTCTGCCGCGTAGAATCTGATTTCCAGGAGGAGCTTAGGGCCTGCTACTCCAGTATCCCCGAGGGTGAGGAAGCAAGGATCGAATTGGGATACTTCTTCTATCACTACAAATGGGCATCGAGGAAAGATAGGCCATTCTTCAACTTGACAGGTGTCTCTGCCCTGCGCCCGATCGTCGACACCGTCGCCTCCGACAAACTCTACACCGACTGGCCAATCTCGGTTTTCGATGCATGGACTCCTCTCTCGGTGCTTGAGACCCCTAGGAATCAGGTACACAGAGAGGTCAAAATGTACTGCACGGGAGGAGCCTTTGCTTGGACGTCTGATCGGGTTGGGGCCCTGGACAATCTGTTCTTGGAGTTGACGTGCGGCACCCGATCATGGAAGCAGTTTTCGAACTGCCCGGTCCGTCACGACAACACCAATCTGCTCCACCGACTGCGGGTTCATTACGAGGATAACGAGGTCTTGTACTCCGATTATGAGGAGGATTCTTAATCGGGCAAGATCGTCAGAAGAATCCGGGCCGAGAAGAAGGCCTATGGAGCAAGGCGCCGTCTGCCAACTGAGGAGAGGCTCGTGATCAATCGCAGGGGCCAGGTGAAGAAGAGGAAAGTCTTCATCGAGGAGAAAGAAGAAGAGAAGGAGAAAGATGAAGAAGAAGAAGAAGAAGAAGAGAAGGAGAAGGAGAAGGAAGATGAAGATGAAGATGATGAAAATGAAGATGGAGGTGATGACGATGATGATGACGACGGGAATGACGATGGTGATGACGACGATGACGAAGGAGACGGGGGTGACGGTGGAGGTGAGGAGATTCCTCCCACCCCTACTGGAGGTGATGAAGCAAAAAGGGGTGGTGAGGAAGAAATTCCTCCCACCCCCACTGGTGGCGATGAAGGAGAAGGGGGTGGTGAGGAAGAAATTCCTCCCACCCCCACTGGTGGAGAAGAGGATTCGCCGCCCATCCCCATCGATGAGGCTAGGGCCCGTCGAATAGAAGCTGTGATGGACGCCATGGGTGACGGCCAGAAGGTACAGCCCACGTACCACTTTGAGGAGTTGAAGCGTCCGATTTGTATCCGGATCAGGTTCTCGGGGAGTGATGGGGTTGCAAGCAACCCCACGCCCCTCGACCAAATACCTCCGAGCATCCTTCGCCTCGAGGGTGCTTCGACGAGTGGTGGGATGGAGGTTGAGCAACCTACCCTCGCCACTCGTCGATCGGCTGCGCAAGTGGCTGAGGAGACGGCCGCACTGATGGCCAGGCTCAAACAGCCTGGCGGGCAACAAAAAGGGGAGATCACTCCTCTTCGAGGTGTTCCTTCTCCAATCCACATGGAGGGAGGAAGCCGCGTGGATGCGGGGACTCCTCAACCTCCGCCAGAGACAACCCCCCTCAAGGAGAGGTCGACCCCCAGGGGTAAGAGCTCCGAACGGGGAAAGGGTAAAGCCCCTCGAGTTGATGCCACATGTACTCCCTTTTGCTAACTTCTCTTCTCGATTGCATTGCCTTTGATGTTTGAAATATTCTAACTCTTTGAACTTTTGTGTCGATAGCAGATGCTCCTGCTGGCACGGCTCAGTTTTTGAAGGACTTGGGTGAGGTTGACATCAACCACCCAACTCCTGTCATCCGGAAGCTCTGCAATCTTCCGGATGCTACGCTCGAAGAGGCCTACAATAGGCTTGAAGTAGTGGTAAGTGCATCATCTTGACTTCATTCTTTGAGTTGTATCTTCAGAAATATTTCTAACTCTTTTTGTTTGCTTGCAGAATTCAGCTGTTCTGAAATTCGCTACAAGGCTCTTCAAGAGGGTCGGAGAGCGGGAGGCTTCATCTGAAGTTTCTCGTTTGACGGCTGAACTTGAAGCTGCCAACGAGGAGAAAGAGAAATTGAGGGAAATTCTATCTTCCAAGAAGGAGCCCTGAAGGCCAAGATCGAGGCTCTTCGCAAGGAGAAACTTGAGAGCAGGGGCTGACACGATGGCTTCGTGGCTCAAGGCCTTGAGCTTGAGCAGCTGAAGAATCGATTCTACAAAATCGAGACTTTGTCCATCGAGCGTGCGACTGAGATAAAGGAGCTGAAGGATCAACTTGCTGCGAAGGAAGTTGCCCTCACTGCCAGAGAAGTTGCTTTCGCTGCCAAGGAAGAGTCCTTCAAAAAGGAGTTGGAGCATACGCGCGCCGAATGTGAGAGCTTCAGGGCAACGGCTGAGAAGGCGGTGGAGGCCCTCAGGGTTCATGCTAGCAGTGTCCAATCTTCGAAGGCTTCTGCAGCGAGCAAGGCTCGAGGTGGATCCGAAGGGGAGAGGTCGCGTGCTCCAAGTGTGGTCAAACCTTGATGTGCTCTATCTTCTTTTTTGTTGTTGTACCTGTAAACTCTTTTCATATAGAAAGCTCACTTCTGTACTTGGAAACTTTTTGATAATAAAGATATCTTTTTGGTATTGGAAACTGCATGTCTCTTGTGTTGAATATCTTTGAATGTTGTATTCTGGATGGTGTTGGAATATTCGAATATATAAACACTTGAATGTAAGGGGCCGAGTCGCAACTCGATCACCCAAACTTGTTAACTTGAAAATTGAAGGTTGTGTTGTAGTATAACTTGAATTCGTTTAACATTTGTATATGAGGGGTTAAGTCACAACTCAAGCACCTAAACCTGTTAAACGATATTGAAATTGAAGGTCATTTAACATTTGTAAGTAAGGGGTAGTGTCGCAACACAAACTCCCAAACTTGTTAAATTGACTTAGTGACTTGAAGGTTGTTTTGTATGACAACCCGAAACCGTTTAACATCTGCCCGTAAGGGGTTGAGTCGCAACTTAAGCACCCAAACTTGTTAAACGACCTAGTAATTTGAATGCAGATAATTTTGAACTGCTTCAGAACTTATTGAAAAGCTGGGCATTTGAACACTTGAAAGAGATCTTTATTCATCATGGAATTTATATCATGGATAGAACAATTTGAGATGTCTAGCATTCCAAGCTCGTGGTAGTCTGTCTCCTTCTGGCGAAATCAGCCGATAAGACCCTTTGACTCCTACTGATTCGATGATGTATGGACCTTCCCAATTGGGAGCTAGTTTTCCACTGCTGTGTTCTCTGGTGTTGTAGAAAACTGCTCTGAGGACCAGGCTGCCAATTGGGAACTGTCTCTTGTAGACCTTTTGATCGTAGGCTTGTTTGATCTTCTGTTGATACTTGGCGACACGAAGGGATGCTTGGTCTCGTAGTTCTTCAGAGAAATCTAGATCATTGACTCGAAGCTCCTCATTAATGCCTTCTTCGACTGCTCTGGTCTTCAAGGTACTTGATATGTTTTCTGTTGGGAGCACTGCTTCAGACCCATAGGTTAGGCAGAAGGGTGAGAACCCAGTTGATCTTCTTGGAGTTATTCGATAGCCCCACAGAACTTCTGGTAGGACTTGTTCCCATAATCCTTTCTTGTCATTGAGTTTTTTCTTGAGCAGACCAAGGATAACTCTGTTGGAAGCTTCAGCTTGACCATTGCACTGAGGGTATCTTGGAGTTGAGTAGAAAAGCTTGATTCCGTTGTTCAGGCAGAACTCCCGGAACTTGTCGGAGTCGAATTAAGCTCCATTGTCAGCAATAAGAACCTGAGGTATGCCAAATCTTGAGAAGATGTTATGCCTTATGAACTTGATGACTTCGCCGTCAGTCTCTCGAAAGAGTGGCACTGCTTCAACCCACTTGGTGAAGTAATCTGTAGCTAGCAACAGATACTTTTTCTTGCTTGGTGTTGGTGGAAAGGGACCTAAGAAGTCCAACCCCCATTGATGGAAAGGCCATGGGCTTGTCAATTGATGGAGCTCATCTGCTGGGAGATGAATAGCCCGAGCATGTCTTTGGCAAGGATCGCATCTTTGAACTACTTGGTGAGCGTCTCTTGCCATGGTGGGCCAGTAGTAACCTTGTAACTTCGTCTTGGCTTCAAGAGATCTCCCTCCTGAATGATTCCCGCAGGCTCCGGAGTGGATGTCAACCAGAATTGCCTTTGCTTGTTCAGAGCCAATGCATTTGAGCAACATCCCGTTGTGAGACTTGAAATATAGATCTTCACCTTGAAATTTATAGCATGGAAGCTTTCTTTGTAGTCTTCGGGCTTGGTTTGGATCTTCGGGTACCTTGCCATATTTGAAGAAGTCAAAGATTGGCTATCTCCAATCATCGAGTTTATTTGTGGTGGTAAGGTTTGAGTCCAATTGTTCTTTACCCCCAGATCTTTCTATAGTGGCGAAGATCTGTTGCTCAGGGCTGGTCTTGGGCGCTTCTTGGTAATTGATTTGTATTTGTCTTCCTCCAAGCGAATCTCCAAGAACTGAAGCAGCATTGGCTAGAGCATCTGCTTCTCGATTTTCTGCCCTTGGGATTTGAATGAATTCGGTGCTAGCAAAACGTTGTTGAAGACGTCGCACTAAGGTCAAGTAATTCTGCATTCTTTCTTCTTGTGCTATGTACTCCCCGTTGATTTGCCTTATGATTAGCTGGGAGTCGCTGTAGACGATGATTCGATCCATCTCCAGGGATTCAGCCATTTTGAGCCAGGAAATGAGTGTTTCGTATTCGGCTTCGTTGTTGGTGGTATTGAATCCGAGGAGAGTGGCCTTCTGAAGATGATCAAGTTCGGGGGATACCAAGACTATCCTAGTTCCCGAACCGATCGCACTTGAAGCTCCATCAGTATAAAGCTTCCATGGAGTTGGTGTTGTGGCAGGAGCCTCAAGGCTTGGATCGGTTTTTGTAGCCGGATTGAATGGAGGTTCAGTTTCATCTTCAAGGCGCATATCGACATCTTCCTCCCAAGTTATGGGGTCTTCAACTGGGAAGTCGACTAGAAAATCAGCAATTGCTTGCCCCTTGATTGAAGTGCGAGATTCAAATTGGATTCCCAGAGCGCTCATCTCGATTACCCATTTGGTCATTCGACCTGCTCGACTCGCCTTATCGATGGTATCTTTGAGTGGGTGCTCTGAGATGACTGTGATCTGGTGGGAGATAAAATAGGGTTGGAGACGACGCGATGCGATGAGTAAGGCCAGTATGACCTTCTCCGTTTTTGAGTAGCGGATCTCGGCAGGGAGAAGCGTATGGCTAATGTAGTAGACCGGATGTTCGATGCCTTCTCTTTTACTGACTAGAACCGCACTGATTGTTTGATCGGTGATGGCGAGATAGAGCCAGAGATCTTCTTTTGGAAGTGGAGCTGTGAGGATGGGAGCTCGCACAAGATATCTCTTGATGTCTTGAAAGGCTTGTTCGCAAGTTGGACTCCAGCCGGACGTATCCGCCTTACGTAGCTTGTCGAAGAGCGGCTTGCACTTGTCAGAAGATTTCGAGATGAACCGATTGAGGGCAGCAAGTCTTCCAGTGAGGCATTGCACTTCCTTTCGATTGGTTGGTGACGGCATGTCGAGGATTGCTCGAATTTGATCAGGATTGGCTTCAATGCCCCTCCTGGTCACAAGGTGGCCCAGGAATTTACCCGATTGAACTCTGAAAGCGCATTTGGCTGGATTAAAATTCATGCGATATTTTTGAAGGACTTGAAAGGTTTCCGCCAGATCGGATAGATGGCTCTTTCGAGTAGAGCTCTTGGTGAGAAGGTCGTCGACGTAGACTTCGATGTTACGCTCGATCTGATCTTGGAACATCTTTGTGACTAACCTTTGATAGGTAGATCCCGCGTTCTTGAGACCGAAGGGCATTACGTTGTAGTAGTAAAGTCCCCGGTCAGTCACAAAGCATGTATTCTCTTGATCGTCCGAGTGAAGCGGAATTTGATTGTACCCAGAGTATTCATCCATGAAAGATAATAGCTCGTGGCCAGCAGTGGCGTCGACGAGCCTATCTATCCTTGGCATGGGGAATGGATCTTTGGGACAAGCCTTGTTGAGGTTGGTGAAGTCGATGCACACTCTGATCTTCCCGTTCTTCTTAGGGACAGCAACTATATTGGAGATCCAAGTAGGTTACTCTACTTCACGGATGAATCCTGCTGCGAGTAACTTACTGATCTCTTCTTGAACTGCAACTTATAGTTCTGGTCGGATTGTGCATGGCTTTTGCTTGACAGACTTCACTTCTTTGATTGCGAGCCGATGGCAGGAGTCATCTGGATTGATCCCAGGCATATCTTCGAAGCACCAAGCGAAGATGTCGATGTTGGACCGGAGGAAGGATACCATGTCTCGCGCTTCTGAGTCGCTGAGACCGGTACCGATGACCGTTTCTTAAGGGAGATCTCCACTGCCGATATTGGTTGGAATGATTTCTTTGATTGAAGGTGAAGCCTCCCACTCAATTGGTGGAGGCTCGGTCAGCAGGATCTCCTTTGGTTGCTATTTGGAAGAAGGGCCGACTTCATCTCGTGGTTGCTTTGGAGGAGCAATATTTATCTTACGATCTGTCTTTGCCGCAGCCGCTTCGCAAGATCGCCCAGCCTATTGATCTCCTCGGATGCACACAATGCCCTCACCCGTTGCAAATTTGAGGAGTTGATGGTAGGAGGAGGAGATGGCATTGATTTGATGTAGAAATGGCCGACCGAGGATGACGTTGTAGTTGGACGTTCCCTCGACGATTGCGAACCTTACCGAGACTCGAGTCTCTCGGCTAAGGTCGAGGGTGAATCTTGATTCGCCCATTGTGATGCTTTGCTCACCGTTGAAGCTCATGATCACCGTTGGGATGACGTCAAGGCTTGAATATTTATATCCCAGACGTTTGAAGCAGTCTGAGAACATAATGTCGATAGAGCTTCCGGTGTCGATGAGGATTCGATTGACAGTGCTTCCGTCGATGAGGAGCTTCAAGACCAGGGGGTCTCAATGTGGAGTATGAACTCCTTGAAGATCAGTATCATTGAAAATGATGGAGGGCCAAGCCAAACCCTTGATAGGCTTCTCGATCCAGGTGTCCTCCTTGTTCGCCGCAGATCGAACGTGGAAGATGCGTCGAACTTGTCGATCAACTTCCTTCCCAGTCAGCGCTTGGTTGTGCAATGTCCCGTGAATGCCAAACACATTGGCATTCACAGTGATAGGTGATCGGTTAGAAGAGATTTGATAGACCCAGCAAGCTTCTTTCCCCTTTGCAGAGAATCGATGTTGATCTTGTCCGCCCTTGGCGAACTCTTGGAGATGGCCTTCTCGCAGCAAATCTTCAAGATGAAATCTCAGCCGATAGCACCGATCGGTGGAATGGCCATGAATTCGATGGAAGTCGCAATAAACGGTTTTGTCTGCAGTGACTTTGGTGTCGGGCTGCAGCGGATTAGGCCTCCTGAGGAATTCCTCGTGTTGAATGCGGTCGAGGATTTGCTCGATTGGTAGATTCCACTCGGTGAAAATGATCTTCTTCGGGGGAGATCGGCGTCCATCGTTTCTTGACCACTTGTGTGCGGGAGGAGCCCCTGCCTCTGCGTTGTGAGCTTTGGCTGTATACTTGGGGGCTTCTCTCTCAACGGGTCGCCTTTTCGTCTCTCGTCCCTTTCGGGCAACTTGATCATCTTCGACTTCAATCTCTCTTTGTATTCGATCGAACATTGAACCCAGAGAAGGAGGAGGGTTACGAATGAAGTCGTTGTAGATGTGGAGATCGAAATGGAGGGCATTCTAGAAGACTAGCATGATAGCCTCATCATCCAAATGCCTTCCTGAGAGGGCGGCGTGCTCGTTGCGGAATCTCCTTGTAAAGCTGCGGAGACTCTCGTCAGCACCCATCCTCAGCCGGTAGAGGGAGTCGAGTTTCTTCTCAGGCTTCAAGTTCAGCTGATAATGCTGCACGAAGAGATTGTCCAAGACACTGAACTGGGTAATGGACCCAGCTCGGAGATTATGGCACCAACCGAGAGATGGCTCGTCGAGGCTCCCAGCGAAGGTGCGACAGAACATGTTGTTTTCTTCTTCGTGCGGTGTCAGAGCTTGCTTGAAGGCGAGAATATGGAGAGTTGGATCTCCCTTGAGGCAATTGAATTTGGGAAGAGTGGGCGTTCTCCATCCCTTTGGAAATGTAGATTTGAACAGACTTCGATGGAGTAGCCCAGCGGAGGAGTATCCGTCTCTACGACCATGCCCCCGACCTGGATGCAGGTCAAGAGGCAAGATCGCAAGGTCTTGTTCAGGCCTTTGAGTATCTGTCGGTTGGAGTTGGTGACGAAGGTCTGATCCGAGTCCACGTTGAAGTGGAATGGACGGAGAAACTCTACTCTTTGAGGGAGCCTCTTTCATCTGGTGTCTCCTTGGTATGTCGGGCTTTGAAGTTGTCCTCCTATCACAGTTGCGACCGGAAGAGGATTGGGAGGATTCATCGTTGATACGATCCCAAACACTCTACTTCCACGGGGTAGCAGAGGGAGTTGGGTCGCGACGAATCCTCTCGAGGGCAGCAGTGCCCATTGATCTTCGTGGCTCGGAGTGAATCGATTGTCGTGGTAGATCGACCCTCTCGTTAGTCGAGGGGATAGGGAGAGCAATTCCAGCCTCGGAGGCTGCCTTCTTGAGGGCATCCCTCTCAGCGGTGAGGGCGGCATTCTGCTTAGCTAGTTGTAGTAATTGAAAGTCGACCGCTGAGATTTGGTATGTGGATGGCAGGTCTTCAGCAGGAGTAGGGGCAGTTTGCCATGTTGATTGTCAAGGGGGTTGAGGGATCGGTCGATCAACCGATCTCCCGCTGCCTGAACGAGCACCCATATCGGGGACAGCAAGGGGCTATCCGAAGTTGAGCCTTTGACTCATTGAACGAGTCTCAGGACGAGCTTGATGTGTGTTACTTCCTTCTGGTTGACCCTGATGCTTCGTCCTCGCCATTTAAAGAGCGAAGGGTGCAACGAGAGTGCCAACGTCCTAACGGTTGTCTGCTCAACCGAAGGGGCTAGGAAGTCTGATCGGTTGTCTGCTCAAACGATCTGACTTGTTGTAGGGCAAACATGGTTTCTCGTTCGATCCCACAGACGGCGCCAAACTGTGGGCGAAAATCTTCGTGCCGACCCGAAGACTTCGCCGCACCAGTCAATTAAAATTCGAGTCGAAGATCGTTGTTCGATCTGTTGATTGGAGTTGCCGTTCTCAATACACAAACAGAGAGATGCAATCAGAGAGTTGACACGAGATGTGATCTCAGAGTTCAGTCGAAGCCTACGTCTCCGTGCTATAGGGAGCAACCCGAATTCACTAACTCTCTTTTCGAAGTGATCTCGACAGACCGAGTATCACTGAAGCCTCTCCGATCTCTTCAAAGACAAGAAGAAGAAGATCGAGGAGAGGTGAAAAATGGGAAGCTAGAAAATTCCAGAGCTCTGGTTTCTGAAATCAGATCTCAGAACTGAAAATCGGATCCTTTTACATTTGAGGAGTCTGCTATTTATAGAGAAATGCTGGGGGTAAATGGCGGTTTTTGGTTGCTTCTGGAAGAACCTCCAGGCAGGGCTGGTGGGTCCCATGGCTGTCTCCTGGGGATTCTACAGGAAGGGCTGGTGGTCTCGTGGTAGTCCTCGTGGGCCCACCAGGCAGGGCCGGTGGGTCCCGCCGTAGTCCTCGTGGGCCCACCAGGCAGAGCCGATGGGTCCCGCGGTAGTCCTCGTGGGCCCACCTGGCAAGGCCGGTGGGTCCTGCGGTTTGTAGACCTCTCTGCCAAAATTTGCACCCACATCAGGATCGGATGACCCAGCAAAATTTTGACCCATTAATATCCCAGCACCCTTTGAGGCACTTAGAGGTTATAGAATGGGCTGATTTTTTGTAGGGATGTTGTCTATGGTATGTTGATCATCCTCACAAAAAATCAGCCCGTTCTAAAACCTCTAGGTGCATCAAAGGGTGCTCTTCAAATCAACAGTTAAAATTGACAGTGAAAAACCGTTGATTTGAAGTGCGCATTTGATGCACCTAGAGGTTTTAGAATGGGCTGTTTTTTTGTGAGGATGATTAACATATCATAGACAACATCCCTACAAAAAATCAGCCCATTCTGTAACCTCAAAGTGCCTCAAAGGGTGCTGGGTTATTAATGGGTCAAATTTTGCTGGGTCATCCGATCCTGACCCATATATACATATATATATATATATATATATATATATATAGAGAGAGAGAGAGAGAGAGAGAAAGAGAGAGAGAGAGAGAGAGAGAGAGAGAGAGAGAAATGCTATAATGCGGCATGCGGTAAGTGCGACCTACCGCATGCCGTCTGATGCACCGCTGCGTGCATGTGATGCACGCAGCGCGTGCATCAGACGGCTGCGGTGCGGTGCCGCACGTACCGCATGCCGCAACATAGCATGCCCCTATATATATATATATATATATATATATATATATATATATATATATATATATATATATATATATATATATATATATATATATATATATATATATATATATATATATATATATATATATATATATATATATATATAAAATAAGGGACAACGGTTGTGGGGGGGACAAATGAACTGAGACAAACCAACGGCTCAGATTTATGCAGAGGAGGGGGATAAACATGGAGACTCTATCACAGTCGTCCGTTTCTAGAAAATATTTTATTATGCAGAGACAAATATAGATATTTTGAAGGGTTTTAATATAAAAAATATAATTAAAGACCCCACCTGTACCCGAGTTTCGAGGCACACCCTCAACGTACTCTATCTCTCTCTCTCTCTCTCTTTCTCTCTCCTGCTGTGCGCTGCCCCTCTCCCATCTCTCTCTCCTGCTCTCTCTCTCGCTAGATATCTCCATCTCTCTCTCTCTCCCGCCGGACGACGTGGGCGCCAGCACCACCACCGACATCGAGTCGTTCACCGTCAGAGACGCGGGGCCGGAGAAGAGGCCGATCTCTCTCTCTCTCCCCTGCTGTGCGCCCCCCCCACCCCTCAATCCCGATCTCTCTCCCCTGTTGTGAGCCCCCCCCCAATCCTGATCTCTCTCTCCCCTACTGTGCGCCCCCCCTCAATCCCGATCTCTCTCTCTCTCCCCTGTTGTGTGCCCCCCCTCCCCCTCAATCCCGATCTCTCTCTCGAACCCCCTCTCAGCCCCTTTTTTCTCCTCTCTCTCTCTCTCTCTCTCTCTCTCTCTCTCTCTCTCTCTCTCTCTCTCTCTCTCTCTCTCGGTTTCGCGGTCTGCGCGGCGAGAAGAAGAGATAGAGCCGCGGTCGGCACGACGCAAAGAAGAGAAGCGGCCGGGAGAAAGGAGGAGCAGCGGCCGCGGTGGATCTCGACAGCACAGGTAGGCCCCTTCCCCCTCTGCTTTTCGGTGCCGACCGCCCTCCCTGCTCCAGCTAACGACACATGCATCCCTGCCAGCCATCCCACAACCCCGGCAATGCTCGACTCACCGACCAATCAAACCCGATCAATCACCGATCTCACAGCCATGAGCCATCTGATGCACACCTTAATCGCAGCCCCGTCCACCCCATCACCCTCTAATTCCTTCACAGCCCGATCTCATCCTCCTAAAATCCCATCCCCATTGCCCCCTAATTCCCGCCCCCTCTCATTCCTCTCTTTCTTTCTCTCTCTGCGCCCAAATCCCATCCCCGATTCTGGATCCCATCCTCCCCACTCGCCTTCTTCTTCCGCAGCGTACTCCGGTTAGACGTTCACCGATCAGACCTTCTTCTTATGCAGTGTACTCCGGCCACAATCGGATCGTGTGAAGGTGATCTAAGCCCTCCTTTCCGTTTTATGTTGTATATATCCGAATTAAAAATCTCTCTCTCTCTCTCTCTCTCTCTCTCTCTCTCTCTCTCTCTCTCTCTCTCTCTCTCTCGCTCCAGATCGAGGAGGTGGAAGGAGGCAGCGATCTGCAATAGGTTCTCTCTCTCCTTAGAAGTTCTACTCATGTATCTCTTCAATTTTTTTGTTATCTTAGGATTATTTTTTAATCACATCCCCTCTTAGACATCCTTCATCCCAATATTTTTTAGTATCTTTGTTCACAGATCGCAGAAGGTTTCTTTATATCCCTAATCACATGGAGATCTAGGGTTTCATTTTCATGATCCCTCATTGGTGGAGGGAGCAAAATGTCATGAGAATTCGAGTCTGATGACTACTGGCCCTCCTGAGATCCAATCTCCCTGGATCTGAGGCCGATCCAGAGGCGCCGCCATGATCGACTTCGGCAAATCGGTGGAGGGGGCAAAATGTCAGGAGAATTCGAGTCTGATGACTGCTTGGCCCTCCTGAGATCCAATCTCCCTGGATCTGAGGCCAATCCAAATATGTCGCCGGGATCGACTTCGGCAAAGAGGAACTGTATGTATAGGATACCTGCTTCGGCACAAAGACCGAAGCCTATCGGGTTGGCGGGCTAGCTGGTGGTTTCCGAACCACGATGACTGCGCCCCTCCGAAGTGGGCGTTGCTCATTGGGTGCCTCCACGGCCTCGACACCCGACTCTGTGTTGCGGCCTTCAATCCTAGGTTAAGAATTCATTTTTTCGGTTTTTTACCCATTCCATTTCTTAATAATTCTAGAAAAGAAAACCTACTTATTTTAATTCATCCGATATCAAAAAAAAATTCTTTCAATAGAGTTTTGATTTTAGATTTCTTTTATATAAGTTTTTTCTGTTATAACCTTTTTCATTGGGCGTGTGTATGGAGTCTCTGAGCTGTGAATTGCTAAGGTTTGTCTGTATATCCATATTAAACCATGATTCTTGCAAGTTGGTTGGTGAAAATTATATATATATATATATATATATATATATATATATATATATATATATATATATATATATATATATATATATATATATATATATATATATATATATATATATATATATATTGTGCATGAGATGAATTGTTTACTGTGAGAGGGGATGTTGCATTTCTTAATTTTGTTTAGGGGCCGTGAGATTTTTTTTAATTTTTTTTTTCATTGGTTCTGCCGACCTTGGTTGCCGACCTCAGCCCTTCCAACCACCTATGTAGGAACCCCCTTCTCTCTCTCTCTCTCTCTCTCTCTCTCTCTCTCTCTCTCTCTCTCTCTCTCTCTAATAGTTTAGAAATTTTTTTCGTGTGTTACTGATTAGTTCAAGTTCTTTTTTTTGTGTTGCAGAGTACATCATCAGAATCTGGGTTTATGGCAAGAAGGAAGGAGGAGGAGGGTCGCTGGATGCCGCAAAAGCTTCGGTGAAAAGTGTCGTTCGGTCCCACCATTAAATGACGGATCAAAGGAGTCAGGATACAGAGAGGATACTTCATCACATCTTTGGAGTGGGAGTTGCTCATTGGGTGCCTCCTCGGCCTCGACACCCGACTCTGTGTTGCGGCCTTCTATCCCGGATTGAGAATTCCTTTTTTCGGCCCTTTACCCATTCCCTTTCTTAATAATTCTAGAAAAGAAAACGTACATATTTTAATTCATCTGATATCAAAAAAAAAAATCTTTCAATAAGATTATGATTTTAAAGTTATTTTATATAAGTTTTTTTTGTTATAACCTTTTTCATTGGGTGTGTGAATGGAATATCTGAGCTGTGAATTGCTAAGGTTTGTCTGTATATCCATATTACACCATGATGCTTGCAAGTTGGTTGGTGAAAATTTCATAGATTATTATTATTTTTTTGGTGCATGAGATGGATTTGTTTATGGTGCAAGTATCTGCGGAGGTGAAGTTCAGTAACGGAGTCGTGACATGCCTGGAGTGTTTTTTTTTTTTTTCGGTTGGAGTGTTTTTTTTTTCCCGATTGAAGTTCAAACGACCTGATTGATGTGTTTTTTTTTTCCCGATTGAGAATCGTGGTGAGTATTCGTTGATCATCTTCATCTTCTTTTTTTTATTTTTTTTCTTTCTTTATCTCTTTGTTTTAGGTTTTAGTGATTATCTCTCTCTCTCTCTCTCTCTCTCTCTCTCTCTCTCTCTCTCTCTCACCGGGGGAGATGTGTTGGATCTATGTCTAAATTTTTTTTATATATATAATTTTTCTTTGTATCATTTGTTTGAGAAATTTCTAACATTTTGTGTTGTGTTACTTCAAAACCCAGTTGTGAAATTTTCAACATTTTGTGGCATTCTATCACATCTGCATGCTAAGTTTTCTAAATTTTTAATTGTTTTCTAAATTTTTAATTCAATTGTATAGATTCAATTATAGTGTTAGCATTATAATTTTTGCATTATTTTAGGATTCTTACTGTTCGTATCTCACCAGCTTTTGTAATGTGATTAATTTTGACATTTTTTCTCCTAAAAAAAATTTATAGTATAATTAAAAAAAATTCTTCGCCAACTTAGAGCTCTATTCAATACCTGAACTTTGAAGGGAGATCAAGCTGCTTCGCCATTCTAATTTGTGTGGTTCATTGTAATCCATATTCATCACAGTCCATACTCAACCATGGATCCAATAATACACAATATGTTATTAGTCATAAAATAAGGAAAAATGAATTTCATTTGTAGTTATTTAACAATAAGTGGGTTACGTGATCTTAAGCTAAACTTTATAGGAGGGTAAAGTGCAATTTACCCAAAAGACAGATTTGGAACCATATGTTGCCCGATGATGCACTATACCACTTCATAGCTGTCTAATGCACCATTCCTAATAATCAGAACCATATTTTGGAAGCATACCTGATCGATGAATCACACTCATCCTGAACCAACAAGCAAAGGAATGATTGTGATCATCATATCCTGGGAATAGAGTCGCACGAACCCAAGTGCAATTTTGTTGCCAAATTGATTTGTTGTGTTTGCTTATGGTCCACATCGTTCATTAAAAGATCATAAAAAAGTACTCCACGATTGGGCCGTAAGCAAAAGCATCATTTTTGCTACCCGATTGATTTGCTGCATTTGCTTATGGCCCAATCGGGGTCTGCTACATCGTGGGGGGAGAGAGAAAGAGAACTATACTTTGCTGCACTTCCTTACGACCCAACGGGATCCGCCATGTCGCCGATTAGAGAGAGTTACGTGGAGCGAAAGAGAGTTATTCTTTAATTTGCTGCACTTGCTTATGGGCCCACCAACTGAAACGGACCCATGCATGTTGTTGCGTATGCTTATGGCCCAATAGGGTCCTGCCACATCGTCCATTAGATAGAGAGTTACATGGAGAGAGCAAAAAAAATTTGAAGCCCTTAATTTAGTCGCCCCAAACCACGATATCATTGTGGTTCGGGGTCCGACCATTGGCTTTGGGTCGGTTCGTTTATGGGTTGTCCCCTCCAGTGGAGAGAGAGAGAGAGAGAGAGAGAGAGAGAGAGAGAGAGAGAGAGAGAGAGAGAGAGCAACCTAGAGGAAAGGGGGTTCCGAGTTAAAACCTTACCATAATCGTCAGTTTACATTCCGGTCGGGCTGAATGGGATTGACAGCTGCCAAGATTCTGTTGCCACCCTCGAATCATTATTGACTCCCTTGAATTATTGGACCTCTTAATAATATTGTTACCACTCTCGAAATGTTCCGTTGCTGCTCTCAAAATATTATGAAACCCCTCCTCCACCCCTCGAAATAATATCGTTGTCAATGAATTATTATTGCCGCCCTCAAAATATTGTCGTCACCCTCGAAATATTATCACCGCCCTCAAAATATTTTCGTCGCTCTCGAAATCTTTTTCGTGACCTTGGGCACAGGTTTTTTACTAGTATATATATATATATATATATATATATATATATATATATATATATATATATATATATATATATATATATATATATATATATATATATATATATATATATAGGGAAAAGGGATGTTGGACCTGAGGTGCAGCGTCGTTGCTGCACCTCAGGTTGTTTTCCTATCCTAAAAATTTTGGAATTTGATGAAATTTTATGAGGGTATTGTCTACGGTAAGATGATCATCCTTACCAATTTTCATCAGTCGTCCACAGTCACCGTTAAAATCTATAAATTTTGCTTCGATCATTTGACCCCCCTAGAAGTTTTGGAATTTGATGAAAATTGGTGAGGATGATCATCTTACCCTTGACAACATCCTCACCAAATTTCATCAAATTCCAAAACTTGTAGGGAGGTAAACAAGCGAGATTTTTTGCTGATGTATCATCTAAGGTAAGGTTATAATCCTCACAAAAAATCAATAAATTCTGAAACCTCTATCTATGGTTTTGGAGATGCGTGTCTAACTCTATGGCAAAGTAGCGTGTTTCTATATATATATATATATATATATATATATATATATATATATATATATATATATATATATATATATATATATATATATATATATATATATATATATATATATATATATATATATATATATATATATATAGGATACGAGATATAGGCTGTCGGCTTATTTCGACGAAATGGGCAGCCGCCCATTTGACACCCTTAGGAGTCTTAGAATGTGCTGATTTTTTGTGAGCATATGCATCTTGCCTTAGATAGCACACCCACAAAAAATCAGCACATTCTAAAACTTTTAGGGGCATCAAATGTTACATTTCAGATTAACGGTAACAACGGACGTTCGATAAAACTCTTAACATTTGAAGCCCCTAGGAGTCTTAGAATGTGCTGATTTTTTGTGGGTGTTCTATCTACGATAAGGTGCTTATGCTCACAAAAATTCAGCACATTCTAAAATTCCTAAGGGCTTCAAATAAGTGGCTGCCCATTTCGTCAAAATGGGTTGGTAACTCATTTCCCGTTTCCTCTCTCTCTCTCTCTCTCTCTCTCTCTCTCTCTCTCTCTATATATATATATATATATATATATATATATATATATATATATATATATATATATATATATATATATATATATATATATATATATATATATATATATATATATATATATACACACAGACACATGGCGCTATATCAAGGGCACAAAAAAGTCTGAATATCGAAACAGGGTAGGGAATAACTGTTACTTATTAATTCTATAATCTCGTGAACATGATATCAATGGTTAGGATTTGCACACGCAAAAAAATGCAAAAATGGTTTTGAGGAAAAATTCGCACCATGGTGTCCATACCAGTAGTCGAGCAGGAACCTCGCCAACAAGGGAGAGAGAGAGAGAGAGTAGGGATGGCAATTATTCGGGTTTACCAGGTTACCCCACTCGACCCGACCCGACCAGATCCGATCGGGATGGGTTTGGGATGCTCAAAAACATATTTGGGGCGGGTTTGGGATATGAATTTGAAACCTGGTTGGGTTCGGGTCGGGTTCGAGTTTTACTCCAACCGCCCTGACCCGACCCGGGTATATAACTTATTAAAATCATATAATAAGTTGACTTGTGCTTATAACTGCGTGATCGTAATACAGGAGAAATATTTGCTATGTAGAGCTGCGATTAGGTGGGCCTAAGAAGTTAAATAAGTAGTTTTTATAAAGCCGACCTTACCCATAATGCATAAACGAGGCGGGGCGGGGTGGGCACGGATTTTTCTAATGCTAATTGGGACGGGTTTGAAAATTGTCCTCAAAACCTGACGCGGATTTAGAACGGATATATTACAAGATAAAATATAATGGGACGGATTCGGAATAGGAGCCGCACCGTGGGTCTGCCTTAGAGCATCTCCAACGGACTCCGAACAAGGAGCACCTCTTAAGACAATGGGGCCCATTTTTTGTTGCCACCTCATTGAGAGGTTCGGCTCCAACGACCTCCGAACTAGATATCCGAGCCATTTTGCATCAAACACCCTATATATTTACAAGTTATCCAAAGTTTCCAAATTTACATCAAATCTGTTGAAAAGTACATGTTTTGATATATATATATATATATATATATATATATATATATATATATATATATATATATATATATATATATATATAATATATATAGAGAGAGAGAGAGAGAGAGAGAAATGCTAAAATGCGGCGTGCGGTGCGTGCGGCGTCGCACCGCAGCCGTCTGATGCACCGCTGCGTGCATCGCACGCACCGCAGCGGTGCATCAGACGGCTGCGGTGCAGCGCCGCACGCACCGCACGCCCCACCCTAGCATCCCTCTCTCTCTCTCTCTCTCTCTCTCTCTCTCTCTCTCTATATATATATATATATATATATATATATATATATATATATATATATAACATAATTTATGAAGGTCCGGAGGGTTTTTTATAAAAACACAGAATTTTTTATTCCTTCGGAGGCTCTGAAGGACCTCTGTTGTATGTGGAGGGCTTCGGAGGTTCGGACCGCACGTGGCCTACGTGGCATGCCACGTAGGACTTCAGAGCTTTGCTCGGAGCCGGTTGGAGCGGTGGAGTTTCTTTCGCGTGCCACGTGGGTCTTCAGAGCCCCGCTCGGAGCCCGTTGAAGATGCTCTTAGTTTATTGTTACTTTTGTTCTAATTAGCCTCCGAGCTGATCAATTGATTAGCATTGTGCTAGTGGACGGTACATCCTCTGCCGGCCGGTCACCGGCCGGAGGGATCAATAAAGTCCGCGAACCCCATGTGCGGCCGATGACACATGTCCTCGGATCCGTGGGAGCAGGATTGTGTCGCTCAGATCCCAAGGAAAAGTGTTAGCCATAGCCACTAAACTAATCACATTCACCGAATCCCAAGAAAAGCAGACCACTATCGTGATTCCTTACTCTTGGGTCAAGTTGACTGAGCCAATCTAGCCATGGTTAGGTATAATAGGATGGGTTGAGTTAAGCAGGACCATTTTTTTTATTTTTTTTAAGCAAAAGGTTCTATCCTGACTTACCTCATGCCACCCTCCTAATCACTGGGTACCAATCCCACCGGGTTATCCGTAGTCCGCGGAATTAGTCGGGTTAGGATGTGCTTCGTCACGAGAATCGACCATATTATTATGGACAAGTTCTTTTGGGTGGAAACAATGGTGGAGATGGATCCACCTACTGACTTCATATTCATTTCATTGTTATTTCTGATTTAAGTTGGTGGAAATGAATCTATTTGCGGACTTCATTTTCTCTCAATCGGCCTACTTCATTTTTTTTAAATTTGAACGAAAACCTTTTTTCTTTATGTCAGGTGGAAATAAACTAATAAGCTAGATTTTCTTCCACTCTATAACTCACTTAATTTTCTTCCTCCCAAAAGAACAGAGAGTGGAAATGAATAGATAAAACTTTATTTCCTCTCTTAATTTCTTTCGTCTCAAAATAATAGGAGAGAGAAAATAAAATTAATAGACATATAAGTCAATGGAAATCATTTCCATTTCTATAAGTGAATGGAAATGAAGAGAATGCACCCTAAGAGAATAATACTTTGCTCCAACAGGTGTTGGAGTGTGCGGCTCCTGCGTCGATGTGAAACATTGAAAAGTTTCGACAAAAATATCAGAAGTGACATTCGTGCATGCCCTGGTGAAATATATCTTGCTAGTGATAATTTGTCAGAACTCCGACGGCTGAATCTAACTAATGAGACTCATCCAATGGTTCGCATCGACACAGATGCCGCATGCTCCAACACCTATCGGAGCAAAGTACTGTTATCCAAAGGCCAAAGGGTTAAGTAGGACAATTTTGGTATGTGTAGAATCATCAGATTAAGTTAGCCAAAGTACCAATGCGCATCGTGGATATTGCTTCTGCTTTGCATGCGTCTAAGAGCTACCATCTTGTTACTGGCCGTTTTTGTTACTAGAGCAGAGTCCAGTCTGTGAGCAATTGCAAAATATTTAGTCCGAGTTTTAAAATTTTATTAAATTGATTAAATTTTAAAATTCAATATCTCTCACCTTTTAGTTTATAAATGAATTGAAAAAACTACATAAGGAAATATGGAGGAAGGCTTCATGGCATTGTAAATAGAGATTTCATTGATCAGTGCAAGCTGTGCTGAGCTCATTGTGACCTCATCAGTCAAACTGGTCAGCGCCAGTTATATTCTCACATGAATATCTTTATATCATCACTGGTGGATGTGAAATTCTAGATAGCATGATTTTGTTTCGACCCATTTGGCTGTGTCAGCAGGTGGAGTTCCATGACACCTTAACCTCACCAAATGTGTGAAGAGGCCAAATAGGAAGAGCAATTAAGGCTCAACACTGCCACATTTGATACAAAAAATCTCTCTCTCTCTCTCTCTCTCTCTCTCTCTCTCTCTCTCTCTCTCTCTCTCTCTCTCTCATATTAAGTTTATATTTTTTCTTTTTGCATTATTTAAAACCAATCTCTCCACTCCTCTCCTCTGCTCTCAATCCCAACTGGTTGCCCAGAGCCGGTAGACCGAGATAGTGAAACATGTTTTCTCTATATTTTCTCTCATTCTGACTAAATTTAGGTTGGAACGAGGGCAAAAAAGTGACTATATTGACATGAACTACATACAACTACGGCTGAATCCCAGTGGTTAACTCATGTTTTCTTTCTGGGCAGCCGCATGATCGAAACACCGGTTTGTCTTACATCGTGTGGCGTATAAATAAAATAGTGCCTCTATGGATAGAACAAGGCACGATCTTTAAAAATTAAGGGAAAAAAAATTACTCTGAGCTCCTGCACTTGGCAGGCTGCAAACCGTGGTCTCATTTGTACAATGGCACTTACATTGCTCTAACCAGGATATGTATGTCCTCTTCAAAAACAAAATAGAGAGAGAGAGAGAGAGAGAGAGAGAGAGAGAGAGAGAGAGAGAGAGAGAGAGAGGAATTGCATAGCTCATGGATTTGAAAGTATAGACAGCAAAGTTTGGTTCGACCCATTTGGCTATATCAGTAGGTGAGGTGCTAATCGGCGCACAAATTATCCTCACCTATGAAGTTAAGCTCAGCACATCCACACTTGGCCCGTCTGCATCTAATATGGATGATTGCTTGATGGACCTATATATTAGGCATTTACTCAAATTCTAGCATCTTTTATGGCATAAAGTTTGCCATTGTATATTGTATTATTAGAGCTACTCATGTTAAAATAGAATATTGGCAATGTTGATTGCTAGCGCGAGGCTTCAGTGGGTCTCACTTCACTTGGCCAACATCAGCCCCGATATAAAAATTGGAAAATGCTTCTCAGCTATCATGCTTTCTATCCCGATCGGACCAGTACACCTGCTCATAATCGTCCGCTGCACCCAACCACGACAGCTGAATCACACTGACCTCGACTGGCAGGAAAATGGGCAGATGCGATTAGGTGCCACATCAAGATGGCCCGATCCAGATCAAAAATCGGATAGATGGCATTGCTCATAACTAGTCTATTTCTTATCCAAGTTCGAATACGTTAGCCAATTTAGCTCCCGACATCAAAGCCAACGAAACAATCATCCGAAGGGGACCGCTTTGGTGTGAACCCCATGGCTCTTGTATGACGAATGCAGGCGGCACATGGGTGCATACATTAGCGGGATAGGGTGTTGATGCCCAAATAGACCTCACCAAATATGTGAAGTGGTTAAAAATAGTAACATACTTATCTCATCGATTCCTTTAGCTTTATGTCATAATTCAAGAGGATTAAAAGCTACTTAATCATGTTTCTTTTTTTGCTGGACTGGTTAGGCAGCAAAGCACATAGCACTAGAACAAGGGCTCAAAGAGATTCGAAAATCGAAACGTATTGGAGTCAGGAATTGCTATTTATAATTTTCATAATTCGGTGAACAAGACATCAATTGTCATGATTCGCACACATAAAACAATACACAAGACCTAAGGTAAAGTTCGCTCCACGGTACCTATACCAAAGTTCGAACAGGGGACCTCGCCAAGATATATATATATATATATATATATATATATATATATATATATATATAGAGAGAGAGAGAGAGAGAGAGAGAGAGAGAGAGAGAGAGAGAGAGAGAGAGAGAGAGAGAGATCCACCATGCCAAGAGCCCGTTGGTACTTAATCATGAATTATTGGTGAAGGAACCGACTCATTGCTTGCTTAGTTGATGATACCTACCTCAGCTGATTTCGAATCTTCTACATTCCAGCAACCTACTCGGTGGAAACAGTAGTCGGTCGATGCGCGCCACATGACAATAATGACATCGTAGTCGTCGGATTGAGTGCGATTCACTTATCGTGTATGCCAAAGTTCGAACACGTATTGGAGTCAGGAATTGCTATTTATAATTTTCATAATTCGGTGAACAAGACATCAATTGTCATGATTCGCACACATAAAACAATACACAAGACCTAAGGTAAAGTTCGCTCCACGGTACCTATACCAAAGTTCGAACAGGGGACCTCGCCAATATATATATATATATATATATATATATATATATATATATATATATATATATTATAAGTATATATATATATATATATATATATATATATATATATATATATATATATATATATATATATATATATATATATATATAGGGGAGGGATACTCTCACTAATGGCCTCTTACTAATGGAGATTACTAATGATCCGGGCCGTCCGATCAAATTTGATCGAGGGCTGAGATCAACCCTAGTCTCTCTATCTCTTTCTCTCTCTCTCTCTCACCTAAACCCAGCCCCCATCTTCACCAACCCGTCCCCGACCCCGACCCCGACCCCATCCCCTCCCCCTCCGGCTCCGGCTCCGGCGATCCCCCCCGCAGCCCCGACCCCGACCACCTTCCCCTCCGGCGACACCGGCACGGGGCGCGGGCAGGCTAGCCGGCGGAGGGGGGGGGCGGAGGGCGCGGGCCGGCGAGGGGCGCAGGGGGCGCGGGCAGGCGGGCCAGCGGGGGGCGCGGGGGGCCGGCGGGGAGCACGGGCAGGCGGGCCGGCACCGATCGCGGGAGGGGAATGGGGCTGCCGGATCTGGAGGCCAGAGGGGAGGGGGCTGTGTTCCAAGGGGGCTGTGTTCCAAGGGGGGAAGGCCGGGGGGGGGGGGTCGGGGCTGCCGGACGGGAGAGGGGGATCGGGTCGCCGGAGCTGAACGGGAGGGGGGGTCGCCGGAGCCGAACGGGAGGGGGGGGGTCGCCAGAGCCGAACGGGAGGGGAGGTCGGGTCGCTGGATCCGGACGGGAGAGGGGATCGGGTCGCCGGAGCTGAACGGGAGGGGGGGGTCGCCGGAGCCGAACGGGAGGGGGGGTCGCCGGAGCCGAACGGGAGGGGGGGGGGTCGGGTCGCTGGAGCTGGACGGGAGGGGGGGTCGGGCTGGTGATGATCAATGGAGGAGAGAGAGAGAGATGAGCGAGGAGAGAGAGAGAGAGAGAGAGAGAGAGAGAGAGAGATCTCATTTATCCCAGCCATCCATCCGATTCAAACGGATGGCTGGGATTATTTGTAAGCCCCATTAGTAAGACCCCATTAGTAAGAGTATCCCTCCCCATATATATATATATATATATATATATATATATATATATATATATATATATATATATATATATATATATATATATATATATATATATATATATATATAGATAGAGAGAGAGAGAGAGAGAGAGAGAGAGAGAGAGAGAGAGAGAGAGAGAGAGAGAGAGAGAGAGAGAGAGAGAGATCCACCATGCCAAGAGCCCGTTGGTACTTAATCATGAATTATTGGTGAAGGAACCGACTCATTGCTTGCTTAGTTGATGATACCTACCTCAGCTGATTTCGAATCTTCTACATTCCAGCAACCTACTCGGTGGAAACAGTAGTCGGTCGATGCGCGCCACATGACAATAATGACATCGTAGTCGTCGGATTGAGTGCGATTCACTTATCGTGTATGCCAAAGTTCGAACACGTATTGGAGTCAGGAATTGCTATTTATAATTTTCATAATTCGGTGAACAAGACATCAATTGTCATGATTCGCACACATAAAACAATACACAAGACCTAAGGTAAAGTTCGCTCCACGGTACCTATACCAAAGTTCGAACAGGGGACCTCGCCAAGATATATATATATATATATATATATATATATATATATATATATATATAGAGAGAGAGAGAGAGAGAGAGAGAGAGAGAGAGAGAGAGAGAGAGAGAGATCCACCATGCCAAGAGCCCGTTGGTACTTAATCATTAATTATTGGTGAAGGAACCGATTCATTGCTTGCTTAGTTGATGATACCTACCTCAGCTGATTTCGAATCTTCTACATTCCAGCAACCTACTCGGTGGAAACAGTAGTCGGTCGATGCGCGCCACATGACAATAATGACATCGTAGTCGTCGGATTGAGTGCGATTCACTTATCGTGTATGCCATCGGGCCCTACCGTGAATCTCACAATGCCACAACGGCTACGATGTAGTTAGTGACACGTGACGTGTATCGGCGGGCTACCGTTTCCAACCGTAGGTTGCTGGAAACCGTAGGAGATTCGAACCCACATCAGTGCATCGTCACCGTCGAAGGGCGAGGGGGTCCGCTGATTCGACCGTTGGCGATGAAGATCGGGGATCAGCGCGGAAATCCGGACGCCAATGGCTGTCGCTTTCGCGCCGGCAGCACAGCAGGCATCAACCTATGGGCTCACTCACCTGCTAGAGCGGTAATGTCACCACGCCCCCAACCCAATCCGGTAACCCCACGTCACCACCTATCATGTCTCGTTGTACGGTCAAAGCTGCGTTGATCCGGCGGGTGAGATCGCCTCTCCGGCTCATCCGACGGCCTTGCCCCCCTCTTCTAGACCCTTCGAACCGAAGAGAGAGAGAGAGAGAGAGAGAGGGGAGAAACAAATAACTGCAGTCCTCTAACCACAGTTAGTTTATCAACCCCGCTCAGTCCTGGAGGGGTTAAAGCGTTCCGAGGGAGGAGCGAGAGAGAGAGAGTGAGAGCGAGGGTTTGGATTCGGGAGCGCTGGAATCGGCGGAGGATCGTTATATCGGATCCGCGCATCCGGTCTCCGTTCCCGGTACCGCTCCGGCGGAGGGAGCCGGCGTTTTTCCGGGCGACGTCTGCGTGCTTTCCGACCACATCTCTGCCGCCGGTGAACTTGATCCTGAACGCCTCTTCCTCGATCGGGGTCTGGTTAGGTCAGTATTCGGTTTATTTTGTGGATCTATGGAGGTCTGTAGAGGATTGCGGCGCCGTAGACGTCAATGCTAGGGTTTTGTTGGGATTTGGGGGAATCGACTGTGGGAAACGATGACGCTCTGTCAATATCACTAGATTTTTACATTTCGATCTTTCCTGATTTTTTATATGATTATGATATGTTGTTTGTGGGGGGTATTTGTTGAAATGGCTGACAAGATCTTTGCATGGATCAATGCTATTTTGGAACAGAAATTTGGTTTAATAACCTGTTTTATTCTGCAAATGTGTGATATTTATTTTTTTTCTATTTTTTTAGGTTTATTAATCTGTATATCTTTGTAAAAAGTCGAAGGTCTTGTTTTAAAGGAAGGTATAAATAAAAAGTCTCATTAATTTTCAACAACATCAACACAGTAATTGCTTCGTCTTTGATTATGTTTACACACACCTTATTTCTTGCATGTTATTGTATGGGCATTTAACTTCCTTTTATTTTTCTATTATATCGCTTCATCATCTTTACTATATAAAGAGAATTGGACCTTATGGCCCAAACCAAACTATACCCATGGCTATCCCTACCTTGAGTTAGAAACAATTGTATGCAAAAATAATTGAGGATTTTTTAGCCTTTTGAGGGTAGTTTTAAATTTTAATTGACTAAGATAAAATGGAATCCCACAAACGAAGAAAGCAGCCACACCCCATGACCTATTTCTATAACCTCTCGTCCCCTTCTTCCATGCATGGATCATGTGTGCTTCCCCCTTGTTAAAAGAACCAGGATTTTTTTTTCTCTTTGAGAATGATAGAAATATCGAGATATTGACATATTTCATGGTGACACGTGGAACATCATGGTTGAGGATAACAAGAAAAGTATCATCTTGCCAGCCTCTAGTGGTAGATAAGCCAAATGCTTCTCATTTCCCATATCAAGACATGGCGTATTGATTGATCATGCCACGTTTATACTCTGAAAGAACACAAACACAATAATTTTCTCACTAATGTCTTTATCATGCTCAGTGACTTTCATCAAGAACCGACATAGGTATTGCAATAACATTAAAGGAAATTAGACTAAAAAAACATTAAAAAGGAAAACATTATAGTCTTTTCATAAATCAAAACGTACTCTTGTTTGTGACATTTTGTCTCACTTAGCCGTGTAATTTTGAATATTATTTCTTTGTGAGAGGTTTGGATCCACATATTTTTTAGTTCATGTTCGGCCTAAATCATTCCAAGTTCAATTAGCAAGAATTATGACCCTTAGTAGGATTTAAAGTTAAGATCATGAATGGATATCATGAATGTTCCCATCAATACTCTGAATCCTCATACCTTTGACCATTCAATATCACCAAAGAAATTTTCATTGTGGATAACAGTGTTCAAAAACCCGGAACTTGGACTCGACTCGAAAGTCCACCGAGTCGAGTAACTCGAAGTCTTGACTCGGGCGACTCGGTAATTTTATATATGTGTGTGTGTGTGTGTGTGTTTTCAAAACTCAAAATAGTAAATAGCCCGAGTCGAACCTTGTCGGCCTGAGTCACAGTCCGAGTTTCGGTTCGAGTCGGCTCAATTTTCGGCCTAGTCGAGTCGACTTGGGCGAGTTAAGTCGAGTCGGACCGAGTTTTGGTACTATGGTGGATAAGAAATAAAAATTGAACAACTAAAGTAGCAGTGACAATCTTACTAATGTAAACACACTAGTAGGATTGTCATTGCTACTTTTGCTGTTCAAATTTTACTTGCTATCCATAATGAAGATTCAATTGGTGATATTGACTGGGACAAGGTATGAGGGTGCAAAACATTGCTGGGGACATTCCTGATAGCAATTATTGATCTTAACTTTAAATCATGCTAAAGGGGTCGAAGTTTTTTATTAATTGAACCCGAAACTATTTAGGCCGCACATGAACTAAAAAAACATGTATATCCAAACTTTTCATATGGGAATTTTTTTTTAAATTATTCGGTTTTATAAAACAATATGCCGCAAGTAAGAGTATGCTTTGAGTTATCAAAAGACAATACGTGTTACTTGATAGTACAAGTTGTGATATTTTCTGCAGTGGTAAAAAACTCGGAACTCGAAGACGACTCGAAAGTCCACCGAGTCGCGTAACTCGAAGACTCGACTCAGGCGACTCGATATATATATATATATATATATATATATATATATATATATATATATATATATATATATATATATATATATATATGTGTGTGTGTGTGTGTGTGTGTGTGTGTGTGTTCAAAACTCAAAATAGTAAATAGCCCGAGTCAACCCGAGTCCCATCCGGTCCGAGTTTCGGTCCAAGTTAGTTTGATTTTCGGCCGAGTCGAGTCAACTCGGGCAAGTCGGACCGAGTTTTGGTTTTTTAAATTTTATTTTTAGTTTTTTTTATTAATGCTTTTGTAGCACCTATGTAAGTTTTTGATGACGCCATTGAACATGGTAAAAACATTAGTGGAAAAATTATTGTGTCCGAGTTTTGACTTCTTTCAAAGGGTAGAAATATGGTGTGGTCAGCCAATTTGTCATGTCTTGATGCGGGCAATGAGAAACGCTTGAGTTATCTACCACTAGAGGTTGGCAGGGTCGTGCACCTGTTGTTGTCCTCCATCATGATGTTGCATATGCCCACATGAAATATGCTGATATCTCAAGTCATCTAAACAAAAGACCCTACTAAAAAATTTGAAGCCAAAAGTGCAGAGGGTTCTCAAAATTTCAATCAAGTTTTGGACCAAAATAAAAAAAATTGGGGTTTTAACTATGCCTATTCTAAAGACCGAAATCCACTCAATCCCGACGATTAAACACAAAAGCCCTAAATTTTTAAGTGATGACTGATGACCTAGCAACAAATCCAGTAAGGACATTGGTTAACTAACATCCAAGATGAGCAAATATTCCAAAATGAATATTTTAAGTGGTTAACAAATCTTTCATATCGATCCATGTAGTCTACTAACATAGGTCGGGTAATAGTTTGGATTAGGTCCAAGTTAGATTTGGGTTGTGTGCATGAGATATTTAGGTTACATCCATATTCAACAAAGATGGATCGAAATAGGCAGCTAATGTCGAGGGTAAATTGGTAACTTTCTAGTTTGGTCAGCAATTTGTTACGACTGTTAATGGTGGGGGTCATAATGCAAGATTATGATAATTTAAGGGGCTCATCAATAATTATTAGATTTACAGAAGTTTATATGTAATTATGTAAATAGGGATGATTTCAGGGATCAATTGTGAAAAATACTATAAAATATTGGGCAAGTGTAAAGTAGTTTATGTAGTTGTAGGTAAGGACAAAAGTACTAAATTGTAACGAAAAATTTTACAGATGAGGACAGTAGGAACCTACTAGTAACATAAACTTTAAATCTCGGTTAATAGCTCATTTTTTGTTAATTTTGAGCCCATTATATATTAATTTTTACGGTTTTTCAAGTCCTGCATGGCTGCATGTTGAAGTAAGTATCTGAATTATTTATCCATATCTTTTAGAAGTTGAATTTAGTTATTTTTAATGATGATAATGAATTATTTATTGAATTCTTTTAGACCATTATGCATATGCACAAACATAGAAATACATGCTATGTGGAGGCTGGAGCTCCACACCCCTTGAATCCTTGATATGGTATGCAAATACGATTTAGATGTACCAAAGTGTTTCTATTCTTGATCTATGTTTGTCCGGAATTCCATTTGAAAATTCCATCATTCAATCAATATTAATATTATTTGTATAAAATTGCAGGATTTTGACCTTGGCTAAATATTTTCATATTCTGCAGTGTTGAAATATTGGCCTGGATCAAAATTTTAAACCTTGCTCTTGGTCCATTGGATTTTTTTTCCTAGTTTTTTTTCTTGTCATATTTGTAGTTAACAACTGATTGATGCCTAGTAACATAATTCCTTTGTCTTTTATAGTTATATAACTACAATAAAATATGAGATATCAAAAGAAAATTCGAATCACTTGTAATTTTACATGGTTACACAAAGTAATAAAACATTTTATCTGCATGCTTTGCAGGCTTTGGGACTTGAACATCCTCTGTTTTATAAGATGGCATCCCCAGAATAGGGAGGGGGGTAGTTGTGCCATCTTCACTCTCCCTCTGTCAACATTTGCTTTCCCTGCTCAGCTCACAGTCGCGGCTCACTTCTACTCTACATGATTGATTTTGCTCCATATCTCCCTCTCTCCCTAACTGCGTCAGCCTCTGTGTTTGACGTGTGCCAGGAGAGGAGGGAGAAGAAGAGGCTTCTCCTCCTCGCTACATTTGCTTCTGCTTCCCCATTCCATGTCTCCTAATATTGACAGCCCTGTTCAGACTCAGATGGCAGTTGCAGTCTTTAATCGCGCCCACAGCAGTGAATTCCATGTAAACAATAGAGGTGAGGGGAAACCGGCAGGCAGGAGACGTGTATTTGTGCAGACCGAGACCGGTTGTGTCTTGGGCATCGAATTGGATCGTGGCGACAATGCCCACACTGTGAAAAGGAGATTACAGATAGCCCTAAATGTGCCCACTGAGGAAAGCTCACTAACATTTGGTGATCTTGTGCTGAAGAATGATCTTAGTGCCATTCGGAACGATTCTCCATTGCTCCTCACCAGGAATTTCCTGCATAGGAGTTCCTCCACCCCTTGTCTTTCCCCCACCGGAAAGGATCTCCAGCAAAAGGATAGGAGTGGTCCGATTGAAGTCTTGGGGTGCTCAAGCCGCTGCTCTCGAACGAAACAGCTTGTTAAGGATGTTGTGAAGGCTATCAAGAGCGGTGTGGACCCAATTCCGGTTCACAGTGGGCTCGGGGGCGCGTACTACTTCAGGAACAGCAGGGGTCAGAGCGTTGCTATTGTGAAACCCACGGACGAAGAGCCGTTTGCGCCAAACAATCCCAAGGGTTTCATCGGGAAAGCTCTGGGCCAGCCGGGCTTGAAAAGGTCAGTGCGGGTTGGTGAGACTGGGTTCAGGGAGGTTGCTGCATACCTCCTGGACCATGATAACTTTGCTAATGTCCCCCCCACAGTCCTCGTCAAGATCACACATTCGGTGTTCCATGTCAATGAAGGTGTCAACTGTAACAGTAGCAAGGCGCCTGACAGGAAGCCAGCTATCAGCAAGATTGCTTCTTTCCAGCAGTTTATCCCCCATGACTTTGATGCCAGCGATCATGGGACCTCAAGTTTCCCTGTGGCAGCTGTACACAGGATTGGGATACTTGATGTTAGAATCTTCAACACCGACAGACATGCTGGTAACCTTTTGGTGAGGAAGCTCGAAGGCGGGGTTGGTCGGGTTGGGGGTCAGGTTGAACTTATCCCAATTGACCATGGCCTCTGCTTACCGGAGAGCTTGGAGGATCCTTATTTTGAGTGGATCCACTGGCCACAGGCATCAATCCCTTTCTCTGAGGATGAGCTCGAGTATGTCGCAAATCTCGACCCGGTGAGGGATTCTGAAATGCTTAAAATGGAGCTGCCCATGATCCGTGAAGCATGTCTTCGGGTTCTGGTTCTCTGCACCATTTTCCTCAAGGAAGCAGCTGCCTTTGGGCTTTGCCTAGCAGAGATTGGTGAGATGATGAGCAGGGAGTTCAGGAGGATCGAAGAAGAGCCAAGCGAGCTCGAGGTTTTGTGCATCCAGGCAAGGAGAATGGTAGCTGAAAGAGTCGTGTCATCTCCAGAAGCCGAACCAGCAGATGAAGCTGAATTCCTGTTTGATATTGATTGTGAGGAGGGTGATCCAATACCCAAAACACCACCTTCGAATCACTTTGGGTTCAAAGGGGGAAGCTCCAGAAACCCATTTTCGAGGTTAGACAGCTTGGAGGAAGTTGAGGAAGACGATGATAGCAATGAAGAGAGTGGCGTGGAAGAAGCTAATTGCTTCCCCCCAACTGTTTGTGGGTGGCTTCGAGATGTTCCAAAGCTGTCCATGTCATTAGAGGGCGTCAGTCTCATGGAACGAACCCCACGATACCAGGGTGCGGTTTCGAAAGGGAATAGTACTGCCGGTAAGAGTAGCAATAGCCGTGGTGGTGGACTTCAGGGTGGGAATAGGAGCGCGAATGAGCAGCTGCCGACAAGTGCGAGCTTTGTGAAGCTGGCAGACATGGTCGAGGAGGAGTGGGCGGCATTCCTTGAGAAGTTCCAGGAGTTGCTGCATGATGCATTCCGTGACCGTAGGTCTTGTTCCGCGGGCCAGAGGCAGAGGCAGCGGTTGGGCACCTCGTGCCAGTTTTGATTAGTAATTTAAGAGTACGGGAGTTTTAGAGGAAGGTTTGTCTGTTCGGTTGCGGTTCGTTGTTTGTTGTCCCCCTTTGTGGTAGGTGTAAAGAATGGGAGGAGAGGGTTTCCAAGAATAAGAGCGCAGTGCATGAGGGCTGGCAAGAGGGTGAGCTGAATCTGATTGGCGAGGTGGTGGTTAGAACGGAGGTGGTGTTGCTTCTGTAGATATTTCTTATTTTCCGAGTTAAATATCAGTTTACGTGAAGGAGGTGAGTGTGGTGTCTTTTTTTTTTTTTCCTTCCTCTTTTTTCGTTTATATGCTTCCTTATATATAACATAGTTCTTCAGAATAAAAACCCAGAAAGGTATGTAAATTTGTTTAGATGATAATGTCACGCACGTGAAGCAGCTTCTCTTAGCAATGCTGGTTATCCGCTGAGCATGTTGCTTTAAGATTATCATTCCTTTTTCAGAATGTTTGAAGTTGTGTGTAGGGTTATGAGCCATCGATTCGCATGCTGGGTGGGATTAGGTGATTCAGAAGTTCAATGGCTCATCTTCTATGATGTGATTCTGTGGTAACTCTTGTTGCTCCTGGTAACTAGTCTTCTGTAAATCTGTATTTACTGGAGAAATGGTAATTTATTTCCCCCATGGTTTGAAACTAATTGCAGCTGGATTCGTTACGATGTGTTGATCATCTTTCCGGCACCAATCATAGAGGGTTGACATCAGGGTGACGGTCGCCTGGAAAATTCTTGTTAATGTTCCTTGATCCTAGATGATGATGATGTCCTGCATCTAGATCTGTTTGATGTTTTAACCTAGTTTCAAAATTGTTAGTGAAATTTGCCCTAATTTCCAAGGCAGGATGAGATTTATCCGTGTGCCGTTTCGAATTTCACAAATATAATGTAGGCTTCAGGTATGTGGACTCGGCTAATTAGGTTTTGTGGAGTTGCATTTTCGTGTAATGGGTTCCTCATTATCTGGAGATATGATGGTATTGAGACTTGTTTAGATATCATTGTTCATCAGAAATCATAGCGGGCGGATCCTTATGGCTGGTTCTATGCGCGTTATGGGAAGGCCTAAAATGCGCCTCGAAGTACTTTTTCAATAACCGATTTTGGTTGGAGGGAGGCTCTGCTAACATCATTAATTGGGTGATTCAAAGAGCGGACAATCACGATCACTTCCTCCGTTCCGATATCATCCTCCTTTTGTGAAAATTTCGTGGTGCACATCGGTCATTTCTTTTGTGAAGCGAATCAAGGGGACATCTTCGACGTGATGTATCATGTGTCTTGTTTTCTCTTGTTAATACTAATTAATTTAAATTTTCTATAAAAAAAAAAGGGTTATTTTGACTCTACCCCAAATTTAGCCTTGAATTAGACTTTACCCTCCATGTTTTCATTAATTAGACTCTACCCCCCAAAACTAACTGTTAGGTCAGCTGACCATCTAAGAGAAAGGGTGAGCTGACGGAAAAGAAATAAAGTTTTGAGGGGTGAGCTGACGGAACAGTTAGTTTTGGGGGGTAAAGTCTAATTAATGAAAATATGGGGGGTAAAGTCTAATTCAAGGCAAAATGTGGGGGGCAAAGTCAAAATACCTAAAAGAAAAACCTGTTAATCAAAATCTCTCTTCGATTCATCCCTGGGAGCCCAATGGCCTTACTATCAAAAACTGATGAACTGATGTATCATGTAAGTGCCAGTTAGCAATGTTTTGAAGTCCGGACCGTCGATCGGACCGTTGGGTCAATTGTGGTTGAATCATGACATCATAAATATATTATATTTAAAATTAAAATATATAAAGAACGTGTCTCAAGCTGGAGATAAAAAAATATAAAAAATTATCAGTCGATCCGACTCGGACAGCTACCTGATTCCGGTTCATTCCGATTGAACCGTTCAATCCGGACCGGATTTAAAAACATTGCCAGTTAGGTGAGTTGGTAAAGTCTCTGGAGGTTGCTCCGAGACTTGGGATCAATTCTCACTTGCATCGAATTAATAACTGGTAGGGGGCTGCCTTAACCCTTCCATAGATGAGACGCTGAGGGATTTTTTTTTTAAAAAAAACTGCGCCTCATCAATAACAAAAAAATTAAATACCAAATGTGTCCCCGAGACCTATCAGGTCTATTGATATGTGCACTGCCACCTCCACTGTTGGACCTAGACACCCCGCTGCCTCCTTTGTCACTGTCGGACCCGTGCAACTAAAGGATGGGGGGGAGGGGAGGAAAAAAAAAAGGGAAGTCGCGGATGGCGGCAGATCGGAGCAAAATATGAGCATAGGAGGAAAGGATGGGGGTGTTTCCATCAAAAGGAACTGATTTGGGTATGGGTGCTTATATCAATTTGAGGGGACTTATTGATCGATGGGGTGGCAAATAACAACACCCAAAGCAAGAATCTTAGCCATGAATCAATGCAGCAAAAGCCTAGGGACAGAAATGGTATGCGTTAATGGAGATAAGGGAACATCTGCGGTTTTTTTGAGCCACAGAAGTCTGCTTCCTCATCTGAGATTTTTTTATTTGAATACTTAGTGGGGCCCTATCTAGACCCGAGAGCGGTGTACAGTTACACAGCCATCCCCACTTGATCCACAGGAAGTCGCCACACCAGCGAACGGGGAGCGCCACACCGAGCAAGAGGAAGGGCCCACCTGGCCCCCAGGAAGTCACCACATTATTTCGTGGGACGATTTTCTTTTGCTCCGGTTAGCAAACTGATGCTCCAGATGCTAAGTGATGCATCTGGACCAGGGCTGATTTTTGGATGGATCGTATTGGAATAGGGGTGTTCGGAAAATTTTCAAAATTTTTCGGAATTCCAAATGGTATTCCCGTGCTGATTCCAAAATTTCATAATTTCAAATTCCAATTCCGATTCAGAATTTTCGGAATATTAAATTTTTGAAAAATTTCGGAATTTGTCTAATTTTGACAAATATTTCAAAAAATTTACCATAATAAGCAACTGCCGACGATGATGAACAATATGGGCTCTCTCGCCGCTTGCTCTTCTTCCATCACGAGTGCTGCCATGTCCACTAGCACCACCAAAAGCAAGATAAATTGAGAGATGGAGGTGTTTAATTTTGGGGCGTACCTCAAAAACATCTGAGATGTAGAGGAGTGGCTCCATCCAGCCTTCGTCCTTCGAGCCGACGAGGACCAGCAGGGGAGGGGCGAGACTCCGCCCCCCCCCCCTTCGTCCTTCAAGTCGGCGGGGACCAGCAAGGGAGATGTTGAGTAAGATATGGTCTAGGGCTTGTAAAAACCATGGTTGATTAATAAATGAGTTGATATTTATATTAGAATAGCTTAATTGGTGCGTATTATACATGTTCTATATACTGAACTAAAAAGAGCCATGGCTGTATAGTGGTTCATCTGAGTAGGAGACTCAGTTGATTAGTACTATTAGCCTAAATTGTTCACAATTCTGATTAGGGTTGGTCGCCTTATCAGGTTAAGCTGTTGGAATGACAGAGCATGGATTTCTCCACCATGGTCATTGCCAAGCACAGTATCTGTGGCTGAACAGAACCAACACGGTGCACATATCGGTGAGCAGACACCGGTGCACATAGCCGTGTTTCTGTTTAGGGTAATAAGTCCTAAACCCTGAGGAACCATGATCGGTAGACTAACTAGTTTGGGTAACTTTGGTTCACCAACATGTGAGGGATCTAACCACGGTGCGCTGGGTTGCCGGGCTGGCGTTGCATCGGCATGCCACTCCTGCAGGCTATTCACATCCCCATTGGGAGGTACGGTCCTTGGTCTGATATACACCTGTATGCGCAAAAAAGGTACGGGTCGGCTTTATTGCACAAAACGAGATTACAATTGTGGCCGGGACCCGGGTTGCTCGGGTGTAGCGAGTCCGGGTTGCGGCGAGTTTTGATCAGGGGATTGTGGGAAAGATCTTCTGGGGGATCCCTTTGATCCGCGTCTCCACGTGGTGTTCGTGCGAGAGCTCTGAAGGGGCTGCCCAGGACAGGGGTTTTACAGGGAGAGGGTTTTGGAGAGGCTAAGGAATGTCCACCGTTGCTTTGTCCCTTCCGTGCTTCGCGCTTTCTCGGCTAGGGGGTTTTCGGCTTCGTTCCTCGGTCTTCGTGTCTTCCTCGTTCCTTGCTTGACCTCGGTGTCCTTGATCGTCGGTTCGCGGCGTCGATCGAGCTTTTGGCGTTGGCTTTGGCTTTGGCTTTTTGGCTTTAGCTTGGCTCCGGCGTGGCTCTGGCTTTTGCTTTGCTTTGGCGCTTGCACTTGGACGTAGCTGGGAGAGACTTGCGATGCTTTCGTTCTTCCGGACTTCGCGTCGTATCGGCTAGAACGTGCGGTGCTTTTGCTCGTGGCCGGCGTAGTCGCTTGGCTTTGGCACTTGCGTTGCTTTGGTGCGGGCTTTACTGGGGCTTTGCTTCGACTTCTTGCGTTGGCTTTAGCTTCAGCGTCAACTCGATCTTCTTCCTCGAACGACGTGGGCTACTTCTTTGGTGCTTCGACGGTTTGCGTGTTGACGGGACTTCTCTTCTTCTCCGGGCTTCTTTGGCGTGATCAGAGTCGAAGGATGCTTTCGAAGATGGTGGGGGTAGCACCGATCTCCGTGCGACGGTTGTGGCGTCGGCTTTTGTTGATGAAGACGACGGGGTGGCGACGCTTCAGATGATCTGTTCCAGCCTTTCTTCTTCGTGGATGGTGCAGATGTTTGTCGAAGACGACGGGGTGATGACGCTTCGCTTCTCTCCTCCGGGCTTTGGGGCTTGATCGGGATCGAGGACTTGTGGGAGACGACGGGGTAGTGCCGCTCCTCTTCTTCTCCGGGCTTTTGGGCTTGATCGGAGTCGAAGCTTGTTGGAGACGACGGGGTAGTGCCGCTCCTCTTCTTCTCCGGGCTTTTGGGCTTGATCGGAGTCGAAGCTTGTTGGAGACGACGGGGTAGTGCCGCTCCTCTTCTTCTCCGGCCTTTGCTTCTGGCGTCTTCGGAGTCGAAGGGTTCTTCTTCTCCGAGCTTTCTTCTTCGTGAACGGAGTCGAAGGGGCGATCGTCGTGCGCAAGGGCCTTCACGTTGATGAGGACTTTCAGTAAGCCGATCCCTCGGGACAGGCTTGACTGTGCCTCGTGAAGCCTTGGGTCGATGAAGAAGCGTGCTCTCTTCTGCAGAGCTCTGGCGCTTCGTCTTCAATTTCTCGACCATTTTTTCCTTCCCCCACCCCCTCTATTTATAGGCAAAGAGGTGGGGAGAGAGATATGGAAACTTTTTAATTTTAAATCTCTTTTGTATCTCTCTCATAATTACCCGGATTTTATTCATCCATTGATGAAGGGAATAACATTTAATTGTTTTCCTTTTCTGGCGGGTGCAATTATGGCTGGACTTTGCGCACGAAATCGATGGCGATCGGGCGCTTCGTCTTGTGCGTCGGATCGAGGGATCGGCGCAGATCCGCGCGTGTGCAGACGTCATACGCTACCTCCCCCCGCGCATGGCGGTATTCTTTCCTTTTCTTTCTTTTCTTTCCTTTTCTTTTCTTTCCTTTTCTTTTCTTTCCTTTCTTTTCTTTCCTTTTTCTTTTCTTTCTTTTTCTCCCCTTTCCTTGCAGGGCCGGCCGGCCCCCCCCATGGGGTTCGGGTCCTACTAGGGCCGGCCCCATGTGGCTCGGGTCCTAGTAGGGACCGGCCCCCATGGGGTTCGGACCCTACTAGGGCCGGCCCCATGTGGCTCGGGTCCTAGTAGGGACCGGCCCCCATGGGGTTCGGACCCTAGTAGGGGCCGGCCCCCCTTGGCGCATGGGGTCCGGGTCCGCATCGGCGCGCGCGAGTCGGGTTTGAATCCATGTCGGTGCGCGCGAGTTGGGTCCGTGTGTCGGGTTTGCATCCGCGTTGGCACACGTGAGTCGGGTTCGGGTCCGACGAAATTCGTGTGTCTACAAATGCCCCCTCAAGGACGGGTGCGTCGGTGAGAGCGTGTCGGGTTTGGACACGTAGGAATCGTAGAGCGCTTGTCCTTGATTCCTTTTGTGGGCGGGGTTGGAGGTCTATTTAAGGACCCCTACCCCTTCTTCCGTCATTGCGTTTCTCTGCGAAGGTTCCGCCGGCTTCTGAAGATCTGAAGAGAGCTGCCTGGGGTTGCACGAGACTTGCTCCGTCTTCCCGGTGTCGCCTTTTTCGTCGGTCTTGTGCTTCTGCGCGACGGTTCTGCCGGCTTCTGAAGATCTGAAGAGAGCTGCCTGGGGTTGCACGAGACTTGCTCCGTCTTCCCGGTGTCGCCTTTTTTCGTCGGTCTTGTGCTTCTGCGCGACGGTTCTGCCGGCTTCTGAAGACCGCCGTCGGAAGAGAGCTGCCTGGGGTTGCACGCGACTTGCTCCGTCTTCCCGGTGTCGCCTCTTTCGTCGGCGGCGATGGTGCGCGATTTCGCGGTCGTTGCGAAGGCGGGTTCGAAGCGACGATGCGACGAGGCTCGAGGCGGGGAGGATGGAGGAGCGCGGCTGAGGTGCGGGTCGCCTTCGCCGCCTCTCTCTTCCTCCTTCTTCTTCTTCTTCTTCTTTTCTTTTTCTTTTCTTTTCCTTTTTTTTTTTTTTTTTTCTTTTTCTTTTCTTTTTCTTCCTTCTTCTTCTTCGGTTCGGTTCCGGGCTGCATGGGCAGCAGCGGCAGCGGCGGCGCGCGGGGCTGCAGCATGCGGGGCGGCGCGCGGGGCGGCGCGCGGGGCGGCGTGCGGGGCTGCAGCACGCGGGGCGGCGCGCGGGACTGCAGCACGCGGGGCCGGCCGTGTCGGGTTCGGGGCCGAGAAGGGCGGCGGCCGGGCCGGCGTGGGGGCTGGCCGTGTCGGGTTCGGGGCCGAGAAGGGCGGCGGCCGGGCCGGGTTTGAGGCCGAGAAGGGCGGCGGCCGGGTCGCAGGCAAAGAAGAAGGAGGAGAAGGGGGGTGCGGGTCCCCCCCTCCCTCTTTGCTGTTGGCCCTCAATTGGAAGGGGGCGGTGGTCCCCCCTTCCCTCTTTGCTGTTGGCCTTCAATTGGAAGGGGGCGGTGGTCCCCCCCTTTTTTTTTTTTTTTTTTTTTTTTTTTTTTTTTTTTTTTTTTTTTGCGCTTGTCTTGACTTGCCTCCTTTCATGGTCCTCCAGGGCCCGCGTCTTCGAGAGTTTGACTTCCTTGGGCTGGATAGACGAGGATTTCTTCGACGGGAGGAGATGCCTTTGCTTTCCTTTCACTCGTGTGCGCCGTCACCGCAGCTCAAGGCGGGAAGACCTTCTGTCGTTGCTCCGTGTCTTTGTGCACGAGCGCATCACGGAAGATGGAGTCGCGGATGCGACTTGCGGGATGCTGAAATTAAGCGAGAAGATCCACACTGACGAAGGGATCTCCATGAAGCTTCTGCGGCCGAGTTTGAGTCTTCCGTTCCATCATTGCGGTGAAGAGTTCGTGCCTACGCCAGTTGTTGCCTCGAAGATATGTGCTAGGCTGACCCGATGGGGCCCCGATTCTTGGCCTCGGGGCGACGTCCAGTACCTTTGCGGCTTTCGCGAGTGGATGGACGAGCTCTACGAGGTCTTTGGCGCGGAACCTGAGATGAACTTATTGGCCAAATTTCTAGCGCCGGCTCGTCGGGAGTACAGTCGTCCTGAGGGGATGTACCGTGCGCTTTGTGAGCTTTGGTGTCCGGAGACTAACACCTTCCTTACTGGGGCGGGGGAGATAGGCATCTCGCTTCGTGATGTCCATATCGTTTCGGGGTGCCCCGAGGTACGGAACTACTACCAAGAGGAGGTGCCTGCCTTGAAGGATCTGCTGGACAGCAGCTACGCTCCGAGTTCTTGCCTCCTTCTGTTCAAGGCATATGCTATCATTGCGGCGAGGGACCAATCAGATCGAGTGCGTCCTTCTTCTTGGGTCGATTTTTGGTTCAGAGGCGAGTATAGAGCTCCAGCGCCCTCAGCTCACCCGATGTGGAAGATCGCTCAGATGCAGAGACCTCCGCTTCGCTCCTTCGTGAGGCCTATCGATTCCTTGGCTCGAGAGAAGCACTCAATGGAGGGGAAGCAGTGCCCCTGGGAACTCCTTGGCCTGAAACGGGACAGCGAGGAGTGGCGATCGGTTTACCGAGCCGCCGGGCTGGTCATCTTTCTTTGCCGGTTCGTGCTTCCGTGTTCTGGGGAGGCCATTCGTCCGGGGACCTTCCTTGCTGCTTCCAGGATGGAGAGGGGCGAGCTCTTCAATCTAGCCCCAGCCATACTATGCGCCTTGTATCGGGCTCTCAGCGGGACTTACTGGGACTTGTCTGGCTCAGATAAGGCCAAGGAGGAGCTCGGCCGGTCGGCTGCTTTCGGACCCTTGCATTATTTGTATGGTTGGATAGCTTTGCATTTCCCGAAGGGGATCTTTGCCAGGCGCGGGCATCCAGCCGAGTTACCTTTCCTCCCAGGGGTAGGAGGGATTTTGAACGCCTTTATCAGTTGGGAGCGTCCGAAAGAGTGTGCTCGTACCCTTTTGAGGAGGATGGGGAGCGTCGATTTTGAATTTCTGTCGGAGCATTCGGTGCTGCCTTTGGAGAGGTCGACCGTGTATGACAACGACGGGCTCCCGGACAGTCTTTACTGGAACATGGTCAGCTGCCGCCCTGGCTACTTAGTCTGGCGCAAAGGAGATGTGGTGGAGGTGGAGCAGTACTCCCCCCATCGCTTTGCCCGTCAGCAGGGTTTTCGACAGGAAGTCCCTGGCACGCCTCAGCAGCTGCAGGGGCGTTTCAGTCCGCAGGAGGGTTACCGTCTGTGGGCTTCCCTCTACGCTCGCTTTACTGGTAGTAGTTTCTTCCCTGGGGCCAAATCCGGGCTTCGGGACGCCGCCACCCCGGAATACTGCCAGTGGGTTAAAGGGCGAGTTTCCCCTTTACTTGCGAGTTTTCCAGTCGACGTCTTGGTGAGTAGCGGGTTCAGGAATTTCTGCTTTGATCATTCTGCGGGAGTAGAGGACCGCCGCCTCCAACTGGGACTTCGGCGGGCGCAGAGGAGCGGTAGTCGTCTTTCCAGCGCTCGTTGTGTCCCCTCTTCCGTTCCGGTGCTGGATGTCGAGCTTACTAGTGCCCCTGGGGTATTCTGTTTCCCGAAGGCCGAAGTTGAGGGTGCCCCTCCCAAGAGAAGAAAAATGTGCATTCCTCGCGGGATGGTCCCGAGAGTCCCTTGTCTGACGGAGGATGCCGAGGAGCCTGGACTTCTGAAAGATGAAGTGATTCCTCCGTCCCGGACCGCTTCGTCCGACCACACAGGTATGGAGCTCTCTTCATTTATTTGCCCTCTACGTTCAGGAAGTTTTATCACGCTGAGCACCGTTTCTTTCTTTTGACCAGATTCTGTTATAGTGCTAGAGCGCGGAGCGAGCTCTTCAAAGGCGCCTCTTGGGCGTTCGTCCACCGGTACCGCGCAGGTAGTGCCCGAACCCTGCGGGTTAGATATCCCTCCGGATGATCTAGATTTCCTCGGACTTTGCGGGGAGAACTTCCCTAGGGGCGACATTAACCTGGACGACATCGATGTCGATGCCTTGTCTTTTGGCGAGGAGGCTGAAGTCTCGAGCGTCGACAAGCGGCGTTCCCCGATGACTGTGCCCTCGTGTCCTTTGGTGGAGACGGTTGTTGCAGCGGTAGCGGCGGTTTCCCCAGTTCCGCCACCCTTGTTGGCGCAGGCGGCTCCTGTTGCGGCTGCAGCGGCAGCGGAGGTTCCTCCGGTTCCACCGCCCTTGTTGGCGCAGGCGGCTCCTGTGGCAGCTGCAGCGGCAGGGAGGGTCTTGCCTACCTACTCCGAGGCGCCTCGCCCGGATTTGAGGCCAAGGAGCAAAGTCTCAGAGTTTCTTCTTGCGAGCTGTCGGCAGTACATCAAGTCGACGTTGGAGCCTTTCCGTACTGCCGGCCTTGGCGCCCTCCAGGACTGGTGGTCGACGGACGGTGCAGAGTTTTGCTCGAGCCTGGCAGAGTTCAAAGTTGACAGCTCCCTTTTCGCCACTCAGATGGACCAGCTTGTGACCGAGAGCGAGGCTTATCGATCCCGGCGGGCTTTGCTGGAGGGGAGCTCCCCTTCTGAGCTGGAGGCCGCTGAGGCGAGTCTAAGTCAGTCCGGGCATCAACTTGCGGAGGCTACGTCCAGCCTGTCGAAGGCCCAGAGGAAGGTGGAATCTGCGCGCGCCTCACTTCGGAAGGCGGAGTCCCGTTTGGAGCGGGCTGAGGCTGCGGAGAGCACTTTGAAGGCGAGTCATCTGAGGCAGCAGTCGGACTTGGCAACCCGTCGCGAGCTTCTGGTCGCTCGTCCCGTGGAGCTTCAGCGAGTGGAGGCAACTAGGGAGGAGCTGCTGCGTCGTCTTCGAGCTCTGGACACCTTCTTTTAGTTATTCCTTGTTCCATTGTGGCTTCCTTTTCGGGACTCATGCCATGTACTGTCTTCGCTTTATTAATAATATCACTTTGTTTCGCCACATCCTTTTCATGGAATTTTGTTGTCTTTTTCTTTTGGTCGGACTGAACCTGAAGTAACTTCTCAGGCTGCCTACGTACCCCCCTAAGGGGGATCAAGTCACACGTAGTTCATTTTTTTTTTTTTTTTTTTTTTTTTTTTTTTTTTTTTTTTTTTTTTTTTGGACAAGGGGTGTGGCCTTGCTTTAGGCATAGTACCTTTTGAGGTACTTGCCGTTGATAGGGCCGAGTGTCAGCCCTTCTGGCGTGGTGAGGAGATAAGCACCGTTGGAATAGACTTCCTTAACGGAATGCGGGCCATCCCATTTGGCATCAAATTTCTTCCCTCCTCGATGCGAGAGAATGATGGGGCGTTTGACCGCCAGCACCAGTTCCCCTATCTGGAATGATCGAGGACGAATCTTCTTGTTGAAGGCGCGAGAGAGCCTGGCCTGATAACACTCCAGACGCTGTTGAGCTTCGAGGCGTCTTTCATCCAGTGCTTCCAATTCTGCTAGGCGGAGCTGGGCGTTGTCATCGCTGGTGAGGCCTTCCTGGACCGCTATCCTGAGTGACGGGATCTGGAGTTCGAGCGGAAGAACGGCTTCCACGCCGTAGACGAGGGAATACGGCGTTGCTTGTGTCGGCGTGCGGAAGGATGTTCGGTAAGCCCATAGTGCTTCGCCCATGCGTTCGTGCCAATCTTTCTTTGTCTTCGAGACGGTTTTCTCCAGCAGCTTGCACAGAGTCTTGTTGAAGGCTTCTGCTAGTCCGTTGGCCGGAGCGTTGTACATTGTCGAACAATTCTGCTTAATGTTGTACAATGCGCAGAACTGGCTGACGGCAGCATTCTTGAACTGCTTCCCGTTATCTGTTACGATGTAGCGGGGGACTCCATAGCGGAAGATGATGTCATTCTGGATAAAGCTGATGACGGAGTACTTTGTAACTTCCCTCAACGGTATCGCTTCAGCCCACTTGGAGAAGTAGTCCGTTGCCGCCAAGATGTAGAGATGTTGCTTGGATGACTTGGGCAGAGGACCGACGATGTCAAGACCCCATCCGTCGAAGGGCCAAGACGCGATTGTTGGGTGCAAAGGCTCCGGAGGTTGACGAATGTAGTCCCCGTGCATTTGGCAAGCTTGACATTTTCTCGCGTACTCCAAGCTGTCTTTGATCATGGTAGGCCAGTAGTATCCCATCCTTCTGACGCGGAAGTGAAGCTTCGGACCGGACTGGTGTGATCCACAGATTCCAGCGTGTACTTCTTCGAGCGCGGCTTCCGCTTCCTCTTTTGCGAGGCACCTCAGGAGTGTGCCGTCATAGCTTCGTCGGTACAGTTCGCCGTTGAAGTGGTAGAACCTTAGAGATCGTCGACGGATGTCACTTTTGCGCTTCGGATCTTCGGGGAGTTTACCATGAACAAGGTACTCCACAAACGGTTGCCTCCAGTCTTGTTCTTTAATCTCGAGGACATGCACCGCGTTGGTTTGAACTGGTACCTCGGGCGGACCCTCTTTTTCGATGACCACGAATCTCCTGCAGACGGGGACGACGAGTGAACGCTCATCTGGGAACGGGAGTGTAGCCGCCAGATTCGCGAGTGCGTCAGCCTGCTGGTTGAGGTTTCTGGAAACGTGTTGGATGGAAACAGCCTTGAGTTTTTCGAGGAGCTTCACGGCTCGCGCATGCAACGGTACCAGGTCTTCCTTATTGACTTCGTATGCCCCCAGGACTTGCTGGGTCACGAGTTGAGAGTCGCCAAAGATCTCTAGTCCTTGAAGGTTCATTTCGTCGGCTAGTTCGAGACCAATGAGTAGGGCTTGATATTCTGCCACGTTGTTGGAACATGCTTCCGAGAGCAGGAATGAGAAGGGGAGTATTTCGTTGTCCGGAGTGACAAAGATGACTCCGGCTCCCGCTATGTCTTGCCTAGCTGCGCCGTCGAAGAACATTCTCCAGGGTGAGGCGATGTCAACAGAGAATACTTCTTCATCTGGGAGATCTTCTGATAACTCCCATTCTGCCGGGAGAGGATATTCTGCGAGGAAGTCCGCGAGGGCCTGTCCTTTAACCGCTTTCTGTGGCACGAAGGTGATGTCGAATTCAAGTAGCAGCAGGGCCCACTTGGCTAGGCGTCCGGAAAGCACTGGTCTCGACATGATATATTTGAGTGGGTCAGCCTTCGAGACGAGTCTGATGGTGTGAGCAAGCATGTAGTGTCGCAGCTTTTTCGTGGCGAAGATGAGCGCTAAGCAGACCTTCTCGATTGGGGAGTAATTCAGCTCTGCGCCGACGAGAGTGCGACTTAAGTAGTAGCAAGCTGTCTCTACGCCAAGTTCATTGTTCTGGGCCAGGAGTGCCCCCAAGGATTGTTCCTGGGCGGCGATGTAGAGGATGAGAGGCCTTCCTTGAACCGGTGCTGATAGGACTGGCGGCTTCAGTAGATATGCTTTGATGTTTTGGAGTGCTTCTTGGCACGCTTCATCCCATGTGAACGGCGCTCCTTTCTTCATGAGGCGACTAAAAGGGTGGCACTTTCCAGCCAGGTTGGCGATGAATCTCCGGATATACGCCAAGTGTCCCTGGAGGCCTCTGAGGTCTCGCACTGTCTTTGGTACGGGCATATTGACGATAGCATCAATTTTGGATTGATCTATCTCAATGCCACGATGTCGGACGACGAAGCCGAGGAATTTGCCCGAGGAGACTCCGAACGCGCACTTGAGCGGATTCATGCGGAGTTGGTACCTTCGAAGTCGTTTGAAGATTAGCTCAAGATCTTGTAGATGTGCCGATTTCTTCTTGGATTTCACCACGAGGTCGTCGACATAACACTCCACGTTTTGATGAAGAATGTCGTCAAAGATTTTCTGCATAGCTCGCTGGTAGGTGGCTCCCGCGTTCTTCAAGCCGAACGGCATTACCTTGTAGCAGTAGATTCCTTTCGGTGTGCGGAATGCCGTGAGCTCCTCGTCCTTGGGTGCCATCCGAATCTGGTTGTAGCCCGATGATCCGTCCATGAAAGTGAGCACCTCGTGACCAGTCGTCGCATCAACCATTAGCTCCGTGATTGGCAAGGGGAAGTCGTCCTTTGGACATGCGTTGTTCAAGTCTCTGAAGTCCACGCACACTCGGATTTGGCCGTTCTTCTTTTTAACGGGGACGACGCTAGAGATCCATGTCGGGTACTTGACCTCTCGAATGAAGCCGGCTTCGATCAATTTGTTGACTTCGCCTTCTATTTGGGGTATCAGTTCTGGCCGGTAGCGTCTTTGTCCTTGCTTGATAGCGCTGGCTCCGTGTTTGACGCTGAGCTGGTGCACTGCGATTTTTGGATCGAGGCCCGGCATCTCCTTGTAGGACCATGCGAAGACGTCTCTGTATTCTTTAAGCAGTTTGATGTATGCAGCTTCTTCCTCCGGGGTTAAGAGCGTGCTGACGAATGTAGGCCGAGGCTCCGTCTCCGTGCCCAAGTTGATTTCCTTCAAGTCATCAACGGTGGACTGCCCCCCTTCTTCGAGGATCGGCGGGGCATCGGGCAACTCGTCGTCCGAAGTAGAAGCGTCACCGTTGTCGTTATCCGTGATGGAAATATGATTGACGGCCGCCATGGGTGGGTGGGTGGGTGTTGAGACGAAGTCCTCGATTGGCATCCCCAGACGATCGAACGCCGACTTCTTCTTTAATTGTTTGACTGGCCCGAGCCTCTCGAACACGGATGTGCGTTTTCGATTCGACCAGTCTTTACCACTTCTGGTTTGCTTCCGGAACAAGGCTTGGCATCGAGCCCGTTGTCGTCTTCTCCTGCTGTCTGGATGACTGAGGTAGGTGGAAGGTGCATCGGAGATTGTCGATCCTTCGGCTGCTTCATCTACCATCCTCGCCTCGATGTAGTTTGAGGTGAAGGTCTTCTTCGCTGCGGTTCTGATGACCAACGGAGCTTGACTGGAGCCGATGCCTCGGCGGTTCGGGGGAATTTGCTCTCCGTTTTGAAACAGCCGAGCTTGAGTTCTTGTCATCCCATGCGGAGTTGCTGCTGGTGGGAGGGTGCCCATGGCGCTTTCCTCGTTATAGCCAGCTCTAAACAGCAATTTGGCAGCATTTTGCCCCCAACTCCCTTCCGGTTTGAATCCGAGTTGCTCGAGGTCTGCTGATTCGACAGGTTCGCTCGGGTTCGGAGCTTGGGTCAGACTAGGTAGTGGCACCGTCATTTCTTGCAAAGTGATGACATTGGCCTGAGATAACGTTGGGGCCAGCTTCCTTGTCGGAGTAGAAGGCGATCGCTCGGATTTGCGGAGCCATTGAGGCGCGAGACGTAGGACCGGCACCGTTCGGATCGGCAACGGGGTATGTTGCGTTGCTCTTGGCTCGAAGCTGATGCGCATCCTTTGCCCAGGTTTCGGCGTTCCTTGGACCTTGAGTCTTGCTTCGTCAGAAGGTGGCACTGGATTCCCGGGAAGAGGAGTCTTTTCCTTATTTACTTCTTCAATCTTTTGAGCTCGAGGGGTTTTAGCTGGCAGAACTTCCGCGACCAGGCCCTTTGCTTGGTAGAATTTAGCGTCGGCCAGGTGTGCCTCGGCCTCGTTGAATGGCTTGTCGTCCGCAACTATGCACCTCTCCACGCCTTCTTCGTAGTACTTGAGGCATTGATGCCAGGTGGATACTATGATGCCGTTCTCGTGCAGCCATGGTCTTCCTAGCAGGAGACGATATGATGTCCGGCAGTCGATGATGTGGAAGAGGACCGTCGTATCTAGCGGGCCGATGGAAAGCTTCAGACGAATGATTCCAACGGTGGACTGTCCGCCTTGGTTGAAGCCTTGAATGACCAACTGACTTGGTGAGAGCTGGTCGTTGGTAATGCCGAGTTGACGCATTGTCTGGATGGGCATGATATTGACGGCGGAGCCACAGTCCAACAGGATTCGGTTCACTGGCTTCTCCTTGATGTATCCCGAAACGTAGAGAGGCCGGTTGTGCAATCGCGTCCCGAGTTGCAGGTCCTCGTCTGAAAAGGTTATCGTTGCATCACACGAGGCTACAGCTCTGCCCTTCTGGTCATCCTTCCTTTTTCTCTTGTAGCTATCTGGATCGGCCAAGGCCGCCGCCATTGCCAGGCGAGCCTTCTTCGGAAGATGCAAAGCCTCTACGAGCGGCATGTGCAAGATTGCTTCGTCGTGAGCGGCGGTGCCCCCATCGTTGGAGTCGTCCCCCTCATCGGTGGAGTCGCCTTCTTCGGAAGTTTTGCCTTCGTTCTTTCTTTCCGACACTTCGTGGACTTCGATCATGCAACAAGACACCTTGACGTGTTGGTCCACCGGGAGGAAGTGATCCGGGAAGAACTCTTGCAAAGTTGTTGGCTCTGGAAGACTCTGCTGAAGGATATCGTCTCGGCTCGCTGGCGGTACTTTGAACGCCTTCCTTCCTGGAGTCTTGCTTTTCTTCTTGTAGGTCTTCCGCTTGGTGAATCCCCTCATCACACGGTCTTGCTTGAGCTTCTTTTCTTGCCAAGGCTTTCGCCGCCGCGGTAGCATGACCCATGCTTCTTCGTCGGTGGATTCCCCTTCGCTAGGATGATGGTCGACAGCAGCAACTGGTTTCTTTGATGACACTTGTTCTTCTGGAGGCTCTACTGGCTCGTCTTCCGATCCCCAGCCGGTGGGCTTGATTTCGTTGATTGGAACGGATGGAGGCCTTGAGTAGAGGACGTAATAATCGAACTTCCCCGAAGGCTGGCCCAGCAGACCGACTTCCGGATCTCCCTGCTCGTATCTTTCTCGAAGAGCGCGTTGGGACATAGCTTGACTGGAAGGGACTTGCTCTTCTCGAGGTTCCACTGGCTCTTCTCCCGATCCCCAGCCGGTGGGCTTGATTTCTTCGATTGGAACGGATGGGGGCCTTGAGTAGAGGACGTAATAGTCAAACTTCCCCGACGGCTGGCCCAGCAGACCGACTTCTGGGTCTCCTTGCTCGTATCTCCTTTGGAGCGCTCGTTGGGATGCAGTATTGCCTGGAAGAGGTGCTGGCGCGAGCGATGATTGCCCCCAGGGCAGCAGTGTTTCTTCCTCGGAGAACGCATGAGTACGCTGACGTCGCTTCGAGATTTTCGGCTGGGAAGTTGACTTAGCGATTGGAGCTTGGCGGTTGATGCGCAATTTGGGCATGCTTCGCCTAGCAGCAACGAGTACCGGCGAGAAGGAGCCGAAGGTGATGGACGTCATGTTGGCCGTAGCAACCTCCCCGGAGTCGATCTCTATCTTCCCTTGTTTAGCGAGCGCCATGATTCTTTCCTTGAAGACGAAGCATCTTTCGATGGGATGACTCACCACCCGGTGGTATTTGCAGAAGAGAGGGTCGTCGACGCGATGCATCTGCTCGGGCCTCTTTGAAGGAGGTAATTCTATCATCTTCTCTTGCAGCAGTTGGTCGAACATGGAGGAGACTTCCGAGTCTGGGAAAGGGTACTCTTTGGCTTCGAGCTCCTCGAGAGTCATCCTTTGTCTTAGCGGCGGAGGCGGTGGTATGGCGACTCCCTTCTTCTGATCTGGCTTGCCACCGATCTTGAGCGGCTTGGAGGTCGAAGCGACGTCAGCAACATTGACTTGTTTCAGTTTCGTTGCCGGTGGCTTGTCCTTCTTCTCTATCTTCAAGAAGTCCTTGTTCTTCAAGTCCCCGCGGTTTGCTAGGCTGAGTTCCATGTCATGAGCCCGAGTCGCGAGTTCTTCGAAAGACCGAGGCTTGATACCCTTGAGGATGTAGAGCAGACCCCAGTGCATGCCTTGGGTGCACATCTCGATAGCCGAGTCTTCAGACAAGCGGTCTCGTGAATTCAGCGCGAGGTTCCTCCACCTGTCGATGTAGTCGATCACTGGCTCGTCTTTCCTTTGCTTGACAGCGGTGAGTTCGATCATACTGACTGTGCGTCTGGTGCTGTAGAAGCGATTGAGGAACTCCCTCTCCATCTGATCCCAGCTGTCAATGGTTCCTGCAGGAAGATCAACGTACCAGTCGAACGCGTTGCCTTTGAGGGTGCGGACGAATTGCTTCACCATCTCGTCGCCATATGTGCCGGCATTATTGCAGGTCTCGATGAAGTGGGCAACGTGCTGTCTCGGATTTCCCTTTCCGTCGAAGTGCTGAAACTTTGGCGGCTGGAATCCGACTGGGAAGCGTAACTGCTGGATCCTCGTAGTGTAGGGCTTCGAGTATGCCGCCGTGATCGGAGGAAGGCCACTGCCGTGAGAGCGCATCATGTCGGCTATCAACGCTTGGACTTGCTGAGCGTTCATCGTTGCCGTTGCTGGAGGTTGAGTGGCCGCCGAGGCTGGCGCTGGGTAGACGACTTCCAATGGGACGGGAGCCGAGGAGAGCGCTGGAGTAACTGCTTGAATCGTCGGAGCAACCTCTGCAGGAGCGGGAGTTGAAGACGGAACTGGAGCGGCTACTGGAGAAGCGACGGGTTGGCCGACTGCTGCAGCGTCCTTTGCGCTTAGCTTTTGGAGCAGAGTGTTGATGTGACGATCCTTCTCCTCCATCAGCCGAGTAATTTGCGTCATATGCTCGCTCATCTGCATGACTTGGAGCTGAAGAGCGGACGGAGGGTGGTGACGGAGAACGTCTCGGTGTTGCATGTTCGCATCCTCGCCGTCATCATCGGAGACGTAGTTACGCCGACTTGCTTCTGGTTGATGATTGATGTTTGCCCCCTGCAGAGGAGGTGTAGCGTCTGCTGGAGAACCCGAACTGGTTCGGGGTTGGGGCTGGTCCTCCCCAAACTTCTGGACATGGGCTCCAGGATCGAGGCTCGTTTCTTCATGCGCCAGGGCCTCGTCGGCGCTTTGGCGAGCATCTTCGGTAGTAGCTTCTGGCACGAAGACGTCTGCAAGAGTCCGTGTACGCCGAGTGTAGACGCGCACCATTGGAGGAGCATCACCCTCTGGATTTACTGGATCACCGTGGCGGAGTAGAGGAGACTCGGCGATTGGTGAGAGGCTTGGAGCAAACGTATCGTTGTTCGTTCCGGCCATTGCAAACTTCAAGCAGCTTCTTCAACCGTACGGATGAAAGGAGAAGAGGTCCCCCTGGGCGTGCCAGAAATCTGTATGCGCAAAAAAGGTACGGGTCGGCTTTATTGCACAAAACGAGATTACAATTGTGGCCGGGACCCGGGTTGCTCGGGTGTAGCGAGTCCGGGTTGCGGCGAGTTTTGATCAGGGGATTGTGGGAAAGATCTTCTGGGGGATCCCTTTGATCCGCGTCTCCACGTGGTGTTCGTGCGAGAGCTCTGAAGGGGCTGCCCAGGACAGGGGTTTTACAGGGAGAGGGTTTTGGAGAGGCTAAGGAATGTCCACCGTTGCTTTGTCCCTTCCGTGCTTCGCGCTTTCTCGGCTAGGGGGTTTTCGGCTTCGTTCCTCGGTCTTCGTGTCTTCCTCGTTCCTTGCTTGACCTCGGTGTCCTTGATCGTCGGTTCGCGGCGTCGATCGAGCTTTTGGCGTTGGCTTTGGCTTTGGCTTTTTGGATTTAGCTTGGCTCCGGCGTGGCTCTGGCTTTTGCTTTGCTTTGGCGCTTGCACTTGGACGTAGCTGGGAGAGACTTGCGATGCTTTCGTTCTTCCGGACTTCGCGTCGTATCGGCTAGAACGTGCGGTGCTTTTGCTCGTGGCCGGCGTAGTCGCTTGGCTTTGGCACTTGCGTTGCTTTGGCGCGGGCTTTACTGGGGCTTTGCTTCGACTTCTTGCGTTGGCTTTAGCTTCAGCGTCAACTCGATCTTCTTCCTCGAACGACGTGGGCTACTTCTTTGGTGCTTCGACGGTTTGCGTGTTGACGGGACTTCTCTTCTTCTCCGGGCTTCTTTGGCGTGATCAGAGTCGAAGGATGCTTTCGAAGATGGTGGGGGTAGCACCGATCTCCGTGCGACGGTTGTGGCGTCGGCTTTTGTTGATGAAGACGACGGGGGTGGCGACGCTTCAGATGATCTGTTCCAGCCTTTCTTCTTCGTGGATGGTGCAGATGTTTGTCGAAGACGACGGGGTGATGACGCTTCGCTTCTCTCCTCCGGGCTTTGGGGCTTGATCGGGATCGAGGACTTGTGGGAGACGACGGGGTAGTGCCGCTCCTCTTCTTCTCCGGGCTTTTGGGCTTGATCGGAGTCGAAGCTTGTTGGAGACGACGGGGTAGTGCCGCTCCTCTTCTTCTCCGGGCTTTTGGGCTTGATCGGAGTCGAAGCTTGTTGGAGACGACGGGGTAGTGCCGCTCCTCTTCTTCTCCGGCCTTTGCTTCTGGCGTCTTCGGAGTCGAAGGGTTCTTCTTCTCCGAGCTTTCTTCTTCGTGAACGGAGTCGAAGGGGCGATCGTCGTGCGCAAGGGCCTTCATGTTGATGAGGACTTTCAGTAAGCCGATCCCTCGGGACAGGCTTGACTGTGCCTCGTGAAGCCTTGGGTCGATGAAGAAGCGTGCTCTCTTCTGCAGAGCTCTGGCGCTTCGTCTTCAATTTCTCGACCATTTTTTCCTTCCCCCACCCCCTCTATTTATAGGCAAAGAGGTGGGGAGAGAGATATGGAAACTTTTTAATTTTAAATCTCTTTTGTATCTCTCTCATAATTACCCGGATTTTATTCATCCATTGATGAAGGGAATAACATTTAATTGTTTTCCTTTTCTGGCGGGTGCAATTATGGCTGGACTTTGCGCACGAAATCGATGGCGATCGGGCGCTTCGTCTTGTGCGTCGGATCGAGGGATCGGCGCAGATCCGCGCGTGTGCAGACGTCATACGCTACCTCCCCCCGCGCATGGCGGTATTCTTTCCTTTTCTTTCTTTTCTTTCCTTTTCTTTTCTTTCCTTTTCTTTTCTTTCCTTTCTTTTCTTTCCTTTTTCTTTTCTTTCTTTTTCTCCCCTTTCCTTGCAGGGCCGGCCGGCCCCCCCCATGGGGTTCGGGTCCTACTAGGGCCGGCCCCATGTGGCTCGGGTCCTAGTAGGGACTGGCCCCCATGGGGTTCGGACCCTACTAGGGCCGGCCCCATGTGGCTCGGGTCCTAGTAGGGACCGGCCCCCATGGGGTTCGGACCCTAGTAGGGGCCGGCCCCCCTTGGCGCATGGGGTCCGGGTCCGCATCGGCGCGCGCGAGTCGGGTTTGAATCCATGTCGGTGCGCGCGAGTTGGGTCCGTGTGTCGGGTTTGCATCCGCGTTGGCACACGTGAGTCGGGTTCGGGTCCGACGAAATTCGTGTGTCTACAACACCGTACTAAAACCAAGCCTGGTAGTTAACAGTTAAGCTGTTAGACTGAATCCGGTTGTTTGGCCAAAATAACCGGAGGTACGATATGTTAATCAACCTGGAAGGAACCTAGTCATATGGTCACTTGAGTCTGACGGTGCTCTCCACCGCTCAAGTTGACACATGGCACCGAGTGAAGGGACAACTAATTACCTAACTAAGCGAAGAGCAGGGGTATGCGAGAGAGCTTAGTAAGTCTGGAAGAATTGGGGTGCAGCCTGCGTCGCACTCTGGGTGGCCACGCAATTTAACCGGGACCCAGAGGATTGACAGGGACACTTGGGTAGTGTGTTGATCGGGTCCGGTTGGAAGCCATGAATCCTAGTCCCTGAAGGTTCCACCTTATCCACGATCGTTACAGATCATAACTTTCTCCTTGTCTTACTGCACAATATGAGTTGAAGAAATAATGCCTTAATCATCCTGTGTTCCGTGAGTGCATTGCACTAGGGCATGGTGGTTGCATAGGACTAAGTGTGTTCACTAGGGGGCAACCCCAGAGTAGTGTAGGGACACACGATGTTGCCCCCCTCATTAGGGTAAATATGCATGGCCATTAAATTCATATTTAAAGAGATTAATTCAGATTTGAAATGATTTTAATCTATTCCCTTTAATTGCAAAACCAAATATGGCAACTATACAATAGTGGGCATTTATTTTTGGGGATTAATAAGAGAGAGAGATGGGGGAACGGTTCATATGGACAAGGAGAGAGAGGGGCACGGTTTTCAAGGCATATTAGGCAAGGAAAACCGAGCCTTATTCAGATTTTTCAGAAAAAGACCGATCCCTCTCTCCTTTGTGTTCGGTTTTGGCCTCCCTTTCTCTCTTGGGCACTCATCTCTCTCACTCTTTGGTTTGACCTAAGGTGTGAAGCGAAAATTTTCTTCATCTCATCTTCTTCTCCTCATAGAGTGTGTGTGATAAAGAAGAAGAGAAAGCTTGCACTCCGAAGCACTCAGAGATTGGAGTGCAAGGATTCGGGTCGATTTGTGAGATCGGGTGTACCCGAAGAAGAACGAGGCTTCTCCCACGCACGTGGATACTTTCGTAATCATCAACTTGGAAGATTAACATCACAGTGCTAAATTCCGCAGGGAGGTATAATAAACTAAACCCTAGATCTATTGAATTACATACATAATTTTTATGGTGTGTTTCGATAGATGACCATAGGGGTTTGTTTACATTTAGTTTTAATCTTGCGCATTTGATTGTTTCTTAAGAAATTTTTAAAAAAATGTATCGCACACCGTATCAATTCTAAAATCGAGTCTGGCTTCCGTTGCGCCTCTGATTTGTTGCCAGCAAATAGTATCAGAGCCATTTTCAGTGTGCGATTCACGAAATTTTTTTTTATGAATCGAATCAAATGCATATTTGATGAATGAATGCATTCACCGGGGTTTGCATGCGCTAGATCATATATACATATGTGTTGCATGCTATGTTTTCCTAAAGGGCGCCGCTACAAAATAATTATTGTGATTGTTTGGTTTTGGGGTTCGGACTCCGAAAAAAATTGATTGCATAATTATTTTTTGTTCTTTCTGTGATGGATGGTTGTAAGGCCCAATGGGACAAGTACGTGGAGGTTGTTCCATGGCTTAGTTTTTTCTGGCCAATTATTTCTATTCTTGTACTTTCATTATTATTTATCCTAGAAAAATGTGTATGAACGAGCGATTGCTCGGAGCATACTAGATTTTTTAATTACAGGCTGAAGATTTGGAGGACAAGATCAGATGAAAAAACCATTACCGGAAGACCAAATATGGTGGGCTAAAGGAAGAGATATCCGGAAGATGCCATGAACAGAATCATCAGAGCATTGCTAGTCAGGTTCAGAGGTCGGACCCAGGACTTGATATCAATAGATATTTATGTTTGATGGTAGTTGGATATTTTCTAAGTCCCCGGTGAAATTATATATTCTAATATTGTAGGTATTAGATTTTGGGATACCCTTTCCCCACTGTTTGTGGGATGCCTATTCCCGACTTGGTCCCTACGACCATAAGGTTAGATCTCCATTTAATGACATCCATAGTTTAATTGGTGTTTGATGGTAGTTGGATCCCATAACACTCGGTTATGCCACCGCTAGGTTGAGGTCCTACGGAGGTTGTCGGAAGTCCCTAATTGGTTTGACATCGAAACCAATAGTGATGTGGTGATTATCTATGACATCAAACATCAAGTTACATACGGGAGTCATACTAATAGGAAACCTTTCCTTGTATGTCTAGACCATAGGCTAGGCTCTAGAGTACAAAAGGTAATGATCATTTTATTTAGTATCGAAGGCTTGGAAAGTACGTAATGCGATTCTCGGGAGAAAGGTGATAATTGAGTATCCACGGGATAGGGACTATGGTCCTCTCCAAGTCTATCTATACTTCATAAGAGGTCTTAACTCTAGTGGGAGCACGGTATGACCAGGGTCTAGGTCTAGGTCTAGGTTGTCGCAACCTAGGATCTAAAATACTTACATTAAAATAACCCTCACTATAATTAAGGGATGTGTAAGAGGACTCAGTTTGAGTACCCCTGGTCTCCACGGCCAACTGCTGAATTTCCGGATGATAGGGTATGGCTCAACACCCCCCTCGAGTGAGAGTTATTTTTTGTCATGCCAGAGGCTTAGCAGTCTCCTTCGGGATATGGTGGTCACAATGCCAGGAGAGAAGGGCTTGTCCCACCCTTGCGGGGGCCGCATGAACTCCCGTGTTATGATTGCCTAGGCTTGTGGGTAAGCATCCGAAGCACCCGTGAGGCTACCCGTTGCGTCGCATGGAGATCACGGTGGGCTGGCCAAAAGAAAACCATGGTCCATTATAGCCCATATGTAGCAGATTTGGATTGGGTCCGAGAGACCTACTGTGAGCGGAGGATGTTGCACACTACCCCCTCGGGCGGGTGTATCCGAATTCAAGATCTCATATACATGGTAAAATTGATCCATTGATATATCTCCGCTTTGAGGGTAGCGTTGACATTTGGATATAATTTGACTCATTTTAAAAATACCATAAAATAAGTTTATGAAGCATTCTAATATACTCCCATTTATTTTTCAGATGACTAAACTAGACCCCTTATCTGCCATCCTAAATGATAACAAGCTTACGGGTCCTAACTATGAGGACTGGAAATGCAACCTCATGCTTGTTCTGAGGATCGATAAACACACCATGGCCCTAACCACTCAGGAACCGAACCTACCGGGTCCAGATGCCACTGAGGTAGAGACCAAGGCTTTCTCCGACTGGCGAGATTCTAATGACATGTGCAAGTGCTATATCATAGCTTCCTTGCAGACAAGTCTACAGAAGCAGGTCGAAAAAATACCTGATGCTTCTGATATGATGCTATACCTCAAAGAAATGTTTGAGGAGCATAGCCGCGTAACGCGCTACCTCACAATGAAAAAGCTCGTTAGCACTAAGATGTCCGAAGGGACGCCTGTCCGGGAACACATGCTGAAAATGCTCGGGTTCCAGAACGAACTGGCTACCTTGAACATTGTGTTGAATAACGAGGTTATGACTGATATCTTCCTTGCGTCCCTGTCTGGAGCCTTTGAAGGCTTTGTCACTAACTTTAACCTTAACAAGTTGGAGATGACAAATACAGAGCTTCTTGGAGCTCTCCAAGCAGCAGAAGACGGGTTCAAGGTTAAAGGTGAGGCATTAAGTGCTAAGCGCAGAGCTGCTCTGAAGGCTAAGAAGCCTATGAGCAAGAAGCCTAAGAACAAAAAGCTGAAGGCAGGGCCTCTGCAGAGCCATGTGGGGACCTCTAAGTCAAGAGAGATAAAGTCACCAAGCACGAAGTGCTTCAGATGTGGCGAAAAGGGCCATTGGAAAAAGGACTGCACAAAGCCTCAGGGTGCTGGGACAGGTAATTCTTATATACTTGTAGTTGAGTCACTTCTTTCAAGTAGCAGTTCTTTTGCATCTTAGATTGTGGATTCTGGTTCCACTGACCATACCTGTAACTCTTTATAGGGGTTCCAAGTAAGCAGAAGGCTATTTGATGAGGAAGTGGTCCTGAGCATGGGGACTGATGCTGTTGCAATTGCAGAAGCAGTTGAAGATGTTTATTTATCTTTTTCTAATGAAAAGACTTTGATTTTAAGAGACGTATTATATGTACCGTCTTTGAGACGTAATCTAATTTCTTTTTCTTCTATGGTGAATGATGATTATTCAGTTCTTTTTGATATATCTGGTGTGTCTATTAGAATGAATGGAACCTTCAATATTAGAGGAATAGTTTATAACAGTCTCTATATTCTAAGTCCTAAATTAGAGAAAGAAAACATAACCGCTTTGAATATTAACTCATCTAAATGTAAGAAACCTTCAGAAAATCTAACTCTATTGTGGCATCTAAGACTTGGGCATATTGCCTTAGATAGAATTCATAGGTTGGTCAAGATCGGGCTTCTGAAACAGATCCCTCGAAGATCCTTCCAACCTGTGAGTCTTGTCTGGAGGGCAAAATGACCAAGAGGGCTTTTAAAGCCAAAGGGAATAGAGCCACACATATATTAGAGTTAGTTCATTCTGATGTATGTGGACCCATGAGCGTCCAGGCGATAGGAGGCCATAAGTACTTCATCACGTTTACGGATGATTACTCAAGATATGGCTATATCTACCTAACGTATCGAAAGTCTGAGTCCTTTGATAAGTTCAAAGAATTTAGAGCCAAAGTTGAAAAGCAGACTGGTAGATATATGAAAGCCTTTCGATCTGATCGAGGAGGTGAGTACCTATCGGACGAGTTCCTTGGGTATCTTAGAGATAGTGGGATTGTATCCCAGTTGACTGCTCCAAGTACACCACAACAGAATGGAGTTTCTGAGAGAAGGAATCAGACCTTGTTGAACATAGTCCGTAGTATGATGAGTTATGCTAGTTTATCGACCACATTTTGGGGATATGCCCTATTAACAGCAGCTTATATCTTAAACCATGTCCTATTTAAATCAGTGCCTCTAACTCCTAGAGAACTGTGGTCAAAGCGAAAGCCTACACTGCAATATTTTAGAATATGGGGATGTCCTGCACATGTGCGAAAGGACAAGAGGGATAAGATAGAGATTAAGTCTAAGGTATGTCTGTTCATAGGCTATCCTAAAGAAACAAAAGGTGGTATATTCTATGATCCTGAGGATAAGAAGGTACTCGTTTCTATGAATACCATCTACCTAGAGCAGGACTATATTATGGACCACAAGCCAACCAGCAAGGTAGTTTTGGAAGAGTTATTAGGTACTGGTGGAGGTAGCACATCCGGTAATATAGAGGGAAGAGGTAACATTGAAACTAGTATACCAGAGACTGTAGAAACGAATCGCTCAGTACCACCATTACCTCGTCGCAGTGGGAGATAAATCAGAGCTCCTGAAAGATACTATGGAGAGACTTTATTAGTCGATCCAGAGATTCAGGAGGATGATCCCTTGAGCTATGATGAGGCGATGAAATCTTCTGACAGTTCTGCTTGGCAAAAAGCCATGGAGGCAGAAATTGCATCTATGTCCCAAAATAATGTCTGGACACTTATTGCACCATCACCCAAATATTAAACCTATTGGGTGTAAATGGGTGTACAAGAAGAAAAGAGGACCCGATGGTTCCATTGAGACTTATAAAGCTAGATTAGTTGCCAAGGGTTTTACCCAACGAGAAAGGATCGATTATGACGAGACCTTCTCACCGGTAGCTATGCTTAAGTCTATTCGAATCCTCTTATCCATCGCAGTCCACTATGATTGGGAGATCTGACAGATGGATGTCAAGACAGCTTTCCTCAATGAAGATTTGGAGGAAGACATATATATGATGCAGCCTCCAGGTTTTGAGTCAGTAGGTCAGGTTGATCTGGTTTGCAAACTCAGAGGTCTATCTATAAACTGAAACAAGCATTCAGAAGTTGAAATATCTGTTTTGATCAGACAATCCGCTCATATGGATTTGATCAAAATGAGGATGAACCTTGTGTGTACAAAAGGAGTGATAATACTGCAGTGGTATATTTAGTACTTTATGTAAATGATATACTACTGATTAGAAATGACGTAGGAACATTATCTACGGTAAAAGTTTGGTTATCCTCGCAATTCGACATGAAAAACCTAGGTGAGGCGAGTTATGTTCTAGGGATTAAGGTAACTCGAGATCGCCAGAGCAAGATTCTCTCACTCTCATAAGCTGCTTATATAAATAAGATATTGGCTAGATTCAGCATGCAGGACTCCAGGAAGGGTTTCTTGCCATTCAGATATTGCTTGAAATTGTCAAAGGATCAATGTCCTAAGACACCTGAGGAGAAGGCAAAGATGCAGAAGATATCTTATGCTTCAGCAGTGGGTAGTCTAATGTATGTCATGCAGTGCACGAGGCCAGATATCTGTTTTGCAGTAGATATGATGGGTCGGTTTCAGTCGAACCTGGGTCCAGCACACTAGACTGCTGTAAAGAGTATACTCAAGTACCTTCATCGTACGAGGGATTATGAGTTAGTCTATACTTCACAGAACCTGACGCCGATTGGATACACGGATGCTGACTTTATGTCAGATATGGAATCTAGAAAATCGACTTCAGGTTATATTTTCATGTTAGGAGGAGGAGCAGTAAGTTGGCGGAGTGTGAAGCAAGGTTGCATTGCAGACTCCACTACTGAAGCTGTGTACGTCACAGCATGTGAGGCTGGAAAAGAGGCGGTATGGCTTAAAAAGTTCTTATTGGATTTAGGGTGCGTACTAGAGGCTCAGTCACCTATTGTCCTTTATTGTGACAATAATGGAGCGGTAGCACAGGCCAAGGAGCCAAGACACAACCAGAAGGAAAAACATATCGAACGCAAGTTCTACTTGATTCGGCAGTTTCAAAAGGAATGGCAAGTAGTGGTGACCAAGATAGCATCTGCAGACAATGTTGCTCATCCCTTTACAAAGGCGATTCCTGCAAAGATGTTTGAGCAGCATGTAGAAGCTATGAGAGTCAGAACCGTTTTTCTTCGCTAGATCAAGTGGGAGATTATTGAGTAAGATATGATCTAGGGCTTGTAAAAACCATGGTTAATTAATAAATAAGTTGATATTTATATTAGAATAGCTTAATTGGTGCGTATTATACGTGTTCGTCTATATACTGAACTAAAAAGAGCCATAGCTGTATAGTGGTTCATCTGAGTGGGAGACTCAGTTGATTAGTACTATTAGCCTAAATTGTTCACAGTTCTGATTAGGGTTGGTCGCCTTATCAGGTTAAGCTGTTGGAATGATAGAGCATGAGTTTCTCCACCATGGTTATTGCCAAACACAGTGTCTGTGGCTGAACGAAACCAACACGGTGCACAGATCGGTGAGCAGACACCGGTGCACATAGCCGTGTTTCTGCTTAGGGTAATAAGTCCTAAACCCTGAGGAACCATGATCGATGGACTAACTAGTTTGGTAACTTTGGTTCACCAACGTGTGAGGGATCAAACCATGACCCAATACCACGGTGCGCTGGGTTGTCGGGCTGGCATTACATCGGTATGCCACTCCTGCAGGCTATTCACATATCCATTGGGAGGTGCGTTCCTTGGTCTGATATACACCGTACTAAAACCAGACCGAATTCGGTTGTTTGGCCAAAATAACCGGAGGTACGATATGTTAATCAACCTGGAAGGAACCTAGTCATATGGTCACTTGAGTCTGACGGTGCTGTGCACTGCTCAAGTTGACACATGACACCGAGTGAAGGGACATCTAATTACCTAACTAAGCAGAGAGCAGGGGTATACTAGAGAGCTTAGTAAGTCTGGGAGAATTAGAGTGCAGCCTGCGTCGCACTCTGGGTGGCCACGCAAGTTAACCGGGACCTAGAGGATTGACAGGGATACTTGGGTAGTGTGTCGATCGGGTCCGGTTAGAAGCCATGAATCCTAGTCCCTGAAGGTTCCACCTTATCCACGATCGTTACGGATCATAACTTTCTCCTTGTCTCACTGCACAATATGAGTTGAAGAAATAATGCCTTAATCGTCCTGTGTTCCATGAGTGCATTGCACTAGGGTATGGTGGTTGCACATGACTAAGTGTGTTCACTAGGGGCAACCCCAAAGTAGTGTAGGAACACACGATGTTGCCCCCCTCATTAGGGTAAATATGCATGGCCATCAAATTCATATTTAAAGGGATTAATTCAGATTTGAAATGATTTGAATCTATTCCCTTTAATTGCAAAACCAAATATGGCAACTATACAATAGTGGGCATTTATTTTTGAGGATTAATAAGAGAGAGAGAAGGGGGAACGGTTCATATGGACAAGGGGAGAGAGGGGCACGGTTTTCAAGGCATAGTAGGCAACGAAAATCGAGCCTCATTTAGATGTTTCAGAAAAAGATCGATCCCTCTCTCCCTTGTGTTCAGTTTTGGCCTCCCTCTCTCTCTTGGGCACTCATCTTTCTCACTCTTTGGTTTGACCTAAGGTGTGAAGAGAAAATCTTCTTCATCTCATCTTCTTCTCCTCATAGAGTGTGTGTGATAAAGAAGAAGAAAAAGCTTGCACTCCGAAGCACTCAGAGATTGGAGTGCAAGGATCCGGATCGATTCGCAAAATCGGGTGTACCCGAAGAAGAACAAGGCTTCTCCCACGCACGTGGATACTTCCGTCATCAACTTGGAAGATTAACATCGCGGTGCTAAATCCCGTATGGAGGTATAATAAACTAAACCCTAGATCTATTGAATTACATACATAATTTTTATGGTGTGTTTTGATAGATGACCATAGGGGTTCGTTTGCATTTCGTTTTAATCTTGCGCATTTGATTGTTTCTTAAGAAAATTTTAAAAAAATGTATCGCACACCGTATCGATCCTAAGATCGAGTCCGGCTTCCGTTGCACCTCTGATTTGTTGCCAACAGGAGGGGCATGGCTCCAGCCCCCCTTCTTCCTTCGAGCCAGTGGGGACTAGTAGGGGAGGGGTGAGGCTCCGGCCCCCCTTCGTCCTTCGAGCTGGCAGGGACAAACAGGGGAAAGGTGAGGCTCCGGCCCGCCTTCGTCCTTCGAGGGGCGAGGCTCTGACCCCCCATTCGTTCTTTGAGCCGACGGGGACAAACAGGGGAGGGGCGAGGCTCCGGCCCCCCTTCGTCTTCTTTCTTCAGGCGGCGGGCACCAACGAGACTAAGGGTAGGCGACTAGGGTTATTTTTCCTCCTTTGCTGTACTTATAGTGGCGGGCTTGGTCTTGGAGGAGGTTAGGGTTTTTTCCCCCCTTTTCTGTTCTTAACCCTAGACTCTAGTAGAAATCAACAGCTGTGATTTCAAAAAGTTGGCACTAATTGTTCCCTGATGTTTCTATTATGTCTGCGAGTGTGCCCTTGTAAACTTCCAAAAGTTGGCACTAATTGTCAATTGAGGTCAGGTCGGAATAAATTCGGATTTTTTTTGGAATTTTTCGGATCGAATGTATTCTGATTTTTTGGATCAGAAATCAGAATTGTCGGAATACTCAGTACCATTCCGATTTCGATCCGATTTCTGTTCGGAATTTTCGGAATCGGAATTTCGGAATTGGGATTTGATTATATGGTGCCAAAATCGGAATTTTTCGGATCGATTTCGAACGGAATCGAAATTTCCGTTCCAACTTGCACCCCTAATCTGGACCATTCACTAAAGAGTAGGGAGCCGTCCTTTCTAAACTTTACACCCAGCCATAGCCCGTGCATGTCAAGGATATACCTTATAAACTCCATCAGACTGATCCCATTCTCCTTGCACATTAATAAAACGATCCAGAAGCATCACTGAGCATCTGGAGCGTCCAGTCGCCGGAGCAAAAATTTATCCCGAACGGGAGTGCCACACCAAGCGGAGAGCGGGCATCGAACCCGGGTAAATGCTCGCTACGAGAGGTCATCACATGATTCAGGAAAATATCTCGAATACTTGCCACCACCAACTGCTCAAAGCAAGGCCGTCAGGATAACGGTCAGAAGAAAATTAGAATCTTCTCTCTTCATCTTGACTAAGAAAATTTGGGTCTCCTCCCTCCACCTTGACTTGCTCCTCCTTGTGCTCTAATTTTTTTTTTGCTTCATGACCAAGAAACCCCACTTAGATGTGTGTATATAAACTTCACCAATGGCCTCAATACTCCTCCCATAAAAATATAAAATCATTCCAGCTTCAAAACTAATCTAGGTTCCCGCCAGCTTTGCAAGTTGGCTGAAGTACCCACCACACCAAATCTCTTTCTCGACTTGGATTTGTGGGGTCTCGACTGCTGCCGAGGATCGAAGCCATGGAGTGTGAGAAGAAGAACCCGAGGACGGTTTCATCGGCGATAGCGTCTTGGTTTCCGTGCCTCTGCTCGTCCGATCGAAGCCGCGGGGCGAAGAGCCCATTGGCTGGCCCTGAAGCAGCCATTGTCGCCGCCGGCAAGCACTTCTCCAGCGCGCATAAGATCCGTTTCGGCTAATTGCCTCTTGTGGTGCCTCCTGAAGCTTGCTTTTGAGCTCCCTTTGAATTACTATAAAAAAAAAAAGAACAGAAACACGGTATGATTGTCGTTTGGCCATGAATATATATATATATATATATATATATATATATATATATATATATATATATATATATATATATATATATATATATATATATATATATATTGGTAATTCATATTGGGGGGGCACCATGGACCTCCCGGAGACACCACATGCCAGTGTAGCAACAACGAAACACGCCACCAATGGCATGGAGGGGGGAAGAACCGCCCACCGACGGGAACACGCACCAACCACCGGCGGTGACACATTGACTGAACGATCGGCAAGCCCATACGAGGCACGATAGGAACCAAGCCCAAGCAATAAAAAAAAAAATTACATTTATACTATGAAAGAGCCGCCACCGGCTGCTAGAAAAGCCGCCATCACAGGCCGAACTGTCATACCTGGCAAGAAGATCCACTGGAAATCGGAGGGACAGTCAAACCGCGCACCGGATCCATGGAGCCAAGCCGGCTCAGTCAACAACGGTGGTGGGTGGTTTTGTGCTTGTTTCTTCTTGTGATCGCACGTCCCTCTCTTGCTAGGATCAACGGCCACCAGTCAGCTGCGGGGTAGCGATTCCTACTGGTGTAGCCGGAGAGGCAGATCTGGACCCTGGTTCGCCCTGACGGATGTTCCGATGATATGTTTTTTTGTTCCCCTGCTCTGCTCGGCGGGACGGATCCCGGTGGCTCGATGCGATGACTGGAGGCTTGGAGGCAGATCAGGGGTGTGTTGCGGTTCTTCATCGGTTGTAGCCGTTGCTGCTATTGTTTGTTGATGTATTTCCTTTTTGTGTTTCTTCCTTTGGGGTGCGGGGTGTGTGTTGGTCTACCGAGTGGTAATGTTGTTGTTTTGTTTCCGCCGTTGTGGTGATGGTGTGTGCGTTGGTTCGCTGGGTGGCGGTGTTTGTTTCCGCCAGATTGGCGGTGTTTATGGTGTTGCCTTCAGCGAGTTGTGGCACTGATTTTCCGCATTGATCGTCTCCGAAAGATAGAAAGAGGTAAGGAGGGGATGACCTGTGTTAAATTCTGAATCATCTTTTATGCTTTTTCCGTGTTAGTGGTTATGGGTTTGTTTTTGGTACTCCTTTGGATGCCTATGTGTGTTAGTGTAGTTACTTATGTTTAGGGGTGGCAATGGGTCGGGTCGGGTCGGGTTCGGGTCAGGTTGAGACATATGTATAAGGGCAAAACACCCAACCCGGACCCGAGTTTAATAAACGGGTCAAAAACTTAAACCCAAACCCGACCCGACTAATAAACGGGTTGACCCGACCTGACCCGTTTAACCCGTTTACTAAACGGGTCGAGTCGGGTTGGGTCAACATAACCCATGTAAACCTGTCGGGTTGGGTCAAGACAAGTCGGATTGGGCCGGGTTTGATCGGGTTGGGTCGGGTTGGCTCGAGTTGGTTCGGGTTGGCTCGGGTCGGGTCGGATCGGGTTGACACGACCCATTTGTTAAACGGGTCAAGTCGGGTCAATCGGGTTATAAGTACAAATCCAACCCGACCCATTAAATAAACGGGTCAATCGGGTCGACCCGTTTATGGCCCGAACCCATTTAGACCAAACCCAAACCTGCTAACTTCGGATCGGGTTCGGGTCGGGTTGGCGGGTCGGGTCAAGAATTGCCACCCCTACTTATGTTTATTAGCTCGTCCTAAGCATTGTACGCTAACTCACGGAGTAAGCCTCGATCAATCAGTATTGTTCCCCCTCCCTTCTTTTGAGATCTTAATTCAGTTTTATTTACCTCTCACAAACAAACAAAAGTAAGGAGGAGGAATAAGGGGAGGAGGAGGAGGAAGAAGGATTATGAAAAGAAAATAAGGAAGGAGGAGGAAATGAGTAGGATGAAGAGGGGGGGAAGAGAAAGAAGGGTATGAGAAGAAAAAAGAGAGGAGAGTAGATGCGACAGCGGTAGATTGGAAGAGGAAGGATGGGAGATAGGGCGAGGAGGGGCGGAAGAAAGGATGAGGAGGGTGGCGGCGGACAAGAGCAGAAATGAGCATAGAAAAGTACAGGGTGCGCTCCCTTATCAAAAGGGTGCTCAAATCAAATCACTGATTTAAGTATGGGTGCTTATATCATTTTGAGGGGCCTTATAAATGGATGGGGGTGGCAAATAACAACACGCGAAGCAAGAATCTTAACCCTGAACCTATGCAGCAAAAGATTGGGGAAGGGTGTGTCTTTATGACAGAAGGGAACATCAGAAATGATAAAAAGAAACGAATATGCCTTGATTTTTTGAGCCACAGAAGTCTGCTTCCTCATCTGTGGTTTTTATTTTTTATTTGGGTACATAGTGGGCCCTAGCTAGACCCAAGAGTTAGCACACATGCGTATAATTACAAATGCGCCACAGAGAAGGGCTCACTTGGCCTATAGGAAGTCGCCACACCGAAAGGAAGGGAATCGACCTACCTGGCCCCTAGGAAGTCGCTACACTATTGAGTGGGAGGAAATTTTTTTGCTCCAGATGCTCTGTGATGCATTTGGAGCGTTCACTAAAAATTAGCTAGGCAGCCGTCCGATCTAAACTTTTACACCCAGTCACAACCGTGCATGCCTGACTATCCCTTTTACACTCCTTCAGACTGCTCCTTTTCTCCTTGCACATTAGGAGTCTGTTTGTATTCGGTCAACATGCTAACTAGTAAAGTAAATAAGGTAAAAAATTTACTTTGATGCTGTTTGGATAAAAAATGTTATAGTAAAGTAAATGATAGGAGATTTCCTAGTAGCCAAAAATTTTTACTTCAAAAAAACCAAATAAAACTTTTGATTTACTAGTAGAAGGGTTGACCATGCCACATCAGCCAATGACACAATCAAGAGAGCATCACATGATGGATTTAACTATTTGGGAAGCGACATGTGGCGATCCCAGTTTCAACACCCATGATTTATGATTCATGGGATAAACCAGGGGGATGTCAACACCACCGGCCGCTGCCGCCTCATCGACTCACTCGTCGACTTGCACCGTCGCCGTCGGCCACCACCCCGTCGACCGCCTCCCCGCTGTCCACCATCCACTGCCGCCGACCACCGGCCGCCCCGTTGTCGTCCGTTTGCCATCACCCGCCACCGTGCGGCCAGCGGGTGGCGACAGGTTGTAGCCGACAGTGCAGCGGCGAGCAACCGGTGGTCGGCGAGGGTGGTGGCTAGCGGTGGGTATTGGACGGTGGCCGGCGGGGCGGTGACAGGTTGTTGGTGGCCGACGGGGGGTAGTGGACGACGATGGCGGCGAGCGACCGGTAGATTTAATTTATAATTTGCTTTACTAGTCAATCCAAACAGCCATCCAGAAGTAATGATTTACTTTACTGGTCAATACAAACAACAAGAAGAAAATCAGATTTACTAGTCGATCTGAAAGATTTACTAGCCCACATCTGATTTACTAACCTTTACTTTGTGGGTCTGAAGAACGAACAGACCCCTGAGCATCTGGAGTGTCCTGTCACTTGAGCAAAAAATTATACCGAATGGGAGTGCCACACCAAGCGGAGAGCAGGCATCGAACCCGGATATATGCTCACTATAAGAGGTACCACTACCAACTGCTCAAAGCAAGATCGTCCGGATAAGGGCAAAAAGAAAATTAGAATCTTTCTCTCTCCATCTTGACTTACTATTCTCCATGTGCTCTAATTTTTGAACTTGATGACCAAGAAGCCCCACTTGGAAGTGTGTATATAAACTTCACCAAGTTGGCTGAAGCACCCACCACTGCAAATCTCTTTCCCCACCCCATTCGAAGCCATGGAGTGTGAGAAGAAGAAACCATGGACGGCTGCATCGGCGATGGCATCGTGGTTTCCGTGCTTCTGCTCGTCCGATCGAAGCCTTGGGGCGGAGAGACCATCGGCTGGCCCTGAAGCAGCCATTGTCGCTGCGAGCAAGCACTTCTCTAGCGCGCATAAGATCCGTTTCGGCTAATTGGATCTTTGTTGTAAATTTATTTGATGCCTGTGCAGTAGCACAGTTCGTCTTCTTCGATTCATCTCGAATTAAATCGGATCGGATTGGGTCGAGTTGAACTCGGATCCGCTTCGTTGAGCTAGCTTGGTTTAGTTAAGCTCTGTTTAACTCGGTTGGGCTTGATTCGAGTTAAATCGACTAAGTTGTACTAAAATGAGAAGGATTGGTGATGGGGATTAGATCAGTCGTGCATATTTTTTGAAGCAAAATCAGTCCTGCATGATTAGAAATAAATTATTATTTCTCAGAATAATTTAATAAGTAATTTTCAAAATTATTTATTAAATAGTTTTTGAATTACTAACTAATGTATTTTAAATATGTTTTTTTGGCTAAGGTTTGATTTGATCCAATTATAAAGTGTTTTTTTTATTTTATTGCTTTGAGTTTATTCAAAGTCTTATTTTATTGTTTATTTTAGGGCTGGCAATTTCGGACTCGACACGGCAGACCCGACACAAAGTTAGCGGGTGTGGGTCAGGGCTAAACGGGTTCGGGTCGTAAATGGGTCGATACGATAGACTCGTTTGATAAACGGGTCGGGTCCGGGTTTAGGGTCGGGGCACGATAGACCCGTTTAATATTCAACGGGTTGTGTCGGGTCAGGTCTACCCGCAATCCGATAATGTAATATATAGTATCAGCGGGTCTATTGGGTTAGGTCGGGTTGAGTCGGATCGGGTCAACTGAATAAACCCGTGGTAAACGGGTCTTATCGGGTCTACCCGCTTATAAACGGGTCGGGTACGGGTTTAGGATCTAGACACGATTAGTTAAACGGGTCGGGTCCGGGTCTTGGGGTTTTGGACAGGACCCGAAACTAGACCCGACACGAACCCGACCCGACGCGACCCATTGCCACCCCTAGTTTATCTGGTTTAAAAATGTGGTTGTAAGGCTGTTTAAAGGTTTCTAGTTGTTATCTTTTTTATGTTTGAAAGGAGAATGGTGGAGTGGTTGGAGGGCTGAGGCAATCAAATTCTCCTGTTCGTTGTTGGTTGAGACGACCTATGGGCTTTATAAAAATTAATGTCGACGTTGCAATAGGCTCGGTTGCGTGTGGTTTGGTGATTAGAGATGATGCCTCAGGTAATCTCATTCTTTGAGAGGGTAGGAAGGATAGCTCTTGTTCCCTTTGGAAGCTGAGGGAGGGCTGGCAATTTCGGACCCGACACAGCAGATCCGACACGACCCGACACGGAGTTAGCAGGTCTGGGTTAGGGCTAAACGGGTTCGGGTCGTAAACGGGTCGACACGATAGACCCGTTTAATAAATGGATCGGGTCCGGGTTTAGGGTCTGGACACGGTAGACCTGGGAAGACCCGTTTAGTATTCAATGGGTCGTGTTGGGTATACCCGCAATCCGATACTATAATATATAATACCAGCAGGTCTTTTGAGTTAGGTCGGGTCGAGTCCGATTGGGTCTGATCGGGTCAACTGAATAGTCCCGGGTGGTAAACGGGTCTTATCGGGTCTACCCATTTATTAGCGGGTCGAGTATGGGTTTAGGATCTAGACACGATTAGTTAAACGGGTCGGGCCTGGGTCTGGGGGTTTTGGACATGACACGAAACTAGACACGACACAACCCATTGCCACCCCTAGGCTGAGGCAATCACAATGAAATAAGATATCTATATAACATGGCACGGCGGTTTGGTGCTGACTAGACAAAATGGCACAAAAGCTGACTAGACAAAATAAATGCTGAGAGCAGTGTGCGGCCGGGGTTAGTGTGCGGCTAACGTGCGGAGGAGTCGGGGGTGCACGGACCGTCCGATCGACGGATCCAACGATCGGGATTCACCCAACCATTGAAAATCTATATAACATGGCACGGCGGTTTGGTGCTGACTAGACAAAATGGCACAAAAGCTGACTAGACAAAATAAATGCTGAGAGCAGTGTGCGGCCGGGGTTATTGTGTGGCTAACGTGCGGAGGAGTCGGGGGTGCACGGACCGTCCGATCGACGGATCCAACGATCGGGATTCACCCAACCATCGAAAATCGATGTTACTGTGGCGGCCACAGTAACAACGATTTTCGGTGGTCCGGGTGAACTCCGGCCGTCCGATCGGCGTGAATCGAACGGCCCAAATTCTTTCCGCCCCGGTTTTGGTGGTTCGGATGAACCCCGGCCGTCCGATCGGCGTGAATCGAACGGCCCAAATACTTTCCGCCCGGTTAAAAGTTGTAGTCGTTCGATCGAATGATCGAACGGATGAGATCCCGTGGGAATCAATCGAATAAAACAAAAAGTAATGATAGTAATATAACATGGCACGGCGGTTTGGTGCTGACTAGACAAAATGGCACAAAAGCTGACTAGACAAAATAAATGCTGAGAGCAGTGTGCGGCCGGGGTTAGTGTGCGGCTAACGTGCGGCGGAGTCGGGGGTGCACGGACCGTCCGATCGACGGATCCAACGATCGGGATTCACCCAACCATCGAAAATCGTTGTTACTGTGGCGGCCACAGTAACAACGATTTTCGGTGGTCCGGGTGAACTCCGGCCGTCCGATCGGTGTGAATCGAACGGCCCAAATTCTTTCCGCCCCAGTTTTGGTGGTTCGGATGAACCCCGGCCGTCCAATCGGCGTGAATCGAACGGCCCAAATACTTTCCGCCCGGTTAAAAGTTGTAGCCGTTCGATTGAATGATTGAACGGATGAGTTCCCGTGGGAAACAATAGAATAGGACAAAAAGTAATGATTACTATCATTACTTTTTGTCTTATTCGATTGATTCCCACGGGATCTCATCCGTTCGATCATTCGATCGAACGGCTACATCTTTTAACCGGGCGGAAAGGATTCGGACCGTTTGATTAAAGCCGATCGGACGTCCGGAGTTCACCCGGACCACCGAAAATCGTTGTTACTGTGGTGAAAATCGTTGTTACTGTGGCAGCCACAGTACCAACGATTTTCGGTGGTCCAGGTGAACTCCGGCCGTCCGATCGGCGTGAATCTAACGGCCCAATTCCTTTCCGCCCTGATTTTGGTGGTTCAGATGAACCCCGGCCGTCCGATCGGCGTGAATCGAACGGCCGATTTTGATCTATAGATTCGGTCCTCCCGGCCGTTTCAAATGGGATCTAACCCCACCAACCGTTGGGGCTCGGCCAGGACTTACTCCTCTTCGTCAACATTTTTTGAGAATTTCTCAAAAAAAAAAACATTTTCTTCTCTAATTTACTGATATTTGTTTTCTTATTTCTCTTTTTTTTAAAAGAAGAAAATCTGGATCTTATTCTCTCAAGATCTTCCTTCTTCATGTTAATTATTTCGATCGCAACACTGTTATTTGATTTAACAACACACACATTTCTCCATTAAAAACAGTGCAGGTTTGATCTGACACCGCACTGTTATTTTTGTGCGTGGTGGTAAGGATGGCGGGGAGCAACGACAATGGCGAGTTCAGCTTCGCAAACGGCGGGGGGACGTGGTGTCGTGGAGCGAGCTGTTGCCGAAAGTTTTTTGTTGCCGAAGGTGGTCAGCTGTGCTGTCGCCGCATACAACGTTGGGGGTGAGGGTGGTGATGCCCGGGGGGGTGTTTTGCCGCCGAAGGCTGCCCGCTGCAGTGCCGATAGGCACGGGCATGCACTAGTTCTTCTACATTTCAACTTAATGTGAATTTGGTAGTCCTGGAAGGAGATGGCATGACAGTGACAATTCTTCTGTGGAAGCGGGACTCCACTCCTCCATGGTATATCCATAATGATATTATGACGTGCAAAAGATTCTTGAAGTTTTTTCCTTGCTGTCGAATTCAACATAGTTTCGTAAAGCAAATCAGGTAGGCCATTAGACTATGGTTTATTCGCTGGATATGAAGGATGATTTCAATTCAACCTTGATATCTGATTTAATTGCTGATTTTGTTACATTGGATATGAATAATTATGTACTAGAGGAAGAGTACGTCTTCCTCTGTTTCTGTTAATCAAGATGATCTGTCATGTATCGATTTTATTTCTGGGTCTGGGGCACCCCCCTTGGTTGCTGTCCAAAAAAATAAAAGAAAAAAATGAAGCTTTTTTGCTTTGATGTGTTTCCTTTGAGAGGACTCACGAGGGAGAGAGACCCTGGGCTTTAGTAAGAATCTCTATTTCTCATGGTGTGAGAGGCATCGGGCTCTGGCTAAAAATCTTTGTTACCCTTAGGTTTGTCGATTCCGCATCATTTTGGCATCATTGTTCGTTTTTTATTGGTTATGTGGGGGATGATCCTCGTGCCAACCCGAGGACTCCACTCAACAGTCAATCGAATTGAGCGTTGGTTCCTTGAGGCTTGGATCTTGGATCGACTTGAGCTTTCAAGTATTGAAGAAATTAAGTTGAGAAGAGTAGACAACGATGTGGTTTCGAAGTTTGGCCGAAGCCTACGTCTTCGTGCTATAAGGTGCAACTTGAATTAATTAACACTTGAAATGTAATGACCTCAACAAGCCGAGTGTCACTTGTCTGTCTTAAAAGGAAAGAAGGATGTCAGAGTTCTGGTTTTCAAAATTCTAATCTGGAAATCAAAAGATCGATTTGGAATATCCATCTGATCTGCTATTTATAGAGTTTGGAAAATATCCGAGGTCCGAGGCGGTTTCTGTAACTGTTTTGATAGGCTCTAGATGGAACCAGCGGGCCCCAATGTCCCCTTTGTGGACCTTCAGGCAGGGCTGGTGGATCCCGTCGTCATTGTCTATGTGGACCCCCAAGCAGAGCTAGTGGGTCCCGTCATCAGGCGTTGGCCAAATTTTGCACCAACAGGTCCCATCTCTAAACGTTGGCCAACTTTTGCACCCACAAGTTCTATTCCATCTAGCGATCGTCGGGCATCATTGACTAGTCGTCTCCGTCACCATCTTCTTCACCAAGCATCGTCATCACCATCGTCGATCCAAATTAGAAGCAGAGCAACTCTTTAAAGAAAATGGAGGGGAAATTAAGGGTAATAAACTTCCCATCTCAAGCTTTTGAGTGTGCTGAAATCTTTATTTCTCAAAAAAAAGTGTGCTGAAATCTTTTTTTTTTTTTTTTTTGAGAACCCCTCCTCGATGGAGGGAGGGTTTGGCGGACCCCAACCAGAATCTATTAGGAATCAAGACAGTAAAGTGTTACAGAAGATACTAGCCTCCACACCTAGCTTGTCCCGCCAAGGTACAATCCAAGCATTGAAGAGAGAGATGACAGCTCGCTTCAACATATCATGTCCTGCAGACCTGGCATTGAAAACCCGATTATTCCGTTCTAGCCAGATGACCCACACAATAGCCATGACCAGAACATCCCACGGTTTCCGGATCGACATCGGAATTTGCCTCCTCCGCCAGGTAGTCCATAGGCCCTTGAGCGACCTCGGGTGAGAAGAAAGACCCGCCCGACTCTCAAAAAAATCCCAAACTGGTCTGACAAAAGAGCACCCAAGTAACAGATGCGAGGCCGTCTCCTCCTCCGAGCCGCAAAAAGTGCACAGGGCATCCGACACCTGCGGGTGATGTCTACGCAATAGAGCCGTCTTGGTGAGAATCTTACTCCGAGAGGCGAGAAGGGAAAAAATCTGCACCTTCGAGGGGGCCTTCGACTTCCAGATTGCTCTCGATGGTCCGTGGCGCTGGCTCGTGGGGAGAAGGTGTTTGTAGAAGGAGCTGACGGAGAAGACTCCCGAGGTCGAGGCACCCCAATGTACCTCATCCCGAGAAATCCTGAAGGTGGCTGACCGCAGAATAGGAAGTAAATCAACCCACTCCCGCCATCCCTCCTGGTCCAACGGAGCACCAAGCTTCACCCGCCACCTGATCCTTCCCCGCCTCCGAACTGTCTGAGAGCGCACCGAAGCTCCCTTGTTCCTCGCCAGGGAGAAGAGGGATGGGAAGAGCTGCTCCAACGGTCTGTCAGAGATCCAAGGATCACTCCAGAATTTAATTGCCCGACCGTCACCGAGGACAAGCGAAGTTGCCCCCCTGTAGAGATCTCTAACCTTCAAAATGCCTTTCCAGAAGCAAGAGATCTTCCCTGAGGATCTACCCCGGGCCTGCAATGGCGAGAATCTCTTAAAATACCTTGCTAGGATGATGTCCCTCCAGGAGCCCCCTGAATTCTGCTGGAGCCGCCACCACCATTTCCCTAGCATTGAGATGTTGAATCTTCGTAAATCCAGAACCCCCAAGCCGCCCAGCCTCTTCGGAAGGCAAACCTGATCCCACCTCATCAGATTGTATCCTCCTGCATTCTCCCCCACACCGTGCCAGAGGAAGGAGCGCCGAATTTTATCTATCCTTTCCACTACCCAGGACGGCAAATAGTAAAAGGACAGGTAATACGAGGGGATTGAGGATAACACAGAGTTGACTAGCACCAGTCTACCTCCTGAAGAAAGAAACCGGCCCTTCCATCCCTCCAGTCTCCGCTCGACCTTGAGGATAAGCTGTTCCCAATCCTCCCGCCGAAGCGCCTTGTCACTAATAGGGAGCCCAAGGTACTTCATCGGTAATCTCGCCTCTTTGCAGTTCAAAAGCTTAGCTAAAACTCCACCTGCGTCTCCCGGCCCGATGTAGTACAAACAGGTCTTCTGGAAGTTGATTTTAAGGCCCGAGGTCAGCTCCAGACCATAGAGCAGGATCTTGAGCGAGACTAACTAAAGTGGGCAGGCCTCCGCGAATAGGAGAGAATCATCCGCGTAGTGCAAGTTAGATGTCGTCCAGCCGCTTCCGCCAACTCCCCTGACCAAGCCTTCAGCATTCGCCCTCCGGACAGCCGCATCGAAGGCATCAACCACCAGAATGAAGAGGTATGGGGACAGTGGGCAACCTTGCTTCAGGCCCTTATAAACCTTGAAGTCCTTGCCCTGGTCTCCGTTTATAAGGCAGGACAACTTCGAGGACACCAGAATCTCTCTAATCCAACCAATCCAGCCATCCGAGAAGCCTTTCGCCTTCAATAGATCGAGCAAGAAATCCCATCTCACCTGGTCGAAAGCTCTCTCGAAATCAATCTTCAGGAGCACTCCTTCCCCTCCTGACTCACGCAGGTGGAAGATCGTCTCATGAGCTGCCGCCACGCTATCAAGAATGAGCCTCCCCTTGATGAAGGCGGTTTGCGAAGGAGAGACCAAAAGAGAGATGTGCCCCGCAAGCCGATTTGCCAAGACCTTCGTGATGATCTTGTAGAGGCAGTTGGACAAAGAGATCGGCCGGTAGTCCCTGATTGTCTCTGCAGCGGATCTTTTAGGCAAAAGAATGACCCAAGAGTGGTTAAGGCAGTGAAGACGCACCTTGCCTTGGAAGAAATCGCGAAGAAGCCTGCAGAGATCCCCCTTAAGGATGCCCCAGAACTTCTGGAAAAATTCCATGGAGAAACCATCAGGACCCGGTGCCCCATCGCTCTTGGACCCGAAAACTGCCGAGCGAAACTCCTCCTCAGTAAATTCCGCCTCCAATCCCGAACCGGCTGGAATCCTTGGGAAATCCGCACCGTCCCAGTCAAAGGAGAGCCCCGTCGAAAGCCCGTCCTCCCGGAAGGAGGTCTTGAAGAAAGAAGTGGCAGCCTCGAGAATGTCAGACGTGGATGTCAGCTCGCGGTCATCGTGCCACAGGGAGGCCAAAAAATTCTTCCGTCTCCGAGCATTGGCTACTCTATGAAAATAGGAGGTGTTCGCATCTCCCAACTTCACCCACTGCTCCTTCGAACGCTGCCTCCACATCCCTTCCTCCTTCCTAAGGAGCAGCACCAGCTCCTGGTTGAGCTCCTTCAATCTCGCGGTCTCCGGGGGAGTGAGGCTAGCGAGCTCGCCTCTCGCCTCGAGCACCCGAATCTCTGCCAAAGCCGAGACCTTCTGGCGAATAACATTCCCGAAGTGGGTCTTGCTCCAAGCTTGGAGCTTCTTCTTGACGAATCTGAGTTTCCGAGCCATGCTCAGAGCAGAGTTATCAACCGACCCCGCCTCGGCCCACCACCTAGCAATCAGATCCTCGAACCCCTCCTCCAAGATCCACATCGACTCAAAACGGAAAGGAGGTCGACTCAGAGAAATCGAATCCGTAGATAGGAGGATCGGAGCATGATCGGAAACGCAGGAGGCCAGACCTGCCTGGGTGGAACCAGGGAAACGCAAGTCCCAGTCCGCAGAGATCAAGAACCGATCCAGCCTAGCTAAGATCGGGTCTTCTCTCTTGTTGCTCCACGTGAAGGTGCGCCCGGATAAAGGTAAATCAATCAACTCCTGATGACGAATGAACTGGGAGAAAGCCCTCATCGCCGAAGCATCCCCATCACTGCGTAGTCGCTCCTCCGACCCCCGAGTGACATTGAAATCGCCCGCGATAACCCATGGCCCCAGAAAGTTCGTCCTCAGCAAAGACAACTCCGTCCAGAAATCGTCACCCCTGGAGTGGTCAGTCGGACCATAGACAGAAGAAAGCATCCACTCCACCCCATCGAGTCTATTCTGAAGGACCAGGCTGAGGGAGAAAACTCCAACATTGGAACTCTTCAACAAGAAAAGGTCATCGCTATAGCCTATCAGAATACCGCCCGACGCCCCCGTAGCATCTTTAGCCTCCCACCTCGCAATCTTCCTTGTACTGAGGGAGCGGAAAAAATGATTCGTCGGGTTCTCACGCTTGGACTCCTGGATGCAAATGATGTCGACATCGTGAATAGAAGCAAAAGAACTAGCCGCCCTTCTCTTCTCTGACTTCCCTAACCCCCTGACATTCCACGACAAGATTTTCATAGAAACACCAAGATAGCAACTCTCCAGACTCCTCAGAAGCCGTCCAACCACCCAATCAAGACGAGACCATCCGCGCTCTCTTCTCCTCCAGCGCCCTGATAGAGTCGAGAAAGAAACGAACACTATCCATCTCTGGAGGGGTAATAAAACCACATTTCTTCGCAATATCCAAAACAACAACATCATCCAAAAGAGAGAGAGGGAGGGACGCTGAAGGATCCGACTGATCCAACTCCAAAAGATGCATCTTCGCCCGAACGAGAGCCTGCGCCAGCATCGGATCATCCGAGGAGCGCTGCAAAAACTGGCGGAAACTCCTCCTCGCCGAGTGCAGCTGGGAAGGACCAGCCATGTCCGCCGGTGCCACCGGTCGCTCCTTGTCAGCTTCCCGAACAGCCAAGTCCCGCGGCGTCTCCCCCTCCTGCTCTAACTCAGCGTTCCTGCCGACATCAACGTTAGAAGCAAGGGAAACCACCATGGGGCTAGCCTTCTCAAAAGGCACGTGTTCAACGGGTGGATTTAAAGGGGGACCCCCCTCAACAGAATCTACAGGGAAACCCTCGTGCACATCCACGAATGGGTTAAAATGTGGGGTCTCACACCCCATGTGGGGAAAATCAACCTGAGCCTGAGGGACGTCACCATACTCCCCTGCCCCGAGATTCAAACCCAAACCCGAATCCCGCGAGAATTGCTGGAGAGAAGGGGTACCTGGTTCCTGACCACCGCCCGTCTCGCCGGTCGCCTGGCTCGACCCCGGATCCTGAGCAGGAGCCGGGAAGCGAGGAGGCCTGACACACGGCTGCCGGAACCGGGTCGGTTGAGGCGAGGCGATCGGAGGACCAAAGCCCGGGGGGATCACCGGCTCGCCGTCCGGCATCCTGTCGCCGAACGGGTGTCGTGGATCCCGTGGAAGATCCGGCAAACACCTGACCCGGCAAACACCTGACCGGTTCAGGACCTCCAGCATTTCCTCCCGTCGTGGATCCCGTGGAAGATCCAAAGCAGCGCCTGCCCCCGCTGAAGAAGAGCTGGTAGATCCGGCAGATCTGACCATCTTACACCCGTGGGAGGTGTGGCCTACCTTCCCACAGGAGAAGCAGACGGTAGGGTTACGGCAGGAGATGACGGTGTGGTCCCTCTCCCCGCACCTGAAGCAGCGCCGGACCCCCCGATCCCGTCTCCTAACCCCCCGATCTCCCGATCTCCCGATCTCGCCGCCTGATTTCGACGCCGAAACTCCAGATCTCGCCGCCGGAGAAATACGGGCAGAGCGTCGCACAACGTCCGCAAAGGAGACCTTGGGATTATGGAGGTGGCTCGACCTGGGGTGATTTGAAGAGCCCCCGGGACGCCTATCCCGGGAAAGACTCCTCTCCTCCCCCCTAGTCGAAACCCCCTTTCCGAGAGGCAAGGTCCCATCTCTCGAAGCTCCTAGGGAACGCACAACGCCGGATTCCCCAGATCGTCCCCGGTTCTCCCTGGATCTCGAAGCACCTCGGGATCGACCTCTAGCCATCCTTCCCCCTGCTCCCCCAATGCCGATCAATACCTCGCTGAAATCTTTTCAGTAGGGGAGGATAAGAAAAATGATATTTTCTCCATATACACTGATATCAATCGTACCCAATTGTATGCGTGATGTGGTGTGCACCGAATAGGATGGCAGCGGGGGCTTGATGGCCGAATTGCATTTCTCGGAGGATAGAATGTATATCGAGAAAATGAATCAGTCACTGGTTGAGAATAGGGCTGGCAATTTCGGACCCGACACGAAGTTAACGGTCTGGGTCAGGGCTAAACGAGTTCGGGTTGTAAACGGGTCGAGACGATAGACCCGGGGTCGAGAAGATAGACCCGCTTAATAAACGGGTCGGGTTCGGGTTTAGGGTAGACCCGTTTAAAATTCAACAGGTCGGGTCTACCCGCAATCCGATAATGTAATATATTGTATCAGCGGGTCTCTTCGGTTAGGTCGGGTCGAGTCGGATTGGGTTGGATCGGGTCAACTAAATAAACCCGTGGGATAAACGGGTCCAACGGGTGTACCCATTTATAAACGTGTCGGGTACGGGTTTAGGATCTAGACAAGATTAGTTAAACGGGTCGGGTCCGAGTCTAGGGGTTTTGGACATGACCCAAAACTAGACACGACACGAACCCGACCTGACACGACCCATTGCCCCTAGTTGAGAATGAATTTGAAGCCTATAATTTTAAATATGAGGCACATCTATATAACAAGGACGGCGGTCTACATGCTGACTAGACAAAACGAAACAACTTGCTGACTAGACAAAAATGAACGGATAGATTTGATCATCATCTCTTGATCTAACCATAGAGTGGGGCTCATCCATTCACTTCTTCACAAGGAAAGTCCCTCAATTAATACAGAATTAATTAGCTCACAAAGAAGGCAACCCAATCACCCGAAATCCCTCACAAAAATAACTCTCAAATCTCAATTAATATAAGAATCTTTAGAGTAAATTACACTTTGCCCCCTGAAGTTTAGCTTAAAAACACTAAACCCCCTTATAGCTATAAAACAATATTTTGCCCCCTTCAATTCAGTTTCGATCCGATAAAAATCACCAAACAAGAAAATTATGTAGTTGACAAAAGGGTGTATTGTGCTGACATTTCAAACTTTAGGGAGCGATTTGGAACAAAATAAACTACATGGGAGTTAAGTGTTTTTGAGCAAAACTATAGAGGGGCAAAGTGTAATTTATCCTAATCTTTGGGAAATTTTATTCATACCCCAAAAATCTGTAACTAGCCCCCGTCTCCCTATCGTTTCTCAATAACTTACTCAGCGACCCTTTAATACCAACATTGTCCATTTTTTTTGTACCCCAAACCTCAAAGCCCTAACTTAGCATCTTTTGTACCCCAACCCAACCCAAGGTCTGTTTGAACTTCCTTAGCCCTAGCCTAATCCGTCGGGTTGGCCAGATTGATCAGGTTGTGTGGGATGGGTTGATCGGCTTCAATATGGTAGAGGAGAAATAATTCGGGTTGGGCTCGGGTTGGATTCAGGTTAGCCTACCCAAATTTGGGTTGGGTTCGGGTTGGGCTCGGGTTGGGTTCCGGTTGGCCCGCCCAAGTTGCAGCCCTACGTCTGCCTTCACGTAGGGGTGGCAATGGGTCGGGTCGGGTCGGGTTGAGACATAGGTACAAGGGCAAAACACCCAACCCGAACCCGACCCGTTTAATAAACGGGTCAAAAACTTAAACCCAAACCCGACCCGACCCGTTTACTAAACGGGTCGGGTCGTGTCGGGTCGGGTTGGCTCAACAGAACCCATATAAACCTACCGGGTTGGGTCAAGACAAGTCAGATTAGGTCGGATTTGATCAATGTGGGCTCTATCGCCGCTTGCTCTTCTTCCATCATGAGTGCTGCCATGTCCACTAGCACCACCAAAAGCAAGAGAAATTGGGAGATGGAGGTGTTTAATTTTGGGACGTACCTCAAAAACCTCTGAGATGTAGAGGAGTGGCTCCGGCCCCCTTTCGTCCTTCGAGCCGACGGGGACCAACAGGGGAGGGGCGAGACTCCGCCCCCCCTTCGTCCTTCAAGTCGGCGGGGACCAGCAAGGGAGAGGCATGGCTCCGGCCCCCCTTCTTCCTTCGAGCCGGTGGGGACTACCAGGGGAGGGGCGAGGCTACGGCCCCTCTTCATCCTTCAAGCTGGCAGGGACAAACAGGGGAGAGGTGAGGCTCCGGCCCCCCTTCGTCCTTCGAGCCGGCGAGGACAAACAGGGGAGGGACGAGGCTCCGGCCCCCCTTCGTCCTTCGAGCCGACGGGGACAAACAGGGGAGGGGCGAGGCTCCGGTCACCCTTCATCTTCTTTCTTCAGGCGGCGGGCACCAGCGAGACTGAGGGTAGGCGACTAGGGTTATTTTTCCTCCTTTGCTGTACTTATAGTGGAGGGCTTGGTCTTGGAGGAGGTTAGGGTTTTTTTCCCCCTTTTCTGTTCTTAACCCTAGACTCAAGTAGAAATCAACGGCTGTGATTTCAAAAAGTTAGCACTAATTGTTCCCTGATGTTTCTATTATGTTTGCGAGTGTGCCCTTGTAAACTTTCAAAAGTTGGCACTAATTGTCAATTGAGGTCAGGTCGGAATAAATTCGGATTTTTTTTGGATTTATTTTGGAATTTTTCGGATCGGATGTTTTCGGATCGAAAATCGGAATTGTCGGAATACTCATGCAGTACCATTACGATTTCGATCCGATTTCTGTTCGGAATTTTCGGAATCGGAATTTCGGAATTGGGATTTGATTATATGGTGCCAAAATCGAAATTTTTCGGATCGATTTCGAAAGGAATCGGAATTTCCGTTCCAACTTGCACCCCTAATCTGGACCATTCACTAAAGAGTAGGGAGCCGTCCTTTCTAAACTTTACACCCAGCCATAGCCCGTGCATGCCAAGGATATACCTTATAACCTCCATCAGACTGCTCCCATTCTCCTTGCACATTAATAAAACGATCCAGAAGCATCACTGAGCATCTGGAGCGTCCAGTCGCCGGAGCAAAAATTTATCCCGAACGGGAGTGCCACACCAAGCGGAGAGCGGGCATCGAACCCGGGTAAATGCTCGCTACGAGAGGTCATCACATGATTCAGGCAGCAAGGCCGTCAGGATAACGGTCAGAAGAAAATTAGAATCTTCTCTCTCCATCTTGACTAAGAAAATTTGCGTGGCCTCCCTCCACCTTGACTTGCTCCTCCTTGTGCTCTAATTTTTTTTTTGCTTCATGACCAAGAAACCCCACTTAGATGTGTGTATATAAACTTCACCAATGGCCTCAATACTCCTCCCATAAAAATATAAAATCATTCCAGCTTCAAAACTAATCTAGGTTCTCGCCAGCTTTGCAAGTTGGCTGAAGTACCCACCACACCAAATCTCTTTCTCGACTTGGATTTGTGGGGTCTCGACTGCTGCCGAGGATCGAAGCCATGGAGTGTGAGAAGAAGAACCCGAGGACGGTTTCATCGGCGATAGCGTCTTGGTTTCCGTGCCTCTGCTCGTCCGATCGAAGCCGCGGGGCGAAGAGCCCATTGGCTGGCCCTGAAGCAGCCATTGTCGCCGCCGGCAAGCACTTCTCCAGCGCGCATAAGATCCGTTTCGGCTAATTGCCTCTTGTGGTGCCTCCTGAAGCTTGCTTTTGAGCTCCCTTTGAATTACTTAAAAAAAAAAGAACAGAAACACGGTATGATTGTCGTTTGGCCATGAATATATATATATATATATATATATATATATATATATATATATATATATATATATATATATATATATATATATATATATATATATATATATATATATATATATATATATATATATATATATATAGAATACGGGGTATGAGCTGACAGCCCATTTGTGCAAATGGGCTGTCACTGCCAGCCGTCCGATTGGGATGATCGCACCGTCCAATAAAAAAAAAAAAAAAAACGTTTACAGCTGTTACAGCTGTACTGTTACAGCAGCAGTTCTGTCTCTCTCTCCATACACCCGCTGCCCGACCCGATGAAGCTCGGACCCCCTCCGGCGACCAGCTACCCCGTCCGGCGACCCCCGACCCCCTCCTGCAGGACCCCGACGGCCTCCGGCACCCCCCCGATGGTCTCCGGCCACCCCGTCCCCCTTCTACAGCCACCCCGTCCCCCTCCGGCACCCCCCGATGGTCTCCGGCCACCCCCGACCCGCTTATGGCGACCCCCGACCAGCTTCCGGCGACCCCCGACCCCGTCCGGCGATCCTGTCCCCCCCCCTGGAGCTTCCGGGGGGTCGGGGGTCGCCGGAGCGGGTCGGGGGTCGCCGGAAGCGGGTCGGGGTGGCTGTCGGAGGGGGACGGGGTGGCCGGAGTGTCGGGGGGGGTGCCGGAGTCCGTCGGGGTCATGCAGGAGGGGGTCGGGGGTCGCCGGTCGCCGGGGGGGGTTGCCGCTTCATCAGGTCGGGGGTCGCCGCTTCATCAGGTCGGACAGCGGTCTGTGGAGAGAGAGAGAGAACTGCTGCCAGCTGTAACAGTTGTAAACGTTTTTTTTTTTTTATTGGACGGTGCGATCATCCCAATCGGACGGCTGGCAGTGACAGCCCATTTGCACAAATGGGCTGTCAGCTCATACCCCGTATTCTCTCTCTCTCTCTCTCTCTCTCTCTCTCTCTCTCTCTCTCTCTCTCTCTCTCTCTCTCTCTCTCTCTCTCTCTCTCTCTCTCTCTCTCTCTATATATATATATATATATATATATATATATATATATATATATATATATATATATATATATATATATATATATATATATATATATATATATATATATATATATATATATATATATATATATTTTGGTAATTCATATTGGGGGGGGCACCATGGACCTCCCGGAGACACCACATGCCAGCGTAGCAAGAGCGAAACACGCCACCAACGGCGTGGAGGGGGGAAGAACCGCTCACCGACGAGAATACGCACCAACCACCGGCGGTGACACATTGACTGAACGATCGGCAAGCCCATACGAGGCACAATAGGAACCAAGCCCAAGCAACAAAAAAAAAAAAAATTACATTTATTCTATGAAAGAGCCGCCACCGGCTGCTAGAACAGCCGCCATCACAGGCCGAACTGTCATACCTGGCAAGAAGATCCACTGGAAACCGGAGGGACAGTCAAACCGCGCACCGGATCCACCGAGCCAAGCCGGCTCAATCAACAACGGTGGTGGGTGGTTTTGTGCTTGTCTCTTCTTGTGATCGCACGTCCCTCTCTTGCTAGGATCAACGACCACCAGTCGGTTGCGGGGTAGCGGTTCCTACTGGTGTAGCCGGAGAGGCAGATCTGGACCCTGGCTCGCCCTGACAGATGTTCCGATGATATGTTTTTTTGTTCCCCTCCTCTGCTCGGCGGGACGGATCCCGGTGGCTCGATGCGATGACTGGAGGCTTGGAGGCAGAGGGTGTGTTGCGGTACTTCATCGGTTATAGCCGTTGCTGCTATTGTTTGTTGATGTATTTCCTTTTTGTGTTTCTTCCTCTGGGGTGCGGGGTGTGTGTTGGTCTACCGAGTGGCAATGTTGTTTTGTTTCCGCCATTGTGGTGATGGTTTGTGCGTTGGTTCACTGTGTGGCGGTGTGTGTTGTTTCCGCTAGATTGGCGGTGTTTATGGTGTTGCCTTAGTTGTGGCACTGATTTACCGCATTGATCGTCTCCTAACGATAGAAAGAGGTAAGGAGGGGATGACCTGTATTAAATTCTGAATCATTTTTTATGCTTTTTCCGTGTTAGTGGTTATGGGTTTGTTTTCGGTACTCCTTTGGAGGCCTATGTGTGTTAGTGTAGTTACTTATGTTTAGGGGTGGCATCGGGTCGGGTCGGGTCGGGTTCGGGTCGGGTTGAGACATATGTATAAGGGCAAAACATCTAACTCGGACCCGACCCGTTTAATAAACGGGTCAAAAACTTAAACCCAAACCCGACCCGCCTAATAAACGGGTTGACCCGACCCGACCCGTTTAACCCGTTTACTAAACGGGTCGAGTCGGGTTGGGTCAACATAACCCATGTAAACCTGTCGGGTTGGGTCAAGACAAGTCGGATTGGGCCGGGTTTGATCGGGTTGGCTCGGGTTGGTTCGGGTTGGCTCGGGTCGGGTCGGATCGGGTTGACACGACCCATTTGTTAAACGGGTCAAGTCGGGTCAATCGGGTTATAAGTACAAATCCAACCCGACCCATTAAATAAACGGGTCAATTGGGTCGACCCGTTTATGGCCCGAACCCATTTAGACCAAACCCAAACCCGCTAACTTCGGATCGGGTTCGGGTCGGGTTGGCGGGTCGGGTCAAGAATTGCCACCCCTACTTATGTTTATTAGCTCGTCCTAAGCATTGTACGCTAACTCACGGAGTAAGCCTCGATCGATCAGTATTGTTCCCCCTCCCTTCTTTTGAGATATTAATTCAGTTTTATTTATCTCTCACAAACAAAAAAAAAAAAGAGTAATGAGGAGGAATAAGGGGAGGAGGAGAAGGAAGGATTATGAAAAGAAAATAAGGAAGGAGGAGGAAAGGAGTAGGACGAAGATTGAGGGAAGAGAAAGAAGGGTATGAGAAGAAAAAAGAGAGGAGAGCAGATGCGACAACGGTAGATTGGAAGAAGAAGGATGGGAGATGGGTCGAGGAGGGGTGGAAGAAAGGATGAGGAGGGTGGCGGTGGACCATGTTGTAGCTCGTGTGTCCTGAGCGTGGATTTTCTGTATTAACATTAATAAAGATGACTTTGGTTATTGTTTTAAGTAGAATACTACTTTGGTATATGTTAATACACATATAATAAAGGACCCTAGGAAACACAGTAGGACACTGAGGCGCATGGTGGATCCATGCTTGGGAGACCCAGTAGACCAGTTGTGTGTAGACCTAGAACTAGTTCACAGCTTATGTGATGCCGGTCGCTTCACCGAGAACAAGCTATTGGTAGGTAGAGGATGTGGTGAAGTCTCAACCACGGGAACGTTGGATTCCCATTCACCTGACCAACCACGATGATCGTGTTGAACAGGAACCAAGACGGTGCACAGTTCAGTGATTCAGACACTGGTGCATAAATCGTCTTACTACTATAGATAATCTGTCCTTAACCCTAAGGGACCATGTACATTGGGCCAACCAGTTGTGTGGTGCTTTAATGTGCCAACGTGTGCGGACCTTCCATAGTCCAATACCACGGTACGTTGGGTTACCCGGCTGACACTTGAGTGACATGTAATCCCTACAGGTTATCCAACGTCCAGTGTTGGATGGGTGTGTTTTGATGAGTCAATCTGTCCACACAGTTAACCCAGGCCTAGTGGTTGTCAGTATGACTGACGATGTTCCGGATACTAGGCATAACACCGGAAGGTGTGTGGTGTTATAGATGATAAGTCATCAATTCCTAGTCAGATGATCGATCGAAATCTGACGGTGCTACCCACCGCCCAAGTCGTATCATGGCACCAGTAATAGGAGGGACTAAGGATTATCAGAGTATAATAGAGAACAGGGTTACGAGAGAGTAACATAAGTTTAGGATCACTAGAGTTCAACTCGCATTGCACTCTGGGTGGCTACGTGGGTTAATCGGATTAGGACTGATTAACGGAAATTTCGGTGTGTCACCGGAACAGTTAATCAGGGATCCGGTTGGAGCTGGAGATCCTGAACCCTGAAGGTTCCACCCTGTCATTGCGTATAGGAATTGTTCCCCGATCTGGTTGGATACGTTGGATGCGAAGTAGCGCGATAGAGTGCAAGCCCGGAGCCTAAGAATCTAATTCACATATGTTAGGAGTCATAGGGGTATTTTGGTAAATACTGAAATATGGCTCAGAACATATTGAATATGGATCTTAGAATGAGCGGAATAATTCCAGTAGCTCATAGGCGCTGACGGAACTCGATTCTGAGTAGCGCACCTCACTCAATATCTCTTTCAGTTTTTCACTTTTCGTGAAGGGCGTTTTCGTCCAGGCTTCACGATAGACACCTGGAAACCCTGAAAACCGCCCCCCTTATCCCTATCCATCTAGGGACGGCCCTAGCTTGCTTGTAGCACTAGGAGGACGACCCTATAAGAGGATTAGAGGGGGAGGGCCCGGCCCTAGGTGCTCCCCCTCGCCTAAAACCCGACCCCCTCTCCCTCTCTCCCTCTCTGAGGTTTCGGCCAAGGAAGAAAGAGGAAGAAGAAGGAAGAAGAAGGAGGAAGGAAGGAGAAGGAAGAAGAGAGAAAGAGAAGGAGGAGATCTCGCGGCTCGCCATCGTCTTCGCAACGGATTCATCCGTCAGCTCGTAGTCCTGCACTGAGGGTAGGACTTCGAGGATTCATCCCTTCGCAAAGGACAAGGTGCTATCCGACAGCTTCCCTTGCGATTCTCGTGCGGTTCATCATCGTTTCGTTCCGTTCTCTCCGGGTGGCAAATAACAACACGCGAAGCAAGAATCTTAACCCTGAACCTATGCAGCAAACGATTGGGGAAGGGTGTGTCTTTATGACAGAAGGGAACATCATAAATGATAAAAAGAAACGAGTATGCCTTGATTTTTTGAGCCACAGAAGTCTGCTTCCTCATCTGTGGTTTTTATTTTTTATTTGGGTACATAGTGGGCCCTAGCTAGACCCAAGAGTTAGCACACATGCGTATAATTACAAATGCGCCACAGAGAAGGGCTCACCTGGCCCATAGGAAGTCGCCACACCGAAAGGAAGGGAATCGACCAACCTGGCCCCTAGGAAGTCGCTACACTATTGAGTGGGAGGAAATTTTTTGCTCCAGATGCTCTGTGATGCATTTGGAGCGTTCACTAAAAAGTAGCTAGGGAGCCGTCCAATCTAAACTTTTACACCCAGTCACAACCCGTGCATGCCTGACTATCCCTTTTACACTCCTTCAGACTGCTCCTTTTCTCCTTGCACATTAGGAGCCTGTTTGTATTCGGTCAACATGCTAACTAGTAAAGTAAATAAGGTAAAAAATTTACTTTGATGCTGTTTGGATAAAAAATGTTATAGTAAAGTAAATGATAGGAGATTTTCCAGTAGCCAAAAAGTTTTACTTCAAAAAAACCAAATAAAACTTTTGATTTACTAGTAGAAGGGTTGACCATGCCACATCAGCCAATGACACAATCAAGAGAGCATCACATGATGGATTTGACTATTTGGGAAGCAACATGTGGCGATCCCAGTTTCAACACCCATGATTTATGGTTCATGGGATAAACCAGGGGGATGTCAACACCACCGGCCGCTGCCGCCTCATCGACTCACTCGTCGACTTGCACCGTCGCCGTCGGCCACCACCCCGTCGACCGCCTCCCCGCTGTCCACCATCCACCAGCCGCCGACCATCGGTCGCCCCGTTGTCGTCCTTTTGCCATCACCCGCCACCGTGCGGCCGGCGGGTGGCGACAGGTGGTAGCCGACAGTGCAGCGACGGGTGGCCGGTGGTCGGCGAGGGTGGTGGCTAGCGGTGGGTAGTGGACGGTGGCCGGCGGGGCGGTGACAGATTGTTGGTGGCCGACGGGGGGTGGTGGACGACGATGGCGGCGAGCGACCGGTAGATTTAATTTATAATTTACTTTACTGGTCAATCCAAACAGTCGTCTAGAAGTAATGGTTTACTTTACTGGTCAATACAAACAACAAGAAGAAAATCAGATTTACTGGTCGATCTGAAAGATTTACTAGCCCACATCCGATTTATCAGCCTTTACTTTGCGGGTCCGAAGAACGAACAGACCCCTGAGCATCTGGAGTGTCCCGTCACTTGAGCAAAAATTTATACCGAACGGGAGTGCCACACCAAGCGGAGAGTGGGCATCGAACCCGGATATATGCTCACTATGAGAGGTACCACTACCAACTGCTCAAAGCAAGATCGTCCGGATAAGGGCAAGAAGAAAATTAGAATATCTCTCTCTCCATCTTGACTAAGAAAATTAGAATCCCCTCCCTCCATCTTGACTTAGTCTTCTCCATGTGCTCTAATTTTTGAACTTGATGAGCAAGAAACCCCACTTGGAAGTGTGTATATAAACTTAACCAATGGCCTCAGCTTAAGCAATACTCCTCCCATAAAATCATTCGAGCTTCAAAACTAATCCAGATTCCCGCCATCTTTGCAAGTTGGCTGAAGCACCCACCACTGCAAATCTCTTTCCCCACCCCATTCGAAGCCATGGAGTGTGAGAAGAAGAAACCGGGGACGGTTGCATCGGCGATGGCATCGTGGTTTCCGTGCTTCTGCTCGTCCGATCGAAGCCGTGGGGCGGAGAGACCATCGGCTGGCCCTGAAGCAGCCATTGTCGCTGCCGGCAAGCACTTCTCTAGCGCGCATAAGATCCGTTTCGGCTAATTGGTTCTTTGTTGTAAATTTATTTTGATGCTTGTGCAGTAGCACAGTTCGTCTTCTTCGATTCATCTCGAATTAAATCGGATCGGATTGGGTCGAGTTGAACTCTGCTCGGCTTCGTCGAGCTAGCTTGGTTTAGTTAAGCTATGTTTAACTCGGTTGGGATTAGACCAGTCGTGCATATTTTTTGAAGCAATATCAGTCCTGCATGATTAGAAATAAATTATTATTTCTCAGAATTATTTAATAAGTAATTTTCAAAATTATTTATTAAATAGTTTATGAATTACTAACTAATGTATTTTAAATATGTTTTTTTGGCTAAGGTTTGATCTGATCCAATTATAAAGTGTTTTGTTTTTTTATTGCTAAGAGTTGATTCGAATTCTTATTTTATTATTTATTTTAGGGCTGGCAATTTTGGACCCCACACGGCAGACCCGACACGAAGTTAGCGGGGCTGGGTCAGGGTTAGTCATAAACGGGTCAATACGATAGACCCGTTTAATAAACGGGTTGGGTCCGGGTTTAGGGTATGGACACGGTAGACCCGTTTAATATTCAACGGGTCGTGTCCGATCGGGTCTACCCGCAATCCGATAATGTAATATATAGTATCAGCGGGTCTATTGGGTTAGGTCGGGTCGAGTCGGATCGGGTCAACTGAATAAACCCGTGGTAAACGGGTCTTATCGGTCTACCCGTTTTGAACGGGTCGGGTACGGGTTTAGGATCTAGACACGATTAGTTAAACGGGTCGGGTCTTTTTGGACACGACCCGAAACTAGACCCGACACGAACTCGACCCGACACGACCCATTGCCACCCCTAGTTTATTTGGTTTAAAAATGTGGTTGTAAGCCTATTTAAAGGTTTCTGGTTGTTATCTTTTTAATGTTTAAATTTGTTTACAAGCCTATTTAAAGGACTCAAGATGTTGAAAGGAGAATGGTGGAGTGGTTGGAGGGCTGAGGCAATCAAATTCTCCTGTTCGTTGTTGGTTGAGACGACCTATGGGCTTTATAAAAATTAATGTCGACGTTGCAATAGGCTCGGTTGCGTGTGGTTTGGTGATTAGAGATGATGCCTCAGGTAATCTCATTCTTTGAGAGGGTAGGAAGGATAGCTCTTGTTCCCTTTGGAGGCTGAGGTAGGGCTAGCAATTTCGGACCCGACATGGCAGACCCGACACGAAGTTAGCGGGTCTGGGTCAGGGCTAACGGGTTCGGGTCGTAAACGGGTCGACATGATAGACCCGTTTAATAAATGGGTCGGGTCCGGGTTTAGGGTCTGGACACGGTAGACCCGGGAAGACCCGTTTAGTATTCAACGGGTTGTGTCGGGTCGGGTCGGGTCGGGTCTACCTGCAGTCCGATACTATAATATATAATACCAGCGGGTCTTTCGGGTCAGGTCAGGTCGAGTCGGATTGGGTCGGATTGGGTCAGCTGAATAGTCCCGGGTGGTAAACGGGTCTTATCGGGTCTACCCGTTTATTAGCGGGTCAGATACAGATTTAGGATCTAGACACGATTAGTTAAAAGGGTCGGGTCCGGGTCTGAGGGTTTTGGACATGACACGAAACCAGACACGACACCAACCCGACACGACCCGACCCATTGCCACCCTTAGGCTGAGGCAATCACAATGAAAGAAAATATTTTTCTACTTTTCAACTTAATGTGAATTTGGTAGTCCTGGAAGGAGACATCAAGACAGTGACAATTCTACTGTGGGAGCGGGACTCCACTCCTCTATGGTGTATCCATAATGATATTATGACGTGCAAAAGATTCTTAAAGCTTTTTTCTTGCTGTCGAATTCAACATAGTTTCGTAAAGCAAATCAGGTAGCCCATTAGACTACGGTTTATTCGCTGGATATGAAGGATGATTTCAATTCAACCTTGATACCTGATTTCATTGCTGAGTCTTCCTCTGTTTCTGTTAATCAAGATGATCAGTCATGTATCGATTTTATTTATGGGTCTGGGGCACCCCCCTTGGTTGCTGTCCAAAAAAATAAAAGAAAAAAATGAAACTTTTTTGCTTTGATGTGTTTCCTTTGAGAGAACTCGCGAGGGAGAGAGAGACCCTGGGCTTTAGGAAGAATCTCTATTTCTCGTGGTGTGAGAGGCATCGGGCTCCGGCTAAAAATCTTTGTTACCCCTAGGTTTGTCGATCCCGCATCATTTTGGCATCAAAGCTTGTTTTTTATGGGTTATGTGAGGGATGATCCTTGTGCCGATCTGATGACTCCACCCAATAGTCAATCGAATCGAGCGTTGGTTCCTTGAGGCTTGGATCTTGGATCGACTTGAGCTTTCAAGTATTGAAGAAATTGAGTTGAGAAGAGTAGACAACGATGTGGTTTCGAAGTTTGGCCGAAGCCTACGTCTCCGTGCTATAAGGTGCAACTTGAATTCATTAACACTTGAAATGTAGTGACCTTGACAAGCCGAGTATCACTTGTCTGTCTTAGAAGGAAAGAAGGATGTCAGAGTTCTGGTTTTCAAAATTCTGATCTGGAAATCAAAAGATCGATCTGGAATATCCATCTGATATGCTATTTATAGAGTTTGGAAAATATCCGAGGTACGAGGCATTTTCTGTAACTGTTTTGATAGGCTCCAGATGGAACCAGCGGGCCCCAATGTCGCCTTTGTAGATCTCAGGCAGGGCTGGTGGGTCCCGTCGTCGTCTTCATGGACCTCTAGGTAGGGCTAGTGGATCCCGTCGTCATCGTCTATGTGGACCCCCAAGCAGAGCTAGTGAGTCCCGTCTTCAGGCGTTGGTCAATTTTTGCACCCACGGATCCCATCTCTAGGCGTTGGCCAAATTTTGCACCCACAAGTTCTATTCTATCAATCGATCGTCGGGCATCATTGACTGGTCGTCTCCGTCACCATCTTCTTCACCAAGCATCGTCATCACCATTGTCGATCCAAATTAGAAGCAGAGCAACTCTTTAAAGAAAATGGAGGGGAAATTAAGGGTAATAAACTTCCCATCTCAAGCTTTTAAGTGTGCAGAAATCTTTATTTCTCAAAAAAAGTGTGCTAAAATCTTTTCAGTAGGGGAGGATAAGAAAAATGATATTTTCTCCATATACACTGATATCAATCGTACCCAATTGTATGCGTGATGTGGTGTGCACCAAATAGGATGGCAGCGGGGGCTTGATGGCCGAATTGCATTTCTCGGAGGATAGAATGTATATTGAGAAAATGAATCAGTCATTGGTTGAGAATAGGGCTGGCAATTTCGGACCCGACACGGCAGACCCGACACGAAGTTAGTGGTCTGGGTCAGGGCTAAACGAGTTCGGGTCGTAAACGGGTCAAGACGATAGACCCGTTTAATAAACGGGTCGGGTTCGGGTTTAGGGTAGACCCGTTTAAAATTCAACAGGTCAAGTCGGGTCGGGTCGGGTCTACCCCAATCCGATACTGTAATATATAGTATCAGCGGGTCTCTTGGGTTAGGTCGGGTCGAGTCGGATTGGGTCGGATCGGGTCAACCAAATAAACCCGTGGGGTAAACGGGTCTAACGGGTGTACCCGTTTATAAACGGGTCGGGTATGGGTTTAGGATCTAGACAAGATTAGTTAAACGGGTCGGGTCCAAGTCTAGGGGTTTTGGACATGACCAGAAACTAGACACGAACCCGACCCGACATGACCCATTGCCACCCCTTGTTGAGAATGAATTTGAAGCCTATAATTTTAAATATGAGGCACATATTATTACAAAGTAACAAAAATAAGATTGTCAATGGAATCTTCAAATGTTATTTTCCATTAATGAACAGATAGTAGTATCTGAAGTCCTTAAATATTTCAAAACAAAAAAAAAGAAATTTCATGCCAAAGTCATTACAGAGTGAATCATTCTTATTTGGGAGACCACTTGGTTAGGATTATGATTGTTTTTTTTTTTTCCCCAAAGATTGCATTACTTTTCACCAATTTAGGCTACATCTTTGTTAATTATTATATATCTAATTATGTATCAATAAAGAAGATACATTTATCTAATTTACGTATAATAATTTTTTGCCAAATAAAGTAAAGTTTTACGGCTACCAATAATTATAGAGTATGGCAAATGTAGTGGCGTTAAAACAGAGAGAGAGGAGGGGGAAGGAAGGAAGAGGGGGATGATGAAAGTAACAAGATGGGCTACGTGGCTGCGACAGACTGAAGTTGGAGGAAAAAAATGATGGGATGCCCTTATCAAATCATTGATTTGAGCGTGGTTGCCTGTCATAATTTGGGGGTCCTTATCGACCCATGGGGTGCAAGTAACGGCAACTCAAAAAGGAGGTTTTTTTTACAAATCGATCCTACAAACTAGTCTAATTACGTATTAACCCTGCAAGTCTTATATTTGCATATCGAACATCTAAAACATATAAAGTTGTGCATATACACCCCTCTAGTTAGCTATCGTCTCAAAATGGTGACTATACCCAGAATAATCTCATGTTAATTGTTAGGTGTAAACATGGAGGATTGCCGGACGAGCAGGGACGATTGGGTAAGAGTGGAGGGGAGACCAGAGTGCATATAGGATTAGGGTTCTCACACTGAAAAGAACCATAGTTAGCTAGTTTAGGTGATAAGTCACTCTTTAACCATGGGTAAAATGGTCATTTGGACATTAAGTTAGAAAGCTCGACGTGGTTAAGGCACTTTTTATTGACGGATAGTAACAAAGGGATGAATATGCACAACTCTATATATTCCAGATGGTCTATATGCTAGTATAAGGTTTTCAGGTATTAATATACAATTAGAGTAGTTTATAGCTGTTGATTTGCAAAAAAACAAGCATCGCTTCGGTTCCAATGGTTTTGGCCTCAAACTTGAGCCAAACCAACCTAGTCGGTTTTTTCTAATTTACAAACCGAAACAAACCAGTTAAGCGCTAAAACCGAACCGAACCAAATCAAAGCAAACCATTTTTTGTCGGTTTGGTTCGGCCGGTTCCAACATTTTTTTTTCTTTTTAAGTTGGAGGGCTGGATTCAAAGGAGGAGGAAGATGAGGTGAGAAGAAACAAGAGAGGAAGAAGAAGATGAAGGAATGGCATGGGATGGAAAGGAAAAAGTTCAGTTGTACTTTAGTTTGGAGGGCTGGATTCACCATGTCGTGGCACTGATCGTCTGCACTAAATGATCGTCTCTGGAAGATAAAGAGAGGAAAAAAAGGGGAATTCCAAGGGGACATCGGTATTGGGTAGGGTTTTTTAGGCGGGTCTATGGTACTGCAGAGGAGTCACCCCTCCATCGCGAGTTGGTTTTCGGATTCCAATAAAATTTGGATAGGTTGTTTAAACTCTTGATCCAAGTTGGTTCAGTTCAGTATAGCTTGGATTCCATTTACTATATACTGGAACCGAACCAACCAGATTAATTTTTTCTATAACGAAACCAAACCATATATAAAATAACCAACCCAAACCGCTCGGTTTGGCTTAGTTTGGATAATTTTGGTCGTTTTTATTTTTTTGCACACTCGTACCAAAAAAAATCCTCGGGCGTACTTTAGTAAACCTCCGCTCATAAAGCGCTGTTTAGCGACCAGCAGCAGGGCTGTGGCTGCCGCCGGCCATCGCCGCCCGCAGCAACGGCAGCTCCGATCCTCTTGTCCTTTCGGGTGGACGCCTTCCCCATACATCTCGGTTTCAATTCTGCCTGATCTCTCTTTCTAGGGTTTCTGAGGGCAGGAAATGGTTGGAACAGGAATCACCCGGCGCACGAGAGGAAGCGAGTCATGGAGAGGCCTTCAGGTTTCGAAGACGACGACGAAGACGAGGATTTCGGCAACAGGAGAGACAGCTCCTCCCAAAAGGGTACGGATTTGTTCCCCTCCTTTCCCTTTTTGGGGTTCTTTGTCCTCTTTTCAGAGACCATCCCTTTTTTGTTTTTTCAGGCGAATCGACCGGGATGATAGACGGGAAGAGCGGCGGTGATCAGAGGCCGAGCACACCTCGTTCGAAGCATTCCGTCACGGAGCAGCGCCGGAGAGGCAAGATCAATGACAGGCAAGTTTGCCATAGATAGGCCGAACACATTTCTCTCTCTCTTTCTCAACTTATAAAAAAAATCCCCTCTTTTGATTTGAGACTGAAATTCACCATCCAGAACAAATGGGAATTTGAAATAAATCTCAAATATAAGGAGAAGGTGAGGAACAAATGCAAATGTTTAAATTAAAAATAAAAATTAGGAATGGGAGAAGAACAACCATGCATTTGAAATTAGTTTTTGTTTGCGAAACCCATCATTTGTTTAAGAATATTTATGGAATTCTGCACATCATGCCTAGCAGGAGTATCATGACTCACTCATATCGAATCTCCTAGAGTCGGAACACAAACCAGATCAGGTTGCAGCCAATGTTTGAAATATGGCCGTTTGCAATCGAAAAAAACCCGAATTGGTTCGGGTTTTCGCCAAACCCTCGAACCATGCGTTAGTCAAGGCACCACCGCTGGTTAAAGTAACCCTCCAATGACCCACCCTTCAACCATTACAACGATATCATGCTTCTTTCGAGAAGTCTTTCTCCATGTACTCCATTTCATTCGAAGTTTCAGGAATAACACGAGAGCGTGCTATTGCATTAGACCTGGTAGCATGCGCCAAGTGTAGACATGAAGAGTGTAGAACACACATATTAGCAAAGAAGAATTAGAAAAAAAATAAGGATTGTGTATTGATTATAACCTTATCTTCTTTTTTTTTTTATGGATGGTAGATACTGAAGAGAGCTTAATATATGAAAGGTGGAAGACTAATATTTTTTAATCATTAGGTGCTAACATAGTTGTGTGCACTGTTTTAAAACTTGATAAAAGTCGACCGAGTCAGACTGAGTTGACTCGACTTGACTCGATTTTGAGTCGAGTTATTTGGTCGAGTCGGACCGAGTTCGGATAAAACTCGGCCGAATCGGACCGAGTTTACTTGACTCGGCTGGCTTTCGAGTCGAGTCTGAGTTTCGAGTTTTTGAATACTGGTGGTGTGTGTGACTTTGCCTCCGACCTTCATGTAGACTTCTATTAGTTTTGGTTTTATTCAATCTTCCCCTTGTAGGCAAATTAATCTATGTGGGTATTCAGAAAGTAGCTACAATGTGTAAAAGCTGTCTAATCTAATTGAGCTTGTCTTTTCTGTAAATATCCACTCATATACTGAAAATGCACCCTAAACCTGTCCTACAGATTTCAGATACTTAGAGAACTTATACCGCATAGTGATCAGAAAAGAGATAAAGCGTCATTTCTTCTGGAGGTACATTTCATTTTCCCATGGTTTTTAAACATTTTAAGTCTGTTAATAGTTCGAAATTCAGTTCTTTTGCAGTAGCATCTTGTTTATTAGACCCCCTTCCTGCAGGTCATTGAATATATACGATTTTTACATGAAAAGGTGCAGAAATATGAGTCTTCATATCCAGGATGGACTGAAGAAAATGGCAAACTGCTGCCATGGGTAGGTTGTTCATATACTTCATATGAATCCCTATGAGTGTGCATGTATGTGTGCATGAAATGTGCATTTGTGAATGGTGATATAAGGGGGGTCCCGGGGGTGTATGTCCATCCTCATCTGATGATTGCACGTGCTTCAAATTATGTAAATGTAAATATTTAATAGGTCTCTGTCAACCAGTGATATGCTTTTGGACACAGTTGGAAATGGGATGTGGTGCTAATGCTGCAGATCTTTATGAATGCAGTTGAAAACCGATAAAATGTGAAGATATGTTAATTTCCATAAAGGAAGACCATGTAACGTTAGAAAGAAATTAAAAGATAATAAAACTGTTGATCTTTGTGTCGCTTTGACTGGAACATTTTGTACAAGGACCTAAATGTTTCTTAGTTTATTTATTTTGCAACTCTCCTGTGGGAATGTCGTTTCACTTCAGCTCTTTGGTTTATAATTTGCCATAGCTTTGCAATTTCCTATATCAAATCTTGCCATATACCCTCTTTGTCCCAACTCTTTCCTATTCTAGGGGAATCCTGGAGGGTTGCTCTATTGTTGCGTGAAAGTCCCTTACTTGCCAAGCTATCTTTATCAGGTTCTCAACATCAATCTCAAAGGATTGATCTTTGGTTGGTTAGAAAATTCCTATCAATCTCTTGTAGAGCCTTCTTAGTTAGAGTTTTCCCCATTGTCAACCGCATCTTGATGGAACTTGGATGGTGATGATGAGTACTTCTTGATTCAAAACTAGCGAGAATATTTTTGCAGATGGTGATTGGTAAGACTTGAAGTTTTTCTCATCACTTATAAAGGTCAGCCTCATTAAAGATCTTCAAGACCATTATTTTGTAAAAGCATGTAATATTATCATCATTATCATCCAATTCTATCCCATCAAGATGGGTCGACATAAGGAAGAGTGATGAAAAATTTTATGATCTGTATAGCCCTTTAAGATTGGTGCTGAAAACATGATCAAGGCAATTTGGCATGTGAGTGGCATGCCAAGAAACTTAAAGGTCAGTTGGCAGGTAGGCAATCCTACCTTGTTAGTTACACAATTTAAGCTAATGCAAAGGAACAACAAGAATACTACTTAATAATAAAAAATTTAATAAAAAAACAAATTTTTTGTATGCAAAATCTCCATCTAACCTTTATTCACCTATTTGGGACCGGTGTTCAAATCTTTCTTTGCTAGTCATTTCTATTAAGTGCCATCTTGTTTGCTGGACAAGTTATTCCCTATCTTTTTTTACAACTTCAATAAAGGTTATTTTGGTCTTCCCCCTTCCTTGACCCCTTTACTAGGGCTACATCTTATCTCTTTTGTACAAGCATGTACCCTCTTATTGTGTTTTCATCTCTTTGTCCTCAATTGGTGCAACTCTTACACTTCTAGTATATTTGCCACGCATCTAATCTCTCCTAGTTTTACTTTTACCACACATCCATCTCAACATTCTCATCTTTGCTATACTCATCTTGTGTGCTTGAGTCTCTTTATGGTCCAACATTCTGAACCATATTACTAGCTTTATCACTGGCTTCTAAAATTTACCTTTAATTCTTAACGGGATACTTCGATTGCAGTAGCAACTTGAACCTCTTCTCAACTTCTCTTGGAGATATCCCTCTCAATCTCTCGATTCTCTCCCTTCTTTTCTATAATAAAGGCATCTAATATCGAAATCGTAAAGAGTATTGTTGATGCTAATTAGTAAGGCCTCATAAATTGCCTTGTCACCTATATGAGCTCAAGAAACAAATTGCATTAAGAAGAGTTCGATTATATACCAAGTTTCAATGCACTGCCTTAAGTCCCCCCATGAAGTGGGCGAATCACTTGTCCAAAGTTGTATGATTTCGGAACAACTATTTTTTTTATTCCTATCTCATTGACCACTCTATACAGAGCGGGAAAAAAATTCCCTTCAATTCTACATTTCCATTTTCCTGCATGTTGTCAAATTTGGAAGTGTTCATTTATCAAAACTTTCAACATATTTTTCTTCTGATCTTGCCTGAAATCACATGATCATATCGAAGAGTACCCTTTTTATGAAATTTGATTTCAGCTTAATTACTGTTCATCTTTGGGAATAATGCATATAGAAAGTAACCTACTCTTGGCCCGGTACATTCATTTCATCCTAAGTGACCTAAGGTTTTGCATTGTTGCTTTGTTATTTCTCTTTTGATTACGGATTATTTAGGTTCACCTAGTGACAAATAAGGTATGGTATTTTTTGAATTTAACTATATTGTTTACTTTTGCTAGAATCAGTGTTCTTCCTGTCCCTTTTTTCTGGTTTAGTGTGATTGTGTAAATGTGTTAGCACTGGATCTTTTCTTGGATCTTATATCATTCTTCTGATTCTTCCACTACTCATTCCCTCCTCGTGTTTATAAATATCCCCACGAATGTTAGTTCCAACTTTAAGCTTGCCCAACAACGGTTTATATGCCCAACAAAAATTAGATAAGATTACTAGTTTCTGCGAACAAAGGGTTTTTTATTGTTTTTCACTTTTTTTTGGCAGGTAAAGATGTATTTTAGATCGTTCTGGAAAAATGCACGGGTATCTGTTGTTTAAAATTCCTGTGGGACAATAACTGGAAATCTCAATGCATGCTTGTGTTTAGGAAATTCTTTATGCTAATATACTTCAATAAAATATGAGTAGACTACCCATCTTTTCTTCTCTGAAACAGAGTAACAGCCAAGGTCGTGGAGATGGTATAGCTGACCCTTCTCAAGTCATAAAAAATGGTTCTGCTCCCCCTGGGCTTATATTCTCTGGAAAGTTTGATGACAACAACGACTCAATGGCGCCGGCAATGCTTTCAGCTGCACAAAATTCGTTGGAATCTGACTTGAGTGCTGCTGTCTCTTACAAGACAACAGAAAACCCCAGTGATTTTGCAAGTAAGGCGGCTACTTCGTTTCCCGAGCCGCAGCAGTTGATTTCAGATGAAGACAACATGGCATCTCAGTCCCAGTCTCATTGGCTAGGATCACTGTGCCCTACTGATTGTACTGTTTCCGGTGATATGTTGAATGAACAAGAGGAGCTGACAATTGATGATGGCACAATTAGTATTTCTAGTGCCTATTCTCAAGGGTGGGTCTTTACTATTTAATACATTATCATTATTAGTCATCTTTGGGAAATCACAATTTCGCCTTCTAAGATTTGTTCCTATTGTGCTTCCTTGTTATTTTGGGTTGATGAAAACCTAACGCTGTAATATGTGGGTTTTGGATTGCCTATTGTGAACAGGTTGATGAGTACGCTAACTCAGGCACTGCAGAGCTCTGGTATAGATCTGTCTCAAGCCAGCATATCCGTACAGATTAATCTCCGCAAGCGAACATCTAATAGGAGACCTAGTGCAGCTACTACCATGTCATGTGATAAGGTACAGGCTCCGTTTTTCTGTTTTTTGTTGCCTTTGGTCGTAGAATGTGTTGAATCTATTACCGAACTGTGAATGGCTCTCAAATTCATTACCATATTCCCTTCTTTTCTCAAATTCCTAACCATATTACCTATTTTCATCAATGAAAAGCCAAGATTTTGTCCTTTCTTTGATCCTGTTACTGATCCTGTCTGAAGTGCTTGGCTACTATTACAAACGAATTTGCAAGGGTAGGTAAAGAGAAACCGATCAAATCAATCATATGGAGGGAACTATTACAAACGAATAAAAAAATAAAAAATCAGATAAATAGGGAAGAATTAGAAAAAAGTTTTTTAAAAAAGTAAAGATTAGAATACTCGAATGAAAAACTAAGTCAATTTTGTGTTGCATGGAGGGCGTAACTACACATATTCCTTCTCCATTAAAATGAAGTAGAACTACCGACTACCAGGTCATGGCAATATGGTTAGACTGTTAGAGCTATCGAAAGCCAATTATATGTGATATACGTACTACTATTAAGTGATGAAGATCCGAACCGTTGTATTGTGTTATTGTCCTTGTTTCCATGGCTAATCAGATTCAGACTGATTACAAGGACCGAGATTACTCCCAGTATTATAGGGACCAAGATTACTCCATGGCTTATCAACTTCTTTCGGGTTCGGGTGAATTGTGAAATCATGATTAGAAGTCCATGGGTGAAGGATATGGTTATGGAATTTAGGTCATTACGTTTGGACATGTGCAAGAAAGACTTGGAGAGTCATTCTATTAGACGCTAAATCCGCTAATAATTCAAATCCCTTCAGATTCCTTTGCACAGCCTCAATCGAAAGTAGTCTTAGAGAAGGAACCTGAGGTATTTTCTCGTCTTCCACGGTCGCTTTCTTCTTCTCAACATAGAACTATCAAACAACTATTAATGGTATCAATACTGTTATCGTCATTATTGCTATTAATGTTGTTAACCATCACAATTAGTTAGCATTTTTGTTATTTGTTTTCCCTTTCCTATCCTCCCCTTCAGTCTTTCTTATTGAAGGTCATAAAGAGAGATGCTTTAGCTTCTGGTTTTTTAGGATGTAGATGTCTGCAGCCTCACCAAGTACCCAACAAACGATAAAAATGCTAACTAATTGTGATGGTTGACGATATTAATAGCAACAATGACGATAACAGTAATGATACCATTAATAGTAGTTTCTCCCTTTCCGATCCTCCGCTTCAGTCTTTCTTGTTGAAGGTCATAAAGAGATGTGCTTCACCTTCTGCTTGTTTAGGATGTAGATGTCCGCAGCTTCTCCGTGTACCAGCAGCCCCTCTTACTGAGAATTGAACCGAACCAAACCTTTAACTGATTTATTTCTAGTGAGCAAGTGATTCCCCGCCTCTATTCCTATTATGCAAAGCTACCAGAGGAAGAGGGTGGTGGGCCAAAGGAAAGGCCAAACACCTCAGAAACGATATATAACTGGGCGCAAAAGTGGTTGGCGGGCATAGATAAGTCTTGCTGTCGATTACCTTTTTCAATTTCGATGGTCCTTTTTGATTGGGAATAATGTTATTCCTACTCTTTTGGGTCAATCCATGATGGTTGATGTCATGTTGGCAACCAGGTGAAAAACTGAAGGCCTATCCAGTTTGTACTTTCTCCGGTTTCCTATGGTTGTAGCCCAATGTGTGTTGTGTGTCATGAATGGGATCGTAGCTGCTTGATGGTGGGCACCCTCAACATCTGAATCTCACTCCTTCTCGACTGTGCACTCCACTGGACGGCTGTGACCACACGGTCCGCATCAGGGCCGGACCACGGAAAACCCGAACATGCCTGAACTGGAGTCAGTCATACCCTAAAATTATAGTGGTCATTCCCTTGGTGCAAGCCTTCTTACATTTGCCCTCAATATGAGAACCCATCTTGATGGGATAAGGCTTTGTTGATGGTGGTGGTTGTAGCTGAGGTGGTTGTGGGTTCAACTCCTCCTCCCCAGGACTTACTTAGGAGTGCGTAGGGAAACTTCCAAGTGGGTCGGTGATCATTCCTGGAGGATTAGTCTGAGCCTGAAGTGGGTCCATTGCCCGAAACGTTTCGGGACGCCCGCTGATCCGACAAAAAAAAAAACACACGCACACATGAACGTGACACATTCTTTTTCGATTGTCTGATGGCCTTGTGGTTTTATAACAGTTATTGATTTTTTTTTTTGTCGCTTCGGTTGTAGGATAATGACGACCCCTCGTCTGATAATCGAGAGATTGGACACTCAAGAGTGGTGGGGAGCAGCGGCGAGGAGTCCGAGCAAGCATCAAAGCGGCACAAGCTGGATAACAGATAGTTTCTCAGTACTCTGGGTTTGTTGTCTGCGATTCGTTTGTCATCCAGGTGCTGAACTCTTTTGGACCAATGTACATGGTGCTCTGTCCTTGTGAAGATATATAGCAAGTGAGGACCATCGCTGTTTTATTGCGTTTGTATTCTCTTTTCTCGATTGAGAGGCATCTAGTGCAGATTGAGAAGCTGCCTGTTCTTCTCTGGCATCCATTTAGCATGAGAAGTTCATCTTCTCCCTTTGCGTCAGGGCAGGCATTGTTTTAAGGTGCTAATGTATAATGTCTTAATGTGTCTTAATCAAGGTTTTAAACTTTGATTTTGTGTTGGGTTTCAGTCCAAGCAGAAACCAAAAATTTGACCAAAATTGGCTGAAATTTAAAAATTATATTTTCAGTTTTGAAGCTGAAATTAGTCGAAATTGATGGAAATTTCCAGTTCCAGTTCTAAAAGTAGAAACCGAAATTGTTTAAAATTTGACCGAAATTGATTGAAATAGGGTTTCACACATACCTTTCGTTTCAGTCCAGATCAAAACTAAAATATTTAACAAAATTTTTGGTATTTTGATCAAAATTTCAATGGTTTTAATATTGTTTGATGGTAAGTGATAAAGTAAAGGAAAATGCTATTTAACCAGACATAAACCTTTACACTCTTTACAGACCCAATCACAGCCATTCATTGCACCTAGGCCTAACCGGTGAATTGTACTCAGCCCTGATCAGCAGGCAACAAACAATTGTGATGGGGTATGTAAAGACTGTAAATTCTTGCTTTTTTTTTCCAGAAAAATAAATAGTAGCAAGAAAATATAATTTTTTTTTAATATCATTTGGATTCATTTTTCTTTCAACAAATTTCTTTTCTGCAAAACTTTCTTGGTAATCAAACACAGCCTTTACGATAGATATTAATGTGATGATTTGATTTGAGTGGCTTGCTCATCCAGTCATCAGGGGGGGTTGTCTCTAGACGATAAACGCGGTTGCAACTAATCATGATAGTCAATGTGCTATGGTGGGTACAGTCGGCATCTCACTAATGTCGGTAAAGACATGAATGAGTCTATCGTCGTCGTCATCATTTTTTCTAAGTCATGTTTGAACATGATGGTCGATTAAAGGGGAGATTGCGCTGTGAACTTGATGCACACCCTCTAAGCTTGGGAATCAACAGACTCTATTTCTGATTGCATTATAGCTGCTGGATGACGGCCAACTCCAACACTTCAGCTGCACGCTTCCCGGGTGACTGATGTCATCGGGCTCGAGTCCAGAAGACGAGACATGAATAAAAAGCCAATACAAACCCGGTAGACCCGAAGAAATGGGGAATACAGATGAGATGGACCCTAATGTGGTGGTTGAAAACCTGACCAAGATAACTTGGCAAAAGACGCATACCAAGAATCCTAAAAGGCTAAAAGGTCAGGCGGCGGACGGGAAGACCTACCTTCTTCCTTACCAAAGAATAATGACTACCCATCAAGACTTGAGTAATAAGAGTTCAGCTGTGATGTGTTCATCGCTGATGTAAGCAAACTCCGAGAACTTCCATGCAAGGTTTGAAATTTTGATTTCGACCAATAGTTCGATAGTGCTGGATATGGAGATACTTCGTGAAAATATTTCTGACGATGTGGAAAAGTTATAGTTTTATAGAAATGATAAAAAAATAAATTAAATGATGCAATAGTTTAAGGAATCTCTGGACAATCATAAATCAAGCATATATCAAGATCTAGAATACATAATCATATATTTTACAGTATCTAGAGCCGTGGGGCTCCACTTAAAATGTACTTCTATGCATTATGTACAGATGCATAACAATGTAAGATCTATAACTTAATCAAAATTTAAGTGATTTCATTAATATTAAGGTTTAATTTCATGGGGTTTTTTTTGTCAAAAACATCTAATTGTTTGAAAGATAAATTCGTTAAATTCAGTGTTAATTTTTAAATCTGATGGAAGAATATCAAATATTGATCGGATTGATGTTTTTACACCACCTTGTTATCAATTAAACAACTAGAATGAATTAACTGAAAAAAGGTTTAGAAAAATTGCTTTTTTTGAGTATTTATTTTTTTGGAAAGAACAATTCGATTTGAACGTGCGAACAACTCGATGGGTTTTTCGTTGATTTGATCTAACATCCCAAAATTTTTTGAAGAAAATTCAAGTCGGAGAAGTCCAACAGTTTATTTATATTTTAAGGGTTTATAGGATAGGTAAAAAAAGAAGGGTTATTTTGACTTTGCCCCCCAAATTTTGCATTGAATTAGACTTTACCCCCCCATATTTTCATTAATTAGACTTTACCCCCCCCCCATATTTTCATTAATTAGACTTTACCCCCCAAGACAAACTGTTCCGTCAGCTCATCATCTAAAAGAAAGGGAGAGCTGATGGGAAAGAAATAAAGTGAGAAAAATTTTGGAAATTTTTATAATATTTCTAACCTCTGCATTTTATTTTGAGGACCCGAAATTTTTAATTTTTCAGAATTTTGAAAAAAATCAGGATATTTTGAACCATGCTTCCAATACTGATAAGGTCGTTTCAAGCGATAAAGCCATCTTCTACAAGGTCTTACCAAGCCAGAGATAACACACCAGAGCACTCGAAAAACAGATGATCCCTTCTCTCATGATCTCATCGCCGTGACCATATAATCCTTCATGCTTGTAGCCTACACAGGGTTGAGTTCCATGCCCTTTTCTTGGTGCATAAGTTCTCCAGTTTTTGGCCTACATAGCATTCGAACCTTCGACATACTAAAGATGCTTGAACAGCTGCTCCGACATAAACAATCCAACTCCGATTCAAAACCCTCACCATACTCTTACGTCGATCTACATAAAAGAAAGGCCGCAAAATCTTAAGTTCGATCTCAAATAGTCATCTAAACACGCAAAAAGTCCTCACCATAATGATCGAAGACAACCTAAGGCCCTTGAACCCACACTGATGAGTTCAACCAAAAACAGGCAAGAGGAAGCACTGAACCTCGACTCTGGTATATCTTTCTGTCTCCTATGCAATCATCAGTTGCATCATTAGCTGTCTCCTATGCAACCATCAGTTTTGCTTAATTCACTCCTCGGTCCAATCCTCGGATTTGGATGATTCTTGAGCCGTTGGGAAGCTTATCGGTTTAACTATCCAATGGTCCAGGTTTCACACCAAAACTCCTTGCATATGTCATCTGGTGAAAGACTTCTTTCAGGTTCTGCACTAGAGAACTAGTTCTTTCTTGTCTTCATCGGGCTTTGGACAGCGACCGTAATCCTTACCTTGTCTTTTGCTTCTGGTACTGCATCAGATGCTGCCTTTGTGCTAAGTTCATCCTTGAGCAAACTGCTCTTGGCTCGATGAACTCAACTTGATGACCACATGACTTGAAGGAAGAAAAAGAACAACCAATGAACTCATTGGCTCGAGAGCAACAAGGAACCTTAGGAAATAAGAATGGGGAAGTTTGACATAAGTCATTTTTGAGAGATGACTCTTAGTTGCAGGACTTGTTCATTTCGATATATAGCTCGAGCCCCTCCTGACGAATGAATACTCTTTCTGAAGACGAATGTATACTTGTAGGGACCTAGTTAATATAGCAAATTATGGTGTCCTGCAGCTATTATTGCAAAATAGTTAAGGACCTAGACCTAATTAGCCGAAATAAGAATATATATTCACAAAATACTAGAACTAAATATTATACATTAATACTTTCTTTGATTAAAAGGGATTATTAAGGCAATCACATGCATCTTCGCAAGGAATTGATTTCATCCTACATGTTCATAAAATAAAAGGATGACTGGCCCACCAAGCGTCCGCTGAGAATACTGAACTTGTCCCCTGCTTTGGTGAACAATAGGCCCCTTAGATGATCAGGCATCACAACGCGGACAGACTGCCTGAGAATCAAGATACGGGTATTCATATTCTTGTACCAAAAAAAAAGACAAATATGGAGGGCCTCAACTTGTTTCCCTTGATTAGGAGAAATGTACTCATTGGAATGAGGATGTTAGTGAAGATTGATCAAGAATATTTTCTTGACTATTATCCTTCAAGATTTAACACATATCTTTCCTTTATTTGTGTAGATCCAAACGAGAGGAAGATGAAGAGAGAGAAAAGGAAATTATCTCTTCATCTGAACACTAACATATATCCTTTTGATCTCCATGAAGAGAACTTGATTCTTTGCAAGATTCAAACACGAGATGGATAAGAATAAAAGCAGTTACCTCTTCGAGAGAAGAAATTGGAGAAGAAGAATAGGCTGTTCGAATATTTGAGAGTGTTCGCAACCCAAATGCTCCAAAGTGGTGTATAATACTTCAAAACAATTCGTAAGCAATTTATTAAGATCAACATGTGTCTCTTTAGAATCCATTGTTCAGTCCTTGGCTGTATGAGCTTGAAGAAACTGAAACATCGCTTGATTGATCGAAAGTGTGATTTGCGCTGATACCTAATAAAGTAGGCATAACCTTGGAGGCTGATGATCCGTCCACAAATAACATAGTAAAGATGAGACAAGAAGACAGAAGAAAATAGGTTTCAAAATCACAGCTTCGACACAATAACTAAATTCATGAATTCATCAACTCTGATTACATAGCCGGCACCAGCTTTTATAAGGATACATGGAAGAAAGACCCCCAAAACAGTAAAGCCGATCTTAACTACTCATTGAAAACAGTCAGAAATCCTCACTATACATGATTAAAGACACCCAAAACCCCTTGGACCTGTACAAGGATGAATTCCACCCAAAATACTGAAATAGGCAACATGAAGCACTGAATCTAGATTCTCGAATACCTTTGATGCAACTACCTATTGAGTGACAGTTTTATACGTACAACCAACTCAGACAAAATGACGAATCTTCAGTATTTGGCCCATAACTCCTTTTCACCTTCATTTTGGGTGATTCTTGAACCATTGGAAAGCTTATTATATTAGCTGCTCAATGGATTAAGTTTCATTAGAAAACACTGTATAGATTTAACCTAGCAAATATTGCTTTCAGAAGCTACAATTGAGAAGCTACACTGTATGGATTAAGTGCTTTCACCTTCATTCTGCTTGCTTTAAACCATGACCTTGATCTCGGCCTTGGATTCCTCTTCTTGAACCGCATCAAATATCTACCACAAATTGTCTTGGTACATTACATATATCCTCTGTAGGAGCTGCCCACATAATACAAATGGTTTTTGGTGTCCAAATTTCAGGTAACACATCAAGTTGTCTTGAATAGGTAGTGTTATAACCTTCTCATCAACTCCAACGACATTGGTCTTGATATTAGACGAGCATGAACGCTGATCCATGCTACATTGGCACAATTACTAGTGGGTCCCAGGTCTTCCATTTTCTTCAAGAAGGTCTTCAACATTTGTCTCTCCATCCACTCCAATTGATTGCCCTGATTTTTCTATAGCTTGCCAACTATGTGCTTAATTCACTCAATCTTTTTCGTTAAATTTTAATAGCTTTTGATCATGTTTCTTGAAAAGATAAATCTTTGATGCTCTATATTTTATTCTTTTAAAGAACTATCTTCCTTCTCAAGTTTTCACAGTTGACCTTCACCTAGATCATGTTAATCATCTAGTCAAATTCATATGATCAATTCTACCTAATAATGAAGTCGAGTCTTTACTACACATACAAGAGATTCATGAGGAAGTTCAACGACGAATTGCACTGAGCAATGAGACGTACAAAGTAAGAGGCATCTGATGCACACCGAAGATTTATGGAATTCAAGGAAGGATATATTGTGATAGTATGGGAAATGTCAGAAGCTATACTTGCGAAGCGCATGGCCAAAGTGCAGACAAAGTGTCCAAATACTTATGTTCTAGAGATTTTGAAGCTCTCAACAATAGCCCTTCTTTCAATGTTAGGGACTCAACTTACCATGGTCACCATGAAGATGAGAACCCAGAAGTGCAAACATTAAGAATATCATAGATCTCAAGCTCAAAGGTCAAATTGAAGAAATCGAGTCGTCTCAACCATAGTCACAAAAAACTCCGTTTTAAAAAAAAAAACACGTTTTATACCCTCTCCGATTTTCCCCCCTATTTAACGCTGATTTTAATAAGTCACCGAAGTCTCCGTTTTATACCTGAATTTCTAGAAGTAGTCCCTGTTTTAATCCCGAAATGCTTGACACTGAATCTTATTTATGATCGATCATGCATTCATATGGATGCTTGGTTTCTTAATATTTATTTTAACATGATCAACATGAGACTTATATAGTTATGTTAATGAATCTTAATTAGGAATTTTGGATGTGATCATGTATTCAAATCATACGGATGTTTTTGTTGATGACTTGTTGTCTAGGCTAATATTATGTTTAGAGTTATGAACTATGAAATATGAATATCTTGTTTACTTAAATATAGGCCAAAAGTTGACCCGAACCTGCAAAAAAAAATTCATATTTCACCTTCCCCAATTATATCCCAAATCCTTTTTTTGTTCAATCTTTACCCGTTTTAATCCCAAAGTTTCCAATTTTTCCGGAGTTTTACCCTAGCTGATTTATTACCAAACCCGAACTTGGGGACTATGGTCTCAACTAAGGATGGTGGCTTGTCAAGATTAATTGTCTAGTGGAAGATCTTCCCATCTCTGACTGTTCAGGTATTCACAAAGAGGACTTCATCAACATAAGTCTTGCCTTTATGAGGTACTAGCTCTTAATTCACCGGAGCTAAGTTTTCTCAAGCTGGTGAGAACTAATGCATCTCAATTCAAAGTATATGAGAAAAAGAGGATAATGAAAGGGGAAAGGAATTTACCTAGCTAAGAGGATCAGCCAACAATACAAGGAGACGAGAGGGCACCAGTCATCCCAATGAGCCCACAACAGGGGGGGGTGTATTTTATAGTATCCATCTCAATTGGTATCCAAATCCTTCTGTAAGTACTCAATTTCACATTCTCTGGACACCGAATCCATGTACAATTGAGTATATTGAGATGTACTAGGAGTCTAGGAGTTTCTTTACGAATTAGACTTTGAGTTCAATTTCAATTTGAATAAGAGTATCGTTGGAAATGAAAAGGAGAATTAGCTCCTAGACTAGAAAATAGCAGCGTCGATCCTTAGGAGGCTTATTCTCAAGTGAATTTCAATTCCAATCCAAGTGAGCAGACTTGGTGTAGGAAAAGTTGATGGGCTATAAATAGGGGAATTTGGCCACCAAACTTCATTGATCAAATCTGGGGTTTTTGTTTCTTTGTTTGTTGCATATTTCTAAATTGTCTTGGTGTGATGCCCAAAAAACACTAAAATGTGACTCCTTAAGTCCTTGCTAAAATTGTGATGTCTCGTACTTATCCCTTGTCTTTACCTCATTGAAAGTGTTGTTTATTTATGAATTTCTACATGTTTTCTTTAATTCCAGCATCTATAGAAATTAATTCACTTAGTTATACCCAAACATTATATTACAAATTTTAATCTCAGTAAGCCCATACATTAGTGTCAAGTGTCCCCCCCCCCCCCCCCCCCCCCCCCTTTCTCTTTCCCAACCAAAAAAAAAATCAAAATTCTTGTGAAACCATTTTAGGCCCCAATCACTTCGATCGTAGATCCCATATATATTATGTTACAAGATTCATCGATCACCTTCATGTAATTTCAAATCAAATTCAAGCAAAGATTTTACTCCAAACATTGTAAAACTTTCCCCAAGGCTCATCCAAACCCAATCCACCAAAGTTCTTCCTCTACTACACCAGTTCCACTTGATTTATAATGGTCCATGTTAAAAATCCAAGGAAAGCGAATTTGGAAATAAACCCTTTTAATCTTCATGTTCTAAATTGGTTAATATCTACTTTTCCTAGTAAAGTATGTTCTCGGGGTCATATAGTCATTCAAGTTGATTGGAAATCTTCTAGCATAAAAATTGTTGTTTCATTCAATTGGCATAGTTACATGGATATATGAGTTGATTTTAAGTATAAAGATTATTTTTTAGAATACTTCTCCCCCTCTTATTTCTTATGCTTTGCAAATTTTCTCATTCTTAAGTAATAATACCGACACTCTTATAATATGAGCGTAGCAGAGATGAGGATGTTGAGGTGGATGTGCGGAAAAATTAGGAGGAATAGAGTAAGAAATGAGTGTATTAGAAAATTGGAGTGGCCCAAATTTGAGGACAAGATAATGGAGAACATGTTGAGATGGTTTGGACATGTACAACGTAGAGCAGAGGTGACACTAATAAGATGAGGGTCTCAGATTAATGCGGAAGTTCCAAGGAGGAGAGGAAGACCTAGAATAACATTGATGGAAGACATTAGAAAAGTTATGAAAAAACTTTCAATGACAACAAATATAGCCTTAAATAGAAAAAGAAAGGCGAAGAAGGATTCATAAAGCTGACCCCAAATAGATGGAACATGGCGTCATGGTTATGGTTATGTTATATCATGCATGAAACACAAACAAAATAGTTTGCATTTAATAAGTCGCTTGATATTGTGCATGTAATTGATCCATGCGTTCCTGGGATCCTCTTAGAATCATTGAGTAACCTCATGGAACAATTACTCATTGATTATCTTATAAGTCTTCCTCTATGTTGTAACTACATGTCATTACCGATGTTGATTAAGATTGTAACCCTAGTGATCTGTATTCCACCACTAGCATATGTGCCTTTTGATGTACATTTTTATCTCTTTAAAGAGCAAAAAACAAATATATCCTTGTTCCAATGCTTGGCCAACAACTTTGCAATGTCTCATGTGACAGCTAGGATTGTGACACATTCTCAATCCATGAGCAAATGAAGCATGATGAGATAGATTTATAATTACTGTAATCTTTATCATGTACATGCTCCTTTTATTCCTAAATCGAGTCTAATGACCTTGTTTCTACGTAAAACTCTTACTACTATCCAGTTTCAAAGGCAGATAGGTGGACGCTTGCTTTATTATTTCTTGCGAGTTTAAAGGTAGGTGTTAGAACTCTTAGTTCCACAACATGTACAAACAGTGTCTTCAATAAGATTTCAACATGTGGAGTTGTTGTACACCATAAGTGAATATATTGTGCTAATACATCAGTGATAAATGTATGATTCCATTTATGACTCCATTCCTCACTCCTAATTGTATCTTCAACTATATCTTTCATTGGGTTTTAATACATACTATATGTCAAGGAGCTGGTAAAAAAGTGCTCGGAGTTGAGATAACTGTTAGTAGAGCAACAACAAAAGATTACAATGCATACACACGTCCAATAACACCAAATCAATACAAGTTGTAAGAGCACAAAAAGTAAAATCATTCACTTGGGTAAGTAGAGGAAAGGTTTTGTTAAGAAGCATTGTTAGTAGTTTTCTATACCAGTGAATAGATACGGAGTTTTTTTCACGAGGAAGTGAATATCGTAGCAAGCACAAAATGATGTGGTGTTATTACTAAAAGAAAACATAAAAGACTGATAAGTTGCATAGACTTATGAACAAGATTAGACTTTCAGCCTTTCAGGAAACATGGCGGGACCAGAGGCCAAACACACACATCACCAGAAATATTTGAAGTGGGAAATGCAAGTCCATACCTATTATGGCGATTAGAGCAAAAACCTCAGAGTATTTGGGCCGTTGTTAGCCGAGATCCGGTGGCAGGCTCACTGTTGGCTCAAACGACCTGGTCTAGAATGGAGACAGTTTGGATTAGCGAAGGCTAGTGTCGGTTGGCCTTAGAGGTTGCATCCGGTGACCAGCATCATTTGGGATATTCCCTCTCCTCAATGGCGAAGCTAGGAATTTACTCTAGTGAGGGCATAAATTCTAAGAGAGAGAGAGAAAGAGACAAAGAGAGAATAGGGTTTTGACATACACTGCCTCTCTTTTTTTTTTTTTTTTTTTTGTGGGGGGGGGGGGAGGAGAGGAGGGACTCAGGTCATCGCCTAGCATGGGGTAAGGAACAGGCTGTCGTCTCCGACCGTGAGTTTAAGGCAGAAGAGGCAAGGACAGAGGTCTGAGTATCCGAGAATGGCCGTACAGTTCAGCTCGTGTGCGGGACTGCGATCTGCGAGCACTGTAAGCCTAAGAGGTGCAGAGGTGGGACGAATTGAACGAGATGAATAGGTTTTTTTTTTGTTAAATTATACTTTGCCCGCTGAAGTTTAGCTTAAAAACACTTAACCCCCCATGTTGTTTGTTCCAAATCGCTCCCTAAAGTTTGAAATGTTAACACAATACCCCTTTTGGCAACTACTTAATTACCTCATTTGGTGATTTTTATCTGATCAAAACAAAAAATGAAGTGGGCAAAATGTAGTTCTTTAACTATAGGGGGGTTAAGTGTTTTTGATCTAAAGTTAAGGGGGGCAAGTGTAATTTCTCTCTTTGAAATTTCGATGGGGGCACTTGCCCCCACTGGGCCTTAATTGGCTCCGCCAGTGCCTCTCCTTGTTGCCTGGGGAGAAGGGGTGGGGTACGGATGTAAAATTCTGACTTAAGTTATAACATACACAGTTAAGTTTGGTCTTATATAACATACTATAGCTGGCCATATGCAACTAATTAAGTTGGATCTTATGTGATATAGTCAAGAAGGGTATTATCTAATATACATCCTTCAGATGCATATAGTTGTAGAGTTGCATGTCTCTTATATATAATAAATGAGTATATTATATTGTAAACTATTAAGTTGGGTCTTATATAATCCTTGCATGAAACCCGAGCGACTCTTGGAAAGCCCTATCAGCATTGTTGGGCATGCAAAGATCAGAGCTAACAATAGAGATTCGAGTGCGTCGACCTAACATCCTTTTCCCTAGTGGAGTCATTGATTGAAAAAACGAAACCCTCTCACTGCTTCATAACAGATCACTTAGAAAACAAGGCTGGAACTTTGGACAAGTGATCGATCAAGATTTTTTTACAAAACTATAAATGGTTTAGCAAGTACGTAAAAGGACATTAGGGACCTATTTTAATAAGAACAAGTAAAAAAAGTAGGGACTTATTTGTAATGAAAACTTTAATCTTCCATTAATGGCTCACTTTTTGCCAACTTTGAGCCCAACATATATCATTTTTTATATTTTATAGCCCTACATGTTGATTTAATTATATACATTTTTTAAATTCTTTTAGAAGACAAGTACATTAATTTATATGATGATGATGACAGTCTTGGTGGCAGCTATGCAGTCAAAGTCGGTAGTCGGCCCTAGTTGGCCAAGGGCCGACTAGGACTAGTCGGGACTAATTCAGGACTAGTCGGCCAAAACTTATTCTAACCCCTCCCCCCTCCCTAAACATATATGATATACGAACTAGCATAAATGTCAATAAGTATATGATATTAGTCGGTTAATAACAATCAGTGTTTTAAAACACGAAAACTCGACTCGACTCGAAACCTTAATGAGTCGAGTTGACTCGACAACTCGGCTAAAACCCGACAAAAATCGATACAAAAAACTCGACATTATACAATATATTTTAATATTATATATATTTAAAAATGGATATCTAACAAGTTTTGATGACCTTAAAGCTTATCACCAAATAACATGTCATTACAAAACATAAATCGTTCTACTGGATCCCGATTTTACCCCAAAAAATACAACGATCAAGACTCGAACCGAGTCACACACCCCAAAAACTCGAGTGACTCGCCTGAGTCACTCGAGTTTTGGTCCGAGTAGTTGCCAAATCTAGTTTTGGACCGAGTCGGATCGAAACTCAGCCGAGTCGAGTCGACTCGGCCGAGTTTCGAGTCGACTCGGCGAGTTTTAAAACAGTGATAACAATACATACCTCCACACTTCACAGCATGGGTAGAAATACATAAGTAACAGTCTAACAGAACATAGTTGTATTGGCTTCATGCCCATGTCAGAAGACTCAGAACTAAGAATTCATCACAATATTTGTTTGATGGTGTTTAATCTGTGAAACCCCCCAATTTTGATTATGAGGTTATATGGATATCAACAAATAAACAATAATTATTTGTCTATGTTTTTATCTGAGATTCTCAGATGCTCAACAGATGATTCCAGGGAAGAACCACAGTTGTGAGTCTTGCGACTCAAGACTTTGAGCCAATGTAAAAAAATCCAAACAAAATTGCTTGCAAAGACTCCTTGAAAAAAAAAAAAATTTGCTTGCAGAATGCTGCCTGGGGACTAGTCGGCAGTCGCTAGTCAGAGACTAGTCGGACTAGTCAGGATTCCACCTAGCAATGACAGAATCGGAATTAATCGGTCGGCAAAATGCCACCTGGAGACTAGTCGCCGACTAGTCCCGATTTTGATAGCATAGGGTGGCAGTTGGTATCTATTTAACATATTTAGAAATACATGTTATGTGGAGCTCCAAACCCCTAGATAGTGTAGGAATATGATTTAAGTGTTCCAAAGTGTGTATCTATGATTGATTTATGATTGTCACGAGTTTCATTAAGAAAAGATATTATTTACTTAATATCTCCATCATTTATATTAAAATGAAATGTTTCATACCCAACTATTAGCACAATTGGTGTTACATTGCATCTTTTGGGGAGCAGGTCCTCCATTCAAATTCCTCGGTCCACAATCGCTGCGGTTGTGTAGGCATGGACACGTCGCCAGGAAAGACACAGTTACTCAGGTACGTTTCGAACCTTGGGTGGGAGGGGGATACCGATGCGGTTCTACCAGTAGGTTGTAACTTGGCTACCAAAACAAAAAAATAATAATGTTTTGGCTACCAAAAAAAAATAATAATAATGTTTCCACACTGCTAAAACATTCACACAATATTTCCATATCATGTAGTGTCAAAATACTGGTCGAAATTGAAATTTTGAACCTTGGTTATGCCGATTGTTCAATATCGACACACTCAAATACGCAGGTAGATTGCTACAAGTGGAATGTAACCGCTATAACTAGAGAAAATGCACATGTATACCAGTATACCACCATTGTTAGCAATCAATAGAGTGAAATACAATAAAACAGACCTAACTGAATAGCTGGTCTACAATTTATCACTAATATTTGTGAGGGGAGAAGGGTTCCCCAACCGCATACACCTCCAAAACTTGCTAAATTTGGATTACGGAGTACAAAATCGATAAACCACCGACATAACCTCGATCCGAAACAAGCATAATCCCACACAATCTCCATCCTGAAACAACATTCCTTTCGCTTATGATCCCAAGTGCCGAAATTTTTGATTTTTAAGGAAAGGGCACAAGAGAATGGAGGATGGGGGGACTCACATTCACATGACCTGCCGATCGGCGGCATCGGCGACAATGGGCAGCCTCGGCATCTGGCCGAGGAGGCAAGCGGTGGAGCCGTAGACCAACGAGACGAGTAGGAACAAGAAGACGGTGCTGTCGAGGCTCATGACGAGGTCGAGGCCGAGGCCGTCACGGGGGGCGAAGCTGCGCTCGAGGAGGTCGGGGAAGATGAGGAGGACGTCGAGGACGATGGCCTGCATGGTGTTGAAGCGGACGTAGCGGCTGAAGGCGGAGGGGTTGCGGACGACGGCGAAGTAGAGGGTGAGGAAGACGAGGAAGCCGTTGAGGGGGAAGGCCTTGAAGAGGCGGATGGCGGGGATGAGCGGCTGGAGGGGGAGCTGGAGGGCAGGGAACTGGGTGAGGACGTACTTCCCGTACTGGATGCCGTCGAGGAATGGGTAGAGGTAGCAGGCGGCGGAGATCAGGCGGTCCGGTGGGTCGGCGGAGTCGCCGTTCTTGGAACCGGCCGAGACGGTGGGCCTCCCACTGGTCCGGTTGCTGTTGGGTAGAGGGAGGAGGCGGAGGGGCGGAGTGAGGGGGAAGCGGGGGCGGAGGGGGTGGTGGCGGGAGTTGGGGGTGAGGCGGGGGTGACGATGGAGTGAGAAGGAGAGGAGGAGAGCAGAAGCCATTCCGCTCCTCTATTTTGGGTCAGAATGATAAAGGATGGGTCATTAGGCTCGTACAGTCGTACTGCTATAAATGGGGCCTACATCAATTTGGGCCACGTCAGTCCTAGCCTGGCCCAAATCTGCCGGTGCACATACTTGGTCAGGACCCGGTAGGACTGTCAATTGGGATGGGCTAGCCCGATACCTATTTGTTCGATCAGAAGATATTTGGATCGATCATTCTGTGAGTTTGGGTTGGGCTGAGCTTAGACATGATTTTAAGTTCGAACTTAAGTTTAGGGCCGAGCTCGGCCCATGTTAAGCTTAGCTTGTTTTAGGCACGATCCCGAAAGAGTGAGGGTATTGTAGACACTTACGAGAATTTTCATAAGTATGTGTTTGTGATTCATTATTGTATAAAGTGCAAGAAGACGACATCCATTTTGTTGCTATCAATGACTGTGCAAATTGTAAATAGTAAAATGTTTAATTTGAAAACTACATTTATTTTCTAAGTGTACCAATATTAGTTTATTGAGCCATCCTCTCTCGATATATTTTTTTTATTTAAGAGAGTTTTATACTATTTGGGTTTTAGTAAGGGTTACTGTATGTGCTAAAAAAGATTTGGGTCGTCTTTATTGCAAACACACGAAAATTACAGAGGCCGGGATCCGGGGACTCAGGGGTGATGAGCCGGGTGCGGCGAAGAGTTGATTAGGAGATTGTGGGAGAGATTCTCTGGAGGGTCCCTTTGATCCGCGTCTCCATGTTAATTCGTGCGAGAGCTCTGAAGGGGTTGCCCAAGACAGAGATCTTTATAGGGTGAGGGTTTCTTGAGAGGCTAATAAGTCTTCGTGTCTCCCTCGATCCCTGCTAGATCTTAGCATCCTTGATCGTTGGTTCGCGGGGTCGATCGTACTTCTGGTGTCGGCTTTGGCTTTGGCTTGGCTTTTGGAGTGGTTCTGGCTCCTATGGTGCTTCGGCACTTGCGCTTGAACGTGGACGAGTAGAGACTTGCGATGCATTAGTTCTTCCGGACTTCGCGTCGTATCGGTTAGAACGTGTGGTGCTTTGCTCGTGACTGTCGTAGTTGCTTGGTTTTGGCACTTGCGTTGCTTTGGCGCGGGCTTTACCGGTGCTTTTGCTTCGGCTTCTAATGTTGGCTTTTGCTTCGGCGTTGGCTTGATCTTATTCTCGAACGGCGATGGCGATGTCTTCAAGGTTTCATTTTTCTTTTGGGTTGGTGGGCTTTGGCAACGACAGTTATGGCGTTACTTTGACTTTTCTTCTTCTCCGGGCTTCTTTGGCGTGATCGGAGTTGAAGGCTTCTTGTGAAGACGGTGGGTGTAGCATCGATCTTCGTGCAACGGTTGTAGCATCAGATTTTATTGATGAAGATGACGGGGGTAGCACCGATCTTCGTGCGATCGTTGTAGCGTAAGCTTTTGTTGATGAAGACGGCAGGGGTAGCACCGGCTTCGGGCCTTCTTCTCCAAGTTTTCTTCTTCGTGCGAGGAGTCGACGCCTTATTTAAAGACGATGAGGTGTTGTCGGCTTCGATCTTCTTCTCCAGCCTATGCTTGTGGTGTCTTCGGAGTTGATGAAGATCGTTGGAGACGTCGGGGTGATGACGACTCCAGGCCTTCTTCTCCAAGCTTTAAGAAAGTGCGAGGAGTCGAAGCTTTGATCTTCGAGTGCAAGGCCTTCGCTTTGATAGCTTCGATGGTCAACTCCGCTTTGTTGGGGATGCGCCTTCTAGTTCCTCGCGAAGCCTTCGATCTTCAAGCGTTAGAGATCCTTTTTGCAGAGCCTTTTCGTCTTCAGCTTTCTGGACGCTTGATGCCTTCCCCCACCTGTTTTATTTATAGGCCAAGGGATGAGGTTGGGAGAGATATGGCTGCGATTTTTTTGTTTTATCCAATATCTGTCCCCATAACCATTAAAATATTGTTTTCTTATTTGGGGGAACCAAACTTGATCGCTTTCCCTATATTGTGGGGATGGTTATGGGCTTGTTATGACTTATCTTTGAAGATAACTTGTCATCTTTGCATCTTCCGATTGCATGGTGATACGACATCATCTTGTCCGTTGGATCGAGAGATTGTCGCGAATTTACAGTTGCGTAGACATCCACGCCACCTCCCCCAGCATCAAGGCGGTTATCATTTTTTTCTTTTCTTTTCTTTCTTTTTTTTTTCTTATGGCCGACCACACCTCCCCGTAGGGAGGGGGCACGGTTTTCCAAGAAGGGGGGCCAGTGGGCCCCTTTTTGTGTTCGAGTTGCGGGTCCGATGGGGCCCGTTTGCATTGGGTTGGGTCCATTTCATATGTCGTTGTGTGCGGGTTGTGTTCGCATGTGGGCCGTTGTGCGCGGGCCGAGTTTGCATGTGGGCCGTTGTGTGCGGGCCAAGTTCGCATGTGGGCCGTTGTGTGCGGGCCAATTTTGCATGCGGGCCGTTGTGTGCGAGCCAATTTTGCACATGTGGATCGGGTTCGACCCATGGGCTTATTTTAGTGCCCACAATTACTACTATTTAGAACCCTATAGTTTTTGTTGTTGTTGTATACCTATAATTTTAGTCAAAGATGTTAGATTTTAGTGAAATAGTGAGATATATTGTTACCTATAAGCTGTAGGAGCAAAGTTAATGTTAGTTTTTTTCATGAGTTTTCTATAGGGGTGGCAATGGGTCGGGTCGGGTCGGGCTCGTGTCGTGTCTAGTTTCGGGTCATGTCCAAAACCCCTAGACTCGGACCCGACCCGTTTAACTAATCGTGTCTAGACCCTAAACTCGTACCCGACCTGGTTGTAAAGGGTAGACCCGATAAGACCCCGTTAGACCCGTTTACCACACGGGTCTATTTAGTTGACCCAATCCGACTCGACCCGACCTGACCCGATAAGACCGCTGGTACTACATATTACATAATCAGATTGCAGGTAGACCCGACCCCACCCGACACAACCCGTTGAATTTTAAACGGGTCTTCCCAGGTCTACCGTGTCCAGACCCTAAACTCGGACCCGACCCGTTTATTAAACGGGTCTACCGTGTCGCCCTGTTTATGATCCGAACCCATTTAACCCAGACCCAAACCCGCTAACTTCATGTCGGGTTTGCCGTGTCGGGTCCAGAATTGCCAGCCCTAGTTTTCTATCACAGTGGCTCTTAATCGGGCTGGCCCGTGCTCGACCCGAAATCTAAGAAGAAAAATGGGCTTAATTTGAGCCGAACATGATATGACAAAACTTTGGGATGGGTTTGGACAAACCTTGACCGACCCAGCCCAGCGCGATTGATAGGCCTAGGACTCGGTCGGATATTCTCGGGCCAAGCCAGCTTTAAAACTTTCTTGTAAAATTCGGGCATAAATCCAACTGGGTCAAGCCCATGGATTTAGCACGGTTCAGAGTCCAAGCCCATATCCTAATGGGAAGGTGTGGGTGTGTAAGAGTGGATGGGAATACGGGTCGTACACGTGGCACGATCAAAGGAAAAGCACAAGGACTAATCGGATAAAGCCACTTGGACAATTACTGATGCAACACGAGTGATCGCATGGCATAGCCAGAACAGCGCCTGGGTTGGAATGACCAGTGAGCTCAAGCCACGTGGTCGGGTGTGTCGCAAACAAGCAATGAAGAAATCGTGGGTTCTTTCTGGCCAAGAACATAGAGCCACATCTTGATAGTGAACAAAATAGTCGGGTCTAGGTTAGGGTTAAACGGATTTGGGTTGTAAACGGGTCGACACGATAGACCCGTTTAATAAACGAGTCGGGTCCGAGTTTAGGGTCTAGACTCGGGAAGACCCGTTTAAAATTCAACGGGTCGGGTCGGGTCGGGTCTACCCGCAATTCGATACTGTAATATATAGTATCAGCTGGTCTATTGGGTCAGTTCGGGTCGAGTCGGATTGGGTCGGATCGGGTCAACTGAATAGACTCGTTGTGGTAAATGGGTCTTATCAGGTCTGCCCGTTTTAAACGAGTCGGGTAGGGGTTTAGGATTTAGGCACGATTAGCTAAACAGTCGGGTACGGGTCTAGGGGTTTTGGCACGACCCGAAACTAGGCACGACATGAACCCGACCCGACCATTGCCATGCCTAGAAAATAGGGAGCGAAAATATGGCCATGTTTGCATCCTCTCCCCCTTGTACATTATATTATAAGGCATGAGACCACGACTAAATAATATACTGACTAGGGAGGCTGGCATAAGGCTAAAGAACTTTAGCACCGGAAATTAAGACTGTGGATTCCATATCAAGACCTCTCAATATCTATTGTGATAATGTTGATGTATTCTTCTCAAAGAACACGAGTGGGAATCGAATCAAGTATCGACACAAAGTATTTTGTTGTTCGTGACAATGAAAAACTATTGAATTTTTGGTTGAGCATTTTTTTTTTCTTTGAGAATCCCTCTTAGTGAGATGAGGGGGGGTTCGGCCTAGACCCCTACCTGTTTATTAAAATAAAAAGAAATTACAGAGATTGCCTAAGAGGCACCGACACCCGAGGTGTACCCACTTCCAACACAGGCTAACAAAATCGCCCTGCACTATAAGCAAGGAAAAACGAAAAACCCGAAAGTCCTAAGGCTTTGCAGCCCTCGATCTTTCCAAATCACGGATCTATGCTAGGAACGATCCCGAGCCTTTCTCCTTGATGGAGAAGTCGACAACCGAAGCTATATCAAGGATGGTTTTGTCCTCCAGCAGGTTTCAAATCCTCTCCATCAAGTTTAGACAATTGATCCTGAAGATTTTGCATGAGTGGGATCCTAGGGCATGGTGGTCGGCGGTGCATGTCGGATTCAAGAGCTCGAGATTTGGCTCGAAGCGAAGCCCTAACTTCAATCGAGTTCGACCCCCGATTAGCTAGTCTAGGACTGCGGCAAGCGAGTCCCCCCTCCACCAAGCCTCCAACTTGTGAAACCCCATCATCCGAGGGTGGGGCCACTGTAAGAATTGAAATCCCATGGACCGCCACACCTTTGCTGGTTCCCGAGTTGTCCTCGTTGACTTGCTGCTGCTTCTCCATTATCTCCTCAACTACAGTTCCAACTCCAACTCTAGATGATGCAGGGAGCTCATTGCTTTGTACCGGCGCTTCAATGAGGAAGTAAGTGATCTCCTCACCTATACTCTCCATTGCTAGCTCTAAGGCAGCATCCACAGCCTCCAAAACCCCCAAATCCAAATGGCTCTCACGATAGCAAAAACTCCTATCATCTGCAATAGCAGCCACCTGATTACCATTCAAGGGCTTCTCCTTAATAGCTCCACTCCTGAAGCCTAAGGAAAGCCCCTCCTCTGGATCCCCAAAACCCACCTGGCCTCTCCTTCTGACCATTCTCTAGATGGTCATCATCTGTTCCCCTGCAGACCTTTTCAACCTGAACCGCAACAACTGATGTCCCTTCATCGCTGCTTTCGCCTACAACATTAACCACTCCGATTTCTCGACGTGAGCTCGACTCAAGATGCCCCTCTTTTGGTTGCCCACCGTCGGCACCAAAATAACATGTTACAATACCAACTGGCCCAATTGGATCCCTCAAGGCCTCCCCACTCTGAGGCTCGGTACCACGCTCCACAGGGAGGTCGCCCCCTGCCTCCTTACCCCCAACATCAGTAAGAGTCTCCACATCCACCCCGCATCCTATAGATCCCTCATGAGGGGAACTAGGCTCATTCTCTAGGAACGAGAATCGAGAGCCAGAGACTTGCAACCCTACCTTGTTGGTAGCCACCATGTGCTTTGTCTTGTGCCCACCACCTGCATAAATGAACGAGGCCAAATGATCGACCTCTGTCTCCCGGATCACTGACGCTGCTTCACTAGCATGAGCCTTAGAACCTACAACTCCTTGGTTAGCACAATTAGCCCCCATGTCAGGAGGAGCACTCACTGTATGGGGCTTGCTGAAATTGCCAGACGCAATTCCCACAGTCCTCCATCCCCTCGCACCATCATTAGCACTCGTCTTCCGGCTGGGTCCCCGATAGGAACTAGGAGCAATTCTATTAATCGAATTTTTCTGCGCATTGCCACCACAAGCCGAGGTAGCATGCCCAAAAATCCTGCACTTCACACAGCTAGTCGGTTTCCACTCGTATAAAAATTTCTGCGTAAAGAGGACTTCCTCGTTTTTACCTCGGCCCGGTACAACATTGGGCAATTCGTCGCCAAATTTGATCTCGACACAACATCTAGCATAGTTCCATCGAACATCTTGGGCAGTCGAACGGTCTCTTGTGAGAGGAACCCCAATCAAAGCTCGTCAAACAACTAATACCTTCCTTGGACCACCAATCGATCGGTAGATCCGGTAGTCTAACCCATATGGAGATTTTATCGAGCGGATCACGGTCGTATTTTATATCCTTGTTCCACCTCTTCAAGACCACAAGCTAGTCGTCAAAGTACCAAGGGCCCTCTTCTAGCACTCTAGTGCTATCACTAGCCACCAGGAATTTAAATAAAAATAGGCCATTCTCGTTTCCATAATTTATGCATCGCATCTTGGAACTTCGGAAAAAAGGGCTTTCTCCCCACAACATAGCCCACTAGTGTATTCTCCCAACCCCTCAAATTTGCTTCAATCTCACTAGAAGTCAAGATAGCATACTTTAACTCTATTGCGCACTGCCGGCTCAACGTAGTGTAGCCGAAGATCCTCCGCCTCAAAAGATGATCCTCCACAAATGGTACTCCACGATTGCCCTATGATATGTTTAGGCTTGCAAGCTCCTGCTGCACCTTGACCTTTCTTCGAGGAAGGCCCCAAAGCTGGTTCAGAAATATCAACAAACACTTGATATGCGCCAGACTCACCAACATCAACAACTATAACATCTCCGCCTCCTCCGCTCCCCAATGCCATAGAACCACCTAAGATTGATTTAGGACTATGCGGAGAAAAGATTAGGGGAGAAAAATTCCCAAGGTTTTCTAGATCCACGGACGAATCTAATTTAGCACCCATCGGATCCCCGCTAGCCCTTGGGACAATGCCTCGAGAGGTGCTGCCACCAACACCGAAGATTTGGTTCCCAACACTAAGTTGATTACTATAATCCAAGGCCCCCGGATCTCTCATGCTTCCAGAAGCCCCAACTTGCTCCACCGCGATACTCCCATGGGAAGAACCTCCCATGGGAGAGGATCCGGCCTTCAACCTTGGTCTCTACTCCCGTTCGGTGTAGTGACGCTCTACTCCGCTCCCCTTGCCGGATTGTTTAGTCCTTGAGCTTATGGTTGATGATTTAATGGCCAATGGTTACCACTCATTCGATATAAAGGTCATGTGGCTCGTATAGGTTTTACTAGTTTACTGTATTATTAAGTATTATGCATTTGAAAAAAATTATTTTTAGCAGTGAATAAAGTTTTATCTTGTCTTAGTTGTGTACACTTGCAGTTTTGAGAGATAAGGTTCTAACACAGAGTGAAGCATGTATTCACTCATTAAGCTACTCGTCACATAACGTGTTTGGTCAATACATGGAGAAAGTGTTTGACTGCATGGACACAACAACCATGATTCATGTGATTAAATAATCGTGTTTGAAATTAAGAATACCACATAAAGAAATATGGGTAAGGTTTTCCTTTCAAAATTTATATAAACATAATAAAGTTTTTTGATTGCGTATTGTCCATTAAAATTATTGTACCAAATGGAAGAATGTTGGGTTTAGCCACGTGAAACATGATAATGACCTAATACCATCCATACAGGTTGTTCTTCACAGTGGGGGGGAATTTTCGTGCTGTCTTTATCAGATATCTTCCTCCATAATTCTTGATTGAATTGGATGGTTTGTATGTAGTAAAGATAGAGATTAAAGAGTAGAGAGAAATAGAGAGATGACATGAGGAGTTGTTGTCGAAGTTCGGTCTTATGATCTACATCTCCAAGCGAGAGGTGCCACCTAGTTTGCACTATTATGTATATGAAATGGGAGGGGGGGATCGTTCTTGTGTGTACTTTCTCTATCGGTCGGCCGGTCACCAGACCAAGGAGGCAGCACCCCCCCCCTCTCTCTCTACTTGGGTCGGCATGTCACCAGACCAAAAAGGGGGGGGGGGATCGGTCGGCCGGTCACCAGACCAAGGAGGTAGCACCCCCCCTCTCTCTACTTGGGTCGGCATGTCACCAAACCAAGGAGGCAGCACCCCCCCTCTCTCTACTTGGGTCGGCATGTCACCAGACCAAAAGGGGGGGGGGGGGGGGGGATCGGTCGGCCGGTCACCAGACCAAGGAGGCAGCACAGGGCTCGGTCGGCTGGTCACCAGACCAAGGAGGCAGCACCCCCCCTCTCTCTACTTGGGTCAGCATGTCACTAGACCAAAAGGGGGGGGGGATCGGTCGGTCGATCACCAGACCAAGGAGGCAGCACCCCCCCTCTTTTCTACTTGGGTCGGCATGTCACCAGATAGCAAAAGGGGGGGGGGGGTCGGCCATGCAACAGCCCCCCTCTATCTCTCTTGTTAGGACGTGCAACGAGCCGAGGTGTGAAGCAGCAGTCGAACCCGGAGATCTCGGAGTGCTGACTACACTCTGAGATTTCCGGCCCAAGGTGACCAGGTGTCAACCGCGCGCCACGTCCTCACTACAGCGGCGGTTGAGCTCATTGCGGGGACACGTCACCCTCCCATTTTTCGCGGAGCGTTGTAACCGTCACCCCGTCACTAAAAAAAGGGACCTACCCCTTCAGCGTGAGGAGGAAGAATTCTGGAGGAAACGCTGCCCGTTTCGTCCCGGAATTTGTGGAGCTGCGGAGGTCGGTCGGTAGGTAGCCAGAGACTGTCTGCGGAGGCCGATCGGTAGCCAGATACTGTCTGCAGCGACCGGTAGCCAGATACTATTTGCAGCAACCGGTAGTCAGACGCTGCCTGCAGCGGTCGATAGTCTGAGTGAAATTGCAGAGGTCGGTAGTTTGGGAGACCGACCCTCGGGGTTTGTAATTGGGGTTAAGGTGAGAGATTGTACCCGAAAGGATTGTTTTAGTGCATTCTCGCCCCACCCGTGGTTTTTTCCCCTTCGACGTTGCGAAGGGGTTTTTCCACGTAACCGCTATCTTTTCTCTTTATTTGGCTCGTTGGATTGTGCTTGCTATCCGAACCGCCCGGTTCGACTAAGAACCCCCCACAATCTTGGCGCCGTCTGTGGGATCAGTCTTCGAGACTTCCTACTAGAGCTTTCGACTGTTGACCCGTGGGTGTCGACCAGTCCGAGGCTACCTGTAACCAGCAATCCATGACCACACGATTGAAGAACGATGGCCGGTGGACCGTATCGTACCCGCTCGACGTCGCAGCTCCTATCCGAAGCTGCGCCACTAGGGGATGCCAATGATGTCGGGCGTCTCGTTCAACCACTAACGAACACGGAGCGCGTAGTCCCGTTAGCGAATCATGTACTTGGGGTTGGAGAGTCCAGTCAAGCTCCGGTAGCAACCCTGGCTCCTCTAACAGGGGGTCTATCGAAAGCTTTCGTGGCCACTATGATGATGACCCAGCAAACTCTTACCGCCCAACTCCAAACAATGCAACGCAACTACGAGGAGTTGCGCGACTTCGTGCGGGCCGCACCGATGGGTGGTCTACTCAACCAGGGCATGTTGGCCCATAGACTTCCTACTCAAGCTGCCCCACCAGTGCAAGTGCAACCGCAACCAGTGCCTCAGGTTGAGGTCAGGGTTAATCGCTCGGTGGAGGTCCAAAGTGCGAATCACGATGGGCGGGACTCGAGTAGCCCTGAGCCTGCAGAAAGAAACAAACATGCTCGAGCGACGTCGGCACGCTCGGACGTCTGGTCCCGGCTCGGAGCACCCCCCCGACAGCCGCCTACCTCCAAGCATCACTCGAAGACGGACTCGGCACAAGTGCATCGCCCGAAGCGAGACGGTGAACACCATCATTAACCAAGTGATAGCCATCACACTCGGATAACGCCGGCCAGTCGACAGCCGGCTCACACTGCTGATCGGAGGAGCGTACATGAGTGCATTCGGGTACATACATCGGAACGACTCGGGGATCAAGAAGGAATCCAGCGAGACCGACCGGGGGTCCGAGCTCCCGACCGGCTGGAGAAAGTCGCCATTCGAGGAGCCGTGCGGTCGCCGCTTGTCGAGAAGCTACTCCGAGAGCCATTCCCTCGGGGGTGGAATCCTCCACGCCTTTCCAAGTTCGACGGATCGAAAGACCCGGTGGAGCACGTACTGGCTTTCCGGGATGCTCTGGTCCCGCACGAGGATAATCATATCCTCTGCCGGACCTTCGCCAACAGCTTGTCGGGAATGCCCCTTGAATGGTTCCACAAGCTCAGGCCCTCGTCCATCTCCTCATTCTCGGAGCTGAGCATGCGGTTCATCGACCAGTACCGATGCAATCGCCGGAAGCTGAAGACTCTGGAGTCACTCTTCGGGATGAGTATGACCCAGAAGGAGACGCTCCAACAATTCAACCATAGGTTCAGGTCCGAGTACCTGAGTTTGGTGGACGCAGACGGGCAGGATCGCATGGTGATCGCGGCCTTCACACTACAAAAAAAACAGTTATTACCGACGGACAATATCCGTCGGTAATATTAACATTCCGTCGGTAATGTTTTATAGCGACGGACGATATTTCCATCGCTGGCTGTCGGGAAAAAAGGCGTCGGGGAAAACAACACGACGGACCAAATATTACCGTCGGTAATAATAATTAATACCGACGGCAATATTAAAGCCGTCGGTAATATTTAATCAATTAAAAATTAATATAATATATTTGTACCGACGAAACTAAATAATACGTCGGTAATATATAAGCCTTTTACCGACGGATAGGATTGTACTGTCGGTAATACTATATATATTACCGACGCATATATATATTGCCCGTCGGCGATAATATATATATTACCGACAGATATTATATATCCGTCGGTAATACTATATATATTACCGATGCATATATATATTACTCGTCGGTAATAATAAATATATTACCGACGAATATTATATACCGTCGGCAAATTATTTATAATTTTAAAAAATAAAAACATTATTACCGACGGAATAATTAATTTCCGTCGGTAATAAGTATGTTTTTTTTTTAAATAAATTTACCTAAATAATGTTATTTAATTCCTGTGATTTACAACAATACCACAATATATTACCATAATTTATCAAATATTACCACAATTTATAAAATATTACCGCAAATTTTAAAATATTACCGAAATTGGAAAAAAATTACAGCAAATTATCAAATATTACCACAGTACCCGGCCGACAATTATAGACAAGAACAAAAAATAACCACATATTACAAAATAATATTTACACAATCCAGAACTGAGAGATGATACATGCCCTATCTCAACCACCCCCGCCCGCCACCAACGCTGGTGCTCTCATCGATCCCCTGACGCCGCCTTATCTCAACCACGCCCGCCCACCACCAATGCTGGTGTTCTCATCGATCCCCTGACGCCGCCCTGCTCCTGCAATTAACATGTATTTGTTAAAAAAATGGTTTATATCTATAACTGAGTCTAAGCGTTAAAAAATGATAAGTTAGTGTGTTTCGGTTTTGAAATAGGTTTGGATTCGATCGGATCGGCATCCGATAATTCGAAGTTGGAATAATTTCGTATTTCGGACTTGCGAGCGGGTTCTAATTGGATATTTGACCAATTTACGCTCCGATTCACCGATTTAGTGTCTAAGTGTTGGAAAATCATAACTAAGCGTGTTTCGGATATGAAATAAGTTTGGATTTGATCCGATCGTCATCGGATCGGCATCCGATAATTCGAAGTTGGAATTATTCCGTATTTCGGACTTGCGAGCGGGTTCTAATTAGATATTTGACCAATTTACGATTCGATTCACCGATTTAGAGTCTAAGTGTTGGAAAATCATAAGTTAGCGTGTTTCGGATATGAAATAGCTAGGTTTGGATTCGATCGGATCGTCATCGGATCGGCATCTGATAATTCGAACTTGGAATTATTCTGTATTTTGGACTTGCGAGCAAATTCTAATTGGATATTTGACCAATTTACGCTCTGATTCACCGATTTAGAGTCTAAGTGTTGGAAAATCATAACTTAGCGTGTTTCGGATATGAAATAGGTTTGGATTCGATCCGATCGTCATCGGATCGGCATCCGATAATTCGAACTTGGAATTATTCCGTATTTCGGACTTGCGAGCGAGTTCTAATTGGATATTTGACCAATTTACGCTCCGATTCACCGATTTAGAGTCTAAGTGTTGGAAAATCATAAGTTAGCGTGTTTCGGATATGAAATAGGTTTGGATTCGATCGGATCGTCATCGGATCGGCATCCGATAATTCGAACTTGGAATTATTCCGTATTTTGGACTTGCGAGCGGGTTCTAATTGGATATTTGACCAATTTACGCTCCGATTCACCAATTTAGAGTCTAAGTGTTGGAAAATCATAACTTAGCGTGTTTCGGATATGAAATAGGTTTGGATTCGATCCGATCATCATCGGATCGGAATCCGATAATTCGAAGTTGGATTTATTCCGTATTTCGGACTTGCGAGCGGGTTCTAATTGGATTTTTGACCAATTTACGCTCCGATTCACCGATTTATAGTCTAAGTGTTGGAAAATCATAACTTAGCGTGTTTCGGATATGAAATAGGTTTGGATTCGATCCGATCGTCATCGGATCGGCATCCGATAATTCGAACTTGGAATTATTCCGTATTTCGGACTTGCGAGCGGGTTCTAATTGGATATTTGACCAATTTACGCTCCGATTCACCGATTTAGAGTCTAAGTGTTGGATAATCATAACTTAGCATGTTTCGGATATGAAATAGGTTTGGATTCGATCCGATCGTCATCGGATCGGCATCCGATAATTTGAACTTGGAATTATTCCGTATTTCGGACTTGCGAGCGGGTTCTAATTGGATATTTGACCAATTTACGCTCTGATTCACCGATTTAGAGTCTAAGTGTTGGAAAATCATAAGTTAGCGTGTTTCGGATATGCAATAGGTTTGGATTCGATCCGATCGTCATCGGATCGGCATCCAATAATTCGAACTTGGAATTATTCAATATTTTGGACTTGCAAGCGAGTTCTAATTGGATATTTGAAGAATTTACGCTCCGATTCACCGATTTAGAATCTAAGTGTTGGAAAATCATAAGTTAGCGTGTTTCGGATATGAAATAGGTTTGGATTCGATCCGATCGTCATCGGATCGGCATCCGATAATTCGAAGTTGGAATTATTCCGTATTTCGGACTTGCGAGCGGGTTCTAATTGGATATTTGACCAATTTACGATTCGATTCACCGATTTAGAGTCTAAGTGTTGGAAAATCATAAGTTACCGTGTTTCGGATATAAAATAGCTAGGTTTGGATTCGATCGGATCGTCATCGGATCGGCATCCGATAATTCGAACTTGGAATTATTCCGTATTTTGGACTTGCGAGCAAATTCGAATTGGATATTTGACCAATTTACGCTCCGATTCACCGATTTAGAGTCTAAGTGTTGGAAAATCATAACTTAGCGTGTTTCGGATATGAAATAGGTTTGGATTCGATCCGATCGTCATCGGATCGGCATCCGATAATTCGAAGTTGGAATTATTCCGTATTTCGGACTTGCGAGCGGGTTCTAATTGGATATTTGACCAATTTACGCTCCGATTCACCGATTTAGAGTCTAAGTGTTGGAAAATCATAACTTAGCGTGTTTCGGATATGAAATAGGTTTGGATTCGATCCGATCGTCATCGGATCGGCATTCGATAATTCGAAGTTGGAATTATTCCGTATTTCGAACTTGCGAGCGGGTTCTAATTGGATATTTGACCAATTTACGATTCGATTCACCGATTTAGTGTCTAAGTGTTGGAAAATCATAAGTTAGCGTGTTTTGGATATGAAATAGCTAGGTTTGGATTCGATCGGATCGTCATCGGATCGACATCCGATAATTCGAACTTGGAATTATTCCGTATTTTGGACTTGCGAGCAAATTCTAATTGGATATTTGACCAATTTACGCTCCGATTCACCGATTTAGAGTCTAAGTGTTGGAAAATCATAACTTAGCGTGTTTCGGATATGAAATAGGTTTGGATTCGATCCGATCATCATCGGATCGGCATCTGATAATTCGAAGTTGGAATTATTCCGTATTTCGGACTTGCGAGCGGGTTCTAATTGGATATTTGACCAATTTACGCTCCGATTCACCGATTTAGAGTCTAAGTGTTGGAAAATCATAACTTAGCGTGTTTCGGATATGAAATAGGTTTGGATTCGATCCGATCGTCATCGGATCGGCATCCGATAATTCGAACTTGGAATTATTCCATATTTCGGACTTGCGAGCGGGTTCTAATTGGATATTTGACCAATTTACGATTCGATTCGCCGATTTAGAGTCTAAGTGTTGGAAAATCATAAGTTAGCGTGTTTCGGATATGAAATAGCTAGGTTTGGATTCGACCGGATCGTCATCCGATAATTCGAACTTGGAATTATTCCGTATTTTGGACTTGCGAGCAAATTCGAATTGGATCTTTCACCAATTTACGCTCCGATTCACCGATTTAGAGTCTAAGTGTTGGAAAATCATAACTTAGCGTGTTTCGGATATGAAATAGGTTTGGATTCGATCCGATCGTCATCGGATCGGCATCCGATAATTCGAAGTTAGAATTATTCCGTATTTCGGACTTGCGAGCGGGTTCTAATTGGATATTTGATCAATTTACGCTCCGATTCACCGATTTAGAGTCTAAGTGTTGGAAAATCATAAATTAGCGTGTTTCGGATATGAAATAGGTTTGGATTCGATCCGATCGTCATCGGATCGGCATCCAATAATTTGAACTTGGAATTATTCCGTATTTCGGACTTGCGAGCGGGTTCTAATTGGATATTTGACCAATTTACGCTCCGATTCACCGATTTAGAGTCTAAGTGTTGGAAAATCATAGGTTAGCGTGTTTCGGATATGAAATAGGTTTGGATTCGATCCGATCGTCATCGGATCGGCATCCGATAATTCAAACTTGGAATTATTCTGTATTTCGGACTTGCAAGCGAGTTCTAATTGGATATTTGAAGAATTTACGCTCCGATTCACCGATTTAGAATCTAAGTGTTGGAAAATCATAAGTTAGCGTGTTTCGGATATGAAATAGGTTTGGATTCGATCCGATCGTTATCGGATCGGCATCCGATAATTCGAAGTTGGAATTATTCCGTATTTCGGACTTGCGAGCGGGTTCTTATTGGATATTTGACCAATTTACGATTCGATTCACCGATTTAGAGTCTAAGTGTTGGAAAATAATAAGTTAGCGTGTTTCGGATATTAAATAGCTCGGTTTGGATTCGATCGGATCGTCATCGGATCGGCATCCGATAATTCGAACTTGGAATTATTTCGTATTTTGGACTTGCGAGCAAATTCGAATTGGATATTTGACCAATTTACGCTCCGATTCACCGATTTAGAGTCTAAGTGTTGGAAAATCATAACTTAGCGTGTTTCGGATTTGAAATAGGTTTGGATTCGATCCGATCGTCATCGGATCGGCATCCGATAATTCGAAGTTGGAATTATTCCGTATTTCGGACTTACGAGCGGGTTCTAGTTGGATATTTGACCAATTTACGCTCCGATTCACCGATTTAGAGTCTAAGTGTTGGAAAATCATAACTTAGCGTGTTTCGGATATGAAATAGGTTTGGATTCGATCCGATCGTCATCGGATCGGCATCCGATAATTCGAACTTGGAATTATTCCGTATTTCGGACTTGCGAGCGGGTTCTAATTGGATATTTGACCAATTTACGCTTCGATTCACCGATTTAGAGTCTAAGTGTTGGAAAATCATAAGTTAGCGTGTTTCAGATATGAAATAGGTTTGGATTCGATCCGATCGTCATCGGATCGGCATCCGATAATTCGAACTTGGAATTATTCGGTATTTCGGACTTGCAAGCGAGTTCTAATTGGATATTTGAAGAATTTACGCTCCGATTCACCGATTTAGAATCTAAGTGTTGGAAAATCATAAGTTAGCGTGTTTCGGATATGAAATAGGTTTGGATTCGATCCGATCGTCATCGGATCGGCATCCGATAATTCGAAGTTGGAATTATTCCATATTTCGGACATGCGAGCGGGTTCTAATTGGATATTTGACCAATTTACGATTCGATTCACCGATTTAGAGTCCAAGTGTTGGAAAATCATAAGTTAGCGTGTTTCGGATATAAAATAGCTAGGTTTGGATTCGATCGGATCGGCATCCGATAATTCAAACTTGGAATTATTCCGTATTTTGGACTTGCGAGCAAATTCGAATTGGATATTTGACCAATTTACGCTCCGATTCACCGATTTAGAGTCTAAGTGTTGGAAAATCATAACTTAGCGTGTTTCGGATATGAAATAGGTTTGGATTCGATCCGATCGTCATCGGATCGGCATCCGATAATTCGAAGTTAGAATTATTCCGTATTTCGGACTTGCGAGTTGGTTCTAATTGGATATTTGACCAATTTACGCTCCGATTCACCGATTTAGAGTCTAAGTGTTGGAAAATCATAACTTAGCGTGTTTCGGATATGAAATAGTTTTTGATTCGATCCGATCGTCATCGGATCGGCATCCGATAATTCAAAGTTGGAATTATTCTGTATTTCGGACTTGCAAGCGGGTTCTAATTGGATTTTTGACCAATTTACGCTCCGATTCACCGATTTATAGTCTAAGTGTTGGAAAATCATAACTTAGCGTGTTTCGGATATGAAATAGGTTTGGATTCGATCCGATCGTCATCGGATCGGCATCCGATAATTCGAACTTGGAATTATTCCGTATTTCGGACTTGCGAGCGGGTTCTAATTGGATATTTGACCAATTTACGCTCCGATTCACCGATTTAGAGTCTAAGTGTTGGATAATCATAACTTAGCGTGTTTCGGATATGAAATAGGTTTGGATTCGATCCGATCGTCATCGGATCGGCATCCGATAATTCAAACTTGGAATTATTCCGTATTTCGGACTTGCGAGCGGGTTCTAGTTGGATATTTGACCAATTTACGCTCCGATTCACCGATTTAGAGTCTAAGTGTTGGAAAATCATAAGTTAGCGTGTTTCGGATATGAAATAGGTCTGGATTCGATCCGATCGGCATCGGATCGGCATCCAATAATTCGAACTTGGAATTATTCTATATTTTGGACTTGCAAGCGAGTTCTAATTGGATATTTGAAGAATTTACGCTCCGATTCACCGATTTAGAATCTAAGTGTTGGAAAATCATAAGTTAGCGTGTTTCGGATATGAAATAGGTTTGGATTCGATCCGATCGTCATCGGATCGGCATCCGATAATTCGAATTTGGAATTATTCCGTATTTCGGACTTGTGAGCGGGTTCTAATTGGATATTTGACCAATTTACGATTCGATTCACCGATTTAGAGTCTAAGTGTTGGAAAATCATAAGTTAGCATGTTTCGGATATAAAATAGCTAGGTTTGGATTCGATCAGATCGTCATCGGATCGGCATCCGATAATTCGAACATGGAATTATTCCGTATTTTGGACTTGCGAGCAAATTCGAATTGGATATTTGACCAATTTACGCTCCGATTCACCGATTTAGAGTCTAAGTGTTGGAAAATCATAACTTAGCGTGTTTCGGATATGAAATAGGTTTGGATTCGATCCAATCGTCATCGGATCGGCATTCGATAATTCGAAGTTGGAATTATTCCGTATTTCGGACTTGCGAGCGGGTTCTAATTGGATATTTGACCAATTTACGCTCCGATTCACCGATTTAGAGTCTAAGTGTTGGAAAATCATAACTTAGCGTGTTTCGGATATGAAATAGGTTTGGATTCGATCCGATCGTCATCGGATCGGCATCCGATAATTCGAAGTTGGAATTATTCCGTATTTCGGACTTGTGAGCGGGTTCTAATTGGATATTTGACCAATTTACGATTCGATTCACCGATTTAGTGTCTAAGTGTTGGAAAATCATAAGTTAGCGTGTTTTGGATATGAAATAGCTAGGTTTGGATTCGATCGGATCGTCATCGGATCGACATCCGATAATTCGAACTTGGAATTATTCCGTATTTTGGACTTGCGAGCAAATTCTAATTGGATATTTGACCAATTTACGCTCCGATTCACCGATTTAGAGTCTAAGTGTTGGAAAATCATAACTTAGCGTGTTTCGGATATGAAATAGGTTTGTATTCGATCCGATCGTCATCAGATCGGCATCCGATAATTCGAAGTTGGAATTATTCCGTATTTCGGACTTGCGAGCGGGTTCTAATTGGATATTTGACCAATTTACGCTACGATTCACCGATTTAGAGTCTAAGTGTTGGAAAATCATAACTTAGCGTGTTTCGGATATGAAATAGGTTTGGATTCGATCCGATCGTCATCGGATCGGCATCCGATAATTCGAACTTGGAATTATTCCATATTTCGGACTTGCAAGCGGATTCTAATTGGATATTTGACCAATTTACGATTCGATTCACCGATTTAGTGTCTAAGTGTTAGAAAATCATAAGTTAGCATGTTTCGGATATGAAATAGGTAGGTTGGGATTCAATCGGATCGTCATCGGATCGGCATCCGATAATTCGAACTTGGAATTATTCCGTATTTTGGACTTGCGAGCAAATTCTAATTGGATATTTGACCAATTTACGCTCCGATTCACCGATTTAGAGTCTAAGTGTTGGAAAATCATAACTTAGTGTGTTTCGGATATGAAATAGGTTTGGATTCGATCCGATCGTCATCGGATCAGCATTCGATAATTCGAACTTGGAATTATTCCGTATTTCGGACTTGCGAGCGGGTTCTAATTGGATATTTGACCAATTTACGATTCGATTCACCGATTTTGAGTCTAAGTGTTGGAAAATCATAAGTTAGCGTGTTTCGGATATGAAATAGCTAGGTTTGAATTCGATCGGATCGTCATCGGATCGGCATCCGATAATTCGAACTTGGAATTATTCTGTATTTTGGAATTGCGAGCAAATTCGAATTGGATATTTGACCAATTTACGCTCCGATTCACCGATTTAGAGTCTAAGTGTTAGAAAATCATAACTTAGCGTGTTTCGGATATGAAATAGGTTCGGATTCGATCCGATCGTCATCGGATCGGCATCCGATAATTCGAAGTTGGAATTATTCCGTATTTCGGACTTACGAGCGGGTTCTAATTGGATATTTGACCAATTTACGCTCCGATTCACCTATTTAGAGTCTAAGTGTTGGAAAATTATAACTTAGCGTGTTTCGGATATGAAATAGGTTTGGATTCGATCCGATCGTCATTGGATCGGCATCCGATAATTCGAACTTGGAATTATTCCGTATTTCGGACTTGCGAGCGGGTTCTAATTGGATATTTGACCAATTTACGCTCCGATTCACCGATTTAGAGTCTATGTGTTGGAAAATCATAAGTTAGCGTGTTTCGGATATGAAATAGGTTTGGATTCGATCCGATCGTCATCGGATCGGCATCCGATAATTCGAACTTGGAATTATTCTGTATTAAAGACTTGGAAGCGAGTTCTAATTGGATATTTGAATAATTTACGCTCCGATTCACCGATTTAGAATCTAAGTGTTGGAAAATCATAAGTTAGCGTGTTTCGGATATGAAATAGGTTTGGATTCGATTCGATCGTCATCGGATCGCCATCCGATAATTCGAAGTTGGAATTATTCCGTATTTCGGTCTTGCGAGCGGGTTCTAATTGGATATTTGACCAATTTACGATTCGATTCACCGATTTAGAGTCTAAGTGTTGGAAAATCATAAGTTAGCGTGTTTCGGATATGAAATAGCTAGGTTTGGATTCGATAGGATCGTCATCGGATCGGCATCCGATAATTCAAACTTGGAATTATTCCGTATTTTGGACTTGCGAGCAAATTCGAATTGGATATTTGACCAATTTACGCTCCGATTTACCGATTTAGAGTCTAAGTGTTGGAAAATCATAACTTAGCGTGTTTCGGATATGAAATAGGTTTGGATTCGATCCGATCGTCATCGATCGGCATCCGATAATTCAAAGTTGGAATTATTCCGTATTTCGGACTTGCGAGCGGGTTCTAATTGGATATTTGACCAATTTACGCTCCGATTCACCGATTTAGAGTCTAAGTGTTGGAAAATTATAACTTAGCGTGTTTCAGATATGAAATAGGTTTGGATTCGATCCGATCGTCATCGGATTGGCATCCAATAATTCGAACTTGGAATTATTCCGTATTTCGGACTTGCGAGCGGGTTCTAATTGGATATTTGACCAATTTACGCTCCGATTCACCGATTTAGAGTCTAAGTGTTGGAAAATCATAACTTAGCGTGTTTCGGATATGAAATAGGTTTGGATTCGATCCGATCGTCATCGGATCGGCATCCGATAATTCGAAGTTGGAATTATTCCGTATTTCGGACTTGCGAGCGGATTCTAATTGGATATTTGACCAATTTATGATTCGATTCACCGATTTAGAGTCTAAGTGTTGGAAAATCATAAGTTAGCGTGTTTCGGATATGGAATAGCTAGGTTTGGATTCGATCGGATCGTCATCGGATCGGCATCCGATAATTCGAACTTGGAATTATTCCGTATTTTGGACTTGCGAGCAAATTCGAATTGGATATTTGACCAATTTACGCTCCGAATCACCGATTTAGAGTCTAAGTGTTGGAAAATCATAACTTAGCGTGTTTCAGATATGAAATAGGTTTGGATTCGATCCGATCGTCATCGGATCGGCATCCGATAATTCGAAGTTGGAATTATTCTGTATTTCGGACTTGCGAGCGGGTTCTAATTGGATATTTGACCAATTTACGCTCCGATTCACCGATTTAGAGTCTAAGTGTTGGAAAATCATAACTTAGCGTGTTTCGGATATGAAATAGGTTTGGATTCGATCCGATCGTCATCGGATCGGCATCCGATAATTCGAACTTGGAATTATTCTGTATTTCGGACTTGCGAGCGGGTTCTAATTGGATATTTGACCAAATTACGCTCCGATTCACCGATTTAGAGTCTAAGTGTTGGAAAATCATAAGTTAGCGTGTTTAGGATATGAAATAGGTTTGGATTCGATCCGATCGTCATCGGATCGGCATCCGATAATTCGAACTTGGAATTAGTCTGAATTTCGGACTTGCAAGCGAGTTCTAATTGGATATTTAAATAATTTACGCTCCGATTCACCGATTTAGAATCTAAGTGTTGGAAAATCATAAGTTAGCGTGTTTCGGATATGAAATAGGTTTGGATTCGATTCGATCGTCATTGGATCGCCATCCGATAATTCGAAGTTGGAATTATTCTGTATTTCGGTCTTGCGAGCGGGTTCTAATTGGATATTTGACCAATTTACGATTCGATTCACCGATTTAGAGTCTTAGTGTTGGAAAATCATAAGTTAGCGTGTTTCGGATATGAAATAGCTAGGTTTGGATTCGATCGGATCGTCATCGGATCGGCATCCGATAATTCGAACTTGGAATTATTCCGTATTTTGGACTTGCGAGCAAATTCGAATTGGATATTTGACCAATTTACGCTCCGATTCACCGATTTAGAGTCTAAGTGTTGGAAAATCATAACTTAGCGTGTTTCGGATATGAAATAGGTTTGGATTCGATCCGATCGTCATCGGATCGGCATCCGATAATTCGAAGTTGGAATTATTCCGTATTTCGGACTTGCGAGCGGGTTCTAATTGGATATTTGACCAATTTACGCTCCGATTCACCGATTTAGAGTCTAAGTGTTGGAAAATCATAACTTAGCGTGTTTCAGATATGAAATAGGTTTGGATTCGATCCGATCGTAATCGGATCGGCATCCAATAATTCGAACTTGGAATTATTCCGTATTTCGGACTTGCGAGCGGATTCTAATTGGATATTTGACCAATTTACGCTCCGATTCACCAATTTAGAGTCTAAGTGTTGGAAAATCATAACTTAGCTTGTTTCGGATATGAAATAGGTTTGGATTCGATCCGATCGTCATCGGATCGGCATCCGATAATTTGAAGTTGGAATTATTCCGTATTTCGGACTTGCGAGCGGGTTCTAATTGGATATTTGACCAATTTACGATTCGATTCACCGATTTAGAGTCTAAGTGTTGGAAAATCATAAGTTAGCGTGTTTCGGATATGAAATAGCTAGGTTTGGATTCGATCGGATCGTCATCGGATCGGCATCCGATAATTCAAACTTGGAATTATTCCATATTTTGGACTTGCGAGCAAATTCGAATTGGATATTTGACCAATTTACGCTCCGATTCACCGATTTAGAGTCTAAGTGTTGGAAAATCATAACTTAGCGTGTTTCGGATATGAAATAGGTTTGGATTCGATCCGATCGTCATCGGATCGGCATCCGATAATTCGAAGTTGGAATTATTCCGTATTTCGGACTTGCGAGCGGGTTCTAATTGGATATTTGACCAATTTATGCTCCGATTCACCGATTTAGAGTCTAAGTGTTGGAAAATCATAACTTAGCGTGTTTCGGATATGAAATAGGTTTGGATTCGATCCGATCGTCATCGGATCGGCATCAGATAATTCGAACTTGGAATTATTCCGTATTTCGGACTTGCGAGCGGGTTCTAATTGGATATTTGACCAATTTACGCTCCTATTCACCGATTTAGAGTCTAAGTGTTGGAAAATCATAAGTTAGCGTGTTTCGGATGTGATATAGGTTTGGATTCGATCCGATCGTCATTGGATCGGCATCCGATAATTCGAACTTGGAATTATTCTGTATTTCGGACTTGCAAGCGAGTTCAAATTGGATATTTGAAGAATTTACGCTCCGATTCACCGATTTAGAATCTAAGTGTTGGAAAATCATAAGTTAGCGTGTTTCGGATATGAAATAGGTTTGGATTCGATCCGATCGTCATCGGATCGGCATCCGATAATTCGAAGTTGGAATTATTCCGTATTTCGGACTTGCGAGCGGGTTCTAATTGGATATTTGACCAATTTACGATTCGATTCACCGATTTAGAGTCTAAGTGTTGGAAAATCATAAGTTAGCGTGTTTCAGATATGAAATAGCTAGGTTTGGATTCGATCGGATCGTCATCGGATCGGCATCCGATAATTCGAACTTGGAATTATTCCGTATTTTGGACTTGCGAGCAAATTCGAATTGGATATTTGACCAATTTACGCTCCGATTCACCGATTTAGGGTCTAAGTGTTGGAAAATCATAACTTAGCGTGTTTCGGATATGAAATAGGTTTGGATTCGATCCGATCGTCATCGGATCGGCATCCGATAATTCGAAGTTGGAATTATTCCGTATTTCGGACTTGCGAGCGGGTTCTAATTGGATATTTGACCAATTTACGCTCCGATTCACCGATTTAGAGTCTAAGTTTTGGAAAATCATAACTTAGCGTGTTTCAGATATGAAATAGGTTTGGATTCGATCCGATCGTCATCGGATCGACATCCGATAATTCGAAGTTGGAATTATTCCGTATTTCGGACTTGCGAGCGGGTTCTAATTGGATATTTGACCAATTTACGATTCGATTCACCGATTTAGTGTCTAAGTGTTGGAAAATCATAAGTTAGCGTGTTTCGGATAAGAAATAGCTAGGTTTGGATTCGATCGGATTGTCATTGGATCGGCATCCGATAATTCGAAATTGGAATTATTCCGTATTTTGGACTTGCGAGCAAATTCTAATTGGATATTTGACCAATTTACGCTCCGATTCACCGATTTAGAGTCTAAGTGTTGGAAAATCATAACTTAGCGTGTTTCGGATATGAAATAGGTTTGGATTCGATCCGATCGTTATCGGATCGGCATCCGATAATTCGAACTTGGAATTATTCCATATTTCGGACTTGCGAGCGGGTTCTAATTGGATATTTGAACAATTTACGATTCGATTCACCGATTTAGAGTCTAAGTGTTGGAAAATCATAAGTTAGCGTGTTTCGGATATTAAATAGCTAGGTTTGGATTCGATCGGATCGTCATCCGATAATTCGAACTTGGAATTATTCCGTATTTTGGACTTGCGAGCAAATTCGAATTGGATCTTTGACCAATTTACGCTCCGATTCACCGATTTAGAGTCTAAGTGTTGGAAAATCATAACTTAGCGTGTTTCGGATATGAAATAGGTTTGGATTCGATCCGATCGTCATCGGATCGGCATCCGATATTTCGAAGTTGGAATTATTCCGTATTTCGGACTTGCGAGCGGGTACTAATTGGATATTTGATCAATTTACGCTCCGATTCACCGATTTAGAGTCTATGTATTGGAAAATCATAAATTAGCGTGTTTCGGATATGAAATAGGTTTGGATTCGATCCGATCGTCATCGGATCGGCATCCGATAATTCGAACTTGGAATTATTCCATATTTCGGACTTGCGAGCGGGTTCTAATTGGATATTTGACCAATTTACGCTCCGATTCACTGATTTAGAGTCTAAGTGTTGGAAAATCATAGGTTAGCGTGTTTCGGATATGAAATAGGTTTGGATTCGATCCGATCGTCATCGGATCGGCATCCGATAATTCAAACTTGGAATTATTCTGTATTTCGGACTTGCAAGCGAGTTCTAATTGGATATTTGAAGAATTTACGCTCCGATTCACCGATTTAGAATCTAAGTGTTGGAAAATCATAAGTTAGCGTGTTTCGGATATGAAATAGGTTTGGATTCGATCCGATCGTCATCGGATCGGCATCCGATAATTCGAAGTTGGAATTATTCCGTATTTCGGACTTGCGAGCGGGTTCTTATTGGATATTTGACCAATTTACGATTCGATTCACCGATTTAGAGTCTAAGTGTTGGAAAATCATAAGTTAGCGTGTTTCGGATATGAAATAGCTCGGTTTGGATTCGATCGGATCGTCATCGGATCGGCATCCGATAATTCGAACTTGGAATTATTTCGTATTTTGGACTTGCAAGCAAATTCGAATTGGATATTTGACCAATTTACGCTCCGATTCACCGATTTAGAGTCTAAGTGTTGGAAAATCATAACTTAGCGTGTTTCGGATATGAAATAGGTTTGGATTCGATCCGATCGTCATCGGATCGGCATCCGATAATTCGAAGTTGGAATTATTCCGTATTTCGGACTTGCGAGCGGGTTCTAATTGGATATTTGACTAATTTACGCTCCGATTCACCGATTTAGAGTCTAAGTGTTGGAAAATCATAACTTAGCGTGTTTCGGATATGAAATAGGTTTGGATTCGATCCGATCGTCATCGGATCGGCATCCGATAATTCGAACTTGGAATTATTCCGTATTTCGGACTTGCGAGCGGGTTCTAATTGGATATTTGACCAATTTACGCTTCGATTCACCGATTTAGAGTCTAAGTGTTGGAAAATCATAAGTTAGCGTGTTTCAGATATGAAATAGGTTTGGATTCGATCCGATCGTCATCGGATCGGCATCCGATAATTCGAACTTGGAATTATTCGGTATTTCGGACTTGCAAGCGAGTTCTAATTGGATATTTGAAGAATTTACGCTCCGATTCACCGATTTAGAATCTAAGTGTTGGAAAATCATAAGTTAGCGTGTTTCGGATATGAAATAGGTTTGGATTCGATCCGATCGACATCGGATCGGCATCCGATAATTCGAAGTTGGAATTATTCCGTATTTCGGACTTGCGAGCGGATTCTAATTGGATATTTGACCAATTTACGATTCGATTCACCGATTTAGAGTCCAAGTGTTGGAAAATCATAAGTTAGCGTGTTTCGGATATGAAATAGCTAGGTTTGGATTCGATCGGATCGTCATCGGATCGGCATCCGATAATTCAAACTTGGAATTATTCCGTATTTTGGACTTGCGAGCAAATTCGAATTGGATATTTGACCAATTTACGCTCCGATTCACCGATTTAGAGTCTAAGTGTTGGAAAATCATAACTTAGCGTGTTTCGGATATGAAATAGGTTTGGATTCGATCCGATCGTCATCGGATCGGCATCCGATAATTCGAAGTTGGAATTATTCCGTATTTCGGACTTGCGAGCGGGTTCTAATTGGATATTTGACCAATTTATGCTTCGATTCACCGATTTAGAGTCTAAGTGTTGGAAAATCATAACTTAGCGTGTTTCGGATATGAAATAGTTTTGGATTCGATCCGATCGTCATCGGATCGGCATCCGATAATTCGAAGTTGGAATTATTCCGTATTTCGGACTTGCGAGCGGGTTCTAATTGGATTTTTGACCAATTTACGCTCCGTTTCACCGATTTATAGTCTAAGTGTTGGAAAATCATAACTTAGCGTGTTTCGGATATGAAATAGGTTTGGATTCGATCCGATCGTTATCGGATCGGCATCCGATAATTCGAACTTGGAATTATTCCGTATTTCGGACTTGCGAGCGGGTTCTAATTGGATATTTGACCAATTTACGCTCCGATTCACCGATTTAGAGTCTAAGTGTTGGATAATCATAACTTAGCGTGTTTCGGATATGAAATAGGTTTGGATTCGATCCGATCGTCATCGGATCGGCATCCGATAATTCGAACTTGGAATTATTCTGTATTTCGGACTTGCGAGCGGGTTCTAATTGGATATTTGACCAATTTACGCTCCGATTCACCGATTTAGAGTCTAAGTGTTGGAAAATCATAAGTTAGCGTGTTTCGGATATGAAATAGGTCTGGATTCGATCCGATCGTCATCGGATCGGCATCCAATAATTCGAACTTGGAATTATTCTATATTTTGGACTTGCAAGCGAGTTCTAATTGGATATTTGAAGAATTTACGCTCCGATTCACCGATTTAGAATCTAAGTGTTGGAAAATCATAAGTTAGCGTGTTTCGGATATGAAATAGGTTTGGATTCGAACCGATCGTCATCGGATCGGCATCCGATAATTCGAAGTTGGAATTATTCCATATTTCGGACTTGCTAGCGGGTTCTAATTGGATATTTGACCAATTTACGATTCGATTCACCGATTTAGAGTCTAAGTGTTGGAAAATCATAAGTTAGCGTGTTTCGGATATAAAATAGCTAGGTTTGGATTCGATCGGATCATCATCGGATCGGCATCCGATAATTCAAACTTGGAATTATTCCGTATTTTGGACTTGCGAGCAAATTCGAATTGGATATTTGACCAATTTACGCTCCGATTCACCGATTTAGAGTCTAAGTGTTGGAAAATCATAACTTAGCGTGTTTCGGATATGAAATAGGTTTGGATTCGATCCGATCGTCATCGGATCGGCATCCGATAATTCGAAGTTGGAATTATTCCGTATTTCGGACTTGCGAGCGGGTTCTAATTGGATATTTGACCAATTTACGCTCCGATTCACCGATTTAGAGTCTAAGTGTTGGAAAATCATAACTTAGCGTGTTTCGGATATGAAATAGGTTTGGATTCGATCCGATCGTCATCGGATCGGCATCCGATAATTCGAAGTTGGAATTATTCCGTATTTCGGACTTGGGAGCGGGTTCTAATTTGATATTTGGCCAATTTACGATTCGATTCACCGATTTAGTGTCTAAGTGTTGGAAAATCATAAGTTAGCGTGTTTTGGATATGAAATAGCTAGGTTTGGATTCGATCGGATCGTCATCGGATCGACATCCGATAATTCGAACTTGGAATTATTCCGTATTTTGGACTTGCGAGCAAATTCTAATTGGATATTTGACCAATTTACGCTCCGATTCACCGATTTTGAGTCTAAGTGTTGGAAAATCATAACTTAGCGTGTTTCGGATATGAAATAGGTTTGGATTCGATCCGATCGTCATCGTATCGGCATCCGATAATTCGAAGTTGGAATTATTCCGTATTTCGGACTTGCGAGCGGGTTCTAATTGGATATTTGACCAATTTACGCTACGATTCACCGATTTAGAGTCTAAGTATTGGAAAATCATAACTTAGCGTGTTTCGGATATGAAATAGGTTTGGATTCGATCTGATCATCATCGGATCGGCATCCGATAATTCGAACTTGGAATTATTCCGTATTTCGGACTTGCGAGCGGGTTCTAATTGGATATTTGACCAATTTACGATTCGATTCACCGATTTAGTGTCTAAGTGTTAGAAAATCATAAGTTAGCATGTTTCGGATATGAAATAGCTAGGTTGGGATTCAATCGGATCGTCATCGGATCGGCATCCGATAATTCGAACTTGGAATTATTCCGTATTTTGGACTTGCGAGCAAATTCTAATTGGATATTTGACCAATTTACGCTCCGATTCACCGATTTAGAGTCTAAGTGTTGGAAAATCATAACTTAGCGTGTTTCGGATATGAAATAGGTTTGGATTCGATCCGATCGTCATCGGATCAGCATCCGATATTTCGAACTTGGAATTATTCCGTATTTCGGACTTGCGAGCGGGTTCTAATTGGATATTTGACCAATTTACGATTCGATTCACCGATTTTGAGTCTAAGTGTTGGAAAATCATAAGTTAGCGTGTTTCGGATATGAAATAGCTAGGTTTGGATTCGATCGGATTGTCATCGGATCGGCATCCGATAATTCGAACTTGGAATTATTCTGTATTTTGGACTTGCGAGCAAATTCGAATTGGATATTTGACCAATTTACGCTCCGATTCACCGATTTAGAGTCTAAGTGTTAGAAAATCATAACTTAGCGTGTTTCGGATATGAAATAGGTTTGGATTCGATCCGATCGTCATCGGATCAGCATCCGATAATTCGAAGTTGGAATTATTCCGTATTTCCGACTTGCGAGCGGGTTCTAATTGGATATTTGACCAATTTACGCTCCGATTCACCGATTTAGAGTCTAAGTGTTGGAAAATTATAACTTAGCGTGTTTCGGATATGAAATAGGTTTGGATTCGATCCGATCGTCATTGGATCGGCATCCGATAATTCGAACTTGGAATTATTCCGTATTTTGGACTTGCGAGCAAATTCGAATTGGATATTTGACCAATTTACGCTCCGATTTACCGATTTAGAGTCTAAGTGTTGGAAAATCATAACTTAGCGTGTTTCGGATATGAAATAGGTTTGGATTCGATCCGATCGTCATCGGATCGGCATCCGATAATTCGAAGTTGGAATTATTCCGTATTTCGGACTTGCGAGCGGGTTCTAATTGGATACTTGACCAATTTACGCTTCGATTCACCGATTTAGAGTCTAAGTGTTGGAAAATCATAACTTAGCGTGTTTCGGATATAAATAGTTTTGGATTCGATCCGATCGTCATCGGATCGGCATCCGATAATTCGAAGTTGGAATTATTCCGTATTTCGGACTTGCGAGCGGGTTCTAATTGGATTTTTGACCAATTTACGCTCCGTTTCACCGATATATAGTCTAAGTGTTGGAAAATCATAACTTAGCGTGTTTCGGATATGAAATAGGTTTGGATTCGATCCGATCGTCATCGGATCGGCATCCGATAATTCGAACTTGGAATTATTCCGTATTTCGGACTTGCGAGCGGGTTCTAATTGGATATTTGACCAATTTACGCTCCGATTCACCGATTTAGAGTCTAAGTGTTGGATAATCATAACTTAGCGTGTTTCCGATATGAAATAGGTTTGGATTCGATCCGATCGTCATCGGATCGGCATCCGATAATTCGAACTTAGAATTATTCTGTATTTCGGACTTGCGTGTTTCGGATATGAAATAGGTATGGATTCGATCTGATCGTCATCGGATCGGCATCCAATAATTCGAACTTGGAATTATTCTATATTTTGGACTTGCAAGCGAGTTCTAATTGGATATTTGAAGAATTTACGCTCCGATTCACCGATTTAGAATCTAAGTGTTGGAAAATCATAAGTTAGCTTGTTTCGGATATGAAATAGGTTTGGATTCGAACCGATCGTCATCGGATCGACATCCGATAATTCGAAGTTGGAATTATTCCATATTTCAGACTTGCGAGCGGGTTCTAATCTGATATTTGACCAATTTACGATTCGATTCACCGATTTAGAGTCTAAGTGTTGGAAAATCATAAGTTAGCGTGTTTCGGATATAAAATAGCTAGGTTTGGATTCGATCGGATCGGCATCCGATAATTCGAACTTGGAATTATTCCGTATTTCGGACTTGCGAGCGGGTTCTAATTGGATATTTGACCAATTTACGATTCGATTCACCGATTTTGAGTCTAAGTGTTGGAAAATCATAAGTTAGCGTGTTTCGGATATGAAATAGCTAGGTTTGGATTCGATCGGATTGTCATTGGATCGGCATCCGATAATTCGAACTTGGAATTATTCTGTATTTTGGACTTGCGAGCAAATTCGAATTGGATATTTGACCAATTTACGCTCCGATTCACCGATTTAGAGTCTAAGTGTTAGAAAATCATAACTTAGCGTGTTTCGGATATGAAATAGGTTTGGATTCGATCCGATCGTCATCGGATCAGCATCCGATAATTCGAGGTTGGAATTATTCCGTATTTCCGACTTGCGAGCGGGTTCTAATTGGATATTTGACCAATTTACGCTCCGATTCACCGATTTAGAGTCTAAGTGTTGGAAAATTATAACTTAGCGTGTTTCGGATATGAAATAGGTTTGGATTCGATCCGATCGTCATTGGATCGGCATCCGATAATTCGAACTTGGAATTATTCCGTATTTCGGACTTGCGAGCGGGTTCTAATTGGATATTTAACCAATTTACGCTCCGATTCACCGATTTAAAGTCTATGTGGTAGAAAATCATAAGTTAGCGTGTTTCGGATATGAAATAGGTTTGGATTCGATCCGATCGTCATCGGATCGGCATCCGATAATTCGAACTTGGAATTATTCTGTATTTCGGACTTGCAAGCGAGTTCTAATTGGATATTTGAATAATTTACGCTCCGATTCACCGATTTAGAATCTAAGTGTTGGAAAATCATAAGTTAGCGTGTTTCGGATATGAAATAGGTTTGGATTCGATTCGATCGTCATCGGATCGCCATCCGATAATTCGAAGTTGGAATTATTCCGTATTTCGGTCTTGCGAGTTCTAATTGGATATTTGACCAATTTACGATTCGATTCACCGATTTAGAGTCTAAGTGTTGGAAAATCATAAGTTAGCGTGTTTCGGATATGAAATAGCTAGGTTTGGATTCGATAGGATCGTCATCGGATCAGCATCCGATAATTCGAACTTGGAATTATTCCGTATTTTGGACTTGCGAGCAAATTCGAATTGGATATTTGACCAATTTACGCTCTGATTCACCGATTTAGAGTCTAAGTGTTGGAAAATCATAACTTAGCGTGTTTCGGATATGAAATAGGTTTGGATTCGATCCGATCGTCATCGGATCGGCATCCGATAATTCGAAGTTGGAATTATTCCGTATTTCGGACTTGCGAGCTGGTTCTAATTGGATATTTGACCAATTTACGCTCCGATTCACCGATTTAGAGTCTAAGTGTTGGAAAATCATAACTTAGCGTGTTTCAGATATGAAATAGGTTTGGATTCGATCCGATCGTCATCGGATTGGCATCCAATAATTCGAACTTGGAATTATTCCGTATTTCGGACTTGCGAGCGGGTTCTAATTGGATATTTGACCAATTTACGCTCCGATTCACCGATTTAGAGTCTAAGTGTTGGAAAATCATAACTTAGCGTGTTTCGGATATGAAATAGGTTTGGATTCGATCCGATCGTCATCGGATCGGCATCCGATAATTCGAAGTTGGAATTATTCCGTATTTCGGACTTGCGAGCGGGTTCTAATTGGATATTTGACCAATTTACGATTCGATTCACAGATTTAGAGTCTAAGTGTTGGAAAATCATAAGTTACCGTGTTTCGGATATGAAATAGCTAGGTTTGGATTCGATCGGATCGTCATCGGATCGGCATCCGATAATTCGAACTTGGAATTATTCCGTATTTTGGACTTGCGAGCAAATTCGAATTGGATATTTGACCAATTTACGCTCCGATTCACCGATTTAGAGTCTAAGTGTTGGAAAATCATAACTTAGCGTGTTTCGGATATGAAATAGGTTTGGATTCGATCCGATCGTCATCGGATCGGCATCCGATAATTCGAAGTTGGAATTATTCCGTATTTCGGACTTGCGAGCGTGTTCTAATTGGATATTTGACCAATTTATGCTCCGATTCACCGATTTAGAGTCTAAGTGTTGGAAAATCATAACTTAGCGTGTTTCGGATATGAAATAGGTTTGGATTCGATCCGATCGTCATCGGATCGGCATCCGATAATTTGAACTTGGAATTATTCCGTATTTCGGACTTGCGAGCGGGTTTTAATTGGATATTTGACCAATTTACGCTCCTATTCACCGATTTAGAGTCTAAGTGTTGGAAAATCATAAGTTAGCGTGTTTCGGATGTGAAATAGGTTTGGATTCGATCCGATCGTCATCGGATCGGCATCCGATAATTCGAACTTGGAATTATTCTGTATTTCGGACTTGCAAGCGAGTTCTAATTGGATATTTGAAGAATTTACGCTCTGATTCACCGATTTAGAATCTAAGTGTTGGAAAATCATAAGTTAGCGTGTTTCGGATATGAAATAGGTTTGGATTCGATCCGATCGTCATCGGATCGGCATCCGATAATTCGAAGTTGGAATTATTCCGTATTTCGGACTTGCGAGCGGGTTCTAATTGGATATTTGACCAATTTACGATTCGATTCACCGATTTAGAGTCTAAGTGTTGGAAAATCATAAGTTAGCGTGTTTCAGATATGAAATAGCTAGGTTTGGATTCGATCGGATCGTCATCGGATCGGCATCCGATAATTCAAACTTGGAATTATTCCGTATTTTGGACTTGCGAGCAAATTCGAATTGGATATTTGACCAATTTACGCTCCGATTCACCGATTTAGGGTCTAAGTGTTGGAAAATCATAACTTAGCGTGTCTCGGATATGAAATAGGTTTGGATTCGATCCGATCGTCATCGGATCGGCATCCGATAATTCGAAGTTGGAATTATTCCGTATTTCGGACTTGCGAGCGGGTTCTAATTGGATATTTGACCAATTTACGCTCCGATTCACCGATTTAGAGTCTAAGTGTTGGAAAATCATAACTTAGCGTGTTTCAGATATGAAATAGGTTTGGATTCGATCCGATCGTCATCGGATCGGCATCTGATAATTCGAAGTTGGAATTATTCTGTATTTCGGACTTGCGAGCGGGTTCTAATTGGATATTTGACCAATTTACGATTCGATTCACCGATTTAGTGTCTAAGTGTTGGAAAATCATAAGTTAGCGTGTTTCGGATATGAAATAGCTAGGTTTGGATTCGATCGGATCGTCATTGGATCAGCATCCAATAATTCGAACTTGGAATTATTCCGTATTTTGGACTTGCGAGCAAATTCTAATTGGATATTTGACCAATTTACGCTCCGATTCACCGATTTAGAGTCTAAGTGTTGGAAAATCATAACTTAGCGTGTTTCGGATATGAAATAGGTTTGGATTCGATCCGATCGTCATCGGATCGGCATCCGATAATTCGAACTTGGAATTATTCCATATTTCGGACTTGCGAGCGGGTTCTAATTGGATATTTGACAAATTTACGATTCGATTCACCGATTTAGAGTCTAAGTGTTGGAAAATCATAAGTTAGCGTGTTTCGGATATGAAATAGCTAGGTTTGGATTCGATCGGATCGTCATCGGATCGGCATCCGATAATTCGAACTTGGAATTATTCCGTATTTTGGACTTGCGAGCAAATTCGAATTGGATCTTTGACCAATTTACGCTCTGATTCACCGATTTAGAGTCTAAGTGTTGGAAAATCATAACTTAGCGTGTTTCGGATATGAAATAGGTTTGGATTCGATCCTATCGTCATCGGATCGGCATCCGATAATTCGAAGTTGGAATTATTCTGTATTTCGGACTTGCGAGCGGGTTCTAATTGGATATTTGATCAATTTACGCTCCGATTCACCGATTTAGAGTCTAAGTGTTGGAAAATCATAAATTAGCGTGTTTCGGATATGAAATAGGTTTGGATTCGATCCGATCGTCATCGGATCGGCATCCGATAATTCGAACTTGGAATTATTCCGTATTTCGGACTTGCGAGCGGGTTCTAATTGGATATTTGACCAATTTACGCTCCGATTCACCGATTTAGAGTCTAAGTGTTGGAAAATCATAGGTTAGCGTGTTTCGGATATGAAATAGGTTTGGATTCGATCCGATCGTCATCGGATCGGCATCCGATAATTCGAACTTGGAATTATTCTGTATTTTGGACTTGCAAGCGAGTTCTAATTGGATATTTGATGAATTTACGCTCCGATTCACCGATTTAGAATCTAAGTGTTGGAAAATCATAAGTTAGCGTGTTTCGGATATGAAATAGGTTTGGATTCGATCCGATCGTCATCGGATCGACATCCGATAATTCGAAGTTGGAATTATTCCATATTTCGGACTTGCGAGCGGGTTCTTATTGGATATTTGACCAATTTACGATTCGATTCACCGATTTAGAGTCTAAGTGTTGGAAAATCATAAGTTAGCGTGTTTCGTATATGAAATAGCTCGGGTTGGATTCGATCGGATCGTCATCGGATCGGCATCCGATAATTCGAACTTGGAATTATTTTGTATTTTGGACTTGCGAGCAAATTCGAATTGGATATTTGACCAATTTACGCTCCGATTCACCGATTTAGAGTCTAAGTGTTGGAAAATCATAACTTAGCGTGTTTCGGATATGAAATAGGTTTGGATTCGATCCGATCGTCATCGGATCGGCATCCGATAATTCGAAGTTGGAATTATTCCGTATTTCGGACTTGCGAGCGGGTTCTAATTGGATATTTGACCAATTTACGCTCCGATTCATCGATTTAGAGTCTAAGTGTTGGAAAATCATAACATAGCGTGTTTCGGATATGAAATAGGTTAGGATTCGATCCGATCGTCATCGGATCGGCATCTGATAATTCGAACTTGGAATTATTCCGTATTTCGGACTTGCGAGCGGGTTCTAATTGGATATTTGACCAATTTACGCTTCGATTCACCGATTTAGAGTCTAAGTGTTGGAAAATCATAAGTTAGCGTGTTTCAGATATGAAATAGGTTTGGATTCGATCCGATCGTCATCGGATCGGCATCCGATAATTCGAACTTTGAATTATTCGGTATTTCGGACTTGCAAGCGAGTTCTAATTGGATATTTGAAGAATTTACGCTCCGATTCACCGATTTAGAATCTAAGTGTTGGAAAATCATAAGTTAGTGTGTTTCGGATATGAAATAGGTTTGGACTCGATCCGATCGTCATCTGATCGGCATCCGATAATTCGAAGTTGGAATTATTCCGTATTTCGGACTTGCGAGCGGGTTCTAATTGGATATTTGACCAATTTACGATTCGATTCACCGATTTAGAGTCCAAGTGTTGGAAAATCATAAGTTAGCGTGTTTCGGATATGAAATAGCTAGGTTTGGATTCGATCGGATCGTCATCGGATCGGCATCCGATAATTCAAACTTGGAATTATTCCGTATTTTGGACTTGCGAGCAAATTCGAATTGGATATTTGACCAATTTAAGCTCCGATTCACCGATTTAGAGTCTAAGTGTTGGAAAATCATAACTTAGCGTGTTTCGGATATGAAATAGGTTTGGATTCGATCCGATCGTCATCGGATCGGCATCCGATAATTCGAAGTTGGAATTATTCCGTATTTCGGACTTGCGAGAGGGTTCTAATTGGATATTTGACCAATTTACGCTCCGATTCACCGATTTAGAGTCTAAGTGTTGGAAAATCATAACTTAGCGTGTTTCGGATATGAAATAGTTTTGGATTCGATCCGATCGTCATCGGATCGGCATCCGATAATTCGAAGTTGGAATTATTCCGTATTTCGGACTTGCGAGCGGGTTCTAATTGGATATTTGACCAATTTACGCTCCGATTCAGCGATTTATAGTCTAACTGTTGGAAAATCATAACTTAGCGTGTTTCGGATATGAAATAGGTTTGGATTCGATCCGATCGTCATCGGATCGGCATCCGATAATTCGAACTTGGAATTATTCCGTATTTCGGACTTGCGAGCGGGTTCTAATTGGATATTTGACCAATTTACGCTCCGATTCACCAATTTAGAGTCTAAGTGTTGGATAATCATAACTTAGCGTGTTTCGGATATGAAATAGGTTTGGATTCGATCCAATCGTCATCGGATCGGCATCCGATAATTCGAACTTGGAATTATTCCGTATTTCGGACTTGCGAGCGGGTTCTAATTGGATATTTGACCAATTTACGCTCCGATTCACCGATTTAGAGTCTTAGTGTTGGAAAATCATAAGTTAGAGTGTTTCGGATATGAAATAGGTTTGGATTCGATCCGATCGTCATCGGATCGGCATCCAATAATTCAAACTTGGAATTATTCTATATTTTGGACTTGCAAGCGAGTTCTAATTGGATATTTGAAGAATTTACGCTCCGATTCACCGATTTAGAATCTAAGTGTTGGAAAATCATAAGTTAGCGTGTTTCGGATATGAAATAGGTTTGGATTCGATCCGATCGTCATCGGATCGGCATCCGATAATTCAAAGTTGGAATTATTCCGTATTTCGGACTTGCGAGCGGGTTCTAATTGGATATTTGACCAATTTACGATTCGATTCACCGATTTAGAGTCTAAGTGTTGGAAAATCATAAGTTAGCGTGTTTCGGATATAAAATAGCTAGGTTTGGATTCGATCGGATCGTCATCGGATCGGCATCCAATAATTCGAACTTGGAATTATTCTGTATTTTGGACTTGCGAGCAAATTCGAATTGGATATTTGACCAATTTACGCTCCGATTCACCGATTTAGAGTCTAAGTGTTGGAAAATCATAACTTAGCGTGTTTCGGATATGAAATAGGTTTGGATTCGATCCGATCGTCATCGGATCGGCATCCGATAATTCGAAGTTGGAATTATTCCGTATTTCGGACTTGCGAGCGGGTTCTAATTGGATATTTGACCAATTTACGCTCCGATTCACCGATTTAGAGTCTAAGTGTTGGAAAATCATAACTTAGCGTGTTTCGGATATGAAATAGGTTTGGATTCGATCCGATCGTCATCGGATCGGCATCCGATAATTCGAAGTTGGAATTATTCCGTATTTCGGACTTGCGAGCGGGTTCTAATTGGATATTTGACCAATTTACGATTCGATTCACCGATTTAGTGTCTAAGTGTTGGAAAATCATAAGTTAGCGTGTTTTGGATATGAAATAGCTAGGTTTGGATTCGATCGGATCGTCATCGGATCGACATCCGATAATTCGAACTTGGAATTATTCCGTATTTTGGACTTGCGAGCAAATTCTAATTGGATATTTGACCAATTTACGCTCCGATTCACCGATTTAGAGTCTAAGTGTTGGAAAATCATAACTTAGCGTGTTTCAGATATGAAATAGGTTTGGATTCGATCCGATCGTCATCGGATCGGCATCCAATAATTCGAAGTTGGAATTATTCCGTATTTCGGACTTGCGAGCGGGTTCTAATTGGATATTTGACCAATTTACGCTCCGATTCACCGATTTAGAGTCTAAGTGTTGGAAAATCATAACTTAGCGTGTTTCGGATTTGAAATAGGTTTGGATTCGATCCGATCGTCATCGGATCGGCATCCGATAATTCGAACTTGGAATTATTCCGTATTTCGGACTTGCGAGCGGGTTCTAATTGGATATTTGACCAATTTACGCTCCGATTCACCGATTTAGAGTCTAAGTGTTGGAAAATCATAAGTTAGCGTGTTTCGGATATGAAATAGGTTTGGATTCATCGTCATCGGATCGGAATCCGATAATTCGAACTTGGAATTATTCTGTATTTCGGACTTGCAAGCGAGTTCAAATTGGATATTTGAATAATTTACGCTCCGATTCACCGATTTAGAATCTAAGTGTTGGAAAATCATAAGTTAGCGTGTTTCGGATATGAAATAGGTTTGGATTGGATTCGATCGTCATCGGATCGCCATCCGATAATTCGAAGTTGGAATTATTCCGTATTTCGGTCTTGCGAGCGGGTTCTAATTGGATATTTGACCAATTTACGATTCGATTCACCGATTTAGAGTCTAAGTGTTGGAAAATCATAAGTTAGCGTGTTTCGGATATGAAATAGCTAGGTTTGGATTCGATCGGATCGTCATCGGATCGGCATCCGATAATTCAAACTTGGAATTATTCTGTATTTTGGACTTGCGAGCAAATTCGAATTGGATATTTTACCAATTTACGCTCCGATTCACCGATTTAGAGTATTAGTGTTGGAAAATCATAACTTAGCGTGTTTCGGATATGAAATAGGTTTGGATTCGATCCGATCGTCATCGGATCGGCATCCGATAATTCGAACTTGGAATTATTCCGTATTTCGGACTTGCGAGCGGGTTCTAATTGGATATTTGACCAATTTACGATTCGATTCACCGATTTTGAGTCTAAGTGTTGGAAAATCATAAGTTAGCGTGTTTCGGATATGAAATAGCTAGGTTTGGATTCGATCGGATCGTCATCGGATCGGCATCCGATAATTCAAACTTGGAATTATTCTGTATTTTGGACTTGCGAGCAAATTCGAATTGGATATTTGACCAATTTACGCTCCGATTCACCGATTTAGAGTCTAAGTGTTGGAAAATCATAACTTAGCGTGTTTCGGATATGAAATAGGTTTGGATTCGATCCGATCGGCATCGGATCGGCATCCGATAATTCGAAGTTGGAATTATTCCGTATTTCGGACTTGCGAGCGGGTTCTAATTGGATATTTGACCAATTTACGCTCCGATTCACCGATTTATAGTCTAAGTGTTGGAAAATCATAACTTAGCGTGTTTCGGATATGAAATAGGTTTGGATTCGATCCGATCGTCATCGGATCGGCATCCGATAATTCGAACTTGGAATTATTCCGTATTTCGGACTTGCGAGCGGGTTCTAATTGGATATTTGACCAATTTACGCTCCGATTCACCAATTTAGAGTCTAAGTGTTGGATAATCATAACTTAGCGTGTTTCGGATATGAAATAGGTTTGGATTCGATCTGATCGTCATCGGATCGGCATCCGATAATTCGAACTTGGAATTATTCCGTATTTCGGACTTGCGAGCGGGTTCTAATTGGATATTTGACCAATTTACGCTCCGATTCACCGATTTAGAGTCTAAGTGTTGGAAAATCATAAGTTAGCGTGTTTCGGATATGAAATAGGTTTGGATTCGATCCGATCGTCATCGGATCGGCATCCGATAATTCAAAGTTGGAATTATTCCGTATTTCGGACTTGCGAGCGGGTTCTAATTTAGAGTCTAAGTGTTGGAAAATCATAAGTTAGCGTGTTTCGGATATAAAATAGCTAGGTTTGGATTCGATCGGATCGTCATCGGATCGGCATCCGATAATTCGAACTTGGAATTATTCTGTATTTTGGACTTGCGAGCAAATTCGAATTGGATATTTGACCAATTTACGCTCCGATTCACCGATTTAGAGTCTAAGTGTTGGAAAATCATAACTTAGCGTGTTTCGGATATGAAATAGGTTTGGATTCGATCCGATCGTCATGGGATCGGCATCCGATAATTCGAAGTTGGAATTATTCCGTATTTCGGACTTGCGAGCGGGTTCTAATTGGATATTTGACCAATTTACGCTCCGATTCACCGATTTAGAGTCTAAGTGTTGGAAAATCATAACTTAGCGTGTTTCGGATATGAAATAGGTTTGGATTCGATCCGATCGTCATCGGATCGGCATCCGATAATTCGAAGTTGGAATTATTCCGTATTTCGGACTTGCGAGCGGGTTCTAATTGGATATTTGACCAATTTACGATTCGATTCACCGATTTAGTGTCTAAGTGTTGGAAAATCATAAGTTAGCGTGTTTTGGATATGAAATAGCTAGGTTTGGATTCGATCGGATCGTCATCGGATCGACATCCGATAATTCGAACTTGGAATTATTCCGTATTTTGGACTTGCGAGTAAATTCTAATTGGATATTTGACCAATTTACGCTCCGATTCACCGATTTTGAGCCTAAGTGTTGGAAAATCATAACTTAGCGTGTTTCGGATATAAAATAGGTTTGGATTCGATCCGATCGTCATCGGATCGGCATCCGATAATTCGAAGTTGGAATTATTCCGTATTTCGGACTTGCGAGCGGGTTTTAATTGGATATTTGACCAATTTACGCTCCGATTCACCGATTTAGAGTCTAAGTGTTGGAAAATCATAACTTAGCGTGTTTCGGATATGAAATAGGTTTGGATTCGATCCGATCGTCATCGGATCGGCATCCGATAATTCGAACTTGGAATTATTCCATATTTCGGACTTGCGAGCGGTTTCTAATTGGATATTTGACCAATTTACGATTCGATTCACCGATTTAGTGTCTAAGTGTTAGAAAATCATAAGTTAGCGTGTTTCGGATATGAAATAGCTAGGTTGGGATTCAATCGGATCGTCATCGGATCGGCATCCGATAATTCAAACTTGGAATTATTCCGTATTTTGGACTTGCGAGCAAATTCTAATTGGATATTTTACCAATTTACGCTCCGATTCACCGATTTAGAGTATTAGTGTTGGAAAATCATAACTTAGCGTGTTTCGGATATGAAATAGGTTTGGATTCGATCCGATCGTCATCGGATCGGCATCCGATAATTCGAACTTGGAATTATTCCGTATTTCGGACTTGCGAGCGGGTTCTAATTGGATATTTGACCAATTTACGATTCGATTCACCGATTTTGAGTCTAAGTGTTGGAAAATCATAAGTTAGCGTGTTTCGGATATGAAATAGCTAGGTTTGGATTCGATCGGATCGTCATCGGATCGGCATCCGATAATTCAAACTTGGAATTATTCTGTATTTTGGACTTGCGAGCAAATTCGAATTGGATATTTGACCAATTTACGCTCCGATTCACCGATTTAGAGTCTAAGTGTTGGAAAATCATAACTTAGCGTGTTTCGGATATGAAATAGGTTTGGATTCGATCCGATCGTCATCGGATCGGCATCCGATAATTCGTAGTTGGAATTATTCCGTATTTCGGACTTGCGAGCGGGTTCTAATTGGATATTTGAGCAATTTACGCTCCGATTCACCGATTTAGAGTCTAAGTGTTGGAAAATCATAACATAGCGTGTTTCGGATATGAAATAGGTTTGGATTCGATCCGATCGTCATCGGATCGGCATCCGATAATTCGAACTTGGAATTATTCCGTATTTCGGACTTGTGAGCGGGTTCTAATTGGATATTTGACCAATTTACGCTCCGATTCACCGATTTAGAGTCTAAGTGTTGGAAAATCATAAGTTAGTGTGTTTCGGATATGAAATAGGTTTGGATTCGATCCGATCGTCATCGGATCGGCATCCGATAATTCGAACTTGGAATTATTCTGTATTTCGGACTTGCAAGCGAGTTCTAATTGGATATTTGAATAATTTACGCTCCGATTCACCGATTTAGAATCTAAGTGTTGGAAAATCATAAGTTAGCGTGTTTCGGATATGAAATAGGTTTGGATTCGATTCGATCGTCATCGGATCGCCATCCGATAATTCGAAGTTGGAATTATTCCGTATTTCGGTCTTGCGAGCGGGTTCTAATTGGATATTTGACCAATTTACGATTCGATTCACCGATTTAGAGTCTAAGTGTTGGAAAATCATAAGTTAGCATGTTTCGGATATGAAATAGCTAGGTTTGGATTCGATCGGATCGTCATCGGATCGGCATCTGATAATTCGAACTTGGAATTATTCCGTATTTTGGACTTGCGAGCAAATTCGAATTGGATATTTGACCAATTTACGCTCCGATTCACCGATTTAGAGTCTAAGTGTTGGAAAATCATAACTTAGCGTGTTTCGGATATGAAATAGGTTTGGATTCGATCCGATCGTCATCGGATCGGCATCCGATAATTCGAAGTTGGAATTATTCCGTATTTCGGACTTGCGAGCGGGTTCTAATTGGATATTTGACCAATTTACGCTCCGATTCACCGATTTAGATTCTAAGTGTTGGAAAATCATAACTTAGCGTGTTTCAGATATGAAATAGGTTTGGATTCGATCCGATCATCATCGGATCGGCATCCAATAATTCGAACTTGGAATTATTCCGTATTTCGGACTTGCGAGCGGGTTCTAATTGGATATTTGACCAATTTACGCTCCGATTCACCGATTTAGAGTCTAAGTGTTGGAAAATCATAACTTAGCGTGTTTCGGATATGAAATAGGTTTGGATTCGATCCGATCGTCATCGGATCGGCATCCGATAATTCGAAGTTGGAATTATTCCGTATTTCGGACTTGCGAGCGGGTTCTAATTGGATATTTGACCAATTTACGATTCGATTCACCGATTTAGAGTCTAAGTGTTGGAAAATCATAAGTTAGCGTGTTTCGGATATGAAATAGCTAGGTTTGGATTCGATCGGATCGTCAACGGATCAGCATCCGATAATTCAAACTTGGAATTATTCCGTATTTTGGACTTGCGAGCAAATTCGAATTGGATATTTGACAAATTTACGCTCCGATTCACCGATTTAGAGTCTAAGTGTTGGAAAATCATAACTTAGCGTGTTTCGGATATGAAATAGGTTTGGATTCGATCCGATCGTCATCGGATCGGCATCCGATAATTCGAAGTTGGAATTATTCCGTATTTCGGACTTGCGAGCAGGTTCTAATTGGATATTTGACCAATTTATGCTCCGATTCACCGATTTAGAGTCTAAGTGTTGGAAAATTATAACTTAGCGTATTTCGGATATGAAATAGGTTTGGATTCGATCCGATCGTCATCGGATCGGCATCCGATAATTCGAAGTTGGAATTATTCCGTATTTCGGACTTGCAAGCGGGTTCTAATTGGATATTTGACCAATTTACGCTCCGATTCACCGATTTAGAGTCTAAGTGTTGGAAAATCATAACTTAGCGTGTTTCAGATATGAAATAGGTTTGGATTCGATCCGATCGTCATCGGATCGGCATCCGATAATTCGAAGTTGGAATTATTCCGTATTTCGGACTTGCGAGCGGGTTCTAATTAGATATTTGACCAATTTACGATTCGATTCACCTATTTAGTGTCTAAGTGTTGGAAAACCATAAGTTAGCGTGTTTCGGATATGAAATAGCTAGGTTTGGATTCGATCGGATCGTCATTGGACTTGCGAATTATTCCGTATTTTGGACTTGCGAGCAAATTCTAATTGGATATTTGACCAAGTTACGCTCCGATTCACCGATTTAGAGTCTAAGTGTTGGAAAATCATAACTTAGCGTGTTTCGGATATGAAATAGGTTTGGATTCGATCCGATCGTCATCGGATCGGCATCCGATAATTCGAACTTGGAATTATTCCATATTTCGGACTTGCGAGCGGATTCTAATTGGATATTTGACCAATTTACGATTCGATTCACCGATTTAGAGTCCAAGTGTTGGAAAATCATAAGTTAGCGTGTTTCGGATATGAAATAGCTAGGTTTGGATTCGATCGGATCGTCATCGGATCGGCATCCGATAATTCGAACTTGGAATTATTCCGTATTTTGGACTTGCGAGCAAATTCGAATTGGATCTTTGACCAATTTACGCTCCGATTCACCGATTTAGAGTCTAAGTGTTGGAAAATCATAACTTAGCGTGTTTCGGATATGAAATAGGTTTGGATTCGATCTGATCGTCATCGGATCGGCATCCGATAATTCGAAGTTGGAATTATTCCGTATTTCGGACTTGCGAGCGGGTTCTAATTGAATATTTGATCAAGTTACGCTCCGATTCACCGATTTAGAGTCTAAGTGTTGGAAAATCATAAATTAGCGTGTTTCGGATATGAAATAGGTTTGGATTCGATCCGATCGTCATCGGATCGGCATCCGATAATTCGAACTTGGAATTATTCCGTATTTCGGACTTGGGAGCGGGTTCTAATTGGATATTTGACCAATTTACGCTCCGATTCACCGATTTAGAGTCTAAGTGTTGGAAAATCATAGGTTAGCGTGTTTCGGATATGAAATAGGTTTGGATTCGATCCGATCGTCATCGGATCGGCATCCGATAATTCGAACTTGGAATTATTCTGTATTTCGGACTTGCAAGCGAGTTCTAATTGGATATTTGAAGAATTTACGCTCCGATTCACCGATTTAGAATCTAAGTGTTGGAAAATCATAAGTTAGCGTGTTTCGGATATGAAATAGGTTTGGATTCGATCCGATCGTCATCGGATCGGCATCCGATAATTCGAAGTTGGAATTATTCCGTATTTCAGACTTGCGAGCGGGTTCTTATTGGATATTTGACCAATTTACGATTCGATTCACCGATTTAGAGTCTAAGTGTTGGAAAATCATAAGTTAGCGTGTTTCGGATATGAAATAGCTCGGTTTGGATTCGATCGGATCGTCATCGGATCGGCATCCGATAATTCGAACTTGGAATTATTTCGTATTTTAGACTTGCGAGCAAATTCGAATTGGATATTTGACCAATTTACGCTCCGATTCACCGATTTAGAGTCTAAGTGTTGGAAAATCATAACTTAGCGTGTTTCGGATATGAAATAGGTTTGGATTCAATCCGATCGTCATCGGATCGGCATCCGATAATTCGAAGTTGGAATTATTCCGTATTTCGGACTTGCGAGCGGGTTCTCATTGGATATTTGACCAATTTACGCTCCGATTCACCGAGTTAGAGTCTAAGTGTTGGAAAATCATAACTTAGCGTGTTTCGGATATGAAATAGGTTTGGATTCGATCCGATCGTCATCGGATCGGCATCCGATAATTCGAACTTGGAATTATTCCGTATTTCGGACTTGCGAGCGGGTTCTAATTGGATATTTGACCAATTTACGCTTCGATTAACCGATTTAGAGTCTAAGTGTTGGAAAATCATAAGTTAGCGTGTTTCAGATATGAAATAGGTTTGGATTCGATCCGATCGTCATCGGATCGGCATCCGATAATTCGAACTTGGAATTATTCGGTATTTCGGACTTGCAAGCGAGTTCTAATTGGATATTTGAAGAATTTACGCTCCGATTCACCGATTTAGAATCTAAGTGTTGGAAAATCATAAGTTAGCGTGTTTCGGATATGAAATAGGTTTGGATTCGATCCGATCGTCATCGGATCGGCATCCGATAATTCGAAGTTGGAATTATTCCGTATTTCGGACTTGCGAGCGGGTTCTAATTGGATATTTGACCAATTTACGATTCGATTCACCGATTTAGAGTCCAAGTGTTGGAAAATCAGAAGTTAGCGTGTTTCGGATATAAAATAGCTAGGTTTGGATTCGATCAGATCGTCATCGGATCGGCATCCGATAATTCAAACTTGGAATTATTCCGTATTTTGGACTTGCGAGCAAATTCGAATTGGATATTTGACCAATTTACGCTCCGATTCACCGATTTAGAGTCTAAGTGTTGGAAAATCATAACTTAGCGTGTTTCGGATATGAAATAGGTTTGGATTCGATCCGATCGTCATCGGATCGGCATCCGATAATTCGAAGTTGGAATTATTCCGTATTTCGGACTTGCGAGCGGGTTCTAATTGAATATTTGACCAATTTACGCTCCGATTCACCGATTTAGAGTCTATGTGTTGGAAAATCATAACGTAGCGTGTTTCGGATATGAAATAGTTTTGGATTCGATCCGATTGTCATCGGATCGGCATCCGATAATTCGAAGTTGGAATTATTCCGTATTTCGGACTTGCGAGCGGGTTCTAATTGGATATTTGACCAATTTACGCTCCGATTCACCGATTTAGAGTCTAAATGTTGGAAAATCATAAGTTAGCGTGTTTCGGATATGAAATAGGTTTGGATTCGATCCGATCGTCATCGGATCGGCATCCGATAATTTGAACTTGGAATTATTCTGTATTTCGGACTTGCAAGCGAGTTCTAATTGGATATTTGAAGAATTTACGCTCCGATTCACCGATTTAGAATCTAAGTGTTGGAAAATCATAAGTTAGCGTGTTTCGGATATGAAATAGGTTTGGATTCGATCCGATCGTCATCGGATCGGCATCCGATAATTTGAAGTTGGAATTATTCCGTATTTCGGACTTGCGAGCGGGTTCTAATTGGATATTTGACCAATTTACGATTCGATTCATCGATTTAGAGTCTAAGTGTTGGAAAATCATAATTTAGCGTGTTTCGGATATGAAATAGCTAGGTTTGGATTCGTTCGGATCGTCATCGGATCGGCATCCGATAATTCGAACTTGAAATTATTCTGTATTTTGGACTTGCGAGCAAATTCGAATTGGATATTTGACCAATTTACGCTCCGATTCACCGATTTAGAGTCTAAGTGTTGGAAAATCATAACTTAGCGTGTTTTGGATATGAAATAGGTTTGGATTCGATCCGATCGTCATCGGATCGGCATCCGATAATTCGAAGTTGGAATTATTCCGTATTTCGGACTTGCGAGCGGGTTCTAATTGGATATTTGACCAATTTACGCTCCGATTCACCGATTTAGAGTCTAAGTGTTGGAAAATCATAACTTAGCGTGTTTCGGATATGAAATAGGTTTGGATTCGATCCGATCGTCATCGGATCGGCATCCGATAATTCGAACTTGGAATTATTCCGTATTTCAGACTTGCGAGCGGGTTCTAATTGGATATTTGACCAATTTACGCTCCGATTCACCGATTTAGAGTCTAAGTGTTGGAAAATCATAAGTTAGCGTGTTTCGGATATGAAATAGGTTTGGATTCGATCCGATCGTCATCGGATCGGCATCCGATAATTCGAACTTGGAATTATTCTGTATTTCGGACTTGCAAGCGAGTTCTAATTGGATATTTGAAGAATTTACGCTCCGATTCCCCGATTTAGAATCTAAGTGTTGGAAAATCATAAGTTAGCGTGTTTCGGATATGAAATAGGTTTGGATTCGATCCGATCGTATTTCGGACTTGCGAGCGGGTTCTAATTGGATATTTGACCAATTTACGATTCGATTCACCGATTCGAAGTTGGAATTATTCCGTATTTCGGACTTGCGAGCGGGTTCTAATTGGATATTTGACCAATTTACGATTCGATTTACCGATTTAGAGTCTAAGTGTTGGAAAATCATAAGTTAGCGTGTTTCGGATATGAAATAGCTAGGTTTGGATTCGATCGGATCGTCATCGGATCGGCATCCGATAATTCGAACTTGGAATTATTCCGTATTTTGGACTTGCGAGCAAATTCGAATTGGATATTTGACCAATTTACGCTCCGATTCACCGATTTAGAGTCTAAGTGTTGGAAAATCATAACTTAGCGTGTTTCGGATATGAAATAGGTTTGGATTCGATCCGATCGTCATCGGATCGGCATCCGATAATTCGAACATGGAATTATTCCGTATTTCGGACTTGCGAGCGGGTTCTAATTGGATATTTGACCAATTTACGCTCCGATTCACCGATTTAGAGTCTAAGTGTTGGAAAATCATAAGTTAGCGTGTTTCGGATATGAAATAGGTTTGGATTCGATCCGATCGTCATCGGATCGGCATCCGATAATTCGAACTTGGAATTATTCTGTATTTCGGACTTGCAAGCGAGTTCTAATTGGATATTTGAAGAATTTACGCTCCGATTCACCGATTTAGAATCTAAGTGTTGGAAAATCATAAGTTAGCGTGTTTCGGATATGAAATAGGTTTGGATTCGATCCGATCGTTAGGGGTGTACAGGATCCAAACCAAACCGACCGAACCGACCGAACCAAACCAAACCGACCGAATTTGATCAGTTTCGACACACTCAACGGATCGGATTGGATCAGGATTTCTCAAAACCGATATGATTGGATTGGTTATCGGATTTATCAATTAAAAACCGACCTAAACCGAACCGAACCGGACTCCAGTTTATAATTTACTAATTTAGTGGTAATTGCTATGAACTTTTGTTTAATTGTTAAAACTGTACTTTGTAGTTTTTAATATTTAATGGATATGAATATTTTTGACATAATGGTATTGTTGTTGATAACTTGGTATTTTGGTAAGTAATGTAGTATCATTTTATAATTTTAAAAATAACCATTTTAAAGTTGAAACTAGGTCCAAATAAAATAAAATAAAAACAAGTAAGCATATGGGCCAAAGCCCAAACCGACCGTCCAATCCAATCCAAACCGACTTTAATTGGATTGGATTGGATTCCAGTCTCAATCGGTTTGGATCGGATTGCAAAATCTCAAAACCGACCTAGGTTGGATCGGTTTGGGTTTTGCCTAAATAGGTCGGTTTCGAACCGATGCACACCCCTACCGATCGTCATCGGATCGGCATCCGATAATTCGAAGTTGGAATTATTCCGTATTTCGGACTTGCGAGCGGGTTCTAATTGGATATTTGACCAATTTACGATTCGATTCACCGATTTAGAGTCTAAGTGTTGGAAAATCATAAGTTAGCGTGTTTCGGATATGAAATAGCTAGGTTTGGATTCGATCGGATCGTCATCGGATCGGCATCCGATAATTCGAACTTGGAATTATTCCGTATTTTGGACTTGCGAGCAAATTCGAATTGGATATTTGACCAATTTACGCTCCGATTCACCGATTTAGAGTCTAAGTGTTGGAAAATCATAACTTAGCGTGTTTCGGATATGAAATAGGTTTGGATTCGATCCGATCGTCATCGGATCGGCATCCGATAATTCGAAGTTGGAATTATTCCGTATTTCGGACTTGCTAGCGGGTTCTAATTGGATATTTGACCAATTTACGCTCCGATTCACCGATTTAGAGTCTAAGTGTTGGAAAATCATAAGTTAGCGTGTTTCGGATATGAAATAGGTTTGGATTCGATCCGATCGTCATCGGATCGGCATCCGATAATTCGAACTTGGAATTATTCCGTATTTCGGACTTGCGAGCGGGTTCTAATTGGATATTTGACCAATTTACGCTCCGATTCACCGATTTAGAGTCTAAGTGTTGGAAAATCATAAGTTAGCATGTTTCGGATATGAAATAGGTTTGGATTCGATCCGATCGTCATCGGATCGGCATCCGATAATTCGAACTTGGAATTATTCTGTATTTCGAACTTGCAAGCGACTTCTAATTGGATATTTGAAGAATTTACGCTCCGATTCACCGATTTAGAATCTAAGTGTTTGAAAATCATAAGTTAGCGTGTTTCGGATATGAAATAGGTTTGGATTAGATCTGATCCGTATCGGATCGGCATCCGATAATTCGAACTTGGAATTATTCTGTATTTCGGACTTGCGAGCGGGTTCTAATTGGATATTTGAAGAATTTACGCTTCGATTCACCGATTTAGAATCTAAGTGTTGGAAAATCATAAGTGTGATAATATGATCTAAACTCAAATTAGTAAGATTCATATTTTTTACTAATATTATAAAGATTAGTAAGTACCTGATCATGAGCCACCGCTAGACCGGCTTATGAAGTCATTAAGCCGACGCTCTAGTTCCCTGCGAGCTTCTCTTTCCTCATCGAGGGCCTTCTTCTCCGCCTCAACCCTCTGCTCGAGGGCCTGCCTCTGCTCTCGCTCCGCGTCTAGCGCAGACTGCAGCTGAGTGATAGCACCGGTCTGGGTATCCCGTGCCCTCGAGCGCATACCCTCTCGTCCAAAGTAGGAGGAGGGCGTGACTCCAAGGCCCGTACAGAGGACACGGTCGTGCGTGGCAGGTCTCAGCACAGTATCCATCGCTGAGTCGACAGATACTGAGCTGGAGGAGGAGCCGGCCTCGCCCGACGGGGTCACCAGAAGTCGCATCCTCTCCTATATAAAAACAACCAATGATATTCAATGATATTTTATGACATATGTATAAGAATATATTAACAGTAATTTAATTACTTACCACTTGCGAGGCAACCCTGTCGTCCAGAAATGCCCCATCGATACGCCGCCTCCTAGAGGCCTCAAAAAGGTCAATCCTATTAGGCTCGTGGCCCAAGGACTTTGTCTGTTGGACATATAAAATAAATAGATAAGTTAATATAATATGTATAGAGCTTTAAATAATAACAATGTTTGTATCATTTACCAGCTGCTGGGCAAGCTGGGGCATGGAGGTCCTCCCCTTCACTGGAGCAGGTGTCGTCGAGGCACTTCTATTCTGCTTGCCTATAGCAGATTTATTCTGTGCAATCGATTAAATTTTGAAACATCAATACAAATTTTTAGTATAACATTAAAACAAGTACGAATCAACAAAATTATAATTATACCTGAAAGCTAGGGGTGGCCCAGTGAGCGACTAAAAACTGTAGAATGTGTAGCGGTGGCGCGTCTCTAGTCCCGGCCACAGCCTGTACCTCCTCAGCCGGCTGGCCGACCAAGTAACCGTAGAGCTGGTAGAGATCGTGACGGTAATCCCTGTACCGCTCACCCATCGTCTTCCACAAGTCCTCCCGATGGGTGTCGGTTTTCATGTTCTCCCATTTAAATTTCTCCTGTAAAATCAATTTAGAAACAAGTCATTTTATCAAATCAAATTATAAAGAAGTACGATATTATTCTAAAATGCTTTAATGAAACTAACGTACCAAAAACTGCTGATACATCCTCTCCTTATAGGATGCATCAATGTTCTTCCACCCCCTTAACCCCATAATCGGGGCATTCCTCTCCTCCCGTACTATCATACCGACCCACGTGGCGGCGTCAAAAGCGTGCTCGCCCACAAAGGTCCTGCCGCTCCACTGTAGGGACAGCGGCTCACGTAAGGCCGACAAGAACCGGGCCGTTGTCACGCCCCGCTCGCCTACGTGCCTGGTCGACCCTGCAAATAAAATATACATCAGTACTGAAGAAGTATTTACAACATGTATAAAACTTTAGATCTAAACATTACCTGTGGGCGTAGACGCTGTAGCCGAGTGCTGAGCACTGCTCGAAGCTCCGGAGGCTGCGACCACAGCAGGAGCTGGTGTGGAGAGAGGAACAACACTACCAGATCCGGACGGCTCAGCCTCGGACCCGGGGGTGGTAGCCGGAGTGCTCCGAGCTACCCCACCCCTGCCTCTGCCTCTACGAACATATGACCGTGATGCCATCTGAAACAATTTAATTTACATATGAAACAGTAAGATTTACATATGAAACAATATGAAACAGTTTGATTTACATATGAAACAGTATGATTTACATATGAAACAATATGAAACAATATGAACCCGCTCGCAATATGAAACAATATGAAACCGCTCGCAAGTCCGAAATACGGATTAATTCCAACTTCAAATTATCGGATGCCGATCCGATGACGATCGGATCGAATCCAAACCTATTTCATATCCGAAACACGCTAAGTTATGATTTTCCAACACTTAGACTCTAAATCGGTGAATCGGAGCGTAAATTGGTCAAATATCCAATTAGAACCCGCTCACAAGTCCGAAATACGGAATAATTCCAACTTCGAATTATCGGATGCCGATCCGATGACGATCCGATCGAATCCAAACCTATTTCATATCCGAAACACGCTAAGTTATAATTATCCAACACTTAGACTCTAAATCGGTGAATCGGAGCGTGAATTGGTCAAATATCCAATTAGAACCCGCTCGCAAGTCCGAAATACGGAATAATTCCAAGTTCGAATTATCGGATGCCGATCCGATGATGATCGGATCGAATCCAAACCTATTTCATATCCGAAACACGCTAACTTATGATTTTCCAACTCTTAGACTCTAAATCGGTGAATCGGAGCGTAAATTGGTCAAATATCCAATTAGAACCCGCTCGCAAGTCCGAAATACGGAATAATTCCAACTTCGAATTATCGGATGCCGATCCGATGACGATCGGATCGAATCCAAACCTATTTCATATCCGAAACACGCTAAGTTATGATTTTCCAACACTTAGACTCTAAATCGGTGAATCGGAGCGTAAATTGGTCAAATATCCAATTCGAATTTGCTCGCAAGTCCAAAATACGGAATAATTCCAAGTTCGAATTATCGGATGCCGATCCGATGACGATCCGATCGAATCCAAACCTAGCTATTTCATATCCGAAACACGCTAACTTATGATATTCCAACACTTAGACTCTAAATCGGTGAATCGAATCGTAAATTGGTCAAATATCCAATTAGAACCCGCTCGCAAGTCTGAAATACGGAATAATTCCAAGTTCAAATTATCGGATGCCGATCCGATGACGATCGGATCGAATCCAAACCTATTTCATATCCGAAACACGCTAAGTTATGATTTTCCAACACTTAGACTCTAAATCGGTGAATCGGAGCGTAAATTGGTCAAATATCCAATTAGAATTTGCTCGCAAGTCCAAAATACGGAATAATTTCAAGTTCGAATTATCGGATGCCGATCCGATGACGATCCGATCGAATCCAAACCTAGCTATTTCATATCCGAAACACGCTAACTTATGATTTTCCAACACTTAGACACTAAATCGGTGAATCGAATCGTAAATTGGTCAAATATCCAATTAGAACCCGCTCGCAAGTCCGAAATACGGAATAATTCCAACTTCGAATTATCGGATGCCGATCTGATGACGATCAGATCGAATCCAAACCTATTTCATATCCGAAACACGCTAAGTTATGATTTTCCAACACTTAGACTCTAAATCGGTGAATCGGAGCGTAAATTGGTCAAATATCCAATTAGAACCCGCTCGCAAGTCCGAAATACGGAATAATTCCAACTTCGAATTATCGGATGTCGATCCGATGACGATCCGATCGAATCCAAACTTATTTCATATCCGAAACACGCTAAGTTATGATTATCCAACACTTAGACTCTAAATCGGTGAATCGGAGCGTAAATTGGTCAAATATCCAATTAGAACCCGCTCGCAAGTCCGAAATACGGAATAATTCCAACTTCGAATTATCGGATGCCGATCCGATGACGATCGGATCGAATCCAAACCTATTTCATATCCGAAACACGCTAAGTTATGATTTTCCAACACTTTGACTCTAAATCGGTGAATCGGAGCGTAAATTGGTCAAATATCCAATTAGAACCCGCTCGCAAGTCCGAAATACGGAATAATTCCAACTTCGAATTATCGGATGTCGATCCGATAACGATCGGATCGAATCCAAACCTATTTCATATCCGAAACACACTAAGTTATGATTTTCCAACACTTAGACTCTAAATCGGTGAATCGGAGCATAAATTGGTCAAATATCCCAATTAGAACCCGCTCGCAAGTCCGAAATACGGAATAATTCCTAGTTCGAATTATCGGATGCCGATCCGATGACGATCGGATTGAATCCAAACCTATTTCATATCCGAAACACGCTAACTTATGATTTTCCAACTCTTAGACTCTAAATCGGTGAATCGATCGGATCGTAAATCGGTGAAACGGTATGATTTACATATGAAACGGTATGATTTACATATGAATCGGTGAAACGGTATGATTTACATATGAAACAATATGATATACATATGAAACAATATGATTTATATATGAAACAATTTGATTTAAATATGAAACAATTTGATTTACATACAGTCTAGTCATTTTCTGTCTCATCTCTGTCACTCTCATCGCTTCCCTCTTCTATTATTTGATCTGCATTCGCTGTCCAGTTTATATTGTCGACATCTTTATTTTCGTCGTGCACTGCGTCGACAATGATTATCTCATCATTCTGGTATGCATCCAAATCATCATCGACGACCCCCGCATCCTTGTCTCCCATGTCATAAAAATCTCTGGGTGGTGACCTGACTACAATTTGCCAACCTGGAGAGGTATTATCCGGTACATAAAATATCTGTTGCGCTTGAGAGGCAAGAATGAATGGATCTTCATATTGGGTATTCAATCTCTTGGCAGTGTTGATGCTGATAAAACCATATTTGTCGACATTATAACCAGTCCCGCGATTATTAACATCATACCAATCGCATTTGAATAATACGATCCGATTTTGGCCAAGGAATTTAATCTCGAGAATCTCGTTGAGGACGTCGTAGAAGTCGATATTTTCTAATTCTTCTTGCTCACCGTTGACGACAACCCCACTATTTTGGGTTCTTCGTGATTTTTCACTATCTTTCGTCCGAAATCTATAACCGTTCACGATATAACCATCGTACGATATTGCGTCTTGCAAAGGACTACAAGATAAGCGCCAGAGATCCTCATTCATCAGCGGATCGTGGTTGTCGTGCAGCTCCTGTGCCTATAATAACCACATGACATTCATGATATGAACACATAATTATTGTTCGGTAATGGATGTCAATGAAATTCAGTAATGATGTGAATACTTACGTGTTTCTCGAACCACGATGGGAATTCACGATCATAAATTTGGGGAGCATTTCGAGTACCCCGATTATTAATGATGGCTTTATGCTTCCTGTTTTACCGGTTATGAATTATATTATAATTAGCACATATACTTAATGAATGGACTGAAAGAATGAGTAAATGATCGTAAAATGCTTACTCAATGAATGGCCACACTTCATCACATTGGCGCAACACATACATATGTGCCTATTGAATCTCATCTACAGACAATCGACGGGTTTTGCCTCCTCCTACAGGTCTACCCATTTTGGCAAATATAGACAGACCCCTATCGAAGTCTATTGGACCACCGTCATAGTTCCGCTCAAGTTGATTGAATCGCGTGTCTATACCATGTAGGTATCTTGAGCAGAATGTTAGACATTCTTCTACTAGGTATCCTTCAGCAATTGATCCCTCCGGACGACTTTTATTACGAACATATGATTTCAATGTTCGTAAGTACCTAATTTGAGAAAAAAATATTTGGATGAATATATCAAGAACGATCAAATACATTGTGCGAATGAGACGAGACGATTACCTCTCGATAAAATACATCCACCGGTAATGAACTAGGCCGCCGAGTTTGGCCTCATTTGCCAAGTGAACGATCAAATGCACCATGACATGAAAGAAGGAAGGTGGAAATATCATCTCTAACTTGCACAATGTGAGCGCAATATCCCTCTCCATCTGTTCAAGTTGGTCCACTCTAAGTACCTTCGAGCACAACTGTCTGAAAAAAGTGCTGAGCTCAATTAACGGACCGGACACCTGTTCGGTTAAATTCTCACGTATAGCAAGAGATAACAATCGCTGCATAAGAACATGACAATCGTGGCTCTTTAATCCAGACAACTTCTGGCCGTTCTATTGCACGCATCGTGCGATATTCGAAAAATAACCGTCTAGCGTTTTCACAAACCGTAGGAATGCACATAAGGCTGCCTTTTGCTGTGAGCTCATGGTGTAGCATGCAACTGGCAACACATACTTATCCCCAATCTCTTGGGGATGAAGTGATTTTCGGATGCCCAACTCCTTAAGATCGAGACGAGATTTAAGATTATCCTTCGTCTTACCGTCGAGATTCAGCAGTGTTCCTATAATGTTGTCACACACATTTTTCTCGATATGCATGACATCCAAGTTATGCCGCAAGAGTAGGCTGCTCCAGTACGGTAGTTTAAAGAAAATACTCTTCTTCTTCCAGTTATGCTCACGCGTAGAATCTTCAGGCGTTCTCTTCTTTTTACCTTTTCCAAGTGTCACGGCATCAAGCTGATCCAATTCGCACAAGACTTCTACCCCCGAAAGCTGCTCCGGGGCCTTTGCAAGTTCCTTCTTGCCGTTGAAAGCTCTTTTGTTCTGCCTCCACTTATGGCTGTCACCAAGGAATCTTCGATGGCCCATATAACAGAACTTGCCTCCGTTCTTCAACCGTAATGAATCTGTCTCCTTATTGCATGTAGGGCACGCCAATTTTCCTTTAGTACTCCACCCGGATAAGTTGGCATATGCAGGAAAATCGTTGATGTTCCATAGAAGTGCCGCATGCATCCGAAAATTCTGGCACAACGAGGCATCATACGTATCGGCCCCAACTTCCCATAACTCGTTCAACTCCTCAATCAACGGCTGCAAATAAACGTCAATATCATTACCAGGCGACCTGGGTCCGGGAATGAGCAAGGAGAGCATTGTGTATGGCTTTTTAAAGCACATCCAGGGAGGCAAATTGTATGGAACTAGGACAACTGGCCAAATACTGTACGACACACTCATATTCCCAAAGGGATTGAAACCATCGCTAGCAAGCCCTAACCTGACGTTGCGAACTTCACATGCGAATTCAGGATAGGTATGATCAAAATCTTTCCACGTTAGAGAGTCGGCCGGATGTCTCATAATCCCGTCATCTGTACGTTCTCGTGCATGCCACCTCATGTGCTCAGCAGTCTTCGATGACATAAACAACCTCTGAAGCCTGTCCCTGAGCGGGAAGTATAGGAGAACCTTTGCAGATACATTTTTCTTCCTTCGACTGGTACTAGACTCGGCATCCGTCTCTTTATATCTCGTTGCTCCGCATATGTGGCATGACCGCGCATGTTCGTACTCTTTCCGGTACAACATACAATCGTTCACGCATGCATCAATTTTCTCATAACCCAGACCGAGATCTTTAATTGTCTTCTTCGCCTCGTAGAATGATTTCGGTACTGTCTCACCCATAGGAAAAGCCTCTTTCAGCAACTCTACCAACATATTAAATGACTTATTACTCCAACCATTGAGGCACTTCAAATGAAGAAGCTTTACAGTGAAAGAGAGTTTTGAAAACTTCTCACACCCTGGGTATAGAGGTTGTTCGGCATCTTTAAGCAATCTGTAGAACTTGTCCGCTTCGATATTGGGCTGATCACCTGACGGTGTTTCCGTGCCTATTCCACCTTGCAAATCATGTATCATACCCTACATGTCATCGTCATCGTCTGTATTAATATTATCATCAGCGATCATTGTGTTTGAAGTTTCACCGTGAGCTGCCATGGGGACTGCATCTAGCTCCTCACCGTGCGAGAACCAACGGGTATAGGTAATGTCAATGCCACGCATTACCAGATCAACCTCATATTCCTCTCGAACCTTCCTAATCACCCTTCCGCAGTCTATACAGGGATACACAATTTTTCCATCAAGCGGTGCAAGATGCTCAAATGCAAAATCCAAAAATTTCCTGACTCCTTCTCTGTACTCTTGGCTCATGCGATTCGAATTACGCATCCAACTCTTATCGATCGAAGACATCTTCGTCTATCTGGCTATACAACACCTAACATATAATTTCAAACAATGTTATAAGACTCCGCACAATTTCGGTTTCGGTTCCCGGGTATGGAACACCGAACCAAAACTTCTACAGGCCATCCACATCCCTAATGGATGGGATAAATCTTTATATTTTTGAGCTAAATTTTTTGAGCTAAATAGATTCGGGTATGGAACACGGAACCGAAACCGAAACTTCTACAGGACATTCATAATGCTACGCATACATGGCGTGTATGTAAAGTGCGCGCAGTATCCAAGCCGCGAGCGCCATAGGATATGTACGTGCACTGTGCATATGGACCGCCATCATTCTAACATCACAGTTGTGCATCAAGATTCGTTTGCTGCCCCGATCCCACGGGGGCTCACGAAACTAGGTTGCATACGTATGTACATGTCACAATATCTAATAGTATAATACTTAAATGAAGCCCTCATTAATTCCCGTGTTGTAAGAGGGGCAGTTGCCCCCCCTGAGACTTTGAAAATTTCTTGAGTGGCATACTGTATTGGCTGCATCTGTTGGCTGCACTATGAGGAAAAAGGTTCAGCTGTCCCTTAGGATCACAGCCACTTACATAAATGCAAAGCCGAGGATATAATTGACACAATACAGAGGAAAACAAATTGCATGTCACCCCCTCCTAGCTTAGAATCTCTCTCCGTGAGCTTTCGTTTACTTTCGGGACTCCTCTTATGTTACTCCATTTTCTTGAAAATGGTCCACCAGGGGGCATAAATGACATCACTGCCATCCGGTGTGGTGTGTTGAATGCAATCACTTATTCTGGGTACTAGCTTTCCATGGACGGCTGCAATGCCTTGTTTGCTATGTGGTCCCCAATAGATGAAAAAGAGCAGTAGCCCAACTTGAGTTCTCTCGGTTTGGGTTCACTCAATTACCATTAATTAGGGAAACTAGGTATAATTGTATCGTGAATGACGCACCACTTACCTTAATGTGCACAAATGGCAAGTGATTTGTGTCGTCGCTCCCCCTTCAGGAACATCAACGATGAATCCTTGGGCTCCGGTGATTTAATCAATGGCCAACCCCAATCTGATTCTGGTAGGTGCTGGCATAATCTCCGACCCCGATTACGACTCCTCCAACTCATTTTTATGGAAGCGCTGGAGTCAGAGAAGTTGCCGTCAAGATCAGAGATGATACTAGAGGGATATAGAAGAGGGTTGACCATTGAAGGAAGCACTGGAGTCGTGCTCCGAAGCCAATCACTCATCATCTGTGTTCGTTGAGATCGGAAATTGATGCTATGGATGCGAAGTGTTTCAATGTATGGGAGAGAGGGAGGAGGAGGAGGAGGAGCTCACCGGAGTCCACAGGAGGAGGAGGAGGAGCTCGCCGGCGCGCACGAGAGGAGCTCACCGGAGTCCATAGGAGGAGGAGGAGGCGGAGCTCGCCGGCGCGCACGAGAGGGGAGGGGTGGCCGGCCGGAGGGGGGGAGGGAGGCCGGGGAGGGGGGGGGGAGGCCGGGGAGGGGGGGGAGGGAGGCCGGGGAGGGGGGGAGATTGAGAGAGAGAGAGAGAGAGAGGCGGGGAGGGGTTTAGATCGAAACAGAACAGAAGGGGGGATCGCTGAATCTGATATAAGACAGGGTTTTTACCGACGGTAATATTATGTTCCGTCGGTATAATGGATTTATACCGACGGAAACATCAGGTCCGTCGGTATAATGTCATGACGAAACTCAGGGTACCATTTTTTTCCAGAGGCTCGGTTTTTACCCTGAGTTTCGTTGTAATATTTTTACCGATGGAGATATAATGTCCGTCGGCATATACCGACGGAAAAATAAGTTCCGTCGGTAAATGTCACGACGGAAATATTTTTACCGACGGAGATATAATATCCGTCGGCATATACCGACGGAAAACTAAGTTCCGTCGGTAAATGTCACGACGGAACTCAGGGTTCTATTTTTTTCCAGAGGCTCGGTTTTTACCCTGTGTTTCGTCGTAACATATTACCGACGGACGTTTTTTGTTCGTCGGTATAAACTAATTGTACCGACAGACAATATATTTCCGTCGGTATAAACCATTTTACCGACGGATTATATATAACCGTCGGTAATAAATATGCAAAATATATTAAAAAAATCGAAGTTATAATACCGACGGATGTTATTGTAACCGTCGGTAAAATGAACATTATTACCGACGGTACTTAAAATGTCCGTCGGTAAATAAGGTATTTCTTGTAGTGTCAAGAACGCCATTCAGCCTACCCAGCTTGTCAACGCGTCGCTCATCAAGCGAACCCCGGAGACGATCGACGAGCTGTCGCGACGCGTTGAGAAGTACATCAAGATCGAAGACGCGGACCGCAAGAGGAAGGCGGTGGAAACCAGGGTCCCGCACCAAGGCTACGCCAAACCAGCTGCCGTGAAGAATGTCAATAAGCAATAGGGCAAGGCGACGCGGCACGACGCGAAGCGGCAGAGGCAAGACAGGCCCGCGAGGCCATAGTGGAACAGGGAGTTCACAGTACTAAATGCCCCCATAGACCAGATCCTGGAAGCTATCAAGGGCGAACCGTACTTCAAGTGGGCGCAACCGCTTGAACCCGGAGAGAGGGGAGCCAGAGATGCATCAAGGTACTGCGAGTACCACCAGAGCCAAGGCCACACTACCCTGCAGTGCCGGGCGCTCAAGCATCATATTGAGGATCTCATTGAGGCCGGCCACCTTGGCTGCTTCATTGACATCCCTCAACGTAAGGAGACCAAGGCTGTAGGGGAAGTCCAGTGAGGAGCGACGGCACCGCGTTTACCGGGTCCTCCGCTAGAAAGACGTCAGCTCCGAGAGGTAGACGCAGTCTACGGGTACCATGGCCCTGTACCGTCGTCAAATACCGTCGATCGACAGGTGCGGCGTATTGAACAAGCAAGGCAAGTCCACCATGTGGTGCTTGACCCTGTCATTCGTCCCGAACCAAGAGTGGAAGCTGCAGTATAGTTTTCGGCGGCTGATCTGGTCGGAATAGAGAGGCCTCACAACCATCCCCTGGTCATACGACTGCAGATAGCCAATTGCCTAGTGAAGAGAATTCTGGTCGACACTGGAAGTTCGGTAGACGTGCTCTTCCTCAGCGCCTTCGACGCCATGCAGCTAGATCGCGGGCAGATGACTGAGTCGTCGTCGACGATAACGGGCTTCACGGGAGAGGCTGCAAGGGTGGTTGGTGAGATCACCCTCCCGATCACAACAGGGCATCTCACCAATCTTTCCCGGTTCATTGTGATTGAAGCTCACTCGGCGTACAACATCATCCTTGGAAGGCCGTGGCTCCACCACTTGGATGCGGTCCCCTCGTCGGCCCACCAAGTAGTGAAGTTTTGGACAGACAAGGGCGTTATGAGCATTCGAGGTGACCAGTCTTCGGCTGCCAAGTGCGAGCTCAGCGCCATCCATCTGAAAACAACATGCCAAATTGAGGGAGGGGAACCAGGTAAAGGCGGAGCTGAGATGGGCATCCTCAACCTCTGGACTGCGAAGCGGGGTCAAGAAGCTCCAACGCTCCAGCACCATGCCCTATCAAGCGCAGGAGCGCGAGGAGGCCAAGCATCTGAGAAGACCGACCTGTCAGTTGAACTTAAAGAACTGACAGTGTCAGTGGACCTGCTGAAGTCCGACCTGTCAGCTGAACGTAAAGAGCTGACAGTGTTGGGGGACCTGCTGAAGACTGACCTGTCAGCTGAACGTAAAGAGCTGACAGTGTTGGGGGACCTGCCGAAGACCGACCAGTCAGTTGAAAGTAAAGAACTGGCTGCGTCGAGGTGCTTGAAGAAGGCTGGTTAGTTAGCTGAACTTAAAGAGCTAACTGGTCCGAGCGACCCGATGGAGACTGACCTGCCAGCTGAAGGTAAAGAGCTGAACAGGACGACGCACCTTCAGAAGACCAACCGACCGATTGAATCTAAAGAACCGGACGAGTCGAAGAGCCCGAACACAGAGTGGGAGGAATCACCAGCCGTCGAGCCAATTCTGCCAGTGGACTTAGGAGAAGCAGGTCATCCGAGGATAACTTTTCTCGGGTCGCAGCTGCCGAAGCATCATGCCGAAGCTATGATGGCATTTCTCAAGGCAAACCTGGATGTGTTCGCATGGTCCGTTGAAGACATGCCAGGCATCCACCCCGAGGTAGCCTGTCACCATCTCAACATTCGAGAAGGAGCTACACCTGTACGCCAGAAGCCCCGGTCGCTAGTGTCGGAAAAAGCAGTAGCTGTCAATATGGAGGTAGAGAAGCTGCTACGAGCGGGCATCATCAGAGAGGCTCGGTACCCAAAGTGGATCGCTAATGTGGTTGCCGTCCCCAAGAAGTCCGGGGCCATACGGGTCTGTATCGACTTCACAAACCTCAACCAGGCATGCCCGAAGGACAGCTACCCGCTACCGCGCATCGATACCTTGGTGGATTCCACGGCAAGACACGAGAGGCTCTCGTTCATGGACGGGTACTCGGGCTATCACCAGATCCCCATGAATCAGGAGGACCAGGAGCATACGACCTTCGTCACGGGTCGAGGGCTCTTCTGCTACAAGATGATGCCATTCGGGCTGAAGAACGCGGGAGCGACGTACCAGAGGCTAGTGAACAAGATGTTCGTCGACCAAATCGGAAGGAACGTGGAGGTCTACGTCGATGACTTGCTTGTGAAGAGCCAGGCAGAGGAGGCGCATATGCAAGACCTGGAGGAAACCTTCGCAACCCTACGAAGTTACAGCATGAAGTTGAACCCGGCCAAGTGCGCCTTCGGCGTGACATCGGGAAAATTTCTGGGTTACTTGGTCACCCGACGGGGGATCGAGGCCAACCCGGAGCAGATCCGAGCCCTGGAGGAGATGCCATCGCCCAGGTCACGAAAGGAGGTCCAGAAGCTGACCGGACGGATCAACGCCCTCAACCGCTTCATATCAAAGTCCTCAGACCGGTGTCGGCCCCTGTTCGAAAGGCTGAGTAAGCTTGCACCTTTCGACTGGGACCAACGCTGTGAAGAAGCATTTCAGGAGCTGAAGACGTATCTTGGCCAACCCCCTATCTTGACAGCCCCCCAGCCAGGTGCAATGCTGGGGGTGTATCTTTCAGTATCAGAGGCAGCAATCAGCGCTGTACTGATATGCGAGAGTGAAGGAGTGGGGAAGCCTATCTACTATGTCAGCTGTATCATGATGTCAGCTGAAACTCGGTACGCGCGGATCGAACAAGTAGCCCTGACATTAGTGTACGTGTCAAGGAGGCTTTCGCCCGTACTTCATCGCTCACCCCATCGAGGTCATCACCGAGCACCCCCTGAAGGAAGTACTGGATAACTCTACTCGGGCAGGTCGGCTGAGCAAGTGGGCTGCAGAGCTGCAAGAGTTTGGTCCTCGGTATGTGCCTCGGAAAGCAGTCAAGGGCCAAGCACTTGCGGATTTCCTCAGCGATTTCCCAGCGGAAGACACTGCACCGGTGCCAGAGACGTTAGAAGACCTGTCGGTAGCTGCCGGTCGACCCGTGGGAGTCGGTGCGGCAGCAGGACAGGAGGACGAAGGAAAAGGCTGGAGATTGTTCGTGGATGGCTCGTCGTGCGCAGTCGGGAGTGGTGTGGGGGTAGTCCTAGTAACCCCCGACCACACGAAGCTCGAAAAGTCAGTACGGCTACTTTTCCCGACGACGAACAACGAAGCTGAGTACGAGGCAATGCTGACAGGACTGGAGATGGCGACAGGGCTGGGGGTGACCAGCCTACAGGTCTACGGCGACTCCCAACTGGTAATCAATCAGATTACCGGTAGGTAGAAGCCCGCGATGCCAGAATGCAAGCTTACCTGAAGCTAGCCCGGGAGTTGATCGCCAAGTTCGAAGACATAAGCTTTTACCAGTTCCCCAGAACGGAAAACAAGCAGGCGGATGCCCTTGCTAATCTAGCATCGGTACTCGGAGAAGACAGAGAGAAAAGGGTCTTCATCGAGGTGCAAGCTGACCCCCGAACAGTTGGCCCCGCGGAAGATAGTTGCCTGACGAGGAGGACACAAGCCATTGAGGCGGTCCATACTATTGCGGTCAGAGCTGACTGGGTAAGCAACATGAAGAAGTACCTACTTGATGGGATACTACCGGAGGACGTCGATGATGCCCGAAGAACCAAGGCGCACGCTCCAAGATACACCCTCATCGACGATGAGCTGTACAAGCATTCGTTTGGCGGACCGTACCTCAAGTGCCTCACGAAGAAACAAGCGGCAGAAATCATGAAGGAGGTACATGAAGGGGTGTGTGGGAACCATTCTGGAGGAAGAGCCCTGGCACGGAAGATAAAGCTGCAGGGCTACTACTGGCCTACCATGGAAGCAAATGTGGGGGGATATGTAAAAAGGTGCTTGCAATGTCAAAAGCATGCTCCCTCCATACATCAACCAGCAGAAGAGCTGCACCCAGTATCCAGCCCTTGGCCCTTCCAACAATGGGGGTTGGATATTTTGGGCCCCTTCCCGACGTCGCCTAACCGGAGGAAGTTTCTCCTCGTCGCCACCGACTACTTCACCAAGTGGGTGGAGGCAATCCCGATGCTGAAGATCGAGAAAGTTCAAGTAGGAAAGTTCCTATGGAACAACATCGTCTGTCGATTCGGACTGTCGCGGGCTTTTGTTACGGACAATGGGCGATAATTTGACGCGGAGTCAATCAAGAAGTTCTGCGCCAGCAACAACATCAAGCTGTTCTTCTCTACACCGTGGTACCCTCAGAGCAACGGGCAAGCAGAGTGTTAGAATTGGTGAGGTCTACAGCTCGTAAAAAACCTATAGTTTAGCTATGTATGGTTGATAGTATAGGAATGCATATTGGTACGTACCTTAGTACGTGTTCTGATTACAGAACAGAGAGCCATGGCTACATGGTAATCCACTTGAGTGGGAGACTCAAGGGATTGGTCCCATGTAACCTAAATACGTTCGCAGCTCTGATTAGGGTTGGTCGCCCTATCAGGATAAGCTGTTGGGATGACAGAGTGTGGGTGTCTCCACCACGGTCATTACCAGGCACAGTGTCTGTGGCCGAACGGAACCAACACGGTGCACAGATCGGTGAGCAGACACCGGTGCACTAAACCATGTTTCTGCTTAGGGTAAAACGGTCCTAAACCCTAAGGAGCCATGTCTGGTGGACTAACCAGTTGTGTGGTGCTTTGGCGCACCAATGTGTGAGGATCCGGATGCAGTGATCCAAAACCACGGTGTACTGGGTTACCCGGCTGGCGTTGCATCAGCATGTCACTCCTGCAGGCTATCCATACCCCTAACGGGAGGTGCGTTCCTTGGTCTGACCTACGTCGTATTAAACCCTGGCCAGGTGGACATCAGTTCGACTGGTGACGGATCTGGTTACTCAGCAGAGTTATCGGAGGTACGATGTACGTGGTCAACCTGGAAGGAACCGAGTCATATGAGCACTCGAGTCTGACGGTATTCTCCACCGCTCGAGTTGCATCATGGCACCAAGTGGAGGGACAGCGAGTTTACCATACTAAGCGGAGAGCAGGGGTATGAGAGAGAACATAGTAAGTCCGGGGGAATTGGAGTGCAGCCTGCGTCGCACTCTGGGTGGCTACGCAGGTTAACTCGGACTCAGAGGATCGATGGTACACTCGGGTAGTGTGTCGATCGAGTCTGAGTTGGAAGCCATAAACCCTGGTCCCTGAAGGTTCCACCTTATCGACATTATGTACGGTTCTTATACCATCTCGTCGAAACACAGAACGTAGTTAGAGGAAGCAAGAAGTCCAAGCCTACGCTCCGTGAGTGCTTCGCACTAGTGCACGGTAGATGCGTAGCTACGTGTGTGCACTAAGGGGAAACCCTAGGTTAGTGCAGAGACGCATGTAGCAATTCCTTGTCATAAGTGGACTTTGCCACATGGGTGCGATGCACCGGGACATGTTGCGAGTTGACTAGTTGACTTCACTAGGGGAACCCTAAGGGAACCTCAGAGAATAGTGAAATCACTGGTGCACTTCACTTATGTGTGCCTTGTAAAGTCTCGTACACGAGGAACGGTCAACTAGTGGCATAAGGGCGTTTTGGTCATACCATGCGCCACTATGCACTAAGGGGGCCGGCCCTAAGTGTTGAGAGACTGGTCAAGGCCGGCCCCATTAGTTTCGGGAGGTTGTTGCCTCCGATGAAGGGGCCGGTTATGAGGCGCAGAAAACGGGCTGGTTTTGACCGTTTTCGAAAACAAGGAAAGGATAGAGATAAAGAAGAGATATATAGGGATAAGGTTTGAATCAATCATCCTTATCCATACTGTCCTTATCCATATGGATAGGCCGGCTATATATATGAGAAGGAGAGAGAGGGTGCACGAAATTATGGAGCATGGGCAAGCCCTAGGGCCGGCCATGCAAGCCATGGGAAAGCCTTAGCCGCCCCCTCTCCTCTCTTCGCATCTCCTCTCTCGTCTCTCTCTCCCTCGCTTGCGCCATTGGATGGCGACTCGTCTTCCTCGCGTGATTTTTCGTAGAAGGAGAAGGCTCGTCGTATGTAGGCACTCAGAGATCCATCGACGAGGTGCCGTGCATCGTGTGAGATCGGGTGAACTAGAAGGCGTCTCCCGCAACTTTTTGCTGTCCAGAATCTGCACAGAAAATCAGCGTTGTTTTTGCGATTCCGGGATCTATAGAAGTCCAAACGATGTGAAACTTATTGCAAAAGTTGCGTCTTGAAGTTGGCTACCATCATTCCAAATTTCAGCCCAATCGGAGTTCGGAACAGAAAGTTATGGCCGTCTCACCGAAGCTATGTCGAGCAGATCCGTAGCCCGTCTCCATCGACAAAGAAGAAATTTGTCGCGGTGAAAGATTCCGCACGCAGGTATGATCTCTAACAAGTAGATCTAACATAATTAGAACATGCATACATGCTAGATTATTCTTTTGCGTTAGATCGTCGTTAGGGGTTCGCGTAGTTGCCATGCTAGTTTCATACACGCATATGTAGAACGTTTTGATAAAAATTTTGATATGTAACGCACACCGCCTACGGTCCTCGGACCTTCACTTTGCTTCCGCTGCGGGCCTCTACCATGGATTTATTTCTAACACAGAGTCGACGAACCGCGCCATTCTGGACATACTGAAGAAGAAACTGGAGCAGAAGAAGGGTTTGTGGGAAGAGGCTCTACCTGGAGTTCTATGGGCCTACCGGACGACGCCGAAGCGACCGACGGGAGAGTCCCCGTTCAGCCTTACCTATGGCTCCGAAGCAGTCCTGCCAACTGAAACCCTGGTCGCAACACAGCGAACAGTCATAGCTGCCGACCCAGAGCGGAACGACGAACTCCTGCTGGATGGCCTAGACCTGCTGGAAGAGAAAAGGGAAAGAGCGAGAGCGCGCCTAGCCAATTATCATCAGGCCATCAAGAGGGCGTATGACCGCAAAGTTAGAAGGCGGGTATTCAAACAAGGGGACTTGGTCATGCGGAAAGTCTTCGACAATACCAAGGAGCTGGGAAGTGGCAAACTGGGAGCTACCTGGGAAGGACCATACATCATCGATGGTATGGGAAAGAATGGAGCCTACCGCCTGAAGACTCAAGACGGTGATGCACTAGCAAGGCCATGGAATGCCGCCAATCTGCGCAAGTTCTACGAGGGTAGCTAAATGGGAGATGCTTGTAATCGTTCTGTAGTGTTGGATCTATTCAATAAAGATACATTTGCTCAACGTTCTTATTCATGCGTGAGAATAATGGTTAACTAAGGCAACCTAAACCAAGTGGTACATAACACTCCGAGAGAGTTCTACCACTTGGCCGACCGATCGACAAGACCCTGCGAAGGGCGAGACCGGCCGGTGAACACCTTGAAAGATCGGTCGACAGACCCCGCTGGGGTACGACCGGTCGACCAACCTAAACCAAGTGGTACATAACACTCTGAGCGAGTTCTATCACTTGGCCGATCGATCGACAGGACCCTGCGAAGGGTGAGACCGGCCGGTGAACACCTTAGAAGATTGGTCGACAGACCCCACCGGGGTACGACCGATCGACCAACCTAAACCAAGTGGTATATAACACTCCGAGCGAGTTCTACCACTTGGTCGACCGGTCGACAGGACCCTGCGAAGGGCGAGACCGGCCAGTGAACACCTTGGAAGATCGGTCGACAGACCCCGTCGGGGTACGACCGGTCGACCAACCTAAACCAAGTGGTATATAACACTCCAAGCAAGTTCTACCACTTGGCCGACCGATCGACAGGTCCCTGCAAAGGGCGTGACCGGTCGGTGAACACCTGGGAGGATCAGTCGACAGACCCCTCGGGGGTACGACCGATCGACCAACGCAAACAAGGAAGGGTATATCACCCCCTGCTAATATAAGGGACAGATTTTGGTCGCGCGTCGTCGACGTGTATTTACGCGCATCGACGTGTAGTTACGTATGTCGTCGACGTACAGTTACGCGCATCGTCGACGTGCAGTCAAAACATGAGAACCAGATTTCAATGACACATCATCGACGTGTACTTAAGATGCAAAATCGACAAGAGAAAGACGACAATCATAACATTCAGATGAAACATCAAAAGGTCCCAATACAAACGAGAGTGTTGTTTTATTACATCAAAACATCAAAAGGTCAGTCGTCTCCCCCAGTTTTCCACGGCCCCGACGGGAGCTTGCTGCGCAGCTTCGCGACCTTCTTACGCCATCTCACCGCCTGTTCTGCAAGAAGCGACTTGCACTCCGCGGTGTAGTCAGCATGCTGCCGATCAAGCGCAGCCTTATGCGCTACTTCGGCCTGGTCAAGGGAGGCCTTCAACGCGGTGATTTCGGCTTCATGAGCGGCTTGGGCGGCCTCGGCGTCTGCTTGCTGCCTCCTGACCGTAGCCGCCTGCATCCTGAACCGTTCCCACAGCCCGTCAATTTCCGCATTAGCGGAATCCAATGCTTCTTGAAGCTCGAAGGGGTCAGCAGCGTTCTCCTGCGCAACTTCGAGCCGAGCCTGGACTGCAGCTAACTCTTCAGCGTGAACCCGTCGAGCTTCCGCCAGCTGAGCGCGTAGCTCTCTCGACTCCTACCGAGCATCCCGAATGGAGGACTCAAGCCGCGTCATTTTTCGAGCACCCCCCTCGACAATTCGACAGGCCGCCTGGCAAAGGAGGAAACGACATGTACCACAGAGTTAAGGGGAAGAGTTACTATTACAATCAACTCGTCAACGACTCAGACTTACCTCATGAAAGTCGTTGAGCTGACTCTGCCAACCAGGACTACCCACCCCAGTATCATCTTCCTCCACCTGATGAGCAGAGAGCCCAGGGGAGCGGCGGTGAGAGATAGCTTTAGTAGCCCCGAGGGGAGAACGGGGAGGTGGCCCGGCGACACCCCCGGAAGCAGAGGAGGAAGGCGAAGCCATGAAGTGTCGGACCTTCGCGTGATCGAGCATTCTGGCGGTAGGGGGCAGCAGGTGGTGCAACAGCAGGGGCAGCAGGTGGTGCAACAGTAGGGGCAGCAGGTGATGCAACAGTAGGTGCAGCAGGGGGACCGCGGGGTGAAGCTCGCCCATGCGACCCAGCCGAGCCAGAAGGCATGGCTTGCTCACCTCGCCCGAGGGAGGGAGAGAGATTATAACCGGAAGACATCGCCGATTCTTCTATCTCCACGTACTGCCTACCCGTCGACGGCACGACCTCTGACCAGTTGTCGGGGAGGGAGCGAAGGTCGTCGACAGCAGCATGTCGCATGGCGCGACCGGGGGGAGCGCGTCCAGCATCATCGTCGCTGGAAGACTCGTTCAGCAAAACACGCCTCCTTGACTTCCCCATTGGTGCAGCTACGTTGCGCGCAGCCGGTTAGCTGCAGTTGCCTGCAGCTGCAGTCGACTTTGCACGGTGCCTGAAGATCACGCAGAGTTTAGATACAACGGTGTTTGGGTTGAAGCGTCTGACGGAGCTGACATACCTATCAGGGAGCTCAGAAGAGTAAGTTGGTGGCTCTTCTTCCCTACCGGACGCTGTAGGCTGTTTGCCCTTCTTTGGAGTGGTGCTGTAAGACCTGACGACTGGTAGCTTCGGAAACAACTGCCTTCAGTCGTCGTCGTCATTCGTCACCCTCTTGATAAGTTGGTCCAACTCTTCCTCAACGGCCCCAGGGCACTGAAGCTGCCTAGAGGGGTAGTAGTCCTCGATGGTCACGGCGAGGTGGGAGACGTGACCGGGGATTTTGAAGCAACCCCTCCAGGGTCCTCCGACCACGATGGGGCACTCCTTCCAACTCCTTACCGAGTCAGATAAGCCCCCGATGGGAGGGCGACTGCCTGCGCGCGCCTTCAGGCTGAAGTAGGAGAAGACGATGCCAGGCCTTATCATGTAATCTTTGATGAAGTACTTCTTCAGAAGGTACGCGACGCAGAGCTGCTGCCCCGCCAGCACTTCTAGTACTTCCATACAGCGGAGGATCCTTCAGCCGTTGCCAGCTATCTGGCCTGGAGACACATTCATGTGCTCCAGCAGGCGACCAGAGAAGCTCGCAAGGGGAAGCCGCAGGCCGCAGCGAAGCTGGCCGAGCGTGATGACAGTACGGTCACCGTCTGACGGGTCCAAAGGACCAGTAGCAAAGGAAAGCAAAATCATATCCGGAATGCCGTACGCCGCCCGGACCTCCTCCATCAGAGGGAACTTGTTCGTCACTGAGAACCAGGTGAAAGACATCTTCGGCATGTATCCAAGCGAATCAACTTGCAGGTCCTCGGCGTGTATCCAAGCGAATCAACTTGCAGGTCCTCGGCGTGTATCCAAGCGAATCAACTTGCAGGTCCTCGGTGTGTATCCAAGCGAACCAACTCGTAGGTCCTCGGCGTGTATCCAAAGGGAGCTACGTGCAGCGAGTTCCCAAACGAATCGCCAGCCACAGAGGAGAAATCTGAAGCAGAGGAAAGAAATGAACCCTCGGGGTCCTATTTATAGAGAAAGTTGGAGCTTTAAGAGTTGGTTCGGATTTCGAGGAAAATAGGTGGCGAGGTGGAGACGCCTGGTGACGCCATGTGGCGAAAAGTCGGGAAAAGCCCAGACAGTCACTTGGAGTCCCTACAGTACCAGAACCGAGGCGGGCACGCAAACCGGGGCGGACGTGCAAACCGGGCTGGCATGCAAACCGAGGCGGGCATGCAAACCGGGGCGAACGCACAAATCAGGGTGGACATGCAAACCGGGCGGGCACGCCAACCGAGGCGGGCACGCAAACTAGTATGGGCGCGCAAATCGAGACTGACACACAAATCGAGGCAAAGTGATCCTGACCGGGCGGGACCGAAGACCGTCCAGTCAGGAGAGGGTATTGTGTGTACTTTCTCTATCGGTCGGCCAGTCACCAGACCAAGGAGGCAGCACCCCCCCTCTCTTTCTACTTGGGTCGGCATGTCACCAGACCAAAAGGGGGGGGATCGGTCGGTTGGTCACCAGACCAAGGAGGCAGCACCCCCCCTCTCTCTACTTGGGTCGGCATGTCACCAGACCAAAAGGAGAGGGGCTCGGTCGGCCGGTCACCAGACCAAGGAGGCAGCACCCCCCCTCTCTCTACTTGACCAAAAGGGGGGGGATCGGTCGGCCGGTCACCAGACCAAGGAGGCAGCACAGGGCTCGATCGGCCGGTCACCAGACCAAGGAGGCAGCACCCCCCCTCTCTCTACTTGGGTCGGCATGTCACCAGACCAAAAGGGGGGGCGATCGGTCGGCCGGTCACCAGACCAAGGAGGCAGCACCCCCCTTCTTTTCTACTTGGGTCGGCATGTCAGCAGACAGCAAAAGGGGGGGGGGTCGGTCATGCAACAGCCCCCCTCTATCTCTCTTGTTAGGACGTGCAACGAGCCGAGGTGTGAAGCAGCAGTCAAACCCGGAGATCTCGGAGTGCTGACTACACTATGAGATTTCCGGCCCAAGGTGACCAGATGTCAACCGCGCGCCACGTCCTCACTACAACGGCGGTTGAGCTCATTGCGGGGACACGTCACCCTCCTATTTTTCGTGGAGCGTTGTAACTGTCACCCCGCCACTATAAAAAGGGACCTACCCTTTCAGCGTGAGGAGGAAGAATTCTGGAGGAAACACTGCCCGTTTCGTCTCGGAATTTACAGAGCTGCGGAGGTCGGTCGGTAGGTAGCCAGAGACTGTCTGCGGAGACCGGTCGGTAGCCAGATACTGTCTGCAGCGACCGGTAGCCAGATACTGTCTTGTAACACCTGTGGTGTTAGACTTGAGAATAATAGAAATCCTCAATGGCTAGTTTCGTCTTTTTACAGCCAGACTTTTTCTTTGGGCTTTTTCCCAATAAATGGATCGTAAACCTATGAGATGTTTTACATTCACATTCTCCGTAATTTCGAGCATGTCACGATGGTGCGTTCCGTGCAACGATCATGTGTATGCGCAGCCAGTTTCGGTAGCCCGACAGGTAAACCCTAGAAAAACAATAATTGGTCGATAGTTGTAGCTATTTTGTTTCTTGCAAGATATTGGGTAATCGGATTGTAACGAAACAAGATACGTTAGATGAGGCTCTGAGAGAGCCTTCCAATGAGATTGAGTTAGGGTCGATCCGACACCCGGGTGAATAGTTATTGCTATTTTAAGTTTTGGAGTCTTTCCTTCTTTTCGGGAGATCTAGAAATCAGAAAATTATGTACCAAGCGCTGACGCGTTCGCCTCGATGAGACCTTTCCAACAAATCCTCTCAGGTCCTATTCTGACTTACGGTTTGATAGTTACGACTTATTATTCTTTTCAACCCGGTTGATGGACGAATCGCACCCGGATTCCAACCGAGCCCGGTTCAGGGCTCGGGACTGAGCCCGACCAGCCCTGGAGCCTGCCTCCCGGTCTCCTAGCATAGTTTAAGCTCTCTTGACCTCCCTCCCCAGTGGTTTAAAATTCAAAATTCAGAAGAGAAGATCGGGTAAGATTTTGGGATGATAAATCCTTATCTTTTAGTCCTTATCCCAATCTTTCTTTCCTTTATCCCTTCCCCTTAACCGACCCTATCCCCAACCCTTATCACAACAGCCTCCCTCTTTTTTTTCCCGTGAATATAAATAGAGAGAGAGATCGGGAGAGAACGAGTAGAGAGAGAATGGGAGAGAAAGAGAGAGAGAGAGAATAGGACGCCGAGAGAGAGAGAGAGAGAGAGAGATAGAGAACGAGCGCCGGAGACAAAGAAGGAGAAGAGATCGAGGGAGATGGAGCAGCCGACCCGCCCCTCGCCGGAGCCCCGGCGAGCACGCCGAGACCCCCAAGTCAGCCACCCTCCTCCTCCCATCCTCCTCCGCGACCCCCTTCCTCCTCCCTTGCCGCGGCCCGCATGGGCGAACACCACTGCCACACCTGAGCCCTTTTCGGCGATCGTCGGCGCACCACCACCGGCCGTAGACCCCATGCAAACCCCACCGACCGAGCTCTCGGGCTCCGACGCCGCTCCGGCCGCCTCCCACCACGCCTCCTCTGTGGGGGTGGTGCGGGAGAGGCCGGCCGAGCGCTCGTCGGTGCTCCAGGCCGCCCCTCCCGTCGGCCGCCGGCGCGCAAGAACCAGCCCGCCACTGGTACGTCTCTGTCTCGTGGAGAAGGAGGAGTTAGGGGGGGTAAATCTGTAATTTCCTAGGTTAGTTAGTTAAACCCAGACCCGATCCATTTAACCCTGAACCCGACCCGACATTGCACTGCAGACCCGACCCGACCCAGCAGACCTGACCCAACCCATGCAGTAAACCGGTCTGGTTCACCTAAACTAGACCCGTGAACCAGTGAATTTTGGTTCGACTGCCATTTCTCCGTCCAAACTCGGAATTGGACGAAACTAGCACCATTTCGACCGGCTCAAAAAATACTACCTATTGGCCATAGTTTAGCATAGTAATTATGCTGTTTAATACCCTATTTTATCCTTTGACCCGATATTATCACGGTACTGTGGTTTGACCGTCGTTTCATCGTCCGAACTCGGATTCGGACGAAACTAACGGTATCGTGCTCAGAACATTGAGTCCTATCTTTTAGACCTAGAAGATAACTCTAGAACCCCTTCTACCCTAGTGAACCAGCCATATAACCAGTTTTACCGATACTAAGTGGTTCGACCCGAAATCATCCGACCTTAGTTGGATTCCAGTAAAACTGGAACCATCGGAAAGGGTTCTTCGAGCCTGATTCGATGAGTAGGTTTAGCTTCTAATTACTTGTTTGACCTAGTATTATTTAGGTTTGAGTTCTTCAGTCGCACGGATTTGCGTGCTTTCGACTCAATGTTGGTCCCCTATCGAGGGTGCCCGACTATCCTTGGCATAGAACCCTCATCGTAGATTCTTTTGTTTTAATCGATAGAGTTGTGATACGAAGCTGTGGTTATTATCAGACTTTGATCGTGGTGATCTAGCGTATCAGAAGCAATTAGCAAGCCGGAGTTGTGTTCGATCGACAACCAGGTGACATCTACTACCCTTGCGTGGTCTTTAATAGTGGGAAATGAGAATGACTAAGGGTAGGTGTCCATGACACTGCATGCGGGCCCCGCCGGGCATCGTCGCATGTGGTCAAGTGGACCCCGCCTTGCATGCGAAGTCGCGAGTCCGACGACGCATGCTTAAAAAAATATTAATAAAATAATAATAATGATTGCTAGCTTTTGATTGTATGGACATCATAATTAGGATTCCCTTAAATCAAATAATAAATTGAATAACTAATAATTATCGGGGCCCACCCTCCTGAGAGGAATATGGCAACTCTACCACACGGGTCATCGGGATGAGTGCCTTAGTTTATTTATTTATTATGTCGTATGGGTTGCGAGAGGAGTACGGGACCAGGGGTAAATTATTGGAAATTGTTAAGCATTAAATAGACTTTTTGTAGCTTCATTGTATATGTTGAAAGATGTTATATGTGAATCTACCTGGTTAGAGGGTAGGGACCCCGTGCGCGCAAGGGCCGTGAACCACCCTGCGCGTACAACCGAAGTTAAGTAGGTTAGGGATCACGGGCAAGGGTTGTGGTAAAGCCAATAGGAGGTGCCCTCGAGTAGGGATTGGCCTAGCAACCCTGTCCCGGGGAGTTGAAGTCCCCATAGTAAAGCAAGTTGGGCGGTAGAGATCCACCGTGAAAGACGAGAAACCCCTTATGATCATCTGGGTGACTAGTGCATGGTGTTGGTGGATGCACGGCGAGAGAGTTGGCCCTCTACATCGAAATAAAAGGCCCTATAGTAATGCCCGACCGGGGGCATGATGAACAAAATATCCGGGGTTCACATTTTGATAGTGTGTGTTTTATCTATTTATGAATTTAGAATTGTATGACTGTTTACATGATGACCTTGTGACTTTAGATGAACGTCTTATTTAATTTGCTGTTAAACATTGAATGGACTTTTATGTTAGATAACCTAGTGACAGTAGGAATTGCATGTGAATATAGACTACTGATAGGTTTAGGTATCATTCGGCAAACTTTGATCCTACTAGAACTGATAGATCTTATCTTAATTTATTAAGATTAGTTGTCTCATATTATTAAAGACTATTATGATGTCACTAGCCATTAATTTGGCTAATCTCCCAATTTCCTATTGGGGGCTACTCTTTCCCACGAGTAGGCTCAGTTGCAGGTCCGAAGGCTCAGGAGTAGCAGTAGGAGTCCAGAGGTGGAGTTAGAGTTGCAGTGTTACCTTTCTGCTTAGTACGTTAATCTTGTAGTCTTTTCTCTTCAGACATTGTAATTGTATTGGAATAAGAGTTCTTATTAGTTAGTTAGTATTCTATTGTTGTAGTTGCAATGGTTCCAACTGAATTCTTTTGGGTAGGCCTCTCCTCAAGGCCCCAAGTCTAGGATAGATCATGATGAAAATATAAGTGCATATAAATGACTAAATTGATTAACCCTGTAGATAGGAACTCGAGACTGGTGCACCTGAGTGTTAGGGCGTGGATGAGACTACTTGGCTAGCCGTAGGAGGCTTGAGCCTCGTGCTCCCTCAGATAGACTCCTGTCAGTATATAGTGGCACCGACAGGTCACTCATACTGAGAGGATATAACTTTTGAAGATTAAGCTTGACTAGATAATATCTTCTCTCTGTTGATAATTTCTCTTTCTTTGCTTTTTAATAAAAATATTTTTTGAAAAATCAAATTTAAAAGATTTCCCTCTTGTTTCTCCCTCCTTCTTGTTTTTCATATTAGAAAGCGTAGAAGAAGCCCCGTGAGAACCCAAATTGGTGAAATTAATTGACCAAACCCAGATACCTCTTCTTTTTCTCATTTCACACCCCAGAGATCGGTCTTCAGATTTCTGGGGCGTGAAATGTCTGCAGCAACCGGTAGTCAGACGCTGCCTGCAGCGGTCGGTAGTCTGAGTGAAATTGCAGAGGTCGGTAGTTTGGGAGACCGGTCCTCGGGGTTTGTAATTGGGGTTAAGGTGAGAGATTGTACCCGAAAGGATTGTTTTAGTGCATTCTCGCCCTACCCGTGGTTTTTTCCCCTTCGATGTTGCGAAGGGGTTTTTCCACGTAACCGCTGTCTTTTCTCTTCATTTGGCTCGTTGGATTGTGCTTGCCATCCGAACCGCCCGGTTCGACTAAGAACCCCCCACAGTTCTCTCGATAGGCCAAGAGAAGCTTCTTACAAAGTGATCGCACGGAGCAACTAGAAGAAAACAAGAAGAAGAGAAGAGAGCTCTGACTCTCGCTTTGGAATCTCCTCTTCCTCTGATCGAATGACCAACCCCTTTTATGTAAGCCATAGGGGTCTGTTAAAGCTGAGGTACGTGCTTGATATGACAATGATGATGTGGTAGTGCTGGTCCTGGGCCTCCTCGATGGGCCCCTATTGGGCTGTTGTTTGGGCCCAATAAGGGGTGATTTACGAGCCATGTAGAGTAGGTTCATGGGCCTGAACTTGCCTTCTTGGGCCGTTGCATAGGCCCACGTGTGTCTGGTTCCGTCTGGTATAATTTTTGCACCCACATGGACAATACCCATGCATTTAGTGGTTAAGTGATGAATCGCACCTCTTAAACTAATCGTATGGATGGTCGCATCAGATTTCGGCAATTAGAATTTTGGAGAGTGCTAGTTAGTTATAAATAGACACCTCCTCCATCTATTAAGGTAAGCGTCTAGCCAAGGACTAAACTAGAAATCTTTCTCTCTCTCTTTTGGTTGGCTATAGGGTTTCAGCCACGAGATTATGGTGCACAGATGAAGGCTACATCTTCATTCGTGTTCGAGGGAGATACTCAGAGTGGGGATCAGACAAACATCTAAATCGTCCTCGATGCATTATGGGTGGAGGTATAATCTTCTTCAGCTTCTACTTATCATTACTGATCAAATCTTTGCTTTGTAATTTGGATTCATAGAAATCTATGGTGATTTCTTACATGCAAGGCACTTCATCACCGACATCCAACTTTGACGATTTGCCATATCCCCCAAAATAATGCAGCCCATCTGCTAGCTCAGTTATCTGCTTGACCAGTTATCTACTTGCAACTCCTATTTTAATTATTGGAACCCCTTTTCTATTACTAAAGAGGTTGAAGATCTTAGAGGTAATTCTAATAACGAATGAATCTAAGCTTAGGTTCCTTATAAAAAAAACCCATAATACACAATAAATAGTAGTATTATAATAACATATATTGGAACCTCTCTCTCTCTCTCTCTCTCTCTCTCTCTCTCTCTCTCTCTCTCTCTCTCTCTCTCTCTCTCTCTCTCTCTCTCTCTCTCTCTCTCTCTCTCTCTCTCTCTCTCTTTGCACATGTGTAACACACATGCATTGCCAAATCTCCTCAATTTATCTAAGGGATAGGGGAGTTGGCAAGCAACTAATGCTTTGGTAAGGAGGTTGTGGGTTCAATTACTCCCCTCCTCAATTTATCTAGGAGTGTGTAGGTAAACTTTTAAGTGGGTTAGTGCACATTCCTAGAAGGATTAGTCTGAGACTGAAGTGGATCCATTGCCCGAAAGGTTTTGGGACACCCGCATATGTCAAAACAAACAGACAAACACACACACTCCCCTAGTAGTGTACAACAAATTAAGGGGGTGTTTGGCATGAAGAGCCGTTGTTCCACTTAAACCTCATCCAGAGGGTAATCTTGTCAATTACTATTTTTAATGTAAAGTGTTCCCGTTAGCATAGAAATGCACAGAGTGATATATTATCGTTCTCAAGCTCTCATTCCACCGGAACAAATACTATCAATTAGTTTTTAAATATGAAATTAGGAATAGAAACAATCAGTTCTGGAATGATGCCAAACACCCCCTAGTAATATTATGATTTCGAGTTGCTTATCCAGCTTTGATTTGGATGTTGCATGTATTCGACTTGAATCTAACCCGTTTACAATCATAGGTGACCATGGCTAGCCTTTCAATGAAAAAAAAATGGGGGACTTAGCGGTTGGTCCCCCATATGTGACTCATTTTAGCGCTAAGGACGTCCAACACATTGTTTAAGCTGGGGTCCCTCTGCAAAAACCGAAACAGCTTCAATAATATTTAACCATTTTACTGTTTTAAAAACCCTTCTATATCCATCAGATTTTGCTCAAATTACAAATCCTACCATCAATTGAAATTCAAACGTACAGATACACTGTAACGAACGTGACTACTTTTTTTTTTTAGAATTTTAATATTTGCTACAGTAAAATCACTTTAACATTTTTTTTTGAAAAAATTCTATATAAAATTTTTATATTTTTTACTACAGTGATTTTACTGAGTAAATGTTACTATTTATTTTCAGAATTTTATTATTTGATATAGTGAAATCACTGTAGCAAATATATTTTTTAAAAAACTCTATATTAAAATTTATATTTTTTTGCTAGAGTGAAATTATTGTAGCAATGTTACTCTTTATACTGAAATGTTACTCTATAAAGAGTAACATTTCAAAAAATAAAGAGTAACATTTGCTCTAATGTAATCACTGTAGCATTTTTTTTAATAAATCTTGTTTAAAATCAAAAAATTATATACATCGAAATCACTGTAGCAAATGTTACTCTTTATTATCAAAATGTTACTTTTTATAAAGAGTAACATTTCGATAATGAAAGGTAACGTTTGCTACAGTGAAATCACTGTACCAAAAAAAAAAAATTGTTTTGAAATCATTGTAGCAAATGTTACTCTTCATTACCGAAATGTTACTCTTTATAAAGAGTAACATTTCAATAATGAAGAGTAACATTTGCTACAGTGAAATCACTCTAGCTAATTTTTTTTAAAAAATCTTGTTTGAAAAAAAAACTGTGTTTTTTTTTGGATGGTGCATGAAATTATGCACATGAAGAAGGAAATAATAATAAATGTTATTTTGGTCTTTTTTCAAGAGTTTGTTACATGTAACAAACTCTGATCCACTGCAGATGCTCCACGTGCTTTTTGAAATGACTAAACTTTATTAAAGTCATAATCATAGGGACCATATCTGCAACCAACAGTTTTGATGTCCTTACACTAAACCGATCTGTTTTACAAGGGCTTAAGACACATTACCCAAAAAAAAAAATCCTAAATCCACCATGATCTAACTTTTTAAAATCCACATGTCTCCTGGAGTTGCCACGTACCTATTTGTTTGAGTTTTTTTTTAGGGGTGGACTTAGTGTGAGGCCCCTCGCAAAAGATCGATTTCGTGAAAATGATAGACAACAAGATAATTTTGCATGAGGTCCCTCTTGAAAAGATACATTTACAACAAGTCCTTCTGCAAACTCTTTTTTCACTTTAAATGACAAATCTATCCCTAATACTAAAATCACAAATGTTATTATTCACTGTAGCGATTTTACGGTAGCAAAATACTTCGGTGATTTCACTATAGCAAAAAGTAACAATATGCAAATGTTACTCTTTAGTTACCGTACTTTGCAGATGACTACTCTTTAGTTATATTGTTTTACAAATTATTTTTATTTGCTACTGTATGCGATTTCATTGTAGCTAGCATATACAATGACTTCACTATAGCAAAGAGTAACAATATGAAAAGTATTGTATCAACAGTAACATTTACATATAGTGAAATTAATGTGGTAAGTTATTTCACTATAGCAACTATAGTGAAGTCACTGTAGCATCTGAAGTAAAATGTGATTTTGAAGAAATGTTACTACTTACTCTTTATTACCGAAATGTTTCTTTTTCATGTGAATTTTCTATTCTACTACATATAGGGGTAAAATGAATATTTCCCAAACGATCGGACCTAACGCTAAACCATATACGAATCTGTCCTTATTGTTAAATAAGATCCTTTTAAAGGACTCAGCCAGGTATAAAGTGGGGAAAAAAACAAAAAGCTTCCGGCCTACGTCAACATATGCGCCAGTTTGCATCTTTGGCCTTCAGTGCAATCTACGCAAAGGAGCGGACAGCGCTAGGCTGTCGGCAATCGATCAGCAGACGGCCTCTATCCACGGGCCATCATCTTCCACGTAATCCCCGATGTGGGTCCCGCCTAGAAGCGCTGCGCTGCGTTGCGCTGGTCCGCCGGCTCGTCCGTCCACCGTGTCCCGCGGACATCGCTGCCCACCTTCGAAGCGCAGGGGTGCAGGGAGTGAGCTAGACACCAGCCACGTGTTAAGATTCCATTTGTCGATACAACCCGTCAATCAATGCTCGTTGGATCATCCGCCGAGCCGCAGCTCCAAGGCCCCCTCAAAAGGATCGCAATCTCGATAACGAGCGGATGGGTGATTGAAGTGGGGCCCACCTACATTCAGTCGCGTCCTACTCCTCTCAATTAGTAGTATTTAGGTCAGGTGGGTAGACTCCTACAGTCCCACTCGACTTAACGGGCATAGATTAAACCTGCTCTGATATCATGCTAACCCACCTGCATTCAACCCTGTCTAGCCCGTTAGCCGATGTGGAACTAAACTCCAACACTATCCTATAGCATTCCCAATCCTGATGATGGTGGCGCAATGACTACTTTCTTCGGGGAGCCTCCTATCAATGATGACTGTTGATGCATCCCCAACGAGAGACGAAGGGGGGCTAGTCGTAGATGGAGTCGGAGTTATCGTCGTCGGATCGGAGACGATGCAGAACATTGATGGCAGGCGATGGTCATTGGCAGGGTCGATAATGATGCCGGAAAGTGATGAAAAAGCGGAGGAGGGTTAGGTGTCGCTTGAGTCACATCGTGATGTGTGCCACTAGGTAATGGATGGCAATTGAGAGAGCTATAGATTGAGAGGAGGGAACCCTATTCCACTGGTTTGATGAGCGGAGCCCTAGTGGGGACCACCAGGCATTATGCGCCCACATGCTATTCGTTTATCGATCAGGGTGAAACATACGACTATGATCATGACACATCATTCTGTGTGAATAAATCGATAAGATTTTTAAGATAAATAGTATAAAATTTATTGACAAGCTTGTATAACCAGTAGGCAGTAGCATGACCGACTAATAGCAACGCACCATGTGTTCGTCGACCATGCTATATATATGATGCTGATCATGATGACCATAATTTATATTCAGCCACACAATCCAAAGTGGGCCCCCTGACTATAGTCAGTCCCTTATTATGATGATGATCATCATAATTTATACATTGATTCGTACCATTTAGTCAATGCGCCCACTTCGGGCTCACGCTAATCCCTCCAGATATGCGCACTAATCCCTCCAGAAATGCGCACTGACCAACTCGAATGCTTCCACTTGGGACCTGTACTAATTTCGCTTTGGAACTATGCACCAACTCACTTGGAAGTTTCCCTACATTGGCCCGTTTCGGGCAATGCACCCATTTCGGACTTCGAGCCTTATCCCTCCATGAATGCACACCAACTAAGTCAGATGTTTCCACTTCGGGCTCAAACTAATCTCTCCAAAAGTTTCCCTACACACTTCTAGATAAATCGAGGAAAGGGTGTGGGGGTGGGGTGGGGGGGGGGGGGGGGGGGGGGGGGATTGAACCCGCAACCTCCGCACCAAAGTAACAGTTGCTTACCAACTCCCATATCCCCTGGTAGGCAAGTTCAATACACCTGCAGTTCAGGGTTGAAGGAGAGAAAGGGCAATCAAGGATCCGATCATCTTGATTTCATAAACTAATCTAATCGGACGTTAACCACATCATCTGAGGCAATGCGTATGCACATGCATGTAGATAATGTACTGATGCATCAACAAAGCGATCTAAACCATGATGTCCTCTGAAGAGAAATCATACATGCATGATGAACCATTCATGTACATACATACGTAACATCTGGAGTAGCAAAACTGGAGCCAAGTACAGAAAAGAAACAAACTCCCTGTGGGTTGCAGTAACAATAACAATGGGCATCTTGGGTGATAAAAATTCTCAGAGATGTAGAGAGAACCGAGCTTCCACAGAATCATAAGTTCTCTATTTCAAACTCTGTGTTGTACATGCAACTAGCTGGCAGCCCCCTGCAATGGGCAGGATTGATGCTCTCTCTCTCTCTCTCTCTCTCTCTCTCTCTCTCTCTCTCTCTCTCTCTCTCACTCTCTCTCTCTCTCTCTGTACACGAATCAAATCTTATTTGGAAAAAAATAAATAAAGCTATCTTATGTCTTAATTATGTATATGTGCTTAGCAGTCTCAGAAACCCACCTCCAGCTGGCCGAACTCGCAGCGCATTGTAATCCTTCCATTGATGTGAACCATTTCAATGAACCTTTCTCAGTAGTCGGTATTGGTTAACTGCTGTGATGAGTGAATAGCATTCTAGAAAGAGAGAGAGAGAGAGAGAGAAAGAGATGTATATCAGGATGAGGACTTCACAGAGTCCAGGGTTCTTCATCAGGCAGCCGCAGGCACTCCTGGGGGTTGGCGTAGAAGTAATCCTCTTCTTTGGGTCTATCTGGAATCACCGCCCTTCTTGCCGGCATCAATCCAATGCGGTTCGCATGAGCTGCCTTTACCGACGAAGAGAACTCATCCCAGTCCAAGGATCCATTGGTGTACTGGTCTATCAGCTCAACCAGAAGCTTCCTATCCAAAAGGAAGGTCTTCCTGAACCCCAAGTATCTGAAACAAGAAAATATCCCTTCAACCATTGGTATCCTAAGAAAATATCCCTTCAACTCATAGTTTGACAAATGATCCATTGCAAGCACATAGAGGTTTCGGAATATGCTAGATTTTGGTGAGGATATTTTTTCATGCAATTGATAGCACATACAAAAAAAATAGGCACATAAAATGTGAAGAGTTTTATCAACCGTTAATTCTAACCTGTAATTTGAAGAGGACATTTGAGACTGATTAGAAGTTTTAGAATGTGTTGATTCTTTGTACATGTGCTCTCTATGGTAAGGTGACCATCCTCCCAAAAAATCAGTAAATTTTTAAACCTTTAGCCCTTGTTTGATCACGCTGAACGGGATCCATGGACCCATGTTTCAACGTTTTATCAGATTCCGTATGTTAACGCTGAAACAATTTCGCCCAGACCCCACTTTTCATCAAAATCGTAGAAAAACCCATCTCAGCACGAGGCTCGGACGCTTTTCCAGGAAATCTGGTGCAGCGGTGCACGTTTCAGTGAAACAGCCATCCGTGCGGATTTCCGGAGCAGCGTTATCGAACAAGCGCTTTTTGCCACATCTCACCAGACGGAGCCAACTTAGGATCCCTAAGATTTAGAACTCCTGGCTCTAAATCATTTTCCATGGTGGTTTAGACGAAATGCAACAACCTTATTAGAGATAGAAGTTCCTAGCCTCAGGAGCTTATCAGAACATTGACTAATTTGTTGCCTTTTAGAAAAGGAAGTACGAAGAGAAACAAGAGGGCAACCAAAAGGGGCATAGCCAAGTAGTGTCCATTTGCGAAACGAGGCTGATTAGAGTCTTGCGAATGGTATCCGAGCTCAAAAACCAGCAACCCTGGTTTCCTAACAGGAGCAGGGTTGGGATTTGGATTTGTGACCCCTTAGACTGACAATAGCACTGTCTTTGTTAATGTACATATGTACATGAATACACAAGCAATCCGACCCGACTGTACATAGAACCTGACCCGATATATATATTAACAGGCGTTTTCCCTTTGAGCTGTGTTTTTCCCGGCACCGATGTTCTAATGGCCTTCTAACATTGTCACTACTGGATTATGATGGCCTTGATAAATTCATACAAATATATTAGTATTAATATATATACTACTACCAACTTCAAAAGCGGGGAGTTTTAAATTGAGACGATTGCTAAGAATTACAAGAACCTCTCTTTCATATTATATTCCATATAAAATCCATAGATTACCAAAATACTCGTTCAAGAATGTTCAAGGGTGGTGTCCAAAGGGTGATGTGTGTAACAGTGATACTGTGGAGTAAAGTTCATGACTAGATACAACCGCTGATCAAAGACACAGGAAATCATACCTGCGATGACCTTCGACAACTTTGGCCATGTTACCATCATATGTAGGGACAAAGATATTACTCTCCAAGGAGACCAAGTAATCCAACGCTGCCATTTGAGAGGAGTGATTCAGGAAAAATCTAAGATCTGATGGTTCCAACAACGTCTCCTTTCTCACCTGTCTCACAATGTTAAACAATTGGTAAACAAACAGAAAATGCAAGCAAAAAAAATCCCAAGTCACTAATCTCTTAGAGATACTGACCACATTTGGATAAGCTGCGGAAAGGCTGGCCATTCTCCTCTCTCCGCCGTATATTTCTCCAGCCGCAATGTATATGGATATGCTCCGGTCGATATCCAATGCCCTCAGAATTAGAGCAGTTTCCTCTGGCGTCAATGGGCAAAGGCCGTCCTTCCTTTTCAAGTCAGAGTTTATAACTTTCTCTTTCCACCAGGGATATGCATATCTATCGATCACAACCCGAGATTCAGAGCACCGATAAAAATGTCTTTACATTTTAAATCCAAAAAAACTCGGATGATATCAAAACAGAAGAACAAAGAAAAGAAAATCTAACAAAAAAAAAGGAAAAGATTTATTAACCTCATTCTTGTCAACTCGTCCGCCTCCTCATCCGTGCAACCATGGGTACAGCCTGAGAAAGCTAGCATGTCCATTTCATAGCGGAGGTGGAGGACCAGGAAAGGGCCATTTTGACGCAGGATACTGATCACTCTCCTACCCAGCTCTTCAATTTGAGAAGTGAATCGCAGAGCGGAGTAATTTACTCGGCAGCGCAATTTCTGAATCTCCAAAGGCAGCCCGTTATTAGCAAGCCGGGCATCGGTTCTATTTAAATGCACAATTTTGTACTTCTGTATCAAAGGAAGAATCTGCTTGCAAAACAAATACGATCGTTAGCCTATTCTCTGAACTGATCGTGAATGAAACTGATTCTCTCATCCTAGAAAAGCGGCAAATTAACCTGATGCAGGTAGTAAGTGATGTTTGACCAGCTAACAGGTGGCATCGAGTAGAACATTCCTTGCTCCACCCTTCTCTTTAACCTCGGCGGAAGTTCTTTCAATATTCGAACCTCATCTCTCAATGAGGTAATAAAATGGTCCACATCGAATATGTCTTGGAACTCACTGCCACACCGAGAAAGTATATTCCATTAGAGAAAAACAAAAGAATATTACATGGAATCTACAACAGAATATCTACTACTCTCGAGATCTCACTGAAGAAACCAACACACCTAGGGTCCGCCCAGAATGAGGTTTTGTCCAGCTCCGGTACGATGAGTGTGACATTCAAATATCTCGCAATGACAACCATATCACATATCTGCAAGAGGTGTAATATCAGAGGATGTGTAGCACTCCTCATGAGCAAGTATCCAATGTATAATGAACCACAATAGGCGTGATTAAATACTTACTGCTGCCCGCATCTGATTAAGCCCACCGTTGCAAGAAACCATCAAATAGCCATTATTCTTGTAGATTCCTAATGAATGAATAAAAAAAAAAAAAATTAGATGAAACAACATTGAAATAAACATGTTAACAAAAAAATGTCGCCGTAAACAATGTAATCTCGTTTTAGTTACCAAACATGCGGATCAGAAAGTTAGCAGTCACGGGGGCTCAGGAGTCCATAATTTGACGATGGCAATGAGGAGGATAATGAATACATGGAGAAAACGAGGGCTAGGTAATAATGAATAAGATTACTGAATCAAAGCTTAAACGTGTGATGGCTGTCTGAAATGGTTACGTCGATGGCGCAGTAAGGAGGGGGGTTCAAAGCATAGGTTGAAAGAACAGAAAGGAGGAAGGTCTCACTGAAGAAGAATGTTGGTGGCATTAGTAAACGATTTCTAGAAGCTTCCAATTTTGATTAACCACTGCCAAATTAATGAAATAAGACAGAGCTCTTCGATTCCATTATATTGGCACACAAAAATAGCAAACATATTCATTAACAAATTTAATATCCAGATGAAGAAAATATCTTATCACTACAAATCCATTATATTGACACACAAAAATAGCAAATGTGTTCATTAACAAACCTAATGCACAAATTTAGAGAAACTCTAATCTATACTACTCTTATAAATTAAAGTTGACTCTAATCTAAAATACTCTTACAAATTAAACTTGAGGCCTTTGGTGCCACGTGGAAGCCTTCCCATCCCCGCCCCCCCCCCCCCTCTCTCTCTCTCTCTCTCTCTCTCTCTCTCTCACTCTCTCTCTCTCCCCTTTTAAACTTCTTTTATAGTTAGACATCTCTCTCTCTCTCTCTCTCTCCACACAATGAGGATGCGATGCCGGATGTGTGATCCGATAGAGCAACATCGTAATCGTTCGTGCATTGCATATGATTAGTACTAATCGACAATAAAATTAGCTCATCAGGTAAATGTCATGATCTAGAGAGAGAGAACCGATGTGTATTTAACATGGCTTGGCAATTGCATAATAAGACACCACAATCCCTTGGCGAAAGGGAATTGATTTGGGTTTTTTTTTTAAAATAAATATTTTTATTTCTACGGCGAGGCGATAGGGATTTTATTAGTTTATCATGCAAAATTTTTTGGGTATGACATATTTGAGAAAGAAAATAAACATCATACACCAAATAATTATCAACTTCATTAATTCAAAGAATACAAATATTTTAGTAAATGTAGGCTATGTTCAGGTTCCTTTTCCTTTGCTAATCTTAATTTGTTTTTCTCCTTTTATTTGAGGGGTAAAGGGAATTTGAGAGAATTGTAGAGAACCAAAGGCCGTGAAATCAAGAAGAGCAAGAAATAAGAGAAAGGATTTACTTTTGGGTGGGAGCGCAATCTTCTCGACGGCCGAGGATGGAATGGTCTCCACGATTGCTGAGGGTTTGGCCGGCAGCGGCGGCGTGAAGCAGGAGGGCCACCCTTGGAGGACCCTCGGCCCCCACATCTCCCCCAGCGCCGTGAGCTGGACGACGCACGTCCAGAGGAGCACCGTGGTCGTCGCCCGGATCATCCACAGCTTCATCCGGGGCTTCGACATCACCGCCCACTTCAGCTTCTCCATCTTCGCCTCGCCTCCCGGTTTCAGGCCCGCATGCCTCACCCCGTACTCGGATCCCGGCCGCTTCTCGAACCTGCACATCCCCGGCATCCAGAACACTCCCAAACCCCTCAATACAGCCGCCCTCCGGCGAAAATCATCCCAACCCCTCTCTCTACCAACCCCTGAACTTCCGAAGCAAGATCAGATTTTTATTCTAGAATAAACAACAAAAAAAAAATCGAGGTCTTTCTTCGTTTCAGCTCAATGCAGCATCAAAGATCGAAGGAAACCCCTCAGAAGAGCTACGATCAAACTCGAAACCCTAGAGAAACAAGATTTCCAAACACAGCGCGACCTTCATCGCCGTCTACAACCCAGAAGTCCAGCAGAAATTCCAAAAAATCCCAAAAAAAATCAATTTCTTCCCGTCCAACACCTGCATTCGTGATATCCGATTGCGATACCGATTTCCCCAAGACCAAACTCAGATTCCTTCTTCAAATCGGCAGGAAATCGTCCAAAATCCGCAAGAAGGAAAAAACTCAAATCACTCGTTTCTTCGACCGATAGAGATGTAACAGAGAAACTCCGGCGAGGATCTCGGGGTAGGGACGAAGGCTGCGCTAACGGAGCTCGCGGCGGCCGGGGGTGGCAGAGGGGCGGGCGGGGGGTTTCGGTCACCCCCAATCGCAGAGGTGGAGGGGCGTCGGTGGTGGTGGAGGCGTATTTACGAAGAAGAGACGTGCCCGTACGTCCGAAACCCGTTGTGGCCGAACCATGGTTAAGATCCTAACCCCTCGGCGGCACTGCGGTAACCATCCAATAAATTACTGCCAGCTCATTCGGCAGGCCCCGTGGGGCCCGCATGACACCAGGCTCCCGCGGGTGGACACGTGGCGTCATGCAGATGCTGGGGTGTGTACTACCCAGATCTTTGCCGTTGCGGTTGCGACGCCGACAGGATCTAGCGGATGCGTTGGCCGCACGGTATGAGGGTGCAGGGGGTATTAGCTGGACGGCGGTGATCACGCGGTGAGGTGGGGGCGGAGGGGGGACGGCTTTTTTTTTCCGTGACCGCACCGTTTGGCTGCCGTTGTGGGTCTCGTGATCGTGAGGCGCGCGGCTTTTGTCGGTTGCTCCGTTTGTTGACGACGCGGTTGTCAGAACTCAGAACGGTCGGTTGTAATGACGCTGACGGTCGGAGGTGCTCATTTTCCTCTTGTATTTGGGCACTGCTATTTGAACATACTAGGGGACACACTCAAGGCCATTCTGCGGTGGTGTAAGTAGGTGGTTGGGTGGCGCTCAGTGCATCGGAATTCGCACCTAGCCCCCCACCACCGCAGTTTGTCCGTGGGTATGTCTCTTAGTATGTTCAAATAGCATTTTTCTGGGTTATTTTGACTTTGCCCCCCAAATTTAGCCTTGAATTAGACTTTACCCCCCATCTTTTCATTAATTAGACTTTACCCCCCAAAACTAACTATTCCGTTAGCTCACCATCTAAGGGGAAGGCTGAGCTGACGGAAAAGAAAAAAAGTTTTGCGGGGTAAGCTGACGGAACAGTTAGTTTTGGGGGGTAAAGTCTAATTAATGAAATTTGGGGGGTAAAGTCTAATTTAAGGCAAAGCTTGGGGGGCAAAGTCAAAATAACCCTTTTTTTTATATATTTTCCTTGGGTTGATATCTCGCTTGTGAGTAATGGTAGAGTATCTACGGTGAAAGGGGGTATATTTATCAATTCTAGTTTTGTTCTCAAAAAAGGATTTTAATTGAAGCTGTATTTTTTCTTGACAGCCAGCTCATTTCAAGGAGAGGAATTGTTTGGTAATCACACGCTCCGTTTTGGCATGAGTTCGGATATCCTCCAATCGGTCGCCCGGTCGATGGGCCCGGCGTGCATCACAGCCGCATGCAGTCGCCTTGGAGTACGATTCACCTCAGGCTGCTTGCTATCGTTCGACTGTAATGCGCACGGGCCCACCGACCGAGGCAGGAGGAGATCCGAACTCTTTTGACAAATGCACCGCATCTGCACCAAAAAGGAGACGATGAAACCATGGATCTGACTATCATTTTCTCCATGAATGAAAGTCAAGAGGGTACACATTCGTTGCATCTTGTTTCCAAGGAAAACAAGAAGGCGACATAATTGAGTTTCTAAAAGAGAGATGGAAATTACGTCTAGAGGTGAATAATAGTTGGGCTAATGTGCCTTGGGTTCTTGAGAAAGAGATCGGTTTAGTGTAGGGACACCGAAATAGATATTTTTAGTTGTGGTCCCTATGATACATATTTTCTTATATGTAGTTACTCATAATGGTACGTGGGGTACATGCATCGCGATATGAGTTTGTTACGGTCTAAAAAACTTCTAAAAAAGACAAAAGTATCACTTCCTTCTTTGTCCTTCTTCATATGCAGAGTTTCATTCATTGTTCAAAAAAATTACAACAGTGATTTTACTGTAGCAAATTATTTCACTGCAGCAAATGTTACTCTTTATAAAAAGTAACATTTCAGTATTAAAGAGTAAAATGTTGCGAAAAGCATATAGTATTATTCATTTACCCCCCTATATATAGGCATAATTGGAGGTTGGGATAGAGACGGGGAAATCTCCTATCCCATGAATCTAGGGGTATTTATCTGGTGGGCATCTATATCCGATGCAACCACCGTTTCATAACACTCCCCCTTAGATGACCACCATTTATCAATGATTGCCTCATTAAAACCTTTGATGGAAAAACCCAGTGGGAAAAATCCTATCAAAGGAAAAAAAGTACAATCTTAGTTCTTCAGGAACAAGTTCTTCAGGAACTATGGTGGGTGCGCATAATGCTGCCTCGTTAAAACCTTTGATGGGAAAACCCTGTGGGAAAAACCCTACCAAAGGAAAAAGAGTACAGCGCGCATAAATTTGCATCTTCAGGATGCCCTCCGCCTAACTATTACATTATCACTATTACATCTCTCCCCCTGATTATATCTCCTCCTTATTACATTATTACATCTCTCCCCCTGATTATATTACATCAATTTGTTTGGTGATTGAGCCGTCGCAGCCCGATGCCGTATACCATCTTCTGGAAAGTAGACTTGGGCAAAGCTTTGGTGAAAAGATCCGCAAGATTGTCGCTTGACCGTACTTGCTTGACTTCAATCTTCCTTTTCTTCTGAAGTTCGTGGGTGTAGAAAAACTTTGGTGAGATGTGCTTTGTTCGATCTCCCTTTATGAAGCCAGCTTGAATTTGAGCAATACATGCGGCATTATCTTCGTGAATAACTGTCGGCTCTTTGGTAACTGATGCCAACTGGCAACTGTTTCTGATATGCTGCACAAGTGACCTCAACCATACGCATTCTCTACTTGCTTCATGCAGGGCTAATATTTCAGCATGGTTCGATGATGTGGCCACAAGTGTTTGTTTGGTCGATCTCCAAGAAATAGCTGCATTGTTATTCAAAAATACATACCCTGTTTGGGATCGACCCTTATGGGGGTCAGAGAGAAAACCTGAATCTGCATAACCAATCAAGTGAGGAGTACCACAAGAATAAAACAATCCCATATCAGTGGTTCCTCGCAAATATCTAAATATTTGCTTTATTCCATTTCAATGCCTAAGAGTTGGTTCTGAACTGTATCTAGCCAATAGATTAACAGAAAAATATATATCTGGTCTAGTACATTGAGCTAAATACAATAAAGCACCAATAGCACTTAAATACGGTTTTTCAGAACCAAGAATAGGTTCATGTTCCTCTTTAGGTCTAAATGGATCTTTATGAATATCAAGAAGTCTAACAACCATGGGAGTGCTTAGTGGGTGACATTTATCCATATTAAATTTCTTTAACAAATTTTCAGTATATAAGGATTGATGTACTAGAATCCCACTAGAGTTACGCTCGATCTGCAGGCCGAGATAAAACTTAGTATCACCAAGTTCTTTCATTTCAAACTCCCTTTTTAGATAATCAGAAGTTTTCTTGAGCTCTTCAGGAGTCCCAATCAAGTTTATGTCATCCACATAAACTGCAATTATAGTAAAACCATTTTCTGATTTCTTTATGAAAATGCATGGGCATATGGGATCATTCTTATAACCTTCCCTAGACAAGTATTCACTAAGGCGATTGTACCACATCCTTCCGGATTGCTTCAGGCCGTACAATGCTCGTCTTAGTTTTATCGAGTGCGCACTCTTTGATGTTGCTTCAGGCAACTTAAATCCTTCTGGGACTTTTAATGTTGCTTCAGGCAACTTGAATCCTTCTGGGATTTTCATATAAATATCTGTGTCTAGGTTCCCGTATAGGTATGCCGTTACGACATCCATTAGTCTCATCTCTAGTTTTTCAGAAACTGTGAGACTAATGAGATATCTAAATATAATTATATCCATAACAGGGGAATAGGTCTCTTCATAATCAATCCCGGGTTTCTGCAGGAATCCCTGGGCTACAAGCCTTGCCTTATATCTAGCGATTTCATTATTTTTATTTCTTTTTCTTACAAACACCCATTTGAAACCTACAGGGTTTACGTTATTTGGTGTTTGTACTATAGGTCCAAATACTCCACGTTTCTTGAGAGATTCAAGTTCAGCTTGAATAGCTTCTCTCCATTTTGGCCAATCAGTTCTATGTCGACATTCATAGATACTACGTGGTTCATTATCTTCATCATCGCCCTTTGTTATTTCAGTAGCTACTTTGTATGCAAATATGTCATCGATGACTATTTCCTTTCGGTCCCAAATTTCACCCCTCATATGGAATATTGAGATCTCATTATTTGGTACCGGTACCTTATCCATAATCACTGCAGGGATCTCTTCAGGAGTTTGAGGGAAATTTGGCCGTTGGGAAATATTTTCTTCTGGAAAAATATGGTCCATAATCTCTTCTGGAGCATTATGACCAGGTTCTTCTGGAACCTTAACTTCTTCTGGAGTTTTAGGGCATGATTTCTCATTCAACTTCCTCTTCCGGGGAACTGAATCTTTGGAACCTATAGGTCTGCCACGTTTCTGACGTGCAGTAGTTTCATTAGTGGGAGTTGGAATATTAATTCTTGCAGGTACATTCTTGGCTGGAACAAACGACTTAGTTACATTAGTTGCATCATTGAAGGCATCAGGTAATTGATTTGCAATATCTTGCAAATGCAAAATCCTTTTTACTTCTACCTCACATTGGGGAGATCTAGGATCTAGATGAGACATAGTGGAAGTATTCCACGATAATTCACGCCGTTCTTCAGGAACAGGTCGTTGCCTAGAAACTTCTTTATCTCCCCCTAACGGCGGGAAGACTGTCTCATCGAAATGACAATCTGCAAATCTAGCAGTAAATAGATCACCTGTTAAGGGTTCTAAGAATCGTATGATTGAAGGTGAGTCAAAACCGATATAAATCCCCAATCTACGTTGGGGACCCATCTTAGTTCTATTTGGAGGGGGAATAGGGACATGTACAGCACATCCAAACTTTCTAAGATGAGAAATATTAGGCTGAATACCTGACACAAGTTGTGCAGGAGAAAAATTATGGTATGAAGTAGGTCTGAGTCTAACAAGATTAGCAGCATGCAAGATAGCATGCCCCCATGCAGAAATTGGAAGTCTTGATTGTAAGAGTAATGGTCTAGCTATTAATTGCAATCGCTTGATAAAAGCTTCAGCAAGGCCATTCTGGGTGTGGACATGGGGAACAGAATGTTCGACTTCTATTCCGATGGATGTGCAGAAGTCATTGAAGATTTTAGAAGAGAATTCAGCTGCATTATCCAATCGGATAGATTTGATAGGGTGATCAGGAAAACTAGCTCTAAGTTTGACAATTTGGGATAATAATCTAGCAAATGCTAAATTTCTAGTAGAGAGTAGGCTCACGTATGACCATCTAGTAGATGCATCTATTAGGACCATAAAATATCTAAATGGACCACTAAGAGGGTGTATAGGACCACAGATATCACCTTGAACCCTCTGCAGGAAGGTAGGTGATTCTGTCTCTATTTTCTTAAAAGAAGGTCTAGTGATTAACTTCCCTTGGGAACAAGGGTCACAAAAATGGTCATTTGGAAAAGTCAAACTTCGATTGTTAAGAGGATGACCATAGGAATTGTAAATGATCTTTCTAAGCATACCGGACCCTGGGTGACCTAATCTATCATGCCAAAGGACCAAATCTTCAGGATTTGGGAACTTCTGGTTCAAGTGAGTGGCATAGGACTCCATAACCCCAATGTGGGTAAAGTATAACCCTAAAGATAGGGTCGAGCATTTTTCTAGTATGGAAATATGCTCTCCGTTCTTAGATGTGATGCAGAGGTATTCTAGATTGCCTTCATTTGTAGTTTCTAAATGATATCCATTTGCTCAGATGTCTTTGAAGCTCAGTAAATTTCTTCTGGAATTTTCTGAGTATAGAGCATCCTTAATTAGCAAATGAGTACCATTAGGTAAAAGTATATGGGCTCTTCCGGACCCTGTAACTATGTCAGTAGGGCCAGCCACTGTAGTAACCATACGTGAATTATATTCAACATTTGTAAAGAATTTTCTGTGTTTCAGTATGGTATGTGTTGTTGCACTATCTATCAGGCAAATCTCTTTGCAGTTGGTCATCGTTCCTAAATGATAAGTTATGAGTCAATAAATACCATAAGAGAAGTATCAATGATAAAACTTACTAACACAATTTCTAAGTAAAATCACCAGAATGACAATATAAATTAATAATATCCAATAGAATATAAAAATTACTCAACAATGTCTGACAGAATAAAAACTACTGAGTAATATCTGACTGGAAATAAAAACTACTTAGCAATGTTTGACAGATAATAAAGACTACTTAGCAGTGTCTGACAGAATAAATAAAAGAAAAACTAAAGTCTTCAGAGATCCCAAGATTCAGGGATTTAATGTGCCATCGTCTAGCTCATCAAAGTAGTCTGAACTGGCCAGGTACGATGTCTTCAGGGCATCGGTCTGTTTGTGGTAATCTTCAGGCCACCCATTGTTATCTTCATTCATATTTGTCTCTGCAGGGACCCCTGTACTTTTGTACTTATTCTTCTCATGTTTACTAGCACGGCAGTTTCTGGACCAGTGTCCTTCCTTTCCACATTCAAAACATGTGTCCCTCTTATCTTCAGGTTTAGAGGGATTATTCTTTTCTGGATTCTGAGGAGCAATCCACTTGTTTTTAAAGTGAGTGTCCTTCCTAGGACCATAATAATCATCTCTTCGAGGATGATTCTGACGTCCACCTCTTCCAGGGTGATTTCTACCTCTTTCAGGATAGTTATTGCGCCCTCCTCTGCCGTGTCTTCCACCTCTCCTTCCTCTGCCTCTACCTCTGCCTCTACCTTGGTAGAAATCATTGGCGTTTGCTTCTGGCAATGCCAATGATCCAGTAGGTCTAGAATTGTGATTCTTTACCAGTAGGTTATTATGTTCTTCAGCGATCAGGAGAACCTCTATGAGTTCCGAGTACTTCTGGTACTTCATCCCCCTGTATTGCTGTTGTAAAATAATGTTATTTGGGTGGAAGGTAGAGAGTGTTTTATCGATCATCTGAGCATCATCTATTTTCTCCTCACAGAGCTTCAGCTTGCTGACGATGTTGAGTAACTTCGAGTTGAACTCAGCCACAGTCTTGAAGTCCTGGAACCTGAGGGAGATCCATTCGCTCTTTGCTGCAGGCAAAGTGATCATCTTCTGGTGATCGTAGCGTTCCTTGAGTGCCTTCCAGAGATCTGCTGGATCTACTATGTTCATATATTCATTCTTTAGATCTTCGTGTATGTGGTGCCTAAGGAAGATGAGGGCTTTAGCTTTTTCATCCGGTTTCAATCCATTATTCTCTTCTAGAGCTTTCTCTAAGTTCTTCGCTTGTAGATATAGCAAACTATCTACTCGCCAATTCAGAAAATTGCTTCCATTGACATTTAATGCATGGAAGTCTAATTTTGTAATGTTCGACATCTGAAGATTTAATGAATATTAACATTAATTACTATGATTATCATCACATTAATATATAAAGGCATGTTATAGAAAACAAGTGACATGCCATGGACAAAAGCCTATTAATACTCAGTATTAATAGGATCCTTTTAGAAACCACTTGCCAAGGTAGAGCGGGTTCTATGGAACCGTCATGCGCCTTGCCAAGCTTTTCTAAAAAGGTACTAATTGCTTAAAATACAATTAATGCAGAGAATAACATATTATGCACATGGAACACAAGATAAATATACAGTATAGAGTCTGTTACAATTAAGGACAATTCTGTCCTTATTTGTAAAACAGATATTGCAAATTGGTCCCTTAGGGGCTAAACAGTTAAATACATGAACAGTGTGTATGAAATAGTAAAATCTGACCGTACCGATGCTTCTGGAATGGTTCGGATACCCAAAATCCATATTTGGATACTCTAGATCGGATCTAAATCGGGTTCGGAATGCAATATTAAAATAGACGGTCTAGATCAAAAACAGATTAAATAAACAGCACATTTGGGCTCAAAAATAGGTTGGGCCAGGATCTGGGGTGGTCTGTGCCTGGCCTAGGCTGGGTCCAGGTCTGGTCTAGTCTGGGCTTTAATATAAAGCGGGTCGGGTTGATTTGTAATCGGGTGTAAAACCCAATTAAAAATAAAACAAACTTAGATGGGTCGGGTCTGCTATAAACACAGTTGGGCCGGGTCTGCACTGTACAGTCGGGTTGGTACTAAATATAGATCGGGTCGGGTCGGGTCTGCCATTACTACAGATTAAACACTGTTTATCTTCTCCGATTAAACCGGAGAGATAAACACAGTCGATCGTGTGTGTCGCCGGTCACCCACAGCCTCAGGCGCTGCCGTTCGCGTGTGTCACCCGCGTCAGCCGATCGTGTGCGTCGCCGGTCACCCACAGCCTCAGGTGCTGCCGTTCGCGTGCGTCACCCGCGTGCAGCCTCACCCGCAGCCTCTCGCACGCAGTCCGCTGCCGCTGGTGGCGCAGCGCATCGCTGGCGCACCCAAGCGCAGCAAACGCCGCTGCACTCGGGCGCAGGTCGCGCGCCGCTGTACGCCGGTGCCGGTCTGGTCAGGTGGGCTGTGTCCGGCCGGTGCCGGTCCGGTCAGGTGCCGGGGTTGCTGCAACGTGCATGGGTTGCAGCTGCTAGGTCGCTGCCGGTGATCGGGTCTCCGACGGGGTCAAGGTCCCGGGGTCGTGCTCGATACCGTCGGTCAGGGTTGCCGGACGGTTTGGTGATGGTCAGAGGGGTCTCGGCTGCGATGGTGGTACGGCAGACGACAGGGGTCTCAGGGCGTACCTTGTTCAGTGGAGACCCGCGAGGACGAGAGCCGGGGCTGGGTGAGAGGTCTCTCTCCTCTTTCTCTTCTCTCTTCTTCTCTTCCGCTCTCCGATCTCTCTCTGCGATGGGTTCGGTCGGCCGGGACGTGCAACTCCGCTCGTGCTGATAACGTGTTGCGAAAAGCATATAGTATTATTCATTTACCCCCCTATATATAGGCATAATTGGAGGTTGGGATAGAGACGGGGAAATCTCCTATCCCATGAATCTAGGGGTATTTATCTGGTGGGCATCTATATCCGATGCAACCACCGTTTCATAACATAAAATTTATTATAGTGATTTTTCTGTAGCTATTTTCTTTTTAAACGAGATTTATCAAAAAAAATTTGCTATAGTGATTTCATTGTAACAAATGTAAGTTACTTTTTATTGCAAAAATGTTACTCTTTATAAAGAGTAATATTTCGGTATTAAAGAGTAACATTTGCTATAATGATTTCACTGTAGCTATTAATTTTTTAAAAAATAAGATTTATCAAAAAAAAAACTGCTATAGTGATTTCACTGTAGCAAATGTTACTCTTTATTACAGAAATGTTACCATTTATAAAGAGTAACATTTTGGTATAAAGAGTAACATTTGTTACAGTAAAATCACTATAGTAAAAAAATATAAAAATTTTATATCAAGATTTTCAAAAAAAAAATTTCTACATTGATTTCACTATAGCAAATAGAAATTTTTTGAAAATAAATAGTAACATTTTGTAACGATCATGATCTAAGAGCCAATAGCCAAGACTCCTAAGGTTGTGATGTCAAGATGGATGAGATGAGGTGAGGTATGTAAGGCCATGAGTTAGCCCCACATCGTCTGGAGAGAAAGATATCATAAACTACTTATATAATTTTTCCTCCCAAACATACAAGACTCGTTTTAAAACCGTGCCCCGCTACGGATTTCGTAAGAACTCCGTAGTTAAGCATGCTCGGGCAAGAATAGTACCAGGATGGGTGACCACTCTGAAAAGTCCTCGTGCGGGCATGGACAAAGTGGACAATATCTTATGTGTTTGGGCGGATAATACAAATGGTATCAGAGCTGATTCTCCTCGCAATGGAGGATCTAACTCTACACGTGATATGCAACCCTTAAGTGAGGTGGATTGTGTTGACCAAGATCCAAGACCAAATAGCCAAGATTTCTGAGACTGTGATACGAAGATGGATGGATGAGGTGTACAAGACCACGAGTTAGCCCCACATCGCCTGAAGATAAGGAGATCCTAAGCTACTTATATAATTTTTCCTTTCAAATATAGAATATGTGTTTTAAAATCGTACACCGCTACGAATTTTGTAAGAAATCCTTAGTTAAGCGTGCTCGGGCGAGAGTAGTACTAGAATGGGTGACCCCCTTAGGAAGTCCTCGTGTGAGCACGGGCAAAGCGGACAATATCTTATGTGTTTGGGGCAGCTATTATACTATAGTGCATATGTATGTTTGAATTTTAGTTGATGGCAAAGTTTGTAATTTAAGCAAAATTTGATGGGCATTGATGGGTTTTAAAAATAAGAAGGTGGTTAAACCATGCTAGACGTGTTTCATTGTTTGCGGAGGAATCACAGATTAAACAATTTGTTCATTGTTCTTAGCACTAAAAAGAGTCCTTTGTGGGGAACCAACCGCTAACTGATAATTTTGTTCAAGAATAAGGCAAGAGATGATCATCCATGCATCTATAGGTTCATTCTCCGCTTTGAATGTAAATGTCTTGGTACATTGAAGGTTTCCAATCAAAATCCTAGGACACCCATAATCTATCATGAATAATGAAGAACAATAAATCATACCTCTTTGCCGATGATCAGGAACTTATATAGATCCACAAGAAATGAAGGAACAAGGGAAACTTACAATCTTTTTTCTCTAAAGTTAAACAATCGAGGCTCGCGGCATATGGCGAAGGGATTAGATGCCCTCCTCTATTTATAAACTTCCAACTAGTCTTCTAACCCATCAAGGAAACACGATTGTAGAGGGATACGTACACACTCCTAAAACTAGTAAGATTCCACCCAACCTACTTAATCTGATTAACTAGAGCGCATCTCAACTTGATCACATATAATTGGGACCTTGGGTCATGGACCCACTTTTGTCTACACATCCGTTTAACAATCTGATTCAATCAGATTTTGGCAAACCAATGTTGTTCACAATGGCCATATGGATTAAACCTAATAGTTTCCCACTTGGGCTAGGGAGCAACACAAACATATTTTGAGAAAAGTTTTTCTTCGTCGGTTGGTACAATTGAAACTCGAGTGGCCACACTTAATTTTTTTAAAATTTTGACATGTTAATTGGTGACATAAGGCATATATGTATTATTCACCTTCTACTTAAACTCAGAAGTATCACTAATGACTAATCATGAATATCAGTGCACTTCCAATATCATATGTCAATTCTGCGGTTCAACTGTTAATACAACTAAGGAACCAAGTGTATACCTTATGGTTGTTTTATTGAATTGTGTACTTGGACAATATATATTGCATTTGTGATATTTAATTGTGTATTTTTAATAGTGGCTTGTTTTACATATAAGAGCAAATGTGTATCATCTCGATATGTTACAGTTAACCCCCAGACAAGAACCAGAGCCTTATATATAGGATGAAGACCTTTGAGCATGGAGATTACTCGTGTTCAGCCCATTCCTTGAGAGTTTTGTACATATGCTCAGGCAAACTAGATATTTTACGACTACTGTCATATGACATCCGTCAGGATCGTCACCTTATGCACATTGTTTAAATATAATAAATACGTAAATTTATATGATGCATCAATTTTTAATATGAATTAATAATTATACTTTATTAACTGAATAACTCAGATAAACCTTGAGTAATTGAAATGCTTCCATTGAATAAAAAATCTTTTAATAACCTTATATGTAATTCACCCATTGACGATACTAGGTGGCAACCCCCAAGGACGGAGCTACATAGTAACCAGGGGGGGCAGCTGCCCCCTGGAATTTGAATTTTTTTCAATGGGGTATTGAGCCTTCTTTCACTTTGCCCCCCCACTCCCAGCTCTAATGCCCCCCGCCCCCCTTGCCTTTGCTTGAAGGTCACCTAGAAGAAAACAACAACTGAAGTTGTTGGGGGACAACACTTAATGGGACGGGATACTCGCATAGCGACGAAAAAGGTAGAACAAAAAACAGTGCCACGTTGTTGTTGGACATTTGGACGGCCACGATTTCATTCCTAAAATTAGGGTTGTTGACTTATTGCTTGCTTCGGTCGTTCATACCTAACTAAAAGCCTCAAACAAACGACGGCTCCCCTCAACTCCTCAAGAGTCAAGGCTCAAGACTCTTCCTTGCCGGGCCGGTTGCCCCTCTAGGCTCTTGCTCTGCAAAAAGAGGTGAGAGAGACGGAGACGGGAGACGGCCCGACGGGAGACGGAAACCCATCACCCATGAGTCCATGACCCATGGAGTTCGGATCTTCTCTAGTCGGTCGGCCCGGGCGGCCCCGGTCGATGGGCATTATGGGCCCGGCGCACATCATAATTCACAACTGCAAGTCTGCAAGGAGTTGGGCTGGAGTACTAATGTACGATTCACTTCGGGTCTCCTACCATCATGTACATGTGATTGTGATGCGCACGAGCGCGCCCATCGACCGGGGCCACCGACTGTCCGACTGGAGCCTGGAGCCTGGAGGAGATCCGAACTCTCACCCATGGCTCATGGGCCATAGGTGGCTGTAGACACACGAATTTCGTCGGACCCGAACCCGACTTACGTGAGCCGACGCGGATGCAGACCCGACACGCGGACCCAACTCGCGCGCACAGACGTGGATGCAAACCCGACACGCGGACCCGACTCGCGCGCACCGACACGGACTCGGACCCCGCCTCAAGAGGGGCCGGTCCCTACTAGGGTCCGAACCCCATAGGGCCGGCCCTAGTGGGGACCGAACCCCATGGAGAGGCCGGCCGGCCCTGCAAGGAAAGGGAAGAAAAAAGAAAGAAAAGAAAAAAGAAAGAAAAGAAAAAGGAAAGAAAAGAAAGGAAAGAAAAGAAAAAGGAAAGAAAAGAAAAGGAAAGAAAAGAAAGAAAAGGAAAAAAATACCGCCATGCGCGGGGGGAGGTAGCGTATGACGTCTGCACACACGCGGATCTGCGCCGATCCCTCGATCCGACGCACAAGACGAAGCGCCCGATCGCCATCGATTTCGTGCGCAAAATCCAGCCATAATTGCACCCGCCAGAAAAGGAAAACAACTAAATGTTATTCCCTTCATCAATGGATGAATAAAATCCGGGTAATTATGAGAGAGATACAAGGGGATTTAAAATTAAAGAGTTTCCATATCTCCCTCCCCACCTCTTTGCCTATAAATAGAGGGGGTGGGGGAAGGAAAAAATGGTTGGAAAGTTGAAGACAAAGCGCCAGAGCTCTGCAGAAGAGAGCACGCTTCTTCATCGACCCGAGGCTTCACGAGGCACAGTCAAGCCTGTCCCGAGGGATCGGCTTACTGAAAGTCCTCATCAATGTGAAGGCCCTTGCACACGAAGATCATCCCTTCGACTCCGTGCACGAAGAAGAAAGCTCGGAGAAGAAGAACCCTTCGACTCCGAAGACGCCAGAAGCAAAGGCCGGAGAAGAAGAGGAGCGGCACTACCCCGTCGTCTCCAACAAGCCTTCGACTCCGATCAAGCCCAAAAGCCCGGAGAAGAAGAGGAGCGGCACTACCCCGTCGTCTCCAACAAGCTTCGACTCCGATCAAGCCCAAAAGCCCGGAGAAGAAGAGGAGCGGCACTACCCCGTCGGCTCCAACAAGCCTTCGACTCCGATCAAGCCCAAAAGCCCGGAGAAGAAGAGAAGCGGCGCTACACCCGTCACCTTCAACAAAGCCTTCGACTCCGATCAAGCCCAAACGCCCGGAGAAGAAGAGAAGCGGCGCTACACCCGTCGTCGTCAACAAGGCCTTTGACTCCGATCAAGCCCAAAAGCCCGGAGAAGATGCCGACACCATAATCGTCACCAAGGTTGGAAAGTTGAAGACAAAGCGCCAGAGCTCTGCAGAAGAGAGCACGCTTCTTCATCGACCCGAGGCTTCACGAGGCACAGTCAAGCCTGTCCCGAGGGATCGGCTTACTGAAAGTCCTCATCAATGTGAAGGCCCTTGCACACGAAGATCATCCCTTCGACTCCGTGCACGAAGAAGAAAGCTCGGAGAAGAAGAACCCTTCGACTCCGAAGACGCCAGAAGCAAAGGCCGGAGAAGAAGAGGAGCGGCACTACCCCGTCGTCTCCAACAAGCCTTCGACTCCGATCAAGCCCAAAAGCCCGGAGAAGAAGAGGAGCGGCACTACCCCGTCGTCTCCAACAAGCTTCGACTCCGATCAAGCCCAAAAGCCCGGAGAAGAAGAGGAGCGGCACTACCCCGTCGGCTCCAACAAGCCTTCGACTCCGATCAAGCCCAAAAGCCCGGAGAAGAAGAGAAGCGGCGCTACACCCGTCACCTTCAACAAAGCCTTCGACTCCGATCAAGCCCAAACGCCCGGAGAAGAAGAGAAGCGGCGCTACACCCGTCGTCGTCAACAAGGCCTTTGACTCCGATCAAGCCCAAAAGCCCGGAGAAGATGCCGACACCATAATCGTCACCAAGGTTGGAAAGTTGAAGACAAAGCGCCAGAGCTCTGCAGAAGAGAGCACGCTTCTTCATCGACCCGAGGCTTCACGAGGCACAGTCAAGCCTGTCCCGAGGGATCGGCTTACTGAAAGTCCTCATCAATGTGAAGGCCCTTGCATACGAAGATCATCCCTTCGACTCCGTGCACGAAGAAGAAAGCTCGGAGAAGAAGAACCCTTCGACTCCGAAGACGCCAGAAGCAAAGGCCGGAGAAGAAGAGGAGCGGCACTACCCCGTCGTCTCCAACAAGCCTTCGACTCCGATCAAGCCCAAAAGCCCGGAGAAGAAGAGGAGCGGCACTACCCCGTCGTCTCCAACAAGCTTCGACTCCGATCAAGCCCAAAAGCCCGGAGAAGAAGAGGAGCGGCACTACCCCGTCGTCTCCAACAAGCCTTCGACTCCGATCAAGCCCAAAAGCCCGGAGAAGAAGAGGAGCGGCACTACCCCGTCGGCTCCAACAAGCCTTCGACTCCGATCAAGCCCAAAAGCCCGGAGAAGAAGAGAAGCGGCGCTACACCCGTCACCTTCAACAAAGCCTTCGACTCCGATCAAGCCCAAACGCCCGGAGAAGAAGAGAAGCGGCGCTACACCCGTCGTCGTCAACAAGGCCTTTGACTCCGATCAAGCCCAAAAGCCCGGAGAAGATGCCAACACCATAATCGTCACCAAGGTCGAGAAATTGAAGACGAAGCGCCAGAGCTCTGCAGAAGAGAGCACGCTTCTTCATCGACCCAAGGCTTCACGAGGCACAGTCAAGCCTGTCCCGAGGGATCGGCTTACTGAAAGTCCTCATCAACGTGAAGGCCCTTGCGCACGACGATCGCCCCTTCGACTCCGTTCACGAAGAAGAAAGCTCGGAGAAGAAGAACCCTTCGACTCCGAAGACGCCAGAAGCAAAGGCCGGAGAAGAAGAGGAGCGGCACTACCCCGTCGTCTCCAACAAGCTTCGACTCCGATCAAGCCCAAAAGCCCGGAGAAGAAGAGGAGCGGCACTACCCCGTCGTCTCCAACAAGCTTCGACTCCGATCAAGCCCAAAAGCCCGGAGAAGAAGAGGAGCGGCACTACCCCGTCGTCTCCAACAAGCTTCGACTCCGATCAAGCCCAAAAGCCCGGAGAAGAAGAGGAGCGGCACTACCCCGTCGTCTCCAACAAGTCCTCGATCCCGATCAAGCCCCAAAGCCCGGAGGAGAGAAGCGAAGCGTCATCACCCCGTCGTCTTCGACAAACATCTGCACCATCCACGAAGAAGAAAGGCTGGAACAGATCATCTGAAGCGTCGCCACCCCGTCGTCTTCATCAACAAAAGCCGACGCCACAACCGTCGCACGGAGATCGGTGCTACCCCCACCATCTTCGAAAGCATCCTTCGACTCTGATCACGCCAAAGAAGCCCGGAGAAGAAGAGAAGTCCCGTCAACACGCAAGCCATCGAAGCACCGAAGAAGTAGCCCACGTCGTTCGAGGAAGAAGATCGAGTTGACGCTGAAGCTAAAGCCAACGCAAGAAGCCAAAGCAAAGCCCCAGTAAAGCCCGCGCCAAAGCAACGCAAGTGCCAAAGCCAAGCGACTACGCCGGCCACGAGCAAAAGCACCGCACGTTCTAGCCGATACGACGCTAAGTCCGGAAGAACGAAAGCATCGCAAGTCTCTCCCAGCTACGTCCAAGTGCAAGCGCCAAAGCAAAGCAAAAGCCAGAGCCACGCCGGAGCCAAGCTAAAGCCAAAAAGCCAAAGCCAAAGCCAACGCCAAAAGCTCGATCGACGCCGCGAACCGACGATCAAGGACACCGAGGTCAAGCAAGGAACGAGGAAGACACGAAGACCGAGGAACGAAGCCGAAAACCCCCCTAGCCGAGAAAGCGCGAAGCACGGAAGGGACCAAGCAACGGTGGACATTCCTTAGCCTCTCCAAAACCCTCTCCCTGTAAAACCCCTGTCCTGGGCAGCCCCTTCAGAGCTCTCGCACGAACACCACGTGGAGACGCGGATCAAAGGGATCCCCCAGAAGATCTTTCCCACAATCCCCTGATCAAAACTCGCCGCAACCCGGACTCGCTACACCCGAGCAACCCGGGTCCCGGCCACAATTGTAATCTCGTTTTGTGCAATAAAGCCGACCCGTACCTTTTTTGCGCATACAGATTTCTGGCACGCCCGGTGGGACCTCTTCTCCTTTCACCCGTACGGTTGAAGAAGCTGCTTGAAGTTCGCGATGGCCGGAACAAACAACGATGCGTTTGCTCCAAGCCTCTCACCAATCGCCGAGTCTCCTCTACTCCGCCACGGTGATCCAGTAAATCCGGAGGGTGATGCTCCTCCAATGGTGCGCGTCTACACTCGGCGTACACGGACTCTTGCGGACATCTTCGTGCCAGAAGCTACTATCGAAGATGCTCGCCAAAGCGCCGACGAGGCCCTGGTGCATGAAGAAACGAGCCTCGATCCTGGAGCCCATGTCCAGAAGTTTGGGGAGGACCAGCCCCAACCCCGAACCCGTTCGGGTTCTCCAGCAGACGCTACACCTCCTCTGCAGGGGGCAAACATCAATCATCAACCAGAAGCAAGTCGGCGTAACTACGTCTCCGATGATGACGGCGAGGATGCGAACATGCAACACCGAGACGTTCTCCGTCACCACCCTCCGTCCGCTCTTCAGCTCCAAGTCATGCAGATGAGCGAGCATATGGCGCAAATTACTCGGCTGATGGAGGAGAAGGATCGTCACATCAACACTCTGCTCCAAAAGCTAAGCGCAAAGGACGCTGCAGCAGTCGGCCAACCCGTCGCTTCTCCAGTAGCCGCTCCAGTTCCGTCTTCAACTCCCGCTCCTGCAGAAGTCGCTCCGACGATTCAAGCAGTTACTCCAGCGCTCTCCTCGGCTCCCGTCCCATTGGAAGTCGTCTACCCGGCGCCAGCCTCGGCGGCCACTCAACCTCCAGCAACGGCAACGATGAATGCTCAGCAAGTCCAAGCGTTGATAGCCGACATGATGCGTTCTCACGGCAGTGGCCTTCCTCCGATCACGGCGGCATACTCGAAGCCCTACACTACGAGGATCCAGCAGTTACGCTTCCCAGTCGGATTCCAGCCGCCAAAGTTTCAGCACTTCGACGGAAAGGGAAATCCGAGACAGCACGTTGCCCACTTCATCGAGACCTGCAATAATGCCGGCACATATGGCGACGAGATGGTGAAGCAATTCGTCCGCACCCTCAAAGGCAACGCGTTCGACTGGTACGTTGATCTTCCTGCAGGAACCATTGACAGCTGGGATCAGATGGAGAGGGAGTTCTTCAATCGCTTCTACAGCACCAGACGCACAGTCAGTATGATCGAACTCACCGCTGTCAAGCAAAGGAAAGACGAGCCAGTGATCGACTACATCGACAGGTGGAGAAACCTCGCGCTGAATTCACGAGACCGCTTGTCTGAAGACTCGGCCATCGAGATGTGCACCCAAGGCATGCACTGGGGTCTGCTCTACATCCTCAAAGGTATCAAGCCTCGGTCTTTCGAAGAACTCGCAACTCGGGCTCATGACATGGAACTCAGCCTAGCAAACCGCGGGGACTCGAAGAACAAGGACTTCTTGAAGATAGAGAAGAAGGACAAGCCACCGGCAACGAAACCGAAACAAGTCAATGTTGCCGACGTCGCTTCGACCTCCAAACCGCTCAAGATCGTTGGCAAGCCGGATCAGAAGAAGGGAGTCGCCATACCACCGCCTCCGCCGCCAAGACAAAGGATGACTCTCGAGGAGCTCGAAGCAAAGGAGTACCCCTTCCCAGACTCGGAAGTCTCCTCCATGTTCGACCAACTGCTGCAAGAGAAGATGATAGAGCTTCCTCCTTCAAAGAGGCCCGAGCAGATGCATCGCGTCGACGACCCTCTCTTCTGCAAATACCACCGGGTGGTGAGTCATCCCATCGAAAGATGTTTCGTCTTCAAGGAAAGAATCATGGCACTCGCCAAGCAAGGGAAGATAGAGATCGACTCCGGGGAGGTTGCTACGACCAACATGACGTCCATTACCTTCGGCTCCTTCTCGCCGGTACTCGTTGCCGCTCGACGAAGCATGCCCAAATTGCGCCTCAATCGTCAAGCGTCAATCGCTAAGTCGACCTCCCAGCCGAAAATCTCGAAGCGACGTCAACGTACTCCTGCGTTCTCCGAGGATGAAACACCGCTGCCCTGGGGGCAATCATCGCTCACGCCAGCACCTTTTCCAGGCAATACTGCATCCCAACGAACGCTCCAAAGGAGATACGAGCAAGGAGACCCAGAAGTCGGCCTGCTGGGCCAGCCGTCGGGGAAGTTTGACTATTACGTCCTCTACTCAAGGCCTCCGTCCGTTTCAATCGACAAAATCAAGCCCACCGGCTGGGGATCGGGAGAAGAGCCAGTGGAACCTCGAGAAGAGCAAGTCCCTTCCAGCCAAGCTATGTCCCAACGCGCTCTTAGAGAAAGATACGAGCAGGGAGACCCAGAAGTCGGTCTGCTGGGCCAGCCATCAGGGAAGTTTGACTATTACGTCCTCTACTCAAGGCCTCCATCCGTTCCAATCGAAGAAATCAAGCCCACCGGCTGGGGATCGGAAGATGAGCAAGTAGAGCCTCTGGAAGAACAAGTGTCATCAAAGAAGCCAGTTGCTGCTGACGACCATCATCCTAGCGAAGGGGAATCCACCGACGAAGAAGCATGGGTCATGCTACCGCGGCGGCGAAAGCCTTGGCAAGAAAAGAAGCTCAAGCAAGACCGTGTGATGAGGGGATTCACCAAGCGGAAGACCTACAAGAAGAAAAGCAAGACTCCAGGAAGGAAGGCGTTCAAAGTACCGCCAGCGAGCCGAGACGATATCCTTCAGCAGAGTCTTCCAGAGCCGACAACTTTGCAAGAGTTCTTCCCGGATCACTTCCTCCCGGTGGACCAACACGTCAAGGTGTCTTGTTGCATGGTCGAAGTCCATGAAGTGTCGGAAAGAAAGAACGAAGGCGAAACTTCTGAAGAAGGCGACTCCACCGATGAGGGGGACGACTCCAACGATGGGGGCACCGCCGCTCACGACGAAGCAATCTTGCACATGCCTCTCGTAGAAGCTTTACATCTCCCGAAGAAGGCTCGCCTGGCAATGGCTGCGGCTTTGGCCGATCCAGATAGCTACAAGAGAAAAAGGAAGGATGACCAGAAGGGCAAAGCTGTAGCCTCGTGTGATGCAACGATAACCTTTTCAGACGAGGACCTGCAACTCGGGACGCGATTGCACAACCGGCCTCTTTACGTTTCGGGATACATCAAGGAGAAGCCAGTGAACCGAATCTTATTGGACTGTGGCTCCGCTGTCAACATCATGCCCATCCAAACAATGCGGCAACTCGGCATCACCGACGACCAGCTCTCGCCAAGTCAGTTGGTCATTCAAGGGTTCAACCAAGGCGGACAGTCCACCGTCGGAATCATTCGCCTGAAGCTGTCAATTGGCCCGTTGGATACGACGGTCCTCTTCCACATCATCAACTGCCAGACATCATATCGTCTCCTGTTAGGAAGACCATGGCTGCACAAGAACGGCATCGTGGTATCCACCTGGCACCAGTGCCTCAAGTACTACGAAGAAGGCGTGGAGAGGTGCATAGTTGCGGACGACAAGCCGTTCAACGAGGCCGAGGCACACCTGGCCGACGCTAAATTCTACCAAGCAAAGGGCCTGGTCGCGGAAGTTCTGCCAGCTAAAGCCCCTCGAGCTCAAAAGATTGAAGAAGTGAAGCAGGACAAGACTCCACTTCCCGCGAATTCGGCGCCACCCTCTGACGAAGCAAGACTCAAGGTCCAAGGAACGTCGAAACCTGGGCAAAGGACGCGCATCAGCTTCGAGCCAAGAACAATGCAACATACCCCGTTGCCAGTCCAAACGGCGCCGGTCCTACGTCTCGCGCCGCAGTGGCTCCGTAAATCCGAGCGATCGCCTTCTACTCCGACAAGGAAGCTGGCCCCGTCGTTATCTCAGGCCAATGTCATCACTCTGCAAGAAATGACGGTGCCACTACCTAGTCTGACGCAAGCTCCGAACCCGAGCAGACCTGTCGAATCAGCAGACCTCGAGCAACTCGGATTCAAACCGGAAGGGAGTTGGGGGCAAAATACTGCCAAGTTGCTGTTCAGAGCCGGCTACAACGAGGAAAGCGCCATGGGCACACTTCCACCAGCAGCAACTCCACATGGGATGACGAGAACTCAAACTCGGCTGTTTCAAAACGGAGAGCAAATTCCCCCGAACCACCGAGGCATCGGCTCCAGTCAAGCTCCGTTGGTCATCAGAATCGCAGCAAAGAGGACCTTCACCTTGAACTACATCGAGGCAAGGATAGTGGATGAAGCAGCTGAAGGATCGACAATCTCCGATGCACTCTCTACCTACCTCAGCCATCCAGGAAGCAGGAGAAGACGACGACGGGCTCGATGCCAAGCCTTGTTCCGGAAGCAAACCAGAGGCGATAAAGACTGGTCGAATAGAAAACGCACATCCGTCTTCGAGAGGCTCGGGCCAGTCAAACAATCAAAGAAGAAGTCGGCATTCGATCGTTTGGGGATGCTAATCGAGGACTTCGTTTCGACACCCACCCACCCACCCATGGCTGCCGCCCATCATATCTCCATTACGAATCCCGACAACGGTGATACTTCTACTTCGGACGACGAATTGCAAGATGCCCCGTCGGTCCTCGCAGAAGGGGGGCAGTCCACCGTTGATGACTCAAAGAAAGGGGGCAGTCCAAGAAGACGACGACGGCATACTTCTTCAGTGCCTAGGGCCAAATCCTTACTGTCTTGGGGGCAACCGTCTCTCATGCAAGCACTCCCTCTTCCAAACAAAGCTACGTCCCGGCACCTGCTCAAAGCTAGAGACGAACAAAGAAGCCCCGAAGTCAACCTGCCAGGCCAACCGTCGGGCAAAATTGACTATTATGTCCTCTACTCCAGGCCTCCTTCGATTCCAAATGAAGAAATCAAGCCAACCAGCTGGGGATCAGAAGATGAATCGGTACAGTCTCTAGAAGTGCAAGTCCTTCCGATCAAAGAAGTGCCTTCAGTTGCAGCACCAGTTCTTCACCTTGGCGAGGAAGATCTTACTGATGAAAACACGCGGGCTGTGGCGCCTCGAGGGAGAAGGCCACGACGATCAAGCTACAGGATAGCACGTCTGGCTAACCATAAGAAAAACCGGGCGACAAGAAAACTCCCCAGAAGAAAGTCCTTCAAGGAAAAGAATGAAGCTCCAGGAAAAAAGACGTCCAAAGTACCACCGGCAAATCTGAAAAATTTCCTCCAGCAAAGCTTTCTAGAGCCGGCGACACTCCAGGAGTTCTTTCCCAATTGCTTCCTTGAAGCTGATCAAAACTTCAAGGTCTCCTGCTGCATGATGGAAGTTCACCGCGTGCTCCGGAAATACAATGAAGAAAGCGACTCCAACATAAAAGGCATGGGGAGAAGCATCACTGCCAACGGCAAGCTGTTCAACAAGGCTAAAGCACACCTTGCTGATGCCAAGTTTTACGAGGCCAAAGACTTCGTTGCAGAAGCTCCTCCAGCAAAAGCTCCACAAGTCCAGGAAGTCAAAACAGCTGCGATGGACAAAAGCTCTCCACTTGCAAAACTAGTGACATCCTCCATCCAGACAGCGCACAAAGACAAAGAAGCGCCAGCACCAAGACGGAAAATTCACATCAACTTCAAATCAAGCTCGATGCGATGCATTCCGTTGCCTGCTCAAGTTGCTTCAGTCCTGCGGCTCGTACCTCAATGGCTTCGCAAACCAGGACGATCGCCTTCCCCTCCAGCAAAGGAACCAGCGTTATCATTCTTCGGGGCCAACTTCAGCACGTTGCAAGAGATGACACTACCGTTACGTGGTCTGTTGCACATCTTGAGCTCAACCGAGTCTTCCGAGCGCACCAGCTCTGAGCAACTTGCAATCAAGTCAGAAAACACTCGGGGGCAAAACTCCACCGAGTCAATGTTCAAATCCAGCCGCAGCAAAGAAAGCATGGCACACATGGGTTCACTACCCTCAGCTGCAATACCACATCGCCTGACAAAGACTCAAGCTCGTCTCTGCGAAAGCGGCGAACAAATCCTTCCAAGTTGCCGGGGCATCGACTCCAGTCAAACTCCAGCAATCATCAAAACTCCAGTCAAGAAGATCTTCACTTCCAACTATATTGAAGCGAAGAAGGTGGGCGACAGCTGCGAACCAGTGGCGACTCTGCCTACCAGTGGCAAGTCCCTCAAAAGGTACTTTGCCTAACGCAAGGTTACCCCCCTTGCCCAAAAAAAAAAAAAAAAAAAAAAAAAAAGAAAAAAAGTGAATAAACGAACTACGTGCGACTTGATCCCTCTCAGTAGGGTACGTAGGCAACCTACAAAGGTTCAGTCCAGACAAAAAAAAGAAACATCCCAACGTCGTCCCAGGAGGCCAGTCCAGAGGCAAGTGAGTGCATAACCATTAATCCGGTCAGCAAACTAAAGGATGACAAGAAAGTCAAAGTCCTTGAGGCGTCAAAGCAGCTCGCCTTCCGCAACTTACACGCGCCGCAACTCTAGGGGTAAAGAAGCCGTCAACTTCCGACGCGTCGCCAGCTATGCACGCTGCTTCGCAAGGATCGCTCCGGCAGCCTTCTCGATCACTCCACCCGCTCCCGGCAATTCGTCAGCTCTTCACGCTGCTTCGCAAGCTCTACTCTAAACGTCTTCTCGGTTGCTCGAGCTTTCCCCAAATGGAACTCCAGCTTCTAAAGCGACGCACGAGTAGCAAGTCGAAGTCCTTAAGGCGCCGAAGTGGCTCGCCTTCCGCAGCTTACACGCGCTGCAACTCCAGAGGTAGAAAAACCGTCAGCTTCCGACGCGTCGCCAGCTATGCACGCTGCTTCGCAAGCTCTGCTCCAGACATCTTCTCGGTCGCTCGAGCTTTCCCCAAATGAAACTCCAGCTTCTAAAGCGACGCACGAGTGTGGCAAGTCGAAGTCCCTAAGGCGCCAAAGTGGCTCGCTCCCAACAGCTTACACGCGCTGCAACTCCAGAGGTAGAAAAACCGTCAGCTTCCGACGCGTCGCCAGCTATGCACGCTGCTTCGCAAGCTCTGCTCCAGACATCTTCTCGGTCGCTCGAGCTTTCCCCAAATGAAACTCCAGCTTCTAAAGCGACGCACGAGTGTGGCAAGTCGAAGTCCCTAAGGCGCCAAAGTGGCTCGCTCCCAACAGCTTACACGCGCTGCAATTCCAGGGGTAGGGAAGCAGTCAACTCTCGACGCATCGCCAGCTTTCCGCTGCTTCACAAACTCTGCTCCATAAGTCTTCTTAGTCGCTCGGGCACTCTCCAGCTTCTGAAGCGATGCTTGACGTCTCTCCCCCTCAGTCGCAGCTAAGCCCAAGGAAGCGTCCTCCAACGAAGACCGTCGTAAGCAATGAAGCTCGCCACTCTCCGAAGAAGGTGCGCATCTGCTCCGCAGAAAAAGAGTCGGTGCCTTGAAATCCACCGGGCTCATGCAAAAGCTCAGGCCCACCTGAAGGATGGAAACTGCCACTAAAGTCAAAAGCAGCAACCCGAAGAATGGCGGACGCATAAACAACAACCGCAGCCTTCGTGACCTCCACAAAGCCAAAAGAACCACTGGTGCTGTCATCAAGGTCAAGATCGACAAGCAAAAGACAACCAAAGCAGTCTACTCCTTGTTGATGCTCGTGGCCTCGTCATCCTCTTCAGAACGCCCATCTCGGTGTCCTTCAAGCTGACATTGCTACCAGAAAGGTGCAACCTCGCTAGTAACGCTAAACCCGCGGTTGGCCTCATCAATAATCTAGCCAGCCTTCGGAAGGTACTCAGGGGGACGAATCTTGCAAGGATATGAAAAGTGCAAGACCGATCGAGAGGTAAAGTCAATTCCGAAAAAAAAAAAAAAAAAAAAAAAAAAAAAAAAAAAAAAAAAAAAAAGGAGCAACCTTTCCTGGCCTTCAACGTCTCCGACTCATCCTCGCACCAGGCGATCGCCACCACACTCGGCTTCGTCTTTTCGCCATGCCGGTGTCATTGTGCTCCCGCACCAAGAAAATGATAACACTCCGCTGAAGAATCTTTCGACTCCAAGCCGCCGAAGAATGCTTCGCCGCCAAGACTGAAGCTTTAGTCTTCGCGAGCCGACGGAAGCCTTCGTCTTCAAGCGCCGCGCACCATCGCTGCCGTCGTCGACGAAAGAGGCGACACCGGGAAGACGGAGCAAGTCTCGTGCAACCCCAGGCAGCACTCTTCCGTCGACGGTCTCCAAGCATCGAAGAAGCCTTCGTCTCCAAGCCGACGGAAGCCTTCGTCTTCAAGCGACGCGCACCATCGCCGCCTCCGTCGACGAAAGAGGCGACACCGGGAAGACGGAGCAAGTCTCGTGCAACCCCAGGCAGCACTCTTCCGCCGACGGTCTCCGAGCATCGAAGAAACCTTCGTCTCCAAGCCGACGGAGGCCTTCGTCTTCAAGCGACGCGCACCATCGCCGCCGCCGTCGACGAAAGAGGCGACACCGGGAAGACGGAGCAAGTCTCGTGCAACCCCAGGCAGCACTCTTCCGCCCCCGGCCTCCAAGCCCGACACCGCCTTGTCGATCGAGGCACCCCTGCGCCGCACGGTGTCCGCACACCATCTGCGCCACCTGAAGCCTGGCCACCTCCCGGCCAACCCGGAGACGCCGCCGTTACCACCGCGTCCCTTCTCCAACACGATCGGGGCCCGCCTGACTCGGAGTCGCACCGCCATTGCCACCGCGTTCCACCTCCGACCCGATCGGGGCCCGCCCGACTCAGCGTCGCACCGGCGACCGCCATCGTTGCTTCTGCGACCGCGCCGGGCCTCCGCGCCGCTCGCTCCCGGCCCCCGCGCCGCGCATACTGCAGCCAGCGCTGTGGGCCGTCGCCGCCGCTACCTGCTCCGACAGCCGCGCCGCCTGCCGCCTTCGCGGACCAGAAGATCAAAAAAAAAAAAAAAAAAAAAAAAAAAAAAAAAAAAAAAAGAGGCCCGCAGCCCTCTTCCCATCTGAGGCCGCACAAAGAAGGGGGGCCCGCAGCCCCCTTCCCCTAATCAATGATCGACAGCAAAGACAAGGGAGGGGGACCCGCAGCCCCCCTCCTTCTTCTCCGACGTAACCGGGAAGGGGGGGAGCGTCTCGGACCCCGCGCCCTGCCTCCAACGCGCACCCGCGCGCCGCCTCCGCCCGCGCAGTCACCCGCCGGCGCCGCCCTGCACGCTGCGCGCTGCCGCTGCTACGTCCGCAGCCCCCGGCACCGCACGCCGCCTGTGCGCGCGCCGCCGCTGTGCCCGGGCCTCCTGCACGCCGCGCGCCCGCGGGCCGCTCACCGCAGGCCCCGTGCCCGGCCGCCGCCGGGCCGTCGCAGCCCGGCCTCCGCTGCCACCTGCGCCGGCCCCGAGCGCGACTCGCGTCCGCCGCCCGTCCTCCGCTGCCGCCTGCACTCCCGCGCGCCGCCGTCACAGCCCGCACCTGGCCGTCGAACCCGCCACCTGCACCCCGGCCTCCGCGCGCGCCCGCCCGGACCATCGCGCTGCAGCCTCCGCGTACCAGAACCAGAAGAAGAAGAAAGAAAGAAAGAAAAAGAAAAGGAAGGAAGAGAAAAGGAAAGAAAAAAAAAAGGGGAAAGAAAAGAAGGAAAGAAAAGAAAAAAGAAAAAAAAAAAAAAAAAAGAAAGAAAAGAAAAGGAAAGAAAAGAAAAAGAAAAAAAAAGGGAAAGGAAAGAGAAAAAAAAAAAAAAAAAGAGTTAGAGTCGCCATACCTGACCCGCGATGACTCCACCTCCTCTCTTTGCGCCGTCGTCACCGCTTTCGGCCACGACGACTCCGTCTCCTTCTCTCGTTACGCCTGCATCATCGACCTCGGCTGCGACGACCGGCCTCGCCATTGCACTTCCACACCGAAGAAGGGGCAATAGTCCTCCGCCGAGATGCACCGTGGCCGTCCTCGCACTCCAGCCGCCGCAGCCCTGGCCGACCCTGCCACTGCCGCTGCTACTCCCGTGGTCCAAAAAAAAAAAAAAAAAAAAAAAAAAAAAAAAAAAAAAAAAAAAAAGAAGAAGAAGAAGAAAGAGGAAGAGAGAGGCGGCAAGAGCAACTCGCATCTCAGCCGCGCTCCTCCATCCTCCTCGCCTCGGTCTTCGCCGCATCGCCGCTTCGAGCCCGTCTTCGCAACAACCGTCAGATCACGCGCCATCGTAGCCGCCGCCGACGAAAGAGGCGACACGGGGAAGACGGAGCAAGTCGCATGCAACCCCAGGCAGCTCTCTTCCAACGGCGGTCTCCGGAAGCCGGCGGAACCTTCGCAAAGAAGCAGAATGGCGGATGAAGGGGGTAGGGGTCCTTAAACAGACACCCGACCCTGCCCACAAAAGGAATCAAGGACAAGCGCTCTACGATTCCTACGTGTCCAAACCCGACACGCTCTCACCGACGCACTCGTCCTTGAGGGGGCATTTGTAGACACACGAATTTCGTCGGACCCGAACCCGACTTACGTGAGCCGACGCGGATGCAGACCCGACACGCGGACCCAACTCGCGCGCACAGACGTGGATGCAAACCCGACACGCGGACCCGACTCGCGCGCACCGACACGGACTCGGACCCCGCCTCAAGAGGGGTCGGTCCCTACTAGGGTCCGAACCCCATAGGGCCGGCCCTAGTGGGGACCGAACCCCATGGAGAGGCCGGCCGGCCCTGCAAGGAAAGGGAAGAAAAAAGAAAGAAAAGAAAAAAGAAAGAAAAGAAAAAGGAAAGAAAAGAAAGGAAAGAAAAGAAAAAGGAAAGAAAAGAAAAGGAAAGAAAAGAAAGAAAAGGAAAAAAATACCGCCATGCGCGGGGGGAGGTAGCGTATGACGTCTGCACACACGCGGATCTGCGCCGATCCCTCGATCCGACGCACAAGACGAAGCGCCCGATCGCCATCGATTTCGTGCGCAAAATCCAGCCATAATTGCACCCGCCAGAAAAGGAAAACAACTAAATGTTATTCCCTTCATCAATGGATGAATAAAATCCGGGTAATTATGAGAGAGATACAAGGGGATTTAAAATTAAAGAGTTTCCATATCTCCCTCCCCACCTCTTTGCCTATAAATAGAGGGGGTGGGGGAAGGAAAAAATGGTTGGAAAGTTGAAGACAAAGCGCCAGAGCTCTGCAGAAGAGAGCACGCTTCTTCATCGACCCGAGGCTTCACGAGGCACAGTCAAGCCTGTCCCGAGGGATCGGCTTACTGAAAGTCCTCATCAATGTGAAGGCCCTTGCACACGAAGATCATCCCTTCGACTCCGTGCACGAAGAAGAAAGCTCGGAGAAGAAGAACCCTTCGACTCCGAAGACGCCAGAAGCAAAGGCCGGAGAAGAAGAGGAGCGGCACTACCCCGTCGTCTCCAACAAGCCTTCGACTCCGATCAAGCCCAAAAGCCCGGAGAAGAAGAGGAGCGGCACTACCCCGTCGTCTCCAACAAGCTTCGACTCCGATCAAGCCCAAAAGCCCGGAGAAGAAGAGGAGCGGCACTACCCCGTCGGCTCCAACAAGCCTTCGACTCCGATCAAGCCCAAAAGCCCGGAGAAGAAGAGAAGCGGCGCTACACCCGTCACCTTCAACAAAGCCTTCGACTCCGATCAAGCCCAAACGCCCGGAGAAGAAGAGAAGCGGCGCTACACCCGTCGTCGTCAACAAGGCCTTTGACTCCGATCAAGCCCAAAAGCCCGGAGAAGATGCCGACACCATAATCGTCACCAAGGTTGGAAAGTTGAAGACAAAGCGCCAGAGCTCTGCAGAAGAGAGCACGCTTCTTCATCGACCCGAGGCTTCACGAGGCACAGTCAAGCCTGTCCCGAGGGATCGGCTTACTGAAAGTCCTCATCAATGTGAAGGCCCTTGCACACGAAGATCATCCCTTCGACTCCGTGCACGAAGAAGAAAGCTCGGAGAAGAAGAACCCTTCGACTCCGAAGACGCCAGAAGCAAAGGCCGGAGAAGAAGAGGAGCGGCACTACCCCGTCGTCTCCAACAAGCCTTCGACTCCGATCAAGCCCAAAAGCCCGGAGAAGAAGAGGAGCGGCACTACCCCGTCGTCTCCAACAAGCTTCGACTCCGATCAAGCCCAAAAGCCCGGAGAAGAAGAGGAGCGGCACTACCCCGTCGGCTCCAACAAGCTTTCGACTCCGATCAAGCCCAAAAGCCCGGAGAAGAAGAGAAGCGGCGCTACACCCGTCACCTTCAACAAAGCCTTCGACTCCGATCAAGCCCAAACGCCCGGAGAAGAAGAGAAGCGGCGCTACACCCGTCGTCGTCAACAAGGCCTTTGACTCCGATCAAGCCCAAAAGCCCGGAGAAGATGCCGACACCATAATCGTCACCAAGGTTGGAAAGTTGAAGACAAAGCGCCAGAGCTCTGCAGAAGAGAGCACGCTTCTTCATCGACCCGAGGCTTCACGAGGCACAGTCAAGCCTGTCCCGAGGGATCGGCTTACTGAAAGTCCTCATCAATGTGAAGGCCCTTGCACACGAAGATCATCCCTTCGACTCCGTGCACGAAGAAGAAAGCTCGGAGAAGAAGAACCCTTCGACTCCGAAGACGCCAGAAGCAAAGGCCGGAGAAGAAGAGGAGCGGCACTACCCCGTCGTCTCCAACAAGCCTTCGACTCCGATCAAGCCCAAAAGCCCGGAGAAGAAGAGGAGCGGCACTACCCCGTCGTCTCCAACAAGCTTCGACTCCGATCAAGCCCAAAAGCCCGGAGAAGAAGAGGAGCGGCACTACCCCGTCGTCTCCAACAAGCCTTCGACTCCGATCAAGCCCAAAAGCCCGGAGAAGAAGAGGAGCGGCACTACCCCATCGGCTCCAACAAGCCTTCGACTCCGATCAAGCCCAAAAGCCCGGAGAAGAAGAGAAGCGGCGCTACACCCGTCACCTTCAACAAAGCCTTCGACTCCGATCAAGCCCAAACGCCCGGAGAAGAAGAGAAGCGGCGCTACACCCGTCGTCGTCAACAAGGCCTTTGACTCCGATCAAGCCCAAAAGCCCGGAGAAGATGCCAACACCATAATCGTCACCAAGGTCGAGAAATTGAAGACGAAGCGCCAGAGCTCTGCAGAAGAGAGCACGCTTCTTCATCGACCCAAGGCTTCACGAGGCACAGTCAAGCCTGTCCCGAGGGATCGGCTTACTGAAAGTCCTCATCAACGTGAAGGCCCTTGCGCACGACGATCGCCCCTTCGACTCCGTTCACGAAGAAGAAAGCTCGGAGAAGAAGAACCCTTCGACTCCGAAGACGCCAGAAGCAAAGGCCGGAGAAGAAGAGGAGCGGCACTACCCCGTCGTCTCCAACAAGCTTCGACTCCGATCAAGCCCAAAAGCCCGGAGAAGAAGAGGAGCGGCACTACCCCGTCGTCTCCAACAAGCTTCGACTCCGATCAAGCCCAAAAGCCCGGAGAAGAAGAGGAGCGGCACTACCCCGTCGTCTCCAACAAGCTTCGACTCCGATCAAGCCCAAAAGCCCGGAGAAGAAGAGGAGCGGCACTACCCCGTCGTCTCCAACAAGTCCTCGATCCCGATCAAGCCCCAAAGCCCGGAGGAGAGAAGCGAAGCGTCATCACCCCGTCGTCTTCGACAAACATCTGCACCATCCACGAAGAAGAAAGGCTGGAACAGATCATCTGAAGCGTCGCCACCCCGTCGTCTTCATCAACAAAAGCCGACGCCACAACCGTCGCACGGAGATCGGTGCTACCCCCACCATCTTCGAAAGCATCCTTCGACTCTGATCACGCCAAAGAAGCCCGGAGAAGAAGAGAAGTCCCGTCAACACGCAAGCCATCGAAGCACCGAAGAAGTAGCCCACGTCGTTCGAGGAAGAAGATCGAGTTGACGCTGAAGCTAAAGCCAACGCAAGAAGCCAAAGCAAAGCCCCAGTAAAGCCCGCGCCAAAGCAACGCAAGTGCCAAAGCCAAGCGACTACGCCGGCCACGAGCAAAAGCACCGCACGTTCTAGCCGATACGACGCTAAGTCCGGAAGAACGAAAGCATCGCAAGTCTCTCCCAGCTACGTCCAAGTGCAAGCGCCAAAGCAAAGCAAAAGCCAGAGCCACGCCGGAGCCAAGCTAAAGCCAAAAAGCCAAAGCCAAAGCCAACGCCAAAAGCTCGATCGACGCCGCGAACCGACGATCAAGGACACCGAGGTCAAGCAAGGAACGAGGAAGACACGAAGACCGAGGAACGAAGCCGAAAACCCCCCTAGCCGAGAAAGCGCGAAGCACGGAAGGGACCAAGCAACGGTGGACATTCCTTAGCCTCTCCAAAACCCTCTCCCTGTAAAACCCCTGTCCTGGGCAGCCCCTTCAGAGCTCTCGCACGAACACCACGTGGAGACGCGGATCAAAGGGATCCCCCAGAAGATCTTTCCCACAATCCCCTGATCAAAACTCGCCGCAACCCGGACTCGCTACACCCGAGCAACCCGGGTCCCGGCCACAATTGTAATCTCGTTTTGTGCAATAAAGCCGACCCGTACCTTTTTTGCGCATACAGTGGCCTCCAATTTTTTTTTTCCCATTCAATACATCTTGAATACAAAAGCATATGTTTTTAATTTCTTTAATTGGGTATCACATAGATTAAAAGGGAAAGTAGTTTTAGTTTGTTGTTAATATATATTTTTTTTATGAATTCTGAATCTTTGATACAGATTTTGTGTGTTCTTTGATTGGATTGTGGCTCTCAGTGATTCCGTCTCCACCAATCTATCCATCAAGTTCTTTCTCTCTCTCTCTCCCTCTTAATTCAATTAGATATAATAAATATACTTTATGGATTTTGTGCATTGCTTTTTTTATTTTATTTTTTATCCTTGTTGTGTGGTTTGATTGGAAAGGTCAAATCATTATTTATAATTTTTTAATATTGTTTTATAGATCCCATGCAAATTTTTTTAATCTAGTTATTACCTTTGGCATAAAGAATTGTTTCCCTTCTAGTTCATGACTATAAAGGGCAGTGGTGGATCTAGAAACTCCATAATTTAAAATTTTGGAGGGTCCATGTATAAAGAATTTTTTTGAAATTTTTTCAAGACCTAAAAGGGCCCTCTAGGAATTTTGCCAACTTTGGGGGGGCCATGGCCCCCCTCAGCCCCCCTTGGCTCTGCGGCTTATGCCCCTGATGATGGTCTCTTTGAGAACTATTTTCAAGAATGATGTAGTATATTAACCTTATTAGATGTGGTTATATGAATGAAAAATACTAAGAATAATATAGTGATTAAGAATGAGAGATTCGTTAACTCGTGTATTGAGATTAATATATGCTTACATAATCTAAATTTTTATATTATTGATTTTTTCTATTATATTTTTTGAATCAGTTATGGATAAGTTTCTTAAGAGGAAGTCAGTGACTGATTTACAACCCTCTACACGGAAAAAAAACTCATCAAGATTATGTTGAGTCTACATCAAATACAAGTTATGATGCCGAGGTTAATTTAGCAGATCTTCCTGCAGATCCAGGGTTATGAATTCGTATTTCAAATTATCATCCCAATAATCGTGACAAAATCCAAAGGGCATACTTACAGAAGGGCCCGTGTCAACCTCGTAACCATAATTTTCCCCAAACAGAATGTGGTCAAGCGTTACGACGGTTTAACCCAACATGGTTTAATGAATTTGGTAGTTGGTTGGAGTACAGTGTAGTAAAAGATGCAGCTTTCTGTCTATGTTGCTATTTATTTAGACCTGATCATAATGAGCAAGGTGGTGGCGACTCTTTTGTGATAGAAGGATTCAAAAATTGGAAAAAAAAAAATGGAGAAATTTCTAGCGCATGTTGGAGGACCTAACAATGTTCATAACCAAGCATACAAGGCATGTGAAGCTCTAATGAATCAAAAAAAACACATTCAAACATTTTTCTCGAAATAATCAGACCAAGCTCGAAGAGATTATCGGCTCCGTTTGACTGCATCAATTGATTGTATTCGATTTCTTTTACGGCAAGGATTAACTTTTCGTGGAAATGATGAATCTAAAGACTCGAGTAATCAAGGAAATTTTCTTGAACTTCTATAATTTCTTGCTGATCATAATGAAGATGTAAAAAGAGTCATTTTGCAAAATGCACCTGAAAATCTAAAAATGATTGCACGAGATATCCTGAAAGATATTGTCAGTGCAGCTGCAGTGGAAACCACCAAAATTATTATTAATAAAATTGATGATACTTTTTTTACCATTTTGGTTGATGAATCTCATGATATATCTACCAAAAAACAAATGACGGTTGCTTTGCGATATGTGAACGATCAGGTATGTGTAATTGAGCAATTTCTGGGTATTGTATATGTCAGTGAAACTTCTGCCATATCACTCAAAACAGCAATCGAGGAACTGTTTTTTTTGCATGGACTAAGTATTTCTAAACTACGCAGGCAAGATTATGATGGGGCTAGTAACATGCGGGGAGAGTTTAATTGCCTTAAAACGCTTATCATGAATGAAAATGAATCTGCGTATTATGTTCATTGTTTTGTATATTAACTTCAGTTAGCACTTGTCGCTGTTGCAAAAAATCATGTTCAAATTGCCTTTCTCTTCACCTTGGTATCAAGTGTTACAAATATTGTAGGAGCCTCTTGCAAGCGTCGCGATATTCTTTGAAAAAAACAAACTGATAAGGTTATTGAAGCATTGAAGACCGGTGGACTTTCAAGTGGTCAGGGCATGAACCAGGAGACTAGTCTCAAACGGGGGGGCGATACACGTTGGAGTTCTCATTATGGTTCATTGATGAACTTGATTGTTATGTTTTCCTCAGTGGTTGAGGTGCTTGAAATTATCGTTGAAGATAGTTCAAACTCAGAACAAAGAGTTGAAGCTTCTTTTTTATCAGAGCAGATTCGATCATATGATTTTATATTTACACTTTATTTGATAAAAAATATATTAGGAATTACTGATGATTTATCAAAGGCATTGCAACGAAAAGATCAAGATATTGTGAATGTCATGGCTCTAGTTAAGGTGTCCAAGCAGCGATTGCAAAATATAAGATAATGAATAAGATTCTTTCCTCTCTGATGTTTCTTTATTTTGTGTCAGACAAAATATCAGCATTCCTAATATGGATGATAAGTTTATAGGTCGGAGGAAATCACGACGTAGAGCTGAAGAAATGATAAATTTACATCATTATCGTGTCGAATTATTTTACTCCATCATAGATATGCAGCTTCAGGAGCTCAATAATCGTTTTACCGAGGTGAACACTGAATTACTTCTTTGTGTCGCATGTTTGAATTCAAGTGATTCATTTTGCACTTTTGAGAAACAAAAATTAATTCGTCTTACTGAGTTTTATCCTACTGAATTTTCGATTGTGGATCTTATGGTACTAGACAATCAGCTCGAGACTTACATTATTGATATGCTCTCCAACTGTGAGTTTTCAAAACTGAAAGGAATTAACGATCTTACTGAGAAGATGGTCGAAATAAAAAAAAATATTATATCCGCTAGTTTATTTGCTCGTGACACTTGCACTAATCCTACCAGTTGCTACAGCTACCGTTGAAAGGGTTTTTTCAGCTATGAAGATTGTGAAAAATCGATTACGCAATCGAATGGGGGATGAATGGATGAATGATTACTTAGTCATATACATCGAGAAAGATATATTCAATAGCATTGACAATGAGGTGATTATGCAACGATTCCAGAATATGAAAAACTGTCGAGGACAATTGTAACCATTTTTTACGGTAGTGAAGCAGCTTTATAGTAATAACAATGGTAATTGATGTATTCAAATTTTAAATATCAACATCGCTAGATAAATTTTATTTTTATCCTTTGTCTTATCTAAAAAAATACAAATTCTTATTGACATTGTCGCTTGAAAATTTATATTACTTTTATCTTTGCTCCCCTATAAGAAAATCCTAGCTCCATCCCTGGCAACCCCTAACAATGCTCCTCAGCTCTAACAAATAAAACCAAAAATATTAGGAGTATTATTATCTTAAGACACTGTTTAACAGAAGATATCTTCTTTGGCTATCAGACTTATGAAGATAACTATTTTCTCTCAGTCGACTTTAAATAACACTATCTAGTAACTTAGTACGAAAGCAGAAAAACCTCCATAGAATTAAAAACTCTTTGGATCCTATAAAAACTCTAATATTCACACAAGCTTTAATGAATAATAGTCAATGAAAAGAAAAGACTAATCGATGACTCGTTTGTATATGGGTTACACCTTAATACAAAAAGAAATGAACAATTCAAAAATATGGTATCCAAAAGAAAATAAACATTCATATATAATAGTCTCCCACTTGAAAACTATTTCCTTCAAGTTACTTATTTCTGATATGCCACCACTAGTTGAGTCATTAAAAGTATCTTCAATAGTCATTATGGATAATCTATTGGCCTTCTTCCATTTTCAAAGTGTGCTTATCTCCACATCTAAAAACTTATCAGTGAGATAAATTGGTTTGTCCGAGACAAGGACAAAGATAAATATACGAGACCTAATTGTAACTCATTATAATTCTTTCTAGTGGAATAATTGAATCCCTTCAGTGTATCAACTTAACAGAGTAATTCTAAACAAGAATCTCTTCCATATCTGAAACAAATTAGATAATGTAATATTTATTACTATTGCATAAATAATTTATACAATTTAACATTGTTGTGTAATTATGTGATATTGAGCCTTAAACTTAAGTTATTTCTACTCTGATCTAAGGACTAAGTCTGAATAGCCAGAGTGTATTATCATGCTCTAACCGACTATTCTGCGGGACATACGGGTGCAAACATCTAATCACACTTTTGAATAGAGATTTTGATATGTTATTTACCCCTCAAATTGGACACAACCATGCACATAGAACTAGTGTAACATGACTATGATCAATCCATATACTTGTCCACTTTGGGTATAGGGTTATCATTTTCTCTCTTTCACATGCAGAATATTCTTCCTTACTAAATTTAGTAGAAATCCCAAGAACATATTTGGGTAGTACATGATTATTTTGATAGGTGAGTGCAAACTTATGGTCCGATTTAAATAGACACAATATCCATAAGATAGTCACCTTTGGGTAAACTATCTGACCTACTTTAATTGTGAATACTTAAATAGTCATTATATTGATCCAATTCTAAATCCTTATAGGATAACCTAACTGAAGTATCACCTGCTAAGTTTCTATCCTCACTAATAATTATAAAAACTATTAAATCTTTCACTACATGTTGCATGTGTGCATACTATACTTTTTGAGAAATTTTACTTAAGTACTTTAAATCTGTAGCATAAATAAACTATACACATGCATACATATTCTTGGATATTCCCAATTAATAGCATATGCATACTTTAGTATGAAACTAAGCATAAAAGTCATTATAAGTAACAATGATATATAAAACATCAAAATTTTCTTAAAACATTATGATTATAATATGTTCAACTTTAATAAGCACAATTTGAATCAGTCGTGAACATACAATCACATTGAAATTTGGCTCTCAAAATATTGCAGATTCATTCAAAATAAATAAAAATATAAAAAACATCTAAGTTCATTCAATTATGATTTATATGATTACTTAATACAAATTAAATAATTTAATACTAAGTAATGTTTATTCAATCTCAAAAAAATTTAAAATTTTGATTATATCATATTCAAGTTAAATAAGCCAAAAATGAATCAATTATAAATGTATTCATTTTATTGAGTCAACATACTATTAAAAAAGATATCAATATGTAGGACTAAAAATATTGAATAAATTGACATATTTTGTACAAAAATCGGATGAAAAATTGGACATGATATGCAAATTATAGAAGCCGTTCTAGATATAATCAACTTGTCCTCTTCTATAAATAAAATAATTATAAAATAGTACCCAAGTCTTTATGTTTAAAAAATATTTTACATATAAACCTAGTTAGATATGTTAATGTCAGGTTATACTCAATTTGGTTAGTTAGTTTTAAACCTGGTCAGGATCAGCTGGTTCGTGCTAGTTAGGCTACATGGTTCAAACCGGTTAGGTCTAATAAAATAAACAAGCAAGTAATTAAGTTATAACTAAAGGATATGTTAGTAATTAAGCGTTGCTAGGGTTTTAAATGAAACACTAATAATTATGCCTTTATGTTTGTGCGCCGCGAGGCCTGTCCTGTGCCCCGACGCAAGAGTCCAATGCCCTCCTATCTCGGCACCACTGCCCCAATGGTCACGTCGGACGGACACACCTCGTCGGATCCTAATGCAACCTCGATACTAGAGATCTACCACAGGCCTGAACCAGAGTCGGGCACTGCCATGACTCCATGAGTCCGATCCGATCAAGTATCATAGCCACCATCATTCCTAATCACGATCCCGCAGCACCCAACTACGAGTGCCTGACAGATCTTGATCGTTCCATCTTGGTCGCCATTGCATCATAACTCTCATCGACAGCCACTCTTTTGCTACTAGGCCATCTAGCCGCCCGACTCCTTTGGTGTCGCCACCCAATGCCACTCGAGAGGAAAATAGTGATTTAAATGACCACTGAAGCCCGGTCATCCATCACCATTACCCTAATCCCATAACCTGACTCCAGAAGTTCTATCGTTGCCGGCAGCCTAACACCATTGTTCCAACCGCCGGATCTAGAATTGTCTGAGCTATTAGCCCAAAGACATCATTGCTGACAACCATCTTTCGATCAAATTGGTTTTAGAGTTTTGTGTTTTCTCAAATCCTCCCAATAAACAGGAGAACGCCACCACCCCTTTACTTCTCGTCAGATCTGGAGCCTCAGCAACTGCCACTAGTGTTGAGCACCCTTGCACCCATGGTCGCTCGCTCTACTCCCTTGATTCTGACATCGAACACTAGATCCAATGTCAATCAATATATATCGAGGGATAAATTAACAACACGAAAAACATATATTATAATAGTAATTTATAATTAAAAAATTAATTTAATTTCTTTATATCTTCATTCAATAATTATCTATGATTGAGCTCTGATACCGCTTATAAGGTTTCCAACCGAAATCCTAGAATACACAAGATCTATCATGATCGATGAAGAATAAGAAATCGTACATGTATGCACACTGACGATCAAGAACTTGCACAATTCATATGGAAGAAAAACCGGAGGGGAATGTAACATCTGTCCCAAACACATTAGATATTGTTCGCTTTGCCCATGCTCACGCGAGGACTTCCCAAGAGGGTCACCCATCTTAGTACTACTCTCGCCCGAGCATGCTTAACTATGGAGTTCTTAGGAAATCCGTAGAGACGCATGATTTTAAAACACGTCTTCTATGTTTGTGAGGGAAAATTATATAAGTAACTTAGAATCTCCTTCTCTCGAGGCGATGTGGGACTAACTCGGTGGCCTTGGACATCTCACCTCACCTCATCCATCTTGGTATCACAGTCTCAGGAGTCTTAGCTCTTGGCTATTGGATTTTGGTCATCACAATCCACCCCACTCAAGGGTTATATGTCCACGTGTATGGTTAGACCCCTCCCATCACGAGGAGAACCAGCTGTGATACCATTTTGTAACATATGCCCCAAACATACAAGACATTTTGCTTTGCCTGTGCCCGCACAAGGACTTCCTAGGGGGTCACCCATCCTAGTACTACTCTCACCCGAGCACGCTTAACTATGGAGTTCTTATGAAATTTGTAGCGACGCACGGTTTTAAAAAGTGTCTTCTATATTTAAGAGGAGAAATTATATAAGTAACTCAGGATGTCCTTCTCTTCAGGTGATATGGGGCTAACTCGTACCTTGTATACCTCACCTTACCTCACCTCATCTCATCCATCTTGGCATCACAGCTGATGCGATCTAAACTAATCCTAAATTAAGGGGTTAATTTGATCTAATTTATAACTCGCAAGTGCACGAATCGCTTGTAGGAGCGGTACGTATTACGAGGTCGATCCCACAGGGATTGCTAATGAGGAAACGATCTAATCTAAGGTTATTAGTTATTTAACCTAAATTACTTAATGAGCAATATTGTTGAGTTGATTTTATGAGATTGTGATGACAAAGTAAACTAAGCAGTATTAAAGCATGCAGATTAACTAAAGTAATGCGGTGCAGTGTAAAAGTTCGGATATGGATGAGATACTAAGGCGGTCGAATCCACCGCTAGATCATTATAGATGCTAAGTTTAAATTATGGTGTTCTAAATTTATGCGAGTAGCATGCGGGAAACAAATCCCGTGCTTTCTCGAGATGCGATCGTTAAAGCTTTAATACGAGATTAATGGCATAAGCATGATTTAATTTCAAGCATGGAGTAATAAAGCAGAGCATCGATTGTCTAAATAGAGCACAATGGATCAAAGCTAACATAGCAGAGCATCGATTGTCAAGATTAAGCACAATGGATCTAAGCTTTATTTAAACGATAGAACTGGGCTTTGATTAACAAGACGACTGATGTTAACTACAAGGCATGCATGACAATACCATGTGAGAACTATTAAATCATCATAGCAAATCCGAAATTAAATCATATATTATCGATGAAAAGCTCGGCATAGAACACATAAAATAAACTAACATCTATTATGATCTAGGGTTTCATCTCGGCCTTAGCATGCGGTTTAGCTAGACATGAGTTTTGTTACATCAAATGAAAGACTGGAAATAAACGAAGTACAGATCATCCCTGACGATTGCTCCGTGGACTTCGTCTTTCTCGATCGCGTTCCTCGATGCTTTCTCCGCTTCGGCTCGTTCACGTCGTAGCTTCGATGATGGCACGATGATGGTATGGATGATGGATGAAGGCGACAGGATGTGGAGGATTAGGGTTCGGTTTTGTCGAGGATGGTGGATGATGAAGATGGTGTTCGGTGGTAGATGGCTCGGGTTATTCTCGTAAGTGGTAGATGGTTCGGTGGTGTATGGCGTAGGTTGGTGGTGAGAGCCTCCCTTGTTTTCCCGAGCTCCCCCCCTTATATAGGAGAGAGAGAGAGAGAGTACCGGATAGATGGAGAGAGAAGTTAGGCTGGGCGGTTATGGAAGTAGAGGGGATTAGAGAGAGAATCAAGGAGGAAAAGAGAGGGAAGTTCAGGCTGTTAGAGAGAGAAAGGAAAGAGAGAGAGTATCGGACTAGAGAGAGAAAATAGGGGGTCGCGGCTACTTCAGATTTTAGAGAGAGAGCGGGGCACGTTCGGTTAGATAGGGCTGGAAGTTCGGTGGGCTCCCGATCGGGTAGGATGAGAGAGAACCGTTCGGTTGAGAGAGTTGACGTGCATGGGAGGAGAGAGAAAGAGGGAACCGAGAGAGAGGGTTTCGGGGGGAGAAAAACCAGGAGGAGAGAGAGAGACGTGCGGCCTAGAGAGAGAAAATAGGAAGAGAGAGAAAGAAGTTCGGCTCGCATGGGTTTCGGTCCGGTCTTGTAGAGAGAGAGAGGAGCTGGGCCGCTGGGTTTGGTGTAATGGACTGCATGCATGGGACCACAGAAGAGGTAGTTGGGATCGGACGGTGGGTGTAAGGGAGAGGAAACGGATGGCTGTAATTAGGTGCATACATGGGTTTGGGCCATGCTGTGATCTGGTGCAGCTGGTTCGCAACGGATGGCTGTGATTGAGTCAGAAATAAAGAGAAAGAGGGAGAGCTGGGCGGTTGGCTTGGGCATGAGAGAGTTGGACGGTTGTGATTAGGTGGGGAGGAAAGGATCAGGTTTTGCACATGCACTGCATGGCTTGGTCTTGGATGGCTATTATGGGAAGATGAAAGGGATGGCTGAGTTTGATCACAGAGTAACTAGGGACGGCTAGGATGAGGCCGGGTTTGTGGCGTCGGATGACTGCGATCAGCCCATGTATGGATGGGATCAGCTATAGAAATGGGCTGCGTGGCTAGGTTGCATGCATGAGGTCATGGATCGGACGGTGGGTGCATGCATGGGCTTGGTGGATCGGAGTTTGGCTTGGGTTTGTTTGCATAGGAATGGAATGATTACAACTGGGTTCAAGCGCAATGGGATCATGCGGGAAACTTGAGCAGGCTTTGGTCATCGTAATCCGAATCCATCATCAATCGCATCGTCACCTATTTGTATGTCTGTAGTCCTCTTCCAGTTTGTATCATGCATTGCATCGGCTCAGTTAAAGTCTTCTCTCATCCGACTCATTGCAATTGTCCGTTTTCATCGTTCTTCAGAATAAGCCTCCAAACGAGCTGTACGGCCTCCGTCAAATTATCGTGAGAATATCCATGGCTTGGTCATAAAGTCTTTGAGCTGACTGCATCGAAAACCGGATCAATTCCCTGAAAAACACAGATGAGATGACGCTTATCAGATTCAAACGCAATTATCGATAAAATGATAATTTGGACTATGAGGCTCTGTATCTTTCATGCATGCAATGTATGAGAGCGAACCAATATGCCGTTGGGTTCGTATGAAAGTCTACTATATCGTGGTGCAAAGAGATTCATGCAGTTTACGTGCATTATGAAAGTTTTACGTAGCAAAGTGACGCTATGTGCATGAAAAAGAAAAGATAAATCGCACCAAATGGACGCTCAACACACCCCCAAACTTAAATCTTTCTCGTCCTCGATAAAGCAAACAAAATAAACTATTAAAAGAATAAGAATAACTTAACTCACTTTCGCAGGAATCGCGATTGCACTTAGCGCGTGCAACAAGCCGTTAAACCCCTAGGTCACCCTAGTGGACGAGTTTTGTCTCGTGAGGGTTTGCAGTGAATCTACCCACAAAATTCAAACTTTTTTTTTAAAAAAAAAAAATAAAAAATAAAATAAAATAAAATAAAATAAAATTAAAAAAAAAATGAAATAAGAAATAAGAAAAGTCGGTTTCGTAGAATAATTAAAAAGTACTCAAAAATAGAATTTCTAAGGCACAAGACTCACAAGGTATCTAGCCCAAGCTTCGGCTTTCGAAGTAAGCACTTTAGGTTCTAACTATTAGTTTCCCGTTAGAAAAGATCAAGGTCAACTATGCTCGAGTGCACGGTGCTCTCTGGGCTAAACACAACTGGGGGTTTGGTTCTCTACATTCATAACATTCTAACAGTCTCCTAGAACGGTCAAAGTCGACCTTAGAACCTGAGTCAAAACCAGCTAATCTAGACAGGCTAGTGAGAGTTGTGGATATTCACCTTAATACCTTTCGGCTTTATATGTGATATTCCAGTTTCCCCACATTATTTATAGCGACGGCTTTCACACTATTTTCTTTTTCTTTTCTTCTTTTCTCTTTTTTTTTTTCTTTTTTTTTTCTTTTTTTTTTCGGTCTCATTTTTTTTTCTGGATCTAATTATATATCCCTTCCTAACTTGTACCATGCCAGCTGCACTCTATGCCCATGACACGCTGCCAACGCTCTCATGAGTTAGGTAGCCATCCTCATGTTGCCTTTATATTTTATTCACTCTGCATCCATAGGATCATTCTCATAACCCTATCGACCAGGCTTCACTCATACTAGGGCATACAGGTTAAGACTTTTATATAATTAGGTCCTAGACCATGCTAATAGGTAGCCCTTTCCGCTATACCTTAGAATTCACTGGTCGCTTTTCTACTGATTTTTTTTTTTTTTTTTCAAACCAAGTGAACCAGATCCGCATGGTTCATCAGGACTCCAAGTGACTATTAGGTGATATGAAAGCTTTGAATCTAGACCCTAGAGGTGTAGGCCAGATGTGAAGTGAAAGTCAAGTCTAGTTTGTTTTGACAATCTCTAAAAGGTTACCAAGGGTCAGAACCATATTAGACATACTCTTTCTAGCTAATCCTTGGACTTTATACCTTGATTACCAAGTGCCTTATAGTCCTATTCGAGTACACTAGAATTATACTACAAAATCTGAAATAAAGGTAAAATATATATATCAATTTTTTTTTTTTTCGGAAAGAACGAAAAGGACACCAAAAGTAATACGATAAGAAACTAAAATATAAACAAGAAAATAAAAATATGCAAATGCAAATTCCTATAGACTTCTATACGAACGCTGTAGTTTTGGTAGGGGACTACAGACGAGACACACATACGCCAGGACGTATGTGCCGAGCTGTCCCACTACAGCGTAAGTTGATGCATTATTAATATTATTTTAAAAAAACAATTTTTTTTTTTTTTTTGTGTAAAAAAAATTCAAAATAAGAACAGAAAAATTTTGTGGAAATTGAATGCATACAAGATTTTGCAAAAAGGTACATCACACCCCCAAACTTAAATTAGACATTGTCCTCAATGTATGAATTAGACATGCTCATGAATGAGATGATGGCATTATATGATAGCATTTTTTTTAAGGACATATATGAAAAATACAAGTACAAAGTTTTAAGGATGGATAATACCTTAAACGTGTTTTGTATGATAGTTTCCTGCAAAATGTTAGTGCCACGAAGAAAAAGAAAAGACAATCATAGTTTAACTAAAAATAAATAGCAGATATTCTACTGAAACAGAAAAATAGGAGATGATAAAAAAAAAAAAACAACTAACAGCTATTATACAATAGAGGATTTTCAGTAGATAGATAAATCAATCATGATAAACAGGATCTTCCAGAAGTACCTCTTCAACTTCTGGGGTCAGATACTCAAGGTATGGTTTCAAGCGATGTCCGTTCACTTGGAAAGTGGTTCCATCCTTATCATTTAAGAGTTCTACCGCACCGTATGGATGAATTTTGTCGATAATGTATGGTCCCGTCCAACGTGATTTTAACTTGCCAGGGAACAGATGCAATCTAGAGTTGTATAATAGGACTTTTTGGCCTGAATATAATTCCTTTCGAGTTATGATCCTATCGTGCATGATCTTCATTCGATCCTTATATCGCTTAGCGCAATTATACGCATCATTTCGAATCTCATCGAGCTCATCGAGTTGAAGTTTTCTTTGTTTACCGGCCTTATCGAGGTCATAATTTAATCGTTTAATCGCCCAATAGGCCCTATGTTCCAACTCGACAGGCAGATGACAGGCCTTTCCATAGACTATGCGATATGGAGACATTCCAATCGGAGTTTTAAAAGCTGTACGATATGCCCACAGGGCATCAGTCAACCGAAGTGACCAATCCTTCCTATTAGGGTTAATTGTTTTCTCTAAAATCGTCTTTATCTCCCTATTTGAAATTTCAACTTGCCCACTAGTTTGAGGGTGGTAGGGAGTGGCTACCTTATGGGTGACGCAGTACTTTTTCATTAATGCTTCAAAAATTCTATTGCAGAAATGTTTACCTCCATCGCTAATGATAGCACGTGGAGTTCCAAATCTAGCAAAAATATTCTCTTTAAGGAACTGGACCACGACCTTGTGGTCATTTGTTCGGCATGCGACTGCTTCAACCCATTTTGAGACGTAGTCAACAGAGACTAGAATGTATTGGCAACCATAAGACATAGGGAAAGGTCCCATAAAATCAATGCCCCAAACATCAAAGATTTCAGCGATCAGAATTGGATTTAAGGGCATCTCATTACGTTTTGAAATTTTTCCTAGACGTTGACAACGATCACAAGATTTGCAATAAGCATGAGTATCTTTAAATAAGGTCGGCCAATAGAAACCACACTGTAAAATTTTTGCAGCGGTTTTCTTACCACTAAAGTGTCCACCACATGCGTGGTCATGGCAAAATGAGATAATATATTTATGATCGCAGTCAGGGACACATCGTCTGATAATTTGATCAGAACAGTATTTGAATAGATATGGTTCATCCCAGAAATACCATTTGGCTTTCGATATGAATCGCATTCGTTCTTGTTTAATCCAAGTATTAGGCATCTGTCCTGTGACTAGGTAATTTACAATATCAGCATACCATGGGGTGTTAATATGAGATATTAGCATTAATTGCTCATCTGGAAAGGTTTCGACTATAGGTGTAGGTTCTGTCATTGGCTCAACTATCAGCCTAGATAGGTGGTCGGCAACTACATTCTCCGATCCCTTTTTGTCTCTAATTTCGAGATCAAATTCTTGTAGCAATAAAATCCATCGAATTAATCGCGCTTTAGCATCTTTCTTTGCGAGAAGATACTTAAGCGCAGCGTGATCAGTAAAAATAATAACCTTTGATCCAATTAGGTAGGGACGAAATTTGTCCAGGGCAAAGACGACGGCTAATAACTCTTTTTCAGTGGTTGAATAATTGAGTTGAGCATCATTAAGAGTTTTGCTCGCGTATTGAATGACGTGGGGGAGTTTAGCACTTCGTTGCCCTAAAACTGCACCTAAAGCGTAATCTGATGCATCACACATCACCTCGAATGGAGCATTCCAATCAGGAGGTCGGATGATGGGTGCTGATGTTAATTCAATTTTAAGCCTTTCAAAGGCATTCAAGCAGGCAGGAGTAAATTCGAAAGAGACATCTTTGGCTAGTAAGTCACATAAGGGTTTAGAAATTTTTGAGAAGTCTTTAATAAAGCGGCGGTAGAAGCCAGCGTGTCCTAGGAAGGATCGCACTTCTCTGACAGTTTTTGGAGGTGGTAAATTAGAGATAAGATCCACCTTGGCTTTATCAACTTCTATCCCCTTATCCGACACAATATGACCTAAAACAATACCAGATTTGACCATGAAGTGACATTTTTCCCAGTTAAGAACTAAGTTCTTCTCCTTACAACGGATCAGAACAAGAGACAGGTGATATAACCCTTCATCAAAGTTAGATCCAAAAACTGAGAAATCGTCCATGAAGATCTCTAAAAATCGTTCTACCATATCTGAAAAGATACTTAACATACACCGCTGAAAGGTAGCAGGTGCATTGCATAACCCAAAGGGCATGCGACGGTAGGCAAATGTACCAAACGGACATGTGAACGTCGTTTTCTCTTGATCCTCACGAGCAATTGGGATTTGGTTATATCCCGAATAGCCATCCAAAAATGAGTAGTATGCATGACCTGCTAAACGCTCTAACATTTGATCAATGAAAGGTAAGGGAAAATGATCTTTTCTAGTCATAGCGTTTAACTTCCTATAATCAATACAAACTCGCCAACCAGTTTGGACTCGAGTTGGTACTAATTCATTGTTTTCATTTGCAACTACGGTAACACCAGACTTTTTAGGAACAACTTGTACGGGGCTGACCCATTGACTATCGGATATAGGATAGATAATGCCCGCGTCAAGTAACTTCATCACTTCGCCTCGCACTACTTCCTTCATAACGGGATTTAGTCGCCTTTGTGATTCTCTCGAGGGTTTAGAATTCTCTTCGAGATGAATTTGGTGTATGACTATTGAAGGACTAATTCCCTTTATATCAGCTATTGTCCACCCAATGGCTTCTCTATGTTTTTGTAGGACGTCAAGTAATTGCTTTTCTTGGTCCTTGTCTAATTGTGAAGAAATAATAACAGGCAAGGTTTCAGAGTCACCAAGAAAAGTATACTTCAACGTGTCAGGGAGAGGTTTCAATTCTAACTTTGGAGGTTCGATGATTGATGGAATAGGCATAGATTTATTTACTGGTAGGGGTTCTATCCTAGCCTTCCATCGACCTATATCCATGGGAGGAGCAGAATCTAAGAGTGTATTGACTTCTCTAATGGATGCATCCATGTCCATGTCTAGTCCGAAATGGGCTAAGCATTGTTCTAATGGATCACTAAAACAAGAGTTATCAAAAGTATCACCAACCAGAGTATCAATCATATCAACTTCTTCAACGTCATCCATGTCAGAAGGTTGCACGCTATTACGAAAGACATTGAGTTCGACCTTCATATTGCCAAATGAAAGTGTCATTACTCCATTTCTACATCGAATAACAGCATCCGCCGTGGCAAGGAATGGTCGACCTAAGATCACAGGGATGTGTTTATTAGGGTTTAGGACTGGCTCAGTGTCAAGGACGACAAAATCAGCAGGGAAGTAGAATTCGTCCACCTTAATGATGACATCTTCAACAACGCCCTTTGGAATTTTTACAGACCTATCGGCTAAAAGTAACGTCAGGGTTGTGGGTTTTAACTCCCCCAAACCTAATTGAGTGTAAACCGAATAGGGTAGAAGGTTAACGCTAGCACCCAAATCCAGAAGACATTTTTCCACTATTGTGTCTCCTATTCCTATAGAAATAGTTGGACAGCCCGGATCCTTATACTTGGGTGCAACAGTCTGTTGAATAAAACAGGAGGCTTGGGCTGCCATAGTAGCAGCACAAGGAACAGATGTTTTTCTTTTAATAGTAGTAAGGTCCTTGAGAAACTTAGCATAGGAGGGTATTTGCTTAATGGCATCCAAGAATGGGATATTGATTTGCATATTCTTAAAGACTTCTAGGATGCCCTCATTTTGATTAGATTTTTTATTGGCTTGCAGGCGCTGTGGGAATGGGGCCTTGGGTATATAAGGTCTTGCGCAAGATTCAACGACAGGTTCTTTATCTTCTTGAGTTGTCGTATCCTCTTGAGCAGGTTGACTATGGCGCTCATTCGAAGTTTCAGTATTGGTTTGGTTTTCATCTGGATTTTGAACTTGATTGTCCACTTCCTTGCCAGATCTTAGGGTATGAATTGCTTGAACTTCCTTATGGGGTTCCCTAGAGGTAGTTCCAACTTCAAACTGGCCTTTTGAAGAGTTTTGGCCATAGCTTTGTCCTTTCGGATTAGGAATTGTTTGGCTTGGAAATTGGCCTTTCTCTCGTCCTCCTACTGACGCTGCAAGTTGTTCGAATTGAGTTTCTAATTTAGCTATGGCAAGTTGATTGACCTTTTCAGATTGCTCTTGTATAATTTGTTTCTGTAAAATTTGTTGGAGCATATCTTCCACCGATGGCTTTCTTTGATTAGGAGGGATGTAGGGAGGTGCTTGTGGTGCCGCAGTATTTTGATTCTCTTGATTGAACTGGTTATTGGATCTATATTGTTGATTAGAGGAGGGGTATTGATTAGGACCTTGAAAAGATGATCCTCCTCCATACCCTTGTGGTGGCTTCCAAGCAAGGTTTGGATGGTTTCGCCAACCAGGATTATACGTTTGACTATAAGGGTTATTACCTTGGTTGAACTTACGGAAGGTATCAAGCACATTTGCTTGCTCAGCTTTAACCACTGGTAAACCAGGGCAATCCTCGACCAGATGGTCGGTTCCATCACACAAGACACAGATGGGGGATTCCTTAAATCTAGTAGGTTCAGACGCAGTAGTGTTCGCCTCCTTGTTTACTTCTAAGGCTTCGAGTCTTCGTATTAGTGCGGCCATTTTGGCATCATCCTCGAAACTAGATTCGACTTTATAAAGACCTCCTTTGCTAGTAGCAATGGGTTTCTTAGGGTCAACACTAACTGGCTCCCATTCTAAGGTATTCTCTGCCATTTCCTCGAAATAATTCCAGGCCTCATCGACAGTCTTCTCGGTGAATCCTCCATTACAGAGAGATTCTACCATAGTCTTAGTCGTATAGTTGAGACCTTCGTAGAGGATCTGGATCAGTCGAATTTTTTCAAACCCATGATGAGGGCATTCAAGTAGAAGATCCTTGAATCTTTCGAAGTATGTGTAGAAAGTCTCTCCCTCTAATTGATGAAACATGTTGAGAGATTGACGTACAATAGCAGTCTTCTGCTTGGAATAGAATTTCTTATAGAATGCTTCAGCTAGACTCTTCCAGGTCGTAAAGGTTCCCGGTTGTATCGAAATTAGCCAAGCTTTGGCTTTTTCTTTCAGGGAGAATGGGAATAACCTAAGTTTGAGAGAGTCATCAGTAACTTGATTAAATTTCATTGTACCGCAGATATCTTCAAACTCTCTAACGTGTTGGTACGGGTTTTCATTGGCCATGCCACGGAAGACCGGTAGCATCTGTATCATGCCGGATTTAATTTCGAAGTGAGCCGTAGCAGCTGGAAGCGTGATGCTAGAAGGTTGAGTAGACCGAGTAGGGTACATGTACTCCTTCAGGGTCATCGCTTGAGGTGGGTTTCCGTTCGCCATCGTATTAAAGATAGAGACGTTACCCACAAAGGTGAGAGGAATTTCTAATGATTCGTTCCGAACTAAGCGACCGTTCACGCGAGTCCACGTGGACATACACCGCTCGAAAAGAAGTTTTTGTTTTGTTTTTTTTTTTTTTAGAAATAGAGAATAAAAGCTAGCTAATTAAACAAGATAGGGCAAATATGAAATAACCTAAATTCGAAAGCTCCGTTGCAATCCCCGGCAACGGCGCCAAAAACTTGATGCGATCTAAACTAATCCTAAATTAAGGGGTTAATTTGATCTAATTTATAACTCGCAAGTGCACGAATCGCTTGTAGGAGCGGTACGTATTACGAGGTCGATCCCACAGGGATTGCTAATGAGGAAACGATCTAATCTAAGGTTATTAGTTATTTAACCTAAATTACTTAATGAGCAATATTGTTGAGTTGATTTTATGAGATTGTGATGACAAAGTAAACTAAGCAGTATTAAAGCATGCAGATTAACTAAAGTAATGCGGTGCAGTGTAAAAGTTCGGATATGGATGAGATACTAAGGCGGTCGAATCCACCGCTAGATCATTATAGATGCTAAGTTTAAATTATGGTGTTCTAAATTTATGCGAGTAGCATGCGGGAAACAAATCCCGTGCTTTCTCGAGATGCGATCGTTAAAGCTTTAATACGAGATTAATGGCATAAGCATGATTTAATTTCAAGCATGGAGTAATAAAGCAGAGCATCGATTGTCTAAATAGAGCACAATGGATCAAAGCTAACATAGCAGAGCATCGATTGTCAAGATTAAGCACAATGGATCTAAGCTTTATTTAAACGATAGAACTGGGCTTTGATTAACAAGACGACTGATGTTAACTACAAGGCATGCATGACAATACCATGTGAGAACTATTAAATCATCATAGCAAATCCGAAATTAAATCATATATTATCGATGAAAAGCTCGGCATAGAACACATAAAATAAACTAACATCTATTATGATCTAGGGTTTCATCTCGGCCTTAGCATGCGGTTTAGCTAGACATGAGTTTTGTTACATCAAATGAAAGACTGGAAATAAACGAAGTACAGATCATCCCTGACGATTGCTCCGTGGACTTCGTCTTTCTCGATCGCGTTCCTCGATGCTTTCTCCGCTTCGGCTCGTTCACGTCGTAGCTTCGATGATGGCACGATGATGGTATGGATGATGGATGAAGGCGACAGGATGTGGAGGATTAGGGTTCGGTTTTGTCGAGGATGGTGGATGATGAAGATGGTGTTCGGTGGTAGATGGCTCGGGTTATTCTCGTAAGTGGTAGATGGTTCGGTGGTGTATGGCGTAGGTTGGTGGTGAGAGCCTCCCTTGTTTTCCCGAGCTCCCCCCCTTATATAGGAGAGAGAGAGAGAGAGTACCGGATAGATGGAGAGAGAAGTTAGGCTGGGCGGTTATGGAAGTAGAGGGGATTAGAGAGAGAATCAAGGAGGAAAAGAGAGGGAAGTTCGGGCTGTTAGAGAGAGAAAGGAAAGAGAGAGAGTATCGGACTAGAGAGAGAAAATAGGGGGTCGCGGCTACTTCAGATTTTAGAGAGAGAGCGGGGCACGTTCGGTTAGATAGGGCTGGAAGTTCGGTGGGCTCCCGATCGGGTAGGATGAGAGAGAACCGTTCGGTTGAGAGAGTTGACGTGCATGGGAGGAGAGAGAAAGAGGGAACCGAGAGAGAGGGTTTCGGGGGGAGAAAAACCAGGAGGAGAGAGAGAGACGTGCGGCCTAGAGAGAGAAAATAGGAAGAGAGAGAAAGAAGTTCGGCTCGCATGGGTTTCGGTCCGGTCTTGTAGAGAGAGAGAGGAGCTGGGCCGCTGGGTTTGGTGTAATGGACTGCATGCATGGGACCACAGAAGAGGTAGTTGGGATCGGACGGTGGGTGTAAGGGAGAGGAAACGGATGGCTGTAATTAGGTGCATACATGGGTTTGGGCCATGCTGTGATCTGGTGCAGCTGGTTCGCAACGGATGGCTGTGATTGAGTCAGAAATAAAGAGAAAGAGGGAGAGCTGGGCGGTTGGCTTGGGCATGAGAGAGTTGGACGGTTGTGATTAGGTGGGGAGGAAAGGATCAGGTTTTGCACATGCACTGCATGGCTTGGTCTTGGATGGCTATTATGGGAAGATGAAAGGGATGGCTGAGTTTGATCACAGAGTAACTAGGGACGGCTAGGATGAGGCCGGGTTTGTGGCGTCGGATGACTGCGATCAGCCCATGTATGGATGGGATCAGCTATAGAAATGGGCTGCGTGGCTAGGTTGCATGCATGAGGTCATGGATCGGACGGTGGGTGCATGCATGGGCTTGGTGGATCGGAGTTTGGCTTGGGTTTGTTTGCATAGGAATGGAATGATTACAACTGGGTTCAAGCGCAATGGGATCATGCGGGAAACTTGAGCAGGCTTTGGTCATCGTAATCCGAATCCATCATCAATCGCATCGTCACCTATTTGTATGTCTGTAGTCCTCTTCCAGTTTGTATCATGCATTGCATCGGCTCAGTTAAAGTCTTCTCTCATCCGACTCATTGCAATTGTCCGTTTTCATCGTTCTTCAGAATAAGCCTCCAAACGAGCTGTACGGCCTCCGTCAAATTATCGTGAGAATATCCATGGCTTGGTCATAAAGTCTTTGAGCTGACTGCATCGAAAACCGGATCAATTCCCTGAAAAACACAGATGAGATGACGCTTATCAGATTCAAACGCAATTATCGATAAAATGATAATTTGGACTATGAGGCTCTGTATCTTTCATGCATGCAATGTATGAGAGCGAACCAATATGCCGTTGGGTTCGTATGAAAGTCTACTATATCGTGGTGCAAAGAGATTCATGCAGTTTACGTGCATTATGAAAGTTTTACGTAGCAAAGTGACGCTATGTGCATGAAAAAGAAAAGATAAATCGCACCAAATGGACGCTCAACAACAGCCTTAGGAGTCTTGGCTCTTGGATCTTGGTCATCACAGGGAATTTACACATTTTCTCTCCAAAACCAAATGATGGGTACACACAACATAGAAAAAAGGGTGAGATGTCCCCTCTATTTATAGTCTTCCAACTGGTCTCCTAACCTGTCAAGAAAACACAATTGTAGAGAGATACACACTCCTAACACAAGTAGGATTCCACCCAACCTACTTAATCTCATTAAATTGAACATGTTCCAACTTGATCATACATGATTGAGACCTTGGATCCTAGACCCATTTATGCCTATGCATCTGTTTAATAGTCTAATTCAACTGGGTTTTTACAAACTAGTGGTGCTCACAAGGGCCACATGCATTAAACCTAACAGGTACATGCATTAATCTTCTTGCATCTTTGCCCAAAACTAAAAAAGAGATTTTTTTAAGACCCCATTTTGGAAAATCTCTTGTTCTTTGTATTATAAAGATACAACATCTTAAGAGCGGATTATGATATCTTGAGCTCTCAAAATCCTCTTTATGTGAATCCCAAATCTCTGATATCCCTTCTTTGATAAGCCACCAATTTTGACTAGTTTCTCTCTGTTTTCACTCGAAGGAAGCCATAGGTAGTGGCTAGCCATCGATGATCATTGTTAATTATTTGTCTATATTACAGTGATGACTGTACTAGGTGGGTTACCAATATCAATCCCTTATTTAAAAGTCTTGCATGTTTTGCTAAGGGGAGTTATATTGTTACTACAATTTCAAATAGTCATCTTCTCCTTGCACTAGTTGTTAGTTCCGAACACCAGATCACCTTGATAATTGATGCCTCCTTTATTATCCAGTTACATACATAGTAGATGGAATTCGCACGTAATGACACTTTCTAAATCTTTGAAAAAATTTCTTCAGATAGTGGTTCGATCTGCATAGTATATATGTTCTCTGTAAGATGATAAGTTACCCCTTATACGTAAAAGGATACAAGAAAAGTTTGTTTCTAGGATATAGCTAACCCATTCACAAATCTGCACGTACTTGGAACACACTGGAACATCAACTGCATATAAAGACCCTCTTTCTCGATATTCATGCATCTTGGTTTTACCTTAGGATTCGTGCAAAGAACCATGTAGAGTTTTCATTATGAAACTATATTATATCTCAATATGAGGACAATTTGACATCTACCTCCACGTGTTGAAGTTTCCTAGATAGAATTTTCACTCTAGTAGAAATTTCGAAACTAGAGAGCAAGTTATATCAGGTGCAAGGTCATGTGCAATGCACTAGGAGATAGCAAAACTGATAATTTTCAACACATGAGGTAGCAGAGCTAAGAATTTTCAACATAGATATTTATATTCTAGTTATTTTAATTTGCTTAAAATAATGTGTAGTGAAGATTGTTTTTGTTGATGTATGGAGCCTGAGTAGAAGGCGCATATGAAGCTCAAGATGAAGCCTAGAAGGACCGAGGAGGAAGGAGCAAAGAGGTAGAATGGATTGCAACCCTAAAACCTAGAGCAACAGGCTAGTTCAAAAGAACGTGAGCGTGATGGGGTCATCATGAGCACTGTTAGGTTTGATGTGGTCTACAGCTCGTAAAACCCTGGTTTGGCTGTATACGGTTGATCATTTAGTGAGGATTGCATTATGGTGCATATTATTATATGTGTTCTGTTTACAGAACTGAAAGACCATGGCTACATAGTAGTCCATCTGAGTAGAATGCTTAATGGATCAATCCAATGAGCATAAATCGTTCGCAGCTCTAATTAGGATTGTTACTCTATCAGGATAAGCTATTGGAATGACATAGCATGAGTGTCTCCACCATAGTCATTGCTAGGCACATGAGTCTCTATGGCCGAATGAACCAACACGGTGCATAGATCGGTAAGTAGACACCAGTACACACAGTCATGTTTCTGCTTAGGGTAATCAATCTTAAATCCTAAGAAATCGTGATTGGTGGACTAACTAGTTGCGTGTAATTTTGGTTCACCAATGTGTGAGGGATCTAACCAAAACACAATACCATAATGCGCTGGGATACTGGACTGGCGTTGCATCGACACGCCATCCTGCAGGCCATCCATATCCCTACCGGAAGGTGCACTTCTTGGTCTGACATACACCGCACTAAATCCTGGCCTGGTGGTCAGCAGTTGAGCTATTGACCGGATCTGGTTGCTTAGCCAAAGCAACCAGAGGTGCATTGTGATGAGTTAACCTAAAAAGAATCTAGTCAGATGGTCTCTCGAGTCTGACAGTACTCACCACCACTCGAGATTATACATGGCACCAAGTGAAGGGACATCGTATTACCAATACTAAGTGGAGAGCAGGGGTATGCAAGATAACATAATAAGTTTGGGAGAATTGGAGTATAACATGTATTGTACTTTGGGTGGCCACGTAGGTTAAGTGGAGCCCACAGGATTGATAGAGACACTTGGATAGTGTGTCGATCAGATCCGATTGAAAACCATGAATCATAGTCCCTGAAAGTTCCACCCTATCCACAATTAATATGGACTTTACTTTCTCCATGTTTCATAACACAACAAGATACGAAGAATAGATGTCTTGACCGTCCTAACGTTCTATGAGTGCATCGTACTAGAGCATGGTAGGTGCGTTAGGTTGAGTGTGTTTGCTAGGGGGCAACTCTAGAGTGGTGTACATACACACTAAATCGTCTTTACACCTTATGGGCTCCAATCCGTGTGTACACGTCGCACTAGAACATGATATGATATGTTTAGTGGTTTTTATTAGGGGCACCCCATGTTTTACTAAGGGCACTCTAGTAATTAGTAAAATCACTATTTATCACCCCATGGTGTGTTGACTTTCTGCCAAAGAGATGACCTAGTCACTAGAGTTCATTCTCGTGCACAAAGAAAGGCCATGCGGCTCCTGCATGAGGTGAACGACCACTAAATGCATGAGTGGCATTTTGGTCTAACCAAAATATCCCACATGTCCTAGTTTGGCCACCCACCCTATTAGGATTAGTATGGGTAGCTGTCATCCCAAAATAAAGGGATGGGAGAAATTTGATAAATCAAATCTCCCCCTTGATTAAAGGATCGGATAAGGCATGCAATTAAAGGGGAGCGGTTTTTGTGAAGCCAAAACGAGGGGGGAACAATTTTTCCAAAGAGTGAATGGCCTAGGCATGAGGTGGCACGAATTTCAGATCTGAAATAGTGTGTACTTCTCAGATTTTCGAAAAAAGGCTCACAATTTTCTGAAGAGGAGATCGGGTCCTCTCTCATCTTTTCTCTCGGAGAAAACCGCACCTCTTATCCCCATCCCTCCTCTCTTATCTCTTCTTCTTTTGAGCGTGGTGAGAATGTAGAATGGAGATCGATCACACTCTGAGGCACTCAGATATCAGGGTGCGATAATCCGAATTGGCTTGCGAGATCGGGTGAACTTGAGAATTTTTTCTCGCAAATGCTGTCCAGATTTTGTTTGACAAATCTGCATTATTTTGATCACTGAGGAAGATCCAAGAGTCCAAATGTTCTCAAATTAGATGCTACATCTCTGTCTTGAAGTCCTCTTTCCATCAGTTTAAGTTTCGACCCAGTCCGACTTCGGTATCAGAAGTTATAGCCGTTGTGTCGAAACGTCTTTGTGCAGATCTGAATCCATTGCTATCAACAAATAAGAAATTTGTCATGGTGAAACAACATGTATGCAGGTATAAAACCTAAACCCTTAGATCTATCATCGTACATGTATCATTGCTAGATTGTTCGATTTGGTAGATGTCTTTAGGGGTTCGATTAACATCTGATTAATCTTACGCGCATATGATTCGTTTTGGAATGAATAGAATTTTTTAAAATGAATCGCACACCATTCCAATCCTTGGGATCGGGTTCTTTGCTTCCGCTATACCTCTGACCATGGATCATAGATCCCAACAAGCATGACTTGGGCACATCGTGCGCACGATCTTGGTTACGAAGAAAACACAGTACCAGATCAACTTTTCTGGATTAGAAAAAACGTGTACACGATTTACCCATTGTGGCTAGATGTCTGCAACAGAGACAGATGTTGGGCATGGATGGTCAAGTATTACTCTGTTTCTTTGGGGGTTCCTATATAAGATGTGTTAGGCTTTTCCAAAGGTCTATATGAGGATATCATTGTCATCTATCTTGAGAGAGAGAGAGAGAGAGAGAGAGAGAGAGAGAGAGAGAGAGAGACTTGTAAAGAGAGATTTGCTTTATGTGATTAAAGCATAGTGGAGTCGAAGGATGTGGTGAGAGAGGACGTAGCCAAATTATCGAACCTCTGTAAATCTATGTATCATTTCTCTGTGGTTTACTTGTATGAATTGCATTGTTGCTTTAGTTTGATTCATGTATGTTGCTTGTCCTGAGTGAATTAATTCTTTATGATTGTTTATAATCGATTGTTGATTTACTCTCGTTTCGGACGACTAGTATCCCTATGCTGGTATAACTATTTCTTCCCAATAACTGGTATCAAATTGCAAGGTTCGATTAATGAGAATGGCAGAAGAAAGAAAGTTGAGAATCAAGAAGTTCAAATGTTCAAACTTTGGATTTTGGAATATACAAACAAAAGATATCTAAATCAGAAGAATCTCTATCAGCATCTTGGAGGAAAATCAAAGACGACAGAGAAGATGGCGGATGACGAGTGGGAGATACTCGACAAGAAAGCCCTCGATACAATTCGATTGACACTTTTGCTCAGATATGGCGTTTAATATCAAGATCGAGAAGACGACAAAAGATTTGATAGTGTCTCTATCGACAGTTTATGAGAAACCCTCAACCTCCACTAAAGTCTTAGCTTATTGATAAAGAAGTTATTAAATATGATGATGGAAGACGACGGTAGTATGTCACAACATCTCAATGAGTTCAACCCTATCACGACGCAATTGGGGTTCGTTGAGATCAACTTTAATAATGAGATTAGGGCAGTGTTGATTCTTCTGAATTACTGGATAGCTGTGAAAATTTTTTTATGACTGTAAGCAATTCCTCAGGTGTGAAAAAATTAAAGTTTGATGATGTTATAGGCATTCTTCTTAGTGAAGAAGTACAAATGAAATCTTCGGGTTCATCTATAGAAACATCTAGGAGCATGTTGACTGTTGAAAAAAGTACAACGATGAATAAGAAATATCAATTTCGTAGTAAGTTAAAGTCCAAGAACAGATCTAGACCTCTATAAAGCAAGATCATTTAGAGGTGTTGAAACTATAGGAAGAAAGGAAACCATAAGCAGGTTACAAGTTCACTAAAAATCCTGAGGAGCGCGTTAGTCATGATGGTAATGATTATGTCAATCTAACAAATGAAAGTAATTTTTCTAAAGCCCTGATTCTTTCTTTGACCACCAATGCCGAGTCCTGGGTGATTGACTCAGACATATCTTTTCATGTTACATTGAGGAGGGACATCTTGCATGGTTCGTGCAAGGAGACATTGGGAATGTATATCTGGGCGATAATGAACCTTGTAGCATTATTGGAAAGGGAGATGCGCAAGTAAATATGTTCAATGGGACATGTGTAAAATTGAAGAATGTGAGGCATGTTCCTCAATTGAAGCGAAATCTAATTTATGTTGGTCAATTGGTAGACTCTAGGTACAAGAACCTTTGAAGGTGACTCCCGAAAGGTATCAAGAGGTGCCATGGTTATTGCTCAAGGCAAGAAGAAAAAAACACTATGTGTGACCAAAAGTATGAACAGCTATATTGTAGTTACCTCTACAAGTCCATATGCAAACATATGGTACTGTAGACTTGAGTATATAAGTGAGAATTAAAGGCCTAAAGATCACGCACTCGAATGAAAAGCTGCCGAGCTTAAAGCACTTAGACATAGACTTTTGTGAGTACTATGTCTACCAGAGGCTGCGCATGGTCAGCTTCAACAAAGTCGGGAGACCTCTGAAGCTTGCAAGACTAGAGCTAGTACATATAACATATTGACGCATGGGGACCGGCTCAGGTGCCCTCTATTGGTGGATCCTATTATTACGTTATGTTTATTGGTGATTCTACCAGGAAGTTGTAAGTGTATTTTTTGAAGCGCAAACCAGATATGTTTGCTGTGTTCAAGAAGTCGAAGGCTTTGGTAAAAATAGAGACAAACTTAAAGATGAAGTGTTTGAGGTTCGAATAATGGCGGGGAGTACTATGACAACTCTTTTGAGAGGTACTATGTAGAGAATACGATTAAGTGACAGAAGACAATTCCCATGACACCACAACAGAAGAGAGTTGCTGAAAGGATGAATAGATCTATCAACGAGTATATCAGGAGCATGGGGATCCATATATGTTGGGTTGAAAGAGAAGTGAATATAAATAAAGGTGGATTTGGCACACCTCAAGGCATTTGGTTTTATGTCATTTCTCTACGTGGATCCTACATAATGTAATAAATTAGACGCCAAATATAGAAAATGCATATTAGTTGGATATAAGAGTCAAGAGTTTGGTTACCGTTTATGGGATCTAGTAAACCGAAAAGCTATAAGGAGTAACAATGTGATATTCAATAATGGGTCAATGCACAAGGAAAGCTCAGAGCATGAAGAAATCCATGAAAGTCCAAAGTATGTTGATTCACTCTCGGTTCAGACGACTTGTATCCCCGTGCTGATAGATTGCTTCTTCCCAATTGGTTTCACCAATGGGCTCTTGTCCGAGTGATACCTCTTCATTTCTTCCTTGTTGGGGTGGTTCCCTCTTCGATTCCTAGTGTGAACACAGTGGAGCAAACTTTTTCTCAAGGCCATTGTTGCCTTATTTGCCGTGTACGAATCCTGATTGTTGATTTTATGTTCACGGGATTATGGAATTCAATAAAAATAACAGTAACCAGGCACATCAGGAGGATTCTTAGGATTTGTAAAGGAGATCGAGTTGATTTTCAAAAAAATAAAAATAAAAATAACGGTTATACTGTCTTCCCCTATATCGATCTCCGGATCTTTTTGAGCTCATGCTTCGATGCGCTATCGTCGACCCATAAAAAAATAAAATAAAATTGTTTCAAGGCTCATGATTCGTCGGACCATACTTGGTGGTGAATGTTCATCCAAACAATCATAAAGGCACCCAAATCGCCTTTTGAATGATGCCCAACTAGAATCCTAAAGTAGACAGGGTAGTTATTCAACTGCAAGCGTGAGAGACAGGGCCCCAAATGTTTTGACCCAACCCGGCCTTTAATATGGCAGTGATTAGAAAGGAGTTTTGCATACACCTCCCTAACAAACTTTGATATTACAAAAACACCCCATTTTTTAAAAGTTTTGTGAATAAGCCCCAGGCAAATTCTGACCTTTATAGTAATTTTGACTTTGCCCCCAAATTTTACCTTGAATTAGACTTTACCCCCCATCTTTTCATTAATTAGATTTTACCCCCAAAACTAACTGCTCTTAGATGGTGAGCTGACGGTAGGGCTGGCAATTTCGGACCCGGACACGACCCGACACGAAGTTAGCGGGTCTGGGTCAAGGTTAAACGGGTTCGGATTGTAAACGGGTCGACACGATAGACCCGTTTAATAAACGGTCGGGTCTGGGTTTATGGACTGGACACGGTAGACCCCGGAAGACCCGTTTAAAATTCAACAGGTCGTGTCGGGTCGGGTCTACCCGCAATCCGATACTGTAATATATAGTATCAACGGGTCTATCGGGTTAGGTCGGGTCGGGTCGGATTGGGTCGGATCGGGTCAACTGAATAAACCCATGTGGTAAATGAGCCTAAAGGGTTTACCAGTTTATAAACGGGTCCGGTACGGGTTTAGGATCTAGACACGATTAGTTAAACGGGTCGGGTCTGGGTCTAGGGGTTTTGGACATGACCCGAAAGACACGACATGAACCCGACCCGACAAGACCCACCCCTAGCTGAGGAACAGTTAGTTTTGGAGGGTAAAATCTAATTAATGAAAAGATGGGGGGTAAAGTCTAATTCAAGGTAAAATTTGGGGGGCAAAGTCAAAATAACCCTAAAAAAACCCAATGGGCATTGGGGTATTCATGTAATATCATAATGTAGGCATGTGGAGAGTAGGTTTGGTTATTTATATTTTTAAGAGAGAAGAATCAGAATGTTTTCCCCATATTTAAAGAGAGAGAATCAGCCTGAGCTGTGTGGAATTTCCCACTGAAAGCAGGACATTTGTCGGCTTCTCTACTTCAAATTATTGATGACGACTGAAGCGTTGAGCCGTCCTCTTGTGGCCAACCCGTGCCGGAAGAAACTACTTCGTGATCAAAGTCAGAAACTACCTTTCAAACGCCTACCAATCGACAAGGATGTATGGACACTTTTCACAAGATCCATCTCTCAAGAAGGTGCATGGCATACTGAGAAAGGTAGGGGTAAAAGAGTCTTTTTATCTATGTTTCTGTCCCACACATAAGGGTTAGTTTTGTAAATAACTAGGTTTTGATAGGGTTGAGGGGGGCCATGAAATTCCTTAGGGCCCTCTTTGAAGTTTTGAAATTTCTTTTACAAATGGTCCATCCAATTTTTTAAATATAGGAGTTCCTGGGGCGGCCATTTTATGGCTCCGTGTTCGAAGGATTGAGTATCTATATTCTGGCGTCTTCGGACACAGGGTTCGGGATCATGGCCATCCGATGGCGAGCACCCTGACAGATGGATCGCACACAACCTGCGTACGAGCTCCGGGGATGAGTCTGTTGCCATCTGGCCCCGAATCCGAAAACCTCAAAAAATTAGGAATATAGAGAGTCGTGCCCTGCCTCCTGAGCGAGAAAAACTATGGTATAGCTATGATACTAGCTATGGATCATTTTCGAAGGCCCGAGCCAACTCCTTTTTTGATAATCGTCCTTTAAATTAGAAAAACCGACAGGGTGCAATTGGGGCCTAGTGCGATGCACCTGCCACAATGGCTGCAATCATGTGACTATTATGCACCTCATGGGGTGCTCCAGTGTTTGTGATTTGCTCGTGATACCAGCTATCTGGTATCACGGTTATACCAAAGTTTTTTCTTTTGAACAGCTTTACGAATGGAGGGAGATTTTTTTTTTGATGTGGGTACTGCTGAATATATTTTTTTAATCCAGCTCACCCACATTTGGCTTTTGGCATAACTCGGCTCAATTTATGAGAATATACATGGAGAGTTTTAGAATTGTGTGAGATTCCACTAAGGAATTGGAGTTAGATTGAGTTGATGGTTAGCCCACTTAACCATACGTTTGCTTAGACCATGATGAGAAGTTTATAGCCAACTAGGCCTATATATTAAAATGGGGGGTCCCTCTCTCCACGGCACCTCAAGCATTAGTTAATCCTACCCATCAGCAGCTAACGACAAGGAAAGAGAAGGTCAGGCCTTCTGGTAGGGGTCTAAGCCGAACCTTCCTCATTCTTTGAGAGGGATTTCTCAAAAAAAACAAAAAAAGATCAGGCCTTCGACTCCTACTTTAGGTTCATCATCGAACGATCTCTTCTACACAAGGTATGGATTCTAACCCCCTTAGACAGCTTGGAATCATAGATTGATGCCTCGATCCAATGAATATCAATTCATAGATCGTAACAGGTACATACGTACGTAGCACAACACGGCTCAAAGACTTTAGTTTTAGTATATCACTAGTTCTAATCCCATGCAATGCACGGATGGTTGTGATGCAGCTCGAACAAATCACACATCCCGCGAATCTAAATCCCATCGTTTTAGAGAGAGAGAGAGAGAGAGAGAGAGAGAGAGAGAGAGAGAGAGAGAGAGAGAGAGAGAGAGAGAGAGAGAGCAGAACATGCGTAATTATAACAAAATTAGAAAGAGAGAAAGAGAGCATGTAAACTTTTTTTAACATTTTTCTTTAAAATGTTATATATTGTAAGAGGCTGCCACGTGGCACCAAGGCCTCGGCTTTATAAAAATAACTAGTAAGAAACCCGGGCAATGCCCAGATGAACTTGATGCACAGCCATTTCGCACAGATGACATCACAACTGTTCGAAGAAGTATGAAATCTAAAATGAGTGTGATTCACTTATTAGAGAGATAGAGGGGAGAGAGATTAATATCAAATGATAATTAAATGTCATTGAATGAGTGTTTTATTATCTTTATGATAGGTTTTTAATAGGATTTAAAGCTGAGCCATATTCACACATGGAAGAATGATTAAGGTTCTTTAAATGACATCCACATGGCACAACACGGGAGAGAGGCTTCCGTTTTAGTATATAGTATAGATATAAATAATTAAAGCGCAAGAAAGCTATACTTATTTATTTTGTAAAAACAATAAAATAACTAAGAAAAGTAATTAAAAACCATGAAATCCTTGTACGTAGCTCTCACCCTCGTTGACAGTGCCGAACAAAAGGTATACTTCCACATCAAAGAGACATCAATTAATATTGAGAGGCCCTTAGCCAACGAATTCATGCATTTTGTATTAGGGAATGCAAAACAGTAACAGCTGTATAGATCTCGAGAGTCGTATAGTAGAGGGAGCAAAGACATGGTTCGCAGTTCTGGCAGACCTCTTCGTTGTCTGAGACCATAGTCTTAGACCGGTCTGCGTCGCAGTGGGGCCCACCGCTGGTGTGAATGAATGTAGAGAGAGAAAAAAGAGAGAGAGAGAGAGACGTGCAGCCGTCTCCCATGGGCTATTGTGTGTAGGAAAAAAACTTAGATGGGGAGGCCCCACTGCATAACGCGGTGGGGATTGCTATCACCGAGCGCCTCTGACAATTGCCTTGTGGGGGCCACGGCAATGTTTAGTGTTGAGCGTCGTGATAGGCGTCCCCGTGTTTCTATACGATAAGGCCTCTCCATTGAAGTTGCTCTCACGCACGTGTGCGTGTGTGTGTGTGGGTGGGTGGTGGTCAATCACAAGGTTGTTCGACCTTGGCATCAACAAAAGGGACGTTGGATCGGTCTGCAACACGACTCGTGAGCTCGACACTTCCTATAAGTGGGATCTTGGAACTTTCCTTCGACTTGGGCAACTTGCATGGTAGCCTATGGATGTGTGACATGTGTGCGAACCATGACCGATCTTTTTTTTTTTTTTTTTTTATAATGTTAATTAGCCTAAGGCCCCTCTAGCTAACCTTGTAGTTTGATAAATCACTCTATCTTTTGTGGAGCATTAAGTTCCTCCTTACTCATTTTTTTTAAATGGTCATTTTCTTCCTATAGCTGCTGTACAGTAAGAACAAATCACTGTATAGTTTTTTTTCCTACATTTGTTGTACAATGAATAGTAAAATCCCAATAGTAGACCCAAAACACTGTAGGTGCTAGAAAGATTTTATTGTAGCAGTAATTATTTCAGAGTATAAATTTGGTTGCTACAATGACTTTATTGTAGCAGCTCGAATGGAGTATAAATATAGGTTAAGGAGGATCAATTCGGTTGCTACAGTGAAATTATTGTAGCAACTATAGTACAACTACAGTGATTTTGGAGTAGTAACGTACATAATCTATACTCTATTGTCTGAATTGATACTTCAGAATCATTGCAGCAGATTCTGAAGTATCAATTCAGGTTAGCAGAGTTTAAATTTGATTGCTACAGAGGGGTAATGGAAGGGGCATTTTAGTCATTTGACAAGGGTCAAATATGTCAACAAGGGTTTAATGTAAAAGTGTCTTTTCAAGATGTGTTTGAGTTCAAACCAAAACAACTGTCAAGATTGGAGCTTAAAAGTATCGTTAGAAAAGGACTTTTCACAAAGTCACCATTTTTTCTTGTAAAAAACTTATTACTTGTGTCAGAAACTATGGACATATATTGGCTCGATTTTGGATGCAGCTCTAGGAGGAATCCCAACATGAAACGGCAAAAAAGATTCATGGTAGCGATCCTTCACTGGTGCGCACTAATTTTGTCCGTGGCCTGGTGCGCACCACATGGTGCCCAGGCTGCATGCTTTGGTCTCTGTTTGAGTGGTACACATGGATGATGCTCACCACCCGACGTCAGGGTTACGGGATGACTTACTTTTTAGGGGTATTTTTGTCTTTTTGGTGCTGGGTTTGCTTGGAAACTTATATGAGAGAGAGAGAGAGAGGGTTCACCTTGGGCCATGAACGACTGTCAGTCGGTGCCGGTAATTGGGGCATGGAGAAGGACTGCACTCCTGCACCGATATTGACTGACATGAGGGGGACCGGTGGATGTTGGGGTCTTAGCCTTGGGGAATCATCGGCGGGGCAACGGCTGGGGTGATATGTACGATGGCCAGGGACAGAACTACATAGAGATAAAGGGGGGTCATGTCCCTCCCCTCCTAAATTTTGGATTGGGTAAATAACACTTTGCCCCCTGAAGTTTAACTCAAAATTACAACCCCCCTATATTTGAAAAACTACATTTTGTCCCCTGCAATTCAGTTTTAATAAGAAAAAAATGATCAAATGAGAAAATTAAATAGTTGACAAAAGAGGTATTGTGCTAACATTTCAAACTTTAGGGTGCGATTTGGAACAAAATAAACTAAGGGGATCTAAGTATTTTTAAGCTAAACTTTAGCAGGCAAAGCCTAAATAACCCTTCTGGATCTCTCTCTCTCTCTCTCTCTCTCTCTCTCTCTCTCTCTCTCTCTCTTATACCCTCTTCGCCTCCCAAGATAAATTTTTTTCATTCTTGAATTGGTGAAAAAAAATTGGTTCATACTTTGCCACGAAAAATCGGTGGAAATCGTGACGATGGCGGACATGAGTGCCACGAAACCTGCCAGGTGGTCTTATCTCAGTGGAAGAGCGCACCACATCTTTTCTGGTGACGCGGTGCGTCCGACCCATTGAATGTCTTCTCGGTGAACAAGTGACTACAATCTTATTTATAAGAAACCCATCGCGACTAAAAGTCCTATTTATCTCTTAAACCGCTGTGGGGGAGGATTTCGGCCGTCGTACGTGACCCTCCTCCAACAGTCGATTGAAGGTTTGACCCTTCGGGATGTGGCGCGTTTCGAAGCGCTGAGTTGTGACTTGCTGGGCTGTCACACAAGCACTATAGAGTAGAAAGGTAGAGAAAGAGATGACACAGGATATGGTGACGAAGTTCGGCCGAAGCCTACGTCTCCGTGCGGTAAGACGCAACCTTTGAATCCACTATCTCTGAGTAAACAGTAGAGCTACTCTCGACAGGCCGAGGAGTGCTTCTTACAAGTAATCAGAGGGTGGAAAATAAGTCTGAAAACCAGAAAGCTCGAGGAGCTCTGGAAAACAGAGAGTGGGTTTCTGGTCTGGAATTTGGGATCTGGAATCATTTACAGGGTCTGCTATTTATAAGGGCTTAGTTTATTTGGAGAATATCCCAAGAATATTCTCAGGAATATCCAGGGTTTGGTAAATACCCGGGGAGATGTACCAGACCTCAGATAGTGCAATTGGGCCCCAGGCAGGGCTGCGGGTCCCACCGTCGTACCCATGGGCCCCAGGCAGGGATGCGGGTCCCACTGCTGGGCGTTAACCAGATTTTGCACCCACAGTTACCCCCTCCCAGCTAGATAGGTGTTAACCTAGCTGGTTGGGATTTCCTGGTGCAAAGCCGGTCGCTCGTCTGTCGATCCTCTGTCCGGGGTTGGTCGTCATCTGTCTGTCGACCTGCTACATGAGGCCGACCGTTGGGCCCGCCGACCCCCTGCCAGGGGTCGGTTTGGTGCGTCTGCGGACCCGTTGTGCGGGGCCGACCATCGTCTGTCTGCTGACCCGTTGTGCGGGGCCGACTGTTATCTGCCTGCCGACCCGTTGCACGGGGCCGACTACTGTGTGTCTGCCGACCCGTTGCGAGGGGCCGACCGTCGTCTGCCTGCCGACCCCCTGTCCGAGGCCGACTGCTATCTGTCTGCCGACCCGTTGCAAGGGGCCGACCGTCGTCTGCCTACCGACCCCCTGTCCGGGGCCGACTGCTGTGCGTCTGCCGACCCGTTGGGTGGGACCGGCTACTGGTGTGATACCCCCTCCCAGTTGGGTAGGTGGTAACCTGGTTGACTGGGGTCACAAAAATAGCTACGTGCAAGTCGGTCCGGGCTAAAAAATCTAGGGGGCGTTGGTCAAAAAAAAAATGTGGGGGAGGATTTCGGCCGTCGTACGTGACCCTCCTCCAACAGTCGATTGAAGGTTTGACCCTTCGGGATGTGGCGCGCTTCGAAGCGCTGAGTTGTGCCTTGCTGGGCTGTCACACAAGCACTATAGAGTAGAAAGGTAGAGAAAGAGATGACACAGGATATGGTGACGAAGTTCGGCCGAAGCCTACGTCTCCGTGCGGTAAGACGCAACCTTTGAATCCACTATCTCTGAGTAAACAGTAGAGCTACTCTCAACAGGCCGAGGAGTGCTTCTTACAAGTAATCAGAGGGTGGAAAATAAGTCTGAAAACTAGAAAGCTTGAGGAGCTCTGGAAAACAGAGAGTGGGTTTCTGGTCTGGAATTTGGGATATTGAATCATTTACAGGGTCTGCTATTTATAAGGGCTTAGTTTATTTGGAGAATATCCCAAGAATATTCTCAGGAATATCCAGGGTTTGGTAAATACCCGGGGGGATGTACCAGACCTCAGATAGTGCAATTGGGCCCCAGGCAGGGCTGCGGGTCCCACTGCTGGGCGTTAACCAGATTTTGCACCCACAGTTACCCCCTCCCAGCTAGATAGGTGTTAACCTAGCTGGTTGGGATTTCCTGGTGCAAAACCGGTCGGTCGTCTGTCGATCCTCTGTCCGGGGTTGGTCGTCATCTGTCTGTCTACCTGCTACATGAGGCCGACCGTTGGGCCCGCCGACCCCCTACCAGGGGTCGGTTTGGTGCATCTGCGGACCCGTTGTGCGGGGCCGACCATCGTCTGTCTGCTGACCCGTTGTGCGGGGCCGACTGTTATCTGCCTGCCGACCCGTTGCACGGGGCCGACTACTGTGTGTCTGCCGACCCGTTGTGCGGGGCCGATCATCGTCTGTCTGCCAACCCGTTGCGAGGGGCCGACCGTCGTCTGCCTGCCGACCCCCTGTCCGAGGCCGACTGCTATCTGTCTGCCGACCCGTTGCAAGGGGCCGACCGTCGTCTGCCTACCGACCCCCTGTCCGGGGCCGACTGCTGTGCGTCTGCCGACCCGTTGGGTGGGACCGACTACTGTTGTGATACCCCCTCCCAGTTGGGTAGGTGGTAACTTGGTTGACTGGGGTCACAAAAATAGCTACGTGCAAGTCGGTCCGGGCTAAAAAATCTAGGGGGCGTTGGTCAAAAAAAAAAAAACTGTGGGGGAGGATTTCAGCCGTCGTACGTGACCCTCCTCCAACAGTCGATTGAAGGTTTGACCCTTCGGGATGTGGCGCGCTTCGAAGCGCTGAGTTGTGACTTGCTGGGCTGTCACACAAGCACTATAGAGTAGAAAGGTAGAGAAAGAGATGACACAGGATATGGTGACGAAGTTCGGCCGAAGCCTACGTCTCCGTGCGGTAAGACGCAACTTTTGAATCCACTATCTCTGAGTAAACAGTAGAGGTACTCTCGATAGGCCGAGGAGTGCTTCTTACAAGTAATCAGAGGGTGGAAAATAAGTTTGAAAACCAGAAAGCTCGAGGAGCTCTGTAAAACAGAGAGTGGGTTTCTGGTCTAGAATTTGGGATCTGGAATCATTTACAGGGTCTGCTATTTATAAGGGCTTAGTTTATTTGGAGAATATCCCAAGAATATTCTCAGGAATATCCAGGGTTTGGTAAATACCCGGGGGATGTACCAGACCTCAGATAGTGCAATTGGGCCCCAGGCAGGGCTGCGGGTCCCACCGTCGTACCCATGGGCCCCAGGCAGGGCTGCGGGTCCCACTGCTGGGCGTTAACCAGATTTTGCACCCACAACCGCTTCTACACAATTAGGTCTAAATCATATTTAAAATAGGTGCACCAACATGCACTACGAGATGTGTCATAGACCCAATCATGCACATAACACGATCACATCTTATTTGGCTTGACCGACACCGTCCATCCTTAATCCAATGATCTACAACGCATAATCTATGATCCATGTAGACCCACCTAAGAAAAATAGACTATTATACCCCTAATGTTTAATTTTTATTCCTTTAATTATTCTGCCATGGGTATGATAAAAATTTTTCCACAAAATCCTCTCTTTATGTAGTAAAAATTATTACTATTAGAAGTAGTAAGATAGTAAAATAGGAAGCCCCACTGCCGGCATGGGCCGGGTAGAGCTCTGGTTACAAATGTACTATCGATTCCAGTTCACAGATGAGAACAACTCAGCAACAGCTTTTATATACATATACACATAGCAGAGATTGGTGGGTTCATACAAATAAATGGCTCCATCAATAGATTCATACTTCCACTCACTCAAAGTACAAGCACCAAGCTAATATATGATCATACCAACTTATTATTTACTTAATTATTTAGAGAGAGAGAGAGAGAGAGAGAGAGAGAGAGAGAGAGAGAGAGAGAGAGAGATGCTTTCTCTTATAGCACCTGTTGTCTCAACATTCACTGATGATGGGATCCAGAGATGTCTCCAACTGATTGCTCGGTTGGTAAGAGACTAAGAGATATGCAACCCGTGGCCTTGGTCAAGGATTTGAATAATTGATAGGTCCTAAATGTGAGACCCTCTGGTAGAAAAAGTTTAGGATAAATTACAATTTGACCCCTGAAGTTTGGGGGCAGTTACAATTGTGTCTCTATAGGTTTATATGTAAAACTTACACCCATAGTAGTTTTACTTTGTTGACACAATCAACCCCCCCCCCCCCCCCCCCCCCGTGAAGCTTCTCAAGGGGGTGTGGCTTCACGAGGGGGTGATAGTGTTGGTTTCCAAACTTTAGGGGTGTAATTGTTACAAAAAGAACTATAGGGATACAATTGTAACTGCCCCAAACGTCAGGGGTTTAAACCATAATTTACCCACAAGTCTATTATCACTTGAAGGAGTATCAATTCGATTTTTCCAATACATTTATGACCATGTGGTCTACAGTTAGGATCTATCAATTGCTGCCTCATCTGCCCAACTAGGAGGTTCTCGCTTGATGCAGAGCAGCCGAGTATTGTTCATTTCCTCCTGCTCTGTAGTTGTGGGCCTCCTTCTTACCTTAGTGGCGGGCTTTTTTACCAACGAGGATATTAAAAAAGATCTGGGCATTTCTCTTGCACTTATGGCGAGTTCTGATCTTTCGTCTATCTTGTGCAGGCGCCCTAAGAGCATCTCCAGCCTGCTCCCTCATTCAAGTCCCCACCCCCTATATTTAGGGGCCCCATATCCAAGCCCCCATATTTGGGGGTTCACTTTTCACCACCCAAACATAGGAGGTCCCGATCCGATTTGCCATCCATGTCATGATTCTAGAAGCCCCCCCCCCCCCCCCTCCAAAGATAGAGGGTCTTTTGAAAAAAGGGGATGGTATAGGAGAAAAACTTTGGTATAACCGTGATTTTTGCTGAGGTGGCATCACGGATCATTCACAACCATTGATGTCAACCTCTCCCTACAATCGTCCTTCAAATCCGAAACGGTTGAGGTGCAGTTGGGGCTGAGTGTGATGCACCTGTTGTGGTGGCTACCATCGTGTGACTATGAAGTGATTGTAGTGGTGCTCAATGGATGCTCCAGCGTTTGATTTGCTAGTGATATCAGTGATCTGGCATCACCGTTATACCATAGATTTTCTCGGGGGATAGAGGGCCAGTTGGATAGGTCTTTCCTCTCCACCCTTTATTTGGGTGACATGGCATGTTTGGCAACCCAAATATAGGTGGTGGGGACTTGATAGCGTTGGAGATGTTCTAGCATAATGACCTTCCAAAAAATAAAGAAAACAGAAAAAAAAAAAAAAAAAAAAGATGAGATTCAGAGATTAGCAGTCACCAACAAGGCCCATGTTGATTTGTTCGCAAAGTGCAAACCCTGTCATTGATATCATGTTCATGGGATTATGAAATTTAATAAAAATACCAAGTTATGCTGCCTTCCCCATTTCAATCTCCGAGGCCTTGTTGAGCCCATGCTCTAGCGCCCTGTTCTCTGATCGCCTGACCGGTCCAATAAGTTTTAAAAGAGATTAGCAGTCAGCAAGCCCCGGGCCGCCTTCGGTGGCACTCCGCCACCGCCTCCGGCGGCCACAACCACCCCAACCCCTGGACCTCGAAGGGGTTGCCGCAAAACACCACTATCACACACCACATATAAAACCAACCCAAACACCACCATCACACAACATGAAACACTGATACCCATTGAACTACATGTAGTTTGTATTGTTACCCATGCTGCCTTGCTATTTCAAAATTAATTCAAAACTAATTATTGAACTACAATAAAAAAAAAAAAAATTGGATTAGATCTTGATACAACATTCATATTCTTCCTTCCCAATCTAAAGAAAAGAAAATTACAAAATTTACATCAAATATGTTAAACATGATACATGACATACTAATAATACGTGGCAGGATGTACGCACCATCCCGACCATTATTATCGTTGGATATATGTTTTTTTTAAAAAAATATGAGGATAATCATCTTGCCTTATATAGCACAACCACAATAAACCAGGACATTCTAAAACCTCTAGGTACATCAAATCTAAAAAGCATTATCGAACATCCATTCTTAATTTGTATTTTTTAATCTTGGCAGTCCACGCCATCCCAAAATCGACAACTGCTATGCTAATTCTAAAATTAAAAAAAAAATTCCCATCACCTTTTGAAGAGCCCACGGATTCTTCGTCTAGGCTTAATATCGTTCACCGTCCAATAAACCTTACGCTCCATATATTATATGTCACTTGAAAACATAAATTTGTTAATTATATTTATGCTGAATTTCGGTTTTATTGTATCAATCAATGAGCAAAAACTGCAATCCTAAAAACCTTAGGTCAACTTCTTCAATATCCATCATGCAATGGTAATATCGTCAAGTTCTCAACTCATCAGATAGATAAAAAATGGATTTGATTGCTCAAATAAAAAGGAAGTCCAATATAACCAAAAAAAAAAAGTCAGTCACTCACATTTCAAAACCTGAACAAGTCGAAGATTCATATAAACCATGAATGCTTCGGGATCAAAGGCTTTCTGGGGGACTTCAGACTGCTTCTCCAATCTCATCATCAAGCAACCCCATCACTTTGATTAGAAAGGCATAATCAAATGCTGCATCCTCACAGTGCAGGAAACGACCGCCCTCACTGAAATGTCCACCTCGCATATCCGTCTTCAGAATAACCGACCGAGAACAAGTGGCACATGTCTTCTCTCTCATTCTTGCCACCCATTTAGCAGCTTCCCAGGCTCCTACCCTGATGAGCATAAGGGCACAAGAATAACCATACATATCACAAAAACTCGCTACTTCAATTAGTGATGATTGACAAAACAAGAACGGTTAAGAAGATCGGGAAGAAGTAAAAGCAGCACGTAGTCGATGATAAAAGAGAAGTATTACCAAAAGATTAATGACAGGTAGTTACAACTAGACTTAGACAATAGAGTACAAGAAAGGTTAATTACGCATCAAAGACTTGACTACTGAATCAACTATTGAAATACCAATTCAGAAAAAAAAAATCCAAACTAATTCAGAATTCAATGTATTTGATCCGAAATGGAAGCTTCATCTATACCTCGAGTCATGAAATGATGCTGTAACAAGCATCGAAGGATAACAAACCCCGGGACGTATGTTATCATATGGAGAATAACTGTGAATCATCTCGAATTCAGTTTTGATTCTGGGGTCACCAAACTCCTCATAGTCCATAATAGTGAGCGGTAAACTGGGATCCAACATTGTGTTGCAGATATCAAGAAACGGGACCTGCTTCAAGTCAAAGCAATTACTAGTTACAACAAAGAACTGAAAAAAGTAAACATCGTCAAAATAGCACGTATTTTCATGTAAACAATAATGCCTAAAGCTAAAAGGAAGAAAATGCACTTTCAAAAATATGATTCTGTAAAAAAGAATAACATGTATCAAAATTTAAGTCAACAGGTTTAGGGAAAACGTAACATGGACTTACCGAAATCATGGTTTGAACGTGTTCTTAATATCCGAAATATCCATTATGGAACTGAATTTTTCTACATTGAGTTTGATGTTTCAAGTCAAGACTTCCTCATCCTATCACTCTACATTCATGTAAAAGAAAAGGAAACAATCATGATAATGGAAGTAAGGAGCTCCACATACATCTTAGATACTCTTTCAAGCATCAAAAGATCGGTCATGTTTTCGCCTTCTTCAGGTTACATTCGAAAATGGAACTGTGAGATGCAGCATCCAGGTGCAGTGGGTAATATCTCCTACAACTTAGAACGAAGATAATCATCCTATCACTGCAAAGTTGCTACATATTATTTTGTTATGTTATCTGTTCTCTTGAATATGAACCCCTACCACTCTTGTGAGAACTTATATTCTGAATGAATTAAATCCCAAGCTATGTCAAAAGCTAACATGTAAAAAGGATCTAATGAAGGAAATATAATGCTCGAGGTCACACAATCTCTCTAATGAATGATTGATCACCAACTATAGACTCTATAGTTGGTGATCAATCATTCATTAGAGAGATTGTGTGACCTCGAGCATTATATTTCCTTCATTAGATCAGTATAGACAAACAACAATTACCTTCAAAATGGCAGCAGAAAATAAATCAGGATACATATTGATAGTTGCACCAACAAGAAGGCCTCCTGCACTGCAGCCAATAGCACCAAGCCGATTTTTATGAACATAGCCCTCATTCACAAGATACAGGCCACATGCAGCAAAATCATAAATCGAGTTTAGCTTGCGTAATCTGGTGCCATCTTGGTGCCATGAAACATCCCCCCCTCCACCCCTAAAGAGCACCATAAAGGATAAGCAGATGTTATCAACTTGAGATTCTATTGTCTGGGACATGTAACACCCAGATATATAGCATCCTAAAATTATAACAATATGCAACATGGGCAAGTGGTAGAACCAGTGTTTTCAGAGGCGGGGGCGTAAGGCGGGGCGTTTTGCCTGATGTGGGGTGGGGCGTAAGCCCCAGGGCGTGAGGCGTAAGCCTCACGAATTTTTTATTTTTTAATTTAAAAAATATATAGAAATAAAACATATTATATAAATAGGGAAAATAGATTAAAAACAAACAAAATAAAAAATATTATGAACAAACAAAACATTTAAGCCTACAAAATTGGTTGATAAAACACAAATATATACAAAATGATAATAAAAATGAACTTATCATTGTCTTTCAACATCATTTAAGATCAAATTCTAAATTTCTAACCAAAATTCAAACTATCTACGTTTATATTCCATAGATTCTATCATTCTATACATGATATATAACCAATTTAAAACAACTTTAGTTTCAAAAAATGTCATAATCGTCATCCAAGAGAGTAAGATGCATATAAAAGATCACACGGTAGCAATCAAATCATTTTTTTTCAACTATGCAGACAAACTCCAGTGGGGCGTAAGCCCAGGCCATTGGGGCGTAAAAGGCGTACCCGGGCGTTCGGGGCGTAAGCCCCAGTGGTTCGGGCGTAAGCCCCACAGGAAAAAAGCCCCAGATTGAGCCGCCCCGGGCGTACCCCGGGGCGAGTTTTTTAAAACACTGTAACAATGTTTATGTGCATAAAAAACCAAGTCTTCTAAGTCTACTTTATTATCAGAGAAAGTGATAGGAAAGAGTAAAGCAGGAAAGTCACGAGTGACTAGCTTGCAGAAGATCATAAAAAGTTAAAGCAGCCACCAAGCACCACGTGTAAAAACATCCTAAATGACGCAGCTGTAACCAAAAGGAAGTCAGTTCTGTTGCCACCCATGATGGTACCTCCTTAGTTGGCAAAACTTTGTACTGAAACACAATTCTGTTTGTGCTTTGAGTCCATTACCCTTCACATGTGTTTCCTCCTCGGTACCTCTATTGAAGATCAGATGTAAATTTATGTGCTTATCAAGCTATTTTTAGCTTACTGGTATTTCACATTGGTTATCATTGTCCATGCAAGCTTACTAGATGTTTGGTGTGTGTTTTCTTACTATAAAATAATTAAAATTCAAATTTTAAAAAAGAATCAGCAAAAAAACTTTTTTTGACCATTTCAAAAAAAATTCACCTTTCGGCCAAAATTTTGGTTTTGCCCTTACCGAAACCATACACGAAACCGAATTTTAAAGCCATGGCATCAATTTACAAGACGATAACCAAACAATGAGTCTAGTCTACCCAAGAGCATCTGCAATTCTACACCAAATGTCCCATCAGATTTAAATTTGGTTGCAGGAGAGCAAAACAACTACTCCAGCCCTACACCAGATTTTCATCAAATTTGGTTTTCATTAAATTTCTCCATCAGATTGGAAGGGGTCAAGAGCTACCCATCAAATCCCAACAGCTACTTTCCAGCTCATCAAAGCTTTTAATCAGATTTGGTGTAGGATTGGAGTGATCCATATCAAATTGACTAGAGTGCTCCACATCAAATTGGTTTTAATTAGATTTCGTGTAGGATTGGAGTGCTCCACATCAAATTAGTTTTCATCAAATTTGATATAGTACTGGAACACTTCACATAAAACTGAACTTTTAACCCAATCCTACATCAAATCTGATGAAAATTATGATATAGGATTGGAGATGCTCTAATGGTGCCAATTCAGTAGTAACCACTTCTACAAAGCATCGGGTAGCCCGGCCTCAAAATAATAAACCATGGCTATTGGTGATACAAAAGGCAAGGTTTGTGGAATACCTTCCTTGACATGATGCAAAAGAGGCATACATTTTAAGTGTGGAGGTAAGGTCCACTTTGCTTTATAATGCCCTACCCGACACCTTATCACAAAAGTGTAAAGAGAACGTGGAGGCTTAATGGAAGATAAGGAGGAGATCAACCAAGAAGACCAGCTCGATATCATCGAAGAAGGGCTGTTGTACATGATCGTAGGGTGTATTTTATCAGCATCTAAGGTAAAGGAAGATCGGTTGTAGACCAACATGTTTGATAAGCAAGTTTGTTGTGGTGATGCAATATTATCCCAATCCACTTAAGACTACTCTAATACATCCTATAACTAAATTAAGAACAGACTACTTAAAATAGAAATCTACTAGGAAGTCCTGTCAAAAAATTCAACAAGAAACAAATGAAGAACCTAGAAGTAATAAAAAGAACATAAAATAACACCTAGATTCAACCTAAATTAAACTTAACCTAAACCTAAACTTCATCTAAACTAACCCGATTTTATATCGTGGTGATATCTCAAGTGAGGGAAAAGGTGAGAATGGTCATTGATTAGTCTTAACATGTTCCAAGTCAGTCCTGTCTAGATATTTGAGGACATGTTCTCACACCTCTTTAGCTATATATGCATTTGTTGGTTGAGGAACAAGAAAACATGGAGGCTTGGACCTATATCTTAATTGATCTACAATGGAATTTGAGGTGCCCAAGTCTGCAATCCAAATAATAAAATAATAATCATAATAATAATAAAAAAATTCAAAGCACATTCACAAGAAAATCTACTCAAAAGTCAATTACATTGAACTATGACAACACACCCTATCTCATTCATTTACCCTGAAACTTGACGTCTAGTCATATGTATCAAAAGGATCCTTCAATCATGCTAGCCTTAATCAGTTTTTCAGAAGAATGTATTAATGATGCAAGTCTCCATCAGTGTGCATAGAAAGCTCCCGCTGACCAAAATTCATGTTGGTTCTTGGAATAATATCACTGTACTCTTCCTATGGGTATTCCAGATGTTACATTCATAACATATTTTAATTCCTATGCAATATCAAATAAGATAGTTTAAGGATTACTGATTGCATTAATATGAGCATTTGATGCTATGAACAGTTTTATTAAATGTCCTAATGGTAGATTAATTATATAATTCAATATTGAACAGTAGTTAAAACCCAAACTATTGAATGGTAACTGAAGGCATTCTCACCTGACATCTGCATATGCAAGAACCCAACCTCGAGTGAGCAAGCTTATGTGATCTGAACACCAACTTTTATCTAAAGTTTCTCCATAAGCACCATATCCATGTAAGATCCCTGGTGATTGACCATTACATTGTGCTCTCCTAGAGTACAAAATTGTTATGGGTACTGTAACACCATCATGTGAAATAACTTCCCTCCTTTCACAGGAGATTGCTTCAGAAAGATCACCCCACCTCTGGGAGTCTTCCATACTTCTCAAAATCTGGTCATCGTAAGACTTAACTTGTGAAAGATCAGAATATGAATTGTCAGCCTTAATTTGTGATGGATCAGAATGTGAATTCTCGGTGTAACAACCCGCTTCAGCATTTTCATTTAAGCCCACTACCTCATCTTGATGCAACACAGTGAACTTTCGCTTTGTCATATCGTAGTCAACCATCATATCGGGTATCTGCAATTTCAAGAAAAATATTCAAGAAGCTACCCCTCTGAAGCCTAACCTCCAGACTTAATAAAAAGGAGTCATAATGCATAAAGCAGATAAGGGAGTAATTCAAAGTCATATGAAGGCATAAATTGCGTTCGGATATGAGAGTTTCAACACACTTAAAAGGATAATTTGATTAAAATAATACATGCAAAAATAATATTAAGAAAACAAATCAAAGCCACCAAGCACAATAACCTTCCGTGCATTCTTAGTATGCTATGAAACCCACATCATAAAGCAATAGAACAGAGGAACTTACATATAAGATCAGAATAATTGGCAATAAAATTGAACTATTGGTCCTAAAAGGGAGCCAAACAACCTGCCAATGCTTCATAATAGTTCAGAGCAACATAATTAGTTCCTTGTTTTAATGTAACAATTAGACACAGTATCATAAGAAATACACATTAAATCGAAGTGGATTTCAAGAGCATAATGCCTACCCGAAGTTCCAAAATTCCTCCACTGTTACCAACTGTCCTTTCCAAAGTAGCGTTCTTTATAATGATGAATTGTGGGACTTAGAAATTAATGCAAACTTTCTGGAGTTGATGGCATCAGTAAAGATGGAATGATCGAGCAAAACTGGGTGAATCTCTCAAGCCCCACAAAAAACTAAGCTCATCGTCAATAAATGATATCAACATTATCAAAGTTTTGTCAGATTGCTATTGTTCACTTTAAAACATTATTCAGCTGGTGCATTTAATTGTAAATCTTCGGCACGCACTTTACTAAGTCATGCTGCTGAACTTTCCTATCTAACTTAAACACTGGGTCTTATGTTAAAATAATTCAGTGAATCCATGTCACTAATCAACCACTACAATAAGGTTGTGTTCTTCTCCGGGAATTGGAATTCCTAGGAAATGAGTCTATTCCCATACTCTTTCCATAAAACCACCTGCTTTCCAAACCATGCAGACCTTGCTTTCAACATATTCCCACATCTAGGTACATGCTTTCATCATGAGGATGGGGGAGGTAGAGAGTGCGCCTCACAAGGCCCGGGTAGAAAGGGATTTACAAATATCACGTTTTGGTTGAGAAATGAAATCCAGCCAAAAGTGGGTTTCATTTCCCGAAAGTGGGCTTTCAACTTCCGGGGAACAAGCAAGACTACTCCCAATTTATTAGTTTACATTACTTGCTAGTTTCTCAAGTTTTATTCCAAACAAAAATAAAAAAGAGCATGTTTTATGAAAGAGGTGCATTTATTGTTTATCTGCTTCTTAAAAGTCACTGGGCCGCTAGTGAACAATTTTTGTTCCCACATATATTTGAACCTGTGCTTGCCACATGCACAGAGAAAAGGGAGAAAAAAATCATAGTGGATGCCATGGTACATGGCATACTCTATAGTGCCCTGAATGATACGTATGTACAGTACTTCGAACATTGCCGGATCTAGATCGTCTAGGATCAGATAAAAGTAAATTTGAAACAATTTGAGCACAAGTCTAGCAGCATGCATCTGAATTTCATGAGATTATAAAGTTTATGAGATATAAATGATGATATCAAGAAATACTTCAAACTCGTACAAATATTCACATCAATAAGCAGATGATAGCTATACCACTGGAGATGAGACCACCACACGATAAATGGATGACATGAAATCATGGTTTGAACCTGGTACAATACTACACAAGCTCGACGGTAGTGGGAAAAACCATGGATCGAGATCCTCAACATTCATCGGTTGCTGCATAGCAAAACAAGTTAAAGCACCAGTTTAATAACTAGAGCAACTGAAAGACCAGGAAAAATAAAAACAAGATGATCGTAGATGTATAGCCAACCGATCTTAAGGAAATAATCGATCTTAAGGAAATACAAAACTAATAATCAAGAACTTAATGGAATAAATAATCTTTATTGGCATATAATAGTTCCACATAAAAAGTAAAATGGCATAGCATATTTCAATATCTCAATTCAGTCAGCATCACTCCTCAATTTCATTGATATACTGCTCGCTTGTACAAGATCTTCGGGGAAAAAGAATCTAAGTTCAAAATGACCATGATGCATAATAACCTTCGAAGGAAAATCGGGATCACTAATAAATCCCCTCGGAGCATTCATCCAACCCATAATAGCTTTATTATTATGGTGTTTCAGTTTTTTGGCTTTTGATGACTAGGTCTACAATCAGCCATAAGACCATGATATCTTACATTTTGATTGTTGAACTTATTCTCTGTGTGGCTACATACATATTGACCATGCTCTAGATGGTACCAGTATTTCCTTAAGTCTTGATGACAAAAAGATAGTCATGGCACCCAGATTCATCCTTCGAAGGGCATTGTTATTCTACATTAGTATAGTTGGTTTGCCTTGTAATGATGTAAATTGCTTATCTAATACTGTTTAGAAAGAAAAAAAACACGATAGAAATTATAATATTATAACTTCTAGACCTTCATAGGAGCTTATAAAAATAAAGGAAAGCATATAGTAACAAATACCTCATGATTAATATGAATAGGCATATTTATGGAACAAAACAAAGGAAGCCTCTCCTTGTGAAGAAAAAGCACCAAATGTCCATGAAAAATATCCATATCTTGGAAGGTAATGGCTTGACCTGGTACAACGGCAACCTGAAAATTACATTTGAATAGCTTAGACATGATATGGAAAACTCTACAAAAGATTACTATTGATCGATTATACAAAGAAAGAAAATTGTATACATTAACCGGGATGAAAACACCAGAACAAGGAAATAACTAGGTAGAGCATACATTAGTAGAATCCTCTTTCACTATCTATTGGAAACAAGCAAGACGAGAATTTTGTTAAGAGATACGAATATAAAAAGAGAAATGCATCAGACCATCAAAGTTAATCTTGCAATGTTAAGAAGCTACACTTGTATCATAGAGAAACGAAAGGTTCGAGTGTCACTGTGGAGTACACAAGCTAGTGCTGAAATTGCAAGTTAGTAGCCTTGCCCAATCATACTTGATAATTGATAGAACAAAACACCAGTATTATTGGATGGAGCGGAATAGCAGGATTTTTTGGCAGAAGACTTCAGACGTAGAAGTGGTCAAGAACTTGGTGAAGAGGCGGCTAATTCAGTGGAAAGTAGTTCTGCAGGGGAAGAGATTAGAGAAACTAGATAACATCATTTGTAATCTCTTTTGATTTTTTTCTTGTTGTCCCTTTTTGGATTCTTGTAAACTGTTACTCGTTTATTTTAATGCACTGGCAGGGGTCTAGGCCGAACCCCCCCTCATCCACTGAGAGGGATTTCTCAAAAAAAAAACACCAGTATTATTTTGATTCTATGACTAAGGGATTCAGGCAGGACACCTCATCTGATTTCCAGCTAATATAAAAAATCCAGCATGCTTGTGAAGTCAATATGAGAGTTTGGAGTCTATTGATAAGTTCAGAGGCATCAGAGGTATTTCAAAATTTAAATATAGTCAAATTTCCAAAGTTTGAAGTTTCAACTGAAACTAGAACATTTCGGTTTCGGTCCCGACAGATCCAGAAATCCTTCAGTTTGGGATTTCGGATTTATTTGACCATCTTCAGCGGAAGCAATCAAAACCAATAGTTTAGGCCATAAATGATGGTTTTCACATTTAGTTTCTCTACAAATGTGTGTTGGAGTAATGCATGAAAGTATCTGCTAGTGTGTGCATATATGCCTGTCTATAAGCATGCAACAAGTGTAATTAAGTATGTATCTACCATTCTGGATATATGTATGTACTATTTATCAAAATAAATAAGTGATCTCTTGCAAGGTTCTAAAAAGTGCTAGGCGCTAGTCGGGCGGTGAGGGGCTGCCTAGCGCCTAGGCGGCGCCTAGGCGTTTTGCCTTTTTTAATTATTTTAATTATTATTTTGATATTATAATATATATATATATATATATGTTTAAAAAATTAATATAAGTTCAAGATTATCCCAAATCATTATTTTAAAGAACAAGTATATAACCATAATTCAAGATTGAGTGATTAACAAGAACAAAAGCAAACATGGTCCGCCTGGTCCGCCTATCCTGTCTGGCCAGCCTCAGCTCGCCTAGTCTGCTTGGCCAGCCTGATCCCGCCTAGACCACCTAGGCGGCCGCCTTGCCCCGCTTGGGAGTTTGGTCGCTTTTCTGGAGCGCCTAGGGCCTATGCGAGGCGGTGGGGGGCCGCCTAGCGCCTAGGCTGCTTTTTATAATCATAGCCGTCCATGAGGGTTGTGATCATAATCATAAAAATCTCTTAATTTTTCAAAAAGTCGCATTTAATCGTGACTTCAACCCTTACCAATTATTAGCTGTTTTTTACCCCGACTTATTTGGGTCACCGAAATTGCTGTTTTTACCCCGATTTATTCAGTACGTCCCGACCTATTCGGCAAATTTACTAGCATATGATGCTAAGTCTTGATTGAACCAATTAGCAGATGTGGTCGTGGGCCTTATTGATTGTCCTTTGTGCATTGGGTTCAAAGGTGCCTCATGTTGATGTTGTTTTTACCGATGATTTGTTGCCTAATATTATTAGATTCACATTTGCAAATTATGCATGCCATATTTGCTTAGATTTAGGCCAAAAAAGTTGAGCCAAACTTGTCGAATTTTTTAAAATTTTAGCCTAGCCAATTAAATCCTGAATTTTTTTCCTATCTTTTGTAGGACCCCTAATCCGTCCTACATCATCTCCCCAATTCTAAAATCAAAGCAAGGAGTCGAGAGTTCTACCTATTTGGCAAGCAAATAGGTGAAACTGGAGAAGCGGAACATAAGGAGAGGTTTCAAAAGGGCATAAACAAAAAAAAAACCCTTTTTTTATGATAAATTAATTGCACCTCTAATCTCGCGGCGGCAGTCTGATTAACTCACGTGTAGCCTTAACCATCTTAGTGGCAGGAACATCTCCAAACTTAGGATGCACACAACTTGGAAGACCTTGCAAAACACATTCACAATCATTCTCAACAAATTCCCAAGACGCATGTTTACTATACATTAATGTTATGCACCCCTCTATTGCAAACACTATGTAAGGCACACCATCCAACAAGCACTATCAGTCAACCTACTTATACAGATTGTTTAACGAGGAAGCCCTAGACCTCAGCTCTGCAATAATAAATTGCAAGCAACATCATTCTTGAAATCAATCTCAAGACTACTCTTCACACATTGAAAAGATCCAGCATCCAATGTATCTGTGTCTGAGGATGAGGGAAAAATTCCCAATCCATCCTTTGTACCTTACAGTCACAGAAATCATCAATAATCTCCAGTATTTATGCATTAGCGCTAAATGTAGAATTCCTCTAGCACTAATTTATCAGGGGGACTTGGCCATAAGTCCTTTTACAAAGATTGTTTTGAGCTAAAGGATAGACAAGGTTTTAGTTCTATATCAGGTCCCTCCCAAAAAGATACGTTTTATAGCGAGTCCCTAGTTGACTCCCCTCCACCCCCCCCCCCCCCCCTCCCTCTTTCAAATGACAAAACTGCCCCTAATCCTAAAATCACATAGAAAAATAACAATTCGGTAAAATGAGTAACAATTCTTTAGTAACTCACATTTCAATGTAGCAGCCACAGTGATTTCACTACAGTTATTGTAGCTGCTACAGTACTTTGCGGATTGTTACTCTTTGCTACAGTACTTTGCAGAGACAATGATTTCACTATAGTAGCTAAAAGTGAAATCATCTGTAGCAGCTCCTACAAGCACTCTTATATGCGCCAACCAACCAAATTGTTACTCTTACCGACAAATTGTACAGCGGCATGTAGGGGTAAAATGTACATTTTAAAAAAGTAGTTACCGAGGGACTTAACGCTAAACGCAACTTAAACATGTCCTTAACGAAACAGAGCATCTGCTCCAGGGACTTAAGAACAATCCCCCCTATTTATTATTATGATTTGCTTTTTGCATATTCATGCTAACAACTTTACAGGAGTCTTATCACTTAGCATCCAGCAAAGAATAGTGAAACTATTCTCACTTTTATGTTTACGATAGATATGGAAGCCCACCCTATATTTAACCCTAACAGGCATTGATCAATACAACAAGACAAATAAGGAGCATAGGAAAAGGCTTTTATCTTATAGTGAATGAGAGTTATCTAGCTATATTCCATAATAATGCATATTTTTTTGTGTATCAATGCAAAAAACGTCATATCATAGAAACATTAATGTGATATACCTAAACAAGATAAGCACAGTAATGCATATTTTTCAGTGAATCATCAGTAAAAATAATTAATTCACATGCATCCATTGAGTGTGCAATAGGACTATTTTAGTTGTCCACGTAGGATGCATCATCCCAATTAAACATGCTTGTATTTTTGAAATTAAGGTTATACCCAACAATATCAGTATCTTTCATTAATCCATGAAGTTATTTGACCTGCCATTTGGACAGCAGTGACTTTTCAGCTCTGCATCTAGCTAAGTGATAATCTCCAGCTACTGATTGCTTGTTTCCTGAAGGAGCATTAGTAAGAATATAGAAAAAACCATAGTGATGTTCCAAAAAATACTGAACACCCGGCACACGTCTCCGGACAGGCCATAACCCATCCTTTAAGTTAGTTGCATCAATCACATAAACCTGTAACAAGTAGGTATCAGATTCATAAGGATGTAGAACCATAAAATATTATTAGCTTTTTTCTTGATTAATTTTACTCGAGCAGAAAAATATAAAAAGTAACCTTCCTCAGATGAGGTCCTTGAGTTGGAATTTATGGTGATAAACTTGCCATCTTTTGTGTTTGTAATGTCCACACAGCAACTCAAATCATTTTCAGTAAATAGCACGTCATCTGGTGCATCTGATCCCAGTTTTGTGCAAAATACCCTGCCAAATCTTAGAAGTGATGAATAAAGAAAAGGAAACTGAATGCAAAAACCCAATCTTTCAATTAACGGACTTTATGCAAAGGGAAAAGAATTGCCTGTAAGGCCGCTGCATTTCATCACAAACTGTATATAATAAACAAGTGCTATCCCTAGACCATGCCAAGCTAACAACCCCCTCAACTCTTGAATTTGAAATGATATGTCCAGCTCTGAGGTCTTTAACTTGAAGCATGAAAATTTCACTACCAGCAGTGTCCAGTGTGTATGCAAGGAACTTGTGGTCAGGAGAAATTCTACAAGTGCCGATATGAACATAACCTGCATGTTTTTCTGGCACGTCAATATAAATCCTATTTCAAGGAAAAAGGGATGTTAGTTTAAGTATCATCAGATAAAGGCCATAAATGGGGAAAAGAAACAGGTATCCATGTTCGCCGTCACCCAAAAAAAAAAAGGAAGAAAGAAAGTAAAAGATCAGGACATATAAAAAAAGGAGAAGCTTAACCCCACCCAAAACAAAAACAGCAGAGGAAGTGTCAATCAACATATGATATATAATGCCTAGTGATCTGTTGCTACTTGCTGCAGTATATATAACGAAAATATCTCCGAAAAATGGAACTGGTCTAACCATGAAGTTCACAATTGCATGTCTCAAGATCTTAAAAGAAAGATCTATCGAATCGTTTAAAGATAACTAATAAAAACAAGCCTGTTTACTTAAAAATGGGGTCGGCAACTCTAAATCGGGAAGAACTTTCGTTAGGGTTGAGCAGACTTTTAAAACCAGCTGGCAACCTTACTACAGAAGGATTTTTATAAAATATCTAGGTTCTAGAAAAGTAAACGACTAAGGAGACATGGGCAACCTATCGATATATTGTTTATAAATCAAGTACCTAAACATATGTATGATAGGTAACTCAAATGAGAGATCATAATATAATAAAGGAGTTTATGGTAACCAGCATGTACACCAAAAGAGGACATAAGAAGCTTCAGGAATGCATTTATAAAAAAAAGAATGAAACCAAAGCAAGGTATACTATGAACACATGCCAAATTGTTCCATAATTTCATTCCAATTGAGCAATATTTCCTCTTTTCCAAATCCTCTCACATAATTAAGAAGTGCTTTCGCAAAACCATCTTGACATTTCATCCTCCGGCACAATATTGGATATTCCTTTCCCTCCGGGATATATTGATAGTATAACCTGGCTCCAGAAAACAAGGAACATTAGTACAGCCGCAAAATAAGTATTGATCAATAAATATAAAACTTGGGTATAAGCTTAGCTAAAGCATCAAATGAAACATATCAGATCGAAGATTTCATCAACATCACAAAGCCGTAATATCAATCTATGTCCTTGTATCAGTTATATATCCTTCATTAGCTTTGAAGATTAGTTCTTGCCAAGTTGGAATGCTTATAAAATTGTATGCTTCACTGAATGTGCTCATCACTAATTGGTTTACTTATTTCTTCATGTAGTAGGCATGAGGAATGAAAAGACATGATTGACTACCCAAAGTCAATGTCGCTAGAATGGAAGGCGGAAAGGATTTGCAAAATATAAATAGATAATGAGAAGACTCAAAAACTAAAGTGAACTATAAATTCAAGATATTGACGTGGCTAGAGTTTTGTTACAGAATCGAAGACGTGAATCGACTATCTGATGTAAATAGCAATCAATTTATGTACTAGTGCAATAGGATAGGAAATTGCGAGAGAATGAGCTTGGATTTGCTGATGAATTGGAACTCATATTCAAGGGTGCAATAGCTACGGATGATCTAGCATGGTCACCCTCGTAGGGTTCATTGCGAGTTTGGACCATCCCCTATTGACCATATGAGGCAATGAAGCATACCGACAGTGTGGGTCCAAAGCAAGTACTTGAGGATACTCCTGAATGGTCCCAAACACTCAAGCTGGACCCGATGAGAATGCTTCTGCTTATTTTAAAAAACAATTTTTATTGGGTGATACCAAACATACAACTCTTTCTAAGAATTGGCTTCTTACTTATGTTGAAAATATATTAAAAAATGTGGTTTTTACATCCATTTGATGGATGTTGAGATCATATATTGAAGCTAGTGCTATCAATACTCAGATTGTTGACATCCTAGAGACAGTTGAGTAGGTATCGAAATAGTTTACTCCTATCTATTAAAAACCTTTGGCTACAAGCCTAGCCTTGTATTTTTCAATTGAGCCATCCGGTCTCAATTTCTTCTTGAATATCCACTTGCAACCAAGTGGTTTATTCCCATGTGGGATATTAGTCAAAATCCATGTATTGTTAGCCATAATGGATTCCATTTCATTTTTAATGGCTTCCTTCCAAAATTCAACATCCACAAAGGATATCGCCTCTTTATAAGAGGTGGGATCATTTTCAATATTGAAAGTAAAGAAACCATCACCTAGGTCTTTCTCTATCCTGAATCTGTTACTTCTTCCGGGTGCTTCCTCAATGGTAGGAACCAGAGAACTACTAGAAGGAATTGTAACTAGAGATTGTGAAATCTTATCCTTTAAAGGAAAGTATCCTCAAAGAAAATAGCATCTCTAGGCCCAATGATTGTATTATTATCAAATCCGCTAGCATTGAACTTGATAATGAGAAATATATATGTTGCGCTATAATAGGCAAATCCCATGAAAACGCAATCACTAGTCTTTGGATCAAGATTCCTCTTTTTGGATATGGAAATATTAACCTAAGCCTGGCATCCCCACACTTTAAAGGATTTATAAGTTGGTTTCTTGTTAGTCCATTTTTCATATGGAGTTAGCAAAGATTCCCTAAAGGGAACTTTGTTTAAGATATAGCATGCTATTAAGGGCCTATTTGTATTCGGCCTACAGACTAACTAGTAAAGTAAATCGGGTAAAAAATTTACTTTGCTACTATTTGGATACAAAAAGTTGTAGTAAAGTAAATGGTAAGAGATTTACTAGTAGCCAAAAAGTTTTACTTCGAAAAAGCCAAGTAAAACTTTTAATTTACTAGTAGAACGCTTCATTGATCATGCCACGTCAACCAACAGCACAATCGAGAGAGCGTCACATGATGGATTTGACTATTTGGGGAGCGACATGTGGCGATACCAGTTTCACCAGCCATGATCTATGGACCATGGGATGAACCAGGGGGATGCCACCACCACTGGCCGTCGCCCCGTTGCCTCGCCGGCCGCTTTGTACCGCCACCGCCGGCCACCAACCCCATCTGCTGCCCCCCCGCCGTCCACCACCCACCGCCGATCTCCACCCCCGTCGACCACCGGCCGCCCGTCTACCACCACCCGCCACCGTGCGACCAGTGGGCGGCAGCAGTGGTAGCCGACAATGCGGCGGTGGGTGACCGGTGGTCGACAAGGGTGGTGGCCAACGGTGGGGGGTGGACGGTGGCCGACGTGGCGGCGACGGGTTGTCGCCTTGTCGGTGGTCGGTGGGAGGTGGTGAAAGACAACGGTGGCGAGCGACCGGTAGATTTAATTTCTGATTTACTTTACAGGTCAATCCAAACAGTCGTCCAGAAGTAATGGTTTACTTTACTGATCAATACAAACAGCACGAAGAAAATCAAATTTACTAGTCGATCTAGAAGATTTATTAACACACATCCGATTTACTAGCCTTTTGCGGGTCCGAAAAACAAACAGGCCCTAAGAGAGCCTCTCCCCACAAGTTGTTGGGTAAGCCTGAGCTAGTAATCATACAATTCACTATATCTAAAAATGTCATATTCTTCATTTTTGTAACCCCATTTGACTGAGGAGCATAAGGGGCAGTGGTCTCATGATTATGCCTTGGTCTTCACAAAATTTTGCAAAAGTCCATTGAAGTGTATTCACCTCCTCGATCAGACCAAAGGATCTTGATTTTCTTCTCGATTTGATTCTCTGTTTCCTTTTGGAAGGTTTGGAATCGATCTAAGGCCTAATCCTTAGTCTTTATCAGATAAACAATATAATACTTAGAAAAATCATCTACAAATGTGATAAAATATCTTTACCACCTCTGGTAAGAACATTGTTCATGTCACAGTGAACTAGTTCTAATAGGATACTCTCTATGCATTGTGTTGAATGATTTTCGATGATGTTTTGATTAAAATGAAATGGCTAATCTTGGCCCATATATATAGGCCTCCAAGCACCTTTATAAAGGCACTTGTTCACCGAATAATCAACTGCACAGGTGGTTACAGAAACCGCCCGATAGTTATAAAATAACTCAAATCGAATAATCAATAGGTGGTTACAAAAACCGCATGGTAGTTACAAAACTACCCCAACCGAATAACCAATATGTGGTTACAAAAACCGCATGGTAATTTAAAACTACCCAAACCGAATAGCCAACATGTAGTTTAAAAACCGCCTGGTAGTTATAAAAATTAAAATAAAAATAAAACCGTTGGAGTGAAATTCCTACAAAATTTGAAATTTCAATTTTGACAACAGCATCAGCAGCTACTGACAGCCACTTAAACATTTCTCTAAATAGATCGGAATATGAGAAAATGACCTATAGAACTGATAGAGGGAGTTGGAATGATGATCGCCGGTGTTGCAAATAAAAGCTAGCAGCCCTTGTCAATGTTGGAGCAAGAGGACGACGCTGTGGGGATGCTCCATGCACACCGAGCAACGAGCCGCCTCCCACTTTCTGATGACCTCTCTCCCTCTCTCTCTCTCTCTCTCACATTTTGTGCTCTCGAAACCCTTGATCTCCAAGAACTTCAGTGAATCTCTAACCAATCCCACAGTAGAATGTGGAAGGACAAAATGTCATCATCGGTGGAAGTTGAGGTCGTCAACAAGTAGGAGGCGGTTCATTGCCCGGCGTGCAAGGAGCATTCCCATAGTGTCGTCCTCCTCACCTGCTACAACCTTGACAGGGGCTGCCAGCCTTTCATTTGCAACACCAGCGATCGTCATTCCAACTCCTTCTATCAGTTCTGCGGGTCTTTTACTCAGACGCCGATCTCTCTGGAGGAGTGTATAAGTCGTTGCCAGTAGTTGTTGACGCTGTTGTTGTCAAAATTGTAATTTAAGAGTGTGGGAATTTTCATCCAACGATTTTATTTTAATTTTTAGTTTTATAACTACTAGACAGTTTTTTAACCACTGATTGGCTATTCGGTTCAGCTAGTTTTATAACTACCATGTAGTTTTTGTAACCACTTGTTGGTTATTTGGTTTGAGTAATTTTATAAATATCATGCAATTTTTGTAACCACATGTTGGTTATTCTGTTTGGGTAATTTTTGTAACCACCTGTTGGTTTCTGTAAACACCTGCACATGCACAGTTAGTTATTCGATGAACAATGCCTCTATAAGGGTGCTTGGAGGCATATATATAGGGGCGAAGTCAAGCATTTCAATTTAATCAAAACATCTGAAAAACTGAGAAACAAGTACTCTGAATACAGAGAGTTCCTCAAACTTCTTTTGAAAAACAGAACTTGAGAAGATTTTGAGTTTCTTTGTTTTCTTCTTCTTTCTAAAGTCTGGGTATTAATTACAAATAGTCGGATCGTAGGCCAAAATCAACGAGTGCACGTTGAAAAGGGTCTAAGAGGTTCATTGTATTTTGGAAGCTAGATAGTCATGAGGCCTGTGCACCAAGGGCGGCATCTATTGCTTTAAAGTTGTTAGGAGATGACGGCTAGGGTTTGAAGAGGAATGGAATACTCTCTATTGAGGGACTCAAGCCCAATATATATGTACATGTATGACCATACAACCCGACCCGACTGTACATGTAACCCGACCCATCTCTATACATTAACACTCCCCCTCAAACTCACGGTGGATCATGAACCGAGAGTTTGCCGATAAAGTGCCGGAAGCGAGCAATCGTAAGGGGCTTCGTCAGAAAATCAGCAGTCTGCTCCGATGATGGAATGAATGGCAAGGAGATGGTATGTTCGAGAAACTCTTGGCGAACATAGTGACAATCAACCTCAATGTGTTTTGTTCGCTCGTGGAAGACCGGGTTGCTAGCAATCTGAATAGCACTCTGGTTGTCACAGAAGAGAGGCGTGGGCCTGGATATCACAACTCCCAAGTCGAGTAGAAGGCGGCGAAGCCAGACAATCTCTGCGGTGGTGGAAGCCATAGCCCTGTATTCGGCTTCGGTGCTGGAGCGAGCTACAGACTCCTGTTTCTTGTTGCGCCAAAAAATAAGAGAATCACCAAGAAACACACAGTATCTTGTAGTAGAGCGGCGAGTGGCTACATCTCCTGCCCAATCTGCATCGGAGTAGGCACGCAGCACCAACGGAGAGGTGGAGGAAAACAGTAGTGAACGGGTGACGGTGCCTCGGAGGTAGCGGATAATCCGAATGACAGATGCATAGTGAACTGAACGTGGAGCCTGAACAAACTGACTGACAATGCCAACAGCATGGGCAATGTCTGACCAAGTCATAGTGAGGTAGACGAGCATCCCAACCAACCTCTGGTAGCGGGAGACATCCTGGAGCGGCTCACCATCTATAGCTAGAAGCTTCAAATTGAGCTCCATGGGTATGTCAGCAGTGCGAGAGTCAGTAAGAGCAGCATCAGCAAAGATATCGGAGATGTACTTTTACTGGGAGACCAACAGACCACGAGCTGACCGGGCAATCTCGAGGCCCAAAAAGTAGCGAAGAGAGCCCAGATCTTTCATCTCAAACTGACTCTGGAGGTGACGCTGAAGGGATGCTATGGTGGCACTGTTATCCCCGGTGATGATCATATCATCCACATAGAGAAGAAGAACTGCAATACCCTGACTGGAGGAGCGAGTGAACAGGGCATAGTCGGAGTGGCGCTCAACAAACCCGGCGGCCAGGACTGCACTGCGGAATCGCTCAAACCAGGCACGAGGGGCCTGCTTGAGCCCATAGATGGCTTGGCGCAAACGACACACGTGCCCTGGAGGAACTGAAACGCCCGGAGGAGGAGCCATGTAGACTTCCTCGGAGAGGTCACCGTGGAGGAACGCATTAGTGACATCCATCTGATGGAAAGGCCACCCTCGAGCAGCTGCCACAGCTAAGAGGGTGCGCACAGTAGTCATCCGAGCAACTGGAGCAAACGTCTCCTCGTAATCAATCTCATACTTCTGGGAGAAGCCACGAGCAACGAGGTGGGCCTTGTGCTGCTCAATGGATCCGTCAGGTCAAGTCTTGACCTTGAATATCCACTTGCAGCTAACAGGCACCACACCTGAGGGACAAGGCACCAAATCCCATGTCTGGGTCCGCTGAAAAGCCTCAAGCTCAACTGACATGGCCTGCCGCCACTCTGGATGTAAAGCTGCCTCACGGTACGATTGGAGCTCCCGGTGGGTGTGTAGAGCAGTAAGAAAAACCTGATAAGATGGCGAATAGGAGGCAATGACAGAGTAGCAGAGGAGTCAGGAGAGTCAAAGGGAAAGGCAGAGTAGCCAAACCTGTCCGGAGAGTAGTCATATCTGTCAGGAGGGTGATGTTTGTGCACTGGGTAGCACCGAACAAGAGCAGGATCCACGACCGGGGAGGAGGGGGCAGCAGCATCAGGCGAGGGAGTACCAGTGTGAACCGACTCTGGAGGAGGAGCTACAGACCGACGAACATAGACACGAGTAACAGGTGGTGGTGGAGGTGGAAAGGCAGACGGAGGAGGTGGTGGTGGTGGAGGTGGCGGGGAAGATGGAGGTGGAGTAGGCGTGGATGGGGCAACAGAAAATGAGGGTAGAACGAGGATGTGGAGATGTGATGAAGGCGAGGAGGGTGACGCAGGAGGCAAGGAAAGATCCCGAGACTTAGGGGAAAAGTACGGGACATCCTCAACAAAGGAAACGTGACGGGAGACACGGATCCGGCGAGCCAAGGGATCGTAACAACGATACCCCTTGTGCTCCCAACTGAGCCCCAAGTGAACACACCTAACAGACCTCGCAGAGAGTTTGGTGCGCTCATGGGGAGGAAGAAGAACGAAACACGTGCAGCCAAACATGCGAAGAAGAGAGTAGTCAGGTGGGCTGGAGCGGAGGCGCTCATATGGGGTGGCACCGGACAGAGCAGACGACGGAGTGATATTGATGAGGTGGACAGCCGTCATGACAGATTCAGCGCAGTAGGAATGAGGGACAGACGCAGAGAGAAGCAAGGCTCGTGCAGTCTCAAGGACATGACGATGCTTGCGTTCGGCAACGCCGTTCTGCTCATGGGTGTGGGGACAGGACTGCTGGTGAAGAGTGCCGTGAGACTGAAGAATCTCACGCATCTCAGAGGAGAGATACTCCTTGGCACAATCAGACCAAAAGGTCTTGATGCGTCGACCAAACTGAGTGTGTATCATAGTGGTGAATCTCCTAAAGATGTGAGGGACTTCAGACCGATGACGCATAAGATAAACCCAGGTGCACCTAGAGTAGTCATCGATAAAACACACATAATACATGAAACCCGAAATAGATGCAACTGGAGCAGGACCCCAAATGTCTGAATGTACTAAATCAAATAAAGCATCAGATTGGGAAGCACTAGCAGAGAATGGAAGAGCTAGATGTTTTGCCAGTCTACAACCCGTACAAACAGAGGGGGGAGAAGGACGCTCGACCCAAAGCGCTTTTAACGGAATACGCTTTTGAGTCGATCACTCGATATATGACCTAACCTTCTATGCCATAAGTCGGCATCAGAGGTAACAGACATGACAGACGCAACAGGAACGGAAGACACATATAGATGGTCCAGCTGGTAAAGTCCTCATGCTCTACGGCCCAGCCCAATCCTCTGACCCGTCCGCGAATCATGCACAACATAAACATAAAGGGTGAAAGTGACAGTCAGGCCAGAGTCGCAAAGAGAACTGATAGAAATCAGATTAATGTTAAGACGAGGGGCATGATGGACATAGGGTAGGGTCAGGCGACCAGAAGGGTCAGAGGTAGTAGTGATGGATCCACATTGCGGAATAGGGACGAGAGTCCCATCCGCAGTGCGAACCTCCTGGTGGGTGGTAGTGGGAGAACAGTCAGTGAGGACAGTGGAGTCAAAGGTGAGGTGACAAGAGGTGTTTGGGGATATTTTTCACTGGTCCGAGCGGTCTTCCTACAAGACAAAGAAAAACGTAAGAACGGCTGGCTCCCTTAGGAGCGCAGGCCCTCCGACGCTCAAGTCAGCCTCAGGCTATGAAGCACCGACACTCTCGGGACCTCAACGTGTCCGTGTCCGACACGTGTCGGACACCGACACTTGTCCAACACTCTCAGACACGTGTCGGACACACCAAAAAACGTGTCTTCTATGAAGAAAGATTGTCCAACACGTGTCGGAGCGTGTCAGATGCATGTTGGAGCGTGTAGGATATTATCGAAGAGGCATTTTTCTCATTTGAATATGTTAGGTTCTTGAGATTACGAATCTTTCCATCAATGGGTCGAATGTGGAGGTCGTGGTCTTCACGTCGATGGTGATGATATGGTAACACTTGACGTTGCCCTTGATGGATGATGATTTTATGCGTGTTCTATATGTTTTTTGTGTTTTGAAAGTTTGAAACTGTACACATGAATCATTTATAATGTTTGTTGGAGATTTTTTTAGTTAACTATTAGCATTATGTTTGATTATAAATCATAATATAAGACTTGTTATATATATATATATATATATATATATATATATATATATATATATATATATATATATATATATATATATATATATGTATATATATATATAATTCAGCGTGTCCCCTAACGTGTCCGTGTCCTGGTTTTTTGAAAAATATCGTGCCGGCGTGTCCGTGTCGTATCGTGTCCGTGTCCGTGCTTCTTAGGTCTCAGGTGATCAATGGAGAGCTGTAGTAGACGAAGGTGGTAGGGATAAGGGTTTCGAACCTGTACTTTGGAGCCGGGGGTGGTATATTTATAACTTTTTACGACCTATCGGGATGCAACACCTGGCAGCTTTTTCCAGCACCTTCTAGACCCCCACGTTCCGTCCCACATGGGCCTTTGGCAGCTTTTGGCAAATGGGCTCCTGACAGCCTTTGTCGCCTAGCTCGCCAGGCGGTGGAGTGGAGGAGGGTACCTGTCTTGTTGCTGCCAGGTGGCTCTTCTGGAATGTTCAAGTCCAGGAGGTCTCAAACCGACTCGAGCGGGCTTCCGTGGACTACAATTGTCCACGTAGCTTCAGAAGGGTTTTGACACCTGGCCGCCTTTATGCCGCTTTACTGGGGGCGACCTTAAGGGGGAGGCAGAGGCGAGCTCGCCCTTAACGCCCTGCCTTCTTCATCCTTGTCAAAAAGTCGGGCTCTTAGGAGGGCGACCTCTTCGACATTGGGGGCGACCTGGCAATCTCTTTGAGCGCTCTACTGGTGTTCATACAGCCCAATGTGGATCTCGCTCCCAGTCAAGCTGGGGGGCGAGATCATAGGGACTGAGGGTTCCAACTCCTGGATGGGCTCCAGTGCGAGCTTGGGCGAGCTCCTGAGCGGGCTTGGGCGAGCTCCTGTGCGGGCTTGGGCAAGCTCCTGAGCGGGCTGGGGCGAGCTCCGATGCGGGCTGGGGCGAGCTCCTGAGCGGGCTGGGGCGAGCTCCTGAGCGAGCTGGGGCGAGCTCCTTCGCGGGCTGGGGCGAGCTCCTTCGCGCTCTTTATCTAAGCAATTCACCGAGCTTTAGATGTAATGCACTTAGATACAAGGTGTTCATATAGCCCAATGTGGATCTCGCTCCCAGTCGAGCTGCGGGGCGAGCTCATTGGGACTGAGGGTTCCAACTCCTGGACGGGCTCCTGGCGAGTTCCACCTCAGGGGTGTCTGTTACAATGTTGTCCAAGATATGCGGTTTCTGCTACCCCCAACAGGAGGCACCCGAATCGAAGATCCATGGAGCAGTAGTACCAGAGGTGGCAGACAAGCCGTGAGCAGTCGCGGAGCCGTTGGAGGCTAGGTGGCGAAGAAGAAGCTCCTCGAGGCGCTGAAGACGGTCCGGCTCAGGCTGAGAAGGTGCTGTGGTAGCAGTGGGGAGCGCCGAGGCCTCTACAGTAGCCGCTGTACCACCAAAGTGGTGGAAGGAGGACGAACCACGTCCACGGCTCTGTCCACCTCGACCGCCGTGTCGATCGTCGCGGAAAGCCGAAGCCCAGCATGAGGCTCTCTCATTCGGATCCCAGTGGGGGTTGCGTGGAGGACGTGTAGGGCATTCGCGCTTCATGTGTCCGGGCTCCTTGCAGTAGTGACAGAAGACAGCCTCATCGAAGAACCCGGCCGCCAGGACAGTGTCGGAGCTAGGAGCAAGTGGAGGAGGACGAGTGCCCTGAGTCTAAAAGCGGGTCTCCTCATCGACCAAGGCCAGTAGAGCATCCTCTAGCCGAGGGAGTGGCTCACGGTGCAGGAGCTGAGCAGCGATAGGAGCTGAGCAGCGATGAGAACAAAGTCCGGCCGAAGCGCTGCCAGGAACTGGTGCAAGTGGCCCTCATCGAGGTAGCGCTGGAAATCCCGAGAGCGGGGGCAAGCACACCGCTCCGGGATCAGGGAGTCCAGCTCATGCCAGTATGCACTCATCAGACTGAAGAGGTCCTGAATCGTTCGCTCCCCCTGACGTGCAGACTGCGAGTCACAAATAAGCTGATGCCGGCGTGCACCGCCGCGCGGAAGAAACCGGTCCCGGAGATACTCCCACATCGCGTGCGCTGTAGGAAGGCGGCCGATGGGAGCAAGGAGCAGACGAGCAACAGAGTCCAGGAGATAGGCCCGGATGGCCTGATCGTGATGTCGCCACGTGAGAGCAGCAGCAGTGGCTGCTGTGGGAGTAGTCGGGACAGTAGCAGTCGCAGTAGAGGACGCGGCACTGCTGGTGACAGAGGAGGAGTCGGAGAGGACAGCTGGAGGAGGATCATCACCGGTGATGTGACCCCACAGATCACGACTGGAGAGCGCGGCCTTGATGGTGAGTGACCAATCAGGCCAATCGCTGGCCGATGACAACTGAAAGGCGACCGCCTTCAGCGGTGGAGAGATCGCAACGACGGACGGCACGGCAGGAGATGCCATGGAGGAGGCTCAACAGAGGGGGAAACCGGGAGAGGTTATCGGGCAAAGGGAAGGGGGCGGGTGGGCTGAGGGAAGGGGTGGGGGGACCGGTCGGGTGGCGGAAGGGGCTCGGGGGGTGGAGGGGGGGTCGGGGGGCCGGTCGGGCGGAGGAGGGGGGTCGGGGGGCCGGTCGGGCGGAGAAGGGGGGTTGGGATGGTGGAGGGAGGGGGCGGGGGGCTGTCGGGTGAGGAGGAGGGGCTCGGGCGGGTGGAGGAGGGGGGTCGGGGGGGTGGAGGGAAGGGGGGCGGGGCTACCGGGTGGAGGAAGGGGGGTCGGGGGGGCTCGGGCGAGGAGGAGGGGCTCGGGCGGGTGGAGGAGGGGGTCGGGCGGGTGGAGAAGGGGCTCGGGCGGGGCTGCCGGGTGGAGGGGGGTCGGGGGGGTGGAGGGAGGGGGCGGGGCTGCCGGGTGGAGGAAGGGGAGGGCTGCCGGGTGTGTGAGGAGGAGGGGCGAGGGGGCTGCCGATCGGGTGAAGGGAGGCCGGAGGGGAGGGGCTACCGGAAGGGGAGACCGTCGTCGTCGCCGTGCGGGAGAACCCTAGAGCTCTGATACCATGTCAGGAGATGACGGCTAGGGTTTGGAGAGGAATGGAATACTCTCTATTGAGGGACTCAAGCCCAATATATATGTACATGTATGACCATACAACCCGACCCGACTGTACATGTAACCCGACCCATCTCTATACATTAACAAAAGTCAATGTCGTTGACATGCCTTGAACTCACATTTTCGGTGATCGGTATACAAGTTCTTTCATCCAATTCATTTGCATTCTGAATTTATTTCAACAACTTCAACAGCCGTAAAAGGTAGAATTGCCTTCATTCAGAATGTCTCATCTTTGGCCCAGCTTTATTCGGAGGAGAACAGAATAAACAGCAGTTAGAATTGAGACCATCGCAGAACGTAAAACTACTGAAGGCCACTAAAGTCTAGAAGGGAAAAGAATGTAGGTCAAGACCAACAGAAAAACTGTAAAAATGTATGAAACCACAACATTTACAGAACTGAGTAGAGCATCATATAAAGGAAACGGGGTTTAGGGTTTTGGGAGTGGACCAGGGGCCCCAGTGCTCGGGGGGAGTGGAGATCGCGGGCGGCATCCGGCTCCTCATCTCGGCCACCAGCCTCCTCCGGAGGCCGAGGGTGTCGGCCATGAAGGCCTCGGCGTAGGAGTTCTCCCGGCCAAAATGGTCCAGGAGATCCGGGTCGTCGGTGTTCGACATCCAGCGGTAGGGGTCGCCCCACGTCCTCCCGTGGGCGGAGACGGCGAAGGGGATCCTCTTAGGGACCGGGGGCCTTTGAGGAGGCAGAGAGGGTGGCGTCCGCCTGCACCAAGAATAGGAGGAGGACAGAAATAGGAATTTGGGGAAGGGGGAGGAGAAAAGGGACCTCCTCCTCAGCATGGCGGCGCCGCCCGCAGAAGCTCGAGCAGCGAGAGATAGAGAGAGAGACGGGGAAGGGGAAGGGGAAGGGGAAGGGGAAGGGGAAGGGGAAAGTTTAGTCCCACATCGGAAAATTGCAAGAGGGGTGGGAGGGGGAGTGTGTATAAAAGGGGGGTGGGGTGGGAGAGTTAAGATTCAAAAAGGGTCGGTTGGCTATGTATGCCACGCCCACCCTTTGTTGGTGGGTGCTGTATGGCTATCAAGACATATGGCCGGCATAATTTATGGGAAACCGTAGGGTTGGCTCGCTCGGCCGACCCTCCTATCGCAAGGTTCAACCTTTTTCCATGGTGTTTTTTGGGTGCCTTAAGAGAACCCTAGAAGTTCAAAGGATCCTATAACCCTAATTTTTGACATCATCATCGGAAATATATCCCTACATCATGGTTCTTATGGCTTAAATTTTTATGAATTTTTTTTTTAAATTTTAGAGATGTTTCCCAAGTAGTTGCTATCAAAAGAAATTGGATCATGCTCTTGTAACCCTAATCCCTGAATCCACTGCTACTCAACTTTAGGCTCCCCTCTCCTCCTATCTGCCATATAAGATATGAGTTTGTGGAGAAAAAAAAAAAAGTATCCTTCAACTAAGTCTTATTCAACTCTTATCTCCTACTTTCTTTACTATCCACCCATCCTCATTTCAATAATTTACCACCAGTCTCTCTCTCTAGAACCAGTGCTTCTCTCTCTAGGTTTTCGAGAGATCTTGTGGCTTCCCCTTTCTTCCCGATTTGGGGGCGGAGATGAAGCCCCCCCCAAGTCTCGGATTGGAGACTTCTAGGAGGGACGACAGGGAAGGTCCACAGCAGTTCGAGCGGTTTGGGTGTTGTGGTGGCTCCGGTAGGCAAGGATGCTCGAGGGTTGGGTGAGGAGGTGGGTGGAGGTTTATCTTCCCCTGCTCTTTCCAGATCGGGTTTACTAGGTTTGCTGGGTTCTGAGGATGACCCATCAGAGAATAGAGAGTGGTTGCTTCCGGTTGTTAAGGAAACAGGGGCTGCATCAGGCTTCCTTTCCTCGGGATCGAAACAGGGGTGTAGCTCGATTAACAGTGTCGAGGATGGCTATCGAGATCAGCAGGAGGTGGTGCATCCTGAGATGGTGACTCTTGAGGAGTTTGCACCGCCGGAGGCACCGTCTTTGGGGGACTTCTTAGCAGCTGCGAAGCAAGGGATCCCCCAGGGGGCTGCTGTTGTGCATGGAAGGTGTTCGGCAGATGGTCTGAATGAACCTATTAGTAGCTATGGGTCCCAACGAGCAAGGGATTCTATTGGTAGCAGTTCTAGGCAGGGAGGAGTACCTACAAACGCATGGTTTACTTCACCTGCAGTGAACAAGGAAATTCAGAGCAACTCCAAATTGCGATACATTGCTCCTACTGTGATGGGTTCGAAAAAAGTGGCTGTGTGCCCAATAGAAAAGGTAGAAAAAAAAACAAGAAAAAGTGGGAATTGACCCTGATTGGGTATGTTCTGGGGAGGCGACCGTATTACGTGCATCTTAAAGCGCAGCTGATGAAATTATGGAAACCAAAAGGGAGTCTGAAGCTACTCTCTAGGAAAAATGGTGTGTTCCTTTTCAAGTTCGGGCTTGTAGAAGATTTAGTTCAAGCTGTGGAGGAAGGCCCTTGGCACATAGAAGGTAGACCTTTGGTGTTGAAGAAGTGGGCAAAGGGTCTGAGTTGCGAACGCAATTTGCTAACTAAGGTCCCCATTTGGGTGAGGTATCCTAACCTCCTGGTGGATCTATGGTCTGAAGAACTCCTTAGCCGTATGGGAAGCACCATTGGAATACCGTTGTGCATGGACCAGGCTACTACTGACCAATCACGGGTTAACTACGCTCAATTTTGTGTCGAGATAAGTGTGGAAGACACCTTACCCTCTGAGGTCGAGGTTCAGGATAGCAAAGATAACCTTCTTTCTATCTAGCGGGTTATCTATGATTGGATTCCTCAACGTTGCAGGGCCTACAAGTCCTTTGACCATCATGAAGCAAATTGTCTTAAGCACCCTAGAATTGGGACTGAATGGAAGAAAATGGAACCGAATCGGGGACCCCAGTTCGAGTAGAGACCCAGAGCACCCAGTGAGGTGGCTGCACCGACTGTGGTTGGCATGGAGAAAGTTAGCAATAAACCCAATAAGGAGACTTCGGTGGGTAGGACTAATTCTGCTCGAAGGAAAGGGAAGGAGCCAATAGGGGCTACAGTATCAGATATTAATCGGTTTGAGCTGCTGCGGGTTGATAATGAAGTGATAGGGGAGAATTCTTATGAGGTGTAGTGCTTGGGCAGGGAAGTTAATGCTGTAGATAAAGGGGAGACTACCCCTATTCAAAGCGAGTTGGGTAAGGAATATATAGGTGCAGTTAAGATGGCTTCTAAGACTTTGTTTGCTGTGGAGTCAGGGGTGCCAGTTCCAGAACTGGGGCTGCTTGACAAGTTTGAGCATGCTAGCATTGAAAATCAAAGTCCTAATGACAACGCTCTACCCCAAGGTAACATTTAGGCGTTGAAGAGGGATAAAACTGTTAGGGTTACACCCAGAATTATCCATTGCCTAAGACAAGGGTTGCGCCTTATAGCTCTCGATCAGTCAAGCTCAAAGGGCATTCAAAAGTAGTCGATGTTACCAAGCCTGTTGCGTTGGCTTTGCCGCATGATATGGGTGAAGAACATGAAGCTTCGGTTGTTGGTACATTCAGAGAGCACAATGCGAGATTAGGAGTTGAGGAGGGTCAATTAGGAGGCAATGTTGAGCCTTTGGCGGTTCCAGTTCCTGAGATTTTTTTAAATCTACCCAATCCATTAACAGTCTCTACTATGTCAACAGAGCCGACCATCTCTAAACCTCCAGGTAGACCTGGGAATCATAGCCATTCAGGGGCAGGAGCAGCCCAGACCGGTATATCCTTCTCTAATCAATGACGATTATGAGTTGGAATGTCCATGGTATCTCCAAGAGCGGCAAGAAAGAGGAACTTCTTAGACTGTTTCGATCCTATTCTACGGATTGTTGTGGGATTCTTGAGTCCAAGATCAAGGGTCATAATACTAAGAGTATGAAGCAACTGGTTCCTAGGGGCTGGAGTGTTAGAATTGGTGAGGTCTATAGCTCGTAAAAACCTAGTGTTTAGCTTTGTATGGTTGATAGTATAGGATTGCATATTGGTACGTACCTTAGTACGTGTTCTGATTACAGAACAGAGAGCCATGGCTACATGGTAATCCACTTGAGTGGGAGACTCAAGGGACTGGTCCCATGTAACCTAAATACGTTCGCAGCTCTGATAAGGGTTGGTCGCCCTATTAGGATAAGCTGTTGGGATGACAGAGCGTAGGTGTCTCCACCACGGTCATTACCAGGCACAGTGTCTGTGGCCGAACGGAACCAACACGGTGCACAGATCGATGAGCAGACATCGGTGCACTAAACCGTGTTTCTGCTTAGGGTAAAACGGTCCTAAACCCTGAGGAACCATGTCTGGTGGACTAACCAGTTGTGTGGTGCTTTGGCGCACCAATGTGTGAGGATCCGGATGCAGTGATCCAAAACCACGGTGTACTGGGTTACCCGGCTGGCGTTGCATCAGCGTGTCACTCCTGCAGGCTATCCACACCCCTAACGGGAGGTGCGTTCCTTGGTCTGACCTACGTCGTATTAAACCCTGGCCAGGTGGTCATCAGTTGGACTGGTGACGGATCCGGTTGCTCGGAAGAGTAATCGGAGGTACGATGTATGTGGTCAACCTGGAAGGAACCGAGTCATATGAGCACTCGAGTCTGACGGTATTCTCCACCGCTCGAGTTGTGTCATGGCACCAGTGGAGGGACAGCGAGTTTACCATACTAAGCGGAGAGCAGGGGTATGAGAGAGAACATAGTAAGTCCGGGGGAATTGGAGTGCAGCCTGCGTCGCACTCTGGGTGGCTACGCAGGTTAACTCGGACTCAGAGGATCGATGGTACACTCGGGTAGTGTGTCGATCGAGTCTGAGTTGGAAGCCATGAACCCTGGTCCCTGAAGGTTCCACCTTATCGACATTATGTACGGTTCTTATACCATCTCCTCGAAACACAGAACGTAGTTAGAGGAAGCGAGAAGTCCAAGCATACGCTCCGTGAGTGCTTCGCACTAGTGCACGGTAGATGCGTAGCTACGTGTGTGCACTAAGGGGAAACCCTAGGTTAGTGCAGAGACGCATGTAGCAATTCCTTGCCATAAGTGGACTTTGCCACATGGGTGCGATGCACCGGGACATGTTGCGAGTTGACTAGTTGACTTCACTAGGGGCACCCTACGGGAACCTCAGAGAATAGTGAAATCACTGGTGCACTTCACTTATGTGTGCCTTGCAAAGTCTCGTACACGAGGAACAGCCAACTAGTGGCATAAGAGCATTTTGGTCATACCATGCGCCACTATGCACTAAGGGGGCCGGCCCAAAGTGTTGAGAGACTGGTCAAGGCCGGCCCCATTAGTTTCGGGAGGTTGTTGCCTCCGATGAAGGGGCCGGTTATGAGGCGCAGAAAACGGGCTGGTTTTGACCGTTTTCGAAAACAAGGAAAGGATAGAGATAAAGAAGAGATATATAGGGATAAGGTTTGAATTTATCATCCTTATCCATACTGTCCTTATCCATATGAATAGGCCGGCCCTATATATGAGAAGGAGAGAGAGGGTGCACAAAATTAATAGAGCCATGCAAGCCCTAGGGCCGGCCATGGCATGGGGAAACCCTAGCCGCCCCCTCTTCTCTCTTCGCATCTCCTCTCTCGTCTCTCTCTCCCTCGCTTGCGCCATTGGATGGCGACTCGTCTTCCTCGCATGGTGTTTTCGTAGAAGGAGAAGGCTCGTCGTATGGAGGCACTCAGAGATCCATCGATGAGATGCCGTGCATCGTGTGAGATCGGGTGAACTAGAAGGAGTCTCCCGCAACCTTTTGCTGTCCAGAATCTGCACAGAAAATCAATGTTGTTTCTGCGATTTCGGGAGCTACAGAAGTCCAAACGACGTGAAACTTGTTGGAAAAGTTGCGTCTCGAAGTTGGCTACCTGCAGTCCAAATTTCAGCCCAATCGGAGTTCAGAACAGAAAGTTATGGCCGTCGCACCGAAGCTATGTCGAGTAGATCCGTAGCCCGTCTCCATCGACAAAGAAGAAATTTGTCGCGGTGAAAGATTCCGCACGCAGGTATGATCTCTAACAAGTAGATCTAACATAATTAGAACATGCATACATGCTAGATTGTTCTTTTGCGTTAGATCATCGTTAGGGGTTCGCGTAGTTGCCATGCTAGATTCATACACGCATATGTAGATCGTTTCGATGAAAATTTTGATATGTAACGCACACCGCTCACGGTCCTCGGACCTTCACTTTGCTTCCGCTGCGGGCCTCTACCATGGATTTATTTCCAACAATTGGTATCAGAGCCTCGCTAGTGGTGTGCGTTTCATGTTTTTCATGAAACCGTCATGTGCGCGCATGAATAGTATGTGCCGCCATCGGGGTTCTACCAGTAGATCATGCATAGTATATTTTTTGTGTGTTCTATGAATCGTTCTTGCAGGGCGCCGCTTCTAAAATTATTCTGGATATGTGATTGCTTGCTACCGGGGGTCGGACCCCGTGTTAGCGATTTTGTCTGGATATTTTTTGTTCTGTGTGTGGATAGATTTAGAGCCATAGTCGGGCAAGAGGTGAAGATTTACCACCCTTGATTCCCAGGCTTTTGCTAGGTTTGTTTTCCTTTTCTTTCTAGGAAATTGTGTACGAGCGAGCACTTGCTCGAAGCGTACTAGATCTTTTTCGATTACAGATTGAAGAGGAGGACTTGCCGTGGAGATCCACCACCGGGAAGATGAGCGAAACCTTGGAGGACGATGGCGATCCGGCGAAGCGTACACGATGACGGCAAAGGGCAGAAAGCGTCAGGAGATCGTATACAGAGGCTTGCACCGGATCGAGGAACCTTGCGAAGGAGACAGAGAGCCTGCGCTGTGCCAGTCAGGTTCAGGGGTTGGACCCTGAACTCTATTCAGTTGTGTGCTTGTTTCTTTCAGTAGTTCTTTATATTTATGTAGAGAACCCCGATGCAATAATTTGATTATCTGTGTTAGAGGGATGCCCTTTCCCCTCGGGTCCTAGCGACCTTATTAGGATAGGATTCCACTAGTGACGCCTATTATTTAATTGACCTTTGATGATAGCATAAATTCCTCACATTTGGTTATGCCCCCATTAGGTCAACACCCGATTAGTCGGGTGTGCCTATTTGGCAAGCATCGAAACCTAGAATGAGTTGGAATTCTACTATGACATCATTCGTCAAATTTATAAGCGAGGCGCCATGATAGTGGAAGACCTTTCCTGTCAGTCTGACCTTAGGCTAGGCTCCAGGGCATTAGCGTGATAGCCAAGTTTGCGGAGCATCGATGTTTTTGGAATATGTAATGTGACCCTGGAGTGGAGAAATCCACTTGAGGCAGGGACTATGATATTCCGAGATCGATTAATGCTTCACGAAAGGCTTGAACGCTACTGGGAGCACGGTATGACCAGGGTCTAGTGTATAGGTTGTCGTGACCTTAGTGTACACTCATACTTGCATTAAATAACCCTCAACTATAATAAGGGATGTGTAAGAGGACTCGTCGAGATCCTCTGGCCTCCACAACCAACTGCTCTGTGTCTGGGTGGAAGGGCGTAGCTCGACACCCCCTAGGGTGAGGGTTATGTTTTTCCATGCCAGATAACTTAGCGGTCTCCTTAAGGATATGGTAGTTACGGGGCCAGGAGAGAAGGGCTTTTTATCCCACCCTAGTGGGGGCCGCATGAACTCCCGTGCCGTAATTGCTTAGGCTTGTGGGTAAGCATCCGAAGTACACGTGAGGTATTCGTTGCGAAGACAATGGTGATCACGTGGTACTGGCCAAAAGATAACCATGGTTCATCAAAGCCCTTAGTTGGCAGATTCGGATAGGGTCAAGGAAAGGCCCGTGTAAGCGGATTGACGCTGCATGATGCCCCCTAGGGCAGGTGTAGTCGATTCCGAGATCTTACATACATGGTTAATTAATCCATAGAGGTGTCTTCGCTGTGAGGGTAGCGCTGACATTTGGATATAATTAGCTTATTTTCAAAATCCATAAAATAAGTTATTTTGCATTCATTTTCATTCAACCATATAGTTCCCCTATCCGCTATCCCATAAGAGAACCAGTTATCGGGTCTCTAACTACGTAGAGCGGAAGCGCTATCTTTAGCTTATGCTTAGGGTAGTAAACGTACATTGGCTTCCAATCTAAATATCCCTGTACTAGACCTAATGGGTCCAGATATTACTAGGGCATATGATGACTAGCAAGAGTCTAAGGAGATGTGCAAGTGCTGTGTTATAGCAGACTTGCGGACAACTCTTTAGAAGCGAGTCAGAGATATGCCGGGTCTTCTCTAATTAAGTTTTACTTGCATTAGATGTCTGCTAGGCGAAGTCGGTAGACTCATCGCTTATCCACCAAGATACTTGTCGGTACCAAGATGTCAGAGGGAATGCTTGTTCGGGAACACATCTTTGAGTTCCAGAATGAACTAGATTCCCAAGACATGGTACCAGATGACGAGGTGGTGGAAGACGTCTGTCTTGCATCCTTGTCTGGAACCTTCGAAGGCGTTATCAGAGACTTTAGCTTTAACAAGTTAGAGATGATAAACGCAGAACTTCTAAGGAGATTTCCAAGAGACAAATGATGAGATCAAGATTAAAGGCAATGCCTTTAGTGCTTAACCTAGGTCTTCTTTAGAAGAACCTAAGGGAATAACTTATAAGAGATCGAAAACTATTCTAGTGCAGAAACTGGTGTAGAATCCTAAGTCTGGTAACGCCAAGGACGGAAGTATTTCCGCTGTGGCGAGCATAGGGGGTATTTGAAGATTGAGTATGACCTCAGGATGTTAGGAGTTGAGTCGCTATCTAGTAGCAGTTCTTATGCTTCTTGGAATGTAGACTTCTGGTCTACAGATATTCAAGGAAAGCAGAAGGCTACTTTATAGTGATGGAATCCTAACATAGGTACTGATGCCATAAGCCGCTGCGGAAGCTGTTAGAAATGATTGTCTTAGTTTTTCCGAAATACGGATTTTGTTTTTTAGAGATGTAGTTCTGTTTCCTCTTTGGTAAATGAAGTTTTTAGTTTTAGACAGCACCGTAGGTGTGTATCTTAAACTAAATAGATAGCTTCATTACTAGAGAAATAGATCAGAATAATCTCTTTATATTTAATCCTAATTCGGAAATAGATATCATGACAGCTGCAGCGTCTAATTTAAATTCATCTAAATCCTTCGGAGAAGCTATCCCATTTGTGACCCCTCTGATTTAGATATTCTGCCTTAGATAAATTCAAAGGTAAAAGAAGGCCGAGTTTCTGTTCACAGATTCATCGGAGATCCTTCTAACCTATGAATGTTATCTGGAAGGCAAAATAACTAAAAAGGCCACTAAGGTATTGGAGTTAGTTAATTTTGACGTCTATGGTTCCAAGAGCGTCTAGACGATAGAAGACTCTTCGATTTAATCGAAGAAATAAGTCACTATCGGACGAGTTCCATAGGATCCTGAGAGAGTATGGGATTATCTCCCAGTTAAATGCTCTAAGGATGACACGTCAGAATGAAGTCTCCGAGAGAAGGAATCGGACTCTGTTTGACATGGTCCGTAGTATGATGAATATTGCCAAGTATACTACCCACCTTTGGTGGGGTTGTACCTTAAAACAGTAGCTTATATCTGAAACTATCTCTCATCTAGATCAGTACCTCAGACCTATAGAGAGCTATGGTCTAAGCGAAAGCTGACACTATAGTGTCTCGAGATATAAAGTTGTCCTGCACTTGTGCAAAACGACAAGAGGGATGAGATGGAGATGTAGTTCCAGGTATATCTGTTTGTAGGTTACCCTTAGGAGGCATAAGATGGACTGTTTTATGATCTTGAGGTTAGGAAGGTAATCGTTTCTACGAACACCATCTACCTAGATCAAGATTATATTATAAGACCATAAGATTATCAGTAAGGTAGTTCTGGGTGAACTATTGGGTACTGGTAGAGAGTGTGCATTTGAAAAACGTAGTGGGAGTAGATGATACAAGAAACTAGTATACCAGGTACTGTAGAAACAATTCACTTTTGTACCACCACCACTTCGTCGTTGTGGGACCATCAGAGCTCCTGAAAGATGCTATGGAGAAACTTTGATAGTTAATCCAGAGTTTCAGGAGAATGATCCCTAGAGCTACGAAGAAGTAGTGGGAGCTTCCTTTGTACCACCACCACCTCGTCGTTGTGGGACTATCAGAGCTCCTGAAAGATACTATGGAGAAACTTTGATAGTTAATCCAGAGTTTCAGGAGGATGATCCCTAGAGCTACGAAGAAGTAGGGGGAGCTTCCGACAACTCTGACTGACAAAAGACCATGGAGGCAAGCATGCATCAATGTCCCTTGGAACAGTCTTGACACTTATAGCACTATCACCCTTCAGGGTGTAGGAGGTGTATAAGAAGAGCACCCGGTTAAGACTTAAGTAGCTAGATTAGTTACCAAAGGAGAAGGGATTGACTATGTCAAAACCATCTCACTGATAGCTATGCCTAAGTCTATAACGGATTCTCTTAATCCATCACAGCCCATTATACTTGGGAGATCTGGTTGATGGATGTCAAGACAGTTATTCCCTAACGGGAATTTGGAAAGGACATATGGATGATGTAGCCTCAGGCTTTGTGTCAGTAGGTTAGGAAGATATGGAATGCAAGTTGCAACGGTCCATTTATGGACTGATGCAAGCATCCAGGATGGAATGTCTATTTTGATCAAGGGAATCCGCTCACACGGATTTGATCAGAATGAGGATAAACCAAGTGGGTACAAAAAAGGTGAAATAGCTACAAGGGTGTATTTAGTACTTTACGTTAACGATATTTTACTGATTGAAAATGATGTAAGAATATTGTTTATGGTAAAGGTTTGTAGTCATCACAATTCGATGTGAAAGACCCTAATGAGGCGAGTTATGCTCTGAGAATCAAGGTAACTCGAGACAACCAGAGCAAGATTCTCTTGCTGTCACAGGCTACGCATGAAGATAAGATTCTAGCCAGATTCGTTTTAAGAGGCTAGATATCTATTGCGCAGCAGGAAGATGGGTCGGTTTCAGTCGAACCCGGGTCCAGATCTTTGGACCGATGTGAAGGGTATACTCAGAAATCCTCGTTAAGTAAGGATTGTGAGTTAGCTTGCACTTCACAGGTCCTGATATCGATTGGACACACAGGATCTGACTTTGGTGTCAGATGTGTGTTTCAGAGAATCGATTTCAGGGATTATTTTTATTTTGGGATTAGAAGCGGTAATTGGTAGAGTGTGAAGCAAGTGCATCACAGAGTCTACCACAGATGCTTAGCACGTTGTTGCGTGCGAAATAGTATATCAGGTGGTAAGGCTTAGGAAGTTCTTAGAGAACTTGGGACGCGTACCAGAGGCTCAGTTATCTGTTGTTACAACAGAAGAGCGGTAAGCAAGGTCCAAGGAGACTAGGCACCGCCGTGAGGGGAAACCCATCAAGTACAAACTCCACTTGATCTGACAGTTATATGAGGAAATGCAAGTAGCGGTACTGAGGTGGAATCTACAGACAATGTTGTCAATTCCTTTAGGGAATTCCTGCAAAGGCTTTTGGGCAGCATGTAGAAGCTACAGAGCTCAACACCGTTATTCCTCGTTAGACCTAGTGGGAGATTGTTAGAATTGGTGAGGTCTATAGCTCGTAAAAACCTAGTGTTTAGCTTTGTATGGTTGATAGTATAGGATTGCATATTGGTACGTACCTTAGTACGTGTTCTGATTACAGAATAGAGAGCCATGGGTACATGGTAATCCACTTGAGTGGGAGACTCAAGGGACTGGTCCCATGTAACCTAAATACGTTCGCAGCTCTGATAAGGGTTGGTCGCCACGGTCATTACCAGGCACAGTGTCTGTGGCCGAACGGAACCAACACGATGCACAGATCGATGAGCAGACATCGGTGCACTAAACCGTGTTTCTGCTTAGGGTAAAACGGTCCTAAACCCTGAGGAACCATGTCTGGTGGACTAACCAGTTGTGTGGTGCTTTGGCGCACCAATGTGTGAGGATCCGGATGCAGTGATCCAAAACCACGGTGTACTGGGTTACCCGGCTGGCGTTGCATCAGCGTGTCACTCCTGCAGGCTATCCACACCCCTAACGGGAGGTGCGTTCCTTGGTCTGACCTACGTCGTATTAAACCCTGGCCAGGTGGTCATCAGTTGGACTGGTGACGGATCCGGTTGCTCGGAAGAGTAATCGGAGGTACGATGTATGTGGTCAACCTGGAAGGAACCGAGTCATATGAGCACTCGAGTCTGACGATATTCTCCACCGCTCGAGTTGCGTCATGGCACCAGTGGAGGGACAGCGAGTTTACCATACTAAGCGGAGAGCAGGGGTATGAGAGAGAACATAGTAAGTCCGGGGGAATTGGAGTGCAGCCTGCGTCGCACTCTGGGTGGCTACACAGGTTAACTCGGACTCAAAGGATCGATGGTACACTCGGGTAGTGTGTCGATCGAGTCTGAGTTGGAAGCCATGAACCCTGGTCCCTGAAGGTTCCACCTTATCGACATTATGTACGGTTCTTATACCATCTCCTCGAAACACAGAACGTAGTTAGAGGAAGCGAGAAGTCCAAGCATACGCTCCGTGAGTGCTTCGCACTAGTGCACGGTAGATGCGTAGCTACGTGTGTGCACTAAGGGGAAACCCTAGGTTAGTGCAGAGACGCATGTAGCAATTCCTTGCCATAAGTGGACTTTGCCACATGGGTGCGATGCACCGGGACATGTTGCGAGTTGACTAGTTGACTTCACTAGGGGCACCCTACGGGAACCTCAGAGAATAGTGAAATCACTGGTGCACTTCACTTATGTGTGCCTTGCAAAGTCTCGTACACGAGGAACAGCCAACTAGTGGCATAAGAGCGTTTTGGTCATACCATGCGCCACTATGCACTAAGGGGGCCGGCCCAAAGTGTTGAGAGACTGGTCAAGGCCGGACCCATTAGTTTCGGGAGGTTGTTGCCTCCGATGAAGGGGCCGGTTATGAGGCGCAGAAAACGGGCTGGTTTTGACCGTTTTCGAAAACAAGGAAAGGATAGAGATAAAGAAGAGATATATAGGGATAAGGTTTGAATTTATCATCCTTATCCATACTGTCCTTATCCATATGAATAGGCCGGCCCTATATATGAGAAGGAGATAGAGGGTGCACGAAATTAATAGAGCCATGCAAGCCCTAGGGCCGGCCATGGCATGGGGAAACCCTAGCCGCCCCCTCTTCTCTCTTCGCATCTCCTCTCTCGTCTCTCTCTCCCTCGCTTGCGCCATTGGATGGCGACTCGTCTTCCTCGCATGGTGTTTTCGTAGAAGGAGAAGGCTCGTCGTATGGAGGCACTCAGAGATCCATCGATGAGATGCCGTGCATCGTGTGAGATCGGGTGAACTAGAAGGAGTCTCCCGCAACCTTTTGCTGTCCAGAATCTGCACAGAAAATCAACGTTGTTTCTGCGATTCCGGGAGCTACAGAAGTCCAAACGACATGAAACTTATTGGAAAAGTTACGTCTCGAAGTTGGCTACCTGCAGTCCAAATTTCAGCCCAATCGGAGTTCAGAACAGAAAGTTATGGCCGTCGCACCGAAGCTATGTCGAGCAGATCCGTAGCCCGTCTCCATCGACAAAGAAGAAATTTGTCGCGGTGAAAGATTCCGCACGCAGGTATGATCTCTAACAAGTAGATCTAACATAATTAGAACATGCATACATGCTAGATTGTTCTTTTGCGTTAGATCATCGTTAGGGGTTCGCGTAGTTGCCATGCTAGATTCATACACGCATATGTAGATCGTTTCGATGAAAATTTTGATATGTAACGCACACCGCTCACGGTCCTCGGACCTTCACTTTGCTTCCGCTGCGGGCCTCTACCATGGATTTATTTCCAACATGGAGTTGGATAGGGAATGGGCATGGTGAGATAAGGCATCGGATTATCATTCTCTGGAATAAAAGTTGCTGAACCTTATCTAATTTCTGCATTCACCATCAGCACATAACTTGTGAAGGACTTCACTCAAAAGTCTGATCAGGTTATTATCTTATCCTTTATTTATGGGGCGAACCTGAAGAATGATCGGCAAGGTTTATGGCAGGAGCTTACCCGGCTCAGCATGGAGTGTGGGGACAAGCCTTGGATCCTGCTAGGTGATTTCAACGCGGTTAGGGTGCTCGAGGAGACGATCGGGGGTAGACATATTCCTATACCGTATTTGATGAGATTTAATGAGGCTCTAGACCTGGCTCAGCTCACTGATTTAAAGGCCAACGGGTTTCGATTTTCTTGGTCTAATCATCAGGAGAGAGGCAAAAGAATCCTGGAACGATTGGATAGGGGGCTGGTTAATGGCTGTTGGATTGAGAAATTTCCAGATTCTTCTGTGACTGCTCTCCCCTCGGGAACCAGTGATCACTCACCCCTAATATGCTATTGGGATGGTGCATGTAGTTGGGGTCCGAAGTCCTTCAAGTTCTTCAATAGCTGGAGCAAGCGGGGTAACTTTATGGAGCTGGTCAATCGTATTTGGGCCTCTAATCCTCATGGGGTGCCTCAGTTTCGACTGACCCATAAACTTAAAGTTTTGAAAACAACATTACGAGAATGGGATAAATCCTTCTTAAGTGGCGAGCGAAGTGCTTCTTTGAAAGCTGCATCTGTCAAGAAGGCTTTGGATGGGATTCAAGCCCGGCTACAGGTAGATCCACAATCGGTTTCTTAGTACAGCAGGAGAAGTATTTGGTGGAAGAATTAACCTTTTTCCAAGCTAAGGAGGAGGCCAATGCTCGACAACAATCTCGAGCCAGCTGGGTTCGATTGGGGGATCGGAATACAAGGTTTTCCACTCTCGAGTCAATGCTAATCAGAACACTAATGCTATCTTTTCTCTGATGACTGCGCAGGGCGTAACCCTCTCTTCACCTGTTGAAATCCAACATGAAGCTTGTGGTTATTTTGCTGATATTTTTCTTCATGAGACAAAGGTCTTGACCTTTCAGCATATCCCTTATAGAAGGATCATATCACCTTCTACTGCCGTTTGGGCTGAGAGTCAGATTTTTCGTCAAGAACTGGATTATGTTGTTGCTTCAATGAATGGTGATAAAGCTCTAGGTCCTGATGGTTTTAATGCTCAGTTTTTTAAAAATTATTGGTCTACCATTCAAAATGACGTGTGGGATGTAGTCTCTAAAATTTTCAATGCGGGCAAGCTGTTAATGGAGATCAATCATACCTTCATAGCGCTTATCCCGAAGAGGATCAATGCTAACCGGCTCAAGGACTTCAGGCCTATTGCTCTATGCAATACCCTCTACAAGATTATAGCTAAGATAGTGGCGAATCGGTTGTAGGTGTTCATGTCAGAAATTATTTCCACTAATCAATCGGCTTTCATTCCGGGCCGTAGTATTTCTGATAATATTCTCCTTGCTCACGAGTTAGTCCAGGGGTTTGATGCGAAGCGAGGTCCCAAGCGTGCTTGTGTCAAGATTGACATTGCTAAGGCGTATGACAAAGTCAGTCGGTTTTACATCTTGCATTCCCTTCATTGTCTTGGTTTTCCTAGGAGGTGGATTTTCTGGATTCAAGAATGCATTTCTTCGCCATCTTTTTCAATCCTGGTCAATGGTACACCCTTCGGCTTTATTAGATCGAGCAGGGGCATTAGGCAAGGGGATCCCCTGTCACCTTATCTCTTTTCTATAGTGATGGAAGGGTTGTCATTAGCTTTGGATCAAGGCCTGGAGTGCAAGCGGTGGAAGAGTTTCAGAGTGGGATCTGCTCCTTGTATCTCTCACCTTTTGTTTGCGGATGATTTGATGGTTTTTTCCTCGGCGTCCAAGCAATCTTTGCTTGGTCGTGCTACAATACTGGAAGAGTTTGGTAGGGAGACAGAGTTGCATGTTAGTCAGAAGAAAAGCTTGGTGTACCTATCTAGGGCAGTGGCTAATGGACAAGAGCTAGTTGAGAGTCTAAGCATAGCGATTGGCACACTTCTGGTTTGATACCTGGGTCTCCCCTTATTTTCGGCCAGGAAAAATATGAGATTGTTTTATCCGCTGATGGAAAAGTTTCGTTTGAACCTTGCTTCCTGGGAAACCAGTAAGTTATCCTTCGGAGGGAGACTCATGCTTATTAAGTCGGTCCTCTATGCATACCTTTACTACTAGGCAGCAGTTTTTGTTATTCCGACATGCACTAGACTTTTGCTCGAATGATGGATGTGTAAGTTCCTTTGGGGATCTTCATCGGTGCATGTTAAATGGTCAGAGGTATGCCTCCCATTTGATGAAGGAGGGCTGGGTATTCCGAGGATATCGGACATTAGTAAGGCTAGCTACTTAACGCTTTATTGGACCTTCCTAAATGATAGAGACATTCTATGGTCCAGATGGATAAGGGGCAGATATCTGGGTCAACAATCTTTCTGGGAGGTGAATGCCTCACATTCCACCTTGTCTGTGTGGAAGGGAATTCTCCAATTAAGGGAGGACCTCTCTCGTCATATCCACTATTGTATTGCCGATGGCAGAACCATTGATAGGTGGCGAGATCCGTGGGTGGAGGGGCAAAGTCTGTTGCAAATAGTGGGTATTCATTCAGTTTCGGACTTGCAGCATGACTGGCCTGATCTAAGTGGCTGAATTGAGGATCGAACATGGAATCTTCCTCACCCTAATAATAGAGCTCTTGCTGTGCTTTTTGACATGGTTCGGGGATATTAGCATTGATCAGAAAAAGATGGCTGATTCTATGCTTTGGAGTAGTCGGAGCTCTGGTATATTTTCACTCCAAGCGGCTTGGGATGCTATTTGGAACTCAAGGACCATTAAGTGCTGGGCCAAGATGCTTTGGAATCCGCTCTCGCCGCCGAACCACAGCTTTTGCACCTAGAGGGCTGTTCAGAGCCGATTAGCTACTATTCTGTGGATTCAACGACGAGGTATTACTTTTGTCAATAGATGCTATCTATGTGAAAAGGATGAAGAGCATATCAAACACTTGTTCTTCAAGTGCTCTTGGGCTTCTATTGTGTGGCAAAACTGTTGTGGTTTAATGGGATGGAGCACTTAAGATGTTGGGCTCTCTATAAAAAAGGCTTGCAAATTTCTGGTGACCATTCCGAAGGGCCCACTTCGCCTGGTAGGGCAGCTTCTCCTCACCACAATTGTATATGTGATATGGGGGGAGAGGAACAGCCGGTTGTATGATGGTGTTTATTGCACAGCTTCTGTTATCACTTCTAAAGTTGTGGGTCGTTTTGTAGAGATTATGCTTAATTGCTCGAATAACGAGGCGCTATCAATTTTGGATTCCCTTGTCCGAGTTTGGACCCCTTACATCCACTCTGAATTTAGAATACCTGGCGAAGAGGACTCAGGGCCACATGATTTTTGCGGTAATCAAGGACTGCAGTAATTCTTTTTGGTCTTGGGTACTGTTGCAGTTTGGAGGACTGTGATGGGGCTTCATTGAGTGGCCGAGTCTTGCTGATGCTGGGGGTGTCTGTAGGTAGTAGTGGTTTGGGTGCTGCATTTCCAGCTCTCTGTTTGCTGATTTGTGGTGGTAGTGGGTGCTGCAGTTCCAGCTCTTGTTTCTCTCAGGGTTTGGAGCGTGTTTATTCGGGTATTGGATTGCTTGAGCGGTGGCTTCCTCTACTTCGGAACATTGTAGGCGACAGGGGAGACAAATCTTTTGCTTAGTGTCAGTTTTTAGTGGTGACTTTGGAGTCTTTGTTTTGATCTTCGGATTGGTGATGCGGGTGATTCTTGTCCAACTTATTGAGGGCCCAAGCCCTTCTTGTGTCCTCAGATGAAAGATTTGTTGCTGAAGAGTCTATGTGGAGGATTCAAGCCCTTCTAGCTCCTCAATGTTGAACAACAAAGTTGGCAATTGCTAGGGCTGGAAGTGGAGAGTGCTACTGGTACTTGCTTCCGAGTTTTTTTGAGATTGCGAGGGAGGCAAATCGACCGACGTAGGTGTTAGAATTGGTGAGGTCTACAGCTCGTAAAAACCTATAGTTTAGCTATGTATGGTTGATAGTATAGGATTGCATATTGGTACGTACCTTAGTACGTGTTCTGGTTACAGAACAGAGAGCCATGGCTACATGGTAATCCACTTGAGTGGGAGACTCAAGGGATTGGTCCCATGTAACCTAAATACGTTCGCAGCTCTGATTAGGGTTGGTCGCCCTATCAGGATAAGCTGTTGGGATGACAGAGCGTGGGTGTCTCCACCACGGTCATTACCAGGCACAGTGTCTGTGGCCGAACGGAACCAACACGGTGCACAGATCGGTGAGCAGACACCGGTGCACTAAACCGTGTTTCTGCTTAGGGTAAAACGGTCCTAAACCCTGAGGAACCATGTCTGGTGGACTAACCAGTTGTGTGGTGCTTTGGCGCACCAATGTGTGAGGATCCGGATGCAGTGATCCAAAACCACGGTGTACTGGGTTACCCGGCTGGCGTTGCATCAGCATGTCACTCCTGCAGGCTATCCACACCCCTAACGGGAGGTGCGTTCCTTGGTCTGACCTACGTCGTATTAAACCCTGGCCAGGTGGTCATCAGTTCGACTGGTGACGGATCCGGTTACTCGGCAGAGTTATCGGAGGTACGATGTACGTTGTCAACCTGGAAGGAAACGAGTCATATGAGCACTCGAGTCTGACGGTATTCTCCACCGCTCGAGTTGCGTCATGGCACCAGTGGAGGGACATCGAGTTTACCATACTAAGCGGAGAGCAGGGGTATGTGGGAGAACATAGTAAGTCCGGGGGGATTGGAGTGCAGCCTGCGTCGCACTCTGGGTGGCTACGCAGGTTAACTCGGACTCAGAGGATCGATGGTACACTCGGGTAGTGTGTCGATCGAGTCTGAGTTGGAAGCCATGAACCCTGGTCCCTGAAGGTTCCACCTTATCGACATTATGTATGGTTCTTATACCATCTCATCGAAACACAGAACGTAGTTAGAGGAAGCGAGAAGTCCAAGCATACGCTCCGTGAGTGCTTCGCACTAGTGCTCGGTAGATGCTAGCTACGTGTGTGCACTAAGGGGAAACCCTAGGTTAGTGCAGAGACGCATGTAGCAATTCCTTGCCATAAGTGGACTTTGCCACATGGGTGCGATGCACCGGGACATGTTGCGAGTTGACTAGTTGACTTCACTAGGGGCACCCTACGAGAACCTCAGAGAATAGTGAAATCACTGGTGCACTTCACTTATGTGTGCCTTGCAAAGTCTCGTACACGAGGAACGGCCAACTAGTGGCATAAGGGCGTTTTGGTCATATCATGCGCCACTATGCACTAAGGGGGGCGGCCCTAAGTGTTGAGAGACTGGTCAAGGCCGGCCCCATTAGTTTCGGGAGGTTGTTGCCTCCGATGAAGGGGCCGGTTATGAGGCGCAGAAAACGGGCTGGTTTTAACCGTTTTCGAAAACAAGGAAATGATAGAGATAAAGAAAGAGATATATAGGGATAAGGTTTGAATCAATCATCCTTATCCATACTGTCCTTATCCATATGGATAGGCCGGCTATATATATGAGAAGGAGAGAGAGGGGGCACAAAATTGATAGAGCCATGCAAGCCCTAGGGCCGGCCATGGCATGGAAAAACCCTAGCCGCCCCCTCTTCTCTCTTTGCATCTCCTCCCTCGTCTCTCTCTCCCTCGCTTGCGCCATTGGATGGCGACTCGTCTTCCTCGCGTGGTGTTTCGTAGAAGGAGAAGGCTCGTCATATGGAGGCACTCAGAGATCCATCGATGAGGTGCCGTGCATCGTGTGAGATCGGGTGAACTAGAAGGCGTCTCCCGCAACCTCTTGCTGTCCAGAATCTGCACAGAAAATCAGCGTTGTTTCTATGATTCCGGGAGCTACAGAAGTCCAAACGACGTGAAACTTGTTGCAAAAGTTCCATCTCGAAGTTGGCTACCTGCAGTTCAAATTTCATCCCAATCGTAGTTCGGAGCAAAAAGTTATGGCTGTTACACCGAAGCTATGTCGAGCAGATCCGTAGCCCGTCTCCATCGACAAAGAAGAAATTTGTCGCGGTGAAAGATTCCGCACGTAGGTATGATCTCTAACAAGTAGATCTAACATAATTAGAACATGCATTCATGCTAGATTGTTCGTTTGCGTTAGATCGTCGTTAGGGGTTCGCGTAGTTGCCATGCTAAGTTTCATACACGCATATGTAAATTGTTTCGATGAAAATTTTGATATGTAACGCACACCGCTCACGGTCCTCAGACCTTCACTTTGCTTCCGCTGCGGGCCTCTACCATGGATTTGTTTCCAACAATTGGTATCAGAGCACGCTAGTGGTGTGCGTTTCATGTTTTTTTCATGAAACCGTCATGTGCGCGCATGAATAGTATGTGCCGCCATCGGGGTTCTACGAGTAGATCATGTATAGTAGATTTTGTATGTTCTATGAATCGTTCTTGCAGGGCGCCGCTTCTAAAATTATTTTGGATATGTGATTGCTTGCTACCGGGGGTAGGACCCCGTGTTAGCGATTTTGTCTGGATGTTTTTTCTTCTGTGTGTGGATAGATTTTAGAGCCATAGTCGGGCAAGAGGTGAAGATTTACCACCCTTGATTCCCAGGCTTTTGCTAGGTTTGTTTTCCTTTTCTTTCTAGGAAATTGTGTACGAGCGAGCACTTGCTCGAAGCGTACTAGATCTTTTTCGGTTACAGATTGAAGAGGAGGACTTACCGTAGAGATCCACCATCGGGAAGATGAGCGGAACCTTGGAGGACGATGGCGATCCGGTGAAACGTACACGATGACGGCAAAGGGCATAAAGCGTCAGAAGATCGTATACAGAGGCTTGCACCAGATCGAGGAGCCTTGTGAAGGAGACAGAGAGCCTGCGCTGTGCCAGTCAGGTTCAGGGGTCGGACCCTGAACTTGATTCAGTTGTGTGCTTATTTCTTTCAGTAGTTCTTTATATTTCTGTAGAGAACCCCGATGCGATAATTTGATTATCTGTGTCAGAGGGATGCCCTTTCCCCTCGGGTCCTAGCGACCTTATTAGGATTGGATTCCACTAGTGACGCCTATTATTTAATTGACCCTTGATGATAGTATGAATTCCTCACATTTGGTTATGCCCCCATTAGGTCAACACCCGATTAGTCGGGTGTGCCTATTTGGCAAGCATCGAAACCTAGAATGAGTTGGAATTCTACTATGACATCATTCGTCAAATTTATAAGCAAGGCGCTATGGTAGTGGAAGACCTTTCTTGTCAGTCTGACCTTAGGCTAGGCTCCAGGGCATTAGCGTGATAGCCAAGTTTGCAAAGCATCAATGTTCTTGGGATATGTAATGTGACCCTTGAGTGGAGAAATCCACTCGAGGCAGGGACTATGATATTCCAAGATCGATTAATGCTTCGCGAAAGGCTTGAATGCTAGTGGGAGCACGGTATGACCAGGGTCTAGTGTATAGGTTGTCGTGACCTTAGTGTACACTCATACTTGCATTAAATAACCCTCAACTTTAATAAGGGATGTAAGAGAGGACTTTTAGAGATCCTCTGGCCTCCACGGCCAGTCGTTTTGTGTTTGGGTGGGGATGCATAACTTCACACCCCCTAGGGTGGGAGCTGTGTGTTTTCATGCCAAATTACTTAATGACCTCCCTAAGGATATGGCGATTACGAGGCCAGGAGAGAAGGGCTTTTCATCCCACCCTAGTGGGGGCCGCATGAACTCCCGTGTCATAATTGCTTAGGCTCGTGGGTAAGCATCCTAAGTGCACGTGAGGTATTCGTTGCGAAGACAACGGTGATCACGTGGCACTGGCCAAAAGATAACCATGGTCCATCAAAGCCCTTAGTTGGCAGATTTGGACTGGGTCAAGGAAAGGCCCGTGTAAGCGGATTGACGCTGCATGATGCCCCCTAGGGCAGGTGTAGTCGATTCCGAGATCTTACATACATGGTTAATTAATCCATAGAGGTGTCTTCGCTGTGAGGGTAGCGCTGACATTTGGATATAATTAGCTTATTTTCAAAATCCATAAAATAAGTTATTTTGCATTCATTTTCATTCAACCATATAGTTCCCCTATCCGCTATCCCATAAGAGAACCAGTTATCGGGTCTCTAACTACGTAGAGTGGAAGCGCAATCTTTAGCTTATGCATAGGGTAGTAAATGTACATTGGCATGCAATCTAAATATCCCTGTACTAGACCTAATGGGTCCAGATATCACTAGGGCACTAACTAGGGCATATGAAGACTGGCGAGAGTCTAAGGAGATGTGCAAGTGCTATGTTATAGCAGACTTGCGGACAATTCTTTAGAAGCGAGTCAGAGATATGTCGGGTCTTCTCTAATTAAGTTTTACTTGCATTAGATGTCTGGAAGGCGAAGTCAGTCGACTCATCGCTTTTCCACTAAGATACTTGTCGGTACCGAGATGTCAGTGGGTATGCTTGTTCGGGAACACATCTTTGAGTTCCAGAACGAACTAGATTCCCAAGACATGGTACCAGATGACGAGGTGGTGGAAGTCGTCTGTCTTGCATCCTTGTCTGGAACCTTCGAAGGCGTTATCAGAGACTTTAGCTTTAACAAGTTAGAGATGATAAACGCAGAACTTCTAAGGAGATTTCCAAGAGACAAAGGATGAGATCAAGATTAAAGGCAATGCCTTTAGTGATTAACCTAGGTCTTCTTTAGAAGAACCTAAGGGAATAACTTATAAGAGATCGAAAACTATTCTAGTGCAGAAACTGGTGTGGAATCCTAAGTCTGGCAACGCCAAGGACGGAAGTATTTCCGCTGTGGCGAGCATAGGGGGTATTTGAAGATTGAGTATGACCTCAGGATGTTAGGAGTTGAGTCGCTATCTTGTAGCAGTTCTTATGCTTCTTGGAATGTAGACTTCTGGTCTACAGATATTCAAGGAAAGCAGAAGGCTACTTTATAGTGAAGGAATCCTAACATAGGTACTGATGCCATAAGCCGCTGCGGAAGCTGTTAGATATGATTGTCTTAGTTTTTCCGAAATACGGATTTTGTTTTTTAGAGATGTAGTTCTGTTTCCTCTTTGGTAAATGAAGTTTTTAGTTTTAGACAGCACCGTAGGTGTATATCTTAAACTAAATAGATAGCTTCATTACTAGAGAAATAGATCAGAATAATCTCTTTATATTTAATCCTAATTCGGAAATAGATATCATGACAGCTGCAGCGTCTAATTTAAATTCATCTAAATCCTTCGGAGAAGCTATCCCATTTGTGACCCTCTGATTTAGATATTCTGCCTTAGATAAATTCAAAGGTAAAAGAAGGCCGAGTTTCTGTTCACAGATTCATCGGAGATCCTTCTAACCTATGAATGTTATCTGGAAGGCAGAATAACTAAAAGGGCCACTAAGGTATTGGAGTTAGTTAATTTTGACGTCTATGGTTCCAAGAGCATCTAGACGATAGAAGACTCTTCGATTTAATCGAAGAAATAAGTCACTATCGGATGAGTTCCATAGGATCCTGAGAGAGTATGGGATTATCTCCCAGTTAAATGCTCTAAGGATGACACGTCAGAATGAAGTCTCCGAGAGAAGGAATCGGACTCTGTTTGACATGGTCCGTAGTATGATGAATATTGCCAAGTATACTACCCACCTTTGGTGGGGTTGTACCTTAAAACAGTAGCTTATATCTGAAACTATCTCTCATCTAGATCAGTACCTCAGACCTATAGAGAGCTATGGTCTAAGCGAAAGCTGATACTATAGTGTCTCGAGATATAGAGTTGTCCTGCACTTATGCAAAACGACAAGAGGGATAAGATGGAGATGTAGTTCCAGGTATATCTGTTTGTAGGTTACCCTTAGGAGGCCTAAGATGGACTGTTTTATGATCTTGAGGTTAGGAAGGTAATCGTTTCTACGAACATCATCTACCTAGATCAAGATTATATTATAAGACCATAAGTTTATCAGTAAGGTAGTTCTGGGTGAACTACTGGGTACTGGTAGAGAGTGCGCATTTGAAAAACGTAGTGGGAGTAGATGATACAAGAAACTAGTATACCAGGTATTGTAGAAACGATTCACTTTGTACCACCACCACCTCATCGTTGTGGGACCATCAGAGCTCCTGAAAGATACTATAGAGAAACTTCGATAGTTAATCCAGAGTTTCAGGAGGATGATCCTTAGAGCTACGAAGAAGTAGTGGGAGCTTCCTTTGTACCACCACCACCTCATCGTTGTGGGACCATCAGAGCTCCTGAAAGATACTATGGAGAAACTTTGATAGTTAATCCAGAGTTTCAGGAGGATGATCCCTAGAGCTACGAAGAAGTAGTGGGAGCTTCCGACAGCTCTGACTGACAAAAGACCATGGAGGCAAGCTTACATCAATGTCCCTTGGAACAGTCTTGACACTTATAGCACTATCACCCTTCAGGGTGTAGGAGGTGTATAAGAAGAGCACCCGGTTAAGACTTAAGTAGCTAGATTAGTTACCAAAGGAGAAGGGATTGACTATGTCAAAACCATCTCACTGGTAGCTATGCCTAAGTCTATAACGGATCCTCTTAATCCATTACAGCCCATTATAGTTGGGAGATCTGGTTGATGGATGTCAAGACAGTTATTCCCTAATGGGAATTTGAAAAGGGACATATGGATGATGTAGCCTCAGGCTTTGTATCAGTATGTTAGGAAGATATGGAATGCAAGTTGCAATGGTCCATTTATGGACTGATGCAAGCATCCAGGTTGGAATGTCTATTTTGATCAAGGGAATCCGCTCACACGGATTTGATCAGAATGATGATAAACCAAGTGGGTGCAAGAAAGGTGAAAAAGCTACAAGGCTGTACGTAGTACTTTACGTTAACGATATCCTACTGATTGAAAATGACGTAAGAATATTGTTTACGGTAAAGGTTTGTAGTCATCACAATTCGATGTGAAAGACCCTAGTGAGGCGAGTTATGCTCTGGGAATCAAGGTAACTCTAGATAACCAGAGCAAGATTCTCTTGCTGTCACAGGCTACGTATGAAGATAAGATTCTAGCCAGATTCGTTTTACGAGGCTAGATATCTATTGCGCAGCAGGAAGATGGGTCGGTTTCAGTCGAACCCGGGTCCAGATCTTTGGACCGATGTGAAGGGTATACTCAGAAATCCTCGTTAAGTAAGGATTGTGAGTTAGCTTGCACTTCACAGGTCCTGATATCGATTGGACACACAGGATCTAACTTTAGTGTCAGATGTGTGTTCCAGAGAATCGATTTCAGGGATTATTTTTATCTTGGGATTAGAAGCGGTAGTTGGTAGAGTGTGAAGCAAGAGTGAATCACAGACTCTACCACAGAGTCTTAGCACGTTGTTGCGTGCTAGGTAATATATCAGGTGGTAAGGCTTAGGAAGTTCTTAGAGAACTTGGGACGCGTACCAGAAGCTCAGTTATCTGTTGTTGCAACAGAAGAGCGGTAAGCAAGGTCCAAGGAGACTAGGCACCACCGTGAGGGGAAACCCATCAAGTACAAACTTCACTTGATCTGACAGTTATAGGAGGAAATGCAAGTAGCGATACTGAGGTGGAATCTACAGACAATGTTGCCAATTCCTTTAGGGAATTCCTGCAAAGGCTTTTGGGCAGCATGTAGAAGCTACATAGCTCAACACCGTTATTCCTCGTTAGACCTAGTGGGAGATTGTTAGAATTGGTGAGGTCTACAGCTCGTAAAAACCTATAGTTTAGCTATGTATGGTTGATAGTATAGGATTGCATATTGGTACGTACCTTAGTACGTGTTCTGGTTACAGAACAGAGAGCCATGGCTACATGGTAATCCACTTGAGTGGGAGACTCAAGGGATTGGTCCCATGTAACTTAAATACGTTCGTAGCTCTGATTAGGGTTGGTCACCCTATCAGGATAAGCTGTTGGGATGACAGAGCGTGGGTGTCTCCACCACGGTCATTACCAGGCACAGTGTCTGTGGCCGAACGGAACCAACACGGTGCACAGATCGGTGAGCAGACACCGGTGCACTAAACCGTGTTTCTGCTTAGGGTAAAACGGTCCTAAACCCTGAGGAACCATGTCTGGTGGACTAACCAGTTGTGTGGTGCTTTGGCGCACCAATGTGTGAGGATCCGGATGCAGTGATCTAAAACCACGGTGTACTGGGTTACCCGGCTGGCGTTGCATCAGCATGTCACTCCTGCAGGCTATCCACACCCCTAACGGGAGGTGCGTTCCTTGGTCTGACCTACATCGTATTAAACCCTGGCCAGGTGGTCATCAGTTCGACTGGTGACGAATCCGGTTACTCGGCTGAGTTATCGGAGGTACGATGTACGTTGTCAACCTGGAAGGAAACGAGTCATATGAGCACTCGAGTCTGACGGTATTCTCCACCGCTCGAGTTGCGTCATGGCACCAGTGGAGGGACATCGAGTTTACCATACTAAGCGGAGAGCAGGGTTATGTGGGAGAACATAGTAAGTCCGGGGGGATTGGAGTGCAGCCTGCGTCGCACTCTGGGTGGCTACGCAGGTTAACTCGGACTCAGAGGATCGATGGTACACTCGGGTAGTGTGTCGATCGAGTTTGAGTTGGAAGCCATGAACCCTGGTCCCTGAAGGTTCCACCTTATCGACATTATGTATGGTTCTTATACCATCTCATCGAAACACAGAACGTAGTTAGAAGAAGCGAGAAGTCCAAGCATACGCTCCGTGAGTGCTTCGCACTAGTGCTCGGTAGATGCTAGCTACGTGTGTGCACTAAGGGGAAACCCTAGGTTAGTGCAGAGACGCATGTAGCAATTCCTTGCCATAAGTGGACTTTGCCACATGGGTGCGATGCACCGGGACATGTTGCGAGTTGACTAGTTGACTTCACTAGGGGCACCCTACGAGAACCTCAGAGAATAGTGAAATCACTGGTGCACTTCACTTATGTGTGCCTTGCAAAGTCTCGTACACGAGGAACGGCCAACTAGTGGCATAAGGGCGTTTTGGTCATATCATGCGCCACTATGCACTAAGGGGGCCGGCCCTAAGTGTTAAGAGACTGGTCAAGGCCGGCCCCATTAGTTTCGGGAGGTTGTTGCCTCCGATGAAGGGGCCGGTTATGAGGCGCAGAAAACGGGCTGGTTTTAACCGTTTTCGAAAACAAGGAAAGGATAGAGATAAAGAAAGAGATATATAGGGATAAGGTTTGAATCAATCATCCTTATCCATACTGTCCTTATCCATATGGATAGGCCGGCTATATATATGAGAAGGAGAGAGAGGGGGCACGAAATTGATAGAGCCATGCAAGCCCTAGGGCCGGCCATGGCATGGAAAAACCCTAGCCGCCCCCTCTTCTCTCTTTGCATCTCCTCCCTCGTCTCTCTCTCCCTCGCTTGCGCCATTGGATGGCGACTCGTATTCCTCGCGTGGTGTTTCGTAGAAGGAGAAGGCTCGTCGTATGGAGGCACTCAGAGATCCATCGACGAGGTGCCGTGCATCGTGTGAGATCGGGTGAACTAGAAGGCGTCTCCCGCAACCTCTTGCTGTCCAGAATCTGCACAGAAAATCAGTGTTGTTTCTGTGATTCCGGGAGCTACAGAAGTCCAAACGACGTGAAACTTGTTGCAAAAGTTCCGTATCGAAGTTGGCTACCTGCAGTTCAAATTTCAGCCCAATCGGAGTTCGGAGCAAAAAGTTATGGCTGTCGCACCGAAGCTATGTCGAGCAGATCCGTAGCCCGTCTCTATCGACAAAGAAGAAATTTGTCGCGGTGAAAGATTCCGCATGCAGGTATGATCTCTAACAAGTAGATCTAACATAATTAGAACATGCATTCATGCTAGATTGTTCGTTTGCGTTAGATCGTCGTTAGGGGTTCGCATAGTTGCCATGCTAAGTTTCATACACGCATATGTAAATTGTTTCGATGAAAATTTTGATATGTAACGCACACCGCTCACGGTCCTCAGACCTTCACTTTGCTTCCGGTGCGGGCCTCTACCATTGATTTGTTTCCAACAGTAGGTACTTCTTGAGTAGCTTTTCTTGTGAGTTTGTTTCTCCTTCCTGTTAGTTTGGCCTGGACATTATTTTTTGTATTTAGGCACTGTTTGGCCTTTGGTTTTGTGGTGAGGGCTCAGATGCCTTTGGTAGCTACCTTGTTGGTCTGTCTACTATAGGGATTTGGACTCCTTTTGTTACTACTTACTCACTTTGAGTAAGTCGTGTGCTGTAATTGTTCCTTCTATTTTTAATTCATTTTTTACCCCCCAAAAATAATTTACCATCCACCCAAATCCTTTTCTTTCTATTAAATTGTCATTATAAAAATATTTAAAAATCATCATAAATTATAAAAAAAACTAGAAATTTAATTTATGACTTTAAAAATTATAAAATATATAGTTAATATTAAAAATTAATAGAAAATTATTTTGTTCGTTGGATATTTTTTCGAGGTGCCTCTCCTTTTCACAAAAGGCTCGTATCCTATCTGTTGGGCAGGACTTTTGAGGTGGGGCTCCTCTTCATCATTGACTGGATTCTTATCCGTTGGGCACACCTTTTAAAGTGCACATGTTTTTACCGATGGCATGATTCATATCCGTTAGGCACACATTTTGTTGGTCTTCCCTCTATATATGTATAGGTAGCTCACTCACACAAACAACAAAATAAGAAACTATCTCTTCTCCTCTTTTATTCGTCTACCTAAACTTTATTTGATGGAAATGCTACTCAACTCGGCTAGTTCCGAGGAGGAGGAGAGTATGACGATGCTGGCCTACTCAACATGGAAGGAATACTGAAGATCTCGAAGATCAAGAGCTAGCGCAAGTCGTGGATCCGTTGCAGTTCACATTGTTCTCCAGCGTGACAAACTTCAAGGCCATGAGAGGCTCATTCAATGATTAGGTTCGAATCGGCAAAAGCACTGCAATTGAGAGTTTGAAGAGGTTCATTCAAGTCATCACTATTTTATTCTCAGAGGAATATCTTCGTCGTCCAAACAATGAAGATATTGCATGACTTTGGGCAATTAGTGAGAATCGAGGATTTCCAAGCATGTTACAAAGCATCGACTGCAAGTATTGGAAATGGAAGAACTACCCAATAGCGTGGAAATGTATGTTTACTGGACACGTACGTGAACCTACTATAATTCTAGACATCGTAGCTAACTATGATCTATGGATCTAGTATGCCTTCTTCGGGTTGTCGGGCTCACATAATGACATCAATGCATTGGACTGGTCATCAATTTTTTCAGACCTTGCAACTTCTCTGTAAACGGCAGCCACTACAACATGGGGTATTATCTCACCGACGGAATTTACCCCTCGTGAGCTACTTTAGATGTGATGATTGATGAGATACCAAGTGGTCTGGTTTCTCATGAGAATACTCCAGAACTAATGGAGTTTATCAATAATCATCATCAGATCAGAAACAGACAAACTCATTCACAGCTCCAAATGGACCTGATCGAGCATCAATGGTAGTTGTATGGAAATATTTAATTAGTGTTGTTTAGTGAGTATTGGCTTATGTAATTGTATCGATGGTTTTTTCTAATGTAATTGCAATTATATCTTCAATAATAAAAAAACATATCCTTTCTTATTTTAAGAAGTCACTAATACACGCACAATAATTTTATTAATTAAAGCAAGATAATGCAATATAGCGTACTTCATTCTAATAACAAATCACATCCCTATGTTCACAATCTCAGACTTGCGACGATGATAATTTTACAAAAATTGGTTTTGATAGAGAATGAAAAAACCGGTTTTTGGGTTTAGTCCCATATTGCCCGTGGGGAGATCTTTTAATGATTTTATAATGGAACTCCCTTCATTGGGCTTTGTAGCTTTCCAAGAGCCAAGCCATAGCCCACCACACACGCGCGCGCGCATGCCGGGCCGAGGCCGCGGCTCGCGAGCCGCGTGGACGCGAATGGGCTTCGGGCCTTCTTTTACATTGAGTTTTAATTTTTTTTTCTTTATGGAGATTTATTCCTTCCGTTACACTCTTTACGAGGCTGAGCTAGGTTCATTGAACCTGGACCTCTGCACTGTCGCATGCAACCGTTACACCCGATAGAGCAGTGAATGCTCATCAGTGCGCTGCATGCAATGGGCTATGAGTGTGGGAACGTTATGGCTAAGGACCTCTATATAAGAGAGGGTCCTGTGAAGCCAGAACACACACCAAGCAAAGAGCTCTCTCCACTCTCTCTTCTTCTTTCTCGTTCGTGATTCGGTTCCTGTCTGGAGTACGCTGAGAGTCCCAAAGGGATTTCCTTCGGTGTTGAAGAGGAGTCCAGTCGTTGTACCCTGGGGAGCGTTCGTTAGAGGCCTTGAAGCACCTACCGAGGCAGTGAAATAACTTTCAGGGCATTGTGCTAGCACAAGTCTCAACTACTGCTAAGTCCACTGTTCTTCATCCTCCTCCCCACCTTCTCTGCCATATCTATAGACAGCCTTAGGATAACCTAAACCTTGTTTGTGTGTTGTGATAAACTTTGCATGCTAAACCCTCTACTTTTGTTCCACTGTTTTTTGCACTAGATTTGTAATATCTCATTATTTTGCTAGTCATCATTTGCTTGCATAGAATAGAAAACCCAACAACTGAAAGTTATTTTCTTCTTATATTCTATTCCGTTTAGATCTAGATCCTATACGAGAGTGTTTAGATCTAGTCTCTTGTTAGCTGTTAGAATTCCTTTGATTTTTCTTAAGTTTGGCGGTGTCGAGGAAAGCTTGACAAACCGGCATTAAATTGTCCTAAGAAGCTTGGTATTTAAGCGAGCCAAGTGCTCCACCTCCTTCCTGGAGCTGACCTGGCGATCAAATTTTAGAAAAGTCAAAATGAACTCTTCCTAGATGACTACTGAGATGGAGAGGAAACCTAGCAAGTCTAGTGAGAAGCCTGAACCATTCGATGGGAAGAACTTTAAGAGATGACAGATGAAACTTAGGTTCTATCTTACTATCCTTAAGGTTGTTGACCTTATCTCTTCGGAGAAGCCTACCCTTATCTCTAAGGATGATGGGTCAAGTAACCAAACCGACTTAGACTCCTGGGAGAGGCATAATTATCTGTGTAGGAACTATATCCTCAAATGTCTTGTCCCCAACCTCTATGATATCTACTTCACCTGCAAGTCCGCCAAAGACTTGTGGAACTCCTTATAGAAGAAGTACGCCACAGAGGACGCTGGGTCGAAGAAGTTCATGGTCGGAAAGCTGCTGGAGTTCAAGATGGAAGATGAAAAGTCTGTGGTCTCCCAACTTGAGGAGATACAGATTATCATCTATGAGGTCCTCGCTGAGGGGTACAAAATATGCGAGGGATTTCAAGTGGCAACTATCATAGAGAAGTTGCCTCCCTCGTGGAAGGAGTACAAGAACAGTTTGAAGCACAAGAGGAAGGAGATGACCCTGGAAGACTTTGTTGCCCGAATCCGTATAGAGAAGGACAACCGAGTGTCGGAGCAAAGGGAACGAGCCTCTATGATAAAAGGAAAGGCCAACCTCATGGAGGGGAAGCCTTCCAAAAAGAAGGCTCTTACTCCTAAGCCCTGGGAGAAGAACAAGCTTTCCAAGCCTCAGTTCAAGAAGAAGTCGAAAGAAGACTGCTTTGTATGCGGCAAGCCAGGACACCTAGCTAAAGAGTGTCGCTTCAATGCAGCTAACCGGACAAAGAACAAGTCCGAGGCGAACGTGGCTCAGAGTGGTTACTTCTCTGCTGTAGTCATTGAGGCCAACCTAGTCAGCAATCTTGTAGACTGGCGAGTGGACACAGGAGCTACCTGATATATATGTGGGTTGAAGAGCTGCTTCTCCACCTACACACCTACAGAAGAAGGAGAGTCGTTGTACATGGGGAACTCCTCAGTTGCTCAAGTCACTGGGAAAGGGAATGTGATTCTGAAGTTCACCTCTGGAAATCTTTTGACTCTGAAGGAGGTGCTGCACGTCCCAGACATCCGGAAGAATCTGGTCTCCGGAGCAATGCTGAGCAAGAAGGGCTATAAGCTTATATTTGAGTCGGATAAATTTGTCCTGACTAAGGGAGGGTCTTTTGTAGGAAAGGGTTATCTTGATAAGGGCTTGTTTAAGCTGAATGTAACCTCTTTCACTAATGATAATAAAGTATCTTCTTCTGCTTACTTGTGTAATTCTTTTGATCTGTGGCATGCTAGACTAAGACACGTTAACTCTAAATCCCTTAAAAGGTTAGTTAACTTAGGTAGTATATCTAAATGTGTTCCATCCTCAAATTGAAAGTGTGCCATATGCGTAGAGGCTAAATATGCCAAGAAACCTTTTAAGAGTATAGAGCGTAGCCTAGAAACCCTAGACTTGATCCACTCAGACATGTGCGACCTTAAAGGTTACACTACGAGAGGAGGGAACAAGTACTTCATCATATTTATTGATGATTGTTCTCGACACTGTTCAATCTTTCTTCTTAAAAGTAAGGACAAGAGCTTGTCCAAGTTTAAATCCTATAAGTCTGAGATAGAAAACCAGTTAGGAAAGAGGATCAAAGTCCTTAGGTCGGACAGAGGAGGTGAATATGAGTCCGAAAACTTCACTAAGTTTTGTGAAGATAACGGTATAATTCATCAGACCATTGTTTCATACTCCTCTCAGTCTAATGGAATAGCTGAGAGGAAGAACAGGATCTTAAAGGATATGGTCAATGCCATGATGATCAGTTCAGGGGTGCCTACAAACCTGTGGGGGGGAAGCTGTGCTCTCAGCAGCACATGTTCTTAATAGAATCCCATTTAAGAAATCTGAGCAGACTCCTTATGAGATTCTGAGAGGTAGGAAGCCATCCTATAAACACCTCAAAGTGTGGGATTGTTTAGCAAAGGTATCCATACCTAACCCTAAGAGGACCAATCTGGGTCCTAAAACAGTTGACTCTGTGTTCATAGGATATGCCCAGAACAGTAGTGCGTATAAGTTTTTAGTAATACATTCTGAAAACTCATACATCGATGATAATACCATCATCGAGACTAGGGATGCCAAATTCTTTGAAAATCGATTTTCTTATAGAGAGAGGTCTGAGAAACCTCAGTATCCCAGTACGCTTGAGAGGCCTGCTCCTAGACAGAGGGATGACTCTTCAGATAATAAAGAGATCGAACCTAGAAGGAGCAACCGAGCTAGGACTGGTACTTCATTTGGGCCTGACTTCATCACATATCTAGTGGAAGAGGATCCAACTAGTTATAATGAAGCCATGACGTCAGCTGACTCGATCTTTTGGACGGAAGCTGTAAATAGTAAACTTGAGTCCATAATATCCAATAACACTTGGGAACTAGTTGAGCTACCTCCTGGTTGTAAAACAGTTGGATGTAAATGGATATTCAAGAATAAGCTTAGGGCAACGGATCCATAGACAGATATAAGGCTAGGTTAGTAGCTAAAGGATATAAGCAGCGAGAGGGAGTAGACTTCTTTGACACTTACTCGCAGTGACTAGGATTACATTCATTAGGTTGCTTATAGCTATAGCTGCTATCCATAACCTCGTAATTCATCAGATGGATGTAAACACTGCATTCCTAAATGGAGAATTAGAGGAAGGGATCTACATGGATCAGCCCAAAGGCTTCATAGTGCAAGGTTTGGAGAAGAAGGTTTGTAGACTAAAAAAGTCTCTTTATGGTCTCAAACAGGCTTCAAAACAATGGCACGAGAAATTTGACCATGTGTTAACTTCAAATGGGTTCAGGATTAATGAATCAGATAAATATATCTACACTAAGGTCAATAACTTGACTTGTGTGGTCATATGTCTCTATGTATATGATATGTTGATCTTTGGAACCAACTTAGAAGTAGTGGTCAAGACCAAGGACTTCTTGAGTAGGCACTTCAATATGAAGGACTTAGGAGCTACAGATGTCATTCTTAGAATCAAAATTGAGAGAGATTCAAATGACATAGCTCTATCTCAATCTTACTATATCGAGAAAGTACTTAGGAAGTTCGGTCATTTTGATTATCGACCTACCAGAACACCATATGATCCTTCAATACACCTGAAGAAGAATTTAGGGCCTAGTGTATCACAACTAGAATATTCTAGGGTAATTGGCAGTCTCATGTATATTATGAACTGCACGAGACCCGATATTGCTTATACGATAGGTAGACTTAGTAGATACTCTATTAACCCTAACCAAGAGTATTGGGATGCTCTAATCCGAGTTCTAAGGTACTAGAGAGATACAGCGATGCTAATTGGATTGCGGATTCCTCAAGAACCAAATCCACTAGTGGGTATGTGTTTACCCTTGGAGGGGGTGCAATTTGTTGGAAATCATCCAAACAAACATGCATTGCCTGATCCACTATGGAGTCAGAGTTCATAGTCCTATATAAAGCTAGTGAAGAGGGTGAATAGCTAAGGAATCTCATTATGGATATTCCTTTTTGGCCAAAGCCTATTCCTGCTGTCCCAATTCATTGTGATAGCCAAGCAGCAGCTATAATGGGGGCCAAGAATAACTCCTATAATGGAAAGTCATGACATATTCGTCACAGACATAACACTGTTCGACAGATGTTGAAAGATGGGATAATTACTATTGACTATATTAGGTCAAAGGATAATTTAGCAGATCCCTTAACTAAAGGACTAGCTAGAGAGTTAGTTCTAAGTACATCAAGGGGGATGGGGCTGAGGCCTATAAACTAATAAGTCTCCGATAACGGTAACCCAACCTACGTGATTGGAGATCCCAAGATCAAGAGTCAATGGGAAAATAAGTTATTCGAGAGATTTGTGGGGGTGCTATCAAAATTTTTCCCTCCCTATGATGTGATAGTACATTCTGTATCGCTGAGAGGTTGAGTTTTAGACTCTTAATGCTAACTATAACTGGCATACCAGTGGGGTGTATAGATACAAAGCACTCTTGATAGTAAGCACCTATATGAGTGTAGAAGTGTGGCCGCTTTTATAAGAATTGAGGCTAATCTCTAGAACACTCAAGAAAACTGGGAAAGGCTCATGGTCATAAAGAGCACAACCGCATGGGACTCTATGATGTATATGAGAGTATGGGTGAGACTTATCGACTAGACTTACGATATATAGTTGTACAGTTCAAGACGTAAGTTCACTGTCAGCTAGTAAATCCTGCAGATCTATACTAAGCAAAGGTTCACGTCGAAAGACACCTTATGTCTATACATACTTCTTATAAGTACTCCAGACTATTTCTTTCGATTTGTTTTTCGATATTTTCATTCTTATGGGGGATTGTTACAAAAATTAGTTTTGATAGAGAATGAAAAAACCGCTTTTTGGATTTAGTCCCATATTGCCCGTAGGGAGATCTTTTAATGCTTTTATAATGGAACTCCCTTCATTGGGCTTTGTAGCTTCCCAAGAGCCAAGCCATAGCCCACCATACACGTGCGCGTACGCCGACACTACAAGAAATAGGGTCTTTACCGACGGACATTATTATCACCGTCGGTAATAATACACTTTTTACCGACGGTGACTATAATATCCGTCGGTCTTACAACTTCAATTTTTTAAATTTTTTTTGCACATTTATTACCGACGATCAAATAGTATTAGTCGGTAAAATGATTTATACCGACGGTACATATATGTACCGTCGGTAATATACTTTATACCGACGGCTACATAAAGACCGTCGGTAAAATATCACAACGAAACTCAGGGTAAAAACCGAGTCTCTGGAAAAAAAAGGCACCCTGTGTTTCGTCGTGATATTGTACCGACGGAAATATAATTTCCGTCGGTATAACTAATTTTACCGACATAAATAATATGTCCGTCGGTACAATACCGACAGTAATTAAATATCCGTCGGTAAAATTGTCCCGACGAAACTCAGGGTAAAAACCGAGCCTCTGGAAAAAAATGGAACCCTGAGTTTCGTCGGCGATTTTTACCGACGAACGTTATATTTCCGTCGGTATAACTAATTATACCGACGGAAATTATATGGCCGTCGGCACGATACCGACGGTAATTAAATATCCGTCGGTAAAACGCCACGATGAAACTCAGGGTCAAAAACCGGCTCTCTGGAAAAAATGAAACCCTGAGTTTCGTCGTGGTGTTTTACCGATGGACATTATGTATCCGTCGGTATAAATATATTTTATCGACGGATAAATAAGGTCCGTCAGTAAAACACCACGACGAAACTCAAGGTCAAAAACCGGCTCTCTGGAAAAAATGGAACCCTGAGTTTCGTCGCCGTTTTGTACCGATGGATATTATTTATCCGTCGGTAAAAATATTATTTTTACCGACGGAAGTAAAATTTTCCGTCGGTAAAAACCCTGCGATAAATTAGTTTCAGCGATCGATCCCCTTCTGTTCTGTTTCGATCTAACCTCTCCCCGTCCCTCTCTCTCTCTCTCTCTCTCTAAATCTCCCCTCCTCCCCGGCCTCCCTCCCCCCCTCCCCGGCCTCCCCCCCTCCCCGGCGACCGGCGGCCGGCGGCGAGCTCCTCCTCCTCCTCCTCCTCGTGGGCTCCTCCTCCTCCTCCCCGACGACCGGCGGTCGACGGCGAGCTCCTCCTCCTCGTCCTCCTCGTGGGCTCCGGTGAGATCCTCCTCCTCCTCCTCCTCCCCCCGGTGAGCTCCTCCTCCTTCTCCTCCCTCTCTCCCCAAACTAAATCACAATGCTTGATGTTAGTGCAATGTTTTGATGCATTATGTAAATTATGTAAACTAATTTACATAATGCATCAAAGTAGATTAAGGACTTTATACATAACATTTTTTTAGTGCAATGTTTTGATGCATTATGTAAATTATGTAAACTAATACATAACATTTTGTTTACATAAATTAGTTTACATAATTTACACATAATATTTTGTTTACATAAATTAGTTTACATAATTTACATAACATTTTAGTGACATTTTGTTTACATCAAAGTAGATTAAGGACTTTATACATAACATTTTGTTTACATAAATAATGTAAATTGTGTTTCTGTCACTAAAATGTTATGTAAATTATGTAAACTAATTTATATCATACTGAAGTCAATTGCTAACCCTCTATTGAATATTCAAGCAAATTTGATGTACCAGTTTTGATTGCCTATCGAGTTCAGTCCTGCCTTTATGATTCCTTCTTCGCCATTCATTTCTACATAGGGCTATATTGGCTGCTAATGAAAGATTTTCCATATCTTTTCTGACAACTTCCATCAATGTTATTCTATGTCTTCTCCATCCTCCTTGGACATAATTTCAATCCCGAACTTGGACATAGGTCTTCTCCATCCACCTTGGACATAAAATTTGAACCAAGCTTTATGTGAACTTGGACATAATTTCAAGCCCGAACTTGAGTTCGGGCTGCGTTCGGGTCGTGTTAAGCTTGACTCATTTTACGCCCAAACTCTAAATAGTAAGGGTGTACTAGTTTATTGAACCATCCCCTCTTCTTTTTTTTTTTTTTGAGAAATATTGAACCATCCTCTCTCAATATATTTTGCTAATTTAGAAGATAAAGTTATGCACAAGTTGGTTTTTAGTGAGAGTTGATGTTGTTTAGAAGATAAAGTTATGCACAAGTGGTATGATCGGTAAATTTGATAAGTTTTGGACAATTTGATAAGTTTTGGACAATTTTGAAATTACTTCAGGTGTTGTATAGCCAGATAGACGAAGATGTCTTCGATCGATAAGAGTTGGATGCGTAATTCGAATCACATGAGCCAAGAGTACAGAGAAGGAGTCAGGAAATTTCTGGATTTTGCATCTGAGCGTCTTGCACCGCTTGATGGAAAAATTGTGTGTCCCTGTATAGACTGCGGAAGGGTGATTAGGAAGGTTCGAGAGGAATGTGAGGTTGATCTGGTAATACGTGGCATTGACATTAGCTATACCCGTTGGTTCTCGCATGGTGAGGAGCTAGATGCAGTCCCCATGGCAGCTCACGGTGAAACTTCAAACACAGTGATCGCTGATGATAATATTAATACAGACGATGATGATGACATGCAGGGTATGATACATGATTTGCAAGGTGGAATAGGCACGGAAACACCGTCAGGTGATCAGCCCAATATCGAAGCGGACAAGTTCTACAGATTGCTTAAAGATGCCGAACAACCTCTTTACCCGGGGTATGAGAAGTTTTTAAAACTCTCTTTCACTGTAAAGCTTCTTCATTTGAAGTGCCTTAATGGTTGAGTAATAAGTCATTTAATATGTTGGTAGAGTTGCTGAAAGAGGCTTTTCCTATGGGTGAGATAGTACCGAAATCATTCTACGAGGCGAAGAAGACAATTAAAGATCTCGGTCTGGGTTATGAGAAAATTGATGCATGCGTGAACGATTGTATGTTGTACCGGAAAGAGTACGAACATGCGCGGTCATGCCACATATGCGGAGCAACGAGATATAAAGAGACGGATGCCGAGTCTAGTACCAGTCGAAGGAAGAAAAATGTATCTGCAAAGGTTCTCCTATACTTCCCGCTTAGGGACAGGCTTCAGAGGTTGTTTATGTCATCGAAGATTGCTGAGCACATGAGGTGGCATGCACGAGAACGTACAGATGACGGGATTATGAGACATCCGGCCGACTCTCTGACGTGGAAAGATTTTGATCATACCTATCCTGAATTCGCATGTGAAGTTCGCAACGTCAGGTTAGGGCTTGCTAGCGATGGCTTCAATCCCTTTGGGAATATGAGTGTGTCGTACAACATTTGGCCAGTTGTCCTAGTTACATACAATTTGCCTCCCTGGATGTGCTTAAAAAAGCCATACACAATGCTCTCCTTGCTTATTCCCGGACCCAGGTCGCCTGGTAATGATATTGACGTTTACTTGCAGCCGTTGATTGAGGAGTTGAACGAGTTATGGGAAGTTGGGGCCGATACGTATGATGCCTCGTTGCGCCAGAATTTTCGGATGTATGCGGCACTTCTATGGACCATCAACGATTTTCCTGCATATGCCAACTTATCCGGGTGGAGTACTAAAGGAAAATTGGCGTGCCCTACATGCAATAAGGAGACAGATTCATTACGGTTGAAGAACGGAGGCAAGTTCTGTTATATGGGCCATCGAAGATTCCTTGTTGACGGCCATAAGTGGAGGCAGAACAAAAGAGTTTTCAACGGCAAGAAGGAACTTGCAAAGGCCCCGGAGCAGCTTTCGGGGGTAGAAGTCTTGTGCGAAGTGGATCAGCTTGATGCCGTGGCACTTGGGAAAGGTAAAAAGAAGAGAACGCATGAAGATTCTACGTGTGAGCATAACTGGAAGAAGAAGAGTATTTTCTTTAAACTACCGTACTGGAGCAGCATACTCTTGCGGCATAACTTGGATGTCATGCATATCGAGAAAAATGTGTGTGACAATATTATAGGAACACTGCTGAATCTCGACGGTAAGACGAAGGATAATATTAAATCTCGTCTCGATCTTAAGGAGTTGGGCATCCGAAAATCACTTCATCCCCAAGAGATTGGGGATAAGTATGTGTTGCCAGTTGCATGCTACACCATGAGCTCACAGCAAAAGGCAGCCTTATGTGCATTCCTACGGTCTGTGAAAACACCAGACGGTTATTCTTCGAATATCACACGATGCATGCAAGAGAACGACCGGAAGTTGTCTGGATTAAAGAGCCACGATTGTCATGTTCTTATGCAGCGATTGTTATCTCTTGCTATACGTGGGAATTTAACCGAACAGGTGTCCGGTCCGTTAATTGAGCTCAGCACTTTTTCAGACAGTTGTGCTCGAAGGTACTTAGAGTGGACCAACTTGAACAGATGGAGAGGGATATTGCGCTCACATTGTGCAAGCTAGAGATGATATTTCCACCTTCCGTCTTTAATGTCATGGTGCATTTGACCGTTCACTTGGCAAATGAGGCCAAACTCGGCGGCCCAGTTCATTACCGCTGGATGTATTTTATCGAGAGGTAATCATCTCGTCTCATTCGCACAATGTATTTGATCGTTCTTGATATATTCATCCAAATATTTTTTTCTCAAATTAGGTACTTGCGAACATTGAAATCATATGTTCATAATAAAAGTCGTCCGGAGGGATCAATTGCTGAAGGATACCTAGCAGAAGAATATCTAACATTCTGCTCAAGATACCTACATGGTATAGACACACGATTCAATCAACTTGAGCGGAACTATGACGGTGGTCCAATAGACTTCGATGGGGGTCTGTCTATATTTGCCAAAATGGGTAGACCTGTAGGAGGAGGCAAAACCCGTCGATTGTCTGTAGACGAGATTCAACAGGCACATATGTATGTGTTGCGCCAATGTGATGAAGTGTGGTCATTCATTGAGTAAGCATTTTCTGATTATTTACTCATTCTTTCAGTCCATTCATTAAGTATATGTGCTAATTATAATCTAATTCATAACCTGTAAAACAGGAAGCATAAAGCCATCATTAATAATCGGGGTACTCGAAATGCTCCCCAAATTCATGATCGTGAATTCCCATCGTGGTTCGAGAAACACGTAAGTATTCACATCATTACTGAATTTCATTGACATCCATTACCGAACAATAATTATGTATTCATATTATGAATGTCATGTGGTTATTATAGGCACAAGAGCTGCACGACAACCACGATCCACTGATGAATGAGGATCTCTGGCGCTTATCTTGTAGTCCTTTGCAAGACGCAATATCGTACGATGGTTATATCATGAACGGTTATAGATTTCGGACGAAAGATTGTGAAAAATCATAAAGAACCCAAAATAGTAGGGTTGTCGTCAACGGTGAGCAAGAAGAATTAGAAAATATCGACTTCTACGGTGTCCTCAACGAAATTCTCGAGATTAAATTCCTTGGCCAAAATCGGATCATATTATTCAAATGCGATTGGTATGATGTTAATAATCGCGGGACTGGTTATAATGTCGACAAATACGGTTTTATCAGCATCAACACTGGCAAGAAATTGAATACCCAATATGAAGATCCATTCATTCTTGCCTCTCAAGCGCAACATATATTTTATGCACCGGATAATACCTATCCAGGTTGGCAATTGTAGTCAGGTCACCACCCAGAGATTTTTATGACATGGGAGACAAGGATGCGGGGGTCGTTGATAATGATTTGGATGCATACCAGAATGATGAGATAATCATTGTCGACGCAGTGCACGATGAAAATGAAGATGTCGACAATATAAACTGGACAACGAATGCAGATCAAATGATAGAAGAGGGATGCGATGAGAGTGACAGAGATGAGACAGAAAATGACTAGACCGTATGTAAATAAAATTATTTCATATTTAAATCAAATTGTTTCATATATAAATCATATTGTTTTATATGTATATCATATTAATTTATATTGTTTCATATGTAAATCATACCATTTCATATGTAAATCAACCTGTTTCATATTATTTCATAAATCATACTGTTTCATATGTAAATCAAACTGTTTCATATTGTTTCATATATAAATCTTACTGTTTCATATGTAAATTAAACTGTTTCAGATGGCATCACGGTCATATATTCGTAGAGGTAGGGGTGGGGTAGCTCGGAGCGCTCCGGCTGCCACCCCAGGGTCCGAGGCTGAGCCGTCCAAATCTGGTAGTGTTGTTCCTCTCTCCACACCAGCTCCTGATGTGGTCGCAGCCTCTGGAGCTTCGAGCAATGCTCAGCACTCGGCTACAGCGTCTACGCCCACAGGTAATGTTTAGATCTAAAGTTTTATACATGTTGTAAATACTTCTTCAGTACTGATGTATATTTTATTTGCAGGGTCGAGGATCACCAGGCACGTAGGCGACCGGGGCGTGACGACGGCCCGGCGCTTGTCGGCCTTACGTGAGCTGCTTTCCCTACAGTGGAGTGGCAGGACCTTTGTGGGCGAGCACGCTTCTGACGCCGCCACGTGGGTCGGCATTATAGTACGGGAGGAGAGGAATGCCCCGATTGTGGGGTTAAGGGGGTGGAAGAACATTGATGCATCCTATAAGGAGAGGATGAATTAGCAGTTTTTGGTACGTTAGTTTCATTAAAGCATTTTAGAATAATATCGTACTTCTTTATAATTTGATTTGATAAAATGAGTTGTTTCTAAATTGATTTTACAGGAGAAATTTAAATGGGAGAACATGGAAACCGACACCCATCAGGAGGACATGTGGAAGATGATGGGTGAGCGGTACAGGGATTACCGTCACGAGCTCTACCAGCTCTACGGTTACTTGGTCGGCCAGCCGGCTTAGGAGGTACAGGCTGCGGCCGGGACGAGAGACGCGCCACCGCTACACGTTCTACAGTTTTTGGTCGCTCACTGGGCCACCCCTAGCTTTCAGGTATAATTATAATTTTGTTGATTCGTACTTGTTTTAATGTTATACTAAAAATTTGTATTGATGTTTCAAAATTTAATCGATTGACACAGGCGAAATCTGCTATAGGCAAGCAGAATAGAAGTGCCTCGATCGATTGACACAGGCGAAATCTGTTATAGGCAAGCAGAATAGAAGTGCCTCGACGACACCTGCTCCAGTGAAGGGGAGGACCTCCATGCCCCAGCTTGCCCAGCAGCTGGTAAATAATACGAACATTGTTATTAATTAAAACTCTATACATGTTATATTAACTCATCTATTTATTTTATATGTCCAACAGACACAGTCCTTGGGCCACGAGCCTAATAGGATTGACCTTTTTGAGGTCTCTAGGAGGCGGCGTATCGATGGGGCATTTCTGGATGACAGGGTTGCCTCGCAAGTGGTAAGTAATTAAATTACTGTTAATATATTCTTATACATATGCCATAAAATATCATTGAATATCATTGGTTGTTTTTATATAGGAGAGGATGCGACTTCTGGTGACCCCGTCGGGCGAGGCCGGCTCCTCCTCCAGCTTAGTATCTGTCGACTCAGTGATGGATACTGTGCTGAGACCTACCACGCATGGCCGTGTCCTCTGTACGGGCCTTGGAGTCATGCCCTCCTCCTACTTTGGACGAGAGGGTATGCATTCGAGGGCACGGGACACCCAGACAGGTGCTATCACTCAGCTGTAGTCTGCGCTAGACGCGGAGCGAGAGCAGAGGCAGGCCCTCGAGCAGAGGATTGAGGCGGAGCGAGAGCAGAGGCAGGCCCTCGAGCAGAGGGTTGAGGCGGAGAAGAAGGCCCTCGATGAGGAAAGAGAAGCTCGCAGGGAACTGGAGCGTAAATTTTATGAATTCATAAGCCGGTCTAGCGGTGGCTCATCCTCATGATCAGGTACTTACTAATCTTTATAATATTAGCAAAAAATATGAATCTTACTAATTTGAGTTTAAATCATATTATCACACTTATGATTTTCCAACAGTTAGACTCTAAATCGGTGAATCGGATCGTAAATTGGTCAAATATCCAATTAGAACCCGTTAGCAAGTCCGAAATACAGAATAATTCCTACTAGGAATTATCGGATGCCGATCCGATGACGATCCGATCGAATCCAAACCTATTTCATATCTGAAACACGCCAACTTATTATTTTCCAACACTTAGACTCTAAATCGGTGAATCAGAACGTAAATTGTTTAAATATCCGATTAGAACCCGCTCGCAAGTCCGAAATACGGAATAATTCCAACTTGGAATTATCGGATGCCGATCCGATGACGATCCGATCGAATCCAAACCTATTTCATATCCGATACACGCTAACTTATGATTTTTCAACACTTCGACTCTAAATCGGTGAATCGGAGCATAAATTGGTCAAATATCCAATTAGAACTCGCTCGCAAGTCCGAAATACGGAATAATTCCAACTTCGAATTATCGGATGCCGATCCGATCGAATCCAAACCTATTTCAAATCCGAAACACGCTAACTAATGATTTTCCAACACTTAGACTCTAAATCGGTGAATCGGAGCTTAAATTGGTCAAATATATATCCAATTAGAACCCGCTCGCAAGTCCGAAATATGGAATAATTCCAACTTCGAATTATCGGATGCCAATCCGATGACGATCCGATCGAATCCAAACCTATTTCAAATCCGAAACACGCTAACTTATGATTTTCCAACACTTAGACTCTAAATCGGTGAATCGGATCGTAAATTACTCAAATATCCAATTAGAACCCGCTCACAAGTCCGAAATACGGAATAATTCCAAGTTCGAATTATCGGCTGCCGATCCGATGATGATCCGATCGAATCCAAACCTATTTCAAATCCGAAACACGCTAACTTATGATTTTCCAGCACTTAGACTCTAAATCGGTGAATCGGATCGTAAATTGCTCAAATATCCAATTAGAACCCGCTCGCAAGTCCAAAATACGGAATAATTCCAAGTTTGAATTATCGGATGCCAATCCGATAACGATCGGATCGAATCCAAACCTATTTCATATCCGAAACACGCTAACTTATGATTTTCCAACACTTAGACTCTAAATCGGTGAATCGGAGCGTAAATTGCTCAAATATCCAATTAGAACCCGCTCGCAAGTCCGAAATACAGAATAATTCCAAGTTTGAATTATCGGATGTCGATCCGTTGATGATCGGATCGAATCCAAACCTATTTCATATCCGAAACACGCTAACTTATGATTTTCCAACACTTAGACTTTAAATCGGTGAATCAGATCGTAAATTGGTCAAATATCCAATTAGAACCCGCTCGCAAGTCTGAAATACGAAATAATTCCAACTTGGAATTATCAGATGCCGATCCGATGACGATCCGATCGAATCCAAACCTATTTCTTATCTAAAACATGCTAACTTATGATTTTCCAGCACTTAGACTCTAAATCGGTGAATCGGATCGTAAATTGTTCAAATATCCGATTAGAATCCGCTCGCAAGTCCGAAATACGGAATAATTCCAACCTCGAATTATCGGATGCCGATCCGATGACGATCCGATCGAATCCAAACCTATTTCATATCTGAAACACGCTAACTTATGATTTTCCAACACTTAGACTCTAAATCGGTGAATCGGAGCGTAAATTGGTCAAATATCCAATTAGAACCCGCTCGCAAGTCCGAAATACGGAATAATTCCAAGTTCGAATTATCGGATGCCGATCCGATGACGATCCGATCGAATCCAAACCTATTTCAAATCCGAAACACGCTAACTTATGATTTTCCAGCACTTAGACTCTAAATCGGTGAATCGGATCGTAAATTGCTTAAATATCCAATTAGAACCCGCTCGCAAGTCCGAAATACGGAATAATTCCAACTTGGAATTATCGGATGCCGATCCGATGACGATCCGATCAAATCAAAACCTATTTCATATCTGAAACACGCTAACTTATGATTTTCCAACACTTAGACTCTGAATCGGTGAATCAGATCGTAAATTGTTCAAATATCCGATTAGAACCCGCTCGCAAGTCCGAAATACAGAATAATTCCAACTTGGAATTATCGGATGCCGATCCGATGACGATCCGATCGAATCCAAACCTATTTCATATCTGAAACACGCTAACTTATGATTTTTTAACACTTCGACTCTAAATCGGTGAATCGGAGCGTAAATTGGTCAAATATCCAATTAGAACTCGCTCGCAAGTCCGAAATACGGAATAATTCCAACTTCGAATTATCGGATGCTGATCCGATGACGATGCGATCGAATCCAAACCTATTTCAAATCCGAAACACGCTAACTTATGATTTTTCAACACTTAGACTCTAAATTGGTGAATCGGAGCGTAAATTGGTCAAATATATATCCAATTAGAACCCGCTCGCAAGTCCGAAATACGGAATAATTCCAACTTCAAATTATCGGATGCCGATCCGATGACGATCCGATCGAATCCAAACCTATTTCAAATCCGAAACACGCTAACTTATGATTTTCCAACACTTAGACTCTAAATCGGTAAATCAGATCGTAAATTGCTCAAATATCCAATTAGAACCCGCTCGCAAGTCCGAAATACGGAATAATTCCAAGTTCGAATTATCGGATGCCGATCCGATGATGATCCGATCGAATCCAAACCTATTTCAAATCCGAAACACGCTAACTTATGATTTTCCAGTACTTAGACTCTAAATCGATGAATCGGATCGTAAATTTCTTAAATATCCAATTAGAACCCGCTCGCAAGTCCGAAATATGGAATAATTCCAAGTTCGAATTATCGGATGCCGATCCGATAACGATCGGATCGAATCCAAACCTATTTCATATCCGAAACACGCTAACTTATGATTTTCCAACACTTAGACTCTAAATCGGTGAATCGGAGCGTAAATTGCTCAAATATCCAATTAGAACCCGCTCGCAAGTCCGAAATACGGAATAATTCCAAGTTCGAATTATCGGATGCCGATCCGATGACGATCGGATCGAATCCAAACCTATTTCATATCCGAAACACGCTAACTTATGATTTTCCAACACTTAGACTTTAAATCGGTGAATCGGATCGTAAATTGGTCAAATATCCAATTAGAACCCACTCGCAAGTCCGAAATACGGAATAATTCCAAGTTCGAATTATCGGATGCCGATCCGATGACGATCGGATCGAATCCAAACCTATTTCATATCCGAAACACGCTAACTTATGATTTTCCAACACTTAGACTCTAAATCGATGAATCGGAGCGTAAATTGGTCAAATATATATCCAATTAGAACTCGCTCGCAAGTCTGAAATACGGAATAATTCTAAGTTCGAATTATCGGATGCCGATCCGATGACGATCGGATCGAATCCAAACCTATTTCATATCCGAAACACGCTAACTTATGATTTTCCAACACTTAGACTCTAAATCGGTGAATCGGAGCGTAAATTGGTCAAATATCTAATTAGAACCCGCTCGCAAGTCCGAAATACGGAATAATTCCAACTTCGAATTATTGGATGCCGATCCGATGACGATCGGATCGAATCCAAACCTATTTCATATCTGAAACACGCTAACTTATGATTTTCCAACACTTAGACTCTAAATCGGTGAATCGGATCGTAAATTGGTCAAATATCCAATTAGAACTCGCTCGCAAGTCCGAATTACGGAATAATTCCAAGTTCGAATTATCGGATGTCGATCCGATGACGATCGGATCGAATCCAAACCTATTTCATATTCGAAACACGCTAACTTATGATTTTCCAATACTTAGACTCTAAATCGGTGAATCGGAGCGTAAATTGATCAAATATCCAATTAGAACGCGCTCGCAAGTCCGAAATACGGAATAATTCCAACTTCGAATTATCAGATGCCGATCCGATCGAATCTAAACCTATTTCAAAACCGAAACACGCTAACTTATGATTTTTTAACGCTTAGACTCAGTTATAGATATAAACCATTTTTTTAACAAATACATGTTAATTACAGGAGCAGGGCGGCATCAGGGGATCGATGAGAGCACCAACGTTGGTGGCGGGCGGGGGTGGTTGAGATAGGGCATCTCTCAGTTTTGGATTGTGTAAATATTATTTTGTAATATGTGGTTATTATTTGATAATTTGCTGTAATTTTTTATCAATTTAGGTAATATTTTAAAATTTGTGATAATATTTTATAAATTGTGGTAATATTTGATAAATTGTGGTAATATATTGTGGTATTGTTGTAAATCACATGAATTAAATAACATTATTTAGGTAAATTTATTAAAAAAAAAACATACTTATTACCGACGGAAATTAATTATTCCGTCGGTATTAAAGTTTTTATTTTTTTTTAAATTATAAATAAGTTGCCGATGGAATATAATATCCGTCGGTAATATATATATATATATTATTGCCGACTGGACATATATAGCCATCGGTAATATATATATTATTACCGACCGAAAATATATATCCGTCGGTAATATATAAAGTATTACCGACAGGTTATATTATAACCGTCGGTAAAAGTCTTATATATTACCGACGGACTATTATGTATCGTCGGGAATAATATATTATATTAATTTTTAATTGTTTAAATCTTACCGACGGTTTTAATATTACCGTCGGTATTAATTATTATTACCGACGGTAATTTTTGGTCCGTCGTATTGTTTTCCCCGACACCTTTTTTCCCGACAGCTGGCGACGGAAATATCTTCCGTCGCTATAAAATATTACCGACGGAATGTTAATATTACCGACGGATATTGTCCGTCAGTAATAACTATTTTTTTTGTAGTGCGAGCCGAGCCGGGCCGGGTCGGGTCGAGGCCGCAGCTCGCGAGCCACGTGGACGCAAATGGGCTTCGGGCCTTCTTTTACATTGAGTTTTAATTTTTTTTTTATGGAGATTTATTCCTTCTGTTATACTCTTCACGAGGCTGAGCTAGGTTCATTGAACCTGGACCTCTGCACTGTCGCATTCAACCATTACACCCGACAGAGCAGTGAATGCTCATCAGTGCACTGCATGCAATGGACTGTGAGTGTGGAAACGTTATGGCTAAGGACCTCTATATAAAAGAGGGTCCTGTGAAGCCAAAACACACACCAAGCAAAGAGCTCTCTCCACTCTCTCTTCTTCTTTCTCGTTCGTGATTCGGTTCCTGTCTGGAGTACGCTAAGAGTCCTAGAGGGGTTCCCTTCGGTGCTGAAGAGGAGTCCAGTCGTTGTACCCTGGGGAGCGTTCGTCGGAGGCCTTGAAGCACCTACCGAGGCGGCGAAATAGCTTTCAGGGCATTGTGCTAACACAAGCCTTGACTACTGCTAAGTTCACTGTTCTTCTTTCTCCTCCCCACCTTCTCTGTCATATCTGTAGACAGCCTTAGGACAACCTAAACCTTGTTTGTGTGTTGTGCAAAACTTTGCATGCTAAACCCTATACTTTTGTTCCACTGCTTTTTGCACTAGATTTGTAATCTCTCATTATTTTGCTAGTCATCATTTGCTTGCATAGAATCCCAACAGATAATACGCTGCGAGGTCAGAGGGCATTGAGCTGTTATCCATCAACATGATCCTCTCGTCCTCGGGGTTTTGCTTGACTTGGAACTTCGCTTGGTCAATGGCAATCTTGGTCAACTTGAGGTTTATCTTCGTTTGTTCTTGCTCTCGGTGCTTCTAAAGTATCTCGAGCTTCTTTTGAGAATATTCTTCACGTTTGTTGAATTTATCCATAAACAAGTTCATGATTTTTTTTCATCCATGTCCTCGTTGGATCGAGTTTTCCCCTTACGCTTCTAGAGCTCCTTTGCATCCTTCCTGCCCACCGGCCTCTCAATACCAACATGTTCCTCACTAGAGCCCTCATCAAGACTCACCACGTTTGGGGTTGCTTGAGAAGATGTAGTGGGAGATGAATCGCTATTGGTCTTCACAGCTTTATTCTTTTCGATTTGTTTCTTCTCGCGGCACTCATGGATCTATTTTGGATGATGGCGAAGCTCGTTCCAAGTATGATCGAATCGGAATGTAGTCCCATGTATTGCTTTGTACAGCTCCCTTGAACTTTGGATATGCAGAACATGTGTGGTTTTAATATGAATTCAAATTGATGTTTGGGGTGATAAACAAAAAATAGAAGGGATAGAGTCGGACCTTGTCTAACTCGGTTGTGTCGGATTGGTTCTGATGTTCGATTTGCTCAAGGCAACCACAAAATTTATTTGTCTCTTGCTGGATATTGAACCACTGGTGCATTAATGCACTTCTGGATCGCTCGATGGGGGTCGATCTAAAACCATTGTAAAATTCTGCAATTCGCAGCCAAATTTGCGTGTAAGGTTGGTCGTTACCTTGGACAGAGTTCATTCTCATATTGAGACATGTCGTGACTAGTAGTTTGTCCTTCGGGACAGTGAAGTTGAAGGCGCGTAGCTTTTTTGTGAATGTCGTCGCAGGTTTGCCGAAGATCAAAGATGATTCTGTCTATAGCGGCGTCTCTGAATCCACCCACACTTGTTTGGCACCGAATGCGTCATTGCTTGATACACCAGAGAAGCTCTTCCACTAGCATAATGTACGAACCCGAAGTTTTGGGGATTGATTACTAGAGGAATCGTAAGGAGAAGGAAAGAAATCTATGTGGAAGAAAAGGAGGAGGAGAATGAAGTTGGTAGAAAAATATGAAAAAATGAAGTTGGGAGAGTTATCCTATTTATAGATATTTTTGGCTATCTTATTATTTTGTATATTTTAAAAAAAAAATTGCATTAAATAGAAGCCCAACGGCTCTAATTTATTTTGGACCGCTGATTCCCAAACCCAAAAATACCACGTGCAGCGTCGATCTCCCACTGTTAAACTATTTTATACCGTTTGTTTTCAAATCACAAGTACCAACATATCATTTTTCCATATGGGCAGGCCCTACATGGAATCACCTTTTTGGCTCTCACTAAAACCGAGTCATTCCCGGCTCCTACCACCACGTAGGATGGGTAGAAGCTGGTTGGAGACGATTTTATTCATTACATGACAAAATAAGTTGGTGCCACATGGGATGGGAGCAATAGTGGAACTCGGTTGGAGATGCTCTAAGGTGTTTATCCCTATTGAATGTAGATTTATCATATCCTATATGAATTATTGATGTGATCTATCTGGATCAAAATTCAGAAATGTAAGATTAGTCAAAAATAAGAATATTTTAGTTATGATTTAATCATGTCTTCATCAAAGAAGACTGAACTATCTATAGATAAAATTTAGCAATGTGGATGAATGTGTGGGTGTATGTGTGAATGTAGATGAATTTGTGTTGTGTGTACGTATGAATGAGTGCCGTATGTGTATGTATGTGCATTGTGCTCTTTCTTTTTATCTATCTCATGTTAATGTTGAAAACTAGTTCTTTCATTAATGTAAATCTTGAAAACTTGAACATGTAATTCTAATAGATGTAATCATGCTTGTTTTACTCTTGTAGTGTTGGAGATTATATGGATTATGCAAGTTTGCAATAAAGTTATATATATATATATATATATATATATATATATATATATATATATATATATATATATATATATATATATATATATATATATATATATATATATATATATATATATATATATATATATATATTGTCATCTATTTAAAAATATTAAAATTACTTATATAGCTTTATTTAGGTTAATTCTTACATCAATAGTGCACTTTGGCTAAATTATGTCAAATTATGGGTTGCATCTAAGCCATGACTTTATTTATTCTAGCACGATCTGCTAGCTTATTGAGTTTGGGGGTGTGATCAGTGCTTAAATGTACCACATTTACGCCCCTAAACATATGCCTTTTTGCCCACTTTTATACCCCCTAATTGTGCACTAATATATGTTATTTCATCTTGCAGAAGATAATGTAGTTGCACAGAAAATGAAGCAAGAAACGCGTAAAGAAACAGAGTGAAACCGAGGCAAAACAATAATTTTTGCCTGGGCGAAATGTGATAGGCCCGAGCAAAATGTGACAACTTTGGTTGCACATGTTGATGTTGAGTGAGCCCCGACAAACATTGTTGGAGCCCGGATGAACTTATGCAGACTCGTCGATTTCAAGCCCTACTTGTTCAGTCCAGTCGGGATTTGTTCACGACGGCCCTAGCACTTATAAATAGCCTTTTAATTTGGGGTCTCATAGGGGGAGAATCCTATAGAGATTGAAGCGGTTCCAGAGAAGAGAAACCGAGTGTCGCCATGGAGTCTTCCACATCATAATTCATCGCCTTCATCGCCATGAGCGACTAAGCAAATCTTCTGGGGTTTTAATGAAACCCTAGCTACGAACTATTTGTTGCTTTATGTTTAATTAGGATTTGACTTTCTCATATGGATATTGCGTGATAGAGTTTTCATTAATGAATTGTTTCAATTAGTCTTTGATATTGCACCGTAATCTTTTGTGAGTTGTTTCTATCTTAAATTAATATGCATCATGGTCTACTTTTTGTAATCATATTCTATGGTTGTCATGCAATGGTTTTTACTTACTTCCAATCATTCCGTTGGATGAATCATGCCTAGCGAAAAAAATTAGTGCCCTAAGGACGGATCGTGCCAATCGAAGTTGATTCATACCAATTGGACGATTGTAAGATTTTTCTTGTCGACACCAAGAGGGCTTGTAGCCATGAAGGGTCATTATCTATATGAGACTACCTAACCCTAATTGACATATAGCACCACAGTGCGAGGCTAGTCGTGGATTTGATGCCCTAGATCGTCCTCCCTCTGAATCTTCAACTCAATTTTGTTTTCTCAAATTGTCTTTACTTTCGTTTTCACAATCTTTTCCTCTAAATCAAAATCAAAATTGAATTTGTTCACCAAAATCTAGTAATCTCTCATCACGGTACTTGAGGATAATACCGGTTTTTCACTACTATACTATCCTTTTACTGGTGAAATCTCAGTGTGATCCTAATCCGATCACAGGCTAGTAACGATTAGATCATAACAGCCTGTATGATTGGTGGTTGTAGACACACGAATTTCGTCGGACCCGAACCCGACTTACGTGTGCCGACGCGGATGCAAACCCGACACGCGGACCCAACTCGCGCGCACCGACGTGGATGCAAACCCGACACGCGGACCCGACTCGCGCGCGCCGATGCGGACCCGGACCCCACTTCAAGAGGGGCCGGCCCCTACTAGGGTCCGAACCCCATAGGGCCGGCCCTAGTGGGGACCGAACCCCATGAGGGGGGCCGGCCGGCCCTGCAAGGAAAGAAAAGAAAAGAAAGAAAAGAAAAAGGAAAGAAAAGAAAGGAAAGAAAAAAAAAAAAGAAGAAAAGAAAAGAAAAGAAAAGAAAAGGAAAGAAAAAAGAAAGAAAAAGAAGGAAAAGGAAGGAAAGAAAAAGAAGGGTCCGCGAGCCACTGGCACCCGCACCGCAGCCCGCGCGCCGCTCGGCCATCGCCTGCCGCTGCTGCTGCTGCTGCCTCCGCGAGCCACCACCGCCGCGGCACCCCGGCCTTCGCGCGCGCCGTAGCTAGCCACCGTCGCTACTGCTGTACTCCGCGCACACAAAAAAAAAAGAGAAAGGAAAGGGGAGCTTCGCCTCGCTTGCAATGGCTCCGCCTCCTCCTCATCGCGCCGAGGTGCGTCACCATCGCCAACACTCCGCCGGGGTGCATCGCCTTCATCTTCGCGCCTTCGTCACCCGCGCGCCGCCATGGGACTACGTCGAGACATGTCGCCTTCGTCTTCACGCTCCCGTCTCTCCTAAGTCGCCTTCGGACATCATGCAACGGTCGCCGTCGACAATCGGCCTCGTCATTGCGCTCCCACACCGAGGGAGGGGCGACAGTCCTCCGCCGAGATGCACCGTCGCCGCCATCGCACTCCAGTCGCCCTCGCGCCAGTCTCGAACTCCGTGCAACGGCCACCTTTGACGTCCGTGCAAACTTCGGAGCAAAAGAAGTCCGCAACGAGGAAGATGATCGAAACCCTAGCGAGGGTCTTCTCCGCAAGCAGGAGCCACCGCCGCCGATGAAAGAGCCGACAACTAGGAAGACGGAGCAAGTTGCGTGCAATCCCAGGCAGCACTGTTTCGACTGCGGTCTCCAAGCTCCAGCCTTTCGCAAAAAAAAAAAAAAAAAAAAAAAAAAAAAAAAAAAAGGCACAGGATGAAAGGGGTAGGGGCTCTTAAATAAGCCACCAGGCCCATCCAAGAAAGAAATCAAGGACAAGTGCTCTACGATTCTTACGCGTCCAAACCCGACACGTCCTCATCGACACACTCGTCCTTGAGGGGGCATTTGTAGACACACGAATTTCGTCGGACCCGAACCCGACTTACGTGTGCCGACGCGGATGCAAACCCGACACGTGGACCCAACTCGCTCGCGCCGACGTGGATGCAAACCCGACACGCGGACCCGACTCGCGCGCGCCGACACGGACTCGGACCCCGCCCCAAGAGGGGCCGGCCCTTACTAGGGTCCGAACCCTATAGGGCCGGCCCTAGTGGGGACCGAACCCCATGGAGGGGCCGGCCGGCCCTGCAAGGAAAGAAAAGAAAAGAAAGAAAAGAAAAAAAAAGGAAAGAAAAGAAAGGAAAGAGAAGAAAAAGGAAAGAAAAGAAAAGGAAAGAAAAGAAAAGGAAAGAAAAGAAAGAAAAGGAAAGAAATACCGCCATGCGCGGGGGGAGGTAGCGTATGACGTCTGCACACACGCGGATCTGCGCCGATCCCTCGATCCGACGCACAAGACGAAGCGCCCGATCGCCATCGATTTCGTGCGCAAAATCCAGCCATAATTGCACCCGCCAGAAAAGGAAAACAACTAAATGTTATTCCCCTCATCAATGGACGAATAAAATCCGGGTAATTATGAGAGAGATACAAAAGGGATTTAAAATTAAAAAGTTCCCATATCTCTCTCCCCACCTCTTTGCCTATAAATAGAGGGGGTGGGGGAAGGAAAAAATGGTCGAAGATTGAAGACAAAGCGCGGGAGCTCTGCAAATGAGGAGACGCTTCTTCACCGACCCAAGGCTTCACGAGGCACAGTCAAGCCTGTCCCGAGGGATCGGCTTACTGAAAGTCCTCATCAATGTGAAGACCCTTGCACACGAAGATCATCCCTTCGACTCCGTGCACGAAGAAGAAAGCTCGGAGAAGAAGAACCCTTCGACTCCGAAGACGCCAGAAGCAAAGGCCGGAGAAGAAGAGGAGCGGCACTACCCCGTCGTCTCCAACAAGCTTCAACTCCGATCAAGCCCAAAAGCCCGGAGAAGAAGAGGAGCGGCACTACCCCGTCGTCTCCAACAAGCTTCGACTCCGATCAAGCCCAAAAGCCTGGAGAAGAAGAGGAGCGGCACTACCCCGTCGTCTCCAACAAGCTTCGACTCCGATCAAGCCCAAAAGCCCGGAGAAGAAGAGGAGCGGCACTACCCCGTCGTCTCCAACAAGCTTCGACTCCGATCAAGCCCAAAAGCCCGGAGAAGAAGAGGAGCGGCACTACCCCGTCGTCTCCAACAAGCTTTGACTCCGATCAAGCCCAAAAGCCCGGAGAAGAAGAGGAGCGTCACTACCCCGTCGTCTCCAACAAGCTTCGACTCCGATCAAGCCCAAAAGCCCGGAGAAGAAGAGGAGCGGCACTACCCCGTCGTCTCCAACAAGCTTCGACTCCGATCAAGCCCAAAAGCCCGGAGAAGAAGAGGAGCGGCACTACCCCGTCGGCTCCAACAAATCCTCGATCCCGATCAAGCCCCAAAGCCCGGAGGAGAGAAGCGAAGCGTCATCACCCCGTCGTCTTCGACTAACGCCTGCCCCATCCACGAAGAAGAAAGCCTGGAGCAGATCGTCTGAAGCGTCGCTACCCCCGTCGTCTTCATCAACAAAAGTCGACGCTACAACCGTCGCACGGAGACCGTCGCTACCCTCGTCGTCTTCATCAACAAAAGCCGACGCTACAACCGTCGCACGGAGACCGTCGCTACCCTCGTCGTCTTCATCAACAAAAGCCGACGCCACAACCGTCGCACGGAGATCGGTGCTACCCCCACCATCTTCGAAAGCATTCTTCGACTCCGATCACGCCAAAGAAGCCCGGAGAAGAAGAGAAGTCCAGTCGATACGTAAACCGTCGAAGCACCGGAGAAGTAGCCCACGTCGTTCGAAGAAGAAGATCGAGTTGACGCCAAAGCTAAAGCCAACGCAAGAAGCCAAAGCAAAGCCCCAGTAAAGCCCGCGCCAAAGCAACGCAAGTGCCAAAGCCAAGCGACTACGCCGGCCACGAGCAAAAGCACCGCACGTTCTAGCCGATACGACGCGAAGTCCGGAAGAACGAAAGCACCGCAAGTCTCTCCCAGCTACGTCCAAGTGCAAGCGCCAAAGCAAAGCAAAAGCCAGAGCCACGCCGGAGCCAAGCCAAAGCCAAAGCCAACGCCAAAAGCTCGATCGACGCCGCGAACCGACGATCAAGGACACCGAGGTCAAGCAAGGAACGAGGAAGATGCGAAGACCGAGGAATGAAGCCGAAAACCCCCTAGCCGAGAAAGCGCGAAGCACGGAAGGGACAAAGCAACGGTGGACATTCCTTAGCCTCTCCAAAACCCTCTCCCTGTAAAGACCCCTGTCCTGGGCAACTCCTTCAGAGCTCTCGCACGAATACCACGTGGAGACGCGGATCAAAGGGATCCCCCAGAAGATCTTTCCCACAATCCCCTGATCAAAACTCGCCGCAGCCCGGACTCGCTACACTCGAGCAACCCGGGTCCCGGCCACATTTGTAATCTCGTGTGATTCGCAATAAAGACGACCCGCGCTTTTTTCCGCGTCCACAGATTTCTGGCACGCCCGGTGGTCTTTATTGCGAATCACACGAGATTACAAATGTGGCCGGGACCCGGGTTGCTCGAGTGTAACGAGTCCGGGCTGCGGCGAGTTTTGATCAGGGGATTGTGGGAAAGATCTTCTGGGGGATCCCTTTGATCCGCGTCTCCACGTGGTATTCGTGCGAGAGCTCTGAAGGAGTTGCCCAGGACAGGGGTCTTTACAGGGAGAGGGTTTTGGAGAGGCTAAGGAATGTCCACCGTTGCTTTGTCCCTTCCGTGCTTCGCGCTTTCTCGGCTAGGGGGTTTTCGGCTTCGTTCCTCGGTCTTCGCATCTTCCTCGTTCCTTGCTTGACCTCGGTGTCCTTGATCGTCGGTTCGCGGCGTCGATCGAGCTTTTGGCGTTGGCTTTGGCTTTGGCTTGGCTCCGGCGTGGCTCTGGCTTTTGCTTTGCTTTGGCGCTTGCACTTGGACGTAGCTGGGAGAGACTTGCGGTGCTTTCGTTCTTCCGGACTTCGCGTCGTATCGGCTAGAACGTGCGGTGCTTTTGCTCGTGGCCGGCGTAGTCGCTTGGCTTTGGCACTTGCGTTGCTTTGGCGCGGGCTTTACTGGGGCTTTGCTTTGGCTTCTTGCGTTGGCTTTAGCTTTGGCGTCAACTCGATCTTCTTCTTCGAACGACGTGGGCTACTTCTCCGGTGCTTCGACGGTTTACGTATCGACTGGACTTCTCTTCTTCTCCGGGCTTCTTTGGCGTGATCGGAGTCGAAGAATGCTTTCGAAGATGGTGGGGGTAGCACCGATCTCCGTGCGACGGTTATGGCGTCGGCTTTTGTTGATGAAGACAACGAGGGTAGCGACGGTCTCCGTGCGACAGTTGTAGCGTCGGCTTTTGTTGATGAAGACGACGAGGGTAGCGACGGTCTCCGTGCGACGGTTGTAGCGTCGACTTTTGTTGATGAAGACGACGGGGGTAGCGACGCTTCAGACGATCTGCTCCAGGCTTTCTTCTTCGTGGATGGGGCAGGCGTTAGTCGAAGACGACGGGGTGATGACGCTTCGCTTCTCTCCTCCGGGCTTTGGGGCTTGATCGGGATCGAGGATTTGTTGGAGCCGACGGGGTAGTGCCGCTCCTCTTCTTCTCCGGGCTTTTGGGCTTGATCGGAGTCGAAGCTTGTTGGAGACGACGGGGTAGTGCCGCTCCTCTTCTTCTCCGGGCTTTTGGGCTTGATCGGAGTCGAAGCTTGTTGGAGACGACGGGGTAGTGACGCTCCTCTTCTTCTCCGGGCTTTTGGGCTTGATCGGAGTCGAAGCTTGTTGGAGACGACGGGGTAGTGCCGCTCCTCTTCTTCTCCGGGCTTTTGGGCTTGATCGGAGTCGAAGCTTGTTGGAGACGACGGGGTAGTGCCGCTCCTCTTCTTCTCCGGGCTTTTGGGCTTGATCGGAGTCGAAGCTTGTTGGAGACGACGGGGTAGTGCCGCTCCTCTTCTTCTCCGGGCTTTTGGGCTTGATCGGAGTCGAAGCTTGTTGGAGACGACGGGGTAGTGCCGCTCCTCTTCTTCTCCGGGCTTTTGGGCTTGATCGGAGTCGAAGCTTGTTGGAGACGACGGGGTAGTGCCGCTCCTCTTCTTCTCCGGCCTTTGCTTCTGGCGTCTTCGGAGTCGAAGGGTTCTTCTTCTCCGAGCTTTCTTCTTCGTGCACGGAGTCGAAGGGATGATCTTCGTGTGCAAGGGTCTTCACATTGATGAGGACTTTCAGTAAGCCGATCCCTCGGGACAGGCTTGACTGTGCCTCGTGAAGCCTTGGGTCGGTGAAGAAGCGTCTCCTCGTTTGCAGAGCTCCCGCGCTTTGTCTTCAATCTTCGACCATTTTTTCCTTCCCCCACCCCCTCTATTTATAGGCAAAGAGGTGGGGAGAGAGATATGGGAACTTTTTAATTTTAAATCCCTTTTGTATCTCTCTCATAATTACCCGGATTTTATTCGTCCATTGATGAGGGGAATAACATTTAGTTGTTTTCCTTTTCTGGCGGGTGCAATTATGGCTGGATTTTGCGCACGAAATCGATGGCGATCGGGCGCTTCGTCTTGTGCGTCGGATCGAGGGATCGGCGCAGATCCGCGTGTGTGCAGACGTCATACGCTACCTCCCCCCGCGCATGGCGGTATTTCTTTCCTTTTCTTTCTTTTCTTTCCTTTTCTTTTCTTTCCTTTTCTTTTCTTTCCTTTTTCTTCTCTTTCCTTTCTTTTCTTTCCTTTTTTTTCTTTTCTTTCTTTTTTTTTCTTTCCTTGCAGGGCCGGCCGGCCCCTCCATGGGGTTCGGTCCCCACTAGGGCCGGCCCTATAGGGTTCGGACCCTAGTAAGGGCCGGCCCCTCTTGGGGCGGGGTCCGAGTCCGTGTCGGCGCGCGCGAGTCGGGTCCGTGTGTCGGGTTTGCATCCACGTCGGCGCGAGCGAGTTGGGTCCGCGTGTCGGGTTTGCATCCGCGTCGGCACACGTAAGTCGGGTTCGGGTCCGACGAAATTCGTGTGTCTACAGTGGTGGGCCGGTATGTTGACTTGTTTCTTAGGTTACCGGTCCGAGTGCCGGGGTATCATAGGCTTGTTAGCATTCCATGCGAGGATCTAGACATTTAATGTGTATGCCTACCTTGTAGAAGCGAGACCCAACATTGAATCAAATGATCCATTTAGAGCACGCCTTGGCGCCTTAGTCGACCCCATAAGCGGTCACCACTGGGTCAAGGAGTGATCCCCGACCGGCCGGTCAAGCTATAGAGGTGTACTTCGAAACCCCCAAACCCCCCCCCAATCCAAGGTCAAACCAGAATTGCACCTTGGGTTGGTGCACCAATACTGTCAATATTATGCATAATGGCTTTTTAACCCTCACCCCCTGCAGAATATCCATTCAGGACTAAAATAAATTATTTGATTCAGTTGGTTGTAGCTTTTCGAAATATACAATCATTATGATGATCTAGCTGCACAATTACAAATCTTGGGGAACTTAAACTAAATTTTGACGGTTCTGTGGATCCGACCCGTGGATCAGCGGACAACGTTTTCCTTAGCGGTGAATGGCGAGGGCGAACTCCTTTTGGTGCTGCTTATCCAGTACTTTTCCCGTCTGCTGCCAATGCTGAGAAAATGCCGCTATTTTGGGGTATTTGTTTTTTCTCTGCTTTTTATTCACAAATCCTACTATGAATTGAAGGGGACTCTCTACACATCATACAACAACTCCGGGTCACTCAACCTTTTGACTCCATTCTTGAAGACTGCCAAAGGATGGCCTTGGTTTTTGGTGTTTGGTCCTTGGTTTCCCTGTAACCTGTATTTTGTAGCCACTTGGTTTTATAATGCAATACGGAAAAAGAAGAAAGAAAAAAAAAAAAAAGACTAAACCATCACATCCCGCATTTTCAACACATTTGAAAAAAAAAAAAAAGGAAAAGAGGCCAAGTGGATCCAAACTATGGAAAGTGGGTGTAGACACACGAATTTCGCTCGGACCCGAACCCGACTTACGTGTGCCGACGCGGATGCAAACCCGACACGCGGACCCGACTCGCGCGCACCGATGCGGACCCGGACTCGACTCGCACCTAGCAAAGAGGAGCGGACCCCATGCTTCAAGGGGGGCCGGCCCCTACTAGGGTCCGAACCCCATGGGGCCGGCCCCTACTAGGACCCGAGCCACATGGGGCCGGCCCTACTAGGACCCGAACCCCATGGGGGGCCGGCCGGCCCTGCAAGGAAGGAAAAGAAAAGGAAAGAAAAGAAAAGGAAAGAAAAGAAAAGGAAAGAAAAGAAAGAAAATGAAGGAAATACCGCCATGCGTGGGGGGAGGTTGCGTATGACGTCTGCACACACGTGGATCTGCGCCGATCCCTCGATCCGACGCACAAGACGAAGCGCCCGATCGCCATCGATTTCGTGTGCGAAATCCAGCCATAATTGCCTCGCCAGAAAAGGAAAACAAATAAACGTTATTCCCCTCATCAATGGATGAATAAATCCAGGGTAATTATGAGAGAGATACAAAAGGGATTTAAAATTAAAAAGTTCCCATATCTCTCTCCCCACCCCTTTGCCTATAAATAGAGGGGGTGGGGGAATGAAGAAGAGGTCGAAGACTGAAGACAAAGCGCGGAGCTCTGCAGAAGAGGAGACGCTTCTTCACCGACCCAAGGCTTCACGAGGCACAGTCAAGCCTGTCCCGAGGGATCGGCTTACTGAAAGTCCTCATCAACGTGAAGACCCTTGCACACGAAGATCAAGACTTCGACTCCATGCACGAAGAAGAAAGCTCGGAAGAGAAGACCCTTCGACTCCGAAGACGCCAGAAGCAAAGGCCGGAGAAGAAGCTCGGAGCGGCACTACCCCGTCGACTCCAACAAACCCTCGACTCCGATCAAGCTCCAAGGCCCGGAGAAGAGGAACGAAGCGTCATCACCCCGTCGTCTTCGACAAACGTCTGCACCATCCACGAAGAAGAAAGGCTGGAGCAGATCGTCTGAAGCGTCGCTACCCCGTCGTCTTCATCAACAAAAGCCGACGCTACAACCGTCGCACGGAGACCGTCGCTACCCTCGTCGTCTTCATCAACAAAAACCGACGTTACAACCGTCGCACGGAGACCGTCGCTACCCTCGTCGTCTTCATCAACAAAAGCCGACGCCACAACCGTCGCACGGAGATCGGTGCTACCCCCACTATCTTCGAAAGCATTCTTCGACTCCGATCACGCCAAAGAAGCCCGGAGAAGAAGAGAAGTCCAGTCGACACGCAAACCGTCGAAGCACCGAAGAAGTAGCCCACGTCGTTCGAAGAAGAAGATCGAGTTGACGCTAAAGCTAAAGCCAACGCAAGAAGCCAAAGCAAAGCCCCAGTAAAGCCCGCGCCAAAGCAACGCAAGTGCCAAAGCCAAGCGACTACGCCGGCCACGAGCAAAAGCACCGCACGTTCTAGCCGATACGACGCGAAGTCCGGAAGAACGAAAGCATCGCAAGTCTCTCCCAGCTACGTCCAAGTGCAAGCGCCGAAGCAAAGCAAAAGCCAGAGCCACGCCGGAGCCAAGCCAAAGCCAACGCCAAAAGCTCGATCGACGCCGCGAACCGACGATCAAGGACACCGAGGCCAAGCAAGGAACGAGGAAGACGCGAAGACCGAGGAACGAAGCCGAAAACCCCCTAGCCGAGAAAGCGCGAAGCACGGAAGGGACAAAGCAACGGTGGACATTCCTTAGCCTCTCCAAAACCCTCTCTCTGTAAAGACCCCTGTCCTGAGCAACTCCTTCAAAGCTCTCGCACGAACACCACGTGGAGACGCGGATCAAAGGGATCCCCCAGAAGATCTTTCCCACAATCCCCTGATCAAAACTCGCCGCAACCCGGACTCGCTACACCCGAGCCACCCGGGTCCCGGTCACACTTGTAATCTGGTTTTGCGCAATAAAGACGACCCGTGCTTTTTCCCGCGCTACAGAGGGGTATTTTTTTTTTGTGAGATATCAATCTCATAATACACAAGAGAAAGAAAAGCCTTAAAAAGAAAATTATATTATCCCTACTTAAATAGTTCAGTGTGTATTCCTGCGGTGCAGGCTAACAAAATAAAAAAAAAATTAAATAAAAAGAGAAGGAAAAAAGAACTAGCCACTGCTAGTGGCCGCACATAGTGACACTGCAAGATCAAGAAGTGCAATAGCAAGATAACGAATGACATTGTTCACCCAAAATCAAGTTGTATAAAGATTTCGCCTTCTCTTTGGAAAGGGCCCACCTGGCCCCACAAAATTGTATAAAGATATACCTTTTGGAACAAATACGATAAGAATTGCTGAGGGTGTCACGCTTCACTCCTGGAGGGATTAGTCTGAGCCTGAAATGGGTCATTGCCTAAAAGGTTTTGGGGGCACCCGCCGATCTCAAAAAAATAAAATAAAATAGGTAAGAATAACACAAATTTAAAGCCACCGATCAAAAGAAGTGTCGACAGCCACGGATATCCTTACAATGAACGCTCCTTACGCGGCACAAGGCAAACTGCGGGGCTATAAGCCATAGCAATAATATTAACATCATTAGCAAAGAGATGAAAAATGGAGCAACTACCTATGTTGATGGAAAAGCCTCGAATTCTATCTAGATTCACTTTACTCTCAATCTTAGATGTAGATCAAGAGTAACTCTAGCTTTCAGCATTATCATCTGTCTTCCGTTTATATATCTATCTCGGACCTTTCCTTAAAAGCCGGTTTTGTGAGGAGACGGGCATCTAAGGGTTTGGATTCGTCATATGGTATCAGAGCCAGATCTGATCCAGGAGCTCCTCCTGATTGTGCCCTTGCCACACGTGTCCCGTGTGAGAGGGGGTGTTGAGATGGTCATGCCTCACACGATTTAGTCCCACATCGGTAATGTGAGCAGGCCACCTTGAACCTCCCCTTACAAGCCAGTTTTGTGAGGAGACGGATATCTAAGGGTCTGGGTTCATCACAGGCACATTAACAGTTTTCACTCAAACTACTTTACATTACTGCTAGGCCATGTCACCAAGTTGGACGTGTTTTTGAAAAATAAAATATGCTTAAAATGTAGTTTATTGTTGTGGCGAATTTTTCAATTTTTTAAAACAAACATGATTCTTTCAAAACAATCATGATTTTTACACTTTAATTCTGATTTACACGTTTTAATTCTAATAATCATGTTTTAATCCCATCAATCATATACCGCTCAAAAAAATTATCGACACTTTACCAACCTTCTCTCAAATTTTCTAACTCCCCTAGCCAGCTTTTTCCCCGACTTCCGACTTGATAACTTTGCTGCTAGGAAATACAATCAGACAAAGGTAGGAAGGATTTTGTATTCCTCTTCAAAAAAATTTAAAAAAAAAAATTGTATTGGCAACTCTCGGCTATCGCTGCTGTTCACTTTGGGCAGCAGCCACCGGAACACGGCAATTATGCATCAGTTATTAGCACTCAAATCACTCTGGTAATAACCCTATCATAATCCATTCATTTATTCACAAAATCAATAATACAAACTTAGTCTCGACGGCAATGGATCATCTACCGGCCAGAAATAGAAACGACACATGTCCGAGTCCTTGCAAAGGCGCAACATAATCCCAAGTTCCTCGACGAATTAAAGATGATCAGAAGAGATCTAAACAGCGCACCGGGGCCTCCCGCATATTTTACCGTGACCACCGTCACAAGCAAGCACCTCGAAAGCCGAGGCCGGGCTAGCTGAGCAATATTTCCTGTCCAACAAAGCCGAACATTTCCACCACATTGGCTACTTCTTGGTTTTTCTCGTCCCCTCGTCCTCGCTGTCCAAGCCCTGCCAAACAGAGAGGTTTTATCGGACTTACGTGGTGCTTCGAAAAAATCAAACCGATTCTTTTGTGATGTAACTAGTAACTCTTTATGTCGGTAGGCGGATCTATGGGTAAAGTGTATGAGAACATTTCGAAGACGGGAAGATCAAAAAAGGACCAGAAGGAGTACAATGAAATAGGGAGGAGAGGATCGCTTTCATCCCTTAATTTTCTTTCACCAACCAGTAAAGAATGCCATTGGGCCACCCCGGTTTGGTTGTAGTTGTGGTTGTGAATCAAAATTTACAAAAAAGAGAAGCCCAACTATATGAATTTCTTTGAAAGACCTCTAGGTCATTGTGGTTGTAATCCATACACAAAGCCTCATATTATATGCTAGGTGCACACATGATGAAACCATACTTGAACCATTATCATCATACGATTCACCAAAAAACAGAGGCAGATAGGAAATACTGTCTTACCGAGGTATTCCCGATCTTATCAAAATCATCATCAAAAGCATCGTCGCCATCATCTGAGAATGTGGAGCATATCAGCACGCATCAGAAAATTTTCTACACTAATAGGGTAAGGCTAGCTTGATGATGAACTACATCATACAAACTCCTCCAGTGGTTCTTCATAGAAATTGCAGCAATACAAGATACTTAGATACATAACTGTATATCCTTATGATGGCATGTACCATAAACATAACCATCCAGCCATGTCCCATCTATTTGGGCTCGGCTTATGAATCCTTCGCGAATCATTTCTGTTTATCTCCTCCATAACAGATTACTAGAATTATTACATACCTGGACCTTCATCACTACTTCCAAGATCCCCGAGAAGAAACACATCCAAGTCATGCTCTGCATTTGATGAGGTAGAAGTCTTGCTTTGCAACTTTGTTTCTTTCACTTCTGACTGGGAAGCTGGCACAATCGTTGAATTTTCTTGGGTATCATTTTGCTTTTGTTGTATAGATTTTGTGTTGATCTCCTCCATATATTGTTTCTCATACCTAATCAGAAGCACATAATTCTTTCAGTTAGCAAGGTAAACAAAAATCCCTATATGAAAACAATGCAGGATGATTTAAATCAACATAAAACCCTTCATAGATACAATGTCATAAATGGCAGATTCCAAGCCCCAACTTGAAGTCAGACATCGATGTGTTCTAAATGTTTCACAAGTTCACTTCATCAGGAATTATTAGTAAACCAATGCAGATTTCAACAATATGAACTTTATGCTTATGGTATTGTTCCCATGGCGCAATCAAAAGGGGCTGCACTGTGGGAGTTAAGCAGAAAGGGAAAAAAGGAGAATCTTCCTTGACCAAGTTAACTCTCTTGAACAGAAATGGGTTTCCGCACCCATGGAGTAGACTAAAGAGGAGAGGAAGAGCAAAACATATACCTTTATGTTCTCCGCTCTTTCCTTTCTTTTCTCTTATCCGTCTACTGGAGCTTTGCAATCTATTTTTGAGGCAATTCATCTTGCTCTCCAATATTATGTCTATTCCCAATGATACTTCTAAAACCCTAAATTCTTAATAGTTAGTATTCATATTTGTCTAAATTGAAGATTCAAATCGTGAGTCATTTGTCTATACGGGAATGGCCTTTAAGGTATGTGGAAATTTGAATTTGATACACGGCTTTCTTAATTATTGTTTGAGATTACATAATCTCCGAATTCAGTCGTGCATCACATAAATTTAGTGTGCGCCGAAATGAGGACTCTTGCCGATTTGTATTTTTTTTGCAATGTGTTTATCCTGGTAACCAATCCTTGAATTATTTGTCAGAAATCCTCTCTTTTCTATCCACCTAGTAAGCATGGACACAGACAAACATAGACACTGACACGGATATGGACATGTCACACGACAAATCCTAAAAAAGTAAGATACAGACACGGTAAGGATAGAACAATAAATATATAAATTATATTTATATAAACTTAATTATTAATAATATTATGTATAATAATTGATGATTATTAATTGGTTTTATCTATAAATATAAAGATAAGAGGCCCAAAACATATATAAATGGGCATGCAATGAATAAGAATGAGGGTCTGAATAGTTCAAACATTCTGTATCAACCTTTTTGTTTACCAAGTCATTGCCTTTTGCCAAAAGGAATTCACTCCTTGTAAAAACTCAGCTTTTCTAATGAGTTCAAGGAACCCAAAACTTTCCTAAATTGTGAAAAGCAACTTGTGTTTTTTAAACAATTATACTTTTGACCTTGTCGTGTTCAAAAAATTTATGTGTCCTTAAAATGTCCGCAACGTGTCCAAGAAGTATTCGACAAAAGAAAACTAAATAAAAAATATGGACACATACTAAACGTGTCTGACACATGTCTGAAGCGTCCGCGTGTCCGACACACGTCAGACATGGACACAACACCTAGCTATCCACCTTAGGCCACCAATATGGCGACAACGTTGATGCTGGTATGACATGTGCTCCACCCTCAACCTCAAATTCCTTATGAAGAGGATGCTAGAACCCGAATTCGTTGTATCTTTCTTCTCTATTGCTTATGTAGTCATTATCAACATGGTTTCAAACACGACTGATACCGACTATTATTGATCGGTACGTAGATCCGAGTACCAGCCGGTAGTAAGACATGCCTGTATCGACCAATACCGTATGCACTGGTCCATATCAGCCAAGTTAGCCCAGTAACAGACGATGAGTCCGAGCAGTATCAGTTGAGACATGCAATTTTTTCCTCTTTAAAGGCCAATCTGGTATTGACCCGAACGATCGATACCGAGTCAACTAGACCGAGTTTACTCAGTTTGGTCCAGGTCGATACCATGACCGATACCCGATTTTAAGACCATATTCCTCAATCTCAAGTTCATTTTATAGCCACATAATATGATGGCCTTCCAAGAGCTATGATTATCCATAGGAGCATAAGAAAACTTTGTTTTGTTTCAACATCTAAATATTTGACAACACAAACGTCACTACAAAGCTGGTAATACAGTGAACCTCCCTTTCATACAACTATTGCCACTCAACTAGGATACACATTTTTCAGTGGGATAACATCTCAACAAATCAAGTTCAACGTGACTATCTTGATAAAACCAAGAATCCCTTATAGACGTGCACTTTTTTATATTTAAGAAATCATGCAGTTTTTATATTTAGGCAATCATGCAGGAATATGGATGCGTATCAATCGAGTGCATCAATTCTTTACGAAGGTTATCAAGATCCCTATTGCTCAAGTAATTACACCACTTTCACCTGCATTTAACTCGGGAGTGAAATATAGGAGACTATTCAAGAAGTATAACATGATTCGCTATATAGGTTTTCCAAGTCCCGCTAACTTTTAATTTTTTTCTGGCCCGACTTAGATAGTTAGATGTACGATGATATCTTGAAATTAGAGAGATTTCATCATGTTGTTGATGGAAAGCTTATGTTCGAAGTTCCAAACGCTTTTATGAAGCAAACATGCCGTATGTGGTATGGCATCGGGCAACAAGGAGCAACATTTTTCCGGACTTATTCTCAACTTAAACTGAGCTGGGCATGCCTAGGTTTCCAGTACGAAAAGGCCTCTCTGGATTTCTAAATTATTAATGCAATCATCTAGATTTGTCCATTTGTAAATGATTTTATCGAGGATCTCATATATCATTGTATTTGAGCAAGTATTTACAAAAAGTTTTTGCCGCCTGTCCAAGTCAGTGTTATCCGTCGACTTTTTGAAAAAGTCGCATTTTAATCGCAACTTATTTCCTAAATGTTTGCTACGGGAATAAATCACGACTTTTTCAAAAAGTCAAACAATTTTGAATAAATCTCGAATTACGCGTATTAATCACAAATTACGCGTTTTTTACCCGTCTTTTTCACGAATGAAATATACATGATATATTGCTCAAATAAAAATGTTAAAATAGATATATCTTATTAAATAATTTACTGGGTTTTTTTTATTTTTACAATTTTTTCCCTTTTTTTGTTTTATTCCCTTGCCGACTTTTTCCCGACTTCCAACTTGGTAACATTGCTCCTAGTCATGGGGGTGTCAAACCTTGGGCTCTAATACAAAACCAATGTAGCATAATCAAAGAGATAAGCACCAATATCATAGTTGAGTTTGATATGAAATTGCACTATGGAAGTTAATTAAAGATCGTGAAAATGGATCCAGTGGTTGCCCATTATCATGAGGATCAAGGATCTATAATTGGCTTATACAAAAAAAAAAGGATTAGAAGTAGGAATTTCAAAGAAACAACCTTGCGGGAATTAAAAAGGCAAGTCTAATCTTTGGGTTAAACCGTTAAAGAGAACTATAAAGAATAAAACTGACGTTCAAAATATCAGATAATAGGTCTAGAGTTCCGGTTTAAAATTCTAAGACCCGATTAAGCAAGAAATTTAAAGATGAAACATTAAAAGGCAAAACATATGTAGAAGATAACTAGAACGGAGAATGAACCACAATATAAGTCCTAGAAATCAGTACCTAGAATCTCATGGAGTCATCACCTAAAAAACGAAAACCTCCAAAGCTTTATTCACGAATCAATGTCAATTCATAACTCACATGATATTATATAGAAAGTAAGGTTTGTAGTTTCGGTTTCGGTCCGCCCATTGAGGATCGGTTTCGGTCGGTTTTCGAGTTTTGGATCAGAGTTTCGAAGGTTTCGGTTTCTTTTTTTAATTTAAAATAATTATAAAATATAAAAATAATATAAAATAATTACATCGGTACCCACTTTATAGTGGCCTTGTTTTTAAAAGAGCGTGGTTTTTGCTTTACCCCAACTTTTTGTCAAAAAGTTAAAAAATCGTAATTAGGAATTTTGGCCAAGTCTGAAGGAAAAAAGAGTTCTTGTGAAAGAATTTTTTTATAGATTCAAAGTATTTTACCGGACTTTGAGTTTTTAAGTTGATTTTATATCTCTAGATTTCTGAGATTTTTTTCGGTCCAAAATACTTTTGAGGTTATTTTTTTCACCGAATTTTCTTTTTTAGCCAAAAGCAGTAAAGTCTGATTTTGTATAGGAACTGAAAAATTACATTTTGATTCCTTTGGATTTAGATTTTTCTCATATTTTTATTAAATCCAAAAGGGAGGTATTTGCTTATTTACATAAAATAACTTAAAGTAACTTAAATGTTTTTTTATGTAAATGTCTGTCAAGCTGTCATGTTGAAATACACATTATCCTGAACCCAGTTCTGATTTTACTAAGTGTTGAGTTCCGAAACCCGAAACTGGTGGGTTTCGAAACCGATTCTGACTGAAATCGATCCGAAATGGTCGAAACGGATCGATTTCAGCCGAAACTCCAAACCTTGATAGAAAGGACTTGGACATATTTGGTTCTAGATTGCAACTTATGGAAGAAATCCTCTCCTTCGTGTGAGTAGATCTCATTGGATCTGAAAACTACACAGTGAAAGTGATTTTGGAATCCTATACAAGTTAGTCTACAATAAGATTTACTATCAAAAGGAATATGAATTTTAGATGATTCTGTAAGAAACTATTTGTGGAGGAAATCTCTAAAAGAACGAATCGCTGAAATTTTTTTGACATAAAAAAATCTGGAAACTAGATGGGATCAGATAAGAATTTTAGTTTATCAAGGTTTTAGATGGATCCAATAGGAAATCTACTCTAGTAACTATAGTATTCAACTATTCTAACATGCAGAAATAGAAGAAACTAGCAGAAACTCTTGAAAAACAACACCACGATAAAAAAACTAATAAAGAGTAAACATATCCTCAAATAGCATAAGCAAAAATCAACTGAAATCTCCAACAAAAAGCTGATAAAGAGTCTACACACAATACTACTAAATTAATGCTACTAAAATACGACTCTTTTAAACAATTTCTTACCAATATAGGAAACCTAAACTCACTTTAAATTGGACATAAAAATAGGTCCGAAAATTCCAAGGAAAAAAAAAACATAAAAGAAACTCTAGTCTTTCACTCAACTCAACATAGAACGCTAAATACCACCAAACTAGGATCCAACTAGCATAGGTTTACTCAAACAAGGAACCGATGCCCAATAAAAATAACAGTTGGACTACGAAAAATTTAAGTACCGTGCAAATTGAAATTGAACACTAAATCATAACTACCCTAGAATTGGAGTCCTAAAGAGGAAGGACCTCCAATACAACTGAATGAGATGGGTCGGAGGATCCCTTTATGATGCCCATGATGGAAGTCGACCTTTTTCTTCTTCTAGCTGCAACCAACTGCATTCTCTCTTGCATGTGTATACCTAATGCTTAACCAACCCTAACACAACCCTAATTAACTTGAAATCTCTTTAACCTATTATATGATTTGGATTCTTTCAAACACTTCCCCATGAGAGGAAGACTTACAAATTCCCTTTAAAAATTAACCAAACAATTGGCCCAAAAGTTACAACAGTTATTAGAAACCAAAAAGAACTTAAGACTATCACTCAAACTGACTCCCAATTTCTTTTTTTTTGGGGGGGTAAATAAGACTCCCAATTTCACTCAAACTAGGATTCCTAATAACACAAATTCACTCAAACTAGGATTTCTGACTCCAATTTAATTGAATTTGGACCCCTAAAAAAGTAGAATCTCCTAAATTTAAATCAGAATTACAATTGAAATGGAGTCTTATCGAGTGACTTCAACAAAAAGAAAAAAACAAGAGAACACAAGTCCTCTTCATCTTCCTCCTCTTATTGAAACCATCTGCATCACTTACTCTCCTAGCCGGATTCATCATATAAGAGAGCCATACCTTCTTCTCCTCTTTATCCACTTCATCTTCTTCTTCGTATATTTGTTGTGGAAAATGATGCTAAAATTTCCTAGTTTTACCATAGTCCCCTGTATTTCTTTCTCCCCCATACCATACTCAAATTCTGAATTCTACTGCATCCTTATATCAACTGCACAATATATTATGGAAGCTAAACCAAACATATATGGTAGAACTGAGAATTTTTTTCAACTGTGAACACAATAAGCTCTCCTATTGACAAAAGTTTTACTTTTTGTTACCTGTGTGACAGCAGAAACATGTAGTTCAATCAACTTTCATTTGAGATATTCAAAAATACATAAGGGCATTTCATTTTACCAGTACCCTAACATAGTGATACAAAAAGGGAGGCAAAAATGTTTCTTCCACTACAATGGAAAAACTATGTGAACAATATAATGAAGGTACCACTTGCTGAGAGGCATACACTAGATAGGCAAGGTACTTACGGAACCACATAACTGTTAACAAGTATAAAATATATCCGCCAGAATTTTCTCTCTTTCATGTAGCGTGGGCATAGCTCATATCTGAACTTTGATATTTCCTGAAACAATAAATTAAAATTGGTCCACTTATGTCATCTGACCAGAGACAAATGCAACTAAAATAATGAAAATCATATAGCACATACTTTATCAAAATTGAATATGGACAAACAAAAGAGAAGTATTAATGAAAAGATTTTTGCACTCCTACCATTTCCCCAAAATAAGATAAAGAGGCATCCCAATAGAAAATTATGGCATAGTTAGTCATATCCAGAAATTCATTAGTGCATATTACAATAACAACAAGGATTATGAATCAATCAAAAGATCCAGTTCTCTAAAACATCATAAGAGGCAAAGGAATGGAGCAGTTGTAGCATCAGAAGGATGCCGATAATCGTTTCTACATATATAATGCTTGGATAACTTTGCTTGATCTTTTTGTTAAGCCTTTTTAGTTTTTACAACGGTGCATTATAGTGGAATCCATACGGCTTGAAGTCATTATCATGGTTTAAAATTTCGATTGAAATACCAAATTTTCACTGAAATATTTCAGTTTCGGCAGAGGGCTAAACCAAAAGGGGTTCGAAACCTAGACCCGTTCCGATTCGGCGAAGCTTTGTGATTTCTGAGAAAATTCGGTCATTTCATCGAAATTTTGACCAAAACAATAGGGGCCCACCGAAACAACGTGTTGTCCCCCCGATTTCGTTGTTCATTTCGCCAAAGTTTTGTCGTTTTGTGGATTCATCGGATAGCCGGATCTCACCACCAGATTCGCTGAATCTTGCCGGATATGAAGCACAACTATAAAAGACTTAAATTTATTTTTTTTTAAAAAAAAGCCAACAAAAAATCAATTTTTTTTTACCATTTCGAAAACTTCCTACCATTTCAGCCGAAGTTTCGGTTTTTACATGGACCGAAACCAAAAACTAAACCGAAGTTAAAAACCATAGATGTCCTACACCAATTGGTAGCGATGCATGCTGATAAGTAACCGGTGATATGGACCAATACAGACAACATAGTTTTATAGGATACTTAGTTGACTGATATCCATGTTGGAACATTTTATGTGTATTCAGGTGTTGTGACTAATATGTATATCGGTTGCTCATCTAAAGGCATCGATTGAGATTTCGGTAGAAATTTCGATCCGAAACTTCGATTTTGGCTGCTGCCGAAACGAAACAACCATGTGAAACCCCGAAAATCTAGATTTCAGATGACTTTGCGGCATTTTGGTGGTTTTCGATGAATTCTCGCTAAAACCAGCGAAATTTTGGTCGAAATGTGAGATTTTTACGAAATTTCAGCCATTTGCTGTGGGGCCTCAAAATGAGATGTCGGCTCTTTCTGTGGCTTTCGGCAAGATTCCCTTCGAAATCACATGGACTCGAAAACCAAGGGCATCTTTCAGACGGATTTCGAGTTTATGTAAATATATGATGATTACGAAGTTTTGTTTTCTTCAGTTTATTGGTATTTCACATTGGTTATCATGGTCCATACAAGCATACTATGTGTTTGGTGTGTGTTTTCTTCAAACTATTCAAGTAAATATGTGTGCACAACTATAAAAGACTTTTTAAATTTTAAAAAAATTCTACAAATTTTGTCTTTTTTTTTACTATTTCAAAATGTTTTCCACATTTTGACCGAAATTCCAAAATTTCGGTTAGGACCGAAACTAAACACGAAATCGAAACCTCAAACTTTGTCTAAAGGCATTGACTGAAAACAAAACTATTACCTACTATTGAAGCCCTTTCCTACCTGAGAACTTCTTGCAGGATTTTATTGTTATAGGATTTCTTTGAAATTCAAATTGCGCATTGAATACTTTGTAAGCCAGACCATTCCTTTATTTGAAGTTTTCATTCAGGAAGAAATTCTATTTATTTTTTGTAACCATTGTAAATGACTAATAGGTTGTAGGAGGTAGTGATTGGTTTGTAGGAGGTAGTGATTGGTTTATTTTTCTAACCATTGTAAATCATACAAAAATCACAATCTGAATTGCTTATTTAGAAAGAAGAGAGAGAGGACCAACCGACATCTAATCACTATGTATGTGATCTACAAATCACTAGGGGCAGGGTGAGGTGAAAACATAAGGAAAGACATATTTTCATCAACTGTGAGTCTAGCTGGTGCTAGGGCAATCGTAGGAGGAAGTGATTAGTTAAGTCACGGTCAAGCGTCGATCCGAACTCCGAACACCTTACTCCCGAACATAGTTACCAAGTCGGAAAACGAAAAAAAAACGGCAAAGGAAAAAATCGGAAAGATACGATGAAAACGGAAAAAAAAACGTGAAAACATCGGAAAAAACAAAAAAAAATTAAAAATTATACCAAGTATGTATATATGTCATTTTCCAACATTAAGTAATCAAAAGTTCAAAACATATGGCATATGCGTTTATTAAGCACGAATAAAATAAAACCCGAACCCAATTTAAACCCGGACCAAGCCCGATGTGTTTTATACACGTTGTTTTCGTTTTAAACGCGTATAAAACGCGTACGTAAGTTTTTTTCAAAAAAACGAGTTTTTTTCCTGTTTACTACGTCTTCGGATCGATACGCGTTCTATACGCATTTTTTTCAAAAAAACGCCCGATTTGGTAACTATGCTCCCGAAGGGGAATTGGTTTTCAAACTTCAAGGAATAGAAGAAAGGGAAGCATACTGAGTTGAAAGAAGTCCAGAAACTCGACCAATCAACACGAATGAAGAACATCCCTTGATCAAGAAATCAAATCCAGAAAAATTCAAAGCTACGAATTCTATATTTACAATTAAAATACCTTAACTGTGGAGAGAACGAGAGTGGCATGTCGTGCTTGCCATTCATTGAGGTCCTGCCGGACGTTTGACACTGTGGGAACCTCGGACATCTCCGGCTCATCTACACGTAAACCAAAATGGGAAATGATCAAGCAAGTAACTACACTTCATCTCAAATCATACATTATCACAAAAAAATATCAAATTATTTGGTTAAACAAATTTGCCTCTACAGACTACATGCATACTCTTCGGAATGGAAGATCTAAGCAGTCAGCAACAGAACCAAAAGAAACAAGTCAGCAGCAAAGGATGGGAGGAAAGTACCGCACCTTCCATGGGGAAATCACGGAACGTGCTCAGCGTGATCCCCTTCACGAACTCCCGCAGCTCTTCGGTGATGCCGAACCTCTCGAGATCGGCCGGCGGCGGGTCCGGCGCCACGGATCCGTGGGCGATGGGGGGGATCGGCGGGATGGGGATCTCTCCGGCGAGAGTCTTGATCTGATCCGCGCGGCGCAAGGCCTCGACCTTGAGCAGGTCGGCCTGCTTGGTCGCCTCGACGGCGAGCTCCCGGGACTTCCTCGCGGTGTCGGAGACGAACTCCTGCGACCGCTTGGCCGCCTCCTTGGAGATCTCCTGCGACCGCTTCGCCGCCTCCTCCGCGAAAACCCTAGCTCTCTGCCACAGATCCATGGCAATGAGGCGGAGTGCGGACGCCGACGGTGGTCTCCTTCCTCCGCTTCAGAAAGAAAATGAGGGAGATTTCCAAAGTTGGGTCACATGGGTTAAGCGCCTTATTAGGGAAAACACGCTATCGTGCGCGGGGTCAATGGAGTTCGCAGGACTGGCAACAGGCCGGGCCTGAACCGGTGTCAATCCCCGGCTTGGGCCCAAATTAGGCTTTTAGTTTTGTTAAATCTAGGCCCATTTCGTAATTGGACTTCAGCTACAAGGACCCAGCTCGAGGCGTATTAATTAGGGGTGGGAGTTGGGAGGGTTGGGCTTATTGAAGGGTCTGCCCATGCCTAACTTGACCTACGCACATCTTTATCCGTTTTGCCCGTGGAAGCCCAGCCCGTGTTTACCCGTTCGGGTTGCTCGGGTTGCCCAATTGTGAAACATATGGGGGGGAAACCCGCCGGCCACACCCGGTCGTCAGATGGAGTGGCTCGCCTCCACCACTTTTTCGAGGTACTTGTAAAAAGACCGAGGCTCTCCTCTGAACCAAGGCCCTTCTGACGCTCAAGTCAGGAAAGGGAATAACAATGAGAAGAGAACCAGGTGTGGTATATGGTTCAGGAGCGATAAATTGCCTACCTACCCCTGAAAGGGCGGGGTTCTTTTATAGACCTTCTCATACGTTCGTGTGCGTATTGCTCGCGGGATTTCCTCCAAGAATCTTGGGATGATTATAGTGGATCTTTCACGATCGGACGCCGTTCGTTTCTTTCCTTCAATGCTCCTGTCGATCGTGGGGCCCTGATTAGTCATGGGCGACCCTTGATCTTAACCGACGAGATGTCATCGGGATCATCTAGCCTGGTGAATCCCTTGATGTTCGTTGAAGCCCTCGGGTCGTTAAGTGTGCCTTCCAATCTTTTTCTCACCCAGGGGTAGCCCTCTGTCACCTATCAGGTCGGTCTTCTCAGGGGTTCGGGTTGCCAAGCCAAGCCCAAGACTTGTCCGACTTTTTCTTCGACCTGGTTCCCACCGTGGGGCTCGGACTCCTTCGAATCCTCTCCAGGGCTCACCCATTGTTGAGGGCGCAGCCTGGTAACCGGGTTGGACCGGATCAAGCCCAGTCTGACAGGTCCGATTCTTCAGTTCTCTAGGCCGGGCCGAGCCAGGCAGTTCCATTTCACACGTGTCATCATCCGGTCGGCACACAGAAAAACCCCTTCTACAAAACATATATAATTGGGCGAGTTGGTCGGGTTGATCTAATGTCGTTTGGCGGAGGCTGTCACAAACGGGGTTATTGTGCGTCAGCTGTTGTTGACGGACACTTTATTGTTCTGCACCGTCGGAGAGAGACGAGTGAGGGAGTGAGATAAGAACAGAGGGTGCAACTCGCGTGGGGTTCGGGATTCTCTTTCTCTATTCTGAATTTATGATTTATATACGGATTACTGGATTAGTCGAGCACTCGAGCAGGAGTGAGTGTGAGTCATGTGCATGCGTGTGTGCCATTAATCATTGCACCATTACAGTGCAACGAGATCAGAATGTGATCCATTCATCGTTGCACCACTGTAGTGCAATGAGATTCGATCAGTGGATCCACTTTAATGAGATGCAAGTATGGCACTGTACTTGGGTTCCTCGAGTTGGGTAAGACCGGTATCCAAACCCATCCATATTAAAATCAGGTTGATCCTTTTTTTGTCCAAACACATCTAAGCTATTACCAAGTTTTGCTCATGCTTGTCCATTGTTCGGGTTGGGTTCGGATTGGGTGGCTCGGACCTCGCCAAGTTCCACCCCTAGCATTAATGATTCATGCATGATCTGGACTTGGGCCTGACAATATTCAATTGCTCATTTTCCCCGTTGGAGTTGTTTGGCATCCATTGGACTTATTGTGGTAGGTAATGGGTCGGACTTGGTCTGGTCAAAAGCAAACTCGGGTTGACACCCATAGTTTTTCCTTGAGTCCAAGCCCAGCCCATTTAGTTGTCGGTTTACAGATAAGGCCCAAGTGCCTGGATCGGGTCATTTCATAGAAAAACATACCATTATGAAAAATGATAGGAATGAGGACAGAGGGTTAGAGTAAATTTTCCTAGTCGGGTGATGAAAGTGTTGGATCTAAACAATCCAAAGGCAACCAAAATGATCCGACTTACAAGAGTCATATACTCTCTGATTTTTTTTCTTTTTATTTTGATATCAGCGGGTGTCCCAAAACCTTTCAGGCAATGGACGCACTTCGGGCTCGGACTAATCCCTCACTCGGAAGTTTCTTTATCCACCCCTGGATAAATCAAGAGAGAGAGGAATTGAACCCACAACCTCCTCACCAAAGCATTGGTTTCTTACCAACTCACCTATCCCCTGGTGAGGATAGGGGAGGTGCAAGACCATCTCCCCCTATCTTGTCGATCATGTACTCTTGTTTTTATTATTATTATGTTTTAGATCGATGAGTTTTTCGAAATCTTTCAAGCAATGGTCCACTTCAAGCTCGAACTAATCCCTCCGGAAGTGAAGAAGCCCGACCCAATAGGTAATTCCCACTTCACTCCTGGGTAAATCGAGGAGGGGGGGGGGGGGGGGGGGGGGGGGGGAGGGGGGGATTGAACTGGCAACCTCCTCACCAAAAACATTCTTACCAACTCCTCTAACCTTACATAGAACCAAACTCATTCCATGCGGGCCGGGTTCGAACCTCGGGTGCCACACATAATCTTTTGGTAAAACTTTCGACCCATGTCTTAACATCCGAGTTGGATAGCAAAAGCTCACGAACAATAAAACTTCAAGACCTAATGGTTTTGGGTCTTGAAGGTCTTCTGGTCACATAGGACCATAGGCGACCGTCTTAATGTCCTTATGGTCGAGCCGGTCCTACAAGGAGGGAGAAGGAGCAGGAGGTGGTTGATGACGAGAAATGGGAGAGAGGAGCAGGCCGACGACTTGCATGGGCACTGACGCACGACAGTTTGCATGGTTATCGGTGCTGGAAACCTACATGGACACCAACACTTGTGGCCTAGATTTGTATCAACAACGATGGTAACCGATGACGGCTATTTTCAGCTATTTTCAGCTGAGGCGGAGAAGAAGAAAGATAAAATTGTGTAAACATCACATGGTGTCCGAGGAGGAAAAAAAAGACATAAAACTAATAAAATAGATTGAAGGAAGAATTGTGTTGATATATATTTTTTAAAATATTAATCTGGTAATTAAAAAATTCCTCCAGTGCATTACCAAAATGGGATATACCAAACACTAGGGGTGCAACTTGGGTCGGGAAAAACCGAGAACTGACCCAACCCGATCTAAATGGGTTGGGTATTTTGATTAAATGGATTAGTTCGGTTTCAAGTTTTGTGGACCCGATTAAATGCGAGTTGATTCTGGGTTGGGGCTTAGGTAAATCAGACCCAAACCAAGAACCGAACTTTTACATATTAGTCCACATATATATATATATATATATATATATATATATATATATATATATATATATATATATATGCCACAGGTTTGGACTTTTGGGCAATCACGCTGGCACGAGTAAACGTTAGTTATATGCTAACATTGAACCAACTACCAAGAGAACTCAACGGATGGCTAAAGCCTAAAGCCCAATGTGTGCCTCCAGCTTGTTAGTAAATAACTGATGCCATTGATTTTTTAGACCAACTACCAACCAGAGAACCCACCTGAACCAACCCGACCTTTGTACGGGTTGGGTTGGTTCGGACCTATGCCCAAGTCAAGTTGGTTCGGGTTTCAATATGGTAGAACCGAACTAGTTCTGGTTCGGTTGCGGGTTGGTTCAAACCCGAACCAACCAGACCCGAGTTGCACCCCTACCAAACACAACCCACCATTGGGCCCCAACCAAATAGGGATAAGTAATACACTCCCTTCTCACGATACAATCAACCCCACAATATTGGCACATCATTTAGCCTAAGTCACACGTGACTAAAAGTGTTTTAAAATATCCATTTTACCCCTCTAATTATAATGATATATAGAACCCGCTATTGGATTTCGGCAATATTGCTATAGAGTGTCGTTGCTATAGGATTTCATTATATAATACAGTGAATTCAATTTAATTGCTACAGTGAAATCATTATAGCAGCTATAATTTCACTATAGCAACTGAATCGATACTCTGTTTTCTGAATTATAACTCCAGAATCACTTTAGCTGCTACAATAATTTCTGGATTAACAATTTGGGTTGCTATAGTGATTTCACTATAGCTGTTACAGTGAAATCATTGTAGCAACCGATGGGAATCATTGCTACAGTGAAAAACACTATAGCAATCATCGTACAAACATTGTTGCTTCTTTGTTGAACATGGGTTGATTAAATGGATGTTCTTAAAATTTGATAGGGGCTGAAAAGTCAATAATGGTTTAATATAAAACAGTCTGTTCAATTTGAAAGAACTTAAAAGCTTAAAAGCAACCCCTTCATAAAGTCTTCCAAAAAAAATAGGTCTCTTGTTTTTACTGAAACCAACCTCCCCAAGTCGGAGCACACCCCAAATGCCATTCCCACCAAATTGGTTCTCTACTTCATGTGGAACTTCTCTATAAAAGTAAAGTGACCATGGTTCGATCCTTCTAGGGGTCTCACCGCCTTTCTCTTACACTGCTATCATCACCTTTCTTTGGCATTGCTATGCCATGATATGTATGAGTTTTATGCAAGTCAACATTTTTCTTTCCAAAGTGGTGCGCACATTTATGAACAATGCGAACCGCCACCCGCACCTCGATGCGCACGGTAATTGTGCAGGTATGCACCTTGGTGCGCACCACACTATGGCACTGACACATGGAGCTCATAAAGGCGGGCATTAATTACTCAGTGCATCTCTATAAATCCAATAAATGTTTCTCGATTGATTTAAAGCATCGATTCGAAAAAAACACAATGTAAAATCAAACGATAAATAAAGTGCATGTGCAACCGAGGAAATCAATGCAACTGCAAAGACCTAGGCTATCAAGAGTCTCAAGTCAATTACTTGTCGTTAAGGAACTAATGTACGTACTTCATCTATATATTCTAATTAATGTAGGAGAAATGTTATTCAGCCCGAAGGTTTCTCCGATTCCGATCAGCCCGATTGACGTGGCAGCGTACGAGTGGTGGGGGTAGAGATTTAAATATGTTAGTGAGATTCAACCACGACTCGGACGCTGCCATGCCAATCGGGTTGAGCGGAATCGAAAAAACCTTCAGGCTGAATAGCAGTTCTCTTAATGTAGTCTCTTCTTGGACTTGTTCTTTGACAACCTTGAATCTATGCTCAGACACACACTTACAACTTGATATTACAACCCAATTGTCCAAGTCCTGCCAAAACACGACGACTCTAAACCCAATAGAGTCTACTAGGACTTTGGTTCTCCAATATATTCCTATAGCTAGGTAGATAGGATGGTCCACAACAACTGACTTGAACCATTGGTCCTGCACCAATAATTCATAACATCCACTTGCATGTTGGATCTTTGGTTTATTTGCATCAACTATTGTGGGGATTCCTACCTACACCTTTGAAGAAACACTAGTCATCTGAGTGCAGTATACTAATGCCTAAGGAAATCTCCCTACACCTTTTGAAGCAACCATATGTTTGGACTCCCTTTGCACCATTTGTAACATGGATGAAGATATTTCCTCTTGTATTCTATTATTGCAGGGTTTGGCAGCTCAATTTGGGATTTCTTGTAAGTGAAGTTTGCCATTACTTGTATCTTAATCTTTACTCATGTGGACTACTTGGAGAAGATGCAAAGTTGAGGAATAATAGAGTATTCAGAGCCATGGTGTGCAAGGCAAAGAACGTTTGTAGAGAACAATAATGTTTAGATAGACGGTTTTCCCACTGTGTGCACGCTTTGGACATCACATCACATCAGTAGTTTGCTCATAATAGGAATACCATATACACCCTTTTCCTAGCGTGTGAACGCTACCTTCAGGCATATACTGGGTTGGTCTGCGTGTATGATATGTACTCTTTAATTGGGGGATCCTATATATAGAGGAATGTTACAGTGAGCTGTGATCTGCGGATGGAGAAAATGAGCTGCGGTCATTTTGATCCTCTAGAAGTTTTGAAATTTGATGAGGGTGTTGTCTAGGGTAACATGATCATCATCACCAATTTTTCTCAAATTCCAAAACTTCTAGGGTCATCAAATGGAAGAAGACAACACCTCAATAATTATATCAAATTCCAAAACTCCTAGGGGGATCAAAATGAGCATAGCTCATTTTCTCGACCCGCAGCTCACTGTAACATTCCTCTCCCTCTCTCTCTCTCTCTCTCTCTCTCTCTCTCTCTCTCTCTCTCTCTCTCTCTCTCTCTCTCTCTATATATATATATATATATATATATATATATATATATATATATATATATATATCCCTCTAGTGCAATCATGTTGGTGCGATCCGAGCATTGTGGACCGCCCGATTTAATTTGTATGACTGTGATGCATTGTTTGGGTGGTGCATGCATCACAGCTTACATATGTTTACTCGCTAACGCCTATATGTTGCGGTGCTCCATTGCATATGTTGCATTAAGCAGCTGGGCGGTGCAGGCTCACTAACATTCACATGTTGCTGTGCTTCACTGCATATGTTGCAATCCCTCCAGTGCATATGTTACTCGTCAAGGTTGCACAAAGTGTATCGCACCAACAGATCGTACTTGAGAGAGTATATATATATATATACATATATATATATATATATGTATATATATATAGAGAGAGAGAGAGGGATGTTACGTTGCGCTGTGCGCTGCGGGGCGGAGCAAATGCGCTGCGGGTCGGTGGCCGTTCGATCGTGAAATCGGTCGTCCGATCGCGTGAATAATAGCCGGAGCCCCCTGCGAACAGCTGCGAACCCCGGAGACCGTCTGATCCCGTGGATCCAACACACTCGATGGTTCGTTCGATTCCCATCCGTTGGATCGATGGGAATCGAACGACCGAAAATGTTTTTTGCTGTTACTGTAGCGGCTATAGTAACAGCAAAAACTATTTTCGACCGTTCGATTCCAATTGATCTAACGCACAGCATATTTGTTATGTTCGTTCGATTCCCATCCGTTGGATCGATGGGAATCAAACGGCTGAAAATGGTTTTCGCTGTTACTATAGCCGCTACAGTAACAGCGGAAAACATTTTCGATCATTCGATTCCCATCGATCCAACGGATGAGAATCGAACGAACCATCGAGTGTGTTGGATCCACGGGATCAAACGGTCGCCGGGGTTCGCAGCTGTTCGCAGGGGGCTCCGGCTGTTATTCACGCGATCGGACGACCACCGACCCGCAGCGCATTTGCTCCGCCCCGCAGCGCACAACGCAACGTAACATCCCTCTCTCTCTCTCTCTCTCTCTCTCTCTCTCTCTATATATATATATATATATATATATATATATATATATATATATATATATATATATATATATATATATATATATATATATATATATATATATATATATATATATATATATATATATATATATATATATATATATATATATGGGTCTGGATCGGATGACCCAGCAAATTTTGACCCATTAATAACCCAGCACCCTTTGATGCACTTAGAGGTTATAGAATGGGCTAATTTTTTGTAGACATGTCGTCTATGGTATGTTGATCATCCTCACAAAAAATCAGCCCATTCTAAAACCTATAGGTGTATCAAATGCACTCTTCAAATCAACGGTTTTTGACTGTCAATTTTAACCGTTGATTTGAAGATCTCATTTGATGCACCTAGAGTTTTAGAATGGGCTGATTTTTTGTGAGGATGATCAACATATCATAGACAACATGTCTACAAAAAATCAGCCCATTCTAAAACTTCTAGGTGCCTCAAAGGGTGCTGGGTTATTTGCTGAGTCAAATTTTTCTGGGTCATCATATATATATATATATATATATATATATATATATATATATATATATATATATATATATATATATATATATATATATATATATATATATATATATATATATAGAGAGAGAGAGAGAGAGAGAGAGTGGAACGCTAGAATGTGGCATGCGGTAATTCAATTTAGATGCACCTAAAGGTTTTGGAATGTGCTGATTTTTTGTGGATGTGTAATCCATGCCATGGATAGAACATGCGCAAAAACAGAATCAACACATTCCAAAACCTATAGGTGCATTAAATTTGAAAGGATTTTTGTCGATCATCTATTTAAATCATTTCAATTTTCATGTACCTATAGGATTTGGAAGGTGCTGATTTTTTGTGCATGTTCTATCCATGGTATGGATAACATCCCATTTGACACCCCTGCGAGTCTTAGAATGTGTTGTTTTTTTGTGAGCATAAGTAACTTATCTTAGATAGAACACCCACAAAAAATCAGCACATTCTAAAACTTTTACGAGTATCAAATGTTATATTTCATATTAATGCTTACAATGGACGTTCGATAAAACTTCTAACATTTGATGCCACTAGGAGTCTTAGAGTGTGCTGATTTTTTTTGGGTGTTTTATCTAAGATAAGGTGCTTATGCTCACAAAAAATCAGCACATTCTAAAGTTCCTAAGGGCTTCAAATAGGTGGATGCCCATTTCGCCAAAATAGGCTGGTAGCTCATTACACAGTCTTAGATTGTGTAGCGGTTATTATATACACATGTATGATCAGAGAAAGAGAGAGAGAGAGAGAGATAGAGACAGAGACAGAGAGAGAGAGAGAGAGAGAGAGAGAGAGAGAGAGAGAGAGAGAGAGTCTTGTACTTGAGCGATTTGTTCTCTGATTTGAAGCAGTGTAATTGGTGGATGTGTTGAGAGGACGTAGGTAAATTACCAAACCTCTGTAAATTTATATTTATGTCCTTTCTCTGTGGTTTACTTGTGTGATTTGTATCATTGCTTTTCTTTGTTTCATGTATGTTATTTGTCTTGGGTTAAATTAGTTTTGCGATTGTCTATGATCGTTTGTTGATTCATCGTTGTGTCAGATGACTTAGATTCTCGTGCCAGTAGACATTGATCTTAGTTGTTGTGCTGCGTTATTTATTTTTCAATAGTGGTATCAAAGTGAGGTTCCTCCCATCCCCCATTCAGGAGAGGCCAAGTTGTGCCTCTTCTCACGTTCCACACAAGGGAGAGAGAGGAGTGAAAAAACCCATTGGCCCAAACCCAACCCGAGCCTGACCCTCAAGTCAACGGCCCCAGCCCAGCCCAACTCGACCCGATCCGAACACAACATAGGCCGGGCCCGGGCTGCCACCTTGAGCCCGCAACCCGTCCTGAAGCTCTGTCCGAAAGGAAGCCCGAAAGCACAGCCTGACAGTCCGATCCAAATACTATGTATTTATTATATAAATATAGACCGGATAAATTAAAGTTTAAAAAGTTATGGAGCAGTGGTTATGGTGTACACTAAAATTGTAGAGGTTGAGCCTTCAACCGAGTACGATTTTGTTCCAACCTCTTTAAAGAGGTTGGATGTTCCCGGTCTTTCTCATTGGTCCATTCGAAGGGTATATTTGTCATTTCATACTATTTATCATGGTGAAATGACCAAAAGCCCTCGATATGGACCAATGAGAGAGATCGGGAACATCCAACCTCTTTAAGGAGGTTGGAACAAAATCGTACTCCTTCATACCTCCACATTTGCATTTGTTGTGTACAAATGTTTTTATTAAAAACATTATTTTTAGCCCAAACTTTGCCTGAATTTCTGAATATATGTATACCCAGGCTTAGACCCTTGAGCCGAAACTCGGCCCAGCGACGGGCACATCCAGGCTTGACATCTCTTGGCCCAACCAGGCCCGTTTTACACCCCGAAGAAAGAGGGGGGGGGGGGGACTCTGTCCAGCCCTAGCCTCATGGCATTCCGCACGAGATGGGGTCCTTAAAGTTTGTCCAGCCCTAACCTCGTGTGAGGAGGAGATTGTTGGGTTAGTGCCACATCGGCTAGGGGACTATTGTTGTTATGGGGCAAGAGGGTATCTAACATTGTGGAGCTATTGGTCTTCATTATGATTTTGGGTTTTGGGACGAGAGGGCATCTAACATTGTAATAACATTGGTCTTCATTATTATTGTTGTTTATTTAATCATATATAGAAGATTTTCTCTTTATGTTGACATGGTAATTATTGCAAAATAAAATTCTATAATTTTTTTTCTTTGTTGCAGTTTTAGTTGGATTATCAATACTTATTTTTTGTGTTAAATATTCATGTTGGTGTTATTTTTATGCTTTGAATGATACTATAGACATAGCCCCAATGAGTAGGTCATTATGACGCAATTTTAAGTTTCGCAATCGAAGATGTTGTAACCAAAAGAAGGTTGTTAGGGTTTTTGAGTCTAGAGAAAATCCAGGAATGTTGTGTTATGCCTGTGAAGAAAATGTATATGGGTTGTTGGGTTGGTGACATCCAATAGCAATACAAGAGTACCCAATACAGATAGATCTAGATAACATGATTATAAATTCTTGAGATGAACCATGGAGTAATGAAGCTACTTAGGATGGCAAACTTGAAACTTTACATTCTTTTTATTTTAAGGTTATTAGTAGTTCTTATTGTATTTTTTAAAAGTAGTATATTGGTTGTAATGAGGATGTCTTCCCTACTCAATGTAATGGAGCTGGATGGTTTCAACTTATTTTGATTTTGTTGATATCATTGTTCATGTAATATCCGAAATGGATTTTTTATATTTTTTTTAATGGTTCCAATTACAAAAATAACAAGTCAATTGATATCATTTGAAGCATATGGTCCTCTATTGTCTAATGATGAAAATCATTTGTTTTGTAATGGTAATTTATATTTGTTTTTAAAACATGACTATTGAATCCAAACAAGTTAATGTAAAATCAAGAAAATAGTGAACTTATTTTGCCCGTGAAAACAAAAAGGCTTTTGTATAGTAGAATAAAACTCCAGTTTACTGGCAGCAATACAAACGACTATATGAGAATAAGTGTCATTTGTAGTTACTGTTACTGTTACATTACTTTATCAATTTACTATACTAGATCTTACATATTTTGAATACACACATGCCCTAAGGTTCATGAATACTTTTGATATGGTTATGTTTTTGAGTTATGGCCTGGTTAAGTCTTTGTGGCTACAGAGCTTATATTGCATTACCATCAAGGTAGGCCTACCTACCCACTAGCTATAATTTTAGGTTTCATTGGCTTGCCCCTTTCATGCCAGTTGTTTAGATTATTTTTCAGTACCAATTGTCGAGGATTAATGGCAAGTGGACAGTTCGTCGAAAAACTCTTATCGACCTTACCTTGTTACCCACCCATCTTGATGGATAAAGGGTTGGTGATGAATGTTTCAATTAAGCTTATATCAATTGGACCACATGCTTCAAATTATGGATTCCATGTGAGGTTGGAAATGAATGTGTGAAATGGGAAGCAAAATTGGACGGCATTATGACCACCATATTCACTACATAATGCTTAATTTCTCGAGTAATTGGTGTTTGGTCCTTAAAAAGTTTCATGTTTAATGTAAGGATAGATCAAATTTGCAATTAACGCTAAGTCCATGTGGTTGGACATTAATTAGCGTAAAATCCTTCAACCGCGCACAAGTAATAACATAATTTTTTAAATTATGATTTTACCCCTATAAATAAAGAGTAACAATCCGATAAGAAAGCATAACAATTGATAAAGAGTAACAATCTGAAACAAAGAGTAACAAATTGATATGATAGTATGCATTGATTGTAGATTGATTATAGCTTATTTTAAATAATACTTATATACATCTGATCATAATATGAATTTTTTTGTAAAAAAAATATATTTAATTGTATAAAACAAAATCGATTCTATCCTGCACATAGAAAGTGACAATTCAGTGAAAAGAGTAAATCTTTGTTAAATAGTATTTTTGCACATCTGATCATAATATGATTTTTTTTTTTACGACAAAAAATACATGTAACTATGTGAAATCTTATCAAGCCGATTCTATCTCGCACATAAAGAGTAATTTTTAAATAAAAAAAAATAACTATTTGTTCGGTTGACAAAATATTTTTTTTATGAAAATATACAAAAAATAAACCAGATTGCTTTGTGATTTTAAATCGACACTCTTGAGTGGTTTTGAATTGTTTTTCTTCCATGAAAACGCTTGGGTTCAGCTAATCACAAGAAATATAAATTTGATATATTTCAGCTAATCACAAGAAATATAATTTGATATATTTTGATATATTTTGGCTGAATATTAAGGGGGGGGGGGGTCGGCCAACACCCAATGCATCGGGATTCACACCAAACTGGACCCCACGCCACCACATGTTGTCCCCCCTTAATGCGATACAATTACTTGTAGGGGGACTTATTGCAAGTTGGTACTTTTTCCTCGTGTGCCTATCACTAAGCCCCCCTTAATTCAACCACCCATGTTTACAAAATAAAAGGACGAGGACTAAAACCCAAATTAGATAAGCTATGCACGTCCTGATCGGTACGTCCCCATCACCCTTCAAGTCATGCAAGAGTGGTGCCCTCCGATGCTCGTGTTCGATGTATCAACGGATGAGGCAAGGAGTACCCGCATCATTTACCACGCTCCATGTGCCGATGTACGGCGCGCGATGGGGCGATAGCAACCCTCCACTCCTCCACACCATTCCCCCCCCCCTTATGATGATGGAGCTCGACTGACAGGGGAGGTGCCACATCACATGGTCTGCGCTTCCACAATGTAACGCGTCCTGTGTTGGCTTTACACGTTTGTGGCTTTGGTCCACGTGAGTTCCGGCTGACCTAACTTAATTAACTACCACACGGAGAATAATCACGTTTGAAGCTCATGCTGGGATCCAATGATGAAGATCCGGTGGGCCCACCGATCAATGTGATAGGAACAACACTTTGATGGTGATGGAGTGACAATGAGACACGGTGGTCCTTATTTTTCTCTAGGGTTTTTTTTTTTTCTTTTTTTAAGAAATCCCTCTTTGAGAATGAGGTAGGGGGGAGGGGGGTGGTGTTTCGACCTATACCCCTATCAGTTTATTAAAGAATAAAATACTTGAGTACAGATGAGTGTTCGACCGGCTTAGTTACAGAGATCAAAAAGGAAGACTCGAGGCCCCGGCGAAGCATTACACATCAAAAGATGGATCAGGGATTTAATGTGTGAGATAATGTACGTTATTCGCCAAGCCGTTCTTCCAATGAAAGGTCCGGCGATTGCGCTCCAGCCAAATCGCCCAGGAGACCCCAATAACGAGCATGTCTCACCCCCGCCTCACGGGGCCCCTAAACTTCCTGCGCCGCTAGGTTCCCCACAGAAGCTCGGCGGAGGCCGGTGGCGAGTGCAGATCCAGTTTGTCCAAGAAGTGAGACCACACATGCCTGGAGAAGCCACAACACAGGAGCAGGTAATTGGTAGTCTCTTCGGCCAGTCCGCACAGATCACAGGTGGGCACGAACACCACCGGGTAGTTCAGTCTCATCAGGTTCACTTTAGTTAAGATATGATTTCTGAAAGCGAGAAGCATGAAAATCATCATTTTGTGAGGGCATCTGGCACGCCAAATAACCCTAGCTTGCGAGCAAGACACCCCCCCCCCCCCCCCCCCCCCCCACCCCCCACCCCCCGAAGTTCAAAAATTCGTAGAGGCTACGAACCGAGAATTCAGCCGAGGCGGTCCATTGTCATCTCGCAAATTCTAGCTCAGAAGTTAAACTAACCCCGCCCAAAACATCCAGAAGTTGGCTAAGCTCATGGAGGTGTTCCGTCGGGAATGGACTCCTGAACTTCAACTGCCAGATCGTCAAACCATCCCGAACAGATGCTTGCAACCGAACCGTCGCCATTTTAATCTTGGCCAGTTCGTACAGGTTGTAGAACAGTGTTCGCAGAAGAAGATCACCGATCCAAATATCCTCCCAGAATCGTACATTCGAGCTATTCCCCACAATGAGCCCGTTGTCGCAACGGAAAATCGAGGAGACCCTTGTGACCCCCCTCCGGAAGGGCGAGATGGAACATGTAGTGCACGAACGCGATTGCAGTGGGGAGAACCGCCTGTAGTATTTGAATGTTACCACCCCCCGCTAGATATCCCCTACCCCATTCTGCAATCTCCACCACCACTTTCCCAACAAAGCTTGGTTGAATTCCCGTAGATTAATGATCCCCAGGTCCCCCAGCTCCTTGGATTTGCAAGTACTTCCCCAAGCTAGAAGAGGATAGGAGCTCGAGGTACACAAAGGCCCCCGCTATAGAAAATTCTGTCATAGTCTGTCTATACGATTGATGACCCACACCGGGAGGTAGTAGAAGGAGAGGAGGTATGTGGGGATAGAGGACAAGACCAAGTTGACCAGGATCAACCTACCCCCAATGGATAGTTGATTCCCCTTCCAGCTAGAGGCATTGCTCCAACTTCTGGATGAGCTCCATCCAAGACTCCCGCGGAAGTTTGTGATCGGAAATTGAAAGCCCCAAGTATTTGAAGGGGAGATTGCACAGTCTGCACTCGAGGATCAAAGCCAGATCGAACAGAAGCTCAGAATTCCCACCAAGATAATAAATGGCAGATTTTGTGAAGTTGACACTCAGTCCAAAAAGACAACCGGAAGCAGAGAAAGAGGACCCTGAGGACATCGCTTGGGCGGCATTGACAGTCAAGAATAGAATGGTGTCATCGACGAGATGAAGGTTGGAAACCTCCTAGGAATTTGCCTTGATCCCACTGATCAGCTGATGCAGGCGCTGATAAGGTGCACTACAATCTTAAGCCCTTTAGGGTTCCCTTTGGTCAATAACTTAGATTTAATTATCAATATAGCATCGTACGACTCAAAAGGACAGCAAACATAAACTATTTCACACAGTACTAAGAGTCTATGCAGTCAACATAAAGTAGGTTTAAGATTTAATAATAAAAGACGCAATATTATCACGAAAACTAATTTCAGCATATAAGAGATTAAATCGCAGTAATAGATATTGAAATTTAAAGATAGGTTTGCATCAGATTTTCACTAAAAATAGGCTAAGCATGCTTTCTAGGGTTACCAACAGACTAAAGATAGCAAATATAATGATTAGGCATATGTTAGGGCTTCAACTAGCGATGAACGGGAGGATTACAACTGCGATGCGGAGCGGAGGCAATGAGAACAAAATGAAAATGATGCGGATGCGAAAGAAAAATAAAATAAAGAATAGATATTGCCTGGGGTTTCCTGTCGTGGGTCGATCCGAGGATGCGCCGAAGATCCCACACACGGAGCAAGGCCGAACGTCGGGAGAAGTCGGATCCTTCGAAAAAATAAACCAAAGCCTTCAGGAGGCGAAGTCGCGGATGCGGCGAGGGTCGGGGACACGCATCTCTCCCGGAAGCTCTCACGAAGAGGCACAAATTTCAGCAAGTATCAAATTCTAAAATCTTCTTCTATCTTCCCCTTTTTGTAGAACTAGGGTTTCTTTTTGGATGGCCAAGATCAAAGGGAAAAAAGGGGGAATGGTGGGGATGCAATGGGCCAAAAAAGGAAAGGAAAAGAGAGAGAAATAAGGGGAAGAAGAGAGGGGATGGAAGAGGGGGCGGATTGGCTCGGTTTCCGCACGGGCAAGGGACGGATAAACCCTAATTGAAGCCCATATAGCCCTAATTGAAGCCCAATTGATGCCACATTATCAAATTTAAGTTATTTTATTATCTAACCGTCGGTTTCGAGATATAATCTCGTCCGTCGATACCCTACAAACACACACACCCATAATTTATTAATAACATACAGAAAACTCACCCGAGAAGACCCGGATTCAATCCAAAATGCCATCGGATAAGATCATGGACATCTCCAATGAATTAGGCAAGAACATAACTAATACTAAGTGCAGAAATTAGGCCAAAAACATAGAAAATGGGCCAAAAACTGAAATAAACGGCTACAAGTCCTTATATGGATAATGTCTTCCATGCATAAAATAAAACGACATAAATAAAACTCTCTGGCGACAAACTGAAGATGCGGCGATGATCTGATGGTGCTGATCAGGCCTGCATCAATCGCTTCCACTGCGAAAAACTCGTCCTCGAGTTTACGCCGGAAGACATCGCTGGTAGCAAGAGGGAGACCACCACCGTGGGAACGTCACTGTGCCTGGATCTAATGATGAATTCCCAACAACTGATGTCTCGGACAGTTAACAACCTCTGGGCCCCTCGCGAAGAGAGTGCTAGCGTCGAGCGAGAGCCAGAAGCTACTGAAGTACATAAACAGAAGCACACGAGCGGTAGGTGGTCGGTCAGTCCCGACAAAGTCAAAGCACGTAAGTGACTCAGCTGGCTGAAACTCCCCAACTGGCTCTGACTGCAGCTGTGATGGAAGCTCCACAGAAGACGAAGGCTCCACGGGTGTCTCTACTGTAGGAAGAACTACAGGAGGAGGTGTCTCTTCTGTAAGCTCTGTGAAAGGTAGGAGAAGCCTCTCTATAGTCACTATCGAAGGAAGGGGCTCCTCTATAGGCATTGCTGAAGGTGGAAGGAACTCCTCTGGAGTCGCTGAAGGAGGAGGTGGCACCTCTGTAGGCACTGGAGAAGGTGGAAGGAACTCCTCTGGAGTTGCTGACGGAAGAGGTGGCTCCTCTGTAGGCGTTAGACGAGGAAGCTCCACAGGAGGTGGATTCTCCTCAAGTGGTGCCACTGGTGGAACCGGGTGCTCCACAGGAGGTGGAGGCTCTGCTGGAGGTGGTGGCCTGCTGTATCTGGCAAGCCTCTGCTGCTGCTTCTCTCTCCATGCCAACTCATCCTCAATATCGTCAAGTAAGAGCTGAGTTTCAATATAGCTGGCTTTCAAGGATGGCACTGAAGGACTCCGTAAAATCCATTGAACAAAAGGCTTGGAAGATAGATCTAGGTCATGGGCTCGATCTCGAATCAAAGAGGAGTATCTATGTTCCATCGGAGATCTCGAAAAAAGGGTAGGACATGGCTCAAAAGATTTATATGGCTTAACAAATTCTTTATAGGTGTGGGTATCTAGTGGATCAAGCGAATAATAGGATCGGACGCTATGATAGGACATGGCGTCAGATTGCTCTGATACCAACTTGATGCAGGCGCCAATAAGGCATACTACAATCTTAAGCCCTTTAGGGTTCCCTTTAGTCAATAACTAAGATTTAATTATCAATATAGTGTCGTACGACTCAAAAGGACAGCAAACATAAACTATCTCACGCAGTACTAATGGTCTATGCAGTCAACATAAAGCAGGTTTAAGATTTAACAATAAAAGATGCAATATTATCACGAAAACTAATTTCAGCATATAAGAGATTAAATCACAGCAATAGATATTGAAATTTAAAGATAGGTTTGTATCAGATTTTCACTAAAAATAGGCTAAACATGCTTGCTAGGGTTACCAACAGACTAAAGATAGCAAATATAATGATTAGGCATATGTTAGGGCTTCAACTAGCGATGAACGGGAGGATTACGGCTGCGATGCGGAACGGAGGTAATGAAAACAAAATAAAAATGATGTGGATGCAAAGGGAGAATAAAATAAAGGATAGATATTGCATGGGGTTTCCAGCCGTGGGTCAATGCGAGGATGCGCCGAAGATCCCGCACACGGAGCAAGGCCGGACATCGGGAGAAGCCGGATCCTTCGAAAAAATAAACCAAAGCCTTCGCGAGGCAAAGTTGCGGATGCGGCGAGGGTCGGGGACACGCGTCTCTCCCGGAAGCTCTCACGAAGAGGCATAAATTTCAGCAAGCATCGATCAAATTCTAAAATCTTCTTCTATCTTCCCCTTTTTGTAGAACTAGGGTTTCTTTTTGGATAGCTAAGATCAAAGGGAAATAAGGGGGAATGGTGGAGATGCAATGGGCCAAGAAAGGAAAGGAAAAGAGAGAGAAATAAGGGGAAGAAAATAGATAGAGAAGAGAGGGGATGGAAGAGGGGGCGGATTGGCTCGGTTTTTGCACGGGCAAGGGACGGACAAACCCTAATTGAAGCTCACATAGCCCTAATTGAAGCCCAATTGATGCCACATCATCAAATTTAAGTTATTTTGTTATCTCGTCAGTTTCGAGACATAATCTCGTCTGTCGGTACCCCGCAAACACACACACCCATAATTTATTAATAACATGCAGAAAATTCACCCGAGAAGATCCGGATTCAATCCAAAAAGCCCTCGGATGAGATCATGGACATCACCCATGAATTAGGCAAGAACATAACTAATACTAAGTGCAGAAATTAGGCCAAAACATAAAAAATGGGCCAAAAACTGAAATAAACGGCTATAAGTCCTCATCATCAGCCCACTATCTGGCGACGAACTGAAGATGTGGCAATGATCTTATGGTGCTGATCAGGCCTGCATCATCAGCCCACTCTGCACGGTTCACTTGATGATCACATCAAAGATTCCACCGCCAGGATAAACAGGAAAGGGGAAAGCGTGCATCCTTGTTCGACTCCCCTGTGCATCAAGAAGGAATTGCCCTTGCAGCTATTAATGAGGCACGATACTCTGGAAGATGATAGACATGACCAGATCTAGTCCATCTAGCTGGGGGGGGAAACCCTGGCGACGTAGGCTCTCTATCAGAAATCCACATTCCAATTTATCAAAAGCCTTCTCGAAGTCCAGCTTGGGGAGCATCGCCTCGTAGTTGGACTCCCGCAGATGAAGAAGGACCTCCTGAGCAGTCGTCACGCTATCGAGGTTATTTTGTCCCTTGATGAAGGCGGATTGCGAGTGCCCAACAAGATCCGGGATCGCGTACGCCATCCTTGATGCGATGACCTTCGCCACCGCCTTGCAGATGCAGTTCAACAGATTGATCGGGCAAAAGTCCCGGATCGATTCTGCCCCCTCCCTCTTCGGGATGAGAATAATTCATGAGTGGTTCAAACTATTGAGATTCACCTTCCCACAAAAGAAATCCAAAAGGAAGCGCAGAATATTGTGCTTAAGGGTCTCCCAGTATCGCTGGAAGTAGAGGAAAGGGAACCCGTTAGGCCCAGGAGCCCTATTCGGCCATTGGTCGAAGAACGCCTGCCGAAACTCATCCTCCTAGAATGACCTGGTGAGCAGCTTTGGGTCTGACCCAGTACGGTAAGGCAGTGCCCGGCCGCCAGTCAGGAGCCAAGGGGTAATGCCTATCACACTCGAATTCCCGTCTGAAGAAGGAGGTAGCACCACCGATTATCTCCCGATGATTATCATGGAGAGCACCATCAACGCTCAGGGAGGAGATAAAGTTCATATGTCTCCGTCCGTTTGGTGATGCTGTGGAAGTAGGATGTGCTCTGGTCCCCCACGCCGACCCACCACTCCCTCGACCACTGCTTCCACATAACCTCCTCCTTATGTAGAATATCCATGAGCTCAGAAGAAAGGTACCTCTCTCCTCGCCCGGTCCAAGGGATTAAGTGGTGCAAGTTCCTCATGGATTTCCAAATCCCGGATATGTTCCAATAGGGAGGCCTTCCATTTCTTAATACTGCCAAAATGTTGCGAGGACTACCTGACTTGTTCTCTCTTCATGTACCACAACTTTGAAGCAATGTTTAGTGTTGAGTTCGACAATAATGGGGCGGCTACCCACCACTCCGCGACCAAATCATCGAAACCTTCCTTGAGTGTAGTCCACATCTTCTCAAACCGGAAGGGCAGACGGGGTCTATCCCCTTCCCTAGTGTCTAGAAGCACCGGAACATGGTCAGAGATGAAGGAGGTTAAGGCCATCATCGACGTAAGGGGGTAAATGGCTTCCCATTCCGCCGATATGAGGAATCTGTTCAGCCTGGCAAAGATCAGCTGCTCCCTCCTGTTGGACCACATGAAGTGCCGTCGCTAGGGCAACTTATAAAAATCGATCTCCTGTGAACTATACACCGCATTTCCTATTGGTCCCTCAACATTTTTTTTAGAACAATTTGATTCCTGAACTTTGCTCTATCTGCATTTAGTTTTCTCTGTCAACTTTTTATTCCAGAAATACCATTATCAATTTCTAATAAGACTCAAAATTGTGTTAGTATATTCAACTTATTCTTACTAAGATAAGGGTATTTTTGGAATAAAAGTTGATAGAGGGGGTTAAGCGCAAACGGAGCAGAGTTTACTGATCAAATTGTTCAAAAAAAAAAGTTTTAAGGGGCCAATATGAAATGAGTTGTACAGTTCTAGGGAGGTTTTTATAATTTGCTCTTTTTTTATTCAGAGGTCACTCATGTCCTAGTTAGAGCAAAGCCTACAAGTGCTTTGCAAAAGAGAGACGGAGGTTCGAAGACCGCCAATTGCAGGAATGCATTATTGTTTTTTTCTCGCCAAAGATTGAGACTTACCTATCCATAGGTGTACCACTTTATTTATATGTCACACAGTATAAGACAAACCAGGGATTCAATCCTACGATCACTGGAAGCAAAACGGTGGGGTTAACTACCGGGGCACGGTTGTCCCCTGATCGCGACTAATCAGTTAAAGATTAATAATGCACAACCATTGATTTAGAATCATAGATGTGACTCACTCTCCACCTAACAAATGCAAAATGTTTAAAGAGAAATGATCCAATAAGGGGTCCGTGCATAGGGTGACGGGCCTTGATTAATCAGAGTTGTCCAATCATAGGCAACCCCACTAGGGGTGGCAATGGGTCATGTTTGGGTCGAACGTTGCGCATATCCATATCCATACATATTCCGTGTGGTAGGGTCCATTCCCAAACCCGTACCCATTCATATATATGTGGGTCCATACCCGTCCCATATCCATTCGGGTTTTGGGTTTTGTTTCGGATTCATGTACGAATTTGGTACGATCTTCTCTCATCTTTCTTCACCAAATATGTAATTGCTTCAAGAAAAAAAAAATCGATGTATTATAATGCAACTTTAAGAAGCTCTTGAGGGTTATTTTTTTAATAGAAATCTTGCGACTTCTATCGTATTGGTTTTAGTAGGATATGAATTTGGGTAGAATTTGGATATGGATATAAGTTCTGTTTGAATTTGAATATATTACAAAGAGTTCGGATATAGGTATCGAAGCATCCATATCCATACCCATAACTGAAAATTGATCGGATGGAGTTTTTCAGTATCCATACGCTATCCAAACCTTGTTTCGGGTACAAAATTTATGCTTCTATACAAAATTTTGGGTCGGGTTCGGATTGGTTCTTTGGGTTTTCAGACTCCATTGCCACCCTAAACCCCACAAATGAAAGGGACTCTGCCCAAATTGATGGCTGGAGATGAACCAATCATGCCACCTAACAGCACGGGACTCCTTATGGATTCACTACTCGTGTTCTAAACTCAAACAATATTGCTATTCCAACATCAAGTATGCACATCGATTAGGAACATCCTATTGCGGCAGCCATCTGATGCTTGATGGTCGGGTGAGTGTGATTAGAAATTCTATTAGGTGCGATGGCCGATGGCCCCCACACCCTCATTGTGTCCAAGAGTATGTTCCCTTGTATGTTCAAATAGCATTTTCCAAAACGATAAACATCCTCATGGCCCGCGCACACAATTTATTATGGAAGAGTCCAAATCTCCTCCCGTCGGTTGGTCGGTCGGTCGGTTGTGGGTCCAGTGCACATCACAGCCACACAAAGTCGATTGGAGTGTGATTCACTTTTGTATCGTGAGCCATTGTCCGGCTGTGATGCACGCCAGGCCCACCGACTGGAGGAGATTTGAACTCATTATCGAGATTCCCCACACCTAGTGATCCAAGCCATTGGTCCTGATCAGCATCCAATGTGTCTATTTGGGTAGGGGTCGATTGGACTAGAACTGACAATAGTTTTTATTGGGCTAATGTGCCTATGGTCCCTGAAAACAGATCCATCCTGTGAACATGATCTTAAGTAGTTTTATTTTGCCTAAGGTCCCTGCCTTTTCATGATAAACCCGATACTAACCCATCTTCCCCTATCTCTCTTCCGAGCGGCGATAGCGGCATCGAGAGCAGCGGCGCGACTTCGACCTCGACTCTCGGCGACCCCGACGAGCTCGACTCCGACCCCGACCTCGACCTCGACCCCGGTGACCTCGATCCCTTAGCATCTATAATTGCCTCTTCAAAGCTATTATAATAGCTTTGAAGAGGCAGTTGTAATGCTCTAAGGGGATGGATGTAAGAAGACTTATATGGATCATTTATTCTTGTACTGATAACGACAATAAAGAGTTAACTCGATCAGGCTACGGAGATTCGATCAATTAACTGAGTGCCAAACCTCACATCTCACCTCTTATCAATACTTTCTTCTTTCCACATGAGCCCTGCTTACAGGTAACCTACACATGCGTGCGCGCACACACACAACGAGAGAGAGAGAGAGAGAGAGAGAGAGAGAGAGAGAGAGAGAGAGAGAGAGAGAGAGAGAGAGAGGAAACAACGACGTCCACCAACAACTACAGCCGACGTCCACCAACAACTACAGCTCAGCTAGTATGGGAGGTGAGTAAAGGAGAAGGAGATCCTATTTGGTTTTGTGGAAGATATGTAGGATGGGGATGGAGGGATCATGGAGGATGAAACGGACGTCCCTCTGTGCGTAGGTGGGTGGGTGCGTGTGTGTGTGTGTGAGAGAGAGAGATGGAAACCCAAGTTACCCAACCACTCCACAGAGAGAGAGAGAGCGAGAGAGAGAGAGAGATGGAAACCTAAGTTACCCAACAACTCCAGAGAGAGAGAGAGAGAGAGAGAGAGAGAGAGAGAGAGAGATGGAAACCTAAGTTACCCAACGACTCCATAGGAAGAGAGAGAGAGAGAGAGAGAGAGAGATAGAGAGAGAGAGAGAGAGAGAGAGAGAGAGAGAGAGAGAGAGATGGAAACCTAAGTTACCCAACGACTCCATAGGAAGAGAGAGAGAGAGAGAGAGAGAGAGAGAGAGAGAGAGAGAGAGAGAGAGATGGAAACCTAAGTTACCCAACGAATCCATAGAGAGAGAGAGAGAGAGAGAGAGAGAGAGAGAGAGAGAGAGAGAGAAATGGAATCCCAACCACTCCATATAAAGGGAAAGCACAGTGACCATGCACGCAGTAGTACATTGGGACTTTTTTCTGGGATCCACCACCCAACTCCACCGTCCCACGTGCGACACACGCAGCATGTTCCTCCTCCCCTCCAACTCCATACCTCTGTAACCCTGCAAGCAGCCTTCGTCATCGCCCATTATACCCCTTCCCTCAAAGCAGGACAGTTAAGTGCGCTTCTTCCTTTAAGGTGGGAAGGACTTCTCACCCTTTTTTTTCCTTCTTTGGATGGGAGGATGAACGGACTTTTTCACTTACTTAGAAGCATAGACTTATGCATGCGGGAGGTCTACTCGGTGTTTGTGTATAAATACAGGGGGGGATTTGTACATGTACAACCAATTAATTTTGGTAACATTGATGAGAGAGAGAGAAAAAGGCGGCTGTCTGAGTGCCAACAGGCACAGGCATTATTAGTATATAATCATATAACAGCAGGGTCCAGACACTCAAGTCATATGAAAACATAAACTACGATATCCGTCCACTTATACCAAATCCATCAAATAAAGAGAAATATAACATGAAGATCTGGAAGAAGCATGAGATCGAGAGATAGCTAGGCAGGCGAATTGAGGTGCAATCGACTTCCATGCGAGATCTTGGCTATGGATCAACAACTTAATTAACTAGCCCGGTCTAGAGAATCATGATCAAGACCGAGTTAATCCATTCGTTATCCTAGCTGCTAGCCAACCAGATTGACTGAACTCCATGCTACATCTCCCCGCAAGCGTTCTGGATAAGACACTGCGTCTCTAAGGATCACATGACCACCCCGATCGTTGGCTAAGATTAGGGCAAATTAAATTAATATTGCATGCGGAAATCATGCATATTTAATTTTGCCCACCAAAATGGAAAAGCACGCAACCCCGTGACTCCTCCTTCAGTTCTGTGATTTGTCTCTATTGCAAGGAGGTTGGTCACATGAAGTGCTGTTGTATGAAGCGCCGTTCATGATCCTCGTTGGCGTCTTGACCCCCGTGGCACTCGGGGAGGGAGGGTCGTGGGTCAATACCAGGCCATCTTGAGGGCTACAGTTATTGCCTAGTCCCCTTCATCGGCTCCGATCGACTCTCGGGCTATCCACCAGTATGCCGAGATGTTATGCCAGCACCCTACACCGGGCTCATCGACTTCTTTGTCTTGTCTGCTCCCTCTAATACTTGTTTTATCTCATGGATTCAAAACTCTAGGGCTACCTGTCACTTGACGCCAGACTCGGCTATTCTTATCTATTGTACAGCTACTCCTGCACACCTGCAGGCCGCACGTACTGCTAATAGGTCTCTCGTCTTTATTCCGTAGTGTAGATCTATCACCCCTGCTTCTAACCTGTCTGGTCAACTGACGCTATGTCGCATCCATCATATGCTCTGCTTTTGCGCATGAACTTGATATATGTAAGCTCTTTATTATGTGCCTCTAGCCTGATAGTTATGTTTTTTGCCTCTTTTTGTTTTGTACAGGATTCTCAGACGAGGAGGATGATTAAGTTGGGCCGTAGAGTCCGCAAATTGTACCACTACAAAAAAAACAGTTATTACCGACGGACAATATCCGTCGGTAATATTAAAATTTCGTCGGTAATATTATATAGCGACGGAAGATATTTCCGTCGCTGGCTGTCGGGAAAAAAGGCGTCGGGGAAAACAATACGACGGACCAAATATTACCGTCGGTATTAATAATTAATACCGACGGTAATTAGAACGCCGTCGGTAATATTTAATCAATTTAAAACTAATATAATATAGTATTGCCGACGAACTATAAGAATCCGTCGGTAATATATAAACATTTTACCGACGAGTATAGTTTATACTGTCGGTAATACTATATATATTACCGACACATATATATATTACCCGTCGGTAATAATATATATATTACCGACCAAATTAATATCACCGTCGGTAATACTATATATATTACCGACGGATATATATATTACCCGTCGGTAATACTATATATATTACCGACGGATATTATATGCCGTCGGCAAATCATTAATAATTTAAAAAAAATAAAAATATTATTACCGACGGAATAATTTATTTCCGTCGGTAATAAGTATCTTTTTTTTTTTAATAAATTTACATAAATAATGTTATTTAATTCCTGTGATTCAATACCACAATATATTACCACAATTTATCAAATATTACCACAATTTATCAAATATTACCACAATTTATAAAATATTACCTAAATTGATAAAAAATTACAGCAAATTATCAAATATTACCACAGTTCCCGGCCGACAATTATAGATAGAAGAAAAAATAACCATATATTATAAAACAATATTTACACAATCCAGAACTGAGAGATGATACATGTCCTATCTCAACCACCCCCGCCCGCCACCAACGCCGGTGCTCTCATCGATCCCCTGACGCCGCCCTATCTCAACCACGCCCGCCCACCACCAACGTTGGTGCTCTCATCGATCCCCTGACGCCGCCCTGCTCCTGCAATTAACATGTATTTGTTAAAAAAATGGTTTATATCTATAACTGAGTCTAAGCGTTAAAAAATGATAAGTTAGCGTGTTTCGATTTTGAAATAGGTTTGGATTCGATCCGATCGTCATCGGCTCGGCATCCGGTAATTTGAACTTGGAATTATTCCGTATTTCGGACTTGCGAGCGGGTTCTAATTGGATATTTGACCAATTTACGCTCCGATTCACCGATTTAGAGTCTAAGTGTTGGAAAATCATAAGTTAGCGTGTTTCGGATATGAAATAGGTTTGGATTCGATCCGATCGTCATCGGCTCGGCATTCGATAATTCGAACTTGGAATTATTCCGTATTTCGGACTTGCGAGCGGGTTCTAATTGGATATTTGACCAATTTACGCTCCGATTCACCGATTTAGAGTCTAAGTGTTGGAAAATCATAAGTTAGCGTGTTTCGGATATGAAATAGGTTTGGATTCGATCCGATCGTCATCGGATCGGCATCCGGTAATTCGAAGTTGGAATTATTCCGTATTTCGGACTTGCGAGCGGGTTCTAATTGGATATTTGACCAATTTACGCTCCGATTCACCGATTTAGAGTCTAAGTGTTGGAAAATCATAAGTTAGCGTGTTTCGGATATGAAATAGGTTTGGATTCGATCCGATCGTCATCGGCTCGGCATCCGGTAATTCAAACTTGGAATTATTCCGTATTTCGGACTTGCGAGCGGGTTCTAATTGGATATTTGACCAATTTACGCTCCGATTCACCGATTTAGAGTCTAAGTGTTGGAAAATCATAAGTTAGCGTGTTTCGGATATGAAATAGGTTTGGATTCGATCCGATCGTCATCGGCTCGGCATCCGGTAATTCGAACTTGGAATTATTCCGTATTTCGGACTTGCGAGCGGGTTCTAATTGGATATTTGACCAATTTACGCTCCGATTCACCGATTTAGAGTCTAAGTGTTGGAAAATCATAAGTTAGCGTGTTTCGGATATGAAATAGGTTTGGATTCGATCCGATCGTCATCGGCTCGGCATCCGGTAATTCGAAGTTGGAATTATTCCGTATTTCGGACTTGCGAGCGGGTTCTAATTGGATATTTGACCAATTTACGCTCCGATTCACCGATTTAGAGTCTAAGTGTTGGAAAATCATAAGTTAGCGTGTTTCGGATATGAAATAGGTTTGGATTCGATCCGATCGTCATCGGCTCGGCATCCGGTAATTCGAACTTGGAATTATTCCGTATTTCGGACTTGCGAGCGGGTTCTAATTGGATATTTGACCAATTTACGCTCCGATTCACCGATTTAGAGTCTAAGTGTTGGAAAATCATAAGTTAGCGTGTTTCGGATATGAAATAGGTTTGGATTCGATCCGATCGTCATCGGATCGGCATCCGATAATTCGAAGTTGGATTTATTCCGTATTTCGGACTTGCGAGCGGGTTCTAATTGGATATTTGACCAATTTACGCTCCGATTCACCGGTTTAGAGTCTAAGTGTTGGAAAATCATAAGTTAGCGTGTTTCGGATATGAAATAGGTTTGGATTCGATCCGATCGTCATCGGATCGGCATCCGGTAATTCGAACTTGGAATTATTCCGTATTTCGGACTTGCGAGCGGGTTCTAATTAGATATTTGACCAATTTACGCTCCGATTCACCGATTTAGAGTCTAAGTGTTGGAAAATCATAAGTTAGCGTGTTTCGGATATGAAATAGATTTGGATTCGATCCGATCGTCATCGGCTCGGCATCCGGTAATTCGAACTTGGAATTATTCCGTATTTCGGACTTGCGAGCGGGTTCTAATTGGATATTTGACCAATTTACGCTCCGATTCACCGATTTAGAGTCTAAGTGTTGGAAAATCATAAGTTAGCGTGTTTCGGATATGAAATAGGTTTGGATTTGATCCGATCGTCATCGGCTCGGCATCCGATAATTCGAACTTGGAATTATTCCGTATTTCGGACTTGCGAGCGGGTTCTAATTGGATATTTGACCAATTTACGCTCCGATTCACCGATTTAGAGTCTAAGTGTTGGAAAATCATAAGTTAGCGTGTTTCGGATATGAAATAGGTTTGGATTCGATCCGATCGTCATCGGCTCGGCATCCGGTAATTCGAACTTGGAATTATTCCGTATTTCGGACTTGCGAGCGGGTTCTAATTGGATATTTGACCAATTTACGCTCCGATTCACCGATTTAGAGTCTAAGTGTTGGAAAATCATAAGTTAGCGTGTTTCGGATATGAAATAGGTTTGGATTCGATCCGATCGTCATCGGCTCGGCATCCGGTAATTCGAACTTGGAATTATTCCGTATTTCGGACTTGCGAGCGGGTTCTAATTGGATATTTGACCAATTTACGCTCCGATTCACCGATTTAGAGTCTAAGTGTTGGAAAATCATAAGTTAGCGTGTTTCGGATATGAAATAGGTTTGGATTCGATCCAATCGTCATCGGCTCGGCATCCGGTAATTCGAACTTGGAATTATTCCGTATTTCGGACTTGCGAGCGGGTTCTAATTGGATATTTGACCAATTTACGCTCCGATTCATCGATTTAGAGTCTAAGTGTTGGAAAATCATAAGTTAGCGTGTTTCGGATATGAAATAGGTTTGGATTCGATCCGATCGTCATCGGCTCGGCATCCGGTAATTCGAACTTGGAATTATTCCGTATTTCGGACTTGCGAGCGGGTTCTAATTGGATATTTGACCAATTTACGCTCCGATTCACCGATTTAGAGTCTAAGTGTTGGAAAATCATAAGTTAGCGTGTTTCGGATATGAAATAGGTTTGGATTCGATCCGATCGTCATCGGCTCGGCATCCGGTAATTCGAACTTGGAATTATTCCGTATTTCGGACTTGCGAGCGGGTTCTAATTGGATATTTGACCAATTTACGCTCCGATTCACCGATTTAGAGTCTAAGTGTTGGAAAATCATAAGTTAGCGTGTTTCGGATATGAAATAGGTTTGGATTCGATCCGATCGTCATCGGCTCGGCATCCGGTAATTCGAACTTGGAATTATTCCGTATTTCGGACTTGCGAGCGGGTTCTAATTGGATATTTGACCAATTTACGCTCCGATTCACCGATTTAGAGTCTAAGTGTTGGAAAATCATAAGTTAGCGTGTTTCGGATATGAAATAGGTTTGGATTCGATCCGATCGTCATCGGCTCGGCATCCGGTAATTCGAACTTGGAATTATTCCGTATTTCGGACTTGCGAGCGGGTTCTAATTGGATATTTGACCAATTTACGCTCCGATTCACCGATTTAGAGTCTAAGTGTTGGAAAATCATAAGTTAGCGTGTTTCGGATATGAAATAGGTTTGGATTCGATCCGATCGTCATCGGCTCGGCATCCGGTAATTCGAACTTGGAATTATTCCGTATTTCGGACTTGCGAGCGGGTTCTAATTGGATATTTGACCAATTTACGCTCCGATTCACCGATTTAGAGTCTAAGTGTTGGAAAATCATAAGTTAGCGTGTTTCGGATATGAAATAGGTTTGGATTCGATCCGATCGTCATCGGCTCGGCATCCGGTAATTCGAACTTGGAATTATTCCGTATTTCGGACTTGCGAGCGGGTTCTAATTGGATATTTGACCAATTTACGCTCCGATTCACCGATTTAGAGTCTAAGTGTTGGAAAATCATAAGTTAGCGTGTTTCGGATATGAAATAGGTTTGGATTCGATCCGATCGTCATCGGCTCGGCATCCGGTAATTCGAACTTGGAATTATTCCGTATTTCGGACTTGCGAGCGGGTTCTAATTGGATATTTGACCAATTTACGCTCCGATTCACCGATTTAGAGTCTAAGTGTTGGAAAATCATAAGTTAGCGTGTTTCGGATATGAAATAGGTTTGGATTCGATCCGATCGTCATCGGCTCGGCATCCGGTAATTCGAACTTGGAATTATTCCGTATTTCGGACTTGCGAGCGGGTTCTAATTGGATATTTGACCAATTTACGCTCCGATTCACCGATTTAGAGTCTAAGTGTTGGAAAATCATAAGTTAGCGTGTTTCGGATATGAAATAGGTTTGGATTCGATCCGATCGTCATCGGCTCGGCATCCGGTAATTCGAACTTGGAATTATTCCGTATTTCGGACTTGCGAGCGGGTTCTAATTGGATATTTGACCAATTTACGCTCCGATTCACCGATTTAGAGTCTAAGTGTTGGAAAATCATAAGTTAGCGTGTTTCGGATATGAAATAGGTTTGGATTCGATCCGATCGTCATCGGCTCGGCATCCGGTAATTCGAACTTGGAATTATTCCGTATTTCGGACTTGCGAGCGGGTTCTAATTGGATATTTGACCAATTTACGCTCCGATTCACCGATTTAGAGTCTAAGTGTTGGAAAATCATAAGTTAGCGTGTTTCGGATATGAAATAGGTTTGGATTCGATCCGATCGTCATCGGCTCGGTATCCGGTAATTCGAACTTGGAATTATTCCGTATTTCGGACTTGCGAGCGGGTTCTAATTGGATATTTGACCAATTTACGCTCCGATTCACCGATTTAGAGTCTAAGTGTTGGAAAATCATAAGTTAGCGTGTTTCGGATATGAAATAGGTTTGGATTCGATCCGATCGTCATCGGCTCGGCATCCGGTAATTCGAACTTGGAATTATTCCGTATTTCGGACTTGCGAGCGGGTTCTAATTGGATATTTGACCAATTTACGCTCCGATTCACCGATTTAGAGTCTAAGTGTTGGAAAATCATAAGTTAGCGTGTTTCGGATATGAAATAGGTTTGGATTCGATCCGATCGTCATCGGATCGGCATCCGATAATTCGAAGTTGGATTTATTCCGTATTTCGGACTTGCGAGCGGGTTCTAATTGGATATTTGACCAATTTACGCTCCGATTCACCGGTTTAGAGTCTAAGTGTTGGAAAATCATAAGTTAGCGTGTTTCGGATATGAAATAGGTTTGGATTCGATCCGATCGTCATCGGATCGGCATCCGGTAATTCGAACTTGGAATTATTCCGTATTTAAAAGAAAAACAGAGGCTACATCATTACCGGCTACATCATTACCATGAGAGAGAGAGTGACCATTTACGATTCGATTTACCGATTTATAGTCTAAGTGTTGGAAAATCATAAGTGTGATAATATGATCAAAACTCAAATTAGTAAGATTCATATTTTTTGCTAATATTATAAAGATTAGTAAGTACCTGATCATGAGGATGAGCCACCGCTAGACCGGCTTATGAATTCATTAAATTTACGCTCCAGTTCCCTGCGAGCTTCTCTTTCCTCATCGAGGGCCTTCTTCTCCGCCTCAACCCTCTGCTCGAGGGCCTGCCTCTGCTCTCGCTCCGCCTCCATCCTCTGCTCGAGGGCCTGCCTCTGCTCTCGCTCCGCGTCTAGCGCAGACTGCAGCTGAGTGATAGCACCGGTCTGGGTGTCCCGTGCCCTCGAGCGCATACCCTCTCGTCCAAAGTAGGAGGAGGGCGTGACTCCAAGGCCCGTACAGAGGACACGGCCGTGCGTGGCAGGTCTCAGCACAGTATCCATCGCTGAGTCGACAGATACTGAGCTGGAGAAGGAGCCGGCCTCGCCCGACGGGGTCACCATAAGTCGCATCCTCTCCTATATAAAAACAACCAATGATATTCAATGATATTTTATGGCATATGTATAAGAATATATTAACAGTAATTTAATTACTTACCACTTGCGAGGCAACCCTGTCGTCCAGAAATGCCCCATCGATACGCCGCCTCCTAGAGGCCTCAAAAAGGTCAATCCTATTAGGCTCGTGGCCCAAGGACTGTGTCTGTTGGACATATAAAATAAATAGACGAGTTAATATAACATGTATAGAGCTTTAAATAATAACAATGTTTGTATCATTTACCAGCTGCTGGGCAAGCTGGGGCATGGAGGTCCTCCCCTTCACTGGAGCAGGTGTCGTCGAGGCACTTCTATTCTGCTTGCCTACAGCAGATTTCACCTGTGTCAATCGATTAAATTTTGAAACATCAATACAAATTTTTAGTATAACATTAAAACAAGTACGAATCAACAAAATTAAAATTATACCTGAAAGCTAGGGGTGGCCCAGTGAGCGACCAAAAACTGTAGAATGTGTAGCGGTGGCGCGTCTCTCGTCCCGGCCGCAGCCTGTACCTCCTCAGCCGGCTGGCCGACCAAGTAACCGTAGAGCTTGTAGAGCTCGTGACGGTAATCCCTGTACCGCTCACCCATCGTCTTCCACAAGTCCTCCCGATGGGTGTCGGTTTCCATGTTCTCCCATTTAAATTTCTCCTGTAAAATCAATTTAGAAACAAGTCATTTTATCAAATCAAATTATAAAGAAGTACGATATTATTCTAAAATGCTTTAATGAAACTAACGTACCAAAAACTGCTGATACATCCTCTCCTTATAGGATGCATCAATGTTCTTCCACCCCCTTAACCCCACAATCGGGGCATTCCTCTCCTCCCGTACTATCATGCCGACCCACGTGGCGGCGTCAGAAGCGTGCTCGCCCACAAAGGTATGGCCGCTCCACTGTAGGGACAGCGGCTCGCGTAAGGCCGACAAGCGCCGGGCCGTCGTCACGCCCCGGTCGCCTACGTACCTGGTCGACCCTGCAAATAAAATATACATCAGTACTGAAGAAGTATTTACAACATGTATAAAACTTTAGATCTAAACATTACCTGTGGGCGTAGACGCTGCAGCCGAGTGCTGAGCACTGCTCGAAGCTCCGGAGGCTGTGACCACAGCAGGAGCTGGTGTGGAGAGAGGAACAGCACTACCAGATCCGGACGGCTCAGCCTCGGACCCTGGGGTGGCAGCCGGAGCGCTCTGAGCTACCCCACCCCTGCCTCTGCCTCTGCCTCTACGAACATATGACCGTGATGCCATCTGAAACAATTTAATTTACATATGAAACAGTAAGATTTAAGATTTACATATGAAACAATATGAAACAGTTTGATTTATATATGAAACAGTATGATTTACATATGAAACAATATAAAACAATATGAACCCGCTCGCAATATGAAACAATATGAAACAATATGAAACAGTTAGACTCTAAATCGGTTAATCGGATCGTAAAGTGGTCAAATATCCAATTAGAACCCGCTCGGAAGTCCGAAATACGGAATATAATTCCAAGTTCGAATTATCGGATGCCGATCCGATGACGATCGGATCGAATCCAAACCTATTTTATATCCGAAACACGCTAACTTATGATTTTCCAACACTTAGACTCTAAATCGGTGAATCGGAGCGTAAATTGGTCAAATATCCAATTAGAACCAGCTCGCAAGTCCGAAATACGGAATAATTCCAACATCGAATTACCGGATGCCGATCCGATGACGATCGGATCGAATCCAAACCTATTTCATATCCGAAACACGCTAACTTATGATTTTCCAACACTTAGACTCTAAACCGGTGAATCGGAGCGTAAATTGGTCAAATATCCAATTAGAACCCGCTCGCAAGTCCGAAATACGGAATAATTCCAACTTCGAATTACCGGATGCCGATCCGATGACGATCGGATCGAATCCAAACCTATTTCATATCCGAAACACGCTAACTTATGATTTTCCAACACTTAGACTCTAAACCGGTGAATCGGAGCGTAAATTGGTCAAATATCCAATTAGAACCCGCTCGCAAGTCCGAAATACGGAATAAATCCAACTTCGAATTACCGGATGCCGATCCGATGACGATCGGATCGAATCCAAACCTATTTCACATCCGAAACACGCTAACTTATGATTTTCCAACACTTAGATTCTAAATCGGTGAATCGGAGCGTAAATTGGTCAAATATCCAATTAGAACCCGCTCGCAAGTCCGAAATACGGAATAATTCTAAGTTCGAATTATCGGATGCCGAGCCGATGACGATCCGATCGAATCCAAACCTATTTTATATCCGAAACACGCTAACTTATGATTTTCCAACACTTAGACTCTAAATCGGTGAATCGGAGCGTAAATTGGTCAAATATCCAATTAGAACCCGCTCGCAAGTCTGAAATACGGAATAATTCCAAGTTCGAATTATCGGATGCCGATCCGATGACGATCCGATCGAATCGAAACCTATTTCATATCCGAAACACGCTAACTTATGATTTTCCAACTCTTAGACTCTAAATCGGTGAATCGGTCGGATCGTAAATCGGTGAAACGGTATGATTTACATATGAAACGGTATGATTTACATATGAATCGGTGAAACAGTATGATTTAAATATGAAACAATTTGATTTACATACGGTCTAGTCATTTTCTGTCTCATCTCTGTCACTCTCATCGCTTCCCTCTTCTATTATTTGATCTGCATTCGCTGTCCAGTTTATATTGTCGACATCTTCATTTTCGTCGTGCACTGCGTCGACAATGATTATCTCATCATTCTGGTATGCATCCAAATCATCATCGACGACCCCCGCATCCTTGTCTCCCATGTCGTAAAAATCTCTGGGTGGTGACCTGACTACAATTTGCCAACCTGGAGAGGTATTATCCGGTGCATAAAATATCTGTTGCGCTTGAGAGGCAAGAATGAATGGATCTTCATATTGGGTATTCAATCTCTTGGCAGTGTTGATGCTGATAAAACCGTATTTGTCGACATTATAACCAGTCCCGCGATTATTAACATCATACCAATCGCATTTGAATAATACGATCCGATTTTGGCCAAGGAATTTAATCTCGAGAATCTCGTTGAGGACGCCGTAGAAGTCGATATTTTCTAATTCTTCTTGCTCACCGTTGACGACAACCCCACTATTTTGGGTTCTTCGTGATTTTTCACTATCTTTCGTCCGAAATCTATAACCGTTCACGATATAACCATCGTACGATATTGCGTCTTGCAAAGGACTACAAGATAAGCGCCAGAGATCCTCATTCATCAGCGGATCGTGGTTGTCGTGCAGCTCCTGTGCCTATAATAACCACACGACATTCATGATATGAACACATAATTATTGTTCGGTAATGGATGTCAATGAAATTCAGTAATGATGTGAATACTTACGTGTTTCTCGAACCACGATGGGAATTCACGATCATGAATTTGGGGAGCATTTCGAATACCCCGATTATTAATGATGGCTTTATGCTTCCTGTTTTACCGGTTATGAATTAGATTATAATTAGCACATATACTTAATGAATGGACTGAAAGAATGAGTAAATGATCGTAAAATGCTTACTCAATGAATGGCCACACTTCATCACATTGGCGCAACACATACATATGTGCCTGTTGAATCTCATCTACAGACAATCGACGGGTTTTGCCTCCTCCTACAGGTCTACCCATTTCGGCAAATATAGACAGACCCCCATCGAAGTCTATTGGACCACCGTCATAGTTCCGCTCAAGTTGATTGAATCGCGTGTCTATACCATGTAGGTATCTTGAGCAGAATGTTAGACATTCTTCTGCTAGGTATCCTTCAGCAATTGATCCCTCCGGACGACTTTTATTACGAACATATGATTTCAATGTTCGCAAGTACCTAATTTGAGAAAAAAATATTTGTATGAATATATCAAGAACGATCAAATACATTGTGCGAATGAGACGAGACGATTACCTCTCGATAAAATACATCCACCGGTAATGAACTGGGCCGCCGAGTTTGGCCTCATTTGCCAAGTGAACGGTCAAATGCACCATGACATCAAAGAATGAAGGTGGAAATATCATCTCTAACTTGCACAATGTGAGCGCAATATCCCTCTCCATCTGTTCAAGTTGGTCCACTCTAAGTACCTTCGAGCACAACTGTCTGAAAAAAGTGCTGAGCTCAATTAACGGACCGGACACCTCTTCGGTTAAATTCCCACGTATAGCAAGAGATAACAATCGCTGCATAAGAACATGACAATCGTGGCTCTTTAATCCAGACAACTTCCGGCCGTTCTCTTGCACGCATCGTGCGATATTCGAAGAATAACCGTCTTGCGTTTTCACAGACCGTAGGAATGCACATAAGGCTGCCTTTTGCTGTGAGCTCATGGTGTAGCATGCAACTGGCAACACATACTTATCCCCAATCTCTTGGGGATGAAGTGATTTTCGGATGCCCAACTCCTTAAGATCGAGACGAGATTTAAGATTATCCTTCGTCTTACCGTCGAGATTCAGCAGTGTTCCTATAATGTTGTCACACACATTTTTCTCAATATGCATGACATCCAAGTTATGCCGCAAGAGTAGGCTGCTCCAGTACGGTAGTTTAAAGAAAATACTCTTCTTCTTCCAGTTATGCTCACGCGTAGAATCTTCATGCGTTCTCTTCTTTTTACCTTTTCCAAGTGCCACGGCATCAAGCTGATCCAATTCGCACAAGACTTCTACCCCCGAAAGCTGCTCCGGGGCCTTTGCAAGTTCCTTCTTGCCGTTGAAAGCTCTTTTGTTCTGCCTCCACTTATGGCCGTCAACAAGGAATCTTCGATGGCCCATATAACAGAACTTGCCTCCGTTCTTCAATCATAATGAATCTGTCTCCTTATTGCATGTAGGGCACGCCAATTTTCCTTTAGTACTCCACCCGGATAAGTTGGCATATGCAGGAAAATCGTTGATGGTCCATAGAAGTGCCGCATGCATCTGAAAATTCTGGCGCAACGAGGCATCATACGTATCGGCCCCAACTTCCCATAACTCGTTCAACTCCTCAATCAACGGCTGCAAGTAAACGTCAATATCATTACCAGGCGACCTGGGTCCGGGAATGAGCAAGGAGAGCATTGTGTATGGCTTTTTTAAGCACATCCAGGGAGGCAAATTGTATGGAACTAGGACAACTGGCCAAATGCTGTACGACACACTCATATTCCCAAAGGGATTGAAGCCATCGCTAGCAAGCCCTAACCTGACGTTGCGAACTTCACATGCGAATTCAGGATATGTATGATCAAAATCTTTCCACGTCAGAGAGTCGGCCGGATATCTCATAATCCCGTCATCTGTACGTTCTCGTGCATGCCACCTCATGTGCTCAGCAGTCTTCGATGACATAAACAACCTCTGAAGCCTGTCCCTGAGCGGGAAGTATAGGAGAACCTTTGCAGATACATTTTTCTTCCTTCGACTGGTACTAGACTCGGCATCCGTCTCTTTATATCTCGTTGCTCCGCATATGTGGCATGACCGCGCATGTTCGTACTCTTTCCGGTACAACATACAATCGTTCACGCATGCATCAATTTTCTCATAACCCAGACCGAGATCTTTAATTGTCTTCTTCGCCTCGTAGAATGATTTCGGTACTGTCTCACCCATAGGAAAAGCCTCTTTCAGCAACTCTACCAACATATTAAATGACTTATTACTCCAACCATTGAGGCACTTCAAATGAAGAAGCTTTACAGTGAAAGAGAGTTTTGAAAACTTCTCACACCCCGGGTATAGAGGTTGTTCGGCATCTTTAAGCAATCTGTAGAACTTGTCCGCTTCGATATTGGGCTGATCACCTGACGGTGTTTCCGTGCCTATTCCACCTTGCAAATCATGTATCATACCCTGCATGTCATCGTCATCGTCTGTATTAATATTATCATCAGCGATCACTGTGTTTGAAGTTTCACCGTGAGCTGCCATGGGGACTGCATCTAGCTCCTCACCGTGCGAGAACCAACGGGTATAGGTAACGTCAATGCCACGCATTACCAGATCAACCTCACATTCCTCTCGAACCTTCCTAATCACCCTTCCGCAGTCTATACAGGGACACACAATTTTTCCATCAAGCGGTGCAAGACGCTCAAATGCAAAATCCAGAAATTTCCTGACTCCTTCTCTGTACTCTTGGCTCATGCGATTCGAATTACGCATCCAACTCTTATCGATCGAAGACATCTTCGTCTATCTGGCTATACAACACCTGACATATAATTTCAAACAATGTTATAAGACTCTGCACAATTTCGGTTTCGGTTCCCGGGTATGGAACACCAAACCAAAACTTCTACAGGCCATCCACATCCCTAATGGATGAGTGTATTATGATGAGTAGACTAGTCACATAGTAAACCTAGGGTTGCTGGCCAGCATTTGAACTGCTGATAGTTCGAATGCTAGGCATAGCACCAAAGTTATGCGATAGTAAGTCAACAAGTCAGGGAGCCTCATCAAGTAAACACTTGGGGTCTGACGGTTCTCTCTGTCACTCGAGTAGATTTATGGCTTTAGCATACCTCATATCACACCGAACCGACAAAAACCGACCATTTCGGTTTCGGTTTCGGTTTTGATTTTTCGTAAACCGAAAAAAATATAACCGACAAAACCGACACCGAAATCGACCGACAAAACCAACGCTCACCCTAGTCTAAAAACTACATTTTGCCCCCTATTCCCCCATTCAATTCAGTTTTGATAGGATATAAAAAATCAATGTTTTAATTAAAACACGAAAACTCGACTCGACTCGAAACCTTAATGAGTCGAGTAGACACGACAACTCGGCTAAAACCCGACAAAACTCGAGTCGAATCGAAACTCAGCCGAGTCGGATCGAAACTCGAGTTTTGGACCGAGTCGAATCGAAACTCAGCCGAGTCGAGTCGACTCGGCCGAGTTTCGAGTGGACTCGGAGGGTGGATCAGCGAACGAAGAACACCGAATATCACATTCGAAAAACATACCATCACCCAATACATTAAATTCAACTCCAAACATATTCTATTCATGGTAGCAATAACATAATTATACAAACTGACACAACAACTCGTCTAAAACCCGACAAAACTCGAGTCGAATCGAAACTCAATCAGCCGAGTCGGATCGAAACTCGAGTTTTGGACCGAGTCGAATCGAAACTCAGCCGAGTCGAGTCGACTCGGCCGAGTTTCGAGTGGACTCGGAGGGTGGATCAGCGAACGAAGAACACCGAATATCACATTCGAAGAACATACCATCACCCAATACATTAAATTCAACTCCAAACATAATCTATTCATGGTAGCAATAACATAATTATACAAACTGCAACGACCCCAATAGAATCCGGCTCACCAACATTAAAATAAAAAAAAAATTATAGAAAACCCTAAAGGGCAAAAACCATTGTCAAACAAGCAAACCCTACAATACATTTTAAGAGAGCATTTACCAATAAATATCGATCGGGTGAAAAGAAAATCCATCCACATATGCAAAGTAGCAAACCCTACATTATATGTCTGATCATCATCTAAGCAAGCACTGCATATCCCATTACCAACCATTATAGAGAGAGAGAGAGAGAGAGAGCGAGAGAGAGAGAAATGGGTCGTCTCCCATACCTCGTCAGCGGCCAAGACCAGAAAGGAAGAGGCACCCAGAAGCTTTTCGATTTCTCCCTCGACCCAGCAGGACCCCCTCCTCTTTCCCTCGATTCGAGTAATACCGGGGTGGGGGACGGAATTAGAGAGAGAGCGAGAGAGAGGGGCGGGGCAGGATCGAGTAATACCGGGGTGGGGGACGGATTTAGAGAGAGCGAGAGAGAGGGGCGGGGCGCGCAGGAAAGATCGAAACAGATCGAACAGAGAAGGGGATCGCGCTGAGTTTAAATAGGTTAGGGTTTTTACCGACGGAACGTTTAAGTCCGTCGGTATAAATAATATTTATACCGACGGACACATAATAACCGTCGGTACAAATAATCGTTATACCGACGAAAACATCATATCCGTCGGTAAACCTATACGACGAAACTCAGGGTTCCATTTTTTCCAGAGGCTCGGTTTTTACCCTGAGTTTCGTCGGGACAATTTTCCCGACGGAAATTTTATTACCGTCGGTATGGTACCGACGGTCATATAATGTCCGTCGGTATAATTATTTATACCGATGGATATATAACGTCCGTCGGTAAAAACCGCCGACGAAACTCAGGGTTCCATTTTTTCCAGAGGCTCGGTTTTTACCCTGAGTTTCGTCGGGACAATTTTCCCGACGGACATTTTTTTACCGTCGGTATCGTACCGACGGCCATATAATTTCCGTCGGTATAATTATTTATACCGACGGACATATAACCTCCGTCGGTAAAAACCGCCGACGAAACTCAGGGTTCCATTTTTTTCCAGAGGCTTGGATTTTATCCTGAGTTTCGTCGTGACATTGTACCGACGGACTTTATGTAGCCGTCGGTATAAAGTATTTTACCGACGGTACATATATGTACTGTCGGGATAAATACTTTTACCGACGAATAATATTTGACCGTCGGTAATAAATGTGCAAAAAAAATTTAAAAAATTGAAGTTATAATACCGACGAATATTATAGTCACCGTCGGTAAAAAGTGTATTATTACCGACGGTGATAATAATGTCCGTCGGTAAAGACCCTCTTTCTTGTAGTGTACCATCTTGATCACCTTCACATTTCGCCGTGTGTACCACATTCTGAGTATATTCTCTCTGTCACCTCTAATGCTGACTTATGGCACAGAAGACTAGGTCATGTATCTAGTGACCAATGAAGTGAACACCAATATATTACTTTGTATGGCTTGCCTCTCTCCATATGACTCGTTCTTTTCTTTCGACAAACAACAATTGGTTCATCTCGCAAAATTTTATATAAATAAATTCTTCGAAAGGGATCGATCTCGTAATTCTTGATAATTAGCTGGAGACATATATTATTTATATGTTATAGCATTGATCGAGTTTTCAAATGTGAATGGAATTAGCTTCGTGGCGAAAATGAATATTTTGTATCCATAAGTTTACTTACTCAGAACATTGGCAACAACGCAATTGATTGCTGCTGCTATGGTTGAAGGAGCATTTTCTGTCAGGCTTGCATATTATGAAAAATTGGCTGCATGATCAGATTGAAGATGAGCGGACGAATGATTGCTTTGTTACGTATATAAAAAAAACATATTTTTGATAGGATTAATAGCGAGAAAAGCATCGAGCGGTTTCAGAATATGAAAAGTCACTAAGGACAATTAATCATCCAGTGATTTTGGTAATGATCGAATGCATGACATTCTCTCTCATTCTCTGATACGATTTAATTTTTGAGCAATTTACATTATAGACATGTTTTGCAATTGTATACCCTTAAATTATTTGAAACGAATATATTTTTTATGTTCTATGACTTTTAGTCTTCTAGAGTATGATAGATCCTAAGTCCTTTGTTTGTTAAAATTCTGACTACGCCACTGCTCATGATAGATCCAGTATGTCGTGAATCGCAAGAGTTATTTTACTTGTTCGAAGTTCGAACATAGGACAAGAAATAAACGCGGACTTAACACCAGCCATCGCATCGAGCCCTAGCCGATGCCCCCCACATTGGCATTATGCCCGCATTTATATTCAAATAGTATTTTTTTTGTAAGAACGCTTATCAATTCCATAGCCACCCTAACACAGAACCTGCATTCGTGGTTGTTGACTACTGGGCAGCACTTAATACTCTCCCTATTGAGTACTATAGAGAGGATTAATTGCTGCACAATAGCCAGCAGCTATTTATATGCCTGGTTAGCTATTGTGTTGTTAAATAGCATTTTTTAACAGTAAATTACACTTTGCCCCCTTAAGTTTAGCTAAAGAACGCTTAACCCCCCTTAGCTTACTTTGTTCCAAATCACTCCCTAAACTTTGAAATGTTAGCACAATACACCCTTTTGTCAACTACTTCATTTCCTAATTTGGTATTTTTTATCTGATCAAAACTGAATTGAAGGTTGAGATAGCAACAGTGTGATTTCGGTGCGCTTTTAGACAAAATCAAAACCACACTGCAACATCGAACCGTGACACCGTAACTGCACCGCACCGCACCGGTATACCATTATATAAAACCAAATCAGCACTGTGTGGTGCGGCGCGGTCCACCGCGGTTTATCATTATAATGACATAAACAGTACGGTTTTGATCAAAATTGAAACCGCACCGCATCGCGATGGTTTTACATTTTTGCAAACCAAAATTGCACCATGTGGTGCGATTTACCATGGTTTTCGGTCTTAAACCACATCGCTACCATCTCTAATTGAAGTAGGGGTGTACAGAAAACTGGTGGAACCGGAGAACCGAACCGGTCCGAACCGTATGGCTTTGTTCAGTTTTTAACATGATTGATTCGGTTCTGATTCCCAAAGTGCAGAACCGTAGGGGACCGGTTCGGTTTCTGGTTCTGGGTTCCGTTTATCCGAACCAAACCAAACCGGTTCTTGTATATGCATAATGCATTCATGGGTCGATTAATACGGGTGATGCGAATAGGATCATTACGCAATGGGCCCAACTAATTTCTACAACAATATCATGTATCTGGCTTCGAGATTGCTTGTTATATGCTCGGTTTTTAAATATTTTTTTTTTATTTCTATATGCTCAAATGATGGACCTATTCTAACTCTAAGGGATGCACAGAAAAATAGTGGAACCAAAGAACCGAATCGAACCGGTTTTATATGGTTCAATCCGGTCCGGTTTCATACTCCCTATGATACGGTTCCGGTTCCAAATATTTGAGAACCATTGGGACCGATTCTGTTCCTGGTTCATCCCGGAACTGGTCCAAACCGAACCGTGTGCACTCCTAAATTGAAGGGGGAGGGGGGTGTTGCAGAATTTAGTTTTTTAACATTAGAGGAGTTACATGTTTTTGAGTGAAACTTCAGGGGGCAAAGTGTAATTTATCTTTTTTTTCCGTAATTGAATGGTTTGCAGTGGGGAAAAAGTTAAAAAAACAAATTAAAGCATACGTGTCAAATTATCCGTACGAGAAGGGAACCTCCTCTGCCGCGCAATCATTGGTCTATCGACGAATAAATTCGCACAACGTGTCACGTCTAGGACCACGAGAAACTCTGCTCAGCATGTCAGATGGCCGACAGCAGGATTTGTGCTCTAGGCCAGCATAACCAAGACTGACCGTCCACGTGGCATCATCCTGTAGCCCATAACCGGGTAGGACGTACGGCCTTGGGCGGCTCAGCTCGTCTCGTAGGCCGCAGACAGATAGGGTCCCCTATAAAATTCCTCCAGTTAACCCTGTCTTTCTAGCAAAAACTACAAAAGTACCTCTCTGTGGGAGGGGAAGGTTCACAACTCTAAGGGCATTTTAGTCAGAAAATATCGTACTTGTTTGTAAATTTAATAGTGAGTAGGGGTAGTTTGATAATTCTAGACGGTCAAACGGAGATATTTCCCATGAAAACGTTGGGCGGAGCAATAGCGGAGATCCAGAGAGGGGCGGAGAAGGGAGGGGGGGAGAGGGAGGAGAGGTCACCCCCGGCGGCGTTCTTGTAGGATACCGAGAAGGTTCTAGAATCTTCTAGAAGCCGCAGCGCTGACTACTCTCTCCCCGCAGGAGAGCGGATCGAGGCTCGGCGGGAGGAGACCAGCATCGACGGTTTGAAATGCAGGATTTCCAATTGATACCGGGGTTAGCCGGGCGGATCTTTAGCAGCAGCGGAGGCGGCGGCGGAGGAGGAGGAGGAGGGGTGGAGCACCGGCGGATGAGGGGATACCCGTCTGGTGGGCAGGAGCCGCCGGCCAAGTGCCCGCGCTGCGACTCCGTGAACACCAAGTTCTGCTACTACAACAACTACAACCTCTCCCAGCCCCGCCACTTCTGCAAGTCCTGCCGCCGCTACTGGACCAAGGGCGGCGTCCTGCGCAACGTCCCCGTCGGCGGCGGCTGCCGCAAGTCATCCTCCAAGCGCTCCTCAACCTCCTCATCGTCCTCCGCCTCCAAGAAACCCTCCTCCGCCGGGAAGGATCGCCGCCGCCAACCAGCCTCACGCTCCAGCAGCGACAGCTCCAGCCTCACCGCCGCTACCACCGATGCCTCCGCCTCCGCCTCCGCCTCCGCCTCCGCCTCCGCGTCCATCCCCAATCCCGCGCTGTTTGCCCCCCACACCTCTAACCCTAACCACGACCCCGATTTCGATCCGGTCGGGGAGGACCCGCTGGTCCCGGAGCCGGAGATCTACGCGGAGGCGGGGAGCTTCACGAGCCTGATGGCCTCGGCAGCGTCGGTTCCTGCGATGCTAGGCCTCGGCTACTCCGATCCTCCGCCGCTCCGTCTCCCGGCCCTGCAGCCGCATCAGAAGGCGGGATTTGTGGCTGTCGGCGTATCGGGGGAGGAGGAGCTCAGGTTGCCGGGCCTGGCGGCAGGGTTCGTGGAACCGGTGGACGTGACGGCGCTCTCGCAGGGGAGGATGAACTGCGGCGCCGTCGGTGGGATCAGCGGCTTGGATTGGCCAGGGGCGGCGGACCCGGGCCTCTTCGATCTCACCAGCGCCGTCGATCCGGGTGCGTACTGGAACCAGGGCCACTGGGGTGACACAGATCTCTCCCTATATTTCCCTTAATTAATCCCTCGTTAACCTTACTTAATTATTAATTAAGGAAAAAGGATTTCCGTGTAAATTTTTCCCCTTTATTTTTTTTTGTGGGTTTTCTTTTGGGTCTGTGTTTGGCTTTTGCTCAGAATTATAGAAATATATAGAAGAAAAAAAAAACGTGTTTTTAGCCGCTTTCGCTGATGCCACGTTGACAAAGACTGCTGTTTCGTTACGCGAATGGGTCAGCAAATCTCTGATTAGCTTCCTCTAACCCCCGCGGTCAGCAGAGGGAGGACGACGGTTGGCCACGTCAGCGGTTTGGGGATGACGTGTGCCGTTACCAAAATGTGAAGGCCGTGGGTGGGGACCAGTACCGGCACCCACCGGCCCATGAGCGGTGACGTACACCCACGTGGTGGTGGTGGCCACGGGGGGGGTTTGGTGCGACGTGCGAACCCAAGTACGCCCAAAAGGATGGATCCACGTGTCTCTCTGTAATTGGGCTCACAGCTGGCCTAGAGAAGAGTGGCCTGTCCTGCCCGCTGCCACCCTAGGGAAGCGTGGGAGCGGGTATATTACGGTACGGTGGAATGTGGCTGGTGGGGCCCGGTGAGGAAACGGACACCGGCTCTTGTGCACGTGACTGTTGGAGTGAGAGAGGGGAACTGTGCCGCGGGGTATGTGGGCCCACCGTACAACCGCGTGCTGTACCCCGCGGGTTTACAGCATTAGAACTCCTTCATGAAATGTATTATGGTTTAGGTAATGGTAATTCTATATATATATAGCCCACATTTTTATCTCAGGTTGCTCCGATCTTTAAAAACAAATATATATATAGGGGCATGCGATAAGTGTGGCATCATATCGTAGTCGTCTGATGCACCCTATATATATATATATATATATATATATATATATATATATATATATATATATATATATATATATATATATATATATATATATATATATATACATATAGAGGGGTGTTAGGATGCGGCGTGCGGTGTGTGCGGCGCACCGCAGCCGCCGTCTGATGAACTGCTGCGTGCATCGCACTCACCGCACGCCGCATCCTAACATTCCTCTCTCTCTCTCTCTCTCTCTCTCTCTCTCTATATATATATATATATATATATATATAGGCATGTTAGGTTGCGCTGTGCGTTGCCCCGGCTGAAAATGCGTTGCGCGATTTACAGCTGTCCGATCACGCGGATCGGCTGCAAAACCACGCAAAAACCCCCGCCCGTCTGAACCCCTAAACCGCGCCGTCTGATCGCGTGCAGCGCTCCCCCGCCCGGCCGTCTGATGGTTCGGCTGGATTCCTGGCCGTCTGATAACGTGCAGTGCACCACCGATCGTCATATATTTGTCGGTTCGATTCTCATCCGATGGATCGATGGGAATCGAACGGGCAAAAATGGATTTCGCTGTTACTGTAGCCGCTACAGTAACAGCGAAAATCATATTTGGCCGTTCGATTCCCATCGATCCAACGGATGGGAATCGAACCGACAAAAATATGCCAGGCGGGCGTGTACTGAACGGCATCAGACGGCTGGGAATCCAGCCGAACCATCAGACGGCCGGGCGGGGGAGCGCTGCACGGGATCAGACGGCGCGGCCCAGGGGATCAGACGGGCGGGGGTTTTCTCACGAGTTTGCAGCCGATCCGTGCGATCGGACGGCTGGAAATCGCGCAGCGCATTTCCCAGCCGAGGCAGCGCAACGTAACACGGCTCTCTCTCTCTCTCTCTCTCTCTCTCTATATATATATATATATATATATATATATATATATATATATATATATATATAAGACAAACCCCTTTTAAAGTTTACCTCTTGTTTTTTTTTTTACTGTGCCATCCAGACCGCCACCTACCGCCGCATGTCGTCATTTTTTCTGGCCGTCAGTCACAACCTCCTCCTTCCTCTTCTCCTTTTTCCTCCTCTGGATTTAAATTTTCTTCCTCCTCTTTCCCTTCTCATTCCTCTCTTAGTTGTCCTCCTCTGAGTGCAACTTCTGTGTATTTGGCCATGGAGGCCGAATGCAACTACAGGCCTATCAGCCGGTTGGCCTCCAATAGCCGAATGCACCTTTTGTGTATTCTGTCGGGATGGCTGAATGCATAGAAGATACATTTGTGGGGGAAATTATGACTGTTGTACGCAAAGACAGATCCAGGAATCGAACCTTGGGGTGGCGAATGTTAGAAAAATCTATAGGGAGGTGAGGTCTTACATTTTGTCAAAAATTTAGGAGGGGCGAACGTATGTAATTTTAAAATAATCCTAGCTAATACTATTATAATAAGGGGGTTCTCTTTTGAATCTATGGGGGCGATCGCCCCCACACGCCCCCCTGGATCCATCCCTGGTTGTACGGTTTTCCTCCAACAGTAGATTGAGGGTTGTCTTCGCGTGTGGTGCACTGTATAGTGCAGAACTGTCATCTGCTGAGCTATCACGTAGACACTATTAAGATAGAGAGTTGGCACAAAATGTGGTGATGAAGTTTGGCCGATGCCTACTTCTCCATGCGGTGAGACGTAACCTTTGATTCCACTAACTCTGAAAAAGTAGAGTTACTCTCGATAGGCCGAGGAATGCTTATACAAGTAGACAGATGGTAGAGTGTTCTTGACTAAAGTCTGATTACCAGAAGGCTCGAGAAGCTTTGAAAAATAGAAAGTAGAATTGGGAATAATGAATTCCCCCTCTCGAAATATTTACAGGATCTGCTTTTATAAAGTTTTAAGAATATATAGGGTTTTGGTAAATAATCGGGGGGATTTATTAGACACCAAATTATCTCCAGGGACCCTAGGCAGGGCTGGCTGGTCTCACCGTTTTCGTGGGCCCTAGGCAAGGATGGTGGGTCCCGTCATTGTCTTCGTGGGCCCATGACGGGGCTGGTGAGTCCCACCGTCGTCTCCATGGCCCCACCGTCAAGCATTAGCCAAATTTTGCACCCATAGCTACCCCCTCCTAGCTAGATAAGTACTAACCTGGCTAGTTGGGAAGATAGAGCAAAATCAGTTTGTCGACGTCGAGGCAACTTGACGAATGTTTGGGAAGAATCTACCAACCCCCTGCCGAGGGTCGATTGTAGTGTCTACGACTCGTTGTCTGGGGCTGACTGAAGTTCTATCTGTCGACCCACTGTCCAGGGCCGACTATTGCATCTATCGACACCCTGGTAAGGGCCGACTGTCATGTTTGCCGACCCTCTGTTAAGGGTCGACCAAAGTTCTATCTGCCAACCAGCTGTTGGAGACTGACCGTTGTGTCTGCCAAGGAATGACCAAAGTTCTGTCTGTCGACCTGTTATCCGGGGCCGACCGTCGCATCTGCCGACCCCCTGCCAAGAGCCAACCAAAGTTCTGTCTACCGACCCCCCGCCAAGGGTTAACCAAAGTTCTGTCTACCGTCCACTATCAAGGGCCGACCGTCGTGTCTGTCGATCCTCTGCCAAGGGTCGACCGTCGTGTCTGTCGATCCTCTGCCAAGGGTCGACCAAAGTTTTATCTGCCGACCCATAGTCCGGATCCGACCATTGCTTCTGTCGACCCTCTACCAAGGGCCGACTGTAAAAGGTGTTGAAGCAATTCTGTTGGAGGGCCACCCGAGAGAGCAAAGGGCCGACAAGAGGGCGACTTTTCGATCATCGCCGGTCTGTCAGGCACTGGCGATCGATCGACCGGTCGGTCGGGTGCTAACGACTAATCGATCCGTCAGATGATCGGAAGGTCGATCGGGCGCTGTTGACCTATCGACCAGTCGGTCGGTCGGGAGCCACCAACCGACCACGGTCGAGGGTGTCGGGCGCTAGATGGGTTCTGGCTCCCGGCCGCTTGAGATTGTCGATCGATCGATCGGGCGGGCGCAGGCGATCGACCGATCAGTCGGTCGATCGGGCGTTAGCTGGTACGGTGCCACCAACCGACCTCGATCAAGGGGAATGAGCACCAGAGTTGTTCTGGCACCCGACCGATCGACCAGTCGGTCGGGCACGGGCGATCGACCGATTGATCGGTCGGTTTGGCATCGATCGGTCGGGCGCCACCAACTGACCGCGGTCGCCGTGGGTACTCGCCGAGGTGCCTGTGAGGTGGTTGAGGGCGAAAGGTGGGATCGGTCGCCGATCGAGTATTGGTCGACCGATCCACCCCGGTTGTTGCTTATAGATTGAAGGGGAGGAGGGTTTTGATCACCTCCTCCTCCTCTGTTGTTGCCGCAAATGGATGAAAGGAGGGCTTGAACACATACTCCTTGCTGTTGGACTGAAGTGAAGCCAAAGGGCGAGGTGGTCGATCCCCTTCCCAGTGTTGCTGTGTGCCGAAGGAGAGGTTGAATGGGGGGAGGTTGCCGATCGCCTTCCTTGTGATGCTATGTGTCGAAGAACTCGAAGGAGCGATCGATCGGTCGTCAATTGGGATTAAGCACTCGGTAGCTCGCAGTCGATCGAGCAATTGATTGGCATTAGACGATCAAGATTCGGGCGATCGGGCGCCAGAGGGTGCGTGGCGTTGGTCAGTAGGGTGTTAGCCGGTCGGACGCCATCAACTGACCACAATCGAGGGGGTCGGGCACCAGACCCTCTATCTACTTGTATAACAACTCCTCGGCCTGTTTGGAGTAGCTCTACTTTTTCAAAGTTAGTGGATTCCAGGTTTCGTCTTCTGCACAGCGACGTAGACTTCGGCCGAACTTCGTCACCACATCCGGTGTCAACTCTCTCTCTATCCCTTTATCTATCTTAACAGTGTCTGCGTGACTGCTCAGCAGATGACAGTTCAGCACTATACAATGCTCCACACTCGAGAAGACAACCCTCAATCGACTGTTGGAGGAAAACCGTACGGCGGCTATAATTTTCCCCACAGTTTGGTCCCACTATTAGGCGTTAGCCAGATTTTGCACCCACAACATTTAGTCTGGTATGGCCGAGTCTCATGATTTCTAGCAAGATGAAGAAAAGAGGAGGAAGAAGGGGCTACGATGATGCCTACAATTTAAAATTTTAAAGTGACCTAGAGAAAAAACAAGCTTTCCCTCGCCAGTGAAATTCTGATGAAGAACGCCTAATTCTCTATTTAAATATTCGTCAAGAACCACTACACCATGCGCCTCTTCCATGCGTGTTTCGGACAAGTACTGAAGAACTTCGTGTCTTGCAGATATTGCAGGATGCCAAACTTCTGGCCCAGGAGACGACGGAGGAGATGGCCCTCTAACATGGAGCTGCTCATGACGGGCAAGGCCATGACCAAGAAAGATCTCTACCTACTTGCGCATCCGAGGACCATAAACGTAGAAAAATATATAGCGACATGATGATTACATCCCCAATCTCTCTCTCTCTCTCTCTCTCTCTCTCTCTCTCTCTCTCTCTCTCTCTCTCTCTCTCTCTCTGCCGACTACATAAGGACCAAAGTAGATTGGGATACAAATATCACTCAGGGTGAAACTAACCACACTGTTTTGTTAGCACTGAAGCCACAGACGTAGCCAGCTCTTCAGCAGTGGGGGTTGAGGCTTCTTTGGATCCTGTTCGAGCTAAAGCTGGAGCACTCTGTCGAGGAGCTCGAGCTAAAGTTGTCGGCCGTTCAGGCTGACGCATTGAGATCCTCCGTCCCTCAGCTGAAACCTCTCGAGAAGGAGAACCAGCTCTCGGGTCTCAAAGTGCAAGATCTGGAGCTAGGGAATGCCAAAGAGACCGAGACCGAGACCGCTTCTTTGAAGGATAAGATCGAAAGCCAAGCTGGGGATTGGTGTGGACGATCTTAAATCACAGTTAGCAACTCTGGCGAGGCCATCCAAAAGCTGACAGCCGCCGATCTCCGAAAATCCATGTCAGAAGCTCAATAGTCTGAAATTGTTCAGATGAAAAGATAATTTATTGAATTTTTATTTTTTATTATTAACCCCACATAAACCTACTGGATATAAAGAAACATTTTATAGATTGTTCGGTCCATGCGTACTATGTATTTGGTGCGTATTTTCTATTTTCTTAAATGATTTCAAGTAAACATATATACACAACTATAAATAACTTAAATTTAAAAAAAATAAAAATAAATCAATATCCTACATTTTTGTAATTTCAAAAATTTTAGTTAAAATTTTTGATTTTGGCTTGTAATGAGAAACCACACGAGATCAAAATTTTAAACCTTGGCAAGAAGGGAGGGGGGGGGGGGGGGTATGAAGAACAAGAACCGTCAGTGTGAGCGCACATGCATGGTCCCTACATGGACAGACTGACACTTGGTTCCACCCTTCGGAGTTTCTCCGTCGCCTCATTCCACCATCGCCTTGATCACAGCATTCGCCAATTCTTTCGCCTTCTCCGGCGCAGCCTTTCCCTTCTCTCCCACGAGCTTAGCGTTGAGGTGTTGCCAGCATCAGCAACACCAGGATGGGAAAAGCCCGAGCATATGCCCTCCGGTGCCGAGTCCCAACCGCAACCCTAGTCCATGCCATCTCCAATGGGCATGGGCTGGGATTTTACTAATGGTTCCGATATGTTACAGTCCTAAATTGTCATGCCATGTTCAGATACACGAAATCGCTGTATTCCTGGTAATAGGATTCTTCTGAATTGGATCCCCATAAATTGGTTTCTCGGATAAATCCAACTAGCATTACTCTGAAGATGAAATTTCTCAAAAAAAACAAAAGTTTAATTTTTTTTTTTTTTTCACATGAAACAGAGGGTCATAAAGGACTCCATCGGACGGTCCGATCAGGCTGAGCTCAGAAGACATCAAACATGAACTGCAGCAGAAATGGGTAAAAATAGATAGGAGAGCAGATGTAAAAAAAAAATAAAATAAAGGACAAGAAATTACTCATTACCACTGCTTACATGGTACAAAAACCATTACCTGATGCCACAAACCCTTTGAACATATATAGGGTAAAAACTAAGAGCTTAGATGCAAAAGGTAAAAAAGTTTTGACAATTTTTTTTTTCAAGATCAGAACTTTGACATGATGTATATATAATGGAATGGAAGAGAGGAGAAATAGATGGAGGTCAGAATCTACAGCAAAGAAGTCCCATCCTCCAACCCCGATGCCGGCGGTCGGCCTTCGCCATTTTTACGGGGCTGCTGTTCCACTCCGACTGCAGTCTGTTCATCCAGAGAAACCAAAATAAGTTCCCAAGAACCTGGAAAGCCGAGTAGGATAGACTGCAAATGATTGCGACTTAATCAGCATTTAGGGCAACATTAGTATACGATGGTAGCCGGTAGGACCACACAAAACCCTACTACCCGGCTAGCGTTTTTATATGACAAGTAAAAAAGGACCATCACTCTGATAACCCGGTGATCCCTTTTCGACTAAAAAGACAAAGGAAACATATGCACTCAGATTCAAAAAGCGAATCCAATGATTCAACTATTCGAACAAGGGAAAAGTTTCAAATAGTTTAAAGTTAATAGAGAGTACTCGAGATTAGCTTAGATAGATTTATTTTATTTTACTTTATTTGATATCTTACACATTAGATTAAGTGGGACAATCATGCGACTTTAAGTGCTTATGTGAACCTACATGTCATGTAGACTGTTAGCTAGGCATCGAATCTTATGAAATGTTCATTAGGATTCTGTCAAGGGTTCGTGTTAAACAGTGTGTGCGAGTGCGTGCAAGCCCGTTCATATTGATATGATCTAGCGACATGGGAAATGAAGAGGACTGTGACCTTTAGGAAATGAATGTGGACCATAATGCTACAATCACGTGGGCTCCTCATCACTCTATGGAAGATGCGTCACAGATGCTGCTTAACGGCTAGGATATATATATATATAGGGGCATGCTATAATGCGGCATGCGGTACGTGCGGCATCACACCGCAGCCATCTGATGCACGTGCTGCGTGCATGCGATGCACGCAGTAGTGCATCAGACGGCTGCGGTGCGGTGCCGCACTTACCGCATGCCGTATTATAGCATTTCTCTCTCTCTCTCTCTCTCTCTCTCTCTCTCTCTCTCTCTCTATATATATATATATATATATATATATATATATATATATATATATATATCGAGAGAGAGAGAGAGTAGTGATTGATACATTGCGGCCGGGTAACGTGAGGCCACCCCCTTCCGGGGAATTTTGAGAATTTTTTTTTTTTGGGATTGATCACCCACCCTTGGATAGCACACACAAAAAATTTCAGCCCGATCCAAGCCCTGTAAGCCATCCAAATGTGATTGACTTTTATCGGTCGTTTATTTTTGTCGTCATTTTGATCAACACATTTGGACGGCCTACATGGATTGGCCTGAAATTTTTTGTGTGTGATATCCAAGGGTGGGTGATCAATCCCTAAAACAAAAAATTCCCAAAATGCCCCGGAAGAGGGTGCCGCACGTTACCGGCCGCAATGTATCACTAATATATATATATATGAAAATGAGTTCCTATGACATGTCATTCGGATTACCCTATGACATATGGTGAATTCGTAACCCTAGAATATTTAGAATGTTCTGAGTTTTTATGAGGATGATCAACCTATTTGATAGGACACCCAAAAAAAATCGGCATATTCTAAAATTTCTAAGGGCATCCTCATAAAAATTCAGCACATTATAAACATTCTAGCATTACTAATTCACCATATGTCATAGGAACTCAACCCTCATATATATATATATATATATATATATATATATAGAAAGAGAGAGAGAGAGAGAGAGAGAATACGGGGTATGAGCTGACAGCCCATTTGCTCAAATGGGCTGTCACTGGCAGCCATCCGATCGCTTAGATCAGACCGTCCAAAAATTAAAAAAAAAAAAAAAAAAGTTGACAGCTGTTCTCTCTCTCTCTCTCTCTCTCTCTCTCTCTCTCTCTCTCTCTCGATCTAGAGCAGCAGCAGCCACCGTCCCACCGCCCACCCGACCTCCGGCTCCGGCTCCCTCCCTCTCTCCGGCCCGACTCCCTCCCTCCCTCCGGCTCTGGCGTCCACCCTCCCCGTGAAGCTGCTGGCGTAGCCACAGCTCTCGCCGGGCCGCCGCTGCGCCCACTGCTTCTCCCCGAGCGGCTTCGAGAAGAAGGCGTCGACTGGCGGAGGCCCGCGTCGACGCCATGGTTGACGACGTTGAAGAACCCGTGCCGCTCGCACGCGTCGCCGACGAGCCTGGAGACCAGCTCCGCCGCGCCGGGCCGGAGGGAGGGAGCAGGAGGGAGGGAGGGAGCCGGGCCGGAGGTCGGGTGGGCGGTGGCTGCTGCTGCTCCAGATCGGGTGGGCGGTGGGCCGGTGGCCGGAGGTCGGGTGGATGCCGGAGCCGGAGGTCGGGAGCTGGGCCGAAGGGAGGGAGGGAGCCGGGCCGGAGGTCGGGTGGGCGGTGGGCCGGTGGCTGCTGCTGCTCCAGATCGAGATCGAGAGAGAGAGAGAGAGAGAGAGAACAGCTGTCAACTTTTTATTTTTTATTTTTTAATTTTTGGACGGTCTGATCTAAGCGATCGGACGGCTGCCAGTGACAGCCCATTTGAGCAAATGGGCTGTCAGCTCATACCCCGTATTCTCATATATATATATATATATATATATATATATATATATATATATATATATATATATATATATATATATATATGTTGCTATGCGTCTTGGCTCCACTGTAGTGGGCCAGAGGGTAAAGACCCAAAAACAACAAACCTAAAGGAAAAATTAAATCATAACTATAGAAAAATTAGGTTCCTGGACTTGAGTCCGATTAGCATCAAATCCTTGAACCCAAAGACCCAAAACAGGTCCATTTTCTGGATTAATTACGGCATAGGAAGCTCCAATACTGATTCGGGGATACGGATACGGAGATACGTGGATTTTTAAAAAACTATGACACGCGGTACGGCGGGGATACGTTTGTAATTTTATATATATATATATATATATATATATATATATATATATATATATATATATATATATATATATATATATATATATATAGTAAATAGTTTGAAAACAATTGTACCTTCAATCCATCCAGCAGAAGAACAACAATATAGATTTCACCCAGATTGTTCGGGTTTCGACCGAAACCCTAACAATCCGAGCGAATCTCACTCGAGGCTTTGGATTTTTAAAAAAACCCTTCGATCATGCCTTCAATCATGTGATTTGAAAAAAAAACAGAAAAAGTAACTGTGCCTTCAGTCCGTCCAGTAGAAGACCGACAAGGTGGGTTTCAGCCTAATTGTTAGGGTTTCGGCCGAAACCGGCAAGGTTTCGGCAGCCGAAACCTTAACAATCCGAGCAAAACTCACTCGGGGGTTTGGATTTAAAAAAAAAAGCTTCGATCATGCCTTCAATAATGTGATTTGAAAATAAAAACCCAGAAAAGCAACGTTGCCCTTCAAATTCGTCCAGCAAAAGACCGGAAAGGTGAGTTTCGGCCGAAATCGGCAAGGTTCGGCGGCCGAAATCGGCAAGGTTCGGCGGCCGAAACCCTAACAAACCGAGCGAAACTCAGTCCGTCCAGCAAAAAAGAAGAAAAGAAGAGAAGAAAAAAAAAAACCTGAGCACTGGTCGTCGTCGCCTGGTCGATGTGGTCGCCGCCTCGTCGTCGTCGCCTGGTCGGTGTGGTCGCCGCCTCGTCGTCATCATCTGGTTGGTGTGTCGTCGTCTCGTCGTCGCCTAGTCGGTGTGGTCGCCGCCTCGTCGTCGTCGCCTGGTCGGTATGGTCGCCATCTCGTCGTCGTCACCTGGTTGGTGTGGTCGCCGCCTCGTCGTCGCCTGGTCGCTCCCCCTCTCTCGCTCTCCAACAAGGTCGGCCACGGGATCTCAGTCTGAGCGATCTGAGGTTAAACTATAACCTAAAAAAAATCACAGCCGTCCGTTACACCAGTTGACGTGGCATCCAATTAGTGCGATTCACTAAGATGGGTTTGACCCATTATCACTTACAACCCCCTCATGTTTAAAACCCTACAAATCCCCCCTTTATTTTGAAAAACACACCATTTGTACCCCCTTCTGGTTCTGTTTTGGGTTTTCAAACTATAGGGGGTGTAAGTGATCATCGGTCATAATACAGGGGGTCTGTGTAATTTACCCTATATAATATATATGTATAATATTATATATTTAGACCCAATACGTATCCCGTGCCGATTGGCACGAAGCGAGAGCCTTCGGTGTGCCCCCACCCCCTCCACAACCCCCCCCCCCCCCCCGTCGTATCGGGTCGTATCCCCGACGTATCGAGCCGTATCCCCGGCGTATCGGGCCGTATCCCCGGCGTATCGAGCCGTATCCCCGGCGTATCGGGCCGTATCCCCGACGTATTGGGACGTATCCCCGGCGTATCGGGCCCGTATCCCCGCCGTATCGGATTTTTTTTTTTATTTTTTTTAATTCCGATACTTTGTAGCCGTATCGGATACGTATCCCGTCGTATCGGGCCGTATCGGAGTATCGGGAAGTATCCGATACGGATACGGCACCTGTTTTGAAGTATCGGTGTATCCTAGATTACGGCATAGGAGCTTATTTTATAGTTTTCGTCATGGCTATGTAATGCAGCATGAATTTCCATTCTAGACCTACATAACAGAAGGGCAGTGTTACACAGTTCTCTCTTGCATCATGTGCCAAAAGTTGAAAACGTAAGGGATCAGGTAAAAAAGGTTCAAGTAGAATATGATGTTTACATTCAAGGAGATTCAAGGTGGAAACCAAATAAGTGGATGAAACTTGCAACATCTACGGACCAAGTATTGTTGTTCGTATTGAAGAATGACACGCCTCTAGTACATAAACTAAAAGTGGATGATCGACATGTCGAACTTCCTGGTTGGCATGCATCTGCAACCCTAAACAGTTGCATGGGGGAATGGCACTAACATGCCCATCACAAAGGGGTGTTTAACCTTTTTCAAAATAAAGGACCATGATATTACCATATGGTAGGAAATGATTACTATGAAGGTCAAATACCTATTCAGCTTCATAGCTGAGGAGGTACAAATTCCATGAAATTAAAAAGGCAGTGAACTAAAAGAGGAACTTCATGTTCACTCCATGCCAACAGTTTTCTTAGAAGAAAGTGAACTAAAAGAGGAACTTCATGTTCACTCCATACCAACAGTTAAGACCTAGCGCAAATGGAGTGTTACAGCGACAAAACAAATTATATATATTGAAGAGAGAGACAGACTAAGCAAGAAAAATCAGTTCATAAATTATAGTCTAGCTCTTCATATTGGGCTTCAGACGAGTCACATGAAAGAAAATTCAATTCTTCAAGGTCCTTTATGAAAGTGAATGTCTTCCCTCCCATATCGAGGCTCAAGATCTAAGAAATCCATCTCAGAAAGAGGAAGTCTCTAGCAAATTTGCATGGATGCTGAGGTTCTTAAAGATAAGTAGATAACTACAAAAATTAATACAGCAAGGTATATGAGTCATCTCAATTTGCATGGATGCTGCAGTTCTTGAAGATTACTACAACAATTAAGACAGCAAGGAAGATGAGGAGTCATCTTAAGTTGAGGTCGATGTGAAGACCCCATGGATAAGATCAATTTCGTGCTAGCAATTGTCATAAAATTGAAGGGTAAGTTCTCCTCCAAACAGGGGAGAATTGTCCAGTAGATCACCCAAACAAATCTGAATATAAGAATCATACCCAATGGCGACCATAATACAGTGCAGAAATGAAATCTCTCTCGATTGATGGGGTTATAGTGCATGGAAAATTGTAGGCGAAGGAACACAATCCATTTGATTGATGTGGTTATAGAGTTATAGTTACATGACAATTCAATTGTATGTTGGAGTAAAGACCCTAGGGCTAGAGTTAACACAATATCCACAAATTTAGTAGCATTATAAAGATTCTTCAATTGACATTTAGTGCTAACTGATGGTGCCCAATCATTTGGCTTATTAAATTGTACTGATCAGGAATCCCATGTTGAGTAGGAAGTATCGAAAAGAAGCCTACTCCTATAAAAGTTTTCAGTAGGGAAAAACAAAGTTGATTCATATTTGTAGTAAAGAGAATTCCTCCAGAAAACATTGATTCAGATTATAGAAAGAGGTTTATCCTCATTTCTCCAAGGTGTAACTCTATGATGAAGCCCATAGTGTCCATTTCTCTTTCCATACAAGAATATTTGTGCCAAAAATTGTTGTACTTCTGGATCACATCAAATCCAATGTAAACCCCATATATTCAAATCCGTAACCAAATATCTCAATTAAATTTGTTGAAATTGACGTCATAATCCAATGTAGACCCCATGAGATCCAGAAGTCCGGATCTTGGACTATGATGCTTGATGATTGTATGCCCTGCCAATTTACGGACATGCTCCAATATCAACTTGATGCAACATGGTTGTCATTGCATAGTGGTTGATTGAATGTTCTTAGATCTAAAGCCAAAAAGGTGAATATATGTAGGAATTTATTCCAGATTTTCTATAGGCCTTAACAGCAACGTCTCAATCGAAAAGATAGTGGCCAATAACAGCAGGCAAAACAAAAACGGAAGAGAGAAGACAAGTGGAAGAAGAAGCCAGATCGTGGCGACAGGATTTCACACGTGTGTACTTGCGAAGGAGTACATCCTAGTACTTGGGCTATGGCTTCAAGACACCTGCTAGTTGTTAGATCAGCCATTACTGGACCCTTTTATATATTGCTTTTATTTATTATTTTCAAAGTTATTAATGGACTATATTTCAGTTTCATGTAAGCCTATCATATAAGAGACTGTTATGTGGTTTTTTAACCCATTAATCATTAGGGTATCGTGGGAACACTGGGAAGTCTATTGATACCTCTTATATGCATTTTTTTATGATGCCATAAATGAATGAAGATTAAGATATTTCTCTTGGGTTTCTTGTGAGAAGAATTGTTTCTTTAAGGGAAGAGACCTCGGGCATCAAACCAAAATATCTGATATTTGTCATTGAGTGTGATCGCCATCATCATCATCTCATCTCTCTCTCATTCCTGTTGCCCGATCGCAAGGGTAGCCACATAGTCTGCTAGCCGACCGTATGGAATGATGGCGCCCCTGCATCACCCCCCTGCTGCTTCCAAACGTCTATGTGACCTCCTGTCATGTGTCTAAAACCATGTTTGTGGATCTGTTTGCTTGCGTGGATCATTAAAGGATTTTTTTCATGTTCAATCTGCACCTAGGTCAGCTCCCCTCTAAAACTTCGGATCATCTTCACAACAGCTTCGGGTTTGATCCTTCTTATCTTTTTTTAGCTTTTTTCGTTGATAAATCCATAATAAATCTAGATCTGGATTTTATTGATCAAGCATCACTGCTTGGATTGAATAGAACCATTAAAGTTGCATGAACCCGTGGCCGTCTTATGATTAACTTTGAGTCTATAAATTGGTTGGAAGACTTTAGAGGCCTTTAGACCCAACTTTGTTAACCAATCTGCCCAGGCCCCCAGGAGATTATCAGCTTTCAAACAGTCATTGTCTTTTCAGCCTTCTGGGAAGTCCACACTCACTGCCTGCACTCGTGTAACCAATCATAAATATCAACTCTCTAGTCTTTCATTATGGTGTGGAAATTAGTCGCACGAGTCTTGCTTAATTCCTGACTTTACCAATTTGCACGAGTGTACCGCATCACCAGATCTTGTATGTTGTTTTTGTATAAATATCAAGTTACAATAATCTTGTTCTTCTAAAATCCTCTATCCAAAGTCCTTAATTAATAAGTTTGTTTTCACAAGTACAGGGCCATGAAATGGCATATATGTTCAAAGTGGTCTAGAAATCAAATTAAGATCAACAAGGGGGGCTTTGCTATCAATTTCCCCAAAATAATAAAGGAGGAATTGGTGAAAAGTCATTTTATGGAGATGCCTTTAAGCCCCATCCTAAACAATAACTAGGACGAAAGTGCCCTCCATAGCAATTCCAATTTTCATTTGAATGTCATCGAACCACTAAACGCCTCCACTACTTGTCATCGTCATCGCCGTCGCCGTCGAACATTCCTAAACCGAACCACGCCTGCCGCCGGAGCTGCTCGCCGCCTCTACTACTCGCCACCGCCAACGCCACCAAACCTAGATCTATAGGCCATGGGATGAACCCTAGACCTAGGATCCTAAACCGAACCACCGAACTGAACCCTGCTCGCCGTTGCCGTTGCTGCTCGCTCCCGGCTCCGCCATTAGAGCTCACGCTCGAGAGGAAAATGGAAGAAGAGAGCAGGTGAGCGCATTTTGGGGTTTATGATGAAAATCAGGAACCTTACCTAAAAGGAAAATGTTATCTTTCCTGCAGCTACCAGCGATCTGTTGTTGGGGACCTTAGCCACATTAACCCAAAAATAAATATACAATATTGTTAGTCTCTGACTCCTTCACTTCAATACAATTAACTTAATTGTTTTTGTTTGCTATTTAAGCACACAACATGTTTACAAAATGAGATTTTCATGTCCACACCTAGGAAGCACGGACACTTCCCCAGGCCCCCCGTACCTGTGTCGGACACTTGTCGAACACCGACACTCACTGGACACGCACCAGACACAGGTGTCGTGTCCCACGTGCTTCCGGGAGCCAGACACTCGTCAGACACTCGTCGGACACGCACCGGACACGGCGGATTGACAGGATGTTTGATATAGGGTCGAGTCACAAGCTGTTATGATTCAGTTTTGGCTTCAAACTATCTGATCCTCTGAGGTTAAAGCCAAAACCTCAGAGGATCAGATAGATTAAAGCCAAAACTGAATCACAGTCGTTTGCAAGTCATTTGGGCCTGAGTATAATTCACTTGTCAGACTGGTTGTAACGGACGGTTACGATTCAGCTTTGGCTTTAACCTAAGAAGCACGGATACGGATACGGATACGGATACGGGTACGATACGATACGGATACAGCGATACGACAAATCTTAAAAAAGTAGGATACGGATACGGCTAAGGATACGGCAATAAATTATTCTTTTTTAAATATTTATTTTAAATAAAATACTAAATTATTAATTTATAGAACTATTAATTGATAGAATGCAACATAAAGAACATATTCAATATAGAAGCACAGGTTGTTGCATATTCAATATAAACAAAATATTAATTGCTATAATTTATCACTGTTTTTTGAAAAAAATTTAATAAAATTTTCATAATTGGCTCAATATTTTATCACTATTTTTTATCGATCTTATTGCATATCTGCAGATCCTGATGGCAGGTTAGAAAGCCTGCAAATGGGGCTGTGAGGGAGAGCGAGAAAGAGAGAGAGAGTGGGAGGGAGAGAGAGATATGGAGCTGTGAGGGAGAGAGACGGGCGAACAGCGGACGGCTGCAATCGGATAGCGGACGGGTGCGGGGAGACGGTGGGCGACTGCAGTTGGGCGACGGACGAGCGGCTAACGACTGTAGTTTGGCACAGACGGCGGACGGCTGCAATCAGACGGGCGACGGCGAACGACAGAAGACGGGCGCGGGCGGACGCCTGCCTCTCTGCTCTCCCTCTCTTCTCGCTCGATCCAGAAAACAGGGTGGGGTGGGGTTAAATTTTGGGTAAATTACACATAGACCCCCTACAGTTTGAAAAACATATCACTTGCACCCCCTCCAAGGAGGGCATTTGTAGGGTTTTAAACATGAGGGGGTGTAAGTGATAATCAGTCAAACTATAAGGGTCTTTGTGCAATTTATCCTTAAATCTTTTAGTGTGGGACAGTGGGTTTGAGTTTGGATTTGGGTTTAACTTTTAACCAAACCCAAACTCGATAACCCAAGCCCAAACCGGTCAGCCGTATCCCTCCCGTATCCGGCCCGTATCCCTCCCGTATCCCGCCGTATCCCTCCCGTATCCGGGCCGTATCCGGGCCGTATCCGGGCCGTATCGTGGCATTTTTAAATCCAGGATACGCCTGAAACGTATCAGACACGTATCCGGGTCGTATCCGTGTCCGATACGTATCTGGTAGGGGTACGTCATGTATTTTGAAGTATTCGTGCTTCATAGGCTTTAACTTATCTAATCCTCTGAGGTTTCAGATAGGTTGAAACCAAAACTGAAACACAGTCGTTCTTTTCCATGCCATTTAGAGGTGTATGTGATTCACCAATCGGGTTGTGTGTAACTAACGATTGCGATTCAATATACATTAAATTTTAATTTTAGTTGTTTTCTATAAGATTTTTTCGATTATTGAAATATATATGAATTATAAACACTCATAAAATATAAATAAAAAATATTAATTCATTTTGTCGTGTCCCAGCCGTACCCGTGTTCTTTTTTATGAATTGTCGTGTCAGCGTACCCGTGTCATGTCGTAGTCATGTCCCCGTACCAGTGTCAGTGCTTCTTAGGTCCACACTCAAGACATGAGGATTACTATAAATGCAATACATGGTAGATAGTACCTAAATGAAGTGGGTAGATAATATGCCTATTTAATCACATTGTCAAGTTGGTCTAGAATTTTTTTTTTTTAGAATCCCTTAATGTCTCAGCTGAGGGATGGTTAAGGTAGCCCACTACCAGTTATTAATTCAATGCAAGTAGGAATCAATCCCAGGTCTCGGGTACCAACCCCCCGAGACTTTACCAACTCACCTAGCTGGCACTTTCGGTCTATAATTAATTGTGAAGCAAAGAAAAGATGCATTTCAAATATTCTACATATGCAAATAGTTAAAAAAAAAACTCAGATTCTTAGAGGTCTTACTTACATGGGAAATGCAAAAGAACGTGCACTAGTCGTGCTACTATCCGACCGAAGGGAAATGCTACCAGAATATGGTATGTGCCCCGAGGACGCAATGGGACCAGATAAATAAGAAGGTCCGAACAGACTTGAGTCTCCAAAACCATTCTGAACAAATGAACTCCGAGCAGAAGCTGTTGCAGCATCATGAGCAGCCTCCTCTGCTTTAAGAATATATCGAGCTTCTAAAGACTGCTGATTATCTGCCTTTTCTTTGCTCCCCTCCTTGCCGCTTACTGTTGCTGCACTAGAGTCAAATTTAAAAGTGATGACTCCACTTCCCACCTCACCATTAGGAGGACTTCTGTTGCTACCATTGCTTTGATTGGATTCTTTGGAAGTAGATGGCACAGCTGTGGCTGTAGAATTTCTCTCTTGCACTGTGCCCTGAGATAACCCACACAGACACACAATCAAGCACGTTCCAAGACGGCAGTGGTCCTAGAATACTTTAACCTGATATATATAACTGAACAATCATTTGTATGGATTATGCCACTACAAGATCCTCGTCCGAAAAAGGTCCAGGAATTCAAAGATTGAAAACCATCAGATACATCTAAGCTCTTAACTAGTTGAAACAAAGATAAAATATTTTATTCCTGTTTAACGGTAAACCCGAGATAAAGGAACCATATATTTTGACCATTCTAAGTAACCTCAGATAATGTCCTACTACAGTAATCAATTGTGAATTTGTTCACTAATGTCAAAGTGGATATCTATGTTGCAACCTGATAATACTTGAGACAACGTCATGTTCTTATCTGAGATCCTAAAAGAATTTATTTGAAGCATCTTCGTTCATTGAGTACCTGACCAATTTTTTGATGTTCAATGGATTGGTTCTGATCATTTATGCAATCGAAACTAGATAAATCCACGTGACTTGGATCTGTGTCAAACACTGGCAGAGGTAGCAACTGTTTTTCACTGCTCATCTCAACAGTGAGGGGAACTTTGTTCAACTTGCCTCCACCTGTGGGTAAACTCCCAAAAGAACATTGTTCTGTGTCATCATGGTCAACATGTTCATTTGCTGCTGAAGACTTCAAACCATGTGAATCAGAGCAAGCATCTGCCATTGCCTCAGTATCGTCCGGCGTGCCTTTGATCATATCATAGTCTCTGTTTGCTACAGTTTGGTTGAATCTATAAGAAACTTCAGGGCCCGCATTACCTTCTACCAGAACTGTCTCAAGGGAATGCACCCCTTCATCAATGCATATATCCTTGATAGTATGGCAAGTACCATCTATAGAACAAGCTATTGGTTCTGGCTGTTCAAACACAGTAACAGTTTTTTCAGCGTAAACAACCATTTCTTTTTCAACTAATCCAATTTTACCGGTGGGAAAAGAATATGGAGATTCTCTAAGGTCACCCTCATTCAGGTCACCTCTAATGGAATCTTCAATATCAGCATAGCAATGTAATCTATGACTATTATCGTGCTGAGACTTGTCTGTTTGTTCGCAGCTTTTACTCTCGATTGGTGACGCAATACCTTCTTTCCCTTCACTAACAGAATCAATATCTACTTTCAACACATCGGTCTTCGTATGGTTGTTTCTTTGTCCAATACCCTTGGAGGCAACCTCAAGAGTAGGAAAAGTCTGATCATATCCATCTGCAAGCAACCACAGATTCATAATGCTTAAAAGGAAAAGTAGGTAAACCAATAAAAAAATGGAAGTTTGTGTTTTGTGACAGCTTTAAGGCACAGCTTATATATATATATATATATATATATATATATATATATATATGGGAAAAGTGATGCTGGTTGTTGCTGCACCTCAGGCATTATTTTACCATCTTAAAAGTTTTGGAATTTGATGAAATTTGGTGAGGGTGTTGTCTAGGGTAAGATGATCATCCTCACCAATTTTCATCAAATTCCAAAACTTCTAGAGGAGTCAAATGGTAAAAATCAGCCGTCCACGGTCACTGTTAAAATCTGCAGATTTTGCTTCAACCATTTGACCCCTCTAGAAGTTTTGGAATTTGATGAAACTTGGTGAGGATGATCATCTTACCCTAGACAACACCCTCACCAAATTTCATCAAATTCCAAACCTTCTAGGTAGGTAAACAAGCGAGACGTGCAGCATCGTTGCTACACCTCGGGTGCAGGCTCCCCGCCCCCTGTATATATATATATATATATATATATATATATATATATATATATATATATATATATATATATATATATATATATATATGGGAAAAGGGAGCCTCCATAAGGCATGGAGGAAAACTTACCTCCATATGAAGTGGTTTCATGACCAATGAGACTCCAATAAAGTCGATTCTTTTTCGAGGATAATCACGTTATCTTAGATAGAACACATGCCAAAAATCAACACATTTGGAAACTTCTAGGGGCATCAAATGTTAGAAGCTTTATCGGCCGTCCAAATGTTTCTCGTAAAAGTTTCAAAATGAGATAGAACACATGCCAAAAATCAGCACATTTTGAAACATCTACAGGAAACATTTGGACGACCAATAAAGCTTCTAAAATTAGATGCCCCTAGAAGTTTCCAAATGTGTTGAATTTTCACATGTATTCTATCTAAGATAGGATGATTATCCTCGAAAAAGAATCAACTTCATTGGAGTCTCATGGGTTATGAAATCACTTCACATGGAAGTATGTTTCCCTCTATGCATATCACCCATTTCCATATATATATATATATATATATATATATATATATATATATATATATATATATATATATATATATGAGGAATGGGATGCTGCCTATCAAAGCAGCGTTTTTTGCTGCTTTGATACATTGTTTGACCATCCTAGAAGTTTTGGAATTTGATGAAATTTGGTGAGGGTGTTGTCTAGGGTAAGATGATCATCCTCACAAATTTTCATCAAATTCCAAACTTCTAAGAGGGTCAAATGGTCGAAGCAAAATCTGCAGATTTTAACGGTGACTGCAGATTTTGCAGATTTTGCTTCGACCATTTGACCCTCTTAGAAGTTTTGGAATTTGATGAAAATTTGTGAGGATGATCATCTTACCCTAGACAACACCCTCACCAAATTTCATCAAATTCCAAAACTTCTAGGATGGTCAAACAATGTATCAAAGCAGCAAAAAACGCTGCTTTGATAGGCAGCATCCCATTCCTCTATATATATATATATATATATATATATATATATATATATATATATATATATATATATATATATATATTCAGAAGAAGAATATATTGCAACTTGCAAGTAAAAAAGTTAATTAATAGGTTCATATGCCTGATGGAAGTCAACTACTTTTGGCACTTTAAGCTGAATGCATAGGGTACATTTTAATGACGGTGTAAATGATGATTAGTGGGCGGCAAATTATGAACAATGCATCAATTAATTTTGTGATCCAATACTTGATCTGCTTGGGTAAATGAACATCTGGAACTGATACCATAAAGCTATGAAAAGTGAAGATAGGTTCCTATAAGCTAGAGCATTCACAAAGGAAGACAAATGAAATTGCCTTGTGATTGTTGTATGCTACAAAAGCATTAGAATGAATAAATTAAGAACTCATCATACAATAAAAAAATGCAAATTTAAAGATAATTCTACATCCTCGTAATATGGAGAGGGTACAAAAAAATGAATCATATGTGAATACGGGTAATCTTGGTGGCTTTTGTGTGCGGAAAAGGGTATGGTAAATGAAAGTGAGAAATGACTGGTAAAAAACATGTGATTCGGTATACATGAAACTATTGTTTTGAAGAAGAAATCTCGATATTTACGGGAAGAAATGAACTCCCTGAATCAACCCTTCTTTCCATGTCTCTTCACCTCACTTACTTGGTTAATAATGAATAAAAGAAAGATAGGATAAATGGTAAGACAAAGGCAGGATTTCAAAAAGATCATTGGTCCCTCCCTGGAGATGAGATGTGCAAGTTGTTGCCACATTGAGGAAGCACTTGGAAAAGAACAAGACATAGATGGAAAGACATAAACAGGATTTCAAAAAGATCATCGGTCCCTCCATGGGGGTATGATGTGCAAGCTCTTGCCACACTGAGAGATGCACTTGGAAAAGAATGAGGCATTGGGATGATGATGGGGTTTGCATGGGGGTATGATGTGCAACGTGTTACTTCAGGAACAAACATAAATGAAAAGGCTTCGGATTCAAAGGTTTATAGGAAAAGAAATATCAAACTCCGTGCTATGGACGTCATAAAAGACGTTGAACTATGATCAACATCGTCAGGGCCTCTTGAAGCGACACGGTACTGAATTGGGATTGAGTGAGGCCTCACGAGGCATTGACGAGGAGCAGCGACAAAAAACCGGGCTGATCGGACGATCTGCGAAGGGCCGACAGATAGTAGGGCCTGTCGGAGCGGTGGTCGGCACGACAACTACTTGTCGAGACTATGGGGTCGCGGGACAGGCGGCGGCTTGCTAGTAGGCAGCGTTGTGCGGGTGGCGTGCAGACACTGGTGATGCGGAGTACTGGTGCGGGTGACGCACAGGCATGGAACGCTGGTGGCGACGGGCAGCAGGGCCTGCCGGGGTGGTAATCGACAAGGCAGCCTACCGTGGGCCGGGGCTACAAGGTAGCGGGACAGGCGGCGGGAAGCGTGAGCCACGGGTGACGCGCGGACAAGCGACGGGTAGCAGGACAGGCGACGGGTACGGGGCGTAAGATGTTGGCGGTGGGGCACGAGGCATGGATGGTGGTCACGCTCGATGACGAAAATGATGATAGTGATGATTCGTAGATAGAACACGTAACGGAGATTTTTGCCTTAGCTCGAGGTCTCTCACATCAATATAACAGTTCTTCGCATAGAACCCCTAGAGCAAGCTCATTCTCATTCATTCATTCATTATTTCAAAGATGATGGCTACAATGAGTATAAATACCTCTAACCAAGCCCTAATGCCCATAGAGACTAGAAAAATCAAAAACACCATTGTAAATCAGGTTAACACATAATCAGAAATAAAGCTAATAAATGCTTCGAAAATGCTTAGTTAATCTAAATAAATAAAGTGTGTCGCCATGCGAGGCCCAATAAGGTTGGCTCAAAAACTGCCAAACTTCTCCAAGCCACAAGCCACATGAAGCAGCCATCCTCCTCCGTCTATGCATGTAGACTTGCGTCGGCATCTGTCGAACCGGATTGGTGTCCCAACCAACTCTCCCACGGTGGAAGGAACCCGACTTCGACGAGCAAAAGTCATGGGTGCTCTTGTCGTGCTCCGACAGATTTGGATCAATGTTTTGCGTCGGCATCTGTCGAACCGGATTGGTGTCCCAACCAACTCTCCCACGGTGGAAGGAACCCGACTTCGACGAGCAAAAGTCATGGGTGCTCTTGTAGTGCTCCGACAGATTTGGATCAATGTGTTGCAAGCTTGCACCTCCTCCATGGATCACAGTGTCGCATCTGAGTCTGGACGTCCTGACCATTCTACCAAGTACTTTTGTTTGCATACCTCCATTACGGGTAAAAGTGACCTTATCAAGAATTTGATCAATCTTTTTCGGGGAAGGTCGTATGATGGGTGGGGAGGAGGAACATGTATAGGATCATATTCAAGTTCTAGGTTGTGGGTAGGCTCCAAGAACGGGTCATCAGGAATTATCGTTGGACTCTTGTACGCCACCAAGTCCTCAACATTAAATGTTGAACTAATCCCATAGCCTAGTGGAAGGTCCAAAACATAAGCATTTGGTCCAACCCACTTCAAAATCAGGAAAGGTCTGGCACTACGAGAATGCAACTTCTTTAAGGTTCCCGAAGGAAACCTCTCAAGTCTAATCATCATGTAGTCACTCTCAATGAATTATTTATCGCACCGATGCGAATTTAATAATGCTTTATATTTCTAATTATTAAGATCAATTCTTTTGCTTATTTTCTGATATATGTCATGAACAAGTTGTGCAAATCATTTGCTGCAGACTTATAAACTGTATGATGTGATGCTATGGGAATCAAATATATTGGCTTGTTAGGACGAAACGCGTTGACGATCTCAAATGAACTCACTATTGGCTTGTTAGGAATACACTTCGCCAAAATCCGGACACAAGTCATATTCCTCTTTAATTCTCTGTAAGCCAATGACCCTAACACTTGTCTGGAACAGGAGAATGGCACGACGACTGAGCGCATACGCAACTTTCTGGTCAACTCCAACTTTGTGCGTTAGCACGAAAGTGAAGGCTTACACGTACTTGATCCAATGACCATAACGTTGGTTCACATATTTTTGTGAACTCGTGTATTTTAACGCATCGCGATATGAGTATAGCATAAACTCCTGCGATAGTAGGTAGTGACGTCAATACTTGATAGATTGGACTACCGCATAAAACTCTATTGTAGATGAAATATTTGAGTTTTCAATCATTAAGCTTCTCACAAAAATATGCAATTGAATGTCTGTCCTGTCTTAACACTCCTCCAATTCCTATCCCAATGGTGTCACATGCTACCTCAAAGACCTTAATAAAGTCTGAGAGGCGCATAATTGGGGTCTCAGTCATTCGGAATTTTAGTTCTCTGAATGTCTTCACAGCAGCAGGGGTCACTCTTGCCTTTTCAAGCAATCAATGATTAGGGCAGTTATGGTTAAACCCTTTGATGAAGCGCTAGTAGAAGGTAGCTGAAAGTTTCTCACTTCATGTAGGTTCTTTGGTTCTCATCACTCTACAATTGATTGGACCTTCTGCAGGTTCGGAGTGACACCCTTGGAAGAGAAGATAAATCCCAGAAAAATAACTCAATCCGTGAGGAAGGGCCATTTCTTAAGGTTAGCGTAAATGATATCCTTTCGTAAGATGCTGCAAACCGCTCCCAAATGGGTCAAGTGTTGTTTCTTTGATTTAATATATATGAGAATGTCATTGAAGTAGACAACCAACAACTTCCCCATACAGAAATAACACCTAGGCCATCACCCTCATGAATGTGCCTAGTGCATTTGATAGTCTAAAGGGCTGGCGATCCATTCATAAAGATCGTCTTTTGTTTTGAATGGGGATTTTCATTCATCTCTGGGACAAATTCAAATTTAATAATAACCGCTCTTCAAATCAATCTTCGAACATATAGGAAACATGCCAGTATGCCACCATCAGTGTTCTAAAAAGCGGCCCAGGCGGCCGCCTAGGCCTAGGCGGCCCCCCACCGCCTCTTCTAGGCGATCTAGAAAAGCGGCCAACTTCCTAGGCGGAGTTAGGCGAGGCAAGGCGGCCGCCTAGGCAGGCTCAGGCTAGCCAGGCAGGCCAAGCGAACTGAGGCTGGCTAGACGGACCATGTTTGCTTTTGTTCTTGTTAATCACTCAATCTTGAATCATGGTTATATACTTGTTCTTTAAAATAATGGTTTGAGATAATCTTGAACTTATAAACATATATTATTATATAATATCAAAATAATAATTAAAATAATTAAAAAAAAGGCAAAACGACTAGGTGTTAGGCAACCCCCCACCGTCCGACTTGCTTTTTTTAAAGAATTATATAATATCATATTATTATTATATTATTATATAATATCACAATAATGGACTCAAGCTTTTTTTAAAGAATTCTTTTTGCAATAGTTCGTCTACTTGCCTTTTAAGCTCTACATGCCCGATTGGATTCAAGCGGTAATGAGGCAAGTTCAGGAGGGATGCTCCTGGGATCAAATCAATGGTGTGCTAAATAACACTAGCGAGCGAGCAACGCCAATGAGCAAGGAGCCAACGGGAAGAGTCGATCACCGAATCCCGAATAGTGAGTCGACACACTCAAGCGAGTGACACATCAACGACTCGACGAGTTGGGAATGGATCACCCCTATGTCGGCCCGCCATGGAACTTCCTTCCGACGGGTCGGTCCATCTACATCGAACATCACGGCAAGGCAACCCTTTCCCCGATAATGTGAGAGATGTATGTACCCAAGAGAAGAGAGGGAGCAAAGAATGTAAATGTGAAAAACCGAGAGAGCCATCAAGCTCGGACTTCGCCCGTAGTTTTTTCCTTCCTAGATTCTGGAGGGGTTTCCACGTAAAATATTGTGTTTGACGCTCTGGCTGTTGGTAGGTTGTGGATGGGAGGACCGAAAAAGCTTCCCTCACAAATGTTTCATACCAAAAAAATTGAGGAACAATATGCTACTTCAAATTTTTGTAGAACTATTGGATGGGATGCACATGTCTGCTATATTATAAATATTATTATAACATAAATATAGTTGATAAGATGTTGATACTCAAAACATTAATCTAATTTACACACTCACCACAAGGAAGGCAGTGTTTACTCAGCGAAAATCTTAAGAGAAAAATCACTTTTAAAATTTAGCATCAATGAGTATTTGAAACTGACATATATGTGCAGCTAATGTCAGTGTTCTAAAAAGCGGTTTAGGCGGCCGCCTAGGCGCTAGGCGGCCCCCCACCGTCTCGACTAGGCCCTAGGCGCTCCAGAAAAGCGGCCAAGCTCCCAGGCGGAGCTAGGCGACCTCCTAGGCAGTCTAGGCGGGGCAAGGCGATCGCCTAGGCGGTCTAGGCGGGCTGAGGCTGGCCAGGCGGACTAGGCGAGCCAGGCGAGCTGAAGCTGACCAGGCGGGTTAAGGCTGGCCAGGCGGACCATGTTTGCTTTTGTTCTTGTTAATCACTCAATCTTGAATTATGGTTATATACTTGTTCTTTAAAATAATGGTTTAGGATAATCTTGAACTTATATTAATTTTTAAACATATATATATATTATATAATATCAAAATAATAATTAAAATAATTTAAAAAAAGGCAAAACGCCTAGGCACCACCTAGGCCCCGCCTAGGCGGCCCCCCACCGCCCGACTAGCGCCTAGCGTTTTTTAGAACCTTGGCTAATGTTGAACCAATTCTCCATATTAATTTATCTGCGTAAAATCCAGTGCTGCAAATCTACAACCACAGAAGCTTCAACTGCATTTTAGCAGGCAGGCAGTGTGCCTGCATCCGAGCTGACCAAGATGGCCAGGTTAGATTTAGGTCAGCATCATATTATTCTCTCTCATCATTGAACACCAGAATAATAAATAAAAGAAGTAATCAAACTCAAAGGCAAGTAGACTCGGTGGGTTTCCGTTAAAGCATATAAGAAATTAAAAAAATCAGATGTATGGTAGCAGCAGTAAGATAAAATTCTTACCCAACCTCATGGTTATAGCAATATGCTTAAAGCACGGCTATCAGTGATTACAACCGACTCTAGCCAATCAAAGATCAATCATATTTCCTGCAATAACTAAAAGGTGGTTAATAATCAACACATATAATTAAGCTGCAGAGAATGCAAAGAAATCAGAAAAATCTACAGTATGGGAATTACATGAAGGATAGTCAGTACAGTTAAAATAAATTTCATAAATGCATAGTGATTTCATTAATATCCGAATCAAAACTCTTGCATCAAGAGAAAACAAACTGTCGAAGCTGATCCAATTGTCTGGTTAAGTGCTAAATGTCTGGAAATCTAAGTTGTAACTAGAATTAGACAAGACTTTCGAAATTGTTCATCATGGTTTTTCCCTTGTAAAACCTGAACTGAAACAAATGGAAACTTAATAACCTAGACGGAGGCAATAGGACCCCAAAGGTCAAGGTCTCCCAACAAATTTCGTTATGGGAATTACATGAAGGATAGTCAGAATAGTTAAACAAATTTCATAAATGCATAGGGATTTCATTTATATCAGAATCAAAACTCTTGCATCAAGAGAAAACAGACTGTGAAAGCTGATCCAATTGTCTGGTTAAGTGCTAAATGTCTGGAAATCTAAGTTGTAATTAGAATTAGGCAAGACTTTCGAAATTGTTCATCATGGTTTATCGCTTATAAAACCTGAACCGAAACAAATTGAAACTTAAAAACCTAGACAAAGGCAATACAAGCCCAAAGGTCAAGGTCTCCCAACAACCACTTAACCGAACACCTTTAAAGATCTTAAAACAGGCATAGAAATGATAACTTCAGATGAACAACTACAAAAGAGCGCATCAAGAAACCTATTTTTCATGTCACTAAAAGATTTGGGACTCCTAGCTTTGCAATAGCAGAAATTGTCAAGAAAATCCCCTTGGATATATATTTGTCAATTAAACAAGCTTTGCAACTGTGTCAATAATTCAGTAAGTGACAGCTGAACTGAAAGCAGCATCTTGCTAACAGAAAATTTCAGCAAAGTGAAACAGTAATGTTTTAGGATGAAAGAAAGCGACGAGTCATGAGCAGCAAACTAGAGCAGTACTGTTATAGAATGAAAATAAGTGACAAGAAACAGAAAACAAAGCCGAATTGACTAGAAATCCGACAACCCAGATGAATCCAAGCCTGCAAATCCCAGCTTGGGGGTTACTAACAAGCATGAGGAAAACCCGAAATAAACAAGAGGTTGAGTCTCTTTGGTAAAAGGGCACCTAAGAGCAAGCCAGACTGATATCAACAAATAAGAAGCAAGAAAATAATGCAAAACTTGCTCAATGTCAATTAATCGAATATGCTTGAGAACAAACAAGCCCAGCCTGTCAGCGTTCTGGGCCCAACCTAACCATATCAAATTACCTTATTGTATGAATGTAGCCTATTGAAAAAGATCCGAAATTATCAACTCAAGCTCAGAGCTCGGAAAGAAACTCCCTATTCTATGGAGTCATATGGGCTTTTCAACAAAATAGGGAGTCACTTTTTAGAACCATCTCCAAGGGACCCCTAGAGTCACTCCCTATTTCTTGAAAAGACCAAATGCCCTTTATCATCTCTCCAAATTACCGAAAGACAAATGACCAAAAGCCCATCAGTTGAAAAGGGGAAAATGGAAGAAAAAAATGAATGTAAAGTATTGTGTTTTTCAATTTTGGCGAAGTTCCTGGGAGCCGGTTGGAGAGCTCAATTCATATCCACCGCTCGCTTGAGTAGCCTTGTCGCTACTGTAGCGAGCCGGTTGGAGAGGCTCTAAGGCACCATATTCTAACTATTTCTCATTTCTCTTATCATGATCAGTACCTCTGGATCTGAATCCTCCACAACAGGGGTTTCTAGCCACACGAAAGGAGAATCCAACCGGGTCCTCTACAACCTCACAACTGAACAAATATCACTCGAAACCTATCTTTCATTCCACAAAATGGCAGTTGCTTCGCTACTCCGGCTTCACATAGGAAATCATCCACAAAATCTCCTCATATGGAATAATTGCAAACTAAGCTCACATCAAAAAGTATATACAGAAGGAAACAAAGGTTTTACGACCGCATAAATAATTCAACGCAGCGACAGTTGAACTGAAATCACCAACTACAAACGAAAATTTTCCAAGCTAATGAAAAGAAAGTTAAACTTCTAGCAATCCGAGCTTGCGAAAAAAAAAAAAGATCTGGTTACCAACAAGCATGGGGGAAATCCAGAACCAATCATGAACACAAGTGACTAATAAACAAAGGGCTAGCTTAATTAAAAGATCCTAATTTCAATAAAGAAGCAGCGAGAAAACAACCTGAACCTGGCCCAATATCCATCAATCAAATGTCCTACAAAACAGACAAAAACCCAGCCTATTCTGTTCCTGGGCCCAACCCAACTACCATCTAATCACCCCATCTCATAGAATCTAATGGTGTTCATGGGTCCTATTGAAAACTTTCCAGCTTACAGACTCCAACAACACAAACTAAACAAGCCCAGACCTTGATAAGAAAAAAACCCATTTCCCTCACTTCTCATTCCCCATGCCATGATCAGATTCCCTTGGATTTGAAATCCATCTGGGTCATCTCCAACCCCTCAACTGACCCAAAATCGATCGAAACTCAAAACCAAAACAACCTAAAAGAATCCAAAACCATGTCCAAGTTCCAACCACCTCAAGGATCTAGAGAGAGAAAAAAAAAATAAAACACGGTGATAGAGCACTTACCCCCCCCCCCCCAACGCAATCCTTCTAAGTTCGATCCACCAAATCACGAAAACCAGTTGGGGCTCGGCTCCTCCTGGGAAACAAGATCAGAGCCTAAGATATCAGCCAAAAAAAAATACTCAGAAGAGAATTGCCTGAAAATATAAAATAGTACATACAATAAAATAAAGCATGCAAATTGAACCAACCTAAGCAATCTCAATCCATCATTATAAAAAACAAAGATAACCCAGAAACCGATGCCTTGGATCTCTTCAAGATGAATGCAAAAAGGGCGCTGTCTTTCAAATTGTTTAGAGCTAGGGTTTTAGAAAGAGAGAGAGAGAGAGAGAGAGAGAGAGAAGGTGGTGATGGTGAGGGGGTGGGATTAATCAAATGAAGAGAGAGAAAGAGAGAGAGGAGAGAGAAGGGGGGGGTTGTCAACTTGTCATGGAGGTATAAAGTCAAATAGGAGGAGAGGAGCCAGGAGGGCATTCAATTTTTTTTTTTAGGAGCCGATGCCCATTTAATACCGCAACTGGGCAGAAATTTATTACCCCGAGCGGCCCCTTTGATGCCTCTCCCTCAAACCCTAGCATCGGTTTCCAAAACCACCTGCCGTTTTAGCCTGCTCCCACCGAGGAGCATTTAGGGCTACGGTTAGGGTTAGGGTTTCGTCTCGATCGAGAGAGAGAGAGACGGGGGGAGGAGGTGGAAGAAACAACGCCCTAATCATATAGCTTTCTTGATTTTTGGAAAAAAAAAAAAATTTAAAGACGGTGGGCCTGGTTCCCGGCGAGGATTCGGCAACGGCTCCATCTCGATAGCGAGATTTTCGAAAAATTGAAAATTTAAAACCTAAGATCGAAATCTTGGCCGAAACGCGAAATTCTTTGCGTCGAAAATCGCCGGAAAGCGAAGCTTCCATTTTTGTTTTTTTTTCCCCTTGTGAAATAAATCTAAAATCTCACTTTCAAAGTCAAATAATTATCGATTTAAATATTTGGGTAAATTACAGTTTATCCCCTGACGTTTGTTCTATATCACTTAACCCCCATGAAGTTGATAAACTACATTTTGCCTCCTTCAATTCAGTTTTTATTAGATAAGAAATACCAAAAGAGGAAATTTTGTAGGTGGGGGGTATTGTGCTACCATTGAAAACAATAGGGATCAATTTGCAATAAAAAAAGTCAGGTGGTTAAGTGAATTTAAGATAAACCTTAGGGGGTAAAGTATAATTTACCCATTATACATTCCTTATGGGGGTAAACTATTATTTTATTAATCTAAAAAGAAAATAATTGATTTACTTATGGTTTTAATTACTTTAAATGACATCTTTATTGAGTATGAATTTAATCCAAAACAAACACAAACATAATCCAAATCTAACTTAAAACTAATCTAAAAAATTCTCACATTGGAGCAGTATTTATAGAGTTTAGATAAAATATCAAGGATGAAATCAAAAATATTATCTCGTTTTGTATGTCAGCTAACTACATGGTCAATATGCATTGTTTGAATGAATTGAGAGGTTTATATGTAAATATCACTTTTATAGAGGTTTATATGTAAATAAAAAAGATTATAATGCAGAAGTATCATCGCCGAGTCGCCAGGCCTTTCACTGTGCATGATCTATCGGGCAGCTAATTCGTGTTCTCATGCTATAGCTGGTCACACTGCAGATTGTAATCTTATGGTTTTTTTTTTTAGCTTTGCCTGATTGTATCGCTCCTCTCCTTGTTCAAGAGAAAGCACAAACTATTAGTATCAATGAAATGAATTTGGAGTCTTCTCAGCCGGCTAATTTATATGGAGGAGGAGTTCCTGATGAACACAGTAATCAGGTCCAACTCTATATAAACTAGTCGGATGAGAAAGCCTCCATCCTGCTTGTAAAAAAAAAAAAAGTTTTGGTGAGATAAAAATTATCAAATGAGGAAATTAAGTAGTTGATAAAAGGGTGTATTGTGCTAATATTTTAAACTTTAGGGATTGATTTGGAACAAAATAAACTATCGGAAGGCTAAATATTTAGAGCTAAAATTCAAGGGGCAAAGTGTAACTTATCCATATTTTATCCTTATTCTGGATTCTATTGGGGGTCACATCATTGGAATGGGCCTGGCTCTCATCCCTTCCATGAAGTCTGAACAGCAACTCACGGTTGGGAGGTGAAGAGGGTCCGCTGCCGGCAAGATTGTAAGGAAAACCTTGCACGTCGCTGTCGACAGCGGACAGCGTTCCAAAAACGGTCGGCTCCCTTTGGAATCTTGAGATTGCGATGATGACGTGGTGGCGGAATCGTGACGTGGCATGTGCTGGGAGGCTGTAGAAGCGTGCGCATCAGGGAGGCGCAGAGCTGATACAAGCGGTGTGGTGCACGGCTACATCGTGGGCTCTACACTTTGGAAGCAGATCGGCTGGTTGGGATGGAACAGCAAACGTGTGTAAGGTAGTAGGCAGGGAGGAAGAGGAACGACCAAGTGGATGGGATTGTTGCTGCAGTCGGTGAGCATTCCTCAACGAGGTATTTCCCCAAGGGACCACCGACTTTGTCCTATTGCTCAAACTAGATGTAGAGATGATAAAATCTTGGACAGGGATTTTTTCCAAAATAATATTTAAAAATAAAATATTTAAATAAATTGTGTTTGATCAAAAGTAATTACCATACTAGACAGCCACGTCGCATGTCAGCTTCGTAAAACGCGTTGTGATTTTTTTTTTTCTGTTTCAGGTAGAACCCGATATTTGGTTTACTGGGTTTAAACCCAATATTATGTGTCACGCCCCAGAAATCTGGTACCGATCCCTGAGGTGTAAATTGAGAAAAAACAAGGGATTTAGGGTTTGGTCAACTGTCTACTCCAATTAGCGTTTCTCACAGGGCTTCTACCCTCTCAAGGAATATTTTAACACTTACGAAAATATTTTTATTTTCAAAGAAAGTATAGAGATACAATTTTATCGATAGAGAGATGATCACACTCGACCCTCAACCGGGCTATCCTCTCAGCATGCGCGGCCTACTGGTGCCCCACATGCTGACAGAAGTCCCTCTTAAGGGAGCACGAGGCTCAAGCCTCTGACGGCGAGCCGAGTAGCCTCGCCCGCTCTCTAGCACACGGGCACTGGTTTAAAGGTCCTATCTATGGGGCTAGTCAATTAGGTCATTTTATAACTTATAATTTTTATAGTGAGCTACCCTAGGCTTGGGGCCTTGAGGAGAGGCCTACCCAAAAAGAACACAGCCGTATCATTGCCATTAATAACATACACTAAGCCAAACTTAGTTCGTTTACAATGCCAGAAAGAAACAGTACTGCTACACTAAATACTGAAATATAAACTCTACCACCGTCCTAACTCCGCCGCTGGCCTCGTGCTGCGGCTACCCTTGAGTCTCCGAACCTGCAGAAGAACCTACTCGTGGGAATGAGTAGCCCCCAAAATGAATTGGGAGATTAGCCAAATAAATAGCAAGTGACAAGCTAACTGCCTAGATAATTAATGACGCCCGTATTTATAAACAATTTACTGATTAACCTAATTTTCCGACTATATTCTCAATCAAGCCCTAAGTGTCCATGCATTTTCTACATTTGCATACAATTCCTACAGTCACTAAGTTATCGAGAGTACCATTTTACAGTTAATAAAATTAAACACACTCAATGTGAACCCCGGATATTTTGTTCATTCTACCTCCGGTCAGGCATTACTATAGGGCCTTTTTATTTCGATGTAGAGGGCCAACTCTCTTGCCGCGCATACTCCGACACCATGCGCAAAGTCACCCATATAATCATAAGGGGTTTTCCATCTTTCACGGTGGAGCTCTACCGCCCAACTTGCTTTCCTTGGGGGCTTCAACTACCCCGGGACAGGATTGCTAGACCAATCCCTCTTTAAGGGCACCACCTATTGGCTTTACCACAATCCTTGCCCGTGACCCCCTAGCCTATTAACCTTCGGCTATGCGTCCAGGGTGGTTCACGGCCCTTGCGCACACGGGGTCCGAATCTTTCCACATGATAGAATATCACACCAATATAAAAAATAAAGCAATTTCGATGTTTTACCCCGGGATTCGTACCTCGCTCACAACCCATGCATCACAATAACTATAAAGAATTTATTCTCGCCCGTATTCCCGTGTGCCCGGGTCTCCACACTCCATCTAGGAGAGTAAGCCCGATATTTATTATTTAATTATTAATTCTTAATATTAAGGGGATTCCTACTTACGGTGTCCAAGCAATCAGAAAATTTATTATTAAATTATATTATTAAGCATGCGTCGCTGGACTCGCGACTCCGCATGCAAGGCGGGGTCCACTCGACCACATGCGACGATGTCCGGCAAGACCCGCATACAGCGTTATGGACACCTACCCTTAATTTCTATAACAATATAGTTAATTATCTAAACAGCGTGCAGTGTCACCTGGAAAGTGTGCTCGGGTTGATGCTGCTAAGCGCCCTCCGCTCCGCCTCCAACTCGGTCCACATGCCCACTAACTGCCAAACATACCAGCGGCCCATGGTCATTAAGTGCTACTAAAATATTGTTGGCTTAGGCCCTGATTGGCCGAGTCGAGAATTTATGCATCATCGGACACTGGTCTACTGGCACGCAAATCGATGCACCAAAGGTAGTATCATCGGATGCCGGTCTACTGGCACGCAAATCGATATGCCAAAGATAGCATCATCGGATGCCGGTCTACTGGCACGCAAACCGAGGTGCCAAAGGTAGCGTCATCGGACGCCGATCTACTAGCATGCAAACCGATGCACCAAAAGTAGCATCATCGGATGCGGGCACGCAAAACGGTACGCCAAAGATACCGTCTTAGTAGTCGGTGTTGCTGACGCCAAAAGCCACATTAGAGTCCAAATGCACTAATCTGGCCAAACGGTCATAACCGCGTCGGTCGGTGGCAAAATCGGCAAAAGCTTATCTCAGTCGGGCTTAGGTGTTGGAGGTCGGTCTCGTGCGCAAAAGGCTATGCGAGGTGGTTTGGCCCGCATCGGCATCCATAACCTTGCTACGAGCGTGACCCGAGGAGGTCGGGCCCGCTAACCATGAGTGTGGCCCAAAGGGCTTGATCGACATTGTGGGGAGTCGAGGGTTGGTGTGCCAAGCCGTAACTTGGCGTGAGATCATCGGGGCTACCTGCCGCCGGTCCATCGGTTGTCTAGCAACCGGCAACGGTCGTGCAAGGAAAGGGTTGCGGTTTAGCTCGATCGGCGCGATGGTGGTTGAACGCAAGATGGCGTCGAGCCAAGGGTGATTGGGTGCGCTGTCCGTTGCCCGGCCGCCAAAGGGGGTCGTCGGCAACCTCGACAATGAAACTAACCGGGGCAGCGCCTAGCTAGTCGGGCCGGTCGGATAGGGGTTTGGCTTGGCTTGGTCGGCTTTGCCGACCATACTGCCGCTAGCCACTTGGCCGGCAGTCAGGGCTGCAACCATGACAAATTACACGGGGGTGGGGTCAATAGGGTCAACGAAAATGCCGCCGGCACCGGGTCGGCTTCGCCGGCTGCACAGCCACTGGCCACATGGCCGATGGCCATAGTCGCGTAGGTCACCATGGGGGAGGGGTCTCGACGGTTGCACAGTCGCTGACCACTGGGCCGGCGGCCATGGCCGTGGCATGAGGCGAACGGAGGGGGTGGCTGTGGTCGGTCAACCCACAACACACACACACACAAAAGAAGAAAAAAAAAAGAAGGAGGGAGGATGACTGACTTGGGGGCTCCTCCCTCAAAGCTCCGGCTGGCGACTCTCCTCCGGCGCCGGTGCACTCAGGCTGCTGCGCGCCACACACACAACAAGAGGGAGAGGAGAAGAGAGAGAGCGGAGGGGAAATAAGAGAACAGAGAGAGGAGGGGAGTCAGGGGTCGGGTCAGACGGAGGAAGGGGAAGAGGGGGAGTGGGAGATCGAATAGGGAAAGGAGGGAAGGGGTCGGGTGAGGGGTTTTTAAAGGGGGAAGGTCGGGGCGGCGGCTGTAGGGTAGGATCCGGGGCGCGATTCGGGGCGGCGACGGCGGCGGGATCCGGGGCGACGACGACGGCGGGATCCGGGGCGCGATTCGAGGCGACGACGGCGGCGGGATTCGGGGCACGATTCGGGGCAGTGGCGGTGGCGGTGGCGTCGGGTTTGGGGAGGGGCCAGATCGGATCGGAGAGAGAGAGGGTCGGGTGAGAGTGAGATCTGAGAGAGGGGAGATCGGATGCGAGGGAGAGAGGGGTTTGCTGAGAGAGAGAGAGATCAGAGAGGAAGAGAGAGAGAGAGAGAGAGAGAGGAAGAGGGATGGGTCACAGGTTGGCTGGGGTTGGGTTTGGGGGTTTTGGGTAGGATAGTGGGTCGGGTTCGGGTTTTAGGTTTTAGTTGTTTAGTTTTTTTTTTTCTTCTTTAATTTAGTTTTTTTTTTAATTTAGTTTTATATTTTTTCAAATACCGGTCATTACATCCTACCCACCTTAATAGAATTTTCATCCTGAAAATTAAATAACACTAGTCATCAAGCAAAGATAGGTACAGGGATCGCATCGCGGACTCAAGCGCCCAAGTAGCTTCCTCCTCACTGCAGTGCTGCCACTGCACTTTCACCATGGGGATGGTGTTCGTGCGAAGCACTCGATCCTTGCTAGCCAGAATTCTGATCGGCCGCTCCTCATAGGATGCATCTGAGCTGAGAGCCAGGTCCTGCCAATGCAGCACGTGGGACGGGTCCGGCTCGTACCTCCGAAGCATCGATACGTGGAATACACCGTGGACACTAGAGAGCTGTGGAGGCAGGGCCAGCCGATATGCTACCTCACCAACTCTCTCCAAGGTCTCGAAAGGGCCGATGAATCTCGGAGAAAACTTCCCTTTCTTCCCAAACCTCATGATGCCTCGAAGAGGGGAAACCTTCAAGAAGACATGGTCTCCAACGGTGAACTCGAACTGGCGTCGACGCACATCACCATAGCTTTTCTGTCGACTTTGCACTGCTCGAAGTCGCTCCCTGATCAGCTGGATCTTCTCCGTTGTCTCTTGTACGAGCTCTGGTCCCAAAAGGCTCCGCTCTCTTACCTCCGCCCAATAAAGAGGTGACCGACACGGCCTCCCATACAAGGCCTCATAGGGTGCCATGTCGATGCTGTCTTGGTGGCTATTATTGTAGGCAAATTCCACAAGTGGTAGATGCTCCTCCTAACTGCCTCTAAAATCCACAGAACATGCCCGCAACATATCCTCCAGAATTTGAATCGTCCTCTCGGACTGGCCATCTGTCTAAGGGTGAAAGGCTGTGCTAAAGCTGAGCTCAGTCCCCAAGGCTGTCTGCAGACTCTCCCAAAAGTGAGAAACGAACCGAGGATCCTGATCTGAGACAATGGAAACTGGAACTCCATGCAGTCTAACAATCTCCCTCACGTACAACTTTGCCCTGTCGATGGACGTCATCGTTGTCTGCACGGGAAGAAAGTGCGCCGACTTCGTCAGTCTGTCCACAATCACCCAAACTGCGTCATGCCTGTTCTGGGTCAAAGGCAACCCCGAAACAAAGTTCATCGTAATATGCTCTCATTTCCACTCAGCTACTGGGAGTGGCTGTAGCAATCCAGCCAGTCTCTGGTGCTCAGCCTTGACTTGTTGACAAGTCAAACATCTGGACATGAAAGCGGCCACATCCCGCTTCATGCCCTTCCACCAGAACTGCCTCCGCAAGTCATGGTACATGTAACACCTGTGGTGTTAGATTTGAGAATAATAGAAATCCTCAATGGCTAGTTTCGTCTTTTTACAGCTAGACTTTTCCTTTGGGCTTTTTCCCAATAAATGGAACGTAAACCTATGGGATGTTTTACGTTCACATTCTCCGTATAGTAACTTCGAGCATGTCACGATGGTGCGTTCTGTGCAACGATCATGTGTATGCGCAGCCAGTTTCGGCAGCCCGGCAGGTAAACCCTAGAAAAGCGATAATTGGTCGATAGTTGTAGCTGCTTTGTTTCTTGCAAGAGATCGGGTGATCGGATCGTAACGAAACAAGATACGTTAGATGAGGCTCTGAGAGAGCCTTCAAATGAGCCTGAGTTAGGGTCGATCCGACACCCGGGTGAATAGTTATTGCTATTTTAAGTTTTGGAGTCTTTCCTTCTTTTCTGGAGATCCAGAAGTCAGAAAATTATGTACCAAGTGCTAACGCGTTCGCGTTAACGAGACCTTTCCAACGAATCCTCTCGGGCCCTATTCCGACTTCCAGTTTGATAGTTACAAGTGATTATTCTTTTCAGCCCGGTTGATGGACGAATCGCACCCGGTTTCCAACCGAGCCCGGTTCAGGGCTCGGGACCGAGCCCGACCAGCCCTGGAGCCTGCCTCCCGGTCTCCTAGCATAATTTTAAGCTCTCTTGACCTCCCTCCCCAGTTATTTAAATTCGAAATTCGGATGAGAATAATCGGGTAAGATTTTGGGTTGATAAACCCATATCTTTTAGTCCATATCCCTTCCCCTTAACCGACCCTATCCGCCCAGCCCATCTCACCATATCCACAACAGCCTCCCCCCTCTATAAATAGAGAGAGAACGGGATAGAGAGAGATAGAGAGAGAGAGAGAGAGAGAGGACGTGAGAGAACGTGAGAGTAGAAGAGAGAGAACGGGAGAAATAGAGAGAGAGAACGAGAGGAAGATAGAGAGAACGGGAGAAGTAGAGAGAGAACGCGAGAGTCAGAGAGAGGGAAGGAGAAGAGATCGTGGAGAAGACCGGAGCACCCCGACCCGCCCCTCGCCGGAGCCCCGGCGAGCACGCACGTCGAGATCCAAGGTCAGCCCTCTTTCCTCCTCTCATCCCCTTCGCGACCCAACCCGCAACCCCCGGCCCATCCTTCTCCCTTGCCGTGGCCCGCTCGGGCGGACACCGCCGCCGCACCGAACCCCTCCCCGGCGACCTCCGACCTCCGACCAAGCCCCGCGCGAGCCCCTCTCCGGCCGACCCCTCGGGCTCCGACGGCCGCTCCGGCCGCCTCCCACCGCGCCTCCTCCGTGGGGGTGGTGCGGGAGAGGCTGGCCGAGCGCTCGCCGGCGCTCCGGGCCGCCCCCTCCCGTCGGCCGTCGGCGCACAGGAACCAGCCCTTCGGGCTGGTCGCGTGGAGAAGAAGGAGAGGGGGGGTGGTTTGGTAATTTCCCATGTTATATTTAACCCCCAGACCCGACCCGTTTAGCCCTGAACCCGACCCGACCCAACATGGCACTGCAGACCCGACCCGACCCAGCAGACCCAACCCATGCAGTGAACCGGTCTGGTTCACTTGAACCAGACCCGTGAACCAGTCGATTTTGGTTCGACTGCCATTTCTCCGTCCGAACTCGGAATTGGACGAAACCAGCGCCATTTCGACCGGCTCGGAAATTCCTACCTGTTGGCCATAGTCTAGAATAATAATTATACTATTTAATACCCTGTTTTATCCTTTGACCCGATATTATCGTGGTACCGTGGTTTGACCGCCGTTTCATCGTCCGAACTCGGATTCGGACGAAACTAGCGGCATCGTGCTCAGAACATGGAGTCCTACCTATTAAACCCAGAATATAACCCTAGAACCCCTTCTACCCTAGTGAACCAGCCATGCGATCGATTTTATCGGTTCTACATGGTTTGACCCGAAACCATCCGACCGAAGTCGGATTCCAGCAAAACCGGAACCATCGGAAAGGGTTCTTCGAGCCCGATTCGATGAGTAGGTTTAGCTTCTGTTTACTTGATTGACTTAGTATGGTTTAGGATCGAGTTCTTCAGTCGCACGGTTTTGCGTGCTGTCAACTCAATGTTGGTCCCCTATCGAGGGTGCCCGACTATCCTTGGCATAGAACCCTCAACGTAGATTCTTTTGTTTTAATCGATAGCATTGTAATATAGAGCTGTGCATATTATCAGACCTTGATCGTGGTGATCCAGCGGAGACGGATCAGAGGCAGCTAGCAGGAGTCGTGTGCGATCGACAACCAGGTGACATCTACTACCCTTGCGTGGTCTTTAATAGTGGGAAATGAGAATGACTAAGGGTTGGTGTCCATGACACTGCATGCGGGCCCCGCCGGGCATCGTCGCATGTGGTCAAGTGGACCCCGCCTTGCATGCGGAGTCGCGAGTCCGGCGACGCATGCTTAAAATATTAAAATATTAATAGAATAATAATAATGATTGCTTTTGATTGTATGGACACCGTAATTAGGATTCCCTTAAGTTAAATAATAAATTGAATAACTAATAACTATCGGGACCCACCCTCCTGAGAGGAGTATGGCAACCCTAGCACACGGGTCACTGGGATGAGTGTCTTATTTCATTTATTTATTATGTCGCATGGGTTGTGAGAGCAGTACGAGACCAGGGGTAAATTGTTAGAAATTGTTAAGCATTAAATATACCTTTTGTAGCTTCAGTATATATGTTGAAAGATGTTATGTGAGAATCTACCTGGTTAGAAGGTAGGGACCCCGTGCGCGCAAGGGCCGTGAACCACCCTGCGCGTACAGCCGAAGTTAAGTAGGTTAGGGGTCACGGGCAAGGGTTGTGGTAAAGCCAATAGGTGGTGCCCTCGAGTAGGGATTGGCCTAGCAACCCTGTCCCGGGGAGTTAAAGTCCCCATAGTAAAGCAAGTTGGGCGGTAGAGCTCCACCGTGAAAGACGGGAAACCCCTTATGATCATCTGGGTGACTAGTGCATGGTGTTGGTGGATGCACGGCGAGAGAGTTGGCCCTCTATATCGAAATAAAAGGCCCTATAGTAATGCCCGACCGGGGGCAGGATGAACAAAATATCTGGGGTTCACATTTTGATAGTGTGTGTTTAATCTATATATGAATTTAGAATTGAGTGACTGTTTACATGATGACTTCGTGACTTTATCTGAACATCTTATTTAATTTGTTCTTTAATGCTGTAGAACATTGAATGAAATTCATGTTAGATAACCTAGTGACAGTAGGAATTGCATGTGAATATAGACTACCGATAGGTTTAGGTATCATTCTGCAAACTTTGATTTTACTAGAACTGATAGATCTCATCTTAATTTATTAAGATTAGTTGTCTCATATTATTAAAGGCTATTAGGATGTCACTAGCCATTAATTTGGCTAATCTCCCAATTTCCTATTGGGGGCTACTCTTTCCCACGAGTAGGCTCAGTGCAGGTTCAGAGGCTCAGGAGTAGCAGTAGGAGTCCAGAGGCGGAGTTGGAGTTGCAGCTTTACCTTTCTGTTTAGTATGTTCGTCTTGTAGTCTTTTCTCTTCAGACATGGTAATTTTATTGGAATAAGAGTTCTTATTAGTTAGTTATATTCTATGGTTGTAGTTGCAATGGTTCCAGCTGAATTCTTTTGGGTAGGCCTCTCCTCAAGGCCCCAAGCCTAGGATAGATCATGATGAAAATATAAATACATATAAATGACTAAATTGATTAACCTTGTAGATAGGAACCCTAGATTGGTGCACCTGAGTGTTAGGGCGTGGATGAGACCACTTGGCTAGCCGTAGGAGGCTTGAGCTTCGTGCTCCCTCAGATAGACCCCTGTCGGTATGTAGTGGCACCGACTGGTCACACATACTGAGAGGATATGACTTTTGAAGGTCGAGCTGATTAGATAATGTCTTATCTCTATTGATATTTTTCTTATTTCCTTTTTAATAAAAATGTTTTCCGAGAAATCAAATTTAAAAGATTTCCCTCTTGTTTCTCCCTCCTCCTTGTTTTTCATATTAGAGAGCGTAGAAGAAGCCTTGTGAGAACCCAAATTGGTGTAATCAATTGACCAAACCCAAAACCCTCTTCCTTTTCTCACCTCACACCCCAGGGATCGGTCTTCAGATTTCTGGGGTGTGATAGCTGGTATCAGAGCTTAGGGATATGTTCCTAGGGGTATTGTTAGGATGTGGTTCGTGTCTTGCTGTTCTTTCTTTAGAAAGTTCAGACTCTAGTGGTGTTAGAATGTTTTCTAGAGATTGTATAGATATTGAGTCAATAGAATTCTCGTAGTAGCTAGTGGTGGTATAGCGAGTATTTCTAAGGATAAGGACCTAGGGTTAATCATACTTGGAGAACTGGTTTTGTTTGAGGAATTGATCTGTAACTAAGAACTGTCTATGATTGAGTTTTTGATTGATCGAGAATTGTGAATCAATCTATATGTCGTATGAGTATGATTGTATTAGAACTCTGATGTGCTATAATGTTTAGGTTTAGAGTTAGTCGTTGTAACTCGGGTGATAGTTCTTAGAAAGGAGCCACGTGGAACATCTTAACCAAGGGTGGTGTTTCTTGATCTCTAGGCAGAAGCATAGTGTTTGAGTGTATATAGGAGTATAGGTTGGGTGTCTTCTAATATGGATTCTCTTGAACTTTCTAGTGGTATAAGGAGCTGACAAAGGACTAGATATTCAACTCTAGTTAGTATTTTGGTTGATTGTTTTGGAATGAATGTATTTGATATATCTGGAAGGATGTATATCCTTGATGGTTTATCTGGCATGGTTGTGAGGTTACTCTTTTTGTTGGTTTTGTTATTTTTCGTTGACCATAAGCACTAGAAACCTAGTCGGTGTTTTATGATTCCTTGATCTTTGTTGACCCTTAGTATTACAGACTTAGTTGGTGTTTTAGGATTCCTTGATTCTTGTTGACCATTGGTATTAGAGACCTAGTTGGTGTTTTTAAGATTGTCCCTTATCTCGATATAGATGTAATAATTAAATTAGTTTTCTTGTTAGAATCTCTCTAGTGTATCGTGGGTTATAATTAGCTTGGTGTAGAGCTTCTGTGTTTTTTTAATGGATCCTATGAGTAATGATGATGACTCGTGGGGATAGTGGTTTCAAGGAGTACACCAGGAGATGAAAATCTCAGGTGATAGTTTGAATTTCTCATGGTTAGTAGATTACGGGATACCTTGATAGTGACTCTTGCAAAAGAGTATGCACTGTTCCTATGGAACTTTGGCGATGGTGACGATTGTCCGGTAGAGGACATACTGTGGCTACGCACTGACTCTTCGGAGGCTTTGGCGGTTGGTTACGCAGTTCCTGTTGGAACTTGCGGCAGAGCGTGCACTGTTTCTTCGAAAACTTTGGCAGCTGGCAGAGCTTGCACTGTTCCCAATCGGAACTTTGGCAGCTGGTTACGCAGTTCCTGTTGGAACTTGCGGCAGAGCGTGCACTGTTTCTTCGGAAACTTTGGCAGCTGGCAGAGCTTGCACTGTTCCCAATCGGAACTTTGGCAGCTGGTTACGCAGTTCCTGTTGGAACTTGCGGCAGAGCGTGCACTGTTTCTTCGGAAACTTTGGCAGCTGGCAGAGCTTGCACGGTTCCCAATCGGAACTTTGGCAGCTGGTTACGCAGTTCCTGTTGGAACTTGCGGCAGAGCGTGCACTGTTTCTTCGGAAACTTCGGCAGCTGGCAGAGCTTGCACTGTTCCCAATCGGAACTTTGGCAGCTGGTTACGCAGTTCCTGTTGGAACTTGCGGCAGAGCGTGCACTGTTTCTTCGGAAACTTTGGCAGCTGGCAGAGCTTGCACTGTTCCTAATCGGAACTTTGGCAGCTGGTTACGCAGTTCCTGTTGGAACTTGCGGCAGCGCGTGCACTGTTTCTTCGGAAACTTTGGCACCTGGCAGAGCTTGCACTGCTCTCAAAAGGAACTTTGGCAACTAGTTACACAGTTCTTGTTTGGACTCGCGGGAGAGAGTGCACTAGCCATAGGGCAGTGACGTTGAGATGAAATTGAGATAATTGAGTACTAGAGTGTTGATAGTGATCCTGCTAAGGAACTTGCTCACGGTTTTGGAAATTGGGAATGCATTATCAGTTGTAATCTTAAGAATAATCATTATTTAGGGGATTCACTTAGCTTTGTTTCTAATTGTTTTGGTTTAGAACCGATCAATCAATCTTGTAGAAAGATACTGTCAGTATAAGGTGTAGTCGTGTCGGTATCCTAGTTTTCGGCTCTATTTGGCCAGTAGGTTAGTTGTTCTCGTAGTTCAATATTTTCTACGTGAGTAGTAGGTTCCCTCGTATATCTGAATTGTGCATCATAGTGTATCTTTTAGAAGGTTTCTAAGTCTTGCGATAATAACATAATTGGAATTGTTAGTGTTAGGTTTTTCATTGAGCATCAGCTTTTTCATTGTTCTCTTCTTATTCTCGCTCGTTTGTGGTTTAGTGTGTTACCTGGAATTCAACATTTTTTTAGGTTAGTTAGTGTGTATGTTGTGATATTCAATTCATATCTTAGTGGTGTTTTTCTTGTAGGTTAATAGGGTAGTAGTGGTGGTGTAGGTAATAGACGCATTTGCTCCGGAGAGAAGTCTCATAGGACTTAAGTCTAGGCGTACTAGTTCGAATTATCTAGTTGTTTTCAATTCAATTCTATAGGTGTATAGGTATATGTTTATTTGTAGGAATTACATTTCCGTGTTAGTATCGTTAGTTGAGAATGTCTCGTGATCTTGTTTCGTGAAATCAGATTGCTACCTCACTTTGAATAAGGGGGACGCTCCTTATCCAGGGAAGGGAGATAATTCAAAGTCACGAAATTTTTATTAGTCCATAATTGTTAGGACCACGATTGAACGTTATGCCTTGTGTGAGCTCCACGAGAACCTAATGTTCTAATCCTATCCTAATAATTATGTAACTCGATTGTATAAGTTCGGTTAGTAGTCTCGTTAGTGGCGGAGTATTTCTCTTTTTAGTATGATTGGCGTATTGATTTAATTTCTCGTGGACTGTATTAGAAAGGATATGGTACCAGTTGTGAATTCGTATTCGTTACTTTAGTGGTAGGTCGGTAGGATTGTATCGTCAGTTTTAGTAATTGAATTTTCGGGACGAAAATTTCTTTAAGGTGTGTAGGTTGTAACACCTGTGGTGTTAGATTTGAGAATAATAGAAATCCTCAATGGCTAGTTTCGTCTTTTTACAGCTAGACTTTTCCTTTGGGCTTTTTCCCAATAAATGGAACGTAAACCTATGGGATGTTTTACGTTCACATTCTCCGTAACTTCGAGCATGTCACGATAGTGCGTTCCGTGCAACGATCATGTGTATGCGCAGCCAGTTTCGGCAGCCCGGCAGGTAAACCCTAGAAAAGCGATAATTGGTCGATAGTTGTAGCTGCTTTGTTTCTTGCAAGAGATCGGGTGATCGGATCGTAACGAAACAAGATACGTTAGTGTGGTCGCAGAAAAAGATTCGGGTCGTCTTTATTGCGGATCACACGAGATTACAAATTTTCTTTGATCAGGAGATTGTGGGATAGATCCTCTGGAGGGTCCCTTTGATCCGCGTCTCCACGTGGTATTCGTGCGAGAGCTCTGAAGGGGTTGCCCAGGACAGAGGTCTTTACAGGGTGAGGGTTTTTGAGAGGCTAAGGAGTTTCCGCCGTTGATTTTGTCCCGTCCGTGCTTCGCGCTTTCTCGGCTAGGGAGGCTTTGGGCTTCGTTCCTCGGTCTTCGTGTCTTCCTCGATCCTTGCTCGACCTCGGCGTCCTTGATCGTCGGTTCGCGGCGTCGATCGTGTTTTTGGCGTCAGCTTTTGCTTTAGCTTTCGGCTTTGGCGTAGCTTTGGCGTGGCTCTGGCTTTTGCTTCGCTTTGGCGCTTGCGCTTGAACGTAGACGGGTAGAGACTTGCGATGCTTTAGTTCTTCCGGACTTCGCGTCGTATCGGCTAGAACGTGCGGTGCTTTGCTCGTGACCGTCGTAGTTGCTTGGCTTTGGCACGTGCGTTGCTTTAGCGCGGGCTTTACCGGTGCGTTTGCTTTGGCTTCTTGCGTCGGCTTTGACTTTCGCTTCGACTCGATCTTCTTCTCGAACGACTGGCGTTACCTCTTCAAGGCTTCTTTACACTTCCGGCTTCCTTGACGGTTGTGGCGTCGGTCTTGGCTTTTCGGCGGGGGTAGCACCGATGCTCGTGCGACGGTTGTAGCGTCGGCTTTCGTTGATGAAGACGGCGGGTGTAGCACCGGTCTCCGTGCGACGGTTGTAGCGTCGACTTTTGTTGATGAACACGGTGGGGGTAGCACCGGCTTTGGCACGACGGTTGTAGCGTCGGCTTTTGGTTGACGAAGGCGGCAGGGGTAGCACCGGCTTCAGGCTTTCTTCTCCCGGCTTTCTTCTTCGTGCGAGGAGTCGACGCCTTTGCTGAAGACGACGGGTGTTGTCGGCTTCGATCTTCTTCTCCGGCCTTTGCTTATGGCGTCTTCGGAGCTGGTGAAGATCGTTGGAGCGATCGGGTGATGACGGCTCCGGGTCTTCTTCTCCAAGCTTTCTTCTTCGTGCGAGGAGTCGAAGCTTTGATCTCCGAGTGCAAGGTCTTCACGTTGATGAGGACTTGAAGGGCCAAGGACTCCCGTAGGATATGCTTGCCGTGCCTCGTGAAGCCTTCGGTCTTCGAGCGTTGGAGCTTCTCTTGCGAAGCTCTTTCGTCTTCGGCTTTCGGACCTCTGATGCCTTCCCCGACCCCTTCTATTTATAGGCAAAGGGGGGCGGTTGGGGGAGATATTGCTGAAATCTTATTGTTTCCTCCAATCTCTCCCCTCATAACCATCGAGATATCGTTCCCTTATTTGGGGAAACAAACCCGATTTCCTCCTTTTTAGTTGGAGTGGTTATGGGCTAGTTGTGACTCGATCTTTAAAGATCGAGTTGTTATTTTGTTGCACTTTTGGATCGGATGGCGACGCAACGTCATCTTGTCCGTTGGATCGAGGGATCGTCGCGGATCTACGGTTGTGTAGACATCCACGCCACCTCCCCCCGCATCAAGGCGGTTTTGACTTTTTCTCTTTTTCTTTTTCTTTTCTTTTCTTTTTCTTTTCTTTTTCTTTTTCTTTTTCTTTATGGCCGGCCCCACCTCTTCATGAAGAGGGGGGGCACGGATTTCTAGAAGGGCCGGCCCCACCTCTCCACAAAGAGGGGGGCACGGTTTTCTAGAAGGGCCGGCCCCACCTCTCCACAAAGAGGGGGGCACGGTTTTCTAGAAGGGGGGCCGGTGGGCCCCCCTCCCCTCCTTGTGTCCGAGTTGCGGGTCCGGTGGGACCCGTTTGCTTTGGGTCGGGCCATGGCGCGCGAATTGAGTTCGCACGTGGGCCTAGTTCGTACGCGGGCCGTTGTGTGCGGGCCGAGTTTCGTATGCGGGCCGTTGTGTGCGGGCCGAGTTTCGCATGCGGGCCGTTGTGTGCGGGCCGAGTTTCGCATGCGGGCCGTTGTGTGCGGGCCCAAGTTTCGCATGCGGGCCGTTGTGTGCGGGCCCATTTTTTTTTGTAAAAAATCGGGTTTGACCCGAAGGCCGTCGGGTGCGGGCCTATTTTTTTGTGTAAAAATCGGGTTCGACCCGTGGGCTAATTTCGATGCCCACAAGTGCCCCCTCAAGTTCGAGTGCGCCCGCGGGAAACGCGTAGCAGTTGGACTTGAGTCGCGTATTCGTGGGATTAGGTCTTTAAAAGGACCCCTGTTTTTCATTATTCTTCATTATCGGCGATTCCCGACGGCTTGGAGGCGAGAGCTCTGCTAGGGTTTCTTGCTTCGCAACGATGCCGAGGAGGATGAAGATGGTGACGCCATGGGGTTCACGGAGGAGGGAAGACCGCCGGCCCGTGGAGGGCGGAGGGTTGCCGGCGAGGTGATCCTTCTTCCTCCTCCTTCTTCTTCTTCTTCTTCTCCTTCTTCTCCTTCTTCTTCTTCGCATGGTGCGGGAGGGCGCGACGGGCGCGGCCGGGGGCTGCTGTGGCGGCCGGCGCGCGGGTTCGAGGCGCGGGAGGGCGCGAGTCGGAGGGAGCGAGGCGAGGGTGCGGCCGGGGGCTGCTGTGGCGGCCGGCGCACGGGCTGGAGGCGCGGGGTGCGGGTGCAGCACGCGGGGCGCGGGGTGCGGGTGCAGCACGCGGGGCGCGGGCGCAGCACGCGGGCGCGAGGAGGAGGAGGCCGGGGGCTGTGGGCCGGAGGTGGCCGGTGCAACGGCAGCACGGGCGCGGGGGCCGGAGCGGCGGGCTTGGTCGGGGACGCGGGCGCAGCGCTCAGGGCGCGGGGGCCGGCGGGCGCAGTGCGCAGGGCGCGGAGGCCGGAGCGCGGGTCGAAGACGGAGGCGCAGGCCAGAGGAGGCGGCGCGGGGGCCGGAGCGGCGGGCTTGGCCGGGGACGCGGGCGCAGCGCGCAGGGCGCGGGGGCCGGCGGGCGCAGCGCGCAGGGCGCGGGGGCCGGAGCGCGGGTCGGAGACGGAGGCGCAGGGGCCGGCGGCGAGGGCGCAGGGCGGCAGGGCGTGGGGCCGGAGCCGGGTGTGGGGCCGGAGCCGGGCGCGGAGGCGGCCGGTGCAACAGCACCCCCTCCTCCCCTCTGCATGTAAAAGAGATAGAGATGGGGGGGCGGAGCGGTCCAGCGCGGGAGCCGGAGCCGGGCGCGGGGGCCGGAGGCGTGGGCGCAGCAGGCGGCGCGGGGGCCGGCGGCGAGGGCGCAGGGCGGCAGGTCGTGGGGCCGGAGCCGGGCGCGGAGGTGGCCGGTGCAACAGCACCCCCCCCCTCCCCTCTGCATGTAAAAAAAGAGATAGGGATAGGGGGGGTCGTGGCCTTTTGCCATGACCCCCCTTTTTCTTGCTTTATTTGCCGAAAGCCCCCCCCGTGTTTTGATAGGAGAGAGAGAGATAGGGGGTTGCGGTTTTTTTTTGCCGCGACCCCCCTCTGTTTTCTTTATTCGCGAAGAGCCCCCCCCCTGTTATTTTTAACAGGAGAGAGAAGGGGGGGGGTCGTGGCTTTTTGCCATTACCCCCCTCTGTTTTTCTTTATTTGCTGAAGGCCCCCCCTTTTGATTTCTTTGTTTCTGCACTCGGAATCCGTTTGACTAGGGCTTTGTGTTCTTTCCTTTTCAGGTCTCGTCGTTACGAGAGCTTTCCGAGTTCCGGATGGGTTGTTGACGCGGTCTCCCACGGGAGTACGTACCTTCGCTTCCCCTTTGCGCAAGTCTCCCATCACCGTACTTCGAGACAGGAGACCGGGCTGTCAGTGCTTCAGCTTTTGACGCACGAGCGAGTTTGCGAGGATGGCGTGACCGACGGTTCTTGTCGAGTGTTAAAACTCGGCGAGCGCATCCTTACTGACGAAGGGTCTTCCCGGCAAATTGTCCGGCCGAGCTTGGGGTTACCGTTTCACCATACTGGAGATGAGTCAGTTCCGGTCCCTGTTGTTGCTTTGAAGATATGTTCCCGCCGTACGCGATGGGGTGTGGGGATTCAATCGCGTGGAGATGTCACCTATCTGGGAGGTTTCCGGGACTGGATGAAAGAGCTATCCAGCGCGTTGGAGGCGGAGCCAGGGATGGAGCGTCTGGCGAGGTTTGTGGAGCCGGCTTGTTGGGAGTACAGCCGTCCGGATGGTATGTACCGGGCTCTGTGTGAGCAGTGGTGCCCTGAGACCAACACCTTCTTGACCGGAGCTGGTGAGATTGGGATCACCCTTCGCGACGTGCATGTCATCTCTGGGTGTCCGGAGGTTCGGAGCTACTATCAGGAGGAGGTTCCTTCTCTTGAGGTTTTGACGGACCCAGACGAGTCCCCTAGCTTCTGCCTTTTACTTTTTAAGGCGTATGCTATTATAGCGGCGCGCGAGCGGTCAGACAGGGTACTTCACTCGGATTGGGTGGACTTCTGGTTCCGAGGAGAATATCGTCACGCTCCCCCTTCGAGTCACCCGATGTGGAGATACGCTTCGTCAAAGAAACCGGCGCCTGGCACCTTCCGGCGACCGATTGACTCTCTGAAGAAAGAGTGGTGCTCGATGGCCGGGGCGCAATGTCCCTGGGAGGTTTTGGGACTTGAAGAATGCAGCGACGACTGGCGTGCTGTTTACTGGTCAGCGGGGTTAGTTCTTTTCCTTTGCCGCTTTGTTTTACCCTGGGAAGGGGATGTGGTACGTCCTGGGACCTTCCTTGCGGCTGCTCGGATGGTGACTGGAGATTTTCTTAACCTGGCGCCAGCAATTCTCTGTTCGTTGTACGGTGGGCTTAGCGGCACCTACTGGAGTTTATCGAGTGCGGGTAATGCAAGAGGGGAGGTAGGCAGAGCTAGTTCTTTTTGCCCCCTGCATTACCTCTATGGTTGGATTGGGCTTCATTTTCCGAAGGGGATCTTTGCAGCGCGTGGACCTTCGACCTTGGTGCCCTTTCTTCCTTGTGTGGGAGGTGTAATGAACGCTTTTTATGCATGGGAGCGTCCGAAGCCTAGTGCCCGAGAGTGTTTACGGCGCATGGGCCCTTCTGACTTCGAATTTGTATCGGAAAATGCACTTGCGCCTTCTATGAAATCCCTGGTATGTGATGGGGCGGAGATGTCCGATCCTTTGTACTGGAGCATGGTGAGTTGCAGGCCTGGGTATCTTGTTTGGCGTCGTGGGGATGTAGTGGAGGTGGCACGGTATTCTCCCCACCGGTTTGCTCGTCAGCAGGGTTTTCGGCAGGAGTTGCCTGGGACTCCTTTGCGCCTGCGGTTACGTTACACTCCGCAGGAGGCGTACCGCCTCTGGGGAGCGCTTTACGATCGGTTTACTGGGTGTACTTTCTCACCGGGGATTAAGTCGGGCGGCAAGGATGCAGCGACTCCTGAGTATCGCCGCTGGGTCAACGGGTCAGTGCTTCCCCTCTTGGCTGGCCTTCCGCTAGACGTCCTTGCTAGCAGCGAGCGGGCTGACTTTCCTTTTGACTCTTTGGCGGGGTTAGAGGATCGCCGTCTTTGGTCCAAGGAGCGATGGTCAGAGGAATCTTGTGGCCGTCGAGAGGGGACTTCCCAGGCTTCACTTTCTGTGCAGGAGGTTGAGATGGCTCCGCCCTCCAAGGTTCATAGCCTTCCTGAGACTCAGGCTTCTTGGAGTGGGTGTACTTCTCCCAAGAGGAGAAAGTTGGACCTCTTGTGCGAGGCAGCTTTGACTGGTGCTGGCGAGGCAGGGCCATCTCGAGAGGGAGAGCCAGGGCTTTTTGCCGATGAGGTAATCCCTCCCTCCGGGGTATCTTCTTCGGATGCTGCAGGTATGCCTTGTTCCTTATTTCTCATGAATTTCTGTGCTTGTATTCTTACTTCGTTGGCTGAGTTATCCAGCTCTCATTTTGGCAGGGTCTGCTGGGCCGGACTACGAGTCTGCCCCGAAGGGGGTTGGGCAGGAGTGCTCTCCCATCAGAGCAACGTTGATTGAAGGTGGCGGGCTGGATGTTCCCTGGGATAACTTGGAGCTTTTGGGAGCGTGTGGAGCGGATTTTGTCGGCAGTGCCGTCAACCTGGATGATATTGACGTGGAGCAGTTGGGTTTTGGGGAGGAGGATGAGATCTCCAGTGTGGGGAGAGAACAGACTCTTCCAGCTAGGTCCGGTACTCCGGCAGAGGCTACTCCCGCAGTCGTTTTGTCGGAAGGTTTGCCTGTGCCTCCTCCTTCGGCTCCGGTGGTTCCGCTGACTGTTATCACAGCGATGGTTCAGGAGGTGGCTCCTACTCTTGAGCCTTCAGGGCCGGAGCCCACTTTGCCTGTGCACTCAGAGGCTGTCGGGGGGAAGTGCAGTTCTCAAGACCTTCTTTCTGTGCTTCTTTTGGAGAGCTATCGGAAGTATATCCAGACGACGCTTGCACCCTTCCAGGAAGAAGGCTTTGACGCTTTGAGCAGCTGGTGGGTTCTTGAGGGGCCCGAGTTTTGCAAGAACCTGGCGGCCTTCCAGGTAGATGGCTCTTTGTTTGAGACACAGATGCGTGTTCTCTTGGCGGATAGTGAAGCTCATTGCTTGAAACGGGCTTCGATGGAAGATGACCTTCCCCTGATACTGGCAAAGGCCGAGGACGAGGAGCGTCGACTGGAGGCGCAGCATGCACTTGCCGCTGCGAGCCTTGTTCGGGCGCGGAAGAAGCTAGAGGCTGCTCGCGCATCTTTCGAGAAAGCTGAGACGATCGAGAAGTCTTCTGGAGCAGACTTGGCAAAGCAGCGTATCGAGCTGGCGGCGCATCGGGAGCGGGTAGCTTCTCGGTCTTCTGAGTTGGAGCGCATGGAGGTTACTGACGGCGAGCTGCTCCAACGTCTCAAAGGATTTGATTCGCTTTACTAGCATGTCGCATTTCCTTTTCTTTCTTGTCATTTCTGCTGAACAGACTTGTAGTTCTGTTTTTCTTTATCCGGTGATAACTTAATATCATGCATCTATATATTTTTTTTTTGGACTTGTATTCTGGAATGGCAGAGCTTGGTTGTGTTTTTCTTTTGTTTGGACTGAACCTTTACAGGCTGCCTACGTACCCTACTGAGAGGGATCAAGTCACACGTAGTTCCTTTTTTTTTTTTTTTTTTTTTTTTTTTTTTTTTTTTTTTTTTTTGCAAGGGGTGTCGCCTTGCTTTTAGGCATAGTACCTTTTGAGGTACTTGCCGTTGATAGGGCCGAGCGTAAGCCCTTCTGGCGTGGTGAGAAGATATGCGCCGTTGGAGTAGACCTTTTTGACAACGTGCGGTCCATCCCACTTGGCATCGAACTTCTTTCCTCCTCGATGTGAAAGGATGATGGGGCGTTTGACTGCGAGCACCAACTCTCCTTCTTGGAAGGATCGAGGGCGAATCCTTTTGTTGAAGGCTCGGGTTAGCCTGGCTTGGTAGCATTCCAGGCGTTGCTGGGCTTCGAGGCGCTTTTCATCTAGGGCTTCTAATTCCGCTAGGCGAAGTTGAGTGTTGTTGCCGTTGACGAGGCCTTCCTGGATGGCTATCCTGAGTGACGGGATCTGGAGTTCAAGTGGGAGGACAGCTTCTACTCCGTATACCAGCGAGTACGGAGTCGCCTGTGTTGGCGTACGAAAAGAGGTGCGATATGCCCATAGCGCTTCGCCCATGCGTTCATGCCAGTCTTTCTTCGACTTCGAGACGACTTTCTCCAAAAGTTTGCAGAGTGTTTTGTTGAAAGCTTCAGCTAGGCCATTGGCAGAGGCGTTGTACATGGTTGAACACCTTTGCTTGATATCGAACTTGGCACAAAATTGGCTGACGGCGGCGTTCTTGAATTGCTTCCCGTTATCCGTAACGATATAGCGAGGGATGCCGTACCGAAAGATGATGTCGTTCTGGATGAAGTTGATAACAGAGTGCCTGGTAACTTCTCGCAATGGTACTGCCTCAGCCCACTTGGAGAAGTAATCTGTTGCCGCCAGGATATAAAGATGCTGCTTGGATGACTTGGGTAGCGGGCCGACAATGTCGAGTCCCCATCCATCGAAGGGCCATGATGCGATGGTTGGATGCAAAGGTTCCGGAGGCTGCCGGATGTAGTCGCCATGCAGCTGGCAAGTGTGGCATCTCTTTGCAAACTCGAGGGAGTCCTTGATCATAGTGGGCCAGTAGTACCCCATCCGCCTGATGCGAAAGTGCAGCTTTGGACCGGACTGATGTGAGCCACAGATCCCGGCATGGACTTCTTCTAGTGCTGTTTCTGCTTCTTCTTTTGCAAGACACCTTAGGAGCGCACCATCATAGCTTCGACGGTACAACTCGTTGTTGAAGTGGAAGAATTTCAGAGATCGCCTGCGAATGTCGACTTTACGCTTTGGATCTTCAGGGAGCTTCCCGTGGACGAGAAAATCTATAAATGGTTGTCTCCAATCTAGCTCGTCGGTCATGAGAACGTGTACTGCGTTGACTTGGTCCGGGATCCCCATGGGGAGGCCCTCCTCGGTGATCACCATTCTCTTACAGATAGGGATGATGAGTTGGCTTTTTTCTGGGAACGGAAGTGTAGCCGCCAAATTTGCAAGTGCATCTGCCTGTTGATTGAGGCTTCTGGGAACATGCTGGATTGAAGCATCTTTGAGTGTACCAAGGAGTTTCAGGGCTCGTAGGTGCAAAGGCACGAGATCTTCTTTGTTGACCTCGTATGCTCCCAATATTTGCTGAATGACGAGTTGAGAGTCGCCGAAGATTGTGAGCCCTTGAAGTTTCATATCATTGGCGAGTTCGAGGCCAATGATAAGAGCTTGATATTCTGCCCTGTTGTTGGAGCATGGTTCTGATAGTAGAAACGAGAAGGGAAGTACTTCGTCGTTTGGTGTGACGAAGATAACTCCCGCTCCTGCTATGTCTTGCCTGGCCGCACCGTCGAAGAACATTTTCCAAGAAGGGGCGATGTCGATGCAGAATACTTCTTCGTCTGGGAGATCTTCCGATAGTTCCCATTCTGCTGGAAGGGGGTATTCTGCTAGGAAATCTGCGAGAGCTTGACCCTTGACCGCTTTACGAGGGACAAAGGTGATGTCAAACTCAAGGAGGAGCAAAGCCCACTTGGCCAGACGTCCGGAGAGCACTGGTCTTGACATGATATATTTGAGCGGGTCAGCTTTTGAGATGAGCCTGATGGCGTGAGCTAACATATAGTGTCGCAGCTTTTTTGTAGCGAAGATGAGCGCCAGACAGACCTTCTCAATCGAGGAGTAGTTTAGCTCCGCGCCGATGAGAGTGCGGCTCAAATAGTAGCATGCTGTTTCCTTGCCTAGCTCGTTGTCTTGAGCCAGGAGTGCCCCCAAGGACTGCTCCTGGGCGCTGATGTAAAGGACCAATGGTTTGCCTTGAACTGGTGCTGTCAGAACCGGGGGCTTAAGCAAGTAATCCCTGATGTTTTGGAGGGCTTCCTGGCAAGCTTCATCCCACTTGAATGCTGCTCCTTTCTTCATGAGGCGGCTGAAGGGTCTGCATTTTCCAGCTAAGTTGGCGATAAACCTTCTGATATATGCTAGATGGCCCTGGAGACCTCGGAGGTCTCGCACGGTTTTCGGGATTGGCATATTGAAGATAGCATCTATCTTAGTTTGATCTATCTCGATGCCTCGATGGCGTACGACAAAGCCGAGAAACTTTCCCGAGGAGACCCCAAATGCGCATTTAAGCGGGTTCATGCGGAGTTGGTACCTTCGAAGTCGCTTGAAGATTAGCTCAAGGTCTTGAAGATGTGTTGACTTTTGTCTTGATTTTACCACGAGGTCGTCGACATAGCATTCTACATTCTGATGAAGGATATCGTCGAAAATTTTTTGCATGGCTCGTTGGTAAGTAGCTCCTGCGTTCTTCAAGCCGAAAGGCATGACTTTGTAGCAGTAAATCCCTTTTGGCGTGCGGAATGCCGTAAGCTCTTCGTCTTTGGGCGCCATCCGGATCTGGTTGTAGCCTGAGGATCCATCCATGAAGGTTAGTGCTTCATGGCCCGTTGTTGCGTCCACCATTAGTTCTGTGATTGGCAGTGGGAAGTCATCTTTGGGGCATGCATTGTTTAAGTCCCTGAAGTCCACGCATACTCTGATCTGGCCGTTCTTCTTCTTGACTGGGACCACGCTGGAGATCCATGTTGGATATTTCACTTCTCGGATAAAGCCGGCTTCGATGAGCTTGTTGACTTCACCTTCTATTTGAGGCACTAGTTCCGGCCGGTAGCGTCTTTGTCCTTGCTTGATGGCGCTAGCTCCATGCCTGACAGCAAGCTGGTGTACTGCAATCTTGGGGTCAAGTCCGGGCATTTCCTTGTAGGACCATGCGAAGACATCTCTATATTCTTGGAGTAGCTTGGTGTATGCGGCCTCCTCTTCGGGAGTCAGGAGTGCACTTACGAATGTAGGCCGAGGATCCTCTTGTGTACCCAAGTTGATTTCTTTCAAATTGTCGACGGTAGATTGCCCCCCTTCTTCGAGGACCGGCGGTGCATCGGGCAATTCGTCGTCCGAAGTAGAAGTAGCGTCGATTGGAGAGTCAGAAACGGTGATGTGATTAGCGGAGACCAGAATAAAGTCGGTGATGTCGCCTGTTTCGTAGAATGAGAAGGGTGGGTGGGTGGGATTGATTTTTCTCACCTCAGTGGGTGGCTTTCCCAAACGGTCGAATACTGACCTTCGCTTTGCCTGTCTGATTGGCCCAAGTCTTTTGAATACTGATATGGGATTTTGACTTGCCTGGTTTTTGACGTTCTTCTTTGGCATTTGAGGTGCGGTCTGACGCCGAGCTCGATATCGTCTTCTTTTGGCGATATTGGTGGAGCGTGCATCGGAGGCTGACGATCCCTCTTCCGCTTCATCTACCAACTTCACCTCAATGTAGTTAGAGGTGAAGGTCTTCTCTCCTGTGATCTTGATGACCATCGGGGTTTGACGGGAGCCGATGCCTCGCCGATTTGGTGGGATCTGCTCGCCACCCTGGAGTAAATGGGCTTGAGTCTTAGTCATCCCGTGTGGTATTGGAGCCGGCAGGAGCGTACTCATATGTGCAGCACTGTCTTTGTCGTAGCCGGCTTTGAACAACAGCTTGGCAGCATTTTGCCCCCAGCTTCCTTTTGGCTTGAATGTGAGTTGGCTGGATTCGAAGGAATTGATGGATCTTGGCAAGCTTGAAGCTTGCCCCAGGCTGGGTAGTGGCAGTGTCATCTCTTGCGGAGTGATGACGTTAGCTTCCGATAGCGGCTGGACTATCCCTTTTGGCGAGGCTAAAGGTGGTGATTTATCTTTGCGAAGCCACTGAGGCGTGAGGCGTAAGACTGTCGTAGCTTGGACAGGTAATGGAGTATGCTTCATGGATCTTGGCTTGGAGTTGATGCGCATTCTTCGTCTTGGCGCTAGCACTCCTTTGACTTCGTGTATCGCCTTAGATGGTGGTACTGGATTTGGAGTTAGCAGAGCTTCGTCCTGCTCCACTCTTTCAGTTTTCTGAGTTCGAGGAGCTTTAGCGGGAAGGACTTCTGCGACAAGGTCCCTTGCTTGATAAAATTTGGCATCGGCGAGGTGTGCTTCAGCCTCATTGAATGGCTTGTCATCTGCAACAATGCACTTTTCCAGACCTTCCTCGTAGTACTTGAGGCATTGGTGCCAAGTAGAAACTACGACACCGTTTTCGTGCAGCCACGGTCTTCCCAGCAAAAGGTGGTATGATGTTTGACAGTCAATGACGTGGAAAAGAACCGTCGTGTCAAGCTGACTGATAGAGAGTTTTAGACGAATGATCCCTATGGTGGACTGTCCTCCTTGGTTGAACCCTTGAATAACCAGCTGGCTTTGCGAGAGCTGGTCGGTGGTGATGCCAAGCTGGCGCATTGTTTGGATAGGCATGATGTTGACGGCGGAGCCGCAGTCCAGCAGGATTCGGTTTACCGGCTTCTCGTTGATGTATCCCGAGACATAGACAGGTCGATTGTGCAGTCGTGCTCCGAGCTGCAGATCTTCGTCCGAGAAAGTTATTGCTGCGTTACATGAGACAATAGTTTTGTCCTTTTCGGTATTTTTCTTCTTTCTTTTGTAGCTGTCTGGGTCTGTCAAAGCCTCGGCCATTGCTAGACGAGCTTTCTCTGGGAGGTGTAGTGCTTCTATGAGTGGCAAGTGCAGAATTGCCTCGTCGTAAGCAGCAGTGTTTTCTTTGTCGAAATCATCCTCCTCGTTGTCGGTGTTGCTTTCTTCAGAAGGCTTGATCCTATCTTCTTCTTCCGGTGCCGTGTGAATCTCAACCATGCAACAGGAGGCTTCGCATTGCTGATCAGATGGGAGGAAGTAATCGGGGAAGAACTCCTGCAACGTTGTCGGTTCTGGAGGGTTTTGCAGGAGGAGATCATCAGGATCTGCCGGCGGTACTTTGAATCTCCTCCTTCCTGGAGCTTTGCTTTTCTTTTTGTAAGTTTTTCGTTCTGGAAGCTTCCTTGTTACCCGATCGAGCTTGCGACTTTTTGGCATCCATGGCCTTCGTCTGCGGGGCAACATGACCCAGGCATCTTCATCAGTGGATTCTTCGTTACCAAGGTGAAGGTCTGGAATGGCAGCTGTAGGTTCTTCATGGGTCAGGGAGACCTGCTTCTCTGGGGACCTTGGTGGTTCGCCTTCTGACTCCCAGCCGGTGGGCTTGATTTCTTCTATTGAGACAGACGGAGGTTTGGAATAGAGGACGTGGTAGTCGAATTTACCTGAGGGCTGGCCTAACAGGCCGACCTCCGGGTCTCCTTGTTCGTACCTTGTCTGGAGATTCGTGGGTTCTCCGTGATTCGGGGAGCCTTGCTCCTCTGGGGACCTTGGTGGCTCGCCTTCTGACTCCCAGCCGGTGGGCTTGATTTCTTCCATCGAGACAGACGAAGGTCTGGAATAGAGGACGTAGTAGTCGAATTTACCTGAGGGCTGGCCTAACAGACCGACCTCCGGGTCTCCTTCCTCGTACCTCGTCTGGAGATTCCGCTGGGACATAGCTTTGTTTGAGAGAGACATTGATGTAGATGACGGTTGCCCCCAGGGCAGTAACGTTTCTTCCTCAGCGAGCTTAGGAGCGTACTGCTGTCGCCTTGAGACTTTCCGTCGTGTAGCTAACTTTGCAATTGGCCTTTGGCGATTGATGCGCAACTTGGGCCTTCTCTGGTGAGTAGCAACGAGTACTGGTTGAAACGAACCAAAGGTGATGGACGTCATGTTTACCGTTGCAACATCGCTGGAGTCGATCTCGATTTTTCCTTGCTTTGCGAGTGCCATGATCTTTTCTTTGAAGACGAAACACTTTTCAATAGGATGGCTAACCAGCCGATGGTATTTGCAGAAGAGCGGATCGTTGACCCGATGCATCTGTTCGGGCCTTTTTGAAGGAGGAAGCTCGATCATCTTTTCTTGTAGCAGTTGATCGAACATGGAGGAGACTTCCGAGTCTGGAAAGGGATACTCTTTGGCCTCGAGTTCTTCTAGAGTCATCTTTGACTGTCTTTGAGATGGAGGCGGTGGTATAGCAGCTCCCTTTTCTTGATCCGGTTTGCCACTGATTTTGAGTGGCTTGGAGGCCGAGGCGATGTCGGTGACGTTAACTTGCTTTGATTTGGGTGCCGGCGGTTTGTCTTTCTTTTCCACCTTCAGGAAGTCTTTGGTCTTCGAGTCCCCGCGATTTGCTAAGCTGAGCTCCATGTCGTGGGCTCGAGTTGCGAGTTCTTCGAAGGACCGAGGCTTGATCCCCTTGAGGATGTAGAGTAAGCCCCAGTGCATGCCTTGGGTGCACATCTCGATAGCCGAGTCTTCCGACAAACGGTCTCGTGAATTCAGGGCGAGATTCCTCCATCGATCGATGTAGTCGATTACTGACTCGTCCTTCCTTTGCTTGACGGCAGTAAGCTCGGTCATGCTAACGATGCGCCGAGTGCTGTAGAAGCGGTTGAGGAATTCTCTTTCCATTTGATCCCAGCTGTCAATGGATCCTGGAGGAAGGTCAACATACCAATCAAAAGCGTTACCTTTGAGGGTGCGAACGAACTGCTTCACCATCTCGTCGCCGTATGTGCCGGCGTTGTTGCAAGTTTCGACAAAGTGGGCAATGTGTTGCCTTGGGTTCCCCTTTCCGTCGAAGTGTTGAAACTTTGGTGGCTGGAACCCGGTAGGGAAGCGCAGCTGCTGGATCCTTGCGGTGTAAGGCTTTGAGTATGCCGCCGTGATCGGAGGTAGGCTGCCGCCGTGGGAACGCATCATGTCAGCCACCAGTGCTTGTATTTGCTGGGCATTCATTGTTGCTGCCACTGAAGGTTGCGCGGCTATCGAGGTCGGCACGGGGGCCGAGGAAAGTGCAGGAGTAATTGCTAGTGTTGCCGGGCCAACTTCTGCAAGAGCAGGAGTTGGAGATGGGGCTGGAGCAGCTACTGGAGAAGCAGGAGGTTGACCGAATGTCGCGACATCCCTGGCACTCAACCTCTGAAGCAAGGTGTTGATGTGACGATCCTTCTCTTCCATTAGTCGGGTGAGTTGAGCCATGTGTTCACCCATTTGCATGACTTGGAGCTGGAGAGCGGACGGAGGATGGTGTCGCAGGACGTCTCGATGTTGCATGCCTGCACCCTCGCCATCGTCGTCGGAGACGTAGTTACGCTGACTTGCTTCTGCTTGATGACGGATGTTTGCCCCCGGCAAGGGAGGTGCAAAGTCCGCTGGAGAACCCGAACGGGTTCGGGATTGGGGCTGGTCCTCCCCAAATTTCTGGACAGATGTTCCAGGATTGAGGCTTGTTTCTTCATGCACCAAGGCCTCATTGGCGCCTTGGCGGGCATCTTCGGTAGCAGTTTCCGGCGTGAAGAAGTCCGCAAGAGTTTGAGTACGCCGAGTGTAAACGCGTACTACCGGGGGAATGTCATCCACCGGGTTTTCTGGATCGCCGTGTTGGAGTAGTGGAGACTCGGCGATAGGTGAGAGGCTTGTTGGAGCAAACGTATCATCATTCGTTCCGGCCATGGCGAACTTGAAGCAACTCCTTCAAACGTACGGATGAAAGGAGAGGGGGTCCCACCGGGCGTGCCAGAAATCTGTGGTGGCAGAAAAAGATTCGGGTCGTCTTTATTGCGGATCACACGAGATTACAAATTTTCTTTGATCAGGAGATTGTGGGATAGATCCTCTGGAGGGTCCCTTTGATCCGCGTCTCCACGTGGTATTCGTGCGAGAGCTCTGAAGGGGTTGCCCAGGACAGAGGTCTTTACAGGGTGAGGGTTTTTGAGAGGCTAAGGAGTTTCCGCCGTTGATTTTGTCCCGTCCGTGCTTCGCGCTTTCTCGGCTAGGGAGGCTTTGGGCTTCGTTCCTCGGTCTTCGTGTCTTCCTCGATCCTTGCTCGACCTCGGCGTCCTTGATCGTCGGTTCGCGGCGTCGATCGTGTTTTTGGCGTCAGCTTTTGCTTTAGCTTTCGGCTTTGGCGTAGCTTTGGCGTGGCTCTGGCTTTTGCTTCGCTTTGGCGCTTGCGCTTGAACGTAGACGGGTAGAGACTTGCGATGCTTTAGTTCTTCCGGACTTCGCGTCGTATCGGCTAGAACGTGCGGTGCTTTGCTCGTGACCGTCATAGTTGCTTGGCTTTGGCACGTGCGTTGCTTTAGCGCGGGCTTTACCGGTGCGTTTGCTTTGGCTTCTTGCGTCGGCTTTGACTTTCGCTTCGACTCGATCTTCTTCTCGAACGACTGGCGTTACCTCTTCAAGGCTTCTTTACACTTCCGGCTTCCTTGACGGTTGTGGCGTCGGTCTTGGCTTTTCGGCGGGGGTAGCACCGATGCTCGTGCGACGGTTGTAGCGTCGGCTTTCGTTGATGAAGACGGCGGGTGTAGCACCGGTCTCCGTGCGACGGTTGTAGCGTCGACTTTTGTTGATGAACACGGTGGGGGTAGCACCGGCTTTGGCACGACGGTTGTAGCGTCGGCTTTTGGTTGACGAAGGCGGCAGGGGTAGCACCGGCTTCAGGCTTTCTTCTCCCGGCTTTCTTCTTCGTGCGAGGAGTCGACGCCTTTGCTGAAGACGACGGGTGTTGTCGGCTTCGATCTTCTTCTCCGGCCTTTGCTTATGGCGTCTTCGGAGCTGGTGAAGATCGTTGGAGCGATCGGGTGATGACGGCTCCGGGTCTTCTTCTCCAAGCTTTCTTCTTCGTGCGAGGAGTCGAAGCTTTGATCTCCGAGTGCAAGGTCTTCACGTTGATGAGGACTTGAAGGGCCAAGGACTCCCGTAGGATATGCTTGCCGTGCCTCGTGAAGCCTTCGGTCTTCGAGCGTTGGAGCTTCTCTTGCGAAGCTCTTTCGTCTTCGGCTTTCGGACCTCTGATGCCTTCCCCGACCCCTTCTATTTATAGGCAAAGGGGGGCGGTTGGGGGAGATATTGCTGAAATCTTATTGTTTCCTCCAATCTCTCCCCTCATAACCATCGAGATATCGTTCCCTTATTTGGGGAAACAAACCCGATTTCCTCCTTTTTAGTTGGAGTGGTTATGGGCTAGTTGTGACTCGATCTTTAAAGATCGAGTTGTTATTTTGTTGCACTTTTGGATCGGATGGCGACGCAACGTCATCTTGTCCGTTGGATCGAGGGATCGTCGCGGATCTACGGTTGTGTAGACATCCACGCCACCTCCCCCCGCATCAAGGCGGTTTTGACTTTTTCTCTTTTTCTTTTTCTTTTCTTTTCTTTTTCTTTTCTTTTTCTTTTTCTTTTTCTTTATGGCCGGCCCCACCTCTTCATGAAGAGGGGGGGCACGGATTTCTAGAAGGGCCGGCCCCACCTCTCCACAAAGAGGGGGGCACGGTTTTCTAGAAGGGCCGGCCCCACCTCTCCACAAAGAGGGGGGCACGGTTTTCTAGAAGGGGGGCCCGGTGGGCCCCCCTCCCCTCCTTGTGTCCGAGTTGCGGGTCCGGTGGGACCCGTTTGCTTTGGGTCGGGCCATGGCGCGCGAATTGAGTTCGCACGTGGGCCTAGTTCGTACGCGGGCCGTTGTGTGCGGGCCGAGTTTCGCATGCGGGCCGTTGTGTGCGGGCCGAGTTTCGCATGCGGGCCGTTGTGTGCGGGCCGAGTTTCGCATGCGGGCCGTTGTGTGCGGGCCCAAGTTTCGCATGCGGGCCGTTGTGTGCGGGCCCATTTTTTTTTGTAAAAAATCGGGTTTGACCCGAAGGCCGTCGGGTGCGGGCCTATTTTTTTGTGTAAAAATCGGGTTCGACCCGTGGGCTAATTTCGATGCCCACAGTTAGATGAGGCTCTGAGAGAGCCTTCAAATGAGCCTGAGTTAGGGTCGATCCGACACCCGGGTGAATAGTTATTGCTATTTTAAGTTTTGGAGTCTTTCCTTCTTTTCTGGAGATCCAGAAGTCAGAAAATTATGTACCAAGTGCTAACGCGTTCGCGTTAACGAGACCTTTCCAACGAATCCTCTCGGGCCCTATTCCGACTTCCAGTTTGATAGTTACAAGTGATTATTCTTTTCAACCCGGTTGATGGACGAATCGCACCCGGTTTCCAACCGAGCCCGGTTCAGGGCTCGGGACCGAGCCCGACCAGCCCTGGAGCCTGCCTCCCGGTCTCCTAGCATAATTTTAAGCTCTCTTGACCTCCCTCCCCAGTTATTTAAATTCGAAATTCGGATGAGAATAATCGGGTAAGATTTTGGGTTGATAAACCCATATCTTTTAGTCCATATCCCTTCCCCTTAACCGACCCTATCCGCCCAGCCCATCTCACCATATCCACAACAGCCTCCCCCCTCTATAAATAGAGAGAGAACGGGATAGAGAGAGATAGAGAGAGAGAGAGAGAGAGGACGTGAGAGAACGTGAGAGTAGAAGAGAGAGAACGGGAGAAATAGAGAGAGAGAACGAGAGGAAGATAGAGAGAACGGGAGAAGTAGAGAGAGAACGCGAGAGTCAGAGAGAGGGAAGGAGAAGAGATCGTGGAGAAGACCGGAGCACCCCGACCCGCCCCTCGCCGGAGCCCCGGCGAGCACGCCGAGATCCAAGGTCAGCCCCCTTTCCTCCTCTCATCCCCTTCGCGACCCAACCCGCAACCCCCGGCCCATCCTTCTCCCTTGCCGTGGCCCGCTCGGGCGGACACCGCCGCCGCACCGAACCCCTCCCCGGCGACCTCCGACCTCCGACCAAGCCCCGCGCGAGCCCCTCTCCGGCCGACCCCTCGGGCTCCGACGGCCGCTCCGGCCGCCTCCCACCGCGCCTCCTCCGTGGGGGTGGTGCGGGAGAGGCTGGCCGAGCGCTCGCCGGCGCTCCGGGCCGCCCCCTCCCGTCGGCCGTCGGCGCACAGGAACCAGCCCTTCGGGCTGGTCGCGTGGAGAAGAAGGAGAGGGGGGGTGGTTTGGTAATTTCCCATGTTATATTTAACCCCCAGACCCGACCCGTTTAGCCCTGAACCCGACCCGACCCAACATGGCACTGCAGACCCAACCCGACCCAGCAGACCCAACCCATGCAGTGAACCGGTCTGGTTCACTTGAACCAGACCCGTGAACCAGTCGATTTTGGTTCGACTGCCATTTCTCCGTCCGAACTCGGAATTGGACGAAACCAGCGCCATTTCGACCGGCTCGGAAATTCCTACCTGTTGGCCATAGTCTAGAATAATAATTATACTATTTAATACCCTGTTTTATCCTTTGACCCGATATTATCGTGGTACCGTGGTTTGACCGCCGTTTCATCGTCCGAACTCGGATTCGGACGAAACTAGCGGCATCGTGCTCAGAACATGGAGTCCTACCTATTAAACCCAGAATATAACCCTAGAACCCCTTCTACCCTAGTGAACCAGCCATGCGATCGATTTTATCGGTTCTACATGGTTTGACCCGAAACCATCCGACCGAAGTCGGATTCCAGCAAAACCGGAACCATCGGAAAGGGTTCTTCGAGCCCGATTCGATGAGTAGGTTTAGCTTCTGTTTACTTGATTGACTTAGTATGGTTTAGGATCGAGTTCTTCAGTCGCACGGTTTTGCGTGCTGTCAACTCAATGTTGGTCCCCTATCGAGGGTGCCCGACTATCCTTGGCATAGAACCCTCAACGTAGATTCTTTTGTTTTAATCGATAGCATTGTGATATAGAGCTGTGCATATTATCAGACCTTGATCGTGGTGATCCAGCGGAGACGGATCAGAGGCAGCTAGCAGGAGTCGTGTGCGATCGACAACCAGGTGACATCTACTACCCTTGCGTGGTCTTTAATAGTGGGAAATGAGAATGACTAAGGGTTGGTGTCCATGACACTGCATGCGGGCCCCGCCGGGCATCGTCGCATGTGGTCAAGTGGACCCCGCCTTGCATGCGGAGTCGCGAGTCCGGCGACGCATGCTTAAAATATTAAAATATTAATAGAATAATAATAATGATTGCTTTTGATTGTATGGACACCGTAATTAGGATTCCCTTAAGTTAAATAATAAATTGAATAACTAATAACTATCGGGACCCACCCTCCTGAGAGGAGTATGGCAACCCTAGCACACGGGTCACTGGGATGAGTGTCTTATTTCATTTATTTATTATGTCGCATGGGTTGTGAGAGCAGTACGAGACCAGGGGTAAATTGTTAGAAATTGTTAAGCATTAAATATACCTTTTGTAGCTTCAGTATATATGTTGAAAGATGTTATGTGAGAATCTACCTGGTTAGAAGGTAGGGACCCCGTGCGCGCAAGGGCCGTGAACCACCCTGCGCGTACAGCCGAAGTTAAGTAGGTTAGGGGTCACGGGCAAGGGTTGTGGTAAAGCCAATAGGTGGTGCCCTCGAGTAGGGATTGGCCTAGCAACCCTGTCCCGGGGAGTTAAAGTCCCCATAGTAAAGCAAGTTGGGCGGTAGAGCTCCACCGTGAAAGACGGGAAACCCCTTATGATCATCTGGGTGACTAGTGCATGGTGTTGGTGGATGCACGGCGAGAGAGTTGGCCCTCTATATCGAAATAAAAGGCCCTATAGTAATGCCCGACCGGGGGCAGGATGAACAAAATATCTGGGGTTCACATTTTGATAGTGTGTGTTTAATCTATATATGAATTTAGAATTGAGTGACTGTTTACATGATGACTTCGTGACTTTATCTGAACATCTTATTTAATTTGTTCTTTAATGCTGTAGAACATTGAATGAAATTCATGTTAGATAACCTAGTGACAGTAGGAATTGCATGTGAATATAGACTACCGATAGGTTTAGGTATCATTCTGCAAACTTTGATTTTACTAGAACTGATAGATCTCATCTTAATTTATTAAGATTAGTTGTCTCATATTATTAAAGGCTATTAGGATGTCACTAGCCATTAATTTGGCTAATCTCCCAATTTCCTATTGGGGGCTACTCTTTCCCACGAGTAGGCTCAGTGCAGGTTCAGAGGCTCAGGAGTAGCAGTAGGAGTCCAGAGGCGGAGTTGGAGTTGCAGCTTTACCTTTCTGTTTAGTATGTTCGTCTTGTAGTATTTTCTCTTCAGACATGGTAATTTTATTGGAATAAGAGTTCTTATTAGTTAGTTATATTCTATGGTTGTAGTTGCAATGGTTCCAGCTGAATTCTTTTGGGTAGGCCTCTCCTCAAGGCCCCAAGCCTAGGATAGATCATGATGAAAATATAAATACATATAAATGACTAAATTGATTAACCTTGTAGATAGGAACCCTAGATTGGTGCACCTGAGTGTTAGGGCGTGGATGAGACCACTTGGCTAGCCGTAGGAGGCTTGAGCTTCGTGCTCCCTCAGATAGACCCCTGTCGGTATGTAGTGGCACCGACTGGTCACACATACTGAGAGGATATGACTTTTGAAGGTCGAGCTGATTAGATAATGTCTTATCTCTATTGATATTTTTCTTATTTCCTTTTTAATAAAAATGTTTTCCGAGAAATCAAATTTAAAAGATTTCCCTCTTGTTTCTCCCTCCTCCTTGTTTTTCATATTAGAGAGCGTAGAAGAAGCCCTGTGAGAACCCAAATTGGTGTAATCAATTGACCAAACCCAAAACCCTCTTCCTTTTCTCACCTCACACCCCAGGGATCGGTCTTCAGATTTCTGGGGTGTGACAGCTGGTATCAGAGCTTAGGGATATGTTCCTAGGGGTATTGTTAGGATGTGGTTCGTGTCTTGCTGTTCTTTCTTTAGAAAGTTCAGACTCTAGTGGTGTTAGAATGTTTTCTAGAGATTGTATAGATATTGAGTCAATAGAATTCTCGTAGTAGCTAGTGGTGGTATAGCGAGTATTTCTAAGGATAAGGACCTAGGGTTAATCATACTTGGAGAACTGGTTTTGTTTGAGGAATTGATCTGTAACTAAGAACTGTCTATGATTGAGTTTTTGATTGATCGAGAATTGTGAATCAATCTATATGTCGTATGAGTATGATTGTATTAGAACTCTGATGTGCTATAATGTTTAGGTTTAGAGTTAGTCGTTGTAACTCGGGTGATAGTTCTTAGAAAGGAGCCACGTGGAACATCTTAACCAAGGGTGGTGTTTCTTGATCTCTAGGCAGAAGCATAGTGTTTGAGTGTATATAGGAGTATAGGTTGGGTGTCTTCTAATATGGATTCTCTTGAACTTTCTAGTGGTATAAGGAGCTGACAAAGGACTAGATATTCAACTCTAGTTAGTATTTTGGTTGATTGTTTTGGAATGAATGTATTTGATATATCTGGAAGGATGTATATCCTTGATGGTTTATCTGGCATGGTTGTGAGGTTACTCTTTTTGTTGGTTTTGTTATTTTTCGTTGACCATAAGCACTAGAAACCTAGTCGGTGTTTTATGATTCCTTGATCTTTGTTGACCCTTAGTATTAGAGACTTAGTTGGTGTTTTAGGATTCCTGGATTCTTGTTGACCATTGGTATTAGAGACCTAGTTGGTGTTTTTAAGATTGTCCCTTATCTCGATATAGATGTAATAATTAAATTAGTTTTCTTGTTAGAATCTCTCTAGTGTATCGTGGGTTATAATTAGCTTGGTGTAGAGCTTCTGTGTTTTTTTAATGGATCCTATGAGTAATGATGATGACTCGTGGGGATAGTGGTTTCAAGGAGTACACCAGGAGATGAAAATCTCAAGTGATAGTTTGAATTTCTCATGGTTAGTAGATTACGGGATACCTTGATAGTGACTCTTGCAAAAGAGTATGCACTGTTCCTATGGAACTTTGGCGATGGTGACGATTGTCCGGTAGAGGACATACTGTGGCTACGCACTGACTCTTCGGAGGCTTTTGCGGTTGGTTACGCAGTTCCTGTTGGAACTTGCGGCAGAGCGTGCACTGTTTCTTCGGAAACTTTGGCAGCTGGCAGAGCTTGCACTGTTCCCAATCGGAACTTTGGCAGCTGGTTACGCAGTTCCTGTTGGAACTTGCGGCAGAGCGTGCACTGTTTCTTCGGAAACTTTGGCAGCTGGCAGAGCTTGCACTGTTCCCAATCGGAACTTTGGCAGCTGGTTACGCAGTTCCTGTTGGAACTTGCGGCAGAGCGTGCACTGTTTCCTCGGAAACTTTGGCAGCTGGCAGAGCTTGCACGGTTCCCAATCGGAACTTTGGCAGCTGGTTACGCAGTTCCTGTTGGAACTTGCGGCAGAGCGTGCACTGTTTCTTCGGAAACTTCGGCAGCTGGCAGAGCTTGCACTGTTCCCAATCGGAACTTTGGCAGCTGGTTACGCAGTTCCTGTTGGAACTTGCGGCAGAGCGTGCACTGTTTCTTCGGAAACTTTGGCAGCTGGCAGAGCTTGCACTGTTCCTAATCGGAACTTTGGCAGCTGGTTACGCAGTTCCTGTTGGAACTTGCGGCAGCGCGTGCACTGTTTCTTCGGAAACTTTGGCACCTGGCAGAGCTTGCACTGCTCTCAAAAGGAACTTTGGCAACTAGTTACACAGTTCTTGTTTGGACTCGCGGGAGAGAGTGCACTAGCCATAGGGCAGTGACGTTGAGATGAAATTGAGATAATTGAGTACTAGAGTGTTGATAGTGATCCTGCTAAGGAACTTGCTCACGGTTTTGGAAATTGGGAATGCATTATCAGTTGTAATCTTAAGAATAATCATTATTTAGGGGATTCACTTAGCTTTGTTTCTAATTGTTTTGGTTTAGAACCGATCAATCAATCTTGTAGAAAGATACTGTCAGTATAAGGTGTAGTCGTGTCGGTATCCTAGTTTTCGGCTCTATTTGGCCAGTAGGTTAGTTGTTCTCGTAGTTCAATATTTTCTACGTGAGTAGTAGGTTCCCTCGTATATCTGAATTGTGCATCATAGTGTATCTTTTAGAAGGTTTCTAAGTCTTGCGATAATAACATAATTGGAATTGTTAGTGTTAGGTCTTTCATTGAGCATCAGCTTTTTCATTGTTCTCTTCTTATTCTCGCTCGTTTGTGGTTTAGTGTGTTACCTGGAATTCAACATTTTTTTAGGTTAGTTAGTGTGTATGTTGTGATATTCAATTCATATCTTAGTGGTGTTTTTCTTGTAGGTTAATAGGGTAGTAGTGGTGGTGTAGGTAATAGACGCATTTGCTCCGGAGAGAAGTCTCATAGGACTTAAGTCTAGGCGTACTAGTTCGAATTATCTAGTTGTTTTCAATTCAATTCTATAGGTGTATAGGTATATGTTTATTTGTAGGAATTACATTTCCGTGTTAGTATCGTTAGTTGAGAATGTCTCGTGATCTTGTTTCGTGAAATCAGATTGCTACCTCACTTTGAATAAGGGGGACGCTCCTTATCCAGGGAAGGGAGATAATTCAAAGTCACGAAATTTTTATTAGTCCATAATTGTTAGGACCACGATTGAACGTTATGCCTTGTGTGAGCTCCACGAGAACCTAATGTTCTAATCCTATCCTAATAATTATGTAACTCGATTGTATAAGTTCGGTTAGTAGTCTCGTTAGTGGCGGAGTATTTCTCTTTTTAGTATGATTGGCGTATTGATTTAATTTCTCGTGGACTGTATTAGAAAGGATATGGTACCAGTTGTGAATTCGTATTCGTTACTTTAGTGGTAGGTCGGTAGGATTGTATCGTCAGTTTTAGTAATTGAATTTTCGGGACGAAAATTTCTTTAAGGTGTATAGGTTGTAATACCTGTGGTGTTAGATTTGAGAATAATAGAAATCCTCAATGGCTAGTTTCGTCTTTTTACAGCTAGACTTTTCCTTTGGGCTTTTTCCCAATAAATGGAACGTAAACCTATGGGATGTTTTACATTCACATTCTCCGTAACTTCGAGCATGTCACGATGGTGCGTTCCGTGCAACGATCATGTGTATGCGCAGCCAGTTTCGGCAGCCCTGCAGGTAAACCCTAGAAAAGCGATAATTGGTCGATAGTTGTAGCTGCTTTGTTTCTTGCAAGAGATCGGGTGATCGGATCGTAACGAAACAAGATACGTTAGATGAGGCTCTGAGAGAGCCTTCAAATGAGCCTGAGTTAGGGTCGATCCGACACCCGGGTGAATAGTTATTGCTATTTTAAGTTTTGGAGTCTTTCCTTCTTTTCTGGAGATCCAGAAGTCAGAAAATTATGTACCAAGTGCTAACGCGTTCGCGTTAACGAGACCTTTCCAACGAATCCTCTCGGGCCCTATTCCGACTTCCAGTTTGATAGTTACAAGTGATTATTCTTTTCAGCCCGGTTGATGGACGAATCGCACCCGGTTTCCAACCGAGCCCGGTTCAGGGCTCGGGACCGAGCCCGACCAGCCCTGGAGCCTGCCTCCCGGTCTCCTAGCATAATTTTAAGCTCTCTTGACCTCCCTCCCCAGTTATTTAAATTCGAAATTCGGATGAGAATAATCGGGTAAGATTTTGGGTTGATAAACCCATATCTTTTAGTCCATATCCCTTCCCCTTAACCGACCCTATCCGCCCAGCCCATCTCACCATATCCACAACAGCCTCCCCCCTCTATAAATAGAGAGAGAACGGGATAGAGAGAGATAGAGAGAGAGAGAAAGAGGACGTGAGAGAACGTGAGAGTAGAAGAGAGAGAACGGGAGAAATAGAGAGAGAGAACGAGAGGAAGATAGAGAGAACGGGAGAAGTAGAGAGAGAACGCGAGAGTCAGAGAGAGGGAAGGAGAAGAGATCGTGGAGAAGACCGGAGCACCCCGACCCGCCCCTCGCCGGAGCCCCGGCGAGCACGCCGAGATCCAAGGTCAGCCCCCTTTCCTCCTCTCATCCCCTTCGCGACCCAACCCGCAACCCCCGGCCCATCCTTCTCCCTTGCCGTGGCCCGCTCGGGCGGACACCGCCGCCGCACCGAACCCCTCCCCGGCGACCTCCGACCTCCGACCAAGCCCCGCGCGAGCCCCTCTCCGGCCGACCCCTCGGGCTCCGACGGCCGCTCCGGCCGCCTCCCACCGCGCCTCCTCCGTGGGGGTGGTGCGGGAGAGGCTGGCCGAGCACTCGCCGGCGCTCCGGGCCGCCCCCTCCCGTCGGCCGTCGGCGCACAGGAACCAGCCCTTCGGGCTGGTCGCGTGGAGAAGAAGGAGAGGGGGGGTGGTTTGGTAATTTCCCATGTTATATTTAACCCCCAGACCCGACCCGTTTAGCCCTGAACCCGACCCGACCCAACATGGCACTGCAGACCCGACCCGACCCAGCAGACCCAACCCATGCAGTGAACCGGTCTGGTTCACTTGAACCAGACCCAACCCATGCAGTGAACCGGTATGTTCGTCTTGTAGTCTTTTCTCTTCAGACATGGTAATTTTATTGGAATAAGAGTTCTTATTAGTTAGTTATATTCTATGGTTGTAGTTGCAATGGTTCCAGCTGAATTCTTTTGGGTAGGCCTCTCCTCAAGGCCCCAAGCCTAGGATAGATCATGATGAAAATATAAATACATATAAATGACTAAATTGATTAACCTTGTAGATAGGAACCCTAGATTGGTGCACCTGAGTGTTAGGGCGTGGATGAGACCACTTGGCTAGCCGTAGGAGGCTTGAGCTTCGTGCTCCCTCAGATAGACCCCTGTCGGTATGTAGTGGCACCGACTGGTCACACATACTGAGAGGATATGACTTTTGAAGGTCGAGCTGATTAGATAATGTCTTATCTCTATTGATATTTTTCTTATTTCCTTTTTAATAAAAATGTTTTCCGAGAAATCAAATTTAAAAGATTTCCCTCTTGTTTCTCCCTCCTCCTTGTTTTTCATATTAGAGAGCGTAGAAGAAGCCCTGTGAGAACCCAAATTGGTGTAATCAATTGACCAAACCCAAAACCCTCTTCCTTTTCTCACCTCACACCCCAGGGATCGGTCTTCAGATTTCTGGGGTGTGACAGTACATCTTGGTGCTGCCAGGGTGCACTGAGAATCTAGATCGATGCGCCTCTGATAGCACCTCCTCTCGAACCTTCTCATCAGTGGGAAGGCATAACCTCGTCTGGAACCTCAGACCTCCATCAGCGTCAACTGACAAGTCTGGAACAGACTCCCCACTATCGCACCGTGCCCTTATTTTCTCTAGCTTTGAATCCAACCTCTGTGTTGCAATCACCTTTTGAAGTAGGTTGGGCTGTACTCGTATGGTGCGCAACACGGTATGAAAAGGCTCCCACCGAGCCTTCTATCGTAGCCAAAAAGTCATGTCAATCTGTCAACAATCTGACAAGCTGGATACGGGACTTCCGGCTCAGGGCATCAGCAACAACATTCGCTTTACCAGGATGGTAAAAAAGCAAATAGTTGAAGTCCTTCAGGACTTCGATCCACCTCCTCTGTCGTATGTTCAGATCCTTCTGACTCGTGATGTATTGCAGACTTTTGTAATCGCAATACATCTCAAACTCCTCACCGTACAGGTAATGCCTCCAGATCTTCAAGGCGACGACCACCGCTACCAACTCCAGATCATGGGCGGGATAATTCTTCTCGTGAGTCTTCAACTGTCTCGAGGCGTATGCGACCACTCTGTCGTCTTGCATCAGAACTACTCCAAGCCCCATCAGTGAGGCGTCAGTGAAGACCACATAACCCTTGTCGCTAGTTGGAATCGTCAGCACTGGGGCCGAAGTGAGACGCCGCTTCAACTCTCGGAAGGACTTCTCATAATCTTCCGACCACTCAAACTTAACACCCTTCTTAGTCAGACGGGTGAGAGGTGCAGTCAGACGTGAGAATCCCTCCACGAAGTGTCGATAGTAGCCTGCTAGCCCCAAGAAACTCCTGATCTCGAAAACATTCCTTGGCTACTCCCAGTCCATAACAGCCTCTATCTTCGTTGGATCCATCGAGATACCTTCCTTCGAGACAACGTGTCCGAGGAACTTCACATCCTGCATCCAGAACTCACACTTACTGAGCTTGGCATACAGTTGGTGATCTCTGAGGGTCTGTAATACTGTGCTCAGGTGCTCCCGATGATCATCCTCCGTCTTGGAGTAAATAAGGACATCGTCCACAAATACCACCACAAATCTATCCAGGAATATGCTGAAGACGCGGTTCATCAGATCCATAAATACTGCAGGAGCATTCGTCAGACCGAAGGGCATAACTAAGAACTCATAGTGCCCGTATCACGTCCGAAATATTGTCTTCGGAATATCCTCTACCCTCACAGCCAGCTGGTGATATCCAGTCCTCATATCAATCTTCGAGAAGCAACAAGCACCCTTCAGCTGATCAAACAGATCCTCTATCCGTGGCAACATATACTTGTTCTTTATCGGGAGGCTATTCAGTTTGCGATAATCAATGCAAAGCCTCTTCGTTTCATCCTTCTTCTGAGCAAAGAGGACCGGGGCTCCCCAAGGAGAGGTGCTAGGATGAATGAAGCCTCGGTCAAGCAACTCCTCCAACTGAGTCTTCAGCTCCTTCAGCTCAGCAGGAGCCATCCGGTACGGACCAATCGAGACCGGTGCTGCTCCCGGTACCAGATCTATAGCAAACTCGACCTCCCGAGGTGGAGGTAAGCCTGGGAGCTCATCTAGAAAGACGTTTGGGAACTCACGAACCATCGGCGGGAGTACTACTGGGTTCCCATCTCGATCCCTGCTCGGTAGCTGCGCTAGTAAGCTGAGCGAGATCTGCAGCAGCGGTACCGGGTACAGAACCTTCTGCTTGTCTCCTATAAAATAGAAGACCTCGCTCCCCGGAGGTAAGAAGGTAACCTTCCCCGAGAAGCAGTCGAGGGTGACGTGGTAAGTCGACAACCAGTCCATCCCGAGTAACACGTCCACTCCTCCCAAGTCTAAGATAATCAGGTCAGTCGAGAGCTCCCTATCTCCAACAAGAATGATGCAGTCCCGGTAGACTCGGTCCACATCGGTACTCACCCCGAGCGATGAAAACACCGACAAAGTGTGACCCAATGGAACCGACTTTAGTCCCAAAGTTTTGACAAAACTAGGGACAATATAGGAGTGCGTGGACCCACTGTTGAAAAGAACGTGGGCCAGGGTCGAGAAGACAGGGAGGTGCCTAACAATAACGGAGGAATGTAAGAGGCTAAGCTAGCTATGACCAAAACTAATCCTAACAAGCCCCAAATAATCAAAAGCAGTAAGGCAGCTACGACTAAGAATTGAACTACGAAGTTCAGGGTTACCTTCGATCGCTCCCCCAGAAGCCTCTAGGTCTTGACCGACCAACAAGTATGCCCTGCCCTGGGCCTGGTTGCCTCCTCCGTCCTGACGGGGGAAAGGCCTTTGCTGTGGTGGCTGGGGAGGATGCTGCTGCTGCTGAACTCTCTGCGGGGGCCTCTGCTGCTGCACAGGTGGTGCCGGCAGTGCAGGCCTGAGAGGTGGAGCTGGTAAAAGCGATTGTCGATGGAGCTGTGGGCAGCTCCACTTCAGATGCTCGAGCGAGCCGCACTGGAAACAGCCACGCCTCTGGGATCCAAGAACTAGAGGACCGTGGAAATACTGAGGCTGACGAGGCGGGGGTCGAACCTCCGTGGGTCTGAACCTCTTCTAAGCCGGTGGGCCATGGCGACTGCCGTTACCCCGCTTTTCCAAGATAGCACGGGACTCCTTCAGCTCCTGCTCCACCGCCAGGGACCGGTTGACCAACTCCTCATAGGATTGCCCTAGGAAGGCAGCAACCCTACCCCTGATCGCCGAGTTCAAGCCATGCTCAAAGCGCATAGCCCTCCTGCCATTGGTTGCCACCTGGTGAGGAGCATACCTCGCAAGCTCCGAGAATTTGGCCTCATACTGAGACACAGTACGAGACCCCTAGTAAAGCGCTAGAAACTCCATCTCCATCCGGTTCTGCACGGTGATCGGAAAAAACGTCTTTCGAAAGATTTCCTCGAACTCTGGCCAAGTGATCGCTCCTCGATCTGCTACTCAGGTGCGCTGAACCGTCTGCCACCAGAAGTCTACCGCAGTCTCGAACTGGTATGAGGCGAAGGTGACTCTCTTGTCGCCGGTGATGCGGAACACGTTCAGTATCTTCTCCGTCTGCTGGAACCATCGATCGGCCTCCAAGGGGTCTGGCTTACTTCTGAAGCTCGACGGTCCCATCGCCTTAAAGTCCTTCAGCAATTTCCCCTGCCGCTCGCCTCGGCCTGCTTACGAGCCTGGGCCTGGGCAAGGGCAGTCTGAGCTAGCTCGGCCTGCTGCTGAGCAGCCGTCTGCTGCTGGGCAACAGCAGCCTGCTGCTGCTGGACCATGGCGGCCATCCCCTGGAGCATTTCCATCATCATCGCCGCGCTGTCTGGCCCAACGGACGATCCTGCTCCATTGTTAGCACCATTACCACTTCTGGTACCCACCTTCTGAAAAGAGAAGGGATTAGTCTAACGCTAACCTCCTAATAAGACTCTCTACCTAACTAGAAACTACTCCTAGGAACATATCCCTAGGCTCCGATACCAGCTGTCACGCCCCAGAAATCCGGTACCGATTCCTGGGGGGTGACTTGAGAAAAACCAAGGGATTTAGGGTTTGGTCAACTGACTACTCCAATTAGGATTTCTCACAGGGCTTCTACTCTCTCAAGAAATATTTTAACACTTACGAAAATATTTTTATTTTCAAAGAAAGTATAGAGATACAATTTTATTGACAGAGAGATGATCACACTCAACCCTCAACCGGGCTATCCTCTCAGCATGCACGGCCTACTGGTGCCCCACATATTGACAGAAGTCCCTCTTAAGGGAGCACGAGACTCAAGCCTCTGACAGCGAGCCGAGTAGCCTCACCCGCTCTCTAGCACACGGGTACTGGTTTAAAGGTCTTATCTATGAGGCTAGTCAATTAAGTCATTTTATAACTTATATTTTTCATAGTGAGCTACCCTAGGCTTGGGGCCTTGAGGAGAGGCATATCCAACAAGAACACGGTTGTATTATTATTATTAATAACATACACTAAGCCAAACTTAGTTCGTTTACAATGCCAGAAAGAAACAGTACTGCTACACTACATACTGAAATCTAAACTCTACCACCGTCCTAACTCCGCCGCTGGCCTCGTGCTGCGGCTACCCTTGAGTCTCCAAACCTGCAGAAGAGACTACTCGTGGGAATGAGTAGCCCCCAAAATGAATTGGGAGATTAGCAAAATAAATGGCTAGTGACAAGCTAACTGCCTAGGTAATTAATGACGCCCGTATTTATAAACAATTTACTGATTAACCTAATTATCCGACTATATTCTCAATCACGCCTTAAGTGTCCATGCATTTTCTACATTTGCATACAATTCCTACTGTCACTAGGTTATCGAGAGTACCATTTTACAGTTAATAAATTTAAACACACTCAATGTGAACCCCAGATATTTTGTTCATCCTGCCCCCGGTCGGGCATTACTATAGGGCATTTTATTTTGATGTAGAGGGCCAACTCTCTCACCGTGCATACTCTGACACCATACGCAAAGTCACCCATATGATCATAAGGGGTTTCCCGTCTTTCACGGTGGAGCTCTACCGCCCAACTTGCTTTCCTTGGGGGCTTCAACTACCCGGGACAGGATTGCTAAGCCAATCCCTTTTCAAGGGAACCACCTATTGGCTTTACCACAATCCCTGCCCGTGACCCCCTAGCCTACTAATCTTCGGTTGTGCGCGCAGGGTGGTTCACGGCCCTTGCGCGCACGGGGTCCGAATCTTTCCACATGATAAAATATCACACCAATATAAAAAATAAAGCAATTTCGATGTTTTACCCCGGGATTCGTACCGCACTATAAAGAATTTATTCTCGCCCGTATTCCCGTGTGCCCGGGTCTCCATACTCCATCCAGGAGAGTGAGCCCGATAATTAATATTTAATTATTAATTCTTAATATTAAGGGAATTTCTACTTATGGTGTCCAAGCAATCAGAAAATTTATTATTAAATTATATTATTAAGCATGCGTCGCCGGACTCGTGACTCCGCATGCAAGGCGGGGTCCACTCGACCACATGCGATGATATCCGGCGGGACCCGTATGCAGCGTTATGGACACCTACCCTTAATTTCTATAACAACATGGTTAATTATCTAAACAGCGTGCAATGTCACCTGGAAAGTGTGCTCGGGCTGATGCTGCTAAGCGCCCTCCGCTCTGCCTCCGACTCGGTCCACGTGCCCACTAACTGCCAAACATACCAGCGGCCCATGGTCATTAAGTGCTGCTAAAATATTGTTGGCTTAGGCCCTGATTGGCCGAGTCGAGAGTTTATGCGTCATCGGACGCCGGTCTACTGGCACGCAAACCGATGCGCCAAAGGTAGCATCATCGGATACCGATCTACTGACACGCAAATCGATATGCCAAAGATAGCATTATCGGACACCGATCTACTGGCACGCAAATCGAGGTGCCAAAGGTAGCGTTATCGGATACCGATCTATTGGCACGCAAACCGATGCGCCAAAGGTAGCATCATCAGATACCTGTATATGGGTACACAAAACGGTGCGCCAAAGATACCGTCTTGGTTAGTCAGCGTTGCTGACACCAAAAGCCACATTAGGGTCCAAATGCACTAATCTGGCCAAACGGTCATAACCGCGTCGGTCGGTGGCAAAATCGGCAAAAGCCGATCTCGGTCGGGCTTAGGTGTTGGAGGTCGGTCTCGTGCGCAAAAGGCTATGCGAGGTGGTTTGGCTCGCATCGGCATCCACAACCTTGCTACGAGCGTGACCCGGGGAGGTCGGGCCCACTAACCATGAGTGTGGCCCAAAGGGCTTGATCGAGATTGTGGGGAGTCGAGGGTTGGTGTGCCAAGCCACAACTTAGCGTGAGATCATCGGGGCTACCTGCCGCCGGTCCACCGGTTGTCTAGCAACCGGCAATGGTCGTGCAAGGGAAGGGTTGTGGTTTAGCTCGGTCGGTGCGATGGTGGTTAAACGCGAGATGGCGTCGAGCCAAGGGTGATTGGGTGCGCTGTCCATTGCCCGGCCGCCAACGGGGGCCGTCGGCAACCTCGGCAACGAAACTAACCAGGGCAGCGCCTAGGGGTGGCAATCGGGTCGGGTCGTGTCGTGTCTAGTCATGTTCGTGTCCAAAAACCCCAGACCCGGACCCGACCCGTTTAACTAATCGTGTATAGATCCTAAACCCGTACCCGACCCACCAATAAATGAGTAGACCTGGTAAGACCCAGTAAGACCCGTTTATCACCCGGACGGTTGAGAGAGGGGGTCAGAATAGTTATTGCAACCTGCTACAGCAGGTCATATATGATCGATAATCAAATGAGCATGGGGCCCCCACAATTCTGACTCCCGAAAAAGGAATTCGGATCTCCTCCAGTGGGTCGGCTCCAATCGGTGGGCTCACTGCACATCACGAGATTCACGACCGCACAACGTTTGGCGTGAATCGCACTCCAGCGACGGCGTACGGCTCTGATTTATGCCCCGCCCACGGACCAGGGCCGACCGATTGGAGAAGATCTGAATGGCCGAAAAACGTGGCTTTCAGCTCAAAGTCACCCTTTGGGTTGATCCCAAGGCACGAGGCTGGCCGATGTCCGAGAGTTTGTCCCCGTAGTATGATTAAACCACATAGGAATATTTAGTTGACCCGATCCGACCCAATCCAACTCGACCAGACCTGACCCGAAAGACCCGCTGGTATTATATATTATAGTATCGGATTGCGGGTAGACCCGACCCGACTCGACTCGACACGACCTGTTGAATACTAAACGGGTCTTCCCGGGTCTACCGTGTCCAGACCCTAAACCCGGACCCGACCCGTTTATTAAACGGGTCTATCGTGTCGACCCGTTTATGACCCGAACCCGTTTAGCCCTGACCCAGACCCGCTAACTTCGGGTCGGGTCGTGTCGGGTCTGCCGTGTCGGGTCCGAAATTGCCAGCCCTAGCAGCGCCTAGCTAGTCAGGCCGGTCGGATGGGGGTTTGGCTTGGCTTGGTAGGCCTTGCCGACCGTACTGCCGCCAGCCACTTGGCCGGCAGTCAGGGCTGTAACCATGGCAAATGCCATGGGGGTGGGGTCAATAGGGTCCACAAAAATGCTGTCGGCACCGGGTCGGCTTCGCCGGCTGCACAGCCACCGGCCACATGGCCGATGACCATGGTCGCGTAGGTCACCATGGGGGAGGGGTCTCGGCGGTTACACAGTCGCCGGCCACCGGGCTGGCGGCCATGGCCGTGGCATGAGGCGAACGGAGGGGGTGGCTGTGGTCGGTCAACCCACAACACACACACACACACAAAATAAGAAAAAAAAGAAGGGGGGAGGATGACTGACTTGGGGGCTCCTCCTTCCAAGCTCTGGCCGGCGGCTCTCCTCCGGCGCCGGCGCGCTCCGGCTGTCGCGCGCCACACACACAGCAAGAGGGAGAGGAGAGGAGAGAGATCGGAGGGGAAAGGAGAGATCAGAGAGAGGAGGGGACTCGGGAGTCAGGTCGGACTGAGGAAGGGGAAGAGGGGGAGTGGGGGATCGGATAGGGAAAGGAGGGAAGGGGTCGGGTGAGGGGTTTTTAAAGGGGGAAGGGAGGGGCGGCGGCTGTAGGGTAGGATCCGGGGCGCGATTCGGGGCGACGACGGCGGTGGGATCAGAGATCAGAGAGGAGAGAAGAGAGGAAGAGAGAGAGAGATGAGAGAGAGAGAGAGAGAGAGAGAGAGAGAGAGAGAGAGAGAAGAAGGGGGATGGGTCACGGGTTGGCTGGGGTCGGGTTTGGGGGTTTTGGGTAGGATAGTGGGTCAGGTTCGGGTTTTAGGTTTTAGTTGTTTAACTTTTTTTTTTCTTCTTCTTTAATATAGTTTTTTTTTTTTCAAATACCGGTCATTACATTATGGATACCGGGTTTAGCCAAAATTCAACGAACAAACGGCTAAGTATGGGAACGTTATACAAGGGGGCTTCGGTTAAACTCGGTGTCCAGAATACCAGATTTAAACCATGTAATCCAAATACCGGGTTCTACTTGAAACAGAAAAAAAAAAAAAAAAAATCGCAACTCGCTTTACGGCGCTGCTAAGCCACATGGCTGTCAGAGCGCTAAACTGATAAATACTTTCGATCAAACGCTATTGAATTAAATATTTTTAAAAAAAATATTATTTTAAAAAAATTCCCTTTTGAAAAAGTAAAAAACTTTAATATAGAAAATAATTTCTTCTTTTGTGAGACCACTAGAGTCTCAAACGTAACTTTGGGTTATACGTTTCAAACTTGTGTGTCCTTTGGTGAAACAATGGGAAAATATAACTCCCTGACAACCTCTACAAGACCACCGACAATGATTCTATTCCAAGGAAGAGCACAAGTTGTGGGGTTACCTACATCAAAGAAACAGAGAAATAAAACTTCTGGTGACTTCTCGACAATTTCCGGAAAAATAATGAAAAAAGTAAACTCTCGACAACCTCTTAACATACTCAAGTATGGATTCCACGTTAAAAAAGAATATAAAGAGTGGGGGTTCTGATAAGGCTACAACTCGAGCGCATTTGGGTTGGGTTGGGGGTCAACTCAAGCCCAACCCAGGTACTAGAATCGCTCAACCCTAACTCAACCCAACCTAACCACACCTCCAACTCGAGATACCCAGCCTTGTTGGGGATGCAGGTCTCCCACTACCTGCTCGAGAGTCGGGCGGACACCAAGCTCGGACCTCGTCGAGTCGCTCATGCACTGTGGTGATCCGTTGGTTCAACCAGAAGCGTCGTCCGCTACGGATCGAGAAACAGGAGCCCACGGAGATCACACCTACAGCTGGAACAAAGAATGTAAGTACACCAACACAGAGAAATGTGAAGCAACACACACTAGTACAAAACTACAAAATATCACCGACAACAATGATTGCATTATCGTTGATCAAAAATTACATAAGTGGTAGGTCACTGTTTATCGGACCCCTGCAAAACCCTCTTTGATCCCTCTCACAAGACACCCATGAAGTAGATAACTCCCCCTAGAGATAGAGGTGAAAACGCTCGAAGTCGAAGCCAAGGAAGACGCACCGAAGAACCCGGATGATGATCTACACACCGTATTCTCATCGGATTTTCATTCTCTCACTGTCCTTCAATCCGCTTTTTCAACCATCTACCGAGAAGCCACACTCCACCGTATCACCATCGTCATGAGCCATCAAAAGCTCGGGGGTGGGGGGAGGATACCACATCGGTGCCCCCCCCTCCCACACACACTTTTTTTCTTTCTTCGACGAAACCTGTTCTTCGTAAACAATCCCAATCTTCATGTAACTGTCGTCGATAAACCCAAGAGTTTTCAATTGTAGATCAAACCCTAGAGTCACCATTGCTTCCCTTAAAAAGGGGGAGCAAATGTGTGCCCATGGGAGACCTAAAACAGCCCTAAAAATCGGCCAAAAGCAACTCGAACCCTCAACCCGTCCAACCTAAACCCGTCGCTGCCAGACTAGGTCTTGCACACTTCCTGGACAAGTCATCCGCACGATCATCCCCCCATTGCTGCTAGACTCAAGTCGTGTGCACGACCTAGACGTATCATGCGCATGATCTTCCCCTTCCCCATGTTCTTCCAAATTTGGCCATCCTGGGTTGAGTTTTCATTTGGTCCTTCGGGTCGGGCTTCAGTGGGCCAAACCCAGCTATCTTCATCTTGGCCCTCTAAAGCACAGCACCCCGAAAAATTCTGCCATGCCATCATCTTTGCTATCGCTGTCACCATCATCATCGGCGTTATTGAGAGCCTATGATAATACATTGCCTTCCTTGTCGCCACCTTAGTCACCCTACACCTGGTGCCCGCACTGTAACCAATACCCAATCATCTAGCCCAATGATCGACCAAGTCCAATTCGCCTTTGGACTTGCTAGGAACTCACTTCTTCTAGGTCTTCCGTGCATACGAGCTAGCTCCACTTACATAATTGTTCTTCACCAAACCCACTACTCTCGAAAGTTTCTTTGTTGTGGTTTTGTACCAGTCTCCACTGCAAACTCCCTCCAAAACTGAAGAAGTGTCATCCGAAATTTTTAGGGCTCCACCTAAACCAGTAGTCCCTTACCCAAGAGGATCTAATACGGAAAGGAGGATTTAGATTGGAGCCTCTCTAAAACCGAAATATGATGAACATCATGAGTGAGTATACCTTCCACAACCTCAAGTGATATGCAAGTCTGCCTCTTGGAACCATCTATGTTTGTCATCTGCCACCCTCACACCCCATCGCTACAAGACCATGCCTTGTGTGAACACCACATGATTCTGCAATCCAGTAGTCATCATTGGCCTTATCAGTGGCCTCCAAGAGATACTAATCATTAGAACTGATGATCCAACCAGATTCACGATTTCATCAACCTAAGCATCTTCAATTGCTTTTGACCGACCTGGAGCCATTTCTGGAACTTACTCCACATTTCCTTTGTACTCATGTGCCCAGGTTTCAAGCCCGTAGTTATATCTTTTCATTTCTTTTGTAAGCAAATAGATGTTGGTTTATACCTTACATCAGTTTGATGGGGGGTGTTAGATATGGTCATAGTTTAGTCCCACATGATATGTGATATTATAATGGTGTGCATTCTCCCCCTATATATAAAGAAAGGTAGTGTTATTTAATGTGAATCAATACACTGAGTATTATCTCTCTCTCTCTCTCTCTCTCTCTCTCTCTCTCTCTCTCTCTCTCTCTCTCTCTCTCTCTCTCTCTCTCTCTCTCTCCACAGATGTTTTGTTTTTTTTTTTTTGTCACAAATGAATTAAGTATGACTATGTGAGTGGTTTCACACATATCGGTGGTCATAAAAGTAACGTTTCCGAAGATCCTTTTACCTCACCTCGGGTTGTAAATGGGCTCAGGCCCGTTACTATCTTTGTAGTCAATGATGGGCAATTACTATCTTTGTAATCCTCTAGAAGAGGAAATAATTTTGAATTGTTTAATAAGTACAACACCAACCCAACAATCAGGGTTAAGGTGTCAACTAATACTATTTCATTGTCATTTGGTATCGGAGCCACCATTGATCGAAGAATAGGCTGATCATTTTCGTCCTCTACAACTCGCTCGATAATGGCAACCGAACAAACCTTTTCATCGGTTTCGATCACCCCCTTCGTCACTAGTTTTCACCCCTGCTCATACTCTTCAAACCACCCATATTCACCACTTGATATATGTGAAACTCGATCGCCACACACTCAATTCATTCCCCTCTTGAAGGGATATAATCTCCAAGGTTACATTGATGGGAAGATCCCTTTTCCTGCTTGTATCCTCTCCGCCACGGATCCAACACCTAATTTGGAGTTCATCTCATAGGAAATGCAAGATCATGTACTTCTTGTATGGTTACTTTCATCACCCTCTGATACCCTTCTTGCCCAAGTTGTGGGCCTCGCTACTTCACAAGCCGTTTGGCAAACTTTTGATAAAGCATTATACATCTTGCTCATGGACATGGAACACACAAATTCGGCGTGAAATTTAGACCATGCACAAGGGATTCCCCTCCATGGCCGAGTATTTTCACCGAGTGAAGTAACTAGTGGACAATCTTGATGCCTCTGGTCAACCAATGGTGGGCTGATATCTTACAAATTATGTTGTGTGGTCTTGACTCGGCTAATGATGCCATTGTCACCACCCTCACGACCACCATTGATGATTTCTCTATGGACAACTTCCAATCCCATCCACTTGCCTTCGAAATGCACCTTGTGGTACAACAAGCCCTCCCAACCGATGGCCAATGTTCCGTCGGTTCCCAACCACAACCGCAACTGCTCACCTCAAATCTTCCATCATCTCCACAACAATCGGTTCAACCTCATAGAAGTCGATCCTTCAATCACCGTGGGCGCAACAATAACAACAATCAGTCCGGATATCTCTTCTCTACGGCATCGGTCTAAATGGCCCTCTAAGATCAATTGGTACCTGGAAAATAGAGTTTTTTTTTATAAAAAAAATAAATGAAAGAAAAGATAAAAAAATTTAAAAATTTATAAGTTTATTGGTTGGTTTGTTTTGCTTGTCTAAAATAATTTTTTGAAAACCTATAAAGTACATGTTGAAAGTGTTGTGTGTGAAAGTGTTCATGAGTGGTGTGAGCACTGTGAGGACTTTTAGTCTCACTAACACATCTGTAACCCTAATAGCAAATTATGGCATTTATTACTTAATTAGCTGATATGGACACCAATAAAAATCTGCCCTGTGCCGATCCTCTGTGTCGGCCAGCACACATCCCCTCCCCACCTATGCTGACCTTTGCATACCTACCAGCTAGGGTGGTTCTAAAAACGACGGGACCGACAAACTGGACCGAACCTAGCTGAAAAATCGATTAGTGGTCGTTTTTCTAGATGTACATGTCGGATTCAGTTTCGATGATGTGCGTAGTGGAGGCGGAAGCGTCACTTGTAGAAACCAAGAGCATAAAGATAAGCCAGAACATCGAGAGGAGACACAGTAAACACACAAAATTCTTTTTTACGTGGTTGATTCCCACGGGATCTTGTCCAGATTGCAACCTCCAAACTCATCAAATAGGTTACATCAAAAGAGCTACGCTCACCAAAAGAGATCAACTCTCAGCCAAATTGGACTCCACGCTCATCTGCGCTCGGTCATCTAAGCGAATGCAGCTAGATCGCTACCAATACGATTGTCGCCGCAACCAAAGCGTTGTCCGTCAACAACCAAACGAATGGGGCTCCAATGGTGCCTGCCGATACCTCGATCTCCAATGTCGACCGTCGATGACTCCAAACAAGTGGTCGTCCGTCGATGACTCCAAAACTAATAAAGGTATTTTTGGGATAAAAAGTTGGTGGAGGGGGTTAAATGCATACAGAGCATAGTTCGGTGATCAAATCGTTCAAAAACAAATTTGAGAGACCAATATGAAATGAGGTGTATAGTTCAGGTGAGGAGTTTATAATTTGCTCTAGTTTATATTCATGTGTTTGATTCATTTGTGATCATGGTTTTGATTTAAGCCATGTTTGGTATAAAAAAAAAAGAAGACGAACTTTTTCATCAAGATTAAGTTGTCTGATTCATAAGATAGTGTGACCCGGCGCAAAAATGAGTTTCCAACGGGAACCACTTTTTCATCAAAATGGTCAAAAATAATTTCCTGCCACACGGTAAATTCTTGCTTTCTTTTTCCGAGAAGCAAAGGGTAGTTGAAAAAAGGGGGCAAATTGGTGATACTTCCCTGATGGAGGGACCAGATCACAATAAGATCATCAAAACTTTTCCTATTATGTTAAGTTCTTTAACTATCTTTCAAATGGATTTTATTTGTAAAGGCCAAACTACCCCTGAGATCCTATTCTACATGTGGTTGTATAGGGACAATATATAGAATCCGGATGTTGACACAAATTACTATTGCAATTTCGGACTGCTATAGTATTTCGTACTGCTATAATGATTTCAGACCTCTACAATATTTTTGATCGCTATAGTGATTTTGGTTAGGTTTAGGAAGGGTCAGCCTTAAGGTTTTTGGGGCCCTAGGCAAACTCCAAAAGTTGGACCCCTATACATATTACAAGAAAAAAATTTAAGTACCAATAAATTTTTTTTGCAAGTATCAATACAAAATTTGCTTTTATTGGAAAATGCCTTCTTTGGCTGTTGGTGTTTGTCGTTTGGACTTGACTATTGGGGCCCCCCTCCTTTAGTGATTGGGCTTAACTGTGGGACCCCCATTAGTATAAATTAATTGGGGGCCTTAGGCAACTACCTTGCCCGTCTACCCTCAGGGCCGGCCGTGGGTTTAGGATGAAGGTTCACTGTTAGGGGTACAGAATTAGGTTTAGGGTTCACGTGCTATTTAGGGAATAGAATTAGTGTTAGGGTTATGTTTAGGGTTAGGATTCACTATTTAGGATATAGAATTAGAGTTAGGGTTCACTATTAGGGGTATAGAAGTATATGGTAAATGGAAGGGCATTGATCATTTGTATGATTATCGATAGTTGGGGGGATTCGTTGTTCTTTAAGGGCGGGTTGTTTTATGGACTTTTCACTAAATTGCGAATTTGGGCATCCCTATTGCTAAAACAATCTCTTGTCAGGGACCAATCACTAACCCCTAAAAAAAATTACATTTCTTTTCCAATGCTTTAGTCTCTTTTCCTTTCGAGGTACTTTCTTTTGGCGAGTAAAATAGATTGGATATTGATTTACCTGGGTAATCTAACTTTGTACCATGTTCTTTAGTCCAATGTTGCATGTAAATGAATTTTCAAGATTCATTTTTGCTTTCTAGCTTGGTGGTACATTAGAGTCCCACCAAAATTGGTTGGACATTGTCGTGAGACATTATTTACCCGAAGGGAAAAAAAGAAACACTTACCCAAAAAAAATGGATTTCCAACTCATTTAATTTCAAGATAGAAAAGAACAGAGAAAATGAATGTCACAAAAAATTTAGATAGATTTGTTCAGCAGAAAAGAACATGAGATATTTATTGTTTTGAGATATCGTTGTCCAATGTCCACGCCTATGAATGTCTCATGCAAATGAAATTCTCATGCCATTTATGTCTCGCCAAAAGAACGGACCTTGAAAGAATTTTTTTTCCTACATAACTTCTAATTCTTGTGTCGAACTTAAAGGTGTTACGCTCTCTTACTTGCAAACATCCTTTAATGAAAGATCAGTTCTTTACAAAGCTCCTCCAAAATGTCGAATGCATGCCATATCATATTGCTAGAGGATCCTTCTACGTTCAATTCCCAATTAATGTCGTCTTATCACAAAGCACTGATTAGTTTACCCAACATCGTCGGGGGATGAGGGAGGGACTCTACGGGAAAAATTTTCAGTACTCACGGCAGTTGTACTCCTGTGCTGTGCACACCAATCAGTGGGCAGCACTTCGCATTGTGCGAAGTGCAGTCCGCTCGAATTCTCTTTTCCCTTTGTTCAGATTTTGGTTTCCCTTCCCTTCCCCCCATGTTAATTCGGTGTTCCTCTTCCCCCTTCCTATCCGATAGGATTTTTGGTGGTTCTCTCCTGGCTTCGGCCTTCTTGGGCGGTGGCAGCAACGTCTAGTTTTGATGGTTTCTCTCCTGACCTCGGCCTCCTCGGGTGTCGTCGGCGACGTCCGATTTTTTTTTTTGGTATTCTGGGGTTCTGCCCTTTTGCGTGGCGCCTCCAGCTAGCGACGGTTCCCTCCTGGTGCAGCTCAGCGTGGTGGATCCAAACTCGGGCCCGCTCGATGTGACACTTCCCTGTCTGATGGCTTCTTTGGGCCTCGTGATCCCCTCCTCTGCTCGGTGCGGTGGTTCTTGGCTTGGCTCAACTCGGCGGCAGATATGGAGGACTGTTGTGGTTCCATCGTTTGGGCCATGGGGTGGCTCATTTCTGTGTGTTTTGTTTCTCTTTGTTATTTTGAGGATTTAGTGTTCCTTGTCTTCCTTCGGCTCGTGTAGCGGTTTCTTGTTGGCCGAGGGCATGTACTGTTGTTGATATGCTCCCTGCTGTGGCGCCTTTGGGTACAAAAAGAAGATCACAATAATGCCCAGGCCCATGTTTGACAATGACTAACAAATCTAAAGCACAGGTTGGACATACAGGTTGTGAATGTGTTTCTTGAAACTTGGCCAAATTTCTATGGCAATCCAGCTGAATGGACGACCACTGGGCATCTATATGGTGAAATATAGCTTTAACTAATGGCCTTTGGGTGCCGGATCAGAGGAGGCAGTGGCCGGCGCAGGCTCGATGCAGGGCGCAAGCAGCTGGCCAGATCGGAGGAGGCAGTGGCCTGTGCAAGCTCGATGCCGGGCGCAAGTGGCTAGTGATGCGATCTAAACTAATCCTAAATTAAGGCTTTAATTTGATCTAAATTATAACTTGCAAGTGCACGAATCGCTTTGTAGGAGCGGTACGTATTACGAGGTCGATCCCACAGGGATTGCTAATGAGGAAACTATCTAATCTAAGGTTATTAATCTATCTACCTAAGTTACTTAATGAGCAATATTGTTGATTTGGTTCTATGAGATTGTGAAAAAGTAAACTAATCAAGATTAAAACATGCAGATTAACTAATTAAGGTAGTGCGGTGCAGTGTGGAAGTTCAGATATGGATGCGATATTCTAAGCCCTAGAATCCGCACAAGTAGCGATCTAAACTATACTTTTATATGATTTTCAGGATTCTCACGGAGATTCGAAGTCAATCTTTCTCCGTGGATGATATTCAATAGAGCACTATTATGATCAACTAATGTAGCAATCTTTCTCGCTTCATAGGAATAAGATAAAACAATTCTCCGTAAAATTCGTAGTGATAACAAAAGCCAAGACTATGTAATAATTCCCCGTAAAACTTTCCGTAATAACGAAGAATAAAACTATGAAATCGACCTCTGTAAAACCCTGATAATAACGGAGCATAAATCGGACTTAATACATGCAATTCCTATCAAGCTTTCATGAGATAAATAAGATCACAGTATTTCATTGAACGAATAAAAATATGAAAATAGCACATAAAAGCAGAGTTTAGATCTGACTACAGGGCTTCATCCAGGTCTTAGAATAGGGTGGTTAGCCTCGGATGGCCATGCGTGTGTTGATGACGGATGCTTCTTTGAAGATGACGAACCCGGCGATGATGGCGACGTGGATGGAGCTCAGTTTGGCTTGGAGACGGTTGCGTGGCTCGGAGATGATGAAGAGGGTGAAGATGGCCTTCGGTTCGGTCGTCTAAAGCTCCGGTGGTGATGAAGATGGAGATGGTGGCGAGTGTTCTGATATGTGGTAGATGGAAGATGTGGGTTGTAGATCAAAGTAGATGGCAGCCCCCTCCCCTCGGTTCGTCCAAAGCTAGCCCCCTTATATAGGATAGAGAGAGAAAAAGAGAGAGCTGTGACTTGGTTGAGCGTTCGTATTTGCATGGGTCGGGTTAGAGAGATAAGGAAAGATGGAGAGAGTATCGGACTCAGCTACAGCTGGGTTTCCGGTTTGGGCTTTAGAGAGAGAGTCCCGGAACTGGGCGGTTGTGATGGGTTTCTCGGGTAGGAGAGAGCTGAGCCGCTGGTGCTGATTGTACGGCTGCATGTGCCATGCACGGGTGCATGCATGGGCTTGGATGGCTGTGATGTATTTGAGAGGTGAGAAAGAAACGGGAGAGAGAGAGACTTTCGGGCTGTTTAAGGAAAGAGAGGGAGAGAAGTTAGGCAGAGGATCCCGGAGAGAGATAGATGCTCGGGCTGCTAAGGAAAGAGAGGGAGAGAAGTCCGGTAGTGTTCGGTTGGGATCCGGGGCTGATAAGGAAAGAGGGACGAGAGAGACGTGCGGACTAGAGAGAGAATAAGGAAAGAAAGAGAGTAACGTTCAGTTGAGTTAGAGAGAAGATCCCGGAGAGAGAAGTTCGGTTGCTGCTGGTCCTGCATGCCATCGGACGGCTGGGATGATGGGATGCTGGGATCGGTGGGTTCGGGTATGAAGGGACACGGGCCGGCTGCTGATTGGGCTGAGAGAAAGAGAGGCGTTCTGATGGGTTTCGGTGCACATGCATGCATGTATAGGGTCGGATGCATGGGAAACGGACGGCTGGGGTTAGATGAGAGGAATAAAGAGATACTTGGATGAGGTGGCTGCATGCATTGGTTTTGCATGGACTCATGGATCGGACGGTTGGGTGCAATAAGGGTTTAATGCAATGGAGGGCTGTGATCTGATGAGGTCCGGCTCGGATTAAAGAGATAAGGGGCTGGGTGCATCAGGTTTTAAGGGTCCGGGACGGCTGGGATTCATCAGTGTGGGATCAAGTGAATGGGTTTTGGTGAGAGCTTGGATGGCATCCATGCATGAATGGAGATTAAGGGTTGTGATTTAGTTGGGTATAGAGATCATGAATGGAGAAAGGGGGCTCGGTCGGGTACAGGGGCATCATCCGAATCCATCATCGCTCCTTTGCATTTATGTAGTCATCTTCTGGTTCGATTCCTGCGTTGCAACGGCTTGTTACAGTCTTCCCTCGTCCGAATCATTGCAGTTATCCGTTTTCCAACATTATTCTTCAGACAGGCCTCCAAACGAGCTGTACAGTCTCCATCAGATCGCCGTGAGAATATCCACGGCTTGGTCATAGCGCTCTTGAGCTGAATGCATCGATAACCGGATCAATTCCCTGAAAATCACACATGAAATGACGTCCATAAGGTTCCAATATGCGATTATCGATGAAAGAAATAATTTGGATTATTAGACAGTATAACTATCATGCATGATGTGTAAGAGAACGAACCAATATGCCGTTGGGTTCGTATGAGAGTCTACTAAGCAGTGGTGCAAAGATAATTATGCAGTTTACGTGTAGTATGAAAGTTTTACGTAGCAAACTGATGATATATGCATAATACTAAAAGGATAATTCGCACAAATTGGCTGCTCAACAGCTAGCCAGATCGGAGGAGGCAACAGCGGGCCTACGCCGGCTTGACGACGGTGATCATAGGTTTAGGTTTGGAAGTCAACTAGGGGGGGTATCAAGGATTGCTTTTGGAGCCACCTACTAATTGACTAACTGAATGGGTTGCATGTGCTTTCCCCACCCCTCCAATCCTTTCTCTCTAGTCAAACACTTAGAGCATCTCCAATCCTTTCTCTCTATTTTGGTTGACCTCCAACCATGGTCTCTAAAATGCAGACCCTCCATTTTAAAAATAATATTTAATAATTTTAAATTAATTTTTAAAATAATAGATATTAGTCTCATTTTGAAAATCTCGATGGGAGCTCTCCAACGACACCAGATTTGTTAAAAACGGATTAGTGGATTAATAAATATACTTAATTAAATTATTAATATATAAATTTTATAGAGGATATAGTTGTCATTATATTTAATGTATGTGGGTTTTGGAGGGTTACTTTGGGATTTTCGGAGCTTGATTGAAATAGCAGGCTCCCGCTATTTGGTTGACAAAGTCGGTATTTATAGAGGCCAAAGCACCTCCCTGTATTTTTCCAAGGAGGAATAGCATGTGATTGGAGATCCCCGTCTGCCATATATGGCAATTAATTTGGCGGATGGTTGGAGATGCTCTCTCTCTCTCTCTCTCTCTCTCTCTCTCTCTCTCTCTCATACACACACACATAGTTGCATTATGCATACTCTCTTAGGCACACACATGCATTATATATACGCGAAGAGGTGCATTGAAATATATACCATTATAGATCAAATATTGTCCACCAAGGCCACAAAAAGAAAAAATTATAAAAATCTCCCATGAACTATACCCCTCAGTTGATATTGGTCCCTTGGACTTTTTTCTTTTTAACAATTTGAACCCTAAACTGTACTCATTCTACATTTAACCTCCTCCATCAACTTTTTATCTGGAAAATATTCTTATAATTTTCTAATAAGACTAGAATTATTTAAAAAATATTTAACTTATGCTTACTAGGATAAGGATATTTTTGAAATAAAAGTTGATGGAGGGAGCTAAATGCAAACGGAGCATAGGTCGGGGTTCAAGTTGTTCAAAAAAAAAGTTGAGGGTCCAAGATGAAATTAGGTGTATAGTTCAGGAAATGTTCTTGTAATTTGCCACAAAAAAAAGTGTACTCACTAAGACTTCAGTCCTCCTCTAAACCATCAACCTTGAATTCAAGTGCCATAAGGTTACGATGGCGGCGACGGCGATCGGTTACGAACAACGGGCTTTGGCTGGTGGAGGTGATGATCGACGGCAATGGTGGCAGGTGGCGGTGACTGGTGACGACGATCGACAGCGGGTGGCGATGGCCATTGGCGGCAACCGGTCAACAGTAGCAGTGAATGGAGGTGGTCTGGCGGAAACGGCGGCGACGATCGACGGTGGCGACAGTTACCAACGGTGGTGACAATCGACGACGACAACCGATGGCCTTGGTTGGCGGGCGGTGGCATCAGTGGTCGTGGCCAGCGGGCGGTGGCACACGTGATCGAGTCAACTAGTGCAGTTCGTTTTCACAGCTTTTTCAAACGATGTTTAACTCATGCTAAAATCTTGAGAAATGGTGCAGTTAGAACTCCAAAGGCAGTTGCAACTAAATAGTAGCTTGTGTTGGTTATAGGAGTTGCAACACATGGGTTACAACTCACGGCAACCAAACAATTGGGTTTGGTCAAAACGCCGAATTTGCAACACACGGATCCCAACTAATCCCAATAAAACAGGTCATTACAGCAAATAAAACAATGAATTTCTAATTTCAAGTTTTACAACTATAATAAACCAAACCATGGTAGTTTCAACTATGTACAATAGTCATAACTACATGTAAAATTACAACTAGTGTATTTGAAACTCCGCCAACCAAAAAGACCATAAGAGAGGCTGATTTTAATGTAATGTGTTGTTGATCGACCCCATGAAGTCGTACCAGTAAGTGACCCAACTTACCCAAGAGTGAAGTGGGACTTTTCAAGTGGGATGGCCTTCGGGTCTTCACTCCCGGAAGGATTAGTCCGAGACCGAAGTGAGCCATTGCCGGAAAGGTTTTGGGACACTCACCGATCTAAAGTAAGGTGCTTATAATCACAAAAAATTAACACATTTTAAAACTCATAGGTGCACCAAATCAACACATTATATATTTAGAGAGAGAGAGAGAGAGAGAGAGAGAGAGAGAGAGAGAGAGAGAGAGAGAGAGGATCGGAAGCTGAACTCGATTTCACGATTAAGTTAGTGAACTTGAGTTTTCCAAGGGACACATGTACATGTTTTCTATTATATACTTTCTGCTTTATGTCTTTTCAGTGTTTATCCTTCTTAAATGCTTGTCCCCTCGTATTTGTTTTATGTCTTTTCAACAGACACATGACTCAATATAAATCTTGTTTTCCCATTTATTTGTGAACTAAGTTCACCAACCCCTTTCCCAGATATATATATATATATATATATATATATATATATATATATATATATATATATATATATATATATATATATATATATATATATATATATATATATATATATATATATATATATATATATATATATATATATATATATATATATATATATATATATATATATATATATATATATATATATATATATATATATATATATGGATCAAGATTGGGTATACTATGTTTTTGCACTCAAATTTTTTCACCGATTTTTAAATTGTTAGATAGAGGTTTCAGATGTTGTTGAATTTATATGAGCATAATCACCTTGTTTTAAATAACTCATTCACAAAAAACTTAGCACATTCTAAACCTTTAAGTATATCAAATCTAAATGGTTTTATAGACCATCCGTTTTAATCGTTAATTTGAAGAGCATATCTGATAAGTCTAGAGGCTTTAGAATGCGCTAATTTTTTTGTGTGGATATGCTATCTAAGGCAAGATGATTATACTCAAAAAAATTCAACAACTTATGAAATATTTATCTAATGATTTGAAAACCAGTGTAAAAATTTGAGCACAAAAACGGTGTCCCCCGATCCTGGCCTTATATATATATATATATATATATATATATAATTTTATTTTTTTTTATTTTTTTTGAGAGAGAGAAAAAGAGAGAGAGAGAGAGAGGATCGAGAAGCTGAACTCGAGTTCACGATTAGGTTGGTAAACTTGAGTTTTCCAAGGGACAATTGTACGCGTTTTCTATTATATACATTCTCAGGATCGGATTGGAGGGGCTTCAACTTCGATTTCCCCCTCCACCAAGCAGGCACCCTAGAGAGAGAGAGAGAGAGAGAGAGAGAGAGAGAGAGAGAGAGAGAATGTTGTGCTACAGTGGGGACATCTAAGCTAACGGCTGGCGGGGGTCGGGGCCCTTGGGGGGTGCTTGAGGGGTGGGCCCGGGGGAGCTAGGGTTTTGGGGGCTGGTTGAGTTGGGAAAAGAAGCGTGGGTAAGCAACCTGTAGATCTCATGTCACTCGTGATTGTTTTCAAAACTATAGAGGCATTTTGTTCAGTCATTATTCCAGAATACCCGAAATACACTCGTGATGTATTATTATATGTGGAAAGTTGATCATCATTACAAAAAATCAGTAAATTCTAAAGCCTATGTATACGAGCATCGAATATGCTAATCAAATTAACGGTTAAAATAGACGGCCAAAAAAGTTTCTAGCATTTTTATGATCAAGTAGTTTTAGAATTTACTGGGTTTTTGTGAGGATGATTACATTGTCATAGATACCATATCCTCCAAAAATTATCAAATTCTAATTCAAGTGTCCTGACGTTTTGAGTTTCTAAACATTTCTTCTTCTTCTTTTCCTCTCCAAAACCTACCAGTCAAGGTCAGAGCCAACCTAACTAATCATGAAATATTTGAAGATTACTTCCCTTCTGCTCCTCTCTCTCTCTCTCTCATTGTTGAGCTTACTATGTTTGGGTCGAAACCGTAATTGGGTCAAAATGATCGATGAGTGGAGAATTTTCTATATCCCCCTTCTCTTTGCTACCATGTCTTCCACAACATCTTGGGGGGAGCCAAAGTTTATCATTTTTTTTTTCATTTTCCTGCTTACACATGCAGCAGAGAACATCAACAGATCTTGATTGCCCATGGAACTTTCTTGATGCCCCAAACATGCACAGTGAAAAATCCTGATCGCTGATGACACAATGATTTGAGTGATTCAATGTGATGTGTGATACAATTACTAATGAGTGAAGCAAACATTATTCAATCCTGAAAGCTATGCAAACTCCAGCTCAACCTATCAACAACATATACCAAAACTGAAAGTCTGACGCACATCCTTAATGACCTATGTCTCAATATGTCTATATGATTTATTCGGAGGAAAAAACCCCCCTCGATGTATGTCTTTTGCTGCTTGCTGCATCATCAAGCCTTAGTTTTGTCAACTCGGCACCTCCGACTCCTTGTGTTGCTTTTGTCAGATCTCGGCTTTTGAGTATATACCTTATACACGACACAATTGTTGATCTGATACAAAACATAAAAGAGATGGAAATCTATATAACAAGGTACGACGATTTTGTGCTGACTAGACAAAACTCTCTCATGATCACAGTCGTTCCCTCTCTTCTTCCTTCGATCTCTCTTTCTTCTCGAATCTCTCTCTCTCCCCCCCCCCCCCGTATTGCTTTCTCTCTTCTCGATTTCTCTATCTTCCCGATTTTCTCTCTCTCTCTCTCTCTCTCCATTCATCTCTCTTTCTCTCCGTCCGTCCGTCTCTCTCTCTCTCCGATCTCTCTCGCTCTCTCTTTTTGTCTCTCTCTTCTCGATTTTGTCTCTCTCTCTCCACGATCTCATTCTCTCTTTCCGTCTCTCTCTTTTCGATTCTCTCTCTCTCTCTCTCTCTCTCTTTGTCTCTCTCTCTCTCCCTCTCTCCATCCGTCTCTCTCACTCTTTCCCTCTCTCTTCCCGGATCTCTCTCCCCCCCGTATTTCTCTCTCTTCCCAACTTCTCTCTCTCCGTCCGTCTCTCTTTCTCTCTCTCTCTCTCTCTTTCCGTCCATCTCTCTCTCTCTCTGATCTCTCTTTCTCTCTCCGTTCGTCTCTCTCTCTTTCTCTCTCCGATCTCTCTCTCTTTCCGTCTCTCTCTCTCCACGATCTCATTCTCTCTCTCCACATCTCTCTCTCTTTGTCTCTTATCGATTCTCTCTCTCTCTCCGTCCGTCTCTCTCTCTCTTTCTATCCCTCTCTTCGTCCGTCTCTCTCTCTCTATGTGTTTTTTCAAAAATGGACCAGAAGGTGAACCGAAAAGGCATCCAGTTCGGCCCAAATTTGTTCAAACCAGTGGTTCAACCATTTGAACCGCATGAAAATATGTTTTTTGAAATAGATATATACTAAATTCTTCAATGGCAAGGTTTGATTCCTGGGTTAACATACAAACCGGTTTATTCAAAGACTGAGCCGAAACATGTTCCGGTCCAAACCGGTTCAACCGCCCAGTCCGGTCATACAAACTGGTTTATTCAAAGACTAAACCAAAACATGTTCTGGCTCCGGTCCAAACTGGTTGAACCGCCCGTCCGGTCCGATTTTCAAAACACTACTCTCTCCGTCTCTCTCCTAGATTCAAAAGAAAACCCCTTATTATATCAATATTAGTTAGGATTATTTTAAAATTACATAAGTTCTCTCCCCTGAATTATAAACAAAATTTATGACCCCGCTGTCCAAAGATTTTTCTAACATCCCCCCCCTCCCGGTTCGATTCATGCATAAGTAAAATATTTTCAAAATAATTCAAGTCTTATATTAAAAAATGATAAAAGATACTTTCGAGATAAAAAGTTGATGGAGGCTAAACGTGTGTGCGTGCATGAGAGAGAGAGAATAACCCAGCTAAGTATGAGAGGTAGAGGGAGTAGCCCAGCGAAGTATGAGAGAGAGAGAGAGAGAGAGAGAGATTATAACCCAGCTAAGTGTTTGACTAAGTATTTTGACTACCTTTAAAAAAAAAAAAAAGCAAGTGTTTGACTAGAGAGAAGGGAAAGCACATGCAACCCATTCAGCTTATCAATTTGTAGGTGGTTCCAAAAGCAATTCTTAGATACCAATCATGCAACAACTGTTATGTATTTGCCCGCCTATCTCACAACTTGCCGGCCACACCCATCAGCCTCCCCTCCCCTAGTTGACTTCCAAACCTAAACCCATGATCTCCGTCATCAAGCCCGCGCAGGCCACTGTTGCCTCCTCCAATCTGGCCACCCGCTTCTGCCCTTCATCGAGCCCACGCTAGTCACTGCCTCCTCTGATCTGGCAGCCTGCTCGCACCGACCTCAAGGTTGATCTGTGTCGAGCTCGTGCCGATCTTGATTCCTGCGCCTTCCTCGAGCTTTCCTTGAGCCTGATCAGCCGTCTGTATGCCCCCACGGTTTCAGCCCCTCTACAGACTGAGTTCCAACGCCACCCGCAACTCTCAATGGTGACTCCTGATCAGCCCATGACAACAACTCCCACTCAGTTCTCGATGATGAATCTTGTTGAGTTCTTGACGACGTCACTTGAGTAGACGATGGACTTCCTCCCTGTCTCGACGGACGTACCCCTTGCCACGATAGCCGAGTGGACAGCATGGTCGTCTGCCACCGTCCGGAGCGTCCCGGACGGCTATTCCTTCTATGGGCATCTTGACGGTCTTCTAGGATTTTTGGTGTCATACACTTATCCGTCTGATGTGGTGAATAACACTTGGCCGTTCGATGTAGACAATCATACTTGGCCGTCAGATACGATGAATCACACTTAGTTCTTCCAACATTTTTAATGACACTTGGTCATCGATGCAACTCGGAAGAGGAGACTGCTTCCCATCTCTTACTCGGGTGCCATTTTGCTCAACGGGTGTGCGACCATTTCTCTGTTAAGGGTGAGATTACTTCACATCCGATGAGTCTGAAGGCTATATAGAGTACTTGGCGAAGGAAGCGAATCCCAAACGCGATCCGGCCACCATGGGAAATTCTAGCGATGACTATCATTTGGGTGCTCTGGCTTGAGAGGAACAATAGCAAAAGTATTGAGGCGGATCATCTATGTAAATCGGTGTTCTCAATCTTTAGAATTTGGATTATTCCATGGGTTTCGAAATTCGGGATGGAGACTACTACCTTTTGTAATAGGATTAATTCTTGATTTTTTAATATAAATGGTTGGGAGCTGCCTAACCCTCCCTCCTTTTTCGGGGGGGGTTCTTAAAAAAAATTCCTGCGCTTTATTTTCCGGTTAGAAAAAAAAAACTTCTATCAATTCCCAAGCATCTATTGTCATGGTGCAGATCTTCCATTACAAGATTTCAAACAATGTCAGTAGAGAAATGCAATTCAGCCCGAAGGTTTTTCCGATTCCGCTCAGCCTGATTGATGTGGCCGCATGCGAGTGGTGCAACGCCAGATTCAAATGTTACTAATGAGATTCAACCACCACTCGCACACGGCCACTTCAATCGGGCTGAGCAGAATCGGAAAAACCTACGGGCTGAGTAGCATTTCTCATCTCCGAGTTATGCTTAATGATCTTCTTCAAATTCCAATAGCTTCTCCCTAACCTTGAGATGTGGCTTCACAATTTGAAGACTAACTTCTTCAGATATGTTGTTAGTGAATTCCTTATATTAGTGCCTCAATGCTACTACATTGATTTGTTCGATAGCAGGGAATATTTGGAAGGTAAAAGTTCCACTTAAGAATAAGATTTTTATGAGGCCGACAGCCTTGAATAAAATTCATGCAAAAGTTAGCCTTATGAAAAGAGGTGGGCACCTAACCATTAAGGGATTTTCTTCAAAATAATTTTTAAAAATAAAATATTTAAACAAATAGCGTTTGATCAATAGTAATTACCATATTAGCGCTCTGACAGCCACGTGGCACGTCAGCACAGTAAAGCAAGTTGTGATTATTTTTTTTTTGTTTCAAGTAAAACCCGGTATTATGGATACAGGGTTTACCCAAAATCCAACGAGAAAACGGCTAAGTATGAACACGTTATACAAGGGGGCTTCGGTTAAACTCAGTGTCCAAAATACCGGGTTTAAATCCAGTAATCCAAATACCGGGTTCTACTTGAAATGGAAGAAAAAAAAATATACCGTGACTCACTTTACAACGCTGACATGCCATGTGACTGTCAGAGCGCTAAACTGATAAATACTTTTGATCAAACGCTATTGAATTAAATGTTTATTTTTTAAATATTATTTTGAAAAAAATCCCATGACAAGTCATGCTCTTTGCTGGTCCTTGTGGTTGGAGCAGAATCAGAGGATTTCAAGAAGTTTAAATATTCAACAAAGTTTATCAGGCGAGCAACAACAACCTTGAAGTTGTAGAGCTTTGCTTTCCTGGAAACTCTCTGAACGTTGTTTTCATCTTCATTGTAATATTCTTACAGTGCATTTTTCTCTTTTGATATAACTATTTTTCCTTATTAATAAACTGGTAGGGGTCCATGGCAAACCCCTCTTCCACACAAGAGGGAGTTCTCTAATAAAAAAAATAGAACCTAACCAACCTCCTGAAGAGTCTTCCAAGTAAGGGTGTGCAGCAGTTTGAAACCAATCTATATAGGCAAAACTCAAACCGATCCAACCTTGGTCGTTTCTGAGGATTCTCAATCCGATCCAAAGCAAACTAGATTGGAATCTAATCTAATCCAATCCAATTAAAATCGATTGGTATTGGATTGGATGATCTGTTTGGGCTTTGGTCCATATGCTTATTGGATATTTTGGTTTCTTCTATTTGGACCTAGTTTCAACTTTAAAAAAAAAAATTATTGTCTAATTAAACAAGATTTTAAACTGTTTTTTGAGCCATCCTATAGTATTTAAGAAGTTACAAAATAAAACTATATTGACTTGTTGTCACATAACTAACTAAATACCAAGTTACCAACAATAGTACATAATACCATGACTAGAAAAAAATGCAACTCTCAAATTAAATTGTATAACAACTACTAGTATTGCCACAATTTTCATGTAACTCCTCCAATTATGACTCCCCCTAGAGATTTTAGAATATTGTGGTAATGGCCCATAGTTTCGCCAATTAGGAGATGCCACCTCTCCTATTCATGTGAAGTGTCAATAGATTGTTCCACATTTTGTTTAAATAGCATTACTCATAAAATTTATAGGGTTAATGTGGCTAAACGACATAAGATGTGATTAGCTTAAGGTCCCTGGGATTAACATTTCGGTTAACTAACAATATCGATTTTTTTTTTTCACAATCCTGAAAATTACCCTTATCTGGCCTCTCCTTTCTCCCATCTCTCTCGAGCAGCCATTGCAGAGGCGGGCGCGAGTAGCGGTGACGGAGACGGACACGTGCAATGGAGGTGGCGGAGAGTAGCGGAGGCGAGAAGCCACGGACGATGGAGGGTTAGGTTTAGGATTTCTAAGTTTAGGGTTTAAGTAATGGCCTATAGAACTTAGGGTTAGGTTTATGATTTCTAGGTCAAGGGTTCAGGCAATGATCTATAGATCTTAAGGTTTAGGGTTTGGTTTTGTTTTAGAAAAGAGTGGTATGAAATATAAATTTAAAGTGCAATTAGGGGTATTTTTGTCCAAAAGGTTGTCTGTCCTTTAGCTATTGATCTCTTGTCAATGACCTATCACTAAGTCCCCCAAATTTATAGTGGGACTGTGTGAAAAGTCCTTTTTAGAAAATGCTTTTGAGCTACAGGACAGACAATAGTCAATATTGCATTAGGCCCCTCCCAAAAATAGCATAGTACAACAAGTCCCTCCAACCTCCAAGTTTAACTTTTCAAATTGTTCAAAAGACAAAAATATCCATACATAAGACTGTACATGAAAGTATATAGAATCCGAACACATGGACACATATCATTGTAGCAATGGATACTCTTTTTGGGTAGATTGTTACTCTTACAGTGAAATCATTGTAGCAAAATTTTTTACAAAAAGTAACAATATGTGGTACAAGAGTAATAATTTGCAGTAAAAGAGTATCAATTTACGGTACAAAGAGTATCAATCTGCAGTACAAAGAGCATCAATCTACGGTACAAAGAGTAACATTTGCTACAGTCTGCAGTAATTTTTTTCAGAGATATTTCTTAAAAAAAACAATTGCTATAGTGATTTAACTGTATCAAGAGTAACAATATGCCTGAATAAGAGTGTCCATTGCTACAGTGATTTGTCTCCATGTGTCCGGATTCTATACACTATGTGTAGGGCAAAATGGGTAGTGTCCATGTGTCCGAAACAGACATATGAAGGGGCAAAATGGGCAAAATAAATACATTTGTTGTGGAGGGACCTTAGCCACAACTGAAATGTTGTTGGTCCTTTGCCTAATATGATACATGTTGTAAAGACTTTAGTCTCATTACCCCAAATTTATAACTAGCATTGCAAACCTCAAACCTGGCCCAATACATAACCTCCAAAGAGTGGATTCGATTCCTCTCTAGGCCTGTTAGTTTGACTGGGCTAAGTCGGTCAAGGACTGCTCAAACGCGACCTGAACTCTAGGTGGCCCTCCCAAGCCCAAACTCGGCCCATAATTTTACCATCATGTTCAGCCCAAATTTCGTCCGTTTTTCTTCTCGGATTTCGAGCCAAATTCGAGCTGGTCAGAATAAAAGTTTTGTGAGAAAAAACTTAAGAAAAAATGACATTCACTATGCCTGTACAATTTATAAGTAACAATATATCTCATCATTTCACTAAAACGTAACATCTTTGTATGAGCAACATATCTAAAATCGTAGGTATATATAGAGCAACAAAAGATATGAGATTATGAACAATAACAACTCTCACTAAAAACCAATTTGTGCATAACTTAACTTTTAAATAAACAAGCTATATCGAGTGGGGATGGCTCAATAAACAAATGAGCAATGCTATTCAACCCGAAGGTTTTCCCGATTCCGCTCAGCCTGATTGACGTGGCAGCGTGCAACTGGTGGTGTAAACGACTTTAAGGTTGCTAGTGGGTTTCAGCCACCAGTTGCACACTGCCAGGTTAATCGGTCGTCGAAATCGAAAAAACCTTCGGGTTGAGTAGCATTTCTCTAAACTACTACATCCTTGCTACTTCTGATTCGGGCCTAAAACGGGCCGAACTTAACACAGCCCGAACTTAAGTGCGGGCTTGAAATCATGTACGCTCAGCCTAACCCAGCCCAAGTTCTCATAGAGCCCAATTAACAGTCCTAATCCTCTCCAATAATGGTCTCTCCATTTTCTCCAAAGTGCGCAATTTGGCACAAATGAGATCACAACCGTCTAATGGCAGTCAACCCATGGTTGGATCGCATTCACCGTCGAACTGCATACTCCATCGAACAGTTGTGATGCCGTTCATGCCACGTGGCGCGCATTTGCACATACTGCATGAAAAAATTGGACGGACTATTACTGGACAGGATCTGAACCCCCGGCCGGCCTTTTTATTCCGTTACTTTCCTTAGCGGCCGTCATTTTTGAAATCCGGCTTCTTCCCTTTCTGACACAGGTCTCCGCAGTCCCCATTGTAGTCTGCCCCTCCTCCGATCTCGGCCTCCCCCCTCCCTCTACCTAGGGCTTCTCCGACCGGCTCCATGTCGGAGAGGCCGCAGAAGCACCGAAGCTTCACGGACTCGCCGGATCCCGGCAGCTCCGTTGACTCCAAGCCGCGTCCCGCCGGCGGCAGCCGCCCCTCGCCTTCGGATCCCTCCTCCTCCGGGAACGGCGGTAATGTCGACACTGTCCTCTTCAAGAACCTCGTCGAGATGGTTCCCCTCGTCGAATCCCTCATGGTCCGTGGCTTTTCCCCCGAGATCTATCTCATCAAATACCATTTCTCAACTTTACTTCGATCACTTCAGTTCTTTTTTGTTTTTTTTGTCAGGATCGGAAGGCGAAGTCGTCTTTTACACGTCGGGCATCGATGGTCTACACTCCAGTTCCTTCCCAGTCGAGGAAGGTGAGAGGTGATGGGGCCACTTGATTCGTGGATCTCTATTCTCTATTTGGAGTTGTTTGATGGAAAATAGTTCTCTTGGCATGATTTTTTGAGGTTATTTGGTGAAATGTGAATGCTTTATTAATTACTTTCATATTTGTTAATTCAATTTTCTGAGAAGCTTATGTTTCTTTACCTGGATGGTTAATCATAACACTGAGTTTATTCTAAATAAGTAATAATGTGGATGAGTTTACTATTTGATGGGTATGATTTGTGTGGAATATAAGCACGTTGAACTGTTGAAATACTCTAACTAGCTTCCTCCATAATGATGTGCCAATTTTCTCAGTAGAAGTAACTGAACTTGAAACTTCTAAAGCAACTAGGGAACTCATATAGACGACCCCTAGGATGTCTCTAGGACTCCTTATGGCCGGCAATTACATCTCCTTACGGGCCTTGGTCTCATGGAAAAATAATAGGAAGAGTCAGGTTTTATTAGCAAACTCTCGGTACATGATCCATCATAAGTTTTAGGGGGTGGTGGTGGTGGTTATCATATGTATAGGCGGGTCGGGTTTACTGTACAAACATATATATTGGACTTGGTTCCCCAATGAGAATTCATTCTCTTCTCTCAAAAACCCTAGCCGTCATGTTCTCTAACACCTACCTAGATATCTTGTTACGCCCCAGAAATTTGAATATCGATCCCTGGGGTGTGAGAGGTGAGAAAGGATGGGATTTTGGGTCTGGTCAATTAATTACACCAATTTGGATTCTCACAGGGCTTCTTCTACGCTCTCTAATATGAAAAACAAGAAGGAGGGAGAAACAAGAGGGGAATCTTTTAAATTTGATTTTTCGAAAATATTTTTATTAAAAAACAAAGAAAGAGAAATTGTCAATAGAGAAAAGAAATTATCTAGTCAGGCTCAACCTTCAAAAGTCCTATCCTCTCAGTATGTGTGACCTGTCGGTGCCATTACTGTTGTAGCTCGTGTGTCCTTAGCGTGAATTTTCTGTATTAACATTAATAAAGATGACTTTGGTTATTGCTTAATTAGAATACTACTCTGGTATATGATAATACTTATATAATAAAAGGACCTTAGGGAACACTGTAGGCCACTGAGGCGCATGGAGGATCCATGCTTGGGAGACCCAGTGGACCAGTTCTGTGTAGACCTAGAACTAGTTCACAGCTTAGGTGATGCCGGTCGCTTCACCGAGAACAAACTGTTGGCAGGTAGAGGATGTGGTGAAGTCTCCACCACGGGAACGTGGGATTCCCATTCACCTGACCAAGCACGATGATCGTGTTGAACAGGAACCAAGACGGTGCACAGTTCAGTGATTCAGACACTGGTGCATAAACCGTCTTACTACTATAGATAATCTGTCCTTAACCCTGAGGGACCATGTACACTGGACCAACCAGTTGTGTGGTTCTTTGATGTGCCAACATGTGTGGACCTTCCATAGTCCAATACCACGGTACGTTGGGTTACCCGGCTGGCGCTTGAGTGACATGTAATCCCTACAGGTTATCCGACGTCCAGTGTTGGATGGGTGCGTTTTGATGAGTCAATCTATCCACACAGTTAACCTAGGCCTGGTGGTTGTCAGTATGACTGACGATGTTCCAGATGCTAGGCATAGCACCGGAAGGTGTGTGGTGTTATAGATGACAAGTCATCAAACCCTAGTCAGATGATCGATCGGGATCTGACGGTGCTCCCCACCGCCCGAGTCGTATCATGGCACCAGTAATAGGAGGGACTAAGGATTATCGGAGTATAGTAGAGAACAGGATTACGAGGGAGTAACATAAGTTTAGGATCACTAGAGTTCAACTCGCGTCGCACTCTGGGTGGCTACGCGGGTTAATCGGATTAGGGCTGATTAACGGAACTTTCGGTGTATCACCGGAACAGTTAATCAGGGATCCGGTTGGAGCTAGAGATCCCGAACCCTGAAGGTTCCACCCTGTCGTTGCGTATAGGAATTGTTCCCCGACTTGGTTGGATACGTTGGATGCGAAGTAGCGCGATGGAGCGCAAACCCGGAGCCTAAGAACCTAATTCACATGTGTTACCGGCCGTAGGGGTATTTTGGTAAATACTGAAATATGGCTCAGAACATATTGAATATGGATCTTAGAATGAGCGGAATAATTCCAGGAGCTCATAGGTGCTGACGGAACTCGATTTCGAGTAGCGCACCTCACTCAGTCTCTCTTTCAGTTTTTCACTTTTCGTGAAGGGCGTTTTCGTCCAGGCTTCACGATAGACACTTGGAATCCCTAAAAACCGTCCCTCTTTATCCTAATCTACTAGGGGCTGGCCCTAGCTTCCTTGAAGCTATGGGAGACCGGCCCTATAAGAGAATAGGGAGAGGGAGGGCCGGCCTTAAGCTTCCCCCTCTCCTCCAAAAATCCGAACCCCCCCTTTTGCCTCCTCCTTTGTGGTTTCGGCCAAGGAAGAAAGAGGAAGAAGGGAGAAGAAAGAGGAAGGAAGGAGAAGGAAGAAGAGAGAAAGAGAAAGAGGAAATCTCGCGGCTCACCATCGTCTTCACAACGGATTCCTCCCTCATCTCGTAATCCTCGCACTCCGAGATGGGATTTCGAGGATTCTTCAATTCGCAAAGGACAAGGTGCTATCCGACAATTTCCCTTGCGATTCAAGTGCGGTTTCTCATCGTGCCGTCATCTCCGGATCATAGATCCATAAGGTATGATGATTCTAAACACCTAACTAGATGCATGCATGTCTTCCGTAGATCGTAGTATGCCTATAGGGCGTCCGCACATATGCTAAGATCATAGATTTGCATGTAGATTGTTTTGTAGAATTTAATTGTAATGAAACATACACCGTATGATCTTCGGATCTTTGTTTTGCTTCCGCTGCGACTCTGATAAGCGGATCCAATTCCAACAATTGGTATCCGAGCACGCTTTGGTGTATGTTTCATGCATGAATTCGTGAAAACATCATGTGAATATATGATGGCATATGTTTTCGTCGGGGTTCGGCGTAGATCATGCATATGGATTGTGCTATGTATCGTCTTTTTGCAGGTGCTGCGCTGAAATAGTAATCTGTGATTGCATGCAGTCGGGGGTCGGACCCCGGATTTAATTTTTGCATTGATTATTACAGTTTTATAGTCCAACATCAATTAAGAATTTTATAGTTAATTAACAATCATACAAAACATTTATTACAATGTGAACCCTGGATATTTTGTTCATTCTGCCCCCGGTCGGGCATTACTATAGGGCCTTTTATTTCGATGTAGAGGGCCAACTCTCTCGCCGTGCATCCACCAACACCATGCACAATTCACCCAGATGATCATAAGAGGTTTTTCGTCTTTCACGGTGGAGCTCTACCGCCCAACTTGCTTTACTATGGGGACTTCAACTCCCCAGGACATGGTTGCTAGGCCAATCCCTACTCGAGGGCACCTCCTATTGGTTTTACCACAACCCTTGCCCGTGACCCCTAATCTACTTAACTTCGGATGTACGCGCAGGGTGATTCACGGCCCTTGCGCGCACGGGGTCCCTACCCTCTAACCAGGTAGAATCTTATATAACATCTTTCTACATATATACTGAAGTTACAAAAAGTTTATTTAATGCTTAACAATTTTCCAAAATTTATCCAGTCTCGCACTGCTCTCGCAACCTATGCGACATAATAAATAAATAAAGTAAGACACTCATTCCGATGACCCGTATGCTAGGGTTGCCATACTCCTCTCAGGTGGGTGGGCCCGATAATTATTATTTGTTCAATTTTTATTTAATTTAAAGGAATCCTAATTACGGTGTCCATACAATCAAAAGCAATCATTATTATTTTATTAATATTTTAAGTATGCGTCACCGGACTCGCGACTCCGCATGCAAGGCGGGGTCCACTTGACCACATGCGACGATGCCCGGCGGGACCCGCATGCAGTGTCATGGACATCTACCCTTAGTCATTCTCATTTCCCACTAATAAAGACCACACAAGGGTAGTGTAGATGTCACCTGGTTGTCGATCGCACACGATTCCTGCTAGTTGCCTCTGATCCGTCTCTGCTGGATCACCACGATCAAGGTCTGATAACAAACACAGCTCCATATCACAACTCTATCGATTAAACAAAAAGAATCTACGACGAGGGTTCTATGCCAAGGATAGTCGGGCATCCTCGATAAGGGACCAATATTGAGTCAACAGTACGCAAATCCGTGCGACTGAAGAACTCGAATCTAAACAATACTAGGTTAATCAAGTAATCAGAAGTTAAACCTACTCATTGAATCGGACTCGAAGAAACCTCTCCGATGGTTCCAGTTTCGTTGGGATCCAACTTCAGTCGGATGGTTTTGGGTCGAACCACGTAGAACCGGTCGCATGGCTGGGTCGCTAGGGTAGAAGGGGTTCTAGGGTTATCTTCTAGGTTTAATAGGTAGGACTCGATGTTCTGAGCACGACGCCGCTGGTTTCGTTCGAATCCGAGTTCGGACGATGAAACGACGGTCAAACTATGGTACCGCGATAAGATCGGGCCCAAGGATAAAACAGGGTATTAAATAGTATAATTACTGTGCTAAACTATGGCCAACAGGTAGGATTTTTCGAGCTGGTCAAAATGGCATTGGTTTCGTCCAATTCTGAGTTCGGACGGAGAAATGGCAGTCGAACCAAAATTTGCTGGTTTACGGGTCTGGTTCAGGTGAACCAGACCGGTTCACTGTGTGGGTCGGGTTGGGTCTGCGAGGTCGGGTCGGGTCTGCAGTAGGTCTATCGGGTCGAGTCCGCAATGGAATGTCGGGTCGAGTTCAGGGTTAAACGGGTCGAGTCTGGGGTTAAGTAACTAACTTGGGGAAATTACATATTTGCCCCCCCTCCCCCAACTTCATATTCTCCTCTCCAGCCGGGGGGGGGGGAGAGGGGGTTCTGCATGTCGGCGGACGACTTGGAGCGCTGGCGAGCGCTCGGTCGGCCTCTCTCGCACCACCCCCACAGAGGAGGCGCGGGAGGAGGAGGCCGGAGCTCTCGTCGGAGCCCTAAGAGCTCGGACGGCTGGGGGTCGTGCGGGGTTTGGAATAACGGCGGCCGGTGGTGGTGCGTCGGTGATCGTCGGGAAGGGGCTCAGGTGCGACGGCAGTGTTCGCCCGTTCAGGCCGCGGCAAGGGAGGAAGGTGGGGGTCGCGAAGGAGGATGGGAGGAGGAGATGAGAGGAGGATATGAGAGGTGGAGAGGGGGCTGACCTGGGGGTGCCAGCACACTCGCCGATGCTCCGGCGAGGGGAGGGCCGGGATGCTCTGATCTTCACCCTCGATCTCTTCTTCTATCTCTCTCTCTGTCCCGTTCTCTCTCTCTTCCTCTTGTTCTCTTTCTAATTACGGTGTTCATACAATCAAAAGCAATCATTATTATTTCATTAATATTTTAAGTATGCGTCGCCGGACTCGCGACTCCGCATGCAAGGCGAGGTCCACTTGACCACATGCAACGATGCCCGGCGGGACCCGCATGCAGTGTTATGGACATCTACCCTTAGTCATTCTCATTTCCCACTATTAAAGACCACACAAGGGTAGTGTAGATATCACCTGGTTGTCGACGCACATGACTACTGCTAGTTGCCTCTGATCCGTCTCTGCTGGATCACCACGATCAAGGTCTGATAACAAACACAGCTCCATATCACAACTCTATCGATTAAACAAAAAGAATCTTCGACGAGGGCTCTATGCTAAGGATAGTCGGGCACCCTCGATAAGGGACCAACATTGAGTCAACAGTACGCAAATCCCTGCGACTGAAGAACTCGAATCTAAACAATACTAGGTTAATCAAGTAATCAGAAGTTAAACCTACTCATTGAATCGGACTCGAAGAACCCTTTCCGATGGTTCCAGTTTCGCTGGAATCCGACTTCGGTCGGATGGTTTCGAGTCGAACCACGTAGAACCGGTCGCATGGCTGGGTCGCTAGGGTAGAAGGGGTTCTAGGGTTATCTTCTAGGTTTAATAGGTATGACTCGATATTCTGAGCACGATGCCGCTAGTTTCGTCCGAATCCGAGTTCGAACGATGAAACGGCGGTCAAACTACGGTACCGCGATAAGATCGGACCCAAGGATAAAACAGGGTATTAAATAGTATAATTACTGTGCTAAACTATGGCCAACAGGTAGGATTTTTCGAGCTGGTCGAAATGGCGCTGGTTTCGTCCAATTCTGAGTTCGGACGGAGAAATGACAGTCGAACCAAAATTTGCTGGTTTACGGGTCTGGTTCAGGTGAACCAAACCGGTTCACTGTGTGGGTCGGGTTGGGTCTGGGGTCGGGTCTGCAGTAGGTCTATCGGGTCGGGTCCGCTGTGGAATGTCGGGTCGGGTTCAGGGTTAAACGGGTTGGGTCTGGGTTAAGTAACTAAACCTGGGGAAATTACAAATTTGCCCCCCCCCCCCCACTTCATATTCTCCTTTCCAGCCGGGGGGGGGGGGGGGGGAGGGGGGGTTCTGCATGTCGGCGGACGGCGGGAGGGGCGGCCTGGAGCGCCGGCGAGCGCTCGGTTAGCCTCTCCCGCACCACCCCCACAGAGGAGGCGCGGGAGGAGGCACCCGGAGCTCTCGTCGGAGCCCCAAGAGCTCGGACTGTTGGGGGGTCGCGCGGGGTTTGGAGTAACGGCGGTCGGTGGTGCTGTGCCGGTGATCGTCGGGAAGGGGCTCAGGTGCGGCGGCGGTGTCCGCCCGTGCAGGCCGCGGCAAGGGAGGAAGGTGGGGGTCGCGAAGGAGGATGGGAGGAGATGAGAGGAGGAGACGGGGCTGACCTGGGGGTGCCAGCACGCTCGCCGATGCTCCGGCGAGGGGAGGGTCGGGATGCTCTGATCTTCTCCCTCGATCTCTTCTCCTTCTCTCTCTCTGTCCCGTTCTCTCTTTCGCTCTCTGTCCCGTTCTCTCTCTCGTTCTCTCTATTTCTCTCCCTCTCTCTCGGTTCACAGAAAAAAGGGGGGAGGCTGTTGTGGTTGTGGTAAGTAGGGCTGGGGGGATAGGGTCGGTTAACGCTTCCTAATAAGGGGGAGGGGATAAAGGAATAAAAGATATGGGTTTATCATCCCAAATCTTGACCGATTCTTCTCATCCGAATTTCGGATTTTAAGCAACTGGGGAGGGAAGTCAAGAGAGCTTAAAATATGCTAGGAGATCGGGAGGCAGGCTCTAGGGCTGGTCGGGCTCGGTCCCGAGCCCTGAATTGGGCTCGGTTGGAATTCGGGTGCGATTCGTCCACTAACCAGGTTAAAAAGAATAATAATCTGAACTATCAAACCGGAAGTCGGAATAGAGCCCGAGAGGATTTGTTGGAAGGGTCTCGTTGACGCGAACACGTCAGCACTTGGTACATAATTTTTTAACTTCTGGATCTTCTGAAAAAAAGGAAAGACTCAAAAAATTAAAATAGCAATAACTAGTCACCCGGGTGTCAGATCGACCCTAACCCAGGCTCATTGGAAGGCTCTCTCAGATCCTCATCTAACGTATCCTATTTCGTTACAATCCGATTATCTAATGTCTTGCGAAAAACAACACGTCATTGACTGTCGATCAATTATCTTTTTTTCTAGGGTTTATCTGTCGGGCTGCCGAAACTGGCTGCGCATACACCTAATCGTTGTATGGAACGCACCATCGTGACATGCTCGAAGTTACGGAGAATGTGAACGTAAAACATCTCATAGATTTATGATCCATTATTCCAGAAGAAGCCCAAAGAAAAAGTCTGGCTGTAAAAAGACGAAAAAGTATGGAGGATTTCTATTATTCTCAAATCTTCCACCACAGATGTTACATATCTTATCCTTTAGAGGTAATCATGATTGTTGAGACTGCTGTTTAGGATGATACCTTCGATACTTTGCTGAACTTCGTGGCTATTAAGAATGGTAAAACAGAATGATAGTGAAGTTGTGAAGGGAGTGTAGAACTATTCCAAAGCTCATGAAACAGTGAACCTTCAAGCGCATGTGACCTATTATTTGGGTTCTTGCTACAAAAGGCACGTTATATTCAACTTGGTTAACTACCAGACTGTTTCTCCCACTAATAATGTGCTACACTGAACTTTAAGAAGCACAAACACTACACAATGTTTTAAAGGCCTCGACCACTCTAAATATTTTTACAGAGAAATTGTTACCGAGAAATATTATGTGTGAGAATGTTTGCCAGAGTCGAAGGTTGGGAATTGACCGAAGGTTAAGTTGAAGTAGAGCTCGAAGTTTACTCTCAGCATCAGGAGACAGGAGGGACCATGATCAGAATGAGTGGGATCAGGAGATGTAGTGACTTCCCAGTATTCCTTTTATACCATAGAACAACATATTAGGTGTACGAAAAGGAAAAAAAAGAGGAAAGAAAGCAGATTAAGGTTCAAAAATTGAACATGCAATGTTCTCCGACAACTAATTGTTTCAACTTTGCTTAGGTTCACATAACCAAAGTTTGTTTTAAAGGTGATCCTCTCCTATGTTTTTTGCATGTAAGACAATCTTTTTCAATCGTTTTGAAAGACGTGTTTTATTAGGAGCGATGATCGACAGATCGAAGCATTTGAGCGTAGTGTACGGTAACGGAACACTGTTATTTGTGGTGTAGCCCGCTGTCAACGATCGAATCACATTAATTTGTAATGGCATGACTTGTAACTCTCCCTAGTCGTTTGGTCTATTCCGCAACAGATAACACCATCATAGAGACTAGGGATGTCGAATTCTTTAAAGGTCGGTTTTCCTATAGAGAGAGGTCTGAGAGACATCAGGAGTCCAACACACTCGAGATGCCTATTCCTAGGCGTAGGGATGACTCTTTAGACGATGAAAAGAACGAACCTAGAAGAACAAGCGAGTTAGGACTGATACTTCATTTGGGTCTGACTTCATCTCTTATCTAGTGGAAGAGGATCTTACTAGTTTTTATGAAGTGATAATCTCAGTTGACTGTATGTTTTGGAAGGAAGCTGTAACTAGTATGTTTGAGTCTATAACATCCAAAGACACCTGGGAGCTAGTTGAGCTACCTCTTGGTTGGAAAATTGTTGGGTGCAAATGGATATTCAAGAAGAAGCTTAGGAAAGACGGATCCATAAAAAGATATAAAACTAGATTAGTAGCTAAAGGCTATAGGCAGCGAGAGGCAGTAAACTTCTTTGACACATACTTGCCAGTGACCAGGATTACATCCATTAGGGTGCTTATATCTATAGCCACTATCCATAACCTAGTGATTCACTAGATGGATGTAAAGACTGCATTCCTAAACGGTGAATTAGAGAAAGTCTATATGGATTAGCCTGAAGACTTCGTAGTGCAAGACTTCGAGCAGAAGGTTTGTAGATTAAAGAAATCACTTTAAGGTCTCAAACAAGTTCCAAAGCAATGGCAGAAAAAAGTTTGATCATGTGTTGACTTTGAGTGGATTCTCGATTAATGAATCAAACAAATGCATCTACACTAAGGTCAATAACCAGACTTGTTTGGTCATATGTCTCTATGTAGATGACATGTTGATATTTGGAATCAACTTAAAAGTAATGGTTAAAACAAAGGACTTCTTGAATAGGCACTTCGATATGAAGGACCTATTAGTAGCATATGTCATTCTTGGAAAATCCAAAGAGATTCTAATGACATAGGTTTATCACAATCCCACTACATCGTAAAGGTGTTTAGGAAGTTCGGTCAGTTTGACTGTCAATCTACCAGAACGTCATATGATCCTTTAGTACACCTGAAGAAGAACCTAAGGCCAAGTTTATCTCAACTAGAAGTCTAGAATATTCTAGGGTAACTGATAGTCTCATGTATATCATGAACTGCACAAGATCCCATATTGCCTATGCTATTAGTAGACTTAGTAGATATACTATTAACCCTAGCAATGAGCATTGGGATGCTCTAATCCGAGTTCTGAGGTGCTTAAAACATACCTTAGATTATGTAATTTTCTATAGTAGGTATCCCTTTGTCCTCGGGGATACATCGATTCTAACTGGATTGCGCATTCTTCTGAAACCAATTTTACTAGCAAGTATGTGTTTTCCCTAGGAAGACGTGCAATTTGTTAGAAATCATCCAAACAAACATGCATTGCCCGATCCACTATGGAGTCAGAGTTTATAGCCCTAGATAAGGCTAGTGAAAAGGGTGAATGGCTAAGGAGCTTCCTTATGGATATTCCCTTTTGGCCAAAGTATATTCCTGCTGTCCTAATTCATTATGATAGCCAAGCAACTATATTAAGGGCCATGAATAACTCCTATAATGGGAAGCCATGATATATTTGTCGTAGACACAACATTGTTTGACATATATTGAAAGAAGGGGGATAATTGTTAATTTGTTATTGACTTTGTAAGGTCAAAATACAACTTAGCATATCCTTCAACTAAAGGACTAGCTAGAGAGATAGTTCTAATTACATCGAGAGGAGTGAGGATGAGGCCTATAAACTAATAAGTCTCTGATAACAGTAACCCAACCTACATGACTGAAGATTCTAAGAACGTGGTTCAATGGGACAAGTTATTCGGGGACTTGTGGGGTGCTACCAAGCAAATTACCCCTCCTTATGATTTGGTAGTATATTTTGTATCCTCGAGAGGCTGAGTCATAGACTCTTAATGCTATCTATAGTTGGAATACCAGTTGAGTGTATAGAAACATAGCACTCCTGATAATAAGCACCTATATGAGTGTAGAAGTGTGGTCGCATCTAAGAGAATTGGGGCCAATTTTCGAGAACTCTCAAGAAAACTTGGGATAGCTCATGATCGTAAAGAGCACAACCGCATTTGACTCTATGATGATTGTTTTAAGGGTCTGCGTGAGACTTGTCTACTAGATTTACACTATATAGCTGAACAATTCAAGACCTGAGTTCATTGGTAGCTTGTAAATCCCACAGGTTTACACTGAGTAAATGTTCAAGTCGAAAGACACCTTATGCCTATACATACCTCTCATAAGTACTCCAGACAACTTTTTTTATTTCCATAATTTCATTCTTGTGGGGGATTATTGGAAAAAATGTAGTTTTGTTTAGTGAGAATGAAAACCGGGTTTTTCGTTTAGTACCATATTTCCCGGGGGAACTATTATTGCGTATTTAATAGAACTCCCTCCTTAGGGCCTTGTATCTTTACAAGAGCCATACCCTAGCCTACCACACACAAGCACGTGTGTCGAGCCGGACCGGGCTAACCGAGCACAAACATGGGTCGGGTCGAGGTCGCACCTCGTGAGCTTTTATGGAGAGTTATTTCTACCGTTACACGTCGTTACCTGAGGCGTAACCATGTTCATCGAATCTGGTCCTTTAACCACATGAAATCGTTACTCGACAAAGTTGTGAATGCTCTTTAGTGCGGGAATCGTTACTGCATGCGGGCTATTGATGCTGGGTTGCGAAAGTGGGGGGGGGGGGGGAGGGGGGGGGGGGATTGGTTGACGACTTCTATATAAGAGAGGGTCCAGGGAAGCCAAAGACACACAAGCCAAGATCTCTTCACTCTCTCTGCCACGTTCTCATCTATGTTATTCTGCTGTCTAGAGTACGCTAAGAGTCCCAAAGGGGTTCCCTTCGGTAATAAAGAGGAGTCCAGTAGTTGTACCATAGGGAGCTGTCGTTGGAGGCCTTCAAGCACCATCAAGGCGGCGAAATTACTTTCAAGGCATTGTGCTTGCACAAGCCTCGACTACTGTTAAGTCTATCAATTCTCATTCTCACTCTTCCCCAATTGCCATCTCTGTAGACAACCTTAGGTTCCCTCCAAACCTTAGATAGAATTGTTGTGATACCCACTGCATGCTAGATTTCTTCAACCTATAGTTCTATTGTTGTTTCTTGACTAGATTGTTAGCTTCGATCATCTCTTGCTAGTATCTTTGATTGTATGTTGGAATAGAATAGAATCCCAACAGTAATCCGGTTACGAGAGGATTCTCATAGAATCTGAAGAGGGTATATGGGCGGTCTGTGGGAGCTAAGGTGCACGTGCGCTCCTCGCATGTGCCACAAAAGCAGAAGAGGGAAGAAGCAAGTAGATGAGTGAGGAAGTGGTAGGACCTAAGTGCGTGCATGCACACGAGAGAGAGAGAGAGAGAGAGAGAGAGAGAGAGAGAGAGAGAGAGAGAGAGAGAGAGAGAGAGAGAGAGAGAGAGAGATGGTTGGGGGTGGCTGGGGGAAGCGTAAACAAAAGGATAGCTAAGAGGGGGTAGTTTTCTTGACATGGTAGGTTATTATATGATCAGGTTCAGATCCACATATCTGAAATCAAGTTCAATAAGCATTCTGGCCGTCATACGGGATCCAAATCCTTGTCTCACTACCTCTATGGCCTTGTTTGTTGGATCAAAACTCAAAAGCGGTTGGATAGGGAACGGGTTATTGGCCTCCATTGTCGCCCTTAATGAACAAGAGATATAAAGATTGTTTTGTTTATTTTCATCAAGGTACTAAAAAGCACTAGGCGCTAGTCAGGCAGTGGGGGGCCACGTAGCACCTAGGCGTTTTGGCTTTTTTAAAATTTTTTTTTAAAAAAGGGGTGAGCCACCGTTGAGGAAGGCTGGATCCAAGAGAGGGACTGCCGCTGAGGAAGGCTGGATCCAAGAGATGGACTACCGCTGAGGAAAGCCAGATCAAGAGACTGACTATCGCTGAGGAGCCCGTCTGAGCTCGCCCAGCCCGCCTGGCCCGCGGGCCGCTTGGTCTGCCTATCCCGCCTGGCCAGCCTCAGCTCGCCTAGGCGGCGGCCTTGCCCCGCCTAGCCCCGCCTAGCCCCGCCTAGCTCCGCCTGGGAGCTTGGCCGTTTTTCTGAAGCGCCTAGGGCCTATGCTGGACGGTGGGGGGCCGCCTAGGCGCCTCTTGGGCCGCTTTTTAGAACACTGATTTTCATCTTGAAAGAAGTTACATTTATGGCAAATAATCTTTAAGCAATCCTTAATAACATTCTTTTTGGGCAACTACTGATTGGTTGTCTAGTATTAATTTATGGCTTTGGAATTGATTTAATACTTCTTGACTAATTAAACAGTGTCAAAGCACAGGTTGCTGATCCCAACGGCAGAAGAAGATATAATTCTTTAAAGAAACGAAAGGATACTGGGGACAATGTCAACTTTGAAAGTGCTGCTGATGACTCCTCAATTTTCTCGTCAAGGGTAGCAGCAAGAAATATCCAAAAGGATAGAGAAGAGTTTACTATGTTGCGAGAACTGGCAGTCTTGGCAGATGATCTTCAAAATAAAATATTAGAGAAAGATGAAGCCTTGAAATCTGCAGAGAATTCATTGAAACAGATGAATGCAGCTTACCTATCACTTGATGAATTGAGGCAGCAGGTTGCAGAGAAGGATTCATTGATTAAATCTACTAATTCAATGTTGTATGACACCAAGGTATGCAATGATCTTGTCCTTCTATTCTTACCTATTTCAGTATTATGGATGAATTTTGATCATCTTTCCTCTTTGAGTTATTATTAAACAAAGTTGTAGCATACGTGAGAGTGATTTGATTCAGGAGAAAAAAATGAGGATGTCACTAAATTATACTTTTATTTCGGTCAGCATTACTTCTATCGTGCCATTCATTTATGGACAACCTTGGATATTCTTATTGCTACTGAGGCTAGAATTGAATTATGTGTTCTATAAATGGTTTCCTTTCCATTCTTATCTCAATTTATTCTTGACGTTGATTACAGTCAACTTTACATTCAATACTTATTACATGTTTATTATGTTTTATAATCACATGCTAAGGGGGGCCTTATTCATTATATACATAAGAATCTAACCGTGTTTTATGCTGTCACTTCGCACTAATGACGACGCATAGATAAATTGAAACAATTTGCTTCTTGAGAAAGTTTTGCCACAAATCTGCATCAGTAAACAAGCCCTTGGGACTAAAATCTTGAATTCTTATCATTAGTTCATTGTTAATTTAGCTGGAAAAGATGATTATTATGATTTGGTCTATATGTTCCTTTCATTTTCAACATTTTCATATTTTTTAAGTTCTTACTAGTTACTATCTTATTTATTGTGTTCAGGTTAAATTGGTCATGACAATGGTGTTCAAGTCTGTTTGCATGGACTCGTCCATGTCAAGAGTCACAATTCTTAATTTCTTATTGCTCTATTTAAAACCTATGTTGTGCAGGAAAATACTTAACTGTGCATGCATAGAAGCTACATATCTCGTGTTGTAGCCATTGAAAAAACAAATATTATATCTCAATCCCACGTGCATGCACTCTGTGGACTGTGAACTATGTACTTGGGCATATCAAATTTAGCTGATCTTGCTGTATATCTTTAGTGCAGTTGTTCCTGCATTTTCTATAAGAAACTCTGAAAGCAAACTTACATTTGCATATTTCAGAGCCTAGTATATGCCGTGATGTTTTAAGGGGAGAGAGAACATTTTAAGATTTTTAACGTCGTATGAGGGTGATTTATCATATTACTGTTAATTAACATTATTAACTGAGAGGGGTATAAATCTGCTATGAGTCTACAAAAAGTGATAAGTATCTTTTTAGAGTTAGATGAGAAATTATGTATTTTAGTTTCTTAACCCAAGTTATCTAGGGTCTTATTGAAGTTCGTGATTCTGTGGGCTTTTATAGAATTCCTTGGTTGGATCATTCATCCCTCCAACTTGTTTCTACTCTCATTGATCATAGTTTACAATTTCTGTTCTTTAAATATGTAAATTCTTTTTTATCTTCATCATCTTTTTAAACCTCTTTTTGAACAATTACATCGCTTAGGTAGCTCATTGCTGGTCTATCAATTTTAAAACCTCCTGCCTCTTGTAATTCTGTTCTATTACTTACCATGCATTCAGGTTCACAATTTAATAATCTACTTCTTTATACAGTTGTTGCTAAAGGAAATATTGAAACTTATTTGCACAAATTCTTTCTGTCATCCCTGGGGTATATATACCAGACCATCCATGGAAAGTAATCTCTTTTGCCTTTGGACTTCTTTGCTTTTGTCTACAGATTACACTTGCAGACAAGCAGGCAGCTTTGGAGAAATTGGAATGGGAGGTGAAGACGTCAAATAGAAAAGTCGAGGAACTTCAAGGGAATGTGGTCTCTATGGAATATGGGGTTACTGTTCTAATGCAGTTATTTGAAGAATTCTCAAAGACTGATTCAGCTGCATATCCCGATGTTAATATTGATTCTCTCTACCATTTTGATCAGCTTCAACATATTGTAAGCTCATCTTCTCTTCTTGTTTTTATCTCAAAGTAAGGGTTGTCTCATGTTTTTATATCCTCATTACATCGTGAATCGTAGAGATCTCACCACTTGGGTTGGGAATAGCAATGAAACCAATTTATTTTATTTTTGTATTCTAACCATAATAAACAAATGAATTCCTATGAAATCTACCACTAACTGTTTAGGCGTCTTGTATGATATATGATTATGGAGTGTGCACCCTCTAAACATGGCAGTTGTGAATGTTTTGTTGTAGTGCCTGTGATTCTATGACAATGCTGGAATTGATGATAAACACTGTATCTTATAATATGAAGACTGTTCAATGTAAAAAAAAAAAGAATGATAAGTTTGTTTAGGATTTCCTATTGTGTTCATATTCTTAATTGATTTTCCACTAATATATGGGTAGTCTTTCAAGATCTTAGCACGCTGTCTTAATTCTTTAAGAGTGTAAAGGCTGATGGTATTTGAGTTACAAAAAGACTTGTTAGTTCTTCTTTTCATCATTATTGACGCATCGCCACCCAAGTGTCAATTGTATGTAAGATTGACAAAAAAATTCCAACCAACTGTCACCCGGCGTAATCCCTCTACTATTAATGCTTGAAATCTGACCAAGGTAGCTTAACATGAGTGGGAAATGACAAAAACCTAACTGACCAGTTGGTGGGTAGGTAGACCTACCTTATTGATTACTTAAATTTTGTGAAATTCAGATTGAGATTCATTTCATAGTTTGAGTCTTTTTTTCTAACAATCGACTTGAAAGCTGACATCAGTGCTCCCAGCTTGAAATGAGTTTTCGGCAATGTTCTTGGAGAATCCAAGGCAAGTAATGCACTTATACGATGGTGTTGGTAAGTTAGGATCCAAAATGAAATCAAGGAAATGATAATTGTTCAAACTAATATTCAATTGAATAAATAATCTAATCCGATGTCTAAAAAAGCCATGGAGGCAAAATAATTTAGTAATGGCAGGTATGTGGTTCTTGGTGGTAAATTCGATGTGTTTTGCTTGATAAAGGGTTATAAATAAATATAAAAAGTATCTAACACCAAAGGAAGGAAAAATAAATACATAGTCGGATGATCGAATCTTGAGCGGTGACACATTCGCTTGGCTGGGAGGTGGCTTTGGAACTCCTCGTAAAGGGCATGATCCTCCTAAGGGCGCATTCCTTGTGCTTGTGAACTTGAAATTCAGTCTCAGGACCAGAAAACTACTTAAACCGTGGGGCCTGAAGAAACGTATGTTGGCACCAAATCCTAGTATGGTTGGCGAACCTCGAGGGCTGAAGTATTCACTAGTTGGGGAGGTTTCTTTCACATTCCATGTAAAGGACACGACCCTTGGAAGCCTCCGGTTCGTGAGTTCCATATTCAGTCCCTTAATTGGGGCTCATTAAGTTGAGCTCTTTAAGGTATGCTGGGCGGGACCAAATTCTAGTGAGGTGATCGAACCTCGAGGGGTGAGGCATTTGCTAAATCGAGGAAGTCGCTGTGGTATTCCTCATAAATGATGCGACCCACGCCGGGCGCAGTCCTTAGGCTTTTGTGTTAGGAATTTAATCTCGCGATCTGTAAAAATCCTTAAGCCGAAGGCTTGAAGGAGCGTTGGTCGGGACCAAAATCCAGTGAGGTATTTTTGTGAGATCACTAGGTCAGGGAGGTTGCTTCAACACTCCTCATAAAGGAATGCTCGCCAAGTGCCTGATCTCGTGAGCCCAAAACTCGGTTCATGGACTGGTGGAATCCTTGAGTCGAGTGTCGAAGGGATCCTAGTCAGTATTAAACATGAAAGGGTTGGGAAATCCCGAAGTCTAAATTTCTCCAAATTTGGACTAAGGTCAAATTGGGTGCGTATGTCTACATTCGATCAAGGTTGAAATGACAAATTTAAGTTCTATCAGGCAGGTCCATATTGGAGACTTGGGCATCCTTTGATAGAATTGAGATTTTATTCCTGAAATTCTTGAGTCCAAAATTAGGCAATAACCAAGTTATATCAAAGCAAATGAAGAAAAATACAAGATAAAACCGAATACCAAACCCTAGCCAGTGCCATCATCGGCGTCCTTGTCTTTGCCTGTCTTTTTCGTCGCACGTGTCGGAAAGCGAGCTCAGGAGGGTATAGAACAGTAGAAATCTTCACTGTAGGTGACTTGTAGCTTTTCCCTTATGATCAATCAGAGCCTCCAAGATTGCACTTCGAAGTTAAAGCGGAGTTTCTAAAGCTCATCGGCATAGGGTCACAGGGTGACCTCATCTCAGCTAAATGATTATCCTTTGAATCTTGAGCCCATTCAAGGGAGGTTTAGATCTCTTCACTCACTTATCTTCTCTCTTCCTACTTGGTTCCGAGGGCGGTCTTCAAGCCGGCCACCTTAAACTTCTCCCCTCAACATTTAAGGTAACTCAAAGGTCGGTCTCCGCCTTCCACTCGCCTCCCTCTCGACCTTCAAGCCGGTCTCATGATTGTTCCAGCGTTGTTGAAGCTCTAACATGACCAATCCCTTCTCTGCTCTATGGGTCTTGCATTCCTTCCAAAGTCAAAGAGGTCTGACTAGGGTGAAGCACGGATGCGAATTGCCTTCGAAGCTGGTTGTGCAACAATGACTCCTTGGCCTCACCGACTGGACACTTATCTCACAGACTGACGAGTTGGGTAAGCCCTTGCACATACAACATATGTCTAAGAAAAAAAGCCAAAAAAATTAATGAAACCGGAAAGGAGACTAACCAGATTAGCGAGGATGTGACAGAGTCGATGGCATCCCAAGTTGATGCATGCGGGTTTCTTAGAGAAGTCACATGCATATTTAACAATTAAAACTGATTTTCAATGCTTTCAAATTTATTTTCAGCGGTGGTTTTCATAAGGCTTACACATTAATTCATCAACGATACAAACCTATTTTTTAAATGTCAATAAGTAACGTAGAATTATTCAATTTAAGATTTCATTATATAATCGCAGTATATATTAAGCTTAAAGATATCACAATAAAGGTAAAGTTTCAAACAAAGAACTAAGATCTAATAAAAGATTCCAATGACAAATTAACTAAAGAAGCCAACTAATGTCTAAGCCCAAAAACCAATGAAGATTGATGCCAGGGAACGAGTAATGATTATCGATTTGGATGAAAGGGCGGAGTAGGGAGGGTGACCCAGAAGACATGGAGAAGAATCACAGATGATACCGATCTAGAGGTAGAAGCCGAGCTAGCACCGATCGCTTGAAAGAAGCATATGAGAAGCGAGAAGAGACGACATAGTAGATTCCTCGTACAAGCTTTGCCGCTTCGTGGAGAATTGAAGTTTTCATCAAAACAATCATAAGCCCTCCTTTGCTGGAATTTTCATGGTTCTATAAGAAAGTGGCCTTAGGCTTTTGGTTTTGACCGTCAGATGATGAAATCAAGGCCTTAGGATCAAGCCTAGTCACAAAAGGAAAGATGGAAGAAAGGAAAGAGGAGAGAGTGAGGGACACATGAGAGAGAGAGAGAGAGAGAGAGAGAGAGAGAGAGAGAGAGAAAGAAAGAGAACGGGAGGGAGAGGGGAACCTCGGGACGTGTGCACGACTCCAAGGAGTATGTGAATAGTAATTCATGGCTCCTTAGGCCGTGTGGCATGTTTTCCTTTTTCTTTTATTCTTTTTCCCTCCTTTTCTCTCTCCTAGGTGACCTCATCTAATTTATTTGGCAATGTGATCTTAAGTTAGATCCAACGGCATTCATTGAACCCAACTTAAGATCGACTAAAACCTCTTGGGTTCACGTTGGGTGCGAACATGGCTCGCACCTACCAAATTTGAAAATAAAAGTTTGATTATCTCTTGATTCACAAGTCGGATCAAAACAAAATAAACATGAAACTTGAAGCAAATCGAAATTAGAATCCACCTAAAGCATAGATCTTTGATCAGGGGGATGGATTTTTGTGGGCGCAAATTTCTTTGAGGTGTCCTGAAAATCTGGGCGCGTCTACATCAAGCCCCTCGGACCCAAAATAACTCGACTCCGCTCGAGTTGGGCCTAGATGAAGGGTATGGCCTAGCCAAGAAGAATCGTTGGCGGTAGTAGGTACTCGAACCGGAGATCTCTTGCATCAGATAGCTATGCTAATGTCACCGGTGGCCATTGTCTCTATTTGATCTTGGAACAATACAGTACATCTGGGAGTGTCCGATCTGGTTCAATACATGGGACCGAACACCTGAAAACATCACCAAATATCTTCGTCCCCGCATATGAGTCGTCAGCAGCAATTTCATCCAAGTGGCAATAAGGACATAGGCTGACTAAAATAGAAAAAGACATATAAGATAAGGCCACGGGAGCATGATTGGCTACAGGAAAAGGGCATGCACATATGGCTTGGATACTTATATAAGGCCTATGGTTGCTGATGCATAATGTGTTGCATGGCCTACACTGAAAGCATAGCAAGAGGGGTTTTCCTAATAAGAACATATTTTAAACCCTTTTATGTTGGATTAAGTAAAACAAATAAAATTTTGCATTGAATTTTTGCTACTTAATTAATTTTCTAAATAATAAGAGCAATGGTTTTTGAATCATGTGATAGAGCATCAATCAATCACTGAAAAAGATTTTGAAGGGCCAAATATATGCTCAATGCCAAACCCTGCACATGTATTTCTAGGTTGATACTGTAATGATGCCAATGAGATATATGAATGCATGTCAGGTATACAAGGATGAATGCTAGTATGATCTACCAAACCTAGATGTGATGCGCATGCAGTATGTATGATTCAAAATATGTTGCAACCTGTCGTTAAGTCTTAGAGAATTATATGGAAAAGCTTATTAGACGATCTAGACACGGGCTGACGAGAAAGTCACTCTGGCTATGATAGGAAAGGTAAGAAGCTTGACTCATGTGGTGTTAGGACCTAGTCACTTCCTACGAAAGCAACCTTCCTTAATCCCTCCTTATCATCATGACATTCATGATTAGGGTTTTCTACATCACTCTTTGGTGAAGGCTCTTTAAATGTCAAGTTTCCTTCTAAAAGTTCATTTGGTAATAGAATCTCGACTAAAGACTCTACAAAAGATTCCGGAGAAGTTTTTATCGATGTCATGCCCTGTGGACACTGGATAGCTTATGGTTTATCTTTATTTTGCCTGACCACCTTCTCTTTCCTACATCTTTTTTTACCCCTAACTCATGTTCAATATCATTAATCATGTCTAACACAGTTGCAAGTCATGCTTAATACATTCATCCTTTGGGATCACAGAGGAACTATTGAATGAAGAGTCGACATGGGAGGTTTACTCAAATGCTCTCTTTTATTGGGAGTGAACAAGTTCTATCCCAAACGGAAGTGAGTGGAAAGAGTAGCGACATGATTTAACCTCTTTGTAAATAAAAGAATACCCTTTTGTTTGGTATGGAGTATGTCGGCCATAGGCACGGCCATATGGTGGGTTGTCCTTAAGATAGGACGTAGTACCACCAACGTTGGAAAAGAGGGATTGAACTGGAGTCAAACCGCTCACCTAGATAAATTATGGTTTAAAGATGCTGTTATGATGTATCATGTGCTTAATGATGATATGACGTGACTATGTGTAGTGGTGTGAATTTATATGCAAGGGCACTCTACGATGAATTTCAAGCACTTACAAATTGAATAAAAACAAAAATCATCACACATGCAACTTTCTACGTGATCGGTTTGAGAATGAGAATTCCCAAACGCCGTGCTCTAATACCAACTTCATGCATGCAGGTTTCTTAGAGAAGCCTTAGTGTAGATTTTAACAATTATTTTGGTTTGGTCCTAGCTGAAACCGAAATATTTTACCAAAATTTCGCATATTCAACCAAAATTTGAAACCATGACTCAGACCAAGGTTCTAAAAAGCGCTAGGCGCTAGTCGGGCGGTGGGGGGCCGCCTAGCGCCTAGGCGGCCTAGGCGGGGCCTAGGCGGCGCCTAGGCGTTTTACCTTTTTTTAATTATTTTAATTATTATTTTGATATTATAGAATATATATATATATATGTTTAAAAATTAATATAAGTTCAAGATTATCCCAAACTATTATTTTAAAGAACAAGTATATAACCATAATTCAAGATTGAGTGATTAACAAGAACAAAAGCAAACATGGTCCGCCTGGCCAGCCTCAGCCCGCCTGGTCCGCCTGGCCAGCCTCAACCCGCCTGGCCCGCCTGGTTAGCCTCAGCCCGCCTGGCTTGCCTGGTCCGCCTGGCCAGCCTCAGCCCGCCTAGACCGCCTAGGCGGCCGCCTTGCCCCGCCTAGACGGCCTAGGCGGCCGCCTAGCTCCGCCTGGGAGCTTGGCCGCTTTTCTAGAGCGCCTAGGGCCTAGGCGAGGCGGTGGGGGGCCGCCTAGCGCCTAGGCGCCGCCTAGGCGGCCGCCTAGACCGCTTTTTAGAACACTGACTCAGACCACACCTCTTCGGGCTTGTGGAAGGTGGGCCTGCAATGACCGCGGACATGGTACTTTTTTTTTTCTCTCCATACACTCTAATATTTCATTTGGATCTCAGTAGTAACCATAGGCGATGATCTTGCATTAGCCTTGAGACAATACTTGAGGTGTTCTTTGTGTCGTGCAATGCGTCTAATGGTGACAAAGCTGCACAAATCACAAACTATACAGTTTATACTATTCTTTTCCATGGAATTTTATAATGCCGTTCTTTCGATCCATATCCATAGACAGGTAGGGTTTGAGATAACCAGAAGAACTCCCAGTAGGAGACATGGTGTGGAAAAGAATTGAGATCTTGAAGAAGAGAGCTTTGAGCTTAATTCGAGAGTTGAAAGTGGTTTGAAATGAAATGGGGGTTGGATGGGGCATCTATTGGGCTGAAAGAGGTAAAGTGGTTTAGGGAAAAGGAATTTTTTTTAAAAACCAATGGTTTAAATTATAAATGTGGGAGTTATGCGACCTCATATACTGGTGTGCGACTGCCTAATAACCCACATCCGATCCCACTTATTTTCCCATAGTTTTTCCAAATTCTTCGCCTCATAATAAAGTACAGCTCACTACTTCTTCATAATGATTATTCTCTCTACAGAACCTCAATATTTATAGTATTTAGGCCCTGTTTGGATAGGATTCTGATTCTTGGAGTCCGTCAATTTTGGGATCCGGAAAAATGGCTCTCAAAAGCACGTTTTGGGCTATCCAAAGAAATGCTTTTTGGGATCCGATTGTATCCATATAATCTCTCCTTCGGTTTTAGAGATTATGGGCTCCCAGCTCCCTGAATCCTAGAATCCAGGATCCGGAGCATATCCAAATATGCCCTTAATTTCTTTATAAGCCATCCAAAACCAGGGATACTCTCCAAGTGGCAAACCACAGAGAAACGCTTCTTAATAATTCAGTAATCATTTCTCAAAAAAAAATAATTCAGTAATCAAGTTTCACCTTTACCCTGTGTTGCGCCTGTCTCACCATAAATTGGACTCTATAGTCTATACTGCATACTCCAACTTCTTCTAGTAGGAATCTTTAAAGTTTTAATTTTCTGTAACTGTAAGTTTGTAACCAATATGCTTCAGAACACCATGTACGTCCATCATATCAAACCCTTCACCTCTAGGCGTTACTATTGCGTTCTTTGGGAAGAACAACTGTTAACACAAAACCATGATAACAGTAGAATGAATGCAACGCTTTCACGCATCTCTCTCTCTCTCTCTCTCTCTCTCATATGCAATGTTTTCATACACCGCTTGTTAGGCCCCTCTCTCTCTCTTGCAATGTTTTCATACACCGCTTGTTAGGCCCCTCTCTCTCTCTTGCAATGTTTTCATACACCGCTTGTTAAGTCTCTCTCTCTCTCTCTCTCTCTCTCTCTCTCTCTCTCTCCAATGCCATGTTTTCATTCACCACTTGTTAAGTCTCCCTCTCTCTCTCTCTCTCTCTCTCTCTCTCTCTCACACACACACACACACACACACACACACACACTAATGCAATGTTTTTCCGTTTGTTAAGTCTCTCTCTCTCATACACGGGTTATGTTTCTTTCTACTTTGTTTTTGAAATATACTAGTATTATGCACGCAATAACTATTGTGTAGGTAACTTTGGCTGTTTGACGTCATTCTGATGGCTAAACAAACGAGGGTTCATTCTACAAGTGAGAAGGATCGAACTGCTACACCACCCTCTTGTTCATCACATTAAACCTTAACTTGAGCATTCATCTTTTGTTTAATGCAACAGCTATGTTACTACTCAATGATTGAACAGAAGTTTGAATTCAATAATCAGATCACTGTGGAAGGGTCCAGACTGGACTACCAAAAACAAGGATGATTGGCGAAGAAGGATTCATAAAGCTGACCCCAAAAAGATGGGCCGAGGCTCGATGCTTATGGCGAATGAGCTGAGATCAATTCCGTGTTTCGGCTATTTAGACTCGGTTTATTTTATCCTCTCTCGACTAATTACCATACAGAGAGTAGAAAGGATATGTGCTGAGAGTCTAATCGGCTTCTGGACTGAAACAGGGTGTCATCGAGGAGATTGAGTCGGAGAATATGGAAGAGGCACAGGCTGCCTACGTGGCAGCTGTTGCAGCTGCAAAAGAGAATCCCAGTGAGGAGTCAATTGCCGCAGCGGCCGACGCCAGGCTAAGGCTTCAAGCTTTCGTGCTCTGACTCAGAAGAAAGCTAACTCTATGGCTCCCCTTCGCCCTCCTAAAAATCATGTTGCTTGTGTTTTCATGCCATAGAGATGCCTTCATACAGCTTTTAAGTTTAGTAGCTTTGATGGAAATGTCTGATTGGTCCGGCAATGGTGCCATGTTTTTAGGTTGCGAAACAGTATGGAATTGGGTTATAGATGAATCTCAAATTGGGTAATTTCACTTAGCTTTCAGCCGGTGGCTACATCGGCGGCCAGCTTCGATGTGCTTTTTTCTTTTTCTTTTTTCCTTCATTTTTTAATTTTTTGCGTACTTTCTTTAATCATCTCTTTTGCTTTATAAAGATCGAAGAGGAATGTTACTGTGAGGTGTGAGCTCGCTTTTTTCATGACCACGGTACAAGTTTCGGAATTTGTTAAAATTTGGTGGATGTGTTGTTTAGGGTAAGACGATCATCCTTATCAAATTTTAACAAATTCTAAAACTTCTAGAGTGTGTTGTTAGGGACCAATTTGGCACAAGAAAACCTACTGGGGGTTGGGTGATTTATGGCAAATTTTAGGGGGTAAAATGTAGTTTTACCCAAAAAGAAGTTTGATCTAATGCCGGTAAAGAGCCTTTTTATTAAAAGAAAAAAGGGCCTGGGATTTTTGCAACTAGTCCCATGCCAAATAGTCTATTTTCGTATACACCTCTAGTTTTTAAAATTTGGGAAAAGTATAAAAACTTTCTTCTATACACCTCAGTGTGTATTGGTACTTCAACATTTCTTTGAACAATTCGAACTCAAAACTATGCTTCGTCTACATTTAGCTTCTTCCTCAACTTTTTATCCTGAAAATATCTTTATTAATTTTTTTTAAGACTTGATTTTTTAAAAAAATATTTAAATTATGCTTGTTAGGATAAAGATATTTTTAAAATAAAAGTTAACAAGTTGTTTCACCTGGTTTCAACTTAGAGAGAGAGAGAGAGAGAGAGAGAGAGAGAGAGAGAGAGGATGTTTTGTTTTTTCTTGAACGAAAGAGGACGATTGTAAGTGTGAGCGTTTCTGGATAGGAGCCGTCACCTGAGGTTACCATGTGGCATCTAGAGAAGGATGAGAAGGTTGCCACATGGCACCCAGTTGTTTGAGGGCTACGACTTAGTATTACAGTATAGATTAGAGGGAGGGCTAAATGAAGGCTGAGCATAATTATCAAACTGATCGAAATAAAATTGAGGGACTAATATGAAATAAGACGTATAGTTCAGAAAAAGCTTTTTTTATTTTATAATAGAATCTATGCCGGATATTCCCTCCGTAGACGAACATTGGTATTTTAAGGACTTTTTGCACATGTTGAAGTAATTTACTGTTTTACCCATAAGATCTTGTGCCTATATAACTGAGTAGATCTCTCTCTCTCTCTCTCTCTTTGTCTCTCTCTCTAATTACAAAAAATAAAAATAAAAAATCTCTCTCTCTACAGTTACTCTCTCCTCTTTCTTCTCGTCACCGGTGGTGTAATGACCATAGCCCTTGATATGGGTCAATGAGGACCAGACCGTGAACAAAATCGTGAAAACTTTGAGGCCAGGTCAAAGAAGCGTAACCGCCAGCTCAGCAACGCCCACCGGCTGTGTAACGGGCACGTCGTTCGGAATCGCATTTCTCGGTCAGCGGCCCCGCGGGAGGGCAGGCAACCCAACGTTTCAAACCCGTTTCGCACGGGTCACCAGGTACGCGCAACGGCTACATCACCGGAAGCACCGGTACCACTCGCTTTCCCCCCCTCCAAGCTTCCAACGGTCGAATCGCTCCCGCTGAACCGAAACCCAAGGCCGCCCCCTCCCCTATAAGTACCCCGTCCCCTCTCCTCCCTCCAATCGCCCCAGCCTTCAAGACCTAATAAACCACCCATCCGGCCGCCGACCATTGTCGCCGGAAAAATGTATCGCGTCCTCGCTATCGCCGCCCTGCTCGTGGCCGCGCAGCTCTCGAGCGCGGCCCATGCCCCAGCGGCCGCACCAAAGTCCTCCTCCTCCGCAAAATCTCCTGCACACTCCCCCTCGACCTCTCCAGCCACACCCGCGCCAACGGAGGCCCCCACGAAATCGCATGCTAAATCGCCCGCCTCATCCCCTTCGAAGGCCGCTCTAGCCCCGGCAACGGCCGCCCCCACGGAGTCCCCCGTGGCTGCAGAATCACCCGCTCCCACGAAGTCCCCGGCTGCCACTTCCCCGGCGCCGTCGGTTTCCGATGCCCCGGCGAACTCCCCGCTCCCCCCCACGGACGACAGCCCGCTGAGCCCGCCGGAGCCGTCGGTCGCTGACACTCCCGATATCGCTCCGGGACCGGTGGAGGACGACAGCGCGACGAAGTCGGGCGCTGCGAACTTCGGGGCTGGCGCCGGATTAGTTGCAGGAGGTGTTGTGGCTGCCTGGGTGGCCCTTGGGGCGTTTTGAAGAATTTCTTGATTCGGATTTGAATTGCTGGATTTGTCACGATTGTTTTGTATTAATCTTTTGATCTTGCAATCTGGAAGGGGCCATTCAGATTTATATGATATGATGATTTGATTATTCTTTTACTTCTTGGATCTATAAACTGAGGAGATGGATGGAATGTATGGGTAAATTGATTTGATGCACATTCTTTAAGTTGTCAATATAAGGAGTATAGGAGTATTCTCTCTCTCTCTCTCTCTCTCTCTCTCTCTCTCTCTCTCTCTCTCTCTCTCTCTCTCTCTCTCTCTCTCTCCATGGTATAAGAGCCAAGGTGCTGCACGTCTAGCGTTTTGGAGTTCTTATCTCCAGCCTCGGCCCCCTCGCGGCGACCTCGATGAAACCGGGCATCGTAAATTGTTGTTCCCTTCGCCGGCCCTAGCTCTGGAGTCTCGAGCGACTCCTCCCTCTCTGGACACCTTTCTGCGATCCAATCGACGGTCCGCATGATTCGAAGACAAGTAGACGTCCCTCGTGGTGACCCCCTCTTCTCCCTCAGCATGTTGAGAGCCTACTTCTACCTCTGCCATATATCCTAGATGGGTGCGCTCAGCACACCGAGAGCCCGACCATTGTCTTCTTTATCCGTCGTTTTCTCCGGGTATGTACTCTTAGCACGTCAGAAGCCCGACCATTATCTTCTCCTCTCTCCGTCATATTCATCATTACCACAATCTATCAAAGGGCAAAACATGAAAGACCATTATTTATTGAGATAGATGTGATTTCTTGATTGTATCGTTTTGCGTGCGTTTTCATTATTTATCGCTTTCATGTGTTTTAAGGATTCGAAGTATTTTAATTGTTCTTCATGTTTAGGCTAGCCAAGGCATACTGTGTGACCTGGATCAAATTGACGAAAGCTTATGGGGTCCAGGGGGCAGCGCCCCCTAAACCTAATTAACATGATTTAGGTTTTGCTTTTGCATAATTATACCAATTTCGTATGTATCGGTTATATCGATCATACATGCAATCGTTTGGATGCCTAGCCATGACTTGGAAAAATCTTGGGTCTTCTGTCCGAACAAATGTTCGGACCGAAATCAAGCAAGTCTTAATAATTGTTTGGATGGTTAGTACCCAGGAAACGACTCTCCAAGGTTAACTTGGTATCTGGCTTATTGGATGATCATCCGATAATTGATTTTTACCTGAGATTAATCTATCATATATATACCCAAATTCCTCTCTTTGTTTGTGTGAAAAAATCAGAGGAGATCAAATGAGCTTTGATTGGAATTTAGTAGAGATCCTTTTGAATAATGAATAATCTTCTCCCCTTCCTCCTTCCTACTAGCCCTACCACCAAGGTGTGAATCTATAGGCTTGTCAGTTTTTTTCCACCATGTATATTTTGATTATTTTAATTAAATATTGATATTTCTCTTGTTGGAATCTTATATGAATCCCTTTGTTTAGGTTCCATGGGTTATTTTGGTTACCTCTCACCCTTGTAAATCCAATGTGTTGGATTATTCCGTGCAAAATGGGAGAGGGTCGGGTCTTGCATATGTGAAACGGAAAGAACCCTGATTCTCTTTAGTAGGGCGTCGGGCTTTACCGACATAATTCCTTTGAGGTCCGTCATATGGGTTACTCTAATGAAGTAGTCCCTTAGTGAGTTAAAGGCCGGGTGATACCACCTACAATGGGGTGTGATTCACCTTTGGGCACGTTCGAGCCTTGTGAGAGCGAGCGTTGGTATCTTCGCGTGAACGAATCATGGGAGTCCAAGTGGCGACTCGGGTGAGCAAATAGGGCCACAATGTTGGAGCACTATGTAGGCAGTCGGGCAAGGAGATTGCAAAAGGCTAAAAGAAGCAAGACGGAAGACCATAATAGGGCCTGTGTATTTTTATGTCCATGTCTGTAGTTGGACCTTTGAAGCTTAGTGGATTGCTCTCACCATCCGGCAATTTTTTTTTTTTCTACTAAGGGTTTCCTCGTAAATACATATATTCATACATATCGTTGTTAATATTATGAATGCAAACTTTGTATGCTTATGTCCAGCACTTCACGCAAAGCCCTAAACTTATTATCTTTTGCAAGTGAGGGAGAGAGAGAACCACCCATTACCCAACATCTAATCACCATTGTATGTAGGGGTGTGCAGGATCCAAACCAAACCGACCAAACCGACCGAACCAAACCAAACCGATCGAATTTTATTGGTTTCGACACACTCAACGGATCGGATTGGATCAAGATTTCTCAAAACCGATATGATTGGTTCGGTTATCGGATTTATCAATTAAAAACCGACCTAAACCGAACCGAACCGAACTCAACCGGACTCCGGTTTATAATTTACTAATTTAGTGGTAACTGTTGTGAACTTTTGTTTAAGTGTCGGTTTATAATTTACTAATTTAGTGGTAACTGTTGTGAACTTTTGTTTAAGTGTTAAAACTGTACTTTGTAGTTTTTAATATTTAATGGATATGAATATTGTGGACATAATGGTATTGTTGTTGATAACTTAGTATTTTGGTAAGTAATGTAGTATCATTTTATAATTTTTAAAATAATTATTTTAAAATTGAAACTATGTCCAAATAAATAAATAAATAACTAGTAAGCATATGGGCCAAAGCCCAAACCAACCATCCAATCCAATCCAAACCGACTTTAATTGGATTGGATTGGATTGGATTCCAGTCTCAATCGGTTTGGATCGGATTGCAAATTCTCAAAACCGACCTAGGTTGGATCGGTTTGGGTTTTGCCTAAATAGGTCGGTTTCGAACCGATGCACACCCCTAATTGTATGTAAAATTGTAATATCCTGCGGTGGGTGAGAACTTAGCAATGCTAAATTTTTAATCTACCAGAGTCTAGCATAGCGGTGAGGTGAGACCGTTGCGCTCCGGTCTTACCTCCCACAGGTCCCTCCAAAAGGGATCTAATCGTGGCAAGGGTAATTTCAGTAGACATGTATGCCGTCGTGGTTGCCACCAATTCGCCTAGTCGACGCTCCTTAATGGTGCCTGTCGGTACCTCCACCACTGGTGTCAGTTGGCACGTTCTCCTATGGTGCCAATCGGCCCCTCCGTAATGGTGCATGCTGGTACCTCCTCCAATGGGGTGCCTGTCGGCACCTCTACAATGATGCCCATCGGCACCTCCTCCAATGGTGTCTGTCAGCACCTTTGCAATGGTGCTCATAGGCAACTTGGTAATGGTGCCCATACCTCCTTCAATGGTGTCCGCCAATACCTATTCCAATGGTGCCCGTCGATACCTCTACAATGGTGCATGTAGGTACCTCGATCCGTTCCGCATTCGTCGATGCTGCTACAATGGTGCCTGTCGGCACTCCACCAGTCATCCACCGACGACCCTAACGGATCGCTTGTCGATGTCTGGAATGGTCGCTCATTGATTACTCCATGCCTGGATCGGCACCCTGACTTGATCTATTAGGAACAATCTACCCGATCGATCAGTCGGGTTCGATCTCCTATGCACTTGTCGGTTGGGACAACCTCATCGACTGGACCCAACAAGGACATGAAAATCGAGCCGTAAATCCCGCTCTTTGAAAAATATTTTTAGTCCTCTAAAATCGGTGGCCCCCGCAACTGGACCAAAGCAGTGGGTCAAATGATGGCGACTCCACAGGATCTTCTCATTCCACTATACTTTGCTTTGATAGAAGACCGAAGTCCGAGGTGTTTAAAGTGTTATTAGCGTAAATTACACTTTGCCCCCTGAAGTTTAGCTCAAAAGCACTAAACCCCCTGTAGTTAAAAAACTACATTTTACCTCCTTCAATTCAGTATTGATCAGATGATAATTACCAAATGAGGAAAGTAATTAAGTTTAGGGATGGCAACGGTGCAGTTTCGGTGCGGGTTTGGGCAAAACCGAAACCGCACCGCAACACCGAATCGCCACACCGAAACCGTACCGCACCGCGACGGTGTACCGTATGTAAAACCGAAACCGTATCATGCGGTGCGGTACACCGCGGTTTAACATTATAATGGTCTACGCGGTGCGATTTTTGCGGTTTTGGGTAAAACCGAAACCGCACCGCACCGCGACGGTTTTATATTTTGGCAAACCAAAACCCCATCATGCGGTGCGGTTTTCCACGGTTTGCGGTTTTAAACCGCACCGTTGCCATCCCTAATTAAGTTGTTGACTAAAGGAGTATTGTGCTAACATTTCAAACTTCAGGGAGCGATTTGGAACAAAATAAACTTCAGAGGGGTTAAGTATATTGAGATAAACTTCAAGGGGGTAAAGTGTAATTAATCCCTATTAGTTATTTAAGTAACAAAGAAAGCTGGATCAGTCTCCCATGTGTCGCACTGATACCATCTCCCCCGTTCCACTCCACACTCCCTCCACTTTACTCTCCATCTCCTCTCTCCTCCGCCCGGACCGATCACCGCCCCATCAAAGCTCGGTACAATGCGCCTCCGCCTCTCTCTCCTCCTCCTCCCCCTTCTCATGGTGTCCGTCAACGTTCCGGTCTCCCGCGCCACCCACCCCGCCTCCCCCGCGGTGGACGCCCCCGCCCCCTCTCCCGATCAGGTTCACATTAATGTCTCGCAACATCCGAATTATTCGTCTATTAACCGTTTTACAAAATATTATTTTCAGGTGAACCTCACCACCCTGATGGCCGAGAAAGGGTGCAAGCTCTTCGCCGGCCTCCTCGCCGCCGCCGGAGACGCGGAGCAGACCTTCGAGGAGAACGTCGGCAGCGGGCTGACCGTCTTCTGCCCGGTCGACCCGGCCACCCAGGCCTTCATGCCCAAGTACAAGAACCTGAGCGGCGACGGCCAGGCCTCCCTCTTGCTGTACCACGGGATCCCGGTCTACAACTCGATGCAGATGCTGAAGTCCGGCAACGGGGTGGTGAGCACGCTGGCGACGGACGGAACCAGCAAGGACTTCAACTTCACGGTGCAGGATGAGGGGGAGGGGGTGGCCCTGGTGACCAGGGTGGCCAAGGCGGCCATCACCGGGACCCTGATCGACCAGGACCCGCTCGCGGTCTACACCATCGACGAGGTGCTGCTGCCGATGGAGCTCTTCAAGCCGGCCCTTGCCCCGGCGCCCGCGCCCGCTCCGGCGGCGGAAAAGCCCGGGGCGGAGAATGCTGCGTCTTCGCCTCCGGTGCCGGCCCCGGCAGGGACGGAGGAGAAGCCGGCGGATCAGAAGGCCAAGGACAATAATGTGGCCGTGAGAAAATGCGGGGGCCGGTGGACAGTGGCGGCAGTGATGGCGTTCGTAGCTGTTTCAGTGATGGCGGTTTAGTTATGATTATTTTCTCTCTACTTTACTTTACTTTACTTTGGTTTTTTTTTTTGGTTTTGTTTTTGTTTTTGTTTTTTTGGTTTCTTGCTTGCGTGTGTGAGGCTCTCTTTTTATTTTTTGCTTTCTATATAAGAGATGGATATGTATTCTAAATTTTCTTATTTGGTAATTTTGGCATTTCTTGATGGCTCTTATGCATTTTAAGAAAGTATGGATTTAGGGTGTAACTTGGGTCGGGTAAACCCTAGAACCGAACCAATCCGACCTAAAAGTGTTCAATTGGTTCAATTATTTTGCAACTCGTAGTTTTTTTTTGGCAAAACCGGATTCGGTTCTCATTTTTCTAGGCCTGATAAAATTAAGGTCAGTTTCGGATTTGTTCCCGAGAAAACCCGAACCGACTCCAAAACTAGGCCCATCTATATAATAGGGGACATCTTTATGGGGGTACAAAGAACAGTCATGATCTGTAATTGGGAGGGGCTGGGATTTAACCTTGCTCAAATTATCTCAATCACAATTAAAGAAGGATATACACCAGGGGAGAGAGAGAGTGAGCCATAATTATCCACACCGAATGCCCAGCGGATATCATTCACCGACTATCTGTTCTAGCAGTCAGCACACAATCAAAGCCTTCATCATAAAAATCCTGAGCTGATCCATCACAACCATCTGTTTCAGCACTCAGCCGGCAAAGGAACGTTGTGGCCGGCAAAGGGACAATGTGAGTGGTGCCATATCATTCTGTGAAACTCTCTCTCCTTCCCGATTTGGTAATGCCCGTGCATGTTGTCCCCAATTTGGTAGGGGATCTCCTCATGATCAATCGGGAGCCATCTAAGGAAGGTAACGATCAATCATCACTCTCTTCAAGAGATCATAGTAGAGATCTAGGATTGAAAAAAATACCTAAATCGAGACATCACCCCCAACCCCTAAATTGAGAGAGAGAGAGAGAGAGAGAGAGAGAGAGAGAGAGAGAAGAGGAGGAGTAACACCCTGCACGGTCAGACGGATGACTCTTCCATCCTTCCCTCTTTCTCCCTCCCAGGATGTTCCGGCAGCTCTCCTACCGTTCCATCACCCATTTCATTATTGGTCAGCCATCGCCCTCACCTTATCGAGTTGGATTGGAGAGAGAGAGAGAGAGAGAGAGAGAGAGAGAGAGAGAGAGAGAGAGAGAGAGAGAGAGAGAGAGGAAGGAGGAAGACCAACACCCCACACGGTCCAGAGGTGTGACCGCTCCATCCTTCCCTCTTTCTCCCTCTTGGGATGCTCCGACGGCTCCCCTAGTATTCCATCGCTATTTCGTTTCACCCTCTCCTTATCAGCAGATGATCTAAGATTGGATCGAGACGAGAATCTGGACAAAATAATGACAATCTCTCTCTCTCTCTCTCTCTCTCTCTCTCTCTCTCTCTCTCTCTCTCTCTCTCTCTCTCTCGTAATCATTTAACCTATATTTCTTTGTGGAAAATGGGTGGTCAGAGATAAGGATGGCCATTGAGGAACTCCCCTTGATGGAGCATGGGAGAAACAGTTATCTGCCATGGCCTTCCTCACCCTCCCCAACTTGCTCCTCCAAGTCCTAAGCTCTCTCTCTCTTTCTCTCTCTCTCTCTCTCTCTCTCTCTCTCTCTCTCTCTCTCTCTCTCTCTATCTATCTATCTATCTATCTCAAAACAACCCTATTTATTTTGAGCCTTGAGGCTTTCAAGTTGGAGGATGGGGGTTATTGGGGGTTAGCTCACCAGATGGGTGAGAGGATATATCATAAACATGCAATTATTTCTTTCTCTCTGTTTTTTTATTGGTGGTGTTTAGTTAATATGACTGACCATGGGAGTCATGAAAATCTAATACATGACTACCAGTGAAATATCTAGGTAATTATCATTGTTTTATGTATTTTTTATCATGCGGTAATTTAATATGATCAAGGTTTAACATAAACTACTTTACATTTAAGTTGTTATGTCATATAGTCATATATAATCAAAGGGTCTTACAATAGTTTATCAAACATAGAAGCCTTCTTTGTTTTCATTTGGTATGTATATTCTTTTTTTAGATACCAGACAACGATAAGTTATTAACCCATATAAGGTAAAAAAAATTTTATTTGTTTTATTTTATCTTCGAATCATTTTTTTCTTTATCAGATGTATTTTATTTAAGCTTTAACTATAATTTGGTTATCATATAGCATTTATCGCTCCATGATGTTGTTTGTTTCGGGAGGAGGCACACATAATCATTTTCCCGATCAAAGGATCTGACGAGAAAACTCTTTTACTGTACCAAATCAATATTTTAAATAAGCTCTTTTTGTTTTTGTTTCGTTTGTTCTTTTTTGATTTTTAGTTTTTTATTCATTTATCTTTATAATTATCTTTTAAAATATGTATCTATTTTAGTTGATCAATAGTCTTTTCTATTTTCATGTAGATCATTTTCTTTCTTGATAGGTCTACATTTTAATAGTTCGCCATATATGATAAACGAGTCTTACAGTATAGTTGATTAAATATGTACAACATTAATTGGTGAATGGTAGTTGTGTGTGCTCGTTCCCACGTACTTCAGTGGCGGTCATTTTCAGGTAGAGACAATTGTTTCGGTGAAAAAATGGAGTACTTGGTGGCCCAAATATCATTCTACATTCATTTTCAAACACATTACCATCTAGAGAGAGGGTAAGATTGTTTGTTCATCCATATTCTACATGCATTTTTAATTGTTTTTAAATGGTTTTTTGTTCATCCCTTGTTTGTGTGTATTCAATTTTTGGTAGATCCAACATGCTCCTTTTTTTTGTAGAGAGAGAGCAGAGTTCCTCATAGATCCAGCATCTTATGTGTTTTTTTGTTCAAGCAAGAATAGAGCTTAGGCAGAACAATGTTGTCCAGCACTATATAATTGAAAGAAAAAAATCAATTCAAATAATATAATGAAGAGGTATTCATTGTATGCATACTGTCCGGATTTGATATCATTGTTTTTGCTTACTGATAAGCTACTTTGAATATAAGTTACATAATTGGCGAGACCCTGACAAATGTGGACGTCTATGTCGAATGGAGGTTCCCATATCGAACGTGTCCGTCCGTACAAATCATTGTCGTCTTCAAAATACTATCACCTCCCTCAAAATATTATCATCACTTTTAAATTATTATTGCCACCATTAAAATGATACCTCCTCCCTCAAAATTTTGTTATGCCCTCGAATTTTTTTTTTGCCGCCCTTGAAATCTTTTGCGTGCCAACAGGCACGGGCATTACTAGTATAGTAAAGTTTTAGGGGAAATGGGTGTTAGGCCTTATACAACATATCCGGTTAATGAATAAGACACTCATAAGATTTCTTTTACAGGAGATCCCAAATTTTATTTTTAAACCCGAAATAGCTCCCTCCCCCCTTCTCCCATTTCCCTCTTCTCTCTCGAGCAGCCGGTGCCCATCTGCTCCCCTTTCCCTCTTCCCTCTCGAGCAGCCGACGACAGCACTGGGCGGCGACGACAACAGCAACGTGGCGAGCAGCGGGTGGCGGCAACATCGGTGGCGTGGCGAGCAGTAGCGGCACGAGTCGCAGCCGCCGCCTCGGCGACGGCGAGTGGGTTCGAGGTTTAGGATTAGATCTAGGACTCTATGGTTCATCTCCTATGGCCTGTAGATCTTAGGTTTTAGAATTCTGATTAGGTTTTAGGGTTTGGATTATATCTAGGATTTACCTCATCGCTGGTAGATCTTAGGATTTAGGATTAGGTTTTAGGGTTTAATTTAGGAGTGAGTGGCATGCAAAAAAAAAAATTAAAGTAAATGAAGGAGCATTTTCGTCATCTATCCTTAGGCTTAAACGGAACTCGTGTTTGGACTGCTCACCAAGTCCCCCAAAGTTTTAGTAAGACTTAATTTTATTAGATCTTATTTTGACCGAATACAAACATACCCTGAAGGATCAGAGGCTTATCATTTCACATTAGCTTACAGGCACTGGCTATATAGAAGGACAGAAAGCCAACAAGAACCACATATGGATAGATAGGGGTAGATCATGCAGACACACTACTCCAACCTTTTACGGTCGAACGAGAGTCAAGCGAAACGAAACCTGAAGTCATCATCCAGAATGTGACCTAGCGGATCGTACCCGTATGCGAAATTCTCTATCAGATCACCAAAATCTTCATCGTCCGCCATCTTCGAAGAACTTTCCGCCGCCTGAGCGCTTGAGTTTTGCTGCCCGAAATCTGCAGTGCTGGAGCATTGGCCAGGGCTCATCAGTAAAATTCCATGATCACTTGCAATGTTGTTGTCTGATGCACCAAACTGCGGCACTGAGAGAGTATTATCTTCCCACACATCACACTGCATCAGGTCACTCGATTCATTTGGAGCTTCAATGAACTCTCCAACATCAATGGGCTCAAATGCCGCGAAATCAATATTGCTCTCATCAAAGATTACAGCATTGCTACCAAATTCCGCGGGCTGAATGTTAGCTTCAGGCAATAATCCTGATGAATCTCCAACGTCCATCCCCTGAAACTCATTCGATGCATCGGTTAGGTCCACTGTGAATTGCTCGTGGTTCGCCTGCGGAGTCGTCCCGAAACTTGGACCTCCCTTACTGGGATTCGCTTCGTTGTTTCCGCTAAGCTGAAGATTCTTTAGGCATGCCTGCACATAGCTTAAGTTAGACATAGGATAAGTAGTGGGAGTGGAAGGTACGCGCAATGGCCATGGAGTGATTCGCGGCATGGGCATCGTAAGGTTAGGGTTTAGGACGGGCATGGAGTTTGATTGAGCGTTAAATAGCATGAGTTGATCCGGAAATTGGTTCGAGTTGTCCAATCGAGTGCTCGATCCGCGATAGAGATCAGGAGCTATAGGAATCGATGGCAAGCACGGTCCGATTCTTTTCTTCAACCGATGTTTCTGCAGACAAAGAGCACATCATAGTCACCATGGAATGATAGTTGAAGAATGCAAGAAATTAACAAATAAATTTTTCGTGATTTTCTATCTATTAATATTTTAGGGTTCGTTCTTTGGACAAGTAAATTAGGTTGGACATTGATTTACCTAGGTAATCTCGATCATTTTGTGTCACGTTGTTTAGTCCAATGTCTCGGGTAAATGGTTTTCAAAGATTCTGTTTTTTTCTGGTTTGGTGGCACGTTAGAGTCCCACGTTTTGTATGTATGTATGTATGTGTGCATGAATACATGCATGTATGTATGTATACATGCATGCATGTATGTGTATGTATGTACTCAGCATTAGCTGTCTCATCTTCATGATGAATCATTGCACCAAGTGACAAATTATTGTCCCCTAGATTTAGGGCTCAACCAATCCTTAATTCGACTGAATCTGACCTCAGATTTGGTCCACCTAAAGTTGAAGTTTAGACTAAGCGTGGATGAGTGAATGGTGAGGGGTAAGGTAAGTATGGATTTTGAAGTTCATGACCCATTTGTATGCATCTACATACCTAGGCTGGATCTGAACTAGGGCATTTAGGGTTGGGTCTAGGTGGCTTATGACCGGACCAGACCTATTTGGTAAATGGGTTCTGTTGTGTTTCTTTTAAGTATGGCCCGACCTGCCCTACTTCTAAGCAAGCCTACCAACCACGGTTATTAAACCACAAATCATAATCAAAGCACATAATATAGTCTCCCCGAACCACGGTAAGCCATGATTCGGGGTAAATTGGTGGATGTGTGTCTCGAGGTCACGTTGCCAGCATGTGAGGCTCCTTTCTCAGGCATGATGACATCCACCTCACAGGCGGCACCTCCAGATGGTGTATCACACCCTTGCCTGACGGCAGCCACCATCAACCAGTGCATCGCACCCAAGGTCCGATGGTTGCCACCGCCGGTGAGGAGCTGGAGGAGGCGGGGGGGGAGGACAACGGCACCTCCGGTCGATGAATCGCACCCCAGTCCGACGAGAATTACCATCGACTAGTGCATCGCACTCCAGGCATGATGGCAGCAACCGTCGGTGAGGAGGGAGAAGAGATCGAACCAAAATTTTGGGGGAGAGAAGGGAGGGAGATGACCGGAGGCTACACACGTGCTGGCAACGTGACCTCGGAGGCACGCGCCAACCAATTAACCCCTGAACCACGACCTACCGTGGTTCAAGGAGACCATTTTATGCGCTTCGAATCATAATACTTTTTGAAATCTAGGGTTCACTAATCACTCAAACAGAAAATTGACTCTTAGGCTCTATATCTTCTCCAATGATATCAGTACATGGAAGGAAGTCAAGATGAGATGAACTTAGATTTGCATTAGATATATTAAAATAAATCTCTAACTAATGTGGCCATATGCGTACAAGATAATCCATAGGCGGCGCTACATATCTTATCATAATTTATTTAGTTTTGACTGTTGGTTTGACCCCACTCCACCAATTCACCGAACCCTACTTCAGACCATTGTATGAAAATATTTTTAAATATAAATTTTGACCTTGTTGATACAAATTCCTGGACCCGCCACTGAAATAATCTATTATTGAGATACTAAAGATATGCTCGAATCTTACTTTACATTGAAAATGGACATGAGGAAAAAGGACTAGAAAATCTATTATTAAGATACTAAAGATATGCTGGAGTCAGACAGAAACACAGAGGGTTGAGCGGTTCGGCCCACATCGATAATGTTAGCGGAGATCATTATCTTCTGATACCATGTGACAACACTCAAAGTGCTCCAAAAGGCTGACCTTATGGAGGGAGGAGAGCACAACTGGTATTTGAAGGCAATGTCCTCTGCTCCCATTACTGATGTGGGACTAACCGCTCAACAGAATGGATATATCAACTCTTAAAACTCTTTTCAAAAAACAAAAAGGGACATTTCATGTGGATCGATTGCGTCAATGACTAATGCAACGGCTTAAGATATTATTTTACTAACAAAAAAGATTTAATCCAACTATCACACCTGTAAATGGCTGGCAACATGATATCGAGTTAGTCCTTCAACATTCATGAGCCTCACTATTTTGCTAGGAACGGCAGCTGAATACAAGGGAAAAAAAAAAAGAGTTACATAGGATCGAATATTAAAAGAATATTTTTTATTTAATTTTAGCTATTAGTTCTAACCTTTGCCAAGTATGTCAAGTGCATCGAGAAACTTTTTCTCTAGATCATTAGTCCAAGCAATATTTCTCTTCCTTGATCCGGCGAAGTCATGCTCCTCGTCTCTTTCCTTGAAATGCTTCCTCTCTTTACCCTTTTCTCCCTTATCTGGCTTTGGCCAAGGCCATCCTCTTATCCCTTCTTTTAGAATAGTTGTAGAACTATCCCTGAATTCTTCGTAGGTCCTCATCACACGTTTTTCGTTACAACTTTTTGCAGTTGCAGCTCGATTGTCCGAAGTTATAAAATTCACAATTGGAGGGGTCTTTTGTGACATGATACCTCCATTTAGTTTTTCAGATTCCTTAGAATGAATACTCGAGACCACATATTGCCACATGTTTCTAACATCATGGATATCGACGGGTTTCATGAGGAAAAAGGATGCCCCCTTACTCAATCCTTTCCTCATAACATCCAATTGTGTATCAATGGACATCACTACATCAAATGAAGTTATATTGAGAGAAAAAAAAATAAAGAAAAGATAATTAAGTAAATGAAAAACAGATAATGAGGCTTACAAATGACCGGGAGGTGGATTTCAGCACGAACAATGTCAAGGAGGTCAAAACCGCTCATCTCCGGCATATGAATGTCAGTCAAAAGAATATCGAATTCGCTACTTCGCTCTCTAAGAATTGATAATGCGGAACACGGATTTGTGCATGTGGTTGCTGAAATAACAATCAAATTAGACGATATAAATTATCGAGTATAAAAACAATGGTGTCATGATAGAATGAAACTAAGTCACTAGTATTTGATCCGAGGGAAAATGGATCACAAAAAATTGACATGCAATTTGAGAAAACAACCATCCTGGAATAAATATATAAGCTTTACTAATATATAAATATATATATATATATATATATTTATTTATTTATATACATACCCATTTCATAAAACTAAAAAATATTTCACTAACTTATTTTCCTATTGATGACATCAACCGAAATACAAAATATGCTATTTACAAGTAGTATGTCCTGAAAGTACCACAAAAAAATAACTCGAATTTGAATTAAATAATAAAAACCATATGATCCTTCTTGGCGTCATGGAGCAATACTACCAAGGTAAACACAAATCTAATGATGGGGAAGATAAATTTTTATAAAGAATTCATATTTAGTAAAATAAAAGCTTTAACATTAGAACATAACTAGAAAATAGTAGAAAGTATATAATGACCCCAATGATCAACCGTGCATACATATTTGTTGGATAGATATAATATATAGATTAATGGTCATGAAAGAGATCTACAGATGTGTGAATGCATATAAATTTTAAGAAAAAATAGAAGAAAAAAGAAAAGATCCAAGAATTACTTTCACATCTTGATAAAAACAAAACCACTTTGCTTTTCAAAAGAAGTAAAATATGTAATAGGTTGATCTTCATGCATACCCTTGTAATGGCATGATAAGAGCATCATCCTCATCCTTTTCAAGAACGTTGGATCATCATCAACAACCAAAATTCTGAGACCATTTGGGAAGTAGTTTTCCATAGTTCCTCCCTTGAAAGTTTTGGAAATAGCAATGGTGATAGAAACAAGAAAGATTAAAAAAACAAAAAGATGCCTCGGTTTAGGAGATATGAGAGGCATCGTGTTGGGTGTAGCTATTTATAGAAAATCAGGGGCACGGGGGGAAATTATGCATTTGTCATGTAGCATCTTTTTTATTTTAACTCTTTTTTTCTTTTCTTTATATGCTTTATCTATATTTTAAAGGTAACATACATAGATAAATCAAGTGTACCCAGATACAACACGTAACATGTAAGAAATTATGGATTTTTGTCACATCGATGTTTTTTTTAAAATTGGTTTCATTGTAATTTTTGACAAATTAATATTTGACACTTCTATAATGTTGCTGAATATAGATTTGAAGGGAAATATTAAAAAGCTATGTTACGTGGTAACTTAGTGTAGCATTATAATCATATTTTCAATTTTATGTATTTTTTTTCTCAAAACAAATATATGTATTTATAAAATATATATATATAGAGAGAGAGTATGTATCTCTAGGGGGCAGACTTATGTAGATATAATTTTTATAGTTAAGTTGTAGGACCTATTAAACAAGTCTCGATCATCTTAAAGTATAGGAGAGTGCCTTTTTTTTTTAACCAAAGAGAATCTATATGGGATTTTTATGTCATTACATAAATTTATTATCATTTTAAGAAAATACTGATCAGGAGTTATAAGTATACCATAATAAATCCATCAATAAAAGGGGATAAATAAAAAAAAAAGATTTTTTTTTGCTCAGGTTAATAAAAAGATGTTGAAATTAACTTTTTATTAAAAAATCTGAGACTCATTTATTAGTTCGAACATCATTTATATTTTCTGGTGGAAGTTTAACATAATATCCACGTTTTGGTTTACATATATAACAAATAATAAAGCCTTGTGATACGCCAGGGCGCGACATTCCTGGAAAAGTACAGTTTTGTCGGTTTATAGGTTGCGCGTTGATTACAGCTAGACACCAAATTAGGACTTTTCTAAGAAATAATTACCTATTTGCTAAAATATGCATTTTTGCACAGAATAATCAATATGCTACACATAACTAAATCATAGATATTTTGTTATACCCGACAAGATCAGGAGATCCTCTCTTTGGCGAGGAGCTGTGAGTTTGCTAATATGGTATCAAGTGTGCCTCCCGAGATTTCAATACTAATGAAATGATGGTGGAGACTACAACAGGACGACAGAGATTTTTGGAGAGAGATCTTTTATTCCAGATACTTCAGGAAGTTCTTCCCATTATAGGTTAGAAACAGGCCTTCATACAAAATTTCTCATTTTTGGAGAGGAATCCCAAAGGTGAACAATTTCTACCGTTAGGGCAATAAGATAACATTGAGATATGGACATTGGATTAGATTCTGGGAAGGCTCTTGGCTGGGGGACATGCTACTCGACATCTTTTCCCCGAATCTCTTTCTCTTAGCCTAGAAATGCGGGGCTTCGGTCCATTCCCAAACACGGCTGACGGGTGGCTCTTGCCTATGGAATGTTCACTTGACTTTGCCTCTGCCATCGGAGATAGTGCAGGAGGGTAAGGATCTAATGCTTCTTCTTTTGGCAGCTACCTTCCACCCGATTATAGTCAGAGTGAAGTGGCATTGGCATGGTTCAGGCATCTTCTCCATCAATCGTTCTACCGGCAGCTAGTTCCTTAGGGTGAAGGCTTCTTATCCTTGAGAGTGATCTGGAGAGCAAAGGCCCCCATGGATCAAGATATTTTCCTTCTTGGCATTGAGGAATAAGATCTTCACGAAGGTGAATCTGCTCACGAGAAGAAACCCTAACGTTACGGAGTCATCATGTACCTTCTGCCATACCAAAAATGAGAGTGCATCCCACCTTTAGATCAAGTGCCCCATACCTAGAAGGGTGTGGGATCACTTTGATCTCAAATGCGAGATTGCATCCCATTCGAGAACTTTGAAGGCGCTATGGTCCACATGATAAAAGCGGAGGGTCAGAAGAAAACACCCGGCTTCTTAGGATATCTTGGTGATGGGGATACTTTTGGTTCTCTGGATTGAGAGGAACAATCAAATTTTCAATGGCAAAGTGTTAGGGGACAAGGATCTTCGGAGATCGATCGTTTCGATCTTTAAACTTTGGATCATCCCTTGGGTCAAGTCTTTTAGTGAGGAAGCTCAGAATCTTTGTAATCGCATTGTAACTTAACTTTCTTTTTAATATAACTAGTCAAGGGTTGCCTAACCCTACCTTCTTTTCGGAGGGGTTCTAAAAAAGTGTTATGAAAATTATTTATTAATTAAGATTAGAATTCAGTTTTGGTTAAAAAACTATTTTTTTATCCTCTTTTCAAGGTCATTCCATGTTTTATTTTTAAATACTTTACTTTATTAAAAATAATTTTATTCGAGTATAAATATTTAATGATAAAGAAGATATTGAAATTGATTGTGTTAGAACATGGCACTTAATTATTAGTTAGAACGTACCATTTATATTTTCTGGTGGAAGTTTCATATAAAATTTTAGTTTTAGTTGATGTATATGACAGATAAGAAAGACATGTGATACGTCAGGGCGCGCTATACCTGAAAAAGTATAGTTTTGTTGGTTTATAGGTTGCTCATGGACTACAGCTAGATAACAAATTAGTACTTTTCTAAGAAAGTTAAATTTTATATGTTTTGTACAGAATAATCATTATGCTACACATGACTAAATCATTTATAGGTATTTAGTTATAAAATTATTTATTAAACAAGAATCAAATTTAGTTTAGGCTAAGAAATCCTTTTTTATATCATCATTTCAAGGCCATTCCATGTGCTATTCTTAACTGCCTTACTTTACTAAAAATGATTTTGCTTGAGTACAAACATTTTAAGTTTGAGTAACTAAATTCACAAAGATGATAAATTTATCTCATGAAGTAACAAATTTGTTTTAATAGAAATCAAAGACAAAATTTTATTTATCTTTTTTAGTGAAACTATTCAACTCCATGGAGTTTTGGATTACACCTATTTGTACATACTTTACTGTCATAGAAGATCCTGAAATCATCTATTGAATGTCTAAGAGGGTTATTAATTAAATGAAGATAATACCGGTTTGTGAGTTTAGTTTTTCACGTAAAAAATTAAACCACCAACAATGGATAGATGCTTTTTACTCTCCTTTAAGTCCAAATAAATGATTCTTTTATACCATCTTTCTTAGGGGGGAATCTAAAACTATAAATACTCTCACGCCCCAAAACCTGGGTCATAAGGGGAGGTCCACTAGAGGGTATATGAAGACACCATCGCCCATCCTTTTGCCGATCTGGGACTAATCCCAACAATCCCCTTTGTCACATGACGTTAGGGCTAGACAAACTCCGACACCCGTCCTCTCATGTGGAATTCCATAAGGGTGCACCTCACACAAGGCTAGGGCTAGACATACTCACCCCCCCCCCCCCCCTCTCTGTGCGGAACGAAGGGCTGGACAAACTCTGAAGGCCCCTCTAGCTTCTCATGTAGTACGTGGAAGCGGCACAACTTGCCAAACTCCTGAATTTGGGTTGGGTGGCACCCAGCTCTGATACCACTTGCTGGGAAGCAACCGATGCGAGAACAACCAAGACAACAATCACAAAAATAAAGGGAAAAACAATCACATAATACACACATAGGATTTAAGGTGGTTCACCCCAAATTAGGCTACGTTCATTATCGTCGGAACGCTCGAGAAGTTTTCTCTATGAATGAGGGGGAGTCGTACACCTGGCACCTCCTTCTCCAGAAAAAACAATCACCACGCTCCAAAGCCCCCTTTTACTCTGATCTTCACCATGTGGAATATTGCCAACAAGATCCAACTCTCTGTGGAAAAATTGTTGGAATTAATATGTTCTTAGCTTGTAAAAACCTTTTATTTAGTGAAATAATAAAGATGTTGTATTTGAATAAGAATTGCATTAGTGGTACGTGATCATATCACGTGTTCTAGGATAGAACAGTAAGCCATGGTTTATGTAGATCTGCTGAGAAGAGGGCTCAGTAAATTGGAAACATATAACCTAAATAGTTCACAGCTATGATAAGGCTGGTTCCCCTATCGTGAGAAGTTGTTGGATTGACAGAGCATGGAACCTCCACCATGGTCATTACCAGGCACAGTTACTGTGACCGAACGGAGCCAACATGGTGCACAGATCAGTGAGCAGACACTGGTGCATTAAGCCGTGTTTCTGCTTAGAGTGGTTGGTCCTAAACCCTGAGGAATCATGACCGGTGGGCTAACCAGTTGTATGGTTCTTTGATGCACCAACATGTGAGGGGTCCATTTATGTATGACCAAATACCACGGTGCATGCGTTGGGTTACCCGATTGACGTTGCAACGATATGTCACTCCTACAGGCCATCTACAACCCTAACTGATAGTGCATTCTATGGTCAAACTCACATCACACGAAAACTAGGCCTGGTGTTTGTCAGTCGAGCTGACGACCGAATCTCCTAGATTGGCCAAAGCAAAGGGAAGTGTGTTGAGGTTAACTCACCTGGATGGAACCATGTCAAATGATCACTCGAGTCTGACGATGTTCTCCACCGCTCGAGTCGTATCATGGTACTATGTGGAGGGATATCACACTACTGTAACTGAGCGGAGATCAGGGGTATACGAGAGAACATAATAAGTCTAGGAGGATTGGAGGTCAACTTGCGTCATGCTCTGTTTAGCTTCACGAGTTAACCGGAGCTCAGAGGACAGACAGAGACACATATAGGGTGTGTTGGTCGAGTCCTGGTTGTTAGCCATGAATCCTAGTCCCTGCAGGTTCCACCTTGTCCACATCCGAAATCATGTCTACCATCTCTTCCCTTACTGGCACTACCTTAGTTAGGAAGACGATCATCCCACGGGTGCTTCATACTAGAGCGTGAGAGAGAAAGAGAAACAAAGTATGCTTCCAGGGGGCAACCCCAGAGTGGTTAGAGGTATATGTAAAATATCTAACATCCCTCATAGGTGCAGACAATCCGAGCGTGCATCACACAGGAGCTCAGTAGAGTTACTTCAGTAAATTTTACTAAGGGCACCCCTTATTTTACTAAGGACATCCCTAAGTATGGATAAATTACTGAGGGCACCCCTAGATGAGAGAACAATATTTCCATGTCAAGAGGACACTAGAAATCCTAGGGATCCTACAGGTTCGAACGGTTTCGCAATCGGAGCCCGGTACACGAGTGTACGACCATTAGAAGCATGGGGAGGCATTTTGGTCTTTTACCAAATAGCCCCGCATGCCCTAATGGCCGGCCATTCCTAAAATCTAGGGGGCGGTTTTTCGACTGTTTGGATATAATAGGGACAGCCATATCAAGGGGATTTTTAATCCCTATGGCCGGCCACTAAAAGAAGGAATGAAAGGAAATTTCGTGCAAGACAAGAAAAGGGTTTTTTGCTGCAATTTATTGCTCGAAACAAGCCCCTCTTGTGCCGAAAATATACACATCATTTCTCTCTCTTTCTCGTCTTCCTCAAGGCTTTTGCAAGCATCGGAAGAGGCTCGTTGGCGAGAGGAATTCAGATATCTCTCAACGAGGACGCGGTTGGGAGGCGAGACTCGGTGAACCTAATGGTGGATCTTCATCCGTACCTCAACATCTGTCTCCACCAACAAAGAAGAAAATCCTCCGTAGTGAAAAAATTTGCACGAAGGAATAATCTCTCTATCATTCGTTCTAAGCTTTAATGCATAGGTTATCTGATGTATGTTGCATCATCTCGTTAGAATGACAATTAGGGGTTCGTACTATTGCATCATGTGCAGATGATAGAATTATATAATCAGATTTTTTGTAGCACACACCCGACAACGTGGTCCTTCGACCGCTGCCCGACTTCCGCTGCGCAGACTTTGATTTAGGGAATTAATTTTTTCCAACAAAAATCCTAGCCGTCGTTGGCACACCCCAACCTTGGGAACAATCCTTCAAGTCATAACTGAAAAGGCTAAACCCGTCGGCATACTGCGCATAATGAGGAGATCGTGTACACGAGGAGGAGAACGTGTGCACGATCGAGAAGTCCGCAACCAACCCGTCTTGACTTCGCCCGAGCGGCTGAGGTCCACCCATGCTAATTAGAATAAACCTCTAATAGATTTCACCCAGAACGTGTGCACGACCGAAAAACTCGTGCACACGACTTGTCTGTCTCTCCTCTGTTCGGATCCTGGTGCCTGTCCTGAGCTCCCGGACCGTGCGCACGATTCCCCATCATGCGAGCGTCATGCCTGGGTCTTCATGGGTGTGATTATCCTGACAAAAACAAATATGAATGACATGTTTCCCTTCCATATGGGTAAACTATAATAAGACAAAGTTTTTCTTGTGACACTAGTAAAATGGGTAAAGATTTCAGATAAGGCAATATTAAAGTGGTGAACCGGACGGATAAGAAAGAATGATTGAAATTTACACGTCGGGACACTTTCCTTAAATGAAGTACATGCAAACCTAGCCATTTGTACATTTCTATTAGCCATGCCACTTCAAAGTTCAAAAAAGTTGTTTTAGATTCGAGAATGCATGTAACGGCTCTCATGAAAAACTGTCATTTATAGTATATCATGATTTATATAGAAGTAAATGCTAATAGATATGCCTAATAAATGAGATAAAAATACTTAGGTTTTGGTAATTTGTTAGCTTGACGTGCTTACTTGTAATCCTTATTTTATTTTATTTCATTTCATTTTATTTTATTTTATTTTATTTTTTTTTTGGGGGGGGGGGCGCTTAGTGAACCGTCCTGACAAGAGATCGATTTAGCCTAAAGGACAGACAAACCTGTGGGAAAAGCTACCAGACCTAAATTCGAGCATTAGACCTAGAAATCATAAACCTAATCTTAAAACCTAAGATCTACAGGCCATGGGATAAACCCTAGGGCGGCGGCGAGCAGCTGGGACTCGGAATCCACTGCTTTTTCCCGCTGTCGCAGCCACCTGCGCTACTCGTGCCTGCCTTCGCCACTGCTGTTCGCGCTCGCGACCTCTTTGTGGGAGAAATGGGAGAAAGGAGGTGGGGGTATTTTGGGTTTTTGGCATTCCTTTTCACCGCATTGATCTCTTGATCAGAGACCTTAGGTAGAATTAATGTTATGCCAGTCCTTTACACGTCACTGATCTATTGTCAAGGATCTTGGCCACATTACCCCCTTTTTTTTGACATCAACGGGTGTCCTGAAACCATTCAGGCAATGGACCAACTTCGGCTTAGCCTAATCCCTCCGTGAATGCGCACCGACCCATTCGGAAGGTTTCGTATGCACTACTAGGTAACTCGAGGGGGGAGGAATTGAACAGTTGAACCCAAAACCTCCGCAACAAAGCATCAGTTGCTTACCAACTCCCCGAACCCCTAGTGGGTTACTTATCATCCATATTTAATATTTTGAAAAACGGTATGAGGAAATAAATGAAAATTCGAATCTCAATTCCAGTATGAGACTCGAACCCAGGACTTCTCTATGAGAGGAACTATCTATTAGATAAATGTGCTATGAAAAAGGGTCTTTGAAAAAAAATTAACATTATGTAAAAAACTTGTGGGAATATATGGTAAACTACAAATAAAAAAATGTAAAACATACAATTAATTTTCTTAAAATTTCCCAAATAACATATACTATCTTTTTTCTAATATTTTTAAAAAACTAGTATTTCCTATTTTTTATAGGTTGGATCGAATCCATTTCAAGAATGGGTATTTGTTAGAAAAAAACTTATCGCATACGGTATCAATCTAGTTCAAGTCCATTCAAGTGTGTGGGAACCACAATATTTGCTCGATCCACAAGGATTTTTATTCAAAACAATATTTATAAAGAAATATTTAATTTAATAGCATCATCAAACAAGAAATATTTTATCAAACTAAGGGGGTGTTAGTCAATTGAGATTTTAAAATTATTATTCAGGAGTTCGTGGACTTGCGGTCTTTGAGAGTCCACGGACTTTTTTTAAAGAGTCTCTGGGTTTTTTTAGGAGTCTGCAGACTTTTTTGTGAAGTCCACGATCTTATAAATCCCTTTTTTAGGAGTTTACGTGGGATTTTTGTTGTGGATACGTTCATTAAAAAAATATACAAGAACAATGAATCAAACTTAAGCTCGATTTAATCAACATTGCCTCTACCATCCAAAATTGCCTAACCACGTTGGATAAATAGTTTGACCAATTTTTTCATAAGTCAAATGGTAAAAAAAATTAATATCAAAGATTTTAGTAATTTTACATATAGAAATTGATAATTTTTTTATAAATAAGATCATATTTCAAACAAGATTACCAATTATATCATGCCAAAAGACTTTAGCATACCATCAACCAAGGACGTCATTTCCACAATAACATACAAATTGGAAGTAGCATACTAATTAAAATAATTAGTCCAATATATGATTGAGGAGGCAGGCATCACGACGGAGCCGGATGGGCGTCGCGATCGACACCGGACGGGCGTTACGATCGGAGCCGGACGGGCATCGTGATCAGAACCGGATAGATCCAGAGGGTCTCTCTCTCTCTCTCTGTATATATATATATATATATATATATATATATATATATATATATATATATATATATATATATATATATATATATATATATATATATATATATATATATATATATATATATATATATATATATATATATATATATATATATATATTGTATTTTATTCCGACCGGGGGGGGGGGGCGAAGGGAGAGAGCGGTCGAGAGGGGTTGGGTATACCCAAAGAAGAGGAAGGAGGGAAATAGAGAGATACTTTGAAGAGGAGAATGAGGGTTGCTGGGGATCCGATGCTGGCTTCCACGATCACGAGCACGGGTGCTAGGGTTCCGGGAGATGCTGATGATACCTTTCAAAGAGAAAGTCTCACGTAGGGGATTTAAAATTCCACCTTTGAGTTGGAACTTTTGATGGGCAAAAAGTATATATACTTGGGTTTATAAATCCCTTTTGTTATGAAGTCATGGATTTATACCATGATTATTGACTAACGCCTAACTTAGGAGTCCAAGGTCATATAAAATATTGACAACGCCTGGATTAGGAGTTCACATTATGGACTCCGCAACCACTAACGCTTAAATCTACAATACCACAAAGAAGTTTAAAACCACTACTGATGTAATCCTAAATACAAGGAACTCTTCACCAAATCCTAATTGACTAACACCCCCTAACATTCTGACAAGCACGTGTTTTATGGCGTATGTCGGATTTTTTTTTCTTTCTCATCTATGATAAACCATGTATCCAAGAAGCTGGGTTTAAACCCTGCATTCAGGATGCTGATTTTAATAGGAACCCATTTTATCAAAAAAATGTGTGTTGGAGCATCCCCATTCCATTCACAATGCGCTATACAATTTTTATTAAACCTGGCATCCCGGATGAAGGGTTTAAACCCATCATTTCAGATCCCGGGTTTATCTAATATGGGAAAAAATAATTCGACATTATGAGCACTTTTTCGGCATTGATCTGCCACGTGGCTATCAGAGCGCTAGTCTGTTAAATATTTTTATCCAACTGCTATTGAATTAAATATTCTTCAGAGTCCCTACATGATTAACATCATCGCCATAGAAAGAATGGATTTTTCCTAATATGCATTGCCCTCTTATATGTTATAGGCTAGGTTTTTTGTTCTAAATCTTTCAGAGTTATGCAAGGACATAAATAAAATCTTTGTTTATTGCTTCTTTAAAAAAACTCCTTAACGTCTAAGCTCTAATTATATAATGAACAAGTAAATTAAATTCTCCAATAAAAGATAAATGACAACTTAAATTGAAAAGTAAGGTACACAATAAAATATAAAATAATTAAAAAATATAAATAATTAAAGAAAAAAAGAAGAGTTTAGATTCTTAATGTTGAAGAATGATCTATAAATTATTTTTTAGTAGGTGCTACTATTTTCTTGCCTTTGATCTTAATGAAGGAAAAGTGCCCTAAAATCCTAATGCATCTCCTCCTGATCCTAGTCCTCCACATCTTCCACCTTCCATTTATTCTTTCATTGTAAAATAGTATAATTAAGACACTCATGGAGACCTCAATAAAGTTATGATTGGGATGGTGGTGGAATTTGAAAATTAGTTAAGGAAACAATACTTTTTTACTCCTCTTTTTGGGTAAAGTGAACAAAGATTAACTTTGTTTGGAGTACAAAAGGAACATTCGACCTAATAAAAATTTCGCGTGATCACCTGCCTTGGCAGCACAATGTGAACAAATTGATGATTTAGTTTTTTTAAGCTTGTTAAGTTCACTCGCTAGCACTCTCTCGCTTTATGAATTAACTTGGCAAGCAATGGGGGTGCACTCCTCTTCTCACAGGTTCAATTAAAGATGAAGACCTAGGAGGCTAACTATGTTATGCGGGATTAAGCATTCAAGGCTTGCAGGTAAAATAAAGCACACATTGGTATTTTTATGTGGAAACCCCATAGAGAAAAACCATGACGGGATTAACCTTGAGGTGCAAGCTATCCACTAGAATGGGTGAAGGTACAAGAGTTCGGAAAGTTACCCTACTAGATTTACTGTGATTCACAACCCAACACTTGGATGAATCCACGAACCAGTGCTCCACGACGTTGCTTTGCCCAATGCCTTGAGACTGTTAGCGCAATCCTCCGTACCCTTCTTTACTTGAACTACTGGTCATACTTGCCATTCCTGCCCAGGCCTCCTAATGAATACACAACCTAGCTATAAGGGTGGACCCTATAATTCTACCCCAATGAATACACAAAGAAGGGAACCTTAAAAGGATTTTTTCACTCCCTTAAAAAAGAGTGGCCCAAACCGATTGTGATTTCAAAGAACCGAATAAAAAGAATCAAATCGGAAGGGAAGGGGTTTAAATCAAACCACAAGAACATCCATCAATAGGGATGGGGAACGAATACCCAAATGAAGAAATGAATGGGTCAAATCGAAAATCACAAGGGCATGCACAAAAGTCCTCAAATGATCAATGTGTGATTCACGCTTGCATCATATGATTTCCTTGAATCAAAAAAGGAAGAAAGAAAATATAAGTTTAGGGTTTTCTCTTGGAGCACAAATCTAACTCGTAGAAGCTGCTCTTCAACCTTACCCTAATGATGAAAGTAAGGTTATATATATAGGTGGTACAATCAAGCAATGCTGACCATTAAATCTAACCATCCAACAAACAAGAAATAGTACAATGAGCTCAAATCTTGCATCATCCTGTGGGGGATGGACCCTTTTTCAAGGTATGGACCCTTTGACAGGTCCAAGATCCCCACCCTAGTTAGGACATCAGACTTATGTAACCACCCCCTTATTACTGGGGGTCACAACCTTCTCAAGGGGGTCCGGACCCCACAGTGAAAGAAGGCATCCCCACATAGGAAAATTATTTAAGTGTGGATCCTCTCAAGGGCAAAACCAAAAATCCAACAAAAATGGTTTTGGCAACCCAAAAAATCTAAAAACTTGTCAAACCAAGGGTTTGTATATAAAATTATTTTAAAATATGCTCAAACTCTGAAAAGTGCGAAAGTACCAAATCGATAAAAACAAAACACACACAAATTGAGAAAAATGGTTTCACAATCCAAGCACAAAATAAACCCTTTTGCACCCCATAGGATTGGATCATGGTACTTTGTGGGGGTGTGCGATCTAGGAAGTCTGAAGTCATCTCGACACTATGCAATAATTCTGAAGTCTTCAATGGATTGTGAATGTGAACGTTGTCCTAACTCGCATGCTACACAAACCTCACCGAGTTGGTATGTACTCACAAACTTCACCAACAAAACAAATGTCCAGCATAATGTTGTAACAATCTCTCCCTTTGGCTTAATTTTGATCCAAAACCCACATACACTTAATTTCCAAGAAAGAAAGCAAAAGGTATATAATATTATTTTTCAAAGTGTTTATATTTTTCTCTTTTACCGGTTAAACTTACAAAATAAGTTAGTGTAAACACATAGACACTAACTGATATGAAGCTGTGTCTAGTTGTATATTGTACCATGAACACTAAACATAAATAGTCAAAGAATACAGTTTTGCAGTTATTTCCTCTGTCTAAAATATTTTTTCTTTATAAAATATTCTCTATAACCTACTCTCTATACAATATTCTCTTTTTATTTTATTTGCTCTCTCTACGATATTTCTATTTCTACAATATTATTTATATGATATTCTCTCAACTTGCATTTTCTTGATAATATGTTCTATTTAGCATTTTCTCTCTCTAATATTTTTTTCTCTTTGTACAATATTATTTTTGTAATATTCTCTCTACATACATTCTCTCTCTATATACTAATTTTGTTCTCTAATCATTTTCTCTTAATAAAATTTTATCTTTTAACAATATTCTCTATACAAGATTTCTCTATATAATACATATTATCTCTATATATCATTCTCTCGCTACGACATTCTCTCCCTACAACATTCTCTCTATAGCATTTTCTCTCTCTGCATTATTTTCTCTCTATATATTATTTCTCTTCCTACAATACTATTTATATGATATTCTCTCTACATACATTCTTTCTCTATAATGTTTCTCTGTATATCATTTTCGATCTCTCTCTGCAATATTTTCTCTCTCTATATTTTTTGTCCACAATATTATTTTTGTAGTATTCTTTTATCTATATCTCTATATAGTATTTTTTCTCCCTATAATATTCTTTTCCTAGTATTTTTCTCTTTAGGATATTTTCTCTATCTACAATATTGTTTATGCAATATTCTCTCTACCTATGTTCTCTCTCCATAATACTTCTCCTATTTTTTTGAAAAGTAAGTAATATTTAATAAGGAACCCACGAAGTGGGGGGAAGGAAAATTACAGTGCTATGCTATGCTCAGGATGAGCAAGCATAAATCTGCAAAGAGCACGACACATAGCTGTTCGTAAACAGCTAGACAATGCTCTAAGTCAAAGATCACACAAAAAGCACCAGCTCAAACAGTAGAGAACACATAAAGAAAGATACTCAACCCAGCAACTAAAAAGTTAACCATGATAAAACATGCCTCTCAACTCTCTCTTGGTGTCTTCTACTTTCCACTTCTGGTAGTTCGATCACTATTGGTCGTAGGCCAACGTTGCAGAAGTCGCTTCGTTGCGAAATGCTCCAACAAGTCCGTGTGTAGCCAAAAGTACCACAAGGGGTCTCTGGGGGTACTTCTAGTATTTGATTGCCATCTGGAGGAGATGTATCGCCATTTTGTTATCCGGATGTAGTCCATCGATGCCATCTCCGGGGATCTCCCCCCTTTAGCCTCATGATATCAGCAATAGCTCATTGGATACTCGAGTGTTCCTTCTTTGGGATGCCTACTAAGTAGTGCCTATCAAAAAGAGCGCCTTGAATGCCCTTGCCAACCTTCACACCATAGATGCCATCTCCGGGGATCTCTATATATATTTTCTCTGTCTATAATATTTTTTCTACAATATTTTCTCTCTATATATAACATTTTTCGGTATGATGTATATTATCTCTCTATAACATTGTTTGTCACTTCAGCATTCTCTTTATAATTTTTTCTCTCTATAATATTTTCTTTTTCAATGATGTATATATATTTTCTCTCTACATAATATTGTCATCACCATGGCAAGGGCAAGATGTCTGCCGGCATGGAGACCTTCGTCCACCACCCAGAAGAGGAGGAGGAGGGGCACGAGGTGCCTTACGAACCTTAATACGATTTTGGCCCCCTGATGTCCGGGCTGAAGGGCAAAGGCAGGTGGTCTTCTAGCTCGATACCACAGTCGGTGGTGACGGCTATGCCTGCACGGGGCCTCTAGCCGGTGATACTGTCATGCCTGGCGCCCAATATATAGGAGTGGCAGCTGTTGTCGCGGTGCATCTCTAGGACGTAAATGATCGACGAAAGAAGGAGGAGTCGTCCACTGCTGCTGTTGCGACGACACTAGCGTTCGACGCCTCTTCTACAGCGCGCTTCTCACTGAAGCCGATCTCGGAACCCACAGTGCAGTGGGTTGATTGGAGTTCGGCGCAGCCTGTAGCTGGGTGGACTGACTAGGGTTCGTCGTAGCCCGCAATGAGGTGGTCCGACTGGGGTTCAGCGCAGCCTACCATAGTTGCTCCTATCGATGCTGCAACGACAGGGTGGGCGGCGACGTCACCCTCTTCTCGGAGGAGAGGGGAGAAGAACACATGAAAGAAAAGGACGCGCAAAGGAGTGCGAGACGACCGCAGCTGGTAAGAGGACTATCGAGGGCTTGGACTTCGACGACTTTCAATTGCTCGGCTTATAATAGAAGTATTCGTCGCTTCCCCTTATGTTACCCTTTATCATGCCTTGCGTATGGTAAGCTAATGCTCATGCTGTTCGACTCCCATTTAGTGTCACAAGAGTTGACGTGTCTTGTTTGTTTGCAGATTGATGTGCTGGCGCAGGTCGTTGCCCAGAGCTACCACCTCGAGGGGAGGGATGAGCGGGAGAGAGTCGAGGGAACGATCGCCACCCTCAAGGCCAAGCTAGAGGAAATGAGGATAAAGTTGCAAGCTTCCCGGGACCAAGCTTCCAAGGTGATCGATCAGTGCGACCAAGCCTTGAAGACGCTTATCTGTCACTGAGGCAGATGGAGAAGACGCTTATCAGGGAGCTCCAAGAGAAAATCATGAGCCTGCAGGAGACAGTTGAGGAGGCGTTGGCGTTAGCCTACTCGCATGTCATTAGGGCGGCTCCGAGAGACTCGAAGAACGCGTCGAAAGCTGCCGGCAGGGGTCGCTCTAAGGGGTCTTGCTCCGGCTCCTAGTCCTCATAGGTTGACTTGTACTTTGCTCATTTCTCCCTTTTTCAGCATCATGTATCTATCTTTTTTTTGATAATAAATGACATATTTTGGCAAGATGGCTTGTGTTTTATATGTGTCTTTCTATCCATTGAATGCTCATATGTTTGAATAATGATCGGAATGTCTTTGAATGTCTTCGGATGCCAAGGGCTGGACCTCGGGCTTGTTGAATAATGAGGGTTAGAATTCGGAGTACTCGGCATAGTGCCTTTGTATTAGTAAGACTTAGGTGAAGTGTTGTTTCAATCAAACCTATGTCTGGAGCACGCAGCTTTGTACTGTTGCAGGTTAGTCGATTGTGTCGCAATCCGAACTGAACTAACTGTGGCGAGGCACTAGTGCATGTGTCCATACATGACAATGGGAGCATGTGCGATGCCAACGATTCAGAGTACTCAGCGTAGTGCCTTTGTATTGGACTTAGGTGAAGCATCGTTTCAGTCGAACCTATATCGAAGGCAAGCATCTTTGTATTATTGCAGGTTAGTCGGCCGTATCGCAACCCGAACCGAACTAACTGTGGCAAGGCACTAGTGCATATGTCCTTATATGACAACAGGAGCATGTGCGATGCCAATGATTCAGAGTACTCAACGTAGTGCCTTTGTATCGATTGGACTTAGGCGAAGCATCGTTTCAGTCGAACCTACATCTGGGGCGTGTAGCTTTATACTGTAGCAGGTTAGTTGGCCGTATTGTAACCCGAACTGAACTAACTATGAAGAGGTACTAGTGTATGTGTCCTTACGTAACAATGAGAGCATGTGCGATGCCAATGATTTGGAGTACACTCAGCATAGTGCCTTTGTATCGGTTGGACTTAGGCGAAGTATCGTTTCAGTCAAACCTACGTTTGGGGCGCGTAGCTTTGTACCATTGTAGGTTAGTCGGTCGTGTCGCAACCCAAATCGAATTAACTGTGGCATTGAGTAGAAGTTGAAATAGAATTCACTAGACTTTAATAGAATTTAAAGCATCAATTATTTTATTGATAACTCGAAGGTGGTTATATCTACTGATAGAACCTTTATTGTTGTCCTTCTGGTGAGACGAGTCGATATGAACCGTTTTCGCCTACTGACTCGATAATATATGGTCCTTTCTAGTTTGGAGCGAACTCGCCGCTACCATGTTCCTTTGTGTTTAAGAAGACCACTCTAAGAATGAGATCGTCGATATTGAATTATCTTCTGCTGATGTGCAGTTGTAGGCTGACTTGATCTTTTGCTGATAATTGGCGATGCGCATGATCATTTGATCACGAAGCTTGTCTCTGCAGTCGAGGTCATCAATGTGAAGTTCATCGTTGATCCCTTACTGAATTGCAAGGGTCTTCAGAGATGGGCAGATGACTTCTATTGGCAGAATTGCTTCCGACTTGTAAGTTAGACGGAAGGGTGAGAATTCAGTCGATCATCGAGGTATGGTCCGATAACCCCACAAAACCTCAAGAAGGACCTTCTCTCATAATCCCTTCTTGTTGTCTAACTTCTTCTTGAGTATGCCAAGGATGGCTCTGTTAGAGGCTTCGGCTTGACCGTACCCCCCTTCTTTAATTGTGAGCCGATGACATGCATTGTCCGGATTGATCTCAGGCATTTCTTCAAAGCTCCATGCAAAGATGTCAATATTGGACTTGAGGAATGACACCATGTCTTGCGCCTCTGCGTTGCTAAGACCATTGCCAATGAATGTCTCTCGAGGAAGATCCGTTGCCAATGTCTACTCGGGCGATCTTCTTGACTGAAAGTAGAGCCTCCAACTACATTGGTATAAGCTCTGGCACTGGAGGCTCCCTTTACTGCTATGTAGTCAAGGGACAGCTTCGTCGGTCGAACGCTTTGCCGGCATAGTGTTAGATATTGATCAATTTCGTGCAGCCACAACCTCAAATGATATTATCGTCTGCTGACTACTTCGTATACACCTAATGCCCTCCTCAGTTGAAAACTTGAGGCGTTGGTGATTAGAGGAGGAGATGATGTTGATTTGATGGAGGAAGGGTCTGCCCGAAATAGCATTGTAATTCGACGTTCCCTCGACAACGGAGAAGCGAACTGACACTCCTATCTCTATGCTAAGATCGAGTGTGAACATTATCTCTCCCATCGTCATGCTTCGCTCCTTGTTGAAGTTGATGATAACGGTGGGGACTACGTCAAGACTCTCATATTTGTGGTCTTGATGTTTGAAGCAGTCAGAGAACATGATATCGATGGAGCTGCCGGTGTCGATGAGTATCCGGTTTATGGAGCTTCCATCGATAATGAGTCAAAGGACCAAGGGGTCACTGTATGGAGTGCATACTCCATTGAGGTCTTGGTTAGTGAAGACGATCATCAGCCAAGGGAGGCCTCTGACGGGCTTATCAATCCAAGACTCTTTGATTTGAGCGACAGTGCGCACGTGATGGACACATCATACTTGCCGCTCCACCTTCTTCTAAGTTGGAGTTTGATGACGGAGGTTACCGTGGATACCGTAAACCTTCCACTGGAATAATGATGGGGGTCGATTAATGCACGATCGAGCGGAGCCAATACGTCTCCTTACCCCCCTAAGGAGGAAGAGAAGGAGGAAGTGAATCATTTGTTTTGCCAGCATCGGTCTTGAACTTCTGGAGATGGCCTTCCTACAGAAGGTTCTCCAGGTGATACTTCAGTCTTAAGCACCAAATGGTAGGATAGATATGGCATCTGTGAAAGTCATAATAGATCGACTTGTCCTGCGTCTGTTTGGTGCCAGGCTCAAGAGGGTTGGGCCTCCTGAGTAGTTCTCATGCTGGATCTGTTCGAGAATGATGTCGATAGGCAGGTTCCAGTCAGTGAATGTGGTCCTCCGAGGTTTCGTGGGTCTATCGCCTGCTTGTCGTGGCTTCTTGGAGGACCCTCCTTCCTTAGCTTGAGCGTTGAGAGCTAGCGATGTCGATCTTGCTAGTTCCTTGTCCGAAGAGCGCTTCTTGATGTCATGACCCTTGCGAGCGACTTGATCATCCTCAACCTCGATCTCCCATTGGATCCGATCAAAAAATGCTCTGAGGAAGGTAGGCTAGGAGGATTGCGGATGAAGTCGTTGTAGATATAGAAATCGTAGCGTAGAGTGTTCTGGAACACCAGCATGATTGCTTTGTTGTCGAGGTGATGCCCGGAGAGCGCTGCGTGCTTGTTCTAGAACCTCCAAGTAAACTCTCAGAGGGTTTCATCCGAGCATATCCATAGTCGGTAAAGGAAGTCTAGCTTTTTCTCCAGCTTGAGGTTTAGCCGGTAGTGTTGGACGAAGAGGTCCGCTAGGTCCCCGAACAGGCTGACGGAGCCTGTTGGGAGATTGTGATACCAGTCTAACGATATATCATCCAAGCTGCCGATAAAGGTGTGGCATAGAACTTGGTTGTCATGGTCATGTGGCATCAACGCCTGCTTGAAGGCAAGGACGTGCAGCGGCGGATCTCCTGTAAGACACTTGAACTTAGGAAGAGTGGAAGTTCTCTAGCTTCAAGGAAATTAAGCTCGGAGAATTTTCTGATGAAGTGGCCCTTTGGAGGTGTGGTCGTTTATACGGCTGCCTCGTTGGTTGAAGAAGCATCTCGGAGTAAATAAGCAAGGTAGGACTCGGAAGCCCTCTTTTTTCCTGGCGATGCTCCACCAGAGTTCGATCGTTGTTGAGATTTGATCAAGTTCTGGAGCGATGTCCTCCATTCCGGACCTCCTCCCAATAGCGAGGGGCGAAGGATGATTCAAATCCGAGAGGCTCGGGTTGACGAGTTGACTCATCGAGACTCTCCCAGGCTTTCTGCCTAGGAGGGAGCTAGAGGTGAGGGTCCCCTCAAAGAGGGCTCGAGGGACCATCAGGAGGTGTCGACTATGGATCGTCTAGATAGAGTGGGGGATGGGTCAAGTGGTCGGCGAACTTCTGCTGCGTCGCTGACACTGGCAGCTGACTGTGGGAGGTCAATTCCTATTTCGACAATGATCTATTGGAGGGAGTCTCTCTCAAGCATAAGAGCATCATTTTTTTTCATTAGAGTAAGGAGTTGGAAGTCATATACCGTGATCTGATACGTCACCTGAGAGTTGGCGACGAGTGAGACATGCGCTTTTTCCAAACGTTGGGGAGTCATGTCGGCAAGCTGAGGAGACTCTCGAGGTTGAGTCTGGGTGGCACGATCAACCAACGAGCGACTCATTGAATCCACAATGGGTTGCTACTCCTGGTGTAGGCTCGTTGCAAACCGATGACTCATTGAGTGAGTCATTGGATACTGAATGTCTGGATAAACGTTGCTTCCCTTCGGCTGATCCATGGGTCATGTCTTCGCTATTCTGGTATATCGATGGAGACAGACGGATTGCTCAGGTAATTGGTGTTTGCTGCTTAATCGAAAGAGCTGGAAAGTTTGGTGGTTGCGAGTCGATAGGGAAAGATCCCGCATACGGTACGAAATTATGGGGGAGGATCACGACCGTCATATGATCCCCCTCCAACAATTGATTGAAGGGGAGAGCTTCGATGTGTGGTGTACTGTGGAGTGCTGAGTTATCGCGTGCTTAGCTGTCACATAGACATTGTAGAGTAGAAAGAGAGAGTTAACACAGGATGTGATGACGAAGTTCGATCGAAGCCTACGTCTTTGTGCGGTAAGATGCAACCTTTGAATTCACTATCTCTAAAGAAGTAGAGCTACTCTCGACAAGCCAAGGAATGTTTATCCAAGTAGATAAAGGGTAGAATAGGTTTGGCTAGAGTCTGAATACCAAAAAGTTCTGAGAGCTCTGGAAAATAGAAAGTGAGTTGTGGAATAATGAAATTGGATTTGGTTTTTGGATCCAAAATCATTTGTTAGGCTTGCTATTTATAGAGGTTTGGGAATATCAGGGGATTTTGGTAGATACTCATGGGGAATTTATTAGACCCCAGATAGTATCCGTGGGCCCCAAGCAATGTTGCGGGTCCCACGGTCGTCTCCGTGGGCCCCAGGCAGAGCTGCGAATCCCACCGTCATCTTCGTGGGCCCCAGGTAGGGCTGCGGATCCCATGGTCATCTGCGTGGGCCCAGGCAAGGTTGTGGGTCCTAGCGTCGTCTTTGTGGACCCCAAGCAGGGCTGGGGGGTCCCACTGTTGAGCGTTAGCCAAATTTTGCACCCACAGCAACAACTGCTATTTATTAGTTCCATAATCTTATGGACATAACATCAATGGTCAGGATTCACACGTGTAAGCCACAATGGCCTTGAGGGAAAGTTTGCTCCACGTACGGTGTCCATACCAGGAGTCGAACAGGGAACCTCTCCAACATGGTAGAGAGGAAGTACCACTAGGCCAAGAGCCCATTGGTACAACTGAACATTAAAGCAAGCAGTTTTGATCATTTGGCGCCATCCGGAACACCCACAACACCTGAAAGGAAAGCTCACCAATTAACCCGTCGCCAAATGACTAAGCTGAAAGCCTTATCATAGTAGCTAGGCTAAGGCCAGATACCACCAGTACCCAGATTCTTTTTTCTTCACTTTGAGAACAAAATTGTAGAAAATATAAACATTATTCATTAAGGGTCCGTTCTTCTGGTGAGCCATAAATGGAATTGGAAATTCATTTGCTTGGAACATTTATAGGCAAGGACAATGATCGATGTCTTAGAAAATAAATTTCTCATGTTCTATTCATTTGGATAAATCAATCTAAATTCTTGGTGCATCAAATAGATTTTGGCAAAAAATGTCTTGCCCATAGTGGGCAATCAATGTCCTATCAATTTTGGTGAGACTCAAATGTGCCACTGCACCAAATTAAGTAAAAAGGAAAATCTTAAAAAATCATTTATTCCGGGCATTGGACAAAAGAATGTGACACAAAGTGAGACTACCCATGTAAATCAATGTCCAAACCTAATTTACTTGCCAAAAACGGGCCCTAATAAAAAATTATATAAGAAAAAATATACAAACAATCAGAATGTGACATGCATTCATCCAAATTCTACCAGGAAAAAAAAAAGGAACTTATATCTGTCAGATTTTTCTCTATCCCAAAATCCTAGTGTTGAGATGAGATCCCATCATACATATAAGAATCGTTTCCTCCCTCTACTTTACTGAGGTGGGACTAATATCCTTCAACATACTCCCCCTCACGTGGTAGGGTTAGACTTTGATATCATTTGAGATTTCTTCTATCCCAAAACTAAGGTTTTGGGATAAGGTGCAATCATACATATAAGGATCTTTTTCGCCCTCTACTTTACCGAGGTGGGACTAATCCTCCAACAATTTCACATGCATGCATAGCTGATTCCACTGACAATTACTAAGACAAACAAGGCAAGCAAGCGTTTATTAGATTGGATGGTCCAGGAGGAGGCAACCACATGCACCACTGATCAATAAAGTTACAAGAGGAGGATGAGAATAGCAGAGCAAAGAGAGTTGAAGACCCGGTCAGGTGACAGCATGGGGCAAGAGGCTGGATATTTGTAATAGGGAAGTTCGCCGTAAGGCTGCGGCGGCGCGTACTGGCAGCACGGGCCGGCAGAAGACGGCGGGCATTCGGCCTGGCCGAGCGGCGACGGAGGCGATGGAGGCAGCAGAGGCGACGGAGGCGGCGGCGCTCCGTACTGCACATAAGCCGGTGGGGGGGGAGGGTAGGAATGGCATGAACCGCAGAGAGAGCAGTCGAGACACGGTGAGGGGGGGGAGAGGTCAGCAGCAGCAGAGACTCCCTTGGCCTCTACATGCACGAGGTTCGAACCAGAGAGCCACAGTACCAAGAGAGAGAAAGATCCCGAATGCAACAACAACATCTTGTTGCTCGCCATGAGAAGGGCCAAAGAGTGAGATGCACCGCAAGGGGAGGAAGATGGCCGGCCGGGGGAATGTACCCTGTTTAAAGAGGAAGACGCCACTGGCCGTTGGATTGCTATCCATCTTCACACGTGCGTCCATGCAAAGGTGGCGGTGTGTGCATGCGTTCTGCCACATGGAGCACACGCGTCGTGGACGCTGAATTTTCTGTCCGCTTGTTGGAGTTACAGTTAGAACATGCACACGTACTGGCAATGGGTCGTGTTCGGGTCGTGTCTGGTTTCGGGTCGTGTCCAGACCCCTAAATCTATTCCCGTGCCCGACCCACTTATAAACGGATACACCTATTATGATCCATTTACATATCCATTTTTGGTTTTTTTATTCTATATTTTGCTACAACGTAATCTACATCTATGGGTGTCCTGATCATATATCCGTTCGTTGCACCCAGTGCTGATCGATCGATGAATCACATTGAATCCGGATGGCAGGCTAACTGACTTAGTGATGCTGTGATCGGATGCTGGATAGACCCGACAGGACTCCACCGATTGAATTTTAAACGGATCTTAAACAAGTCAAACGGATCAAAGTAAAATCCGGACCCGACCAATTTACTAATCAGGTTAGTCGTGTCGATCCATTTATGACCAAAACCCGTTTAACCCAGACCCATACCCGGCCACAAATTTTGTGTCGGGTCGGATCGGGTCCAAAATTACCACCCTAATACTCTACACACTGCTATATGCTCGCGCGCAGAGAGAGAGAGAGAGAGAGAGAGAGAGAGAGAGAGAGAGAGAGAGAGAGAGAGAGAGAGAGATTTTTTGAGGTTTCGGGAGTTTTGCTAGAGAGAGAGAGAGAGAGAGTTTTTGAGATTTCGAGAGTTTTGCAACCTTCCTAGGGGTACGTTGGAAGTAAATGGATCAGACTCGTACCTATAATATAACTTGGACACAGCTGTACGTTGGACATGAACATGCCATAGTCTGGAGCCTTTTCAGGGGTCCTGACCAATTAAAGGTCTGAATCGGGGTGCGTAGTATCAGGCTATGATAGTCGGGCCTAAGATTTACGGTGAAGTAAAAAATTTAAGGGTTATTTTGACTTACCCCTATTTTATAATGTATTTTATGTTACTTCTTTAGTTGTTCACACTGGTAGGAGCTAGTGCCAGTTGACTCGCAGACGGGTCGCCTTCCGCGAAAAAAAAAAACACACTCAGAGGGGACGGATGGAAATGCACTAAATGCTAGGCCCGTCCTGCCACCACTCCATAGATCTGGACAGTGTTATTAAAATCGGACTAGACCGAAACTGACGGTCAGATCGCTGAATCGGGCTCTAAATCGGTTTGGTCAAGCCATTGGATCGAAAGTGCTGTTGATCCGGCAAAACCTGTGCGAATCACCCGATTTGTACTGACTCGTGACCCGACAGTTTGCTTAAACTTGTGAGTTTGCAATCGGCATGTACTCTCCCAAATCAGATCGTGATCGTTACCGACCTCTATCTTCTCCCCTAAATCAGATCCCGGCGAGGTCATTGGTGAAGGGATTGGGGTCGACCGAGAGATAGAGGGAGGGTGTGGATGGCGGGGTGGGGGTGAAGAGCGGAGCGATTGGAGGAGGGTGAGGAAGGGATCTGGAGGGGAGGAGAGTGTGTCGCTGAGACCGCTACTCAACTCCGATGCACGTCGTTCGAGGCTAACTCTAGCTGCTCGACGTTGATGCTGACGCATGCCACTCGACGACTGTCGATCATTACTTGCTGAGTGTTGCCTGTTGCTCGAGACCAACGCCTGCTGCTCAAGGCTAACGCCAGCCGCTCAATGACTGTCAATCACTGGCTGTTGACTGCCGCTTGAGGTCAACGCCAGCCACTTGATGATTGCCACTCGAGACCGATGACCGACGCTAGACTTCGATGCCCGACGCTCATCTAAAACAATATCATCGGTTCAACCTATTGAACCGACGGTTGAACCGAAGACCCGTGAACCAAGCCACAGACTCTATCTCACCCAACTTGATTGCAGCCATCCATGTCCAAAACCCTATGCAAGTAGCCTTCTCTCTCTCTCTCTCTCTCTCTCTCTCTCTCTCTCTCTCTCTCTCTCTCTCACACACACACACACACACACACACACACACACACCAAAACCCCAAACCTTTTCTTTTCCTTAAAAACAATTAAATTATTTCCAAAAAAATCACATTAAATCCTATCTCTTTATATCTCATTTAATGTCATCCTATATTAATTACTTCCACTATCATGCACCATCTCTTGACAAATCACCATCATCCAAATCCCATCCAACCAACACCCTACCCAGGTCACGCATGGAAACCCATTAAAGCTCAAATCCCATCATGCATGCCCTCAACCAATCGATCTCCATCTTCCCAGCATCTCAACCATCTATACCCAAACCCATGCATGAAATCCATCCAGGCCATACACCACATTTCTGACTCCCTTCCCGATCCTTTCCCTTCTCGATCCACTCTCTCTCTCTCTCTCTCTCTCTCTCTCTCTCTCTCTCTCTCTCTCTCTCTCTCTCTCTCTCTCTCTCTCTCTCTCTCTCTCTCTCTCTCTCTCTCTCTCTCTCTTCTATTCCCTTTCTAAAATATTTGAACTCGAGCCATCCATGCATGAAACCCATCCAGGCCACATACCACATTTTATCTCGTTGATTTTTTAACGAATGGTTAGATCTATTCGGTCAATTTTGTCCAGTCAGCTTGTTCGTTTTTGTCTAGTCAGCTTGTTTCATTTTGTCAAGTCAGCTTGTAGACCGTCGTACCATGTTATATACTAGTGAATGCTCATGCCTATTGGTACTGCAGCAGGTAGCCTTCGACGACAAAATATAGTCGGACCGCCTTCAACGGCAAGACACCCCTTAGGCATCGTCACCCCCCACACCCATCGTCGTCTTCGGTGGCAACATACTTGGCCGCCTTCGGTAATAAAACATTTTTTTTCTCTCTCATTTTCCCCTCTTCATCCCTCGATCTCTATCTTTATTCCCTTCAAAAGCAGCAACCGAAGAAAACCCTAACCACCAATCCCCCCCCCCTTTCTTGATCCCCATTGATCTCTATATCATCCAGTCCCCCCCCCCCCCCCCCCCCCCTATCGAAGCCCTAACCCCCTCAAAAAAAATAATTGGTGGGTTAGGGTTTGCAGGTTTTTTTGTATCTCCCACCATCCCTTCAAGAAATTGGATTTGGAGGAGCTGACTTGATCGTAAGGGGGTAGAAAAGTAACAAGAAAAGAAGGAAAAAGAAGAGAGGGCTGAACTGGTCGGCGACCCTTGGCTTCGGCCGTGGCTCTCCTCCTTGCTTATCTATGATGGCTGCTCCCCTCCAAGCACTAGTCGTGACTTCTTTTTCCTCGATTGAAGCCACCAAACCAGAGAGAAGGGAGGAAGAGGAGGGGTCAGACTCTCCTTACTCTGGCTCCTCTTCCGTGATTGCTACCCCTCCTTAGTAGGAGATGGAGATCATAAGAAGGGGTTAATTAGGGTTTCCTTAAGGGGGAGGAGGGGCTAGATGATGGTTATGGTTTTCTTAAATAGGGTTAGAGGGTGGCGGCTGCTGTTTTGACTTATCCCCCATTTTGATATGCCCCCCCCCCCCCCCCCCCCCCACCAAATTGTTCAATATTAGGATTACCCACCCCAATAAGTTAAAATAACCAAAAAAAATTTTTTTTAACCCAAGACCAAAATCAAATATGAACCAAATTAGTCCTAATATGCTTTTATCTCTTTGGATCGCCTTTTTGCAAGACATCAAGCACCCGCAACATTTGAAGGCCTTTGTTAAGGCTTATCGCAAGCCCAAAGATCACAACTCATTAGCATCCACAAAGGTTTGCATTAAAGTGTGAATGCTTTCTCTTGTTACCATAAAACGAGGCCACGAAGGCAGCCAATGTCCTATTGGTTATGTCATGAAACATAGACAAGCTAAAGTAAATAACTTTTCAATGGACCCGAATATACGTATAGTAATATTCATCTATTACCAAAATACCTCAAGCACACATTCTTGCCTATCCATCTGGATAATTTATTTCTATTTTGGTATATATTCCCTTGCATCACATCATATTAAGACATATAGTGTGTTAAGATGAACTCCCACACCCTCAGTTGATGTGGGACTATCCACTCAACATCGCCCGCACGAAGAGCGTGTCTCAACGAAGATTTATCCGAACACAGAGAAAGACGTGACACAGTGGGTGGAATGGAGCAACTAGGAGAGATGGAGTGGGGCCTAGCACTGATATCAAGTCAATAATTCTGTACCTTCTCAAAATCAGTTGCGAGGAGGAAGGAGGCAACGGGTATATGAAGACACGAAACTCCCACTCCTAACTGGTGTGGAACTATCCGCTCAACGTAGTGCATCGTTGGGTGTAGGGGTGGCAATGGGTCGTGTCGTGTCCAAACCCCTGGACCCGGACCCGACCCGTTTAACTAATAGTGTCTATATCCTAAACCCGTACTCGACCCGCTAATAAACGGGTAGACCCGATAAGACCCGTTTACCACCCGGGTCTATTCAGCTGACTTGATCCGACCCAATCTGACTCGACACGACCTGACCCGAAAGACCCGCTGGTATTATATATTATAGTATCGGATTGCGGGTAGACCCGACTCGACCCGACCCGTTGAATACTAAACGGGTCTTCCCGGGTCTACCGTGTCCAAACCCTAAACCCGGACCCGACCCATTTATTAAACGGGTCTATCGTGTCGACCCGTTTTACGATCCGAACCCGTTTAGCCCTGACCCAGATCCTCTAACTTCATGTCGGGTCGTGTCGGGTCTGCCGTGTCGGGTCCGAAATTGCCAGCCTACTTGAGTGATACCTGAATTGCCTAGTGGCAACCTAACTTGAAGGATCGTGTTAGAGTTACCCATAAGCTCGTCGTTGGATTGGGCGTGGGTACAGGGTTCGACCCCTCGGGTTGGGTCTGGGCTGACACTAAATAAATGTGGTCAGAGTTCTCTAACTCTTACCTATGGTGACCGGAACTGATCTATATAAATTTGCAGACACGAGCCGTACTTGCTCCTACTGTTGAGGGAGGGGGCAAGAACAGACCCTTTTCTCTTCTCCGATTCCCAACCTCGCAAGATAGGAGGAGGGATCTCGCGGTTTAGAGGTACAGAGGGCTTAGCTTCCAACACCTTTGATCTCAACAAAGATGTCTTTGGGGTACGCAGAGAAGCTGTCCTACAGAGAGGATGTGGGCACCGTCGGGATGTCCGAGGTCTTCGACCCACCTCACGTTGTGCAGCAGAAGGTGATGATCCTTCCATCCTCCTTCATGGGTTTTCTGTAATCACCCCCAATTTTCCCTCTATTGTGTTGTTCGTCCCCCATCTTTGAATCCGAAATGAGCTTTCTAATAGGGGGTTGTTAAAAAGTATTTTGATGTGTGGATTCCACAGACGGAGCCATGGTTTCGCCCCAAAAGGTTGGATTTTTAAAAGGTATAATTAGACGAGGCTCAAGGGTAGCATTTTGATGTGTGGATTCCACACATGGAGAGTGTGAAACAGAAATTTCGAGGGGGGGGGTGATTCCCTTGTTCTCTTCTTGTTTTTCCCATTTCTTCTCTTCTATGGTATATCCTCTCCTTTTCATTTCTCCCATACTCCCACTGCCCATGCATGCATTGCATGGCAACCCACTAGGTTTCCGAGGCCTTTTAAGGTATGTATATATATGAAGAAAGGGGCTCTCTTTCTCTCCTAGTTAGAATATAAGTTATGGGGATCTTGATGCGGATTTTGCTATTGGAGTGCGATGACGAAGTCTTACGGGGGAGGATTCAAGGGCATATCGCCGAGGCCTTTTAAGGTATATATGAAGAAACGCTATGATGGTTCTCCTGCCTTCGCCCTCAGCAGAGCACTTGACACTATACGAGCCGCTACTGGGGGTCAACTCTAGCAAGTTGACCCCATCAATTAACTTCCTCGGGCTAGACCTTCCACCCCCGGCTCGGACACTCCTTCAGTTTCACTTTTTTGTCCCCTTCAATATTGCACATCATCCAGGGCAAGTGATCGCCGTCAGTTGCTCTTCCCACTATTTCCCTGACGAAACATCTCCGGACGACTCCAGCCGACTGCTTGTGTGGGACCCGGGAGATGACTACGGTACAACATGCCATCATCTGCTAGGTCTACACCGTCAACTCTGAATTCCGAGACACTACCAGGATGGAAGTGACCTTGATGCTATGACAACTTACGTTCTTCAAGGTAAATTTGGGGATTAGTTTTTCACAGTATAGGTGAATGATGGGGATCATATTAGCACTTGCCAGAGGAGAAGGATGGCTCACCAGATGGCCATGCGGTTCACTTGAGTTGTTCAGAGGCTTGGTCTATTTATCTTGGATTTTTTTGCATTTTATTTAGATTTTCTCAGCTATTTATTAGGCTATTTTCAGCACTTGTAAAAACCAAAATTATAAGGGTTATCTTAGTATTTTATTGGTATTAGGGTTTTGTTATGACTTGGGGGCTTTAGAAAAGACCCTTGGGTAGCTGTCATGGAGAATAATTATTGATGAATGAAATTAACGAAGCTGTACTTTGTTTGCGTCATCCCGAGAGAGGAGCGTGTGGGTGAGAGGCCCTATGTGTAAGCCAAACCCAATGAGAGATCGTGAGACCAAGGAGAGAGGCCGAGGTTGTTATCTCAGGCCGCGGTCGTTATCTTTTTTTTCTTCGTGTGTTTGCATATCATCATCAACGCTCGCCATTATCATCATCCTCTGCCGTTCCGCACACCCCGTCCGAACTTCCCCGTGATTAATCCTTCATATGCAGCTACCATTGCCGCCCATAAATGTTAGGACATACTTGTAATCTAGGAGGTATTATGGGACATCTACACCCCCAATTGGCTCCATTCTAGTTTTGCATGAAGCCTATCGACGTCCTCAAGATGCTGTCAACATTTCATGACGATCCGACCAACGTATCTCGACTGATCATCGTTTGATCGGAGCCCGGTCGTCAAATCTGCATTTGATGGCTGCAGATGCTTAAAAGAACTCAAGTGCTGAATTTTAAGCAATCAAAGATAGATTTCAGCACGACTTTAATCAAATTTCAGCAAATACTACGAACCCTAATCATCATCCAATCATGCCCAAACAAGTTTAATTTAAAGAAGTAACACAATCTCAAATAAATAAGCCAAAAGTCTCAAAGAACAAGCATAGATCTAAGCGATAAAACCTAATGGATGAGATTCTTCAGAAGCCAATTAATTGGAAACCCTAATTTAAATTCAGCAATAGGCCGGATTGAAAGGGAAGATTTATCACATGAAAATATCGAGAGACGATTCAAACCGTGCTTTGGTCAATGCCGGCCGCTATCGGAGGCTCCGTTGTTGCAGATGAAGGGGCAGAAGAGGAGGCGTGGTCCGGAAGAAAAGGATGAAGAAGCCGAGACGATTTGATCTTTGGAGGATGGATGATCTCCGCGTCGATCTCCCGCGAAGTCGTAGACGAAGGCGTGGTTACGAGGTAGAAGCTTGCAGAGGGAAAAAGAAGACTGGAAGCAAGATGATTCTTCGGATGAGACGTCGAACAAGCGATCCTGCTTCTCCGTTCTAGGGTTTCAATTCAATATTCCTCATCCCCTTTCAATTAGGGTTTGCATAGCTTTATAGGCAAGGAACAACAAAAGAAAAAAAAAGGAAAGAAAGAGAGAGAGGCGTCTGCGTGGCAAAGAGGGAGAAGGGGACGCGGGCACGCTTCCCAAGGCGTGCCCGCGCGGGTCTTTCCAGAGGGCCGGCCGGGTGAGGAGGGGTTCGGTTAGGGTTTTTGGACTCCTTTTGAATCTCATCCATTGAGATCTAAACCGACTTAAGATCCTACGGCTAAAAACCAAACATAGAAACGAGTCAGTTCGGCATCTGTGGCTCGAACCGGATGCGAACATGGCTTGCACCTACCCAAACCAGAAAATAAAACATAAATAACTGAAGATCCGTCAGTCGGATCGACAGAAAATAAAAACCAAAGTCATAGATAATCGAACGAGCTTTCCACTGATGCAGACGGATTGGCGATCGACTTCCTGGATCTCCGTAGGGAATAAAAATACACCATCAGCTGTGAAAATCTGCACGTAGGGCTCGTCTGCATCAAGTCCCCCGGACTCAAAAGAACTCGACTCTTGTCGAGTAAGGTCCTGGATCCGGTGGGGTCTCTCCAGGAAGTAGCCGCAACCTCTGCATATGCTCCAACTGCTCTCCCGGGTCCGGTGGCCAAGTAATCAGTCTCAAGTACGCAACGACTTCATCTGGCATCCCCTGCCCATCAACGCCAAGCGAAGACCTGAAAGCCAAAATCGACATCCTCCTCGGCACGGAAAGATCGTCAAGATATCCAGATAATTTCATGTGATAATAGGGAGATAGGTTGACATGAAATTCAAAAGACATATGAAAGGAAAGGCCGCGGGAGCATAATATGTTGCGGGTCATCGGCTTGCGCAATAAGCTATGGTTGCTTTGAGAGGCCATGGGGTGCGGGTGCAATATGTGTTGCTCAAAGTGGCCTGCGCACGTGGCAAAACAAGTGGATTCTAGATTAAGAAGATATGTCATGCAATCATTGTCTGGATGCAGTGAATAAAATAAGAAATTAAATAACTCATCAAGCCACTTGTTATGACTTCGAAAAAGTAAAAATGATGGGCCTTTTGAAATCTGAAAGCATGGCTCATAAGTACCCAGCATTGAAAAGTGAACAAGCCTAGCAAAATCATCTTTAATGCTCAACTCAACACCTGGTCGATAATATGGATGCACATATGAATGGTCTGTGAATGTATAGATGTCAGGCAAATGATGAATGCGAGTGCCATGGATGCCTACAGACTCTAAATGCGATGTGCATGCGATGGAATGCAATATGTTGTCTAATCCCTTCTCAATTTTTAGTGAATCAGAAGGACACCCTACTAGGTTATCTGCAAATGGTGGTATGGGATGGCTCTGACTCAGAAGAGTTTGAGGTGCATGGGATCGGTGTCTCTTAAAACATGTGGGCCATAAGGTGACGTTGATGCCATCCTTAAGGAAAGTATAAGTGTTGGCTTTTCCGTGATGTAGTGCATCTCGATCGAACTGCCATGGACGTCCAAGGATAATATCAGCTACTTCTAAAGGAAGGACATCACACCAAACCTCATCTCGATATTGCAGCCCAATAGACAGCTTAGCCAAACAACAATGAGTCACTAGTTTGCTTGTGGTGTTGTCTAGCCACGATGTTTTGTAGGGGTGAGCCAATGGTTTGACTTTCCACTTCTTGCTCCTAACTATCCCTTCATTGATTAAGTTGGTGGTACAACCTCCATCTATCAAGACACAAATGTCCATGCCATTAACAGTGCAGACTGTTTGGAACAACTCGAACCTTTGGTTCTTGCAATGTGGCTTTGGGGGTCCTCCACAGAGCTCGTGGGGTAGTAACGCTTTAGGTGCCTGGGGTGATGGAGACTGGTGAATAACTAACAGTGGCGCAGTCACGTCATCCCCCTCCAAGACTAACTCATTGAAGTTTTCACCCTCAGACTCATGACTATCCTCTTCATTATCCGTAAGATTTGTCTGTGGATTAAATTGACGTCGAGGACAATCGGCTGACTTGTGACCCGACTGGTTGCACTTGAAACACTTCATCATGCTCGGGTTGGTTCCTAAGACGCCTTTACCCTTCTCAGTGGGTGTAGGAACTGTACCAGCTACAGGGGGAGGTCCAGGGATTGGTCTACTAACAGATCTGGATGGTGCCCTAGTGTTGTCATATCGTCGGGACGCAGATCGGGAGTGGTGAGACTCAACTTTCTTAGCCCGACGGTGTGCATCACTGACCTGATACAAGTTATGAAGGGACACCACCTCTTGAATTGAGGGCTTAAGACCATTAACATACCTAGCGACGCTCTGCTCTTCATTTTCATGCAGATCATTGTGAGCTTGGAGCTTATAGAACTCATTGGTGTAATCATCCACCGATTGATTCTCTCGGCCCACTCTAGGAACTCTTCAGGATCCATCCTACCTTCGAACTCAGGAGTCAGGAATTTCGATTTTGATACCCTGATCCCAGCCCCAATGGGATTTCGTTTTCCTATGAGTTTTTCTACTTCGCCTATCAGACCCGTCAGAGGAACTGACACTATCACCTCCTGACTGAAGATCTAACTCACTACGCTCTGGAGATGTTCTAGTCCTGTGCTCTCGATGGGGTCGAGGTGGATTTTGGGAAGTGGTGAAGGCCAAGGTTAAGGCTTCGATCTGGGTCTGAAGGCTATCCATGTGTTCTTGTTGCCTTGTGAAGGCATCTTGCTAAGTGCGGGGTGGGGAAGGTCCAGCCATTAGAGATTCTCTAGAAGAGGCTATCGATTCACCTCAGAGAGAAAATGTGTGATCCTAATATGGATGCGCTCACGTGGGATGCTAGTTTCCTAATTAATGCAAAGACACAAACTAAAATGAAAAGAAGGAAAAAAAAAAAAAAATTTCAGCAAGCACACAAGGATGCAAATGATGCAAGAGGACCGGCCGTTGCGTAAGAACGCGACGACAAGTGCGCTCTGATACCAACTTGATGGCTGCAGATGCTTAAAAGAACTCAAGTGCTGAATTTTAAGTAATCAAAGATAGATTTCAGCACGACTTTAATCAAATTTCAGCAAATACTAAGAACCCTAATCATCATCCAATCATGCCAAAACAAGTTTAGTTTAAAGAAGTAATAAAACTGACATGATAATGATTAATTTCAGATTTAATAAACAATTCCAGCAATAAAGACTAACACAATCTCAAATAAATAAGCCAAAAGTCTCAAAGAACAAGCATATATCTAAGCGATAAAACCTAATGGATGAGATTCTTCAGAAGCCAATTAATTGGAAACCCTAATTTAAATTCAGTAATAGGCCGGATTGAAAGGGAAGATTTATCACATGAAAATATCGAGAGACGATTCAAACCGTGCTTTGGTCAATGCTGGCCGCTATTAGAGGCTCCGTTGTTGCAGATGAAGGGGCGGAAGAGGAGGCGTGGTCCGGAAGAAAAGGATGAAGAAGCCGAGACGATTTGATCTTTGGAGGATGGATGATCTCCGCGTCGATCTCCCGCGAAGTCGTAGACGAAGGCGTGGTGACGAGGTAGAAGCTTGCGGAGGGAAGAAGAAGACTGGAAGCAAGATGATTCTTCGGATGAGACGTCGAACAAGCGATCCCGCTTCTCCGCTCTAGGGTTTCAATTCAATATTCATCATCTCCGTTCAATTAGGGTTTGCATAGCTTTATAGGCAAGGAACAACAAAAGAAAAAAAAGGAAAGAAAGAGAGGCGTCCGCGCGGCAAAGAGGGAGAGGGCCGGCCGGCCGGGTGAGGAGGGGTTTGGTTAGGGTTTTTAGGGTTTTTGGACTCCCTTTGAATCTCATCCATTAAGATCTAAAATGACTTAAGATCCTACGGCTAAAAACCAAACATAGAAACGAGTCAGTTCGGCATCTGTGGCTCGAACCGGATGCGAACATGGCTCGCACCTACCCAAACCAGAAAATAAAACATAAATAACTGAAGATCCGTCAGTCGGATCGACAGAAAATAAAAACCAAAGTCTTAGATAATCGAACGAGCTTTCCACTGATGCAGACGGATTGGCGATCGGCTTCCTGGATCTCCGTAGGGAATAAAAATACGCCATCAGTTGTGAAAATCTGCACGTAGGGCTCGTCTGCATCAGCATTGTAGGATGGTAACATAAAACCTTTAACCTTCCACAGCCCATAACTTCTTATCCGCTCATTTAATCAATTAATCCTGACAAACCATATATCCAAATCGAAAAATTTCTCGAGCCCAATCCAACCATACCATCCATGCATCGATCCAGCAAGCACATATTTATCCTTTCCCCCCTAGTGTTTTTAGAGCGAATCATTTATTTTTGTGCCCCCCCTATCCTACACCACATAATAAATATTAAATTTAGTTTTTATTCAAAGGTTGAACATGCCATCGAAACCTACTTTTTGTCTCACGTTGTGTCTGAAACGTATAGCCAAGTGTTCGAATCTTGTACTCATGTTTATATCTTTGTAATACATGATCATGAGATTGTAGGGTAAGAATATTTTGGGACTAAGAATACAAGCATTGTGGTCAACCGTCCACACCTAAGCTTTTGTCCAACATGTGTTATATATCTTTTATGTGGTAGCTATTTGGTTCATATTTTGATTACAGCTTGCTTTGATCCACATTGTAGTAGCATCACTAAGTTTATGAAATTTTTTTTTGAGAGGTAAAGTTCATGACTTTATAGTTGCTATTGATGGTGGTTAACCATATTACTAAGATATACTGCTTTGACTTGGTAGACGATTGTTATACTTCACCGTTCTTATAAATTTAATTTTCATCCAAACTAGAAAAACATATTTACTTTTTTTATGCAGCACAAAGTTGCATAGTAGCTAAGTCATAGTACTGGTATAAATTTTGATTACCTTTGTTTTCTGATTTTTAATATTCGACTATTTAAAATTTGTCATTACTAGTTTTGGCTGAACAGCTAAACCTGAAGCCAAAACGACTGAAATGTTCCGTTTTTGGCACATGCCGACCTTGAAACCAAACTCCGAATGTCAAACCTTGGGTTTTGGGGGGTTGTTTTGGTTGGACTTGCATATTGATGGCTACATAGTTCCCTGATAACAAGTTTAGGGAGGGCTTTGTAATTGTTTGCTCTTGGTGGGCAAGGTCTTTTATACCTTCCTCCTAGCTACCACCTTTTAAACGTATTGATTATTTGTGATATTACCAGCCACTTTGCATTTCAGAAAAAAATCTGATTCTCATTCTGGGACAGAATTGGTTTCTAATGTTGGTTACCTGCCAGAGTACATCAATTCTCATGCTAGATACATCATAATTTTTGTTTATTTTCATCAATAAAATAACTAATGCAATTACAATATATTGCCTAACATTTTCATTTACTATAATTAATAAACTTACTGATTTAAGTAGAATATATTATTCTTTAGACTTGTATAATATTTATTGGTTTGAAACTGGAGTTTCGCTTCTGTTTTTCTAAATTCTGAGATCTTCTACTTTGATACATGAACTGCAGATTGAAGAGCTTGCCATGATCATACAAAAGGTTTGAGACCGTTAGTCTGTGACAACCGTATGACTTGTTTCTTGGACTTGAGGATATTTAGTATTTTGTAAGTTGCATGGCTCTCATATTACGTGTTTGGAGTGTTCATCCTTTGTGGTTGCAGAGTAGACATCTGGTGGCATTCACAGGGGCAGGGATTTCAACTTCTTGTGGTATTCCTGATTTTCGTGGACCTAAGGGAATTTGGACACTTCAGGTATATAAAATAGTTCTCTGTGCATAACTACAACATTGAAATCATAGCTTAAAATTTGGGTTCTTGTTTTTGTGCGGGGAAGAGTTTTTCTAATTCACTTATGTCATTATGTGGCTAGCAAGGAGCCACATGGACCTGCCTACATGATTTAAGTTGGTGTGATAGGGAGGTAGGGGCAACTGATAGCTCTATATAAAATTGTTTTTTCTGGATTCCAACCCACCGTGTAGTTACTTGGTCATTCATCTTTATGGAGATGCGAAACTCATTTATCTAGGAAATTGGAAGTTTAGCCAATCCAACTAAAACGAGCATAATATCTATGCTCCATACGAGTCACAGATTAGTGCATTAAATGACTGCCTTTATTCAGTGATTGTACTAGTCTTTCGCCTTCAACTCCTTTTTTGCACGAGAAGCTATCGTTTGTCCTGGAGAAGTAAAAAGTTAAATTAAAAGCCAGATAGTGCAGGGCAATAAAATTCAATCAGCAGTAAAAAAAACTTTTACAAGATCATTTGAGGAAACACCAAACTTTCCTTTGATGGAGTTATCATATGCAAGATTACATGTGACATTGTTTCCGCTGACACAGACTTGATCACGAGTTTTTGATTCTTTGCTTTCTCGATTGAGAAGATTTCCATAAATAACTCAATGACCTATCTCTGTCGTCCTGAACAATCAATAGTATAGTTTTCTTTTTCAATTTACCGACCGCATTCCTGAGAAGTAGGTCATATGGCTCATGCTTAAGGTGCGAAGTGCAAACCCCTACCCTCAAGTGTCAAGTGGAGCCTCTTAAAATGATGTGGAGCTTGAGTTGCGATTTCATGGGGAGAGCAGACAATCGAATACCTTGAAGTGAGTAGTCTTGCTCATGAAATTCGATACTATATAATTACCACAAAGGACCATCAAGCAAGGTTTAAAATCACGGTATCGGTCGGCTCCGAACCGGTATGTACCGACCGGTACGTACCGGTACAGGTCGATACGGACTGATACCGGTTGAGAAAAAAAAAAATCCGAACCCCCCTCCCCCCCCCCCCCCCCCAAAAAAAAAAAAAAAAAAAAATTTTAACTTGTCGGTACCGGGCCGTACCGGTCGGTACCGGCCTGAACCGGCCGATACGGACCAGTACGGGCCAGGTATCGGGATCGGATGCAGTACCGTACCGGTATCGGCCGAGATTTATAACCCTGCCATCAAGGGTGAAGGACTGGCGAATTTCTTATGTTCCAAATGACGCCAATCATCATAGACCTTTTCGACAAATTTACTCACTGGGAGATCTATTTCGATGGAGCCTCTAGAAGTATGACAACATCCATGCATGTGATATGAAACACAGGAGCAACGGTAGTTGTCCTAACCTGAAGAAAATAGTCTTGTGTCACTCTTTTCTACTTTCTGAAAGAAGATTATTCTACAATAAATACGAGGATGGCATTTTGATCATCAGGCTCTCTATGGCTTTGGACATGTATATAGTGTTTTTACGAGTACCCATATTGTACCATTATTCTTATGATGCTATATCATATGTACATAGTTTATACAATTATATAAAAGATAAGGGCCAATCCCAACCCGATTTGAGGTTCAAGCCTGAAAAGCTTTCTCACATATAACCAGCTATCATGTTTTTTCAAAATCGGGTGGGACCTCTCTTTCACTTAAACCAGCTATCATGTGACATAAAGCAACAATTTCATTATTTCCTCTTTCCTCTCTCTCATGTTCCTCTCTTTCGTTCGATTTTCTCATAGCTTGCAGCCGGACCATGCTATCTCTACATCGGATGGCTCTAGAAAGAGTCCGTCCCAAAGAAGGCTTCACAACAAGAATGATGTATGACTAGTTTGCTCCAGAGGAAGCAGAAGCGCTATGAGACCAAATCTAATGTAGGACGGGAGAGGGGGCCAGTGTGTCCCACTAAATTTCAAGTCTCACTGTTCCTAGGGGTTCTAGATCATATAATTGACCAAGGATTTTCAGTAAAAGAATGGGTCACCAATGCAAATTCGGCTTCCCAAATGCTGCAAGGATTTTGTAGTTTGATTGGGCTCATCGAGGGTTTCTAAAGAATCCAAGATCGTTGAAATCGGTCTTGTGGATCTCAAGATATGGACTTGAAAAAAGGTTAACTGGTCTATTTTAGGTATAGTTGGTCTGATTGCAGTAGCGTCAGGTTCTGACATGCTATTGCATTTTAGCATTAATTTATATGGGTGGATATTAGAAGAATTACATGAGTAATAGGTTTACCGTTTATTGGATTAGGTTTTAAATAAAGGTATTAGGTTTGGGTTTATTTCAAAAGGGTTAAAACCAGGTTGGCTCAAGCAAATAGGCGACGGACAACGACAACACAGCTGGCAGTTCTTGTCTGTGGAGACAACAACAAATGAAGGTCGGTCGATAGCTGTTGCTTGCAGTATTGATTCAAAGAGGGATTTTAAACTAGAAGTGTGCTTGTATGCGAGTGCCAGGGTTCCTTCTTTGGGGTATCAATAGGGAAGGGAGAATGGGTTTCGACTGTTGCAATAGACGTTGGCGATGATGATGAAAGCTATTGATGTGTTTTTCCCCTTCTTCTCTGTGATGCTGTAAACAAGAAGCACAAATTCCCCTATTTGTTCTTTTTGCACAAATTCCCTTATTTGTTCTTTTCTTGGTGCTATATTGTGAGAGAGCCAGAATGCTAGAGAGATATAGTGAGAAAGATACGGAGAAAGAGAGAAAGAATGCTAATAGAGATCTAGAGATGCCGAGAAATAGTGAGAGAAGGAACAAATGATTGCACGAGCCTCACACCCATAGCCTTACATTGGACAACTTCATGGACATGCTCTCACACTTGAAAGAAGTCATTACATCCTCCAACAATATATGTATTTTTTTTGGTTAATCTCATAGCTGATTATGATAGGAGTCCTTGGCCACTTTGAATAAACTAGCAAACCCAAAAGATGATACTACTAATCTTAACAATATTGGACTTCCTAATTCAAACCAAACTCTTAACCATATGCAACGAAAAATTCCTAATATAAGCTTAATAATTAATTCAAAATAATAAAATTCATGTTTTGGGATCCGAGCCAAAGGACCTCTCTGCTGGGCTAGGCTTTGGGCTGAGCTTGGATTTTGGTTCCCCATGAGGGAAAATATTCCCTAGCGTATTTTTTTCTCATAGCGCTCCATGCAGTGCCTAATGTCTCACAATTTTTTTATAATTCTCTCCTGTATTCAAGCAATCTCATGGGATATCTCACCATCTGACGGTTCAAGGAGATTTTCTCTGATGGAAGACTGGTTGAGCTTCTTATTTATTTTTCTCATTTGCTGATTACATATGGAAAAGTACAAAGTAAACAATAGAATCCCTTTGAGTGTAGGATAGGATTGTTATTGGTTTCTCTTTTTCTTGTATAAAGTGGGGCTGCCCATGATGTAAGAGTTCAGTTTTTAGTAAAGAAATCAGCATAGTATGTGTGGTTTTTTGAAGTGTCATACGGCGTCCGATCCTCACCTCTTCCCTCTCCTCTCTTGTAATTGGCACACCCAAGTGCCACACTTCGGGGTACTTTCCCCGCCATCATACCCAAAAAAGCCCCCAAATAAGAAACCACACTCTAATAGGAAATAACATATCAGCCTCAATGTGGCTTTTCTCACTCTTGTGATTGGGGCCTCTTTTCAGGGCTCTTTTGTTGGCTTTTAAAGCTTTTTTGTTTTCTAAAACATTACCGAAAAACTTGAAGTTCATGAAACATTTTTTGAATGTGCATCAATATATTAAAAGAAAACACCAACTATGCTGAAACTCATGATAATCTTATAATTCTGGTTTGAAAGCTAAAATCATGTAATATCATGACAGAGGCATCCATATTTCTAAATATTTTCCCATAAGTTAAATCAATACATATGGTATTTATACCTAATATGGGAATATTTATGGAAGAATATTTAAAACTCTCTATTGGAATCAAAACTCCTAGTCAACTTATGGTCTTCATGAACTATAAGTTTTCAGTGCATGATTTGGATTGACACTTCGTGATTAGTTATGGAGAATGCTACTGAGCGGTGTGCTAACAAATTGCTTATTAGTATGCAATTTTTTGATACACTGTTTGAAATATGTATCCTTTCTGTAAACGATTTACTGATTTGCGTATTTCATGATGCAGCGTGAGGGTAAGGGGGTGCCCGAAGCATCACTACCATTTAATCGTGCTATGCCAAGTTTGACTCATATGGCTTTAGTTGAATTGGAGAGAGCTGGTATCCTGAAGTTTATTATAAGCCAGGTAATGTCAATATGTTACTCATGCTTAATCTTATACCCAGTCTTCTACCTAGGTGAATATTCAAAGTAATCTATACAGCAGTTATTTTACCCAGAGCAATTTGTTTTTTTTTTTTTTTTTTGAGAATTCCTCCCCGACAATTTGGTTTTTTTGTTGGAAGAAGTAATTTAAGTAAAGCAATGTGTTGATTTGTGCTAATGGCTTACGCAAAATCTGCATGATAAATTGGTTCTATTTTTTTTTTTTGATAGAATAAATTGGTTCTATTGGTGAAGAAAATTATGGGGACTGGGGTATTAGAATTTGTTGACTGGGAACTACAAGGCTGGTGTAATTATGCATTGCTCCTTTAGTAAAAGAAGATATGAAAAAATTAGTTGCTTCGAGGATTTTTGACATCGATGACACTTGATAGAATTAGTTGTAGCCACATAACATATTAGATCGAAGAGAAACACCCATGACGCTTGATGCAGATGAATTTGCTAAATTAATGAATGCATACAAATGAAAGATTAAAGTGAGATTTAAACAATGTTTTCGACAATACTATAAGTGCGTAATTTTATAAATTAGTAACTAAGCAAGTCTCCAATGAATACAAGCAAGTCTAGCTACTCAAAGATCACACTTATAATATTTATGGCCTTGCTAACATTCAATTTCAGATCAGATTTGATATTTAAACATGTTGAAATTAACAAAAAGATGATCAAAACATAGGCATAAACTTCGGATAAGTCCCCCAATGGATGGATCTAACTTTTCATGCAACCGGGAGGGTTTTTAGGCCAAAATAGGACTGCTGTGATGAAAGGACAACAAACAAAAAAATCTTAATGAAGAGCAATAAAATGGCCGTAAGGTCAAGAAAATCAGGATCTATTCCTATGGCTACCTTGGGATAGAAGATACCTGATGACCGTAACCCAAAAAATACCTTGGCGAAACCCGACTGTGTGAGGAACGCCCGATGCTTGAGATGAAGTGGCGGAGGGACGAGTGTGATCGAGAAGAGGGATATCCAAAGCCAAGTTGATGACGATCTATGAGGTAGAAGCCTTCTAGCAGTGATCATTTGCTAGAAACGAGATGAAGTCGGGCGGGGAGATCGAAGCCAATGATCAAGAAGAAGAGACAAAGATGCGAGGAAAATTCGTTGAAGAAGGTTTTCTTGATCCTGCGAAGAACACTCGAGGAAAATAAGGGTTTATTTTTCCAAAATTTAGATGTGAAAATACTCTATCAAATATCCCTTTTAATAAGATTAGGGTTTCATAGGAGATGCATAGGAGCCGTTAGATCAAGTGGAGGGGCCCGGGGCCCTGGATCTATCCTATCCAAAGAAAGAAAGGAAAGAGAAAAGGAGAGAGAACCGACCGAAGGGGAGGAAGCGTCCACTCCTTCCTGCGGGCACGCCAACCGAGGCAGCCGCACGGAAGAAAGGGGGGAGAGGGGGTGCGGCTAGGGTTAGGTTTTGGGTTCTCTTGGGCTTTCTTTTGATCCCATCCATCCATCCCGAAGGATCTTTAATCGCGTCCATTGATCGCGAGTTAAAGTTCTTTTAATCTCATCCTTTGATGAGACCCATCCGACGATGCCTATTTCATTTACTAATTAGCCACTTAGCAAAGTTGGTGAGAACACTACTCTCGCACTTGAGTTAGCCTACAATAGAAATGATCATAACTTACGATTCACTCATCCGATCGACATGAAATAAGAACAGAAGTTGTTCAGAATAAAAAGAGCAACAAGATGAACTAATTATTTTTTCAATCAGATGCATCAATTTTCGTGCACAGCTGAAAACAGTAATCAGCTTTTCTACATACATCAACGCTGCCTCACGTAGGCCTATTATGTAACTCCAGCTTTCGGTTTCGTATTCTATTCATCATCCTATAAAGTTCAGAGGCTTGTATTTGAATGAGAGTGAAGGGATTCCATTTTGATGTTCTTCAAAAGTAGTGAAGTATATGACATAATAGTGTGGTGTTCTTATATAAGAAAGAAATTTGCATGTGGACAAGAATGTGAGGAGAACAAAAATTATATAGTTTTGTTAAGCTACCCCGGCTCATTGAAAACATATTCCCCGTTATTTTTGTGATTAACAATTTATGTTAGTCCGGATCTCCGGATATAAACTTGACTGGACTTGTGCTTGCATTCATGAAAACAAAAATTGTATGTGACGGATTTCTGTGAACTAATTATGGATTGATAGAGAACTAAGAATATTGTCTATGCGCCATAGTAGAAATGCAGAATTTGAAGATGAAGGGTTTCATGAAAATACCAGAAGGCATGATTCAATAATTTTGAATGATTAGTCCTCAACATTTATTCCTATAACATGATCGATAATGTATTCATCAATGCAGTGATGTTCAAAACTCTCTAATGTTCGCAACACAGTTTGATAGGTTGTCAATGGTTTGATTACAACGATAGCACTCATAAAGCGAAGGAATATCATAATCCATCAAACATAGGGGTGTCTTTTATTCCAAACCTATGCTTCCTAGCTTGACGAGGCCAAATTGCTGGTATGGGAAATTTTGCATTAAATATTTTCTTTCTAATTTTTGGCCAGACAGAATTGAAAATCATGTTTTTGGCCAATTTTGGTTGATAAAGCTGAAAACATTTACATTTCGGCTGGTTTGTTTGTGTCTTTTAGTCGGTCGAAACTGTTAACCACAATATATCTGATGACATACAAAAAATATTTTTCAAATTCTCGGTTATTGAATATGGAAAGATTGTCTTTTTAGAGTTTCCTCCATTATCCTTCTCTGCCTTCTTTCCTAGTTTTTGATATAAGATGTCAATTTCCATGACAAAATTCAATGATAAAGTACCTCTTGGTCAAGATGACAAATCATGTCCAATCTCAATATCTTGTTGCCAAACAACCCTCAAGAAAACATATGATCTAATTGGGGAATACATGATTCATTCTTTACCAAAATGATAATTTCTTCTTCATATAGGTTCCTCATTTAGCAAGTTTCTTGATTGTGAGGATCTTTCTTTGCACAACTGTCTAAACAAAGCTTGTATTTTAAATGTATTCCATTCTCTGGACCTTGGAATCAAAGCTATCTCTTATAATCATTTATTTGTTTGTGATGCAAGGGGCTTGCAACTTCCCTATGTGAAAGTGTTTCTTCTAAATACAGACGTCAATGTCCTCTGCCACCAAGGTACAAAATCTCGACATATTTCGCGAAATATCGCGAAATATTTCGGTTTTCTCAAACCTCGGCACGAAATTCGTAGTGTGATATCGAACGAAATAGGATTCACGATAATATCGCGATATATCGCGATATTTCGTGCGATATATTTGTTGCCACGAAATATCGCGATATTTCGTGGATATTTCGGGACATTTCGTGAAATTTCGAGACATTTCGGGATTTAAACACCGAAATGTTGGGACTGACTGGTTATGAAAGGGGACTGGGGGTTTCGGTTTCAGCAGCTTATTTACATATAATAACATTTAAGTAAATGTCGTCTTACTTAATTTTTATTTTCTCCATTTACTTTAAGTTATTATATGTAAATAAGCAAATACCCCCCCATTTGATTTCAATAAAAATATCAAAAAAATCAAAAACCAAGTGAATCAAAAAGTAGGTTTTCAGTTTTAGTAGGAGAAAACAGTTTTTTCGGTTTTTCATAAAATTTGTATGTTGAGAAAAGTGGTTAAATCAACTCATTTTTAGCTCAAAAAATTCCACAAGATGTAGAACTACAAGTACATCTAGAAAACCATGGTCCGTCAAAGAAAATTTTGAATGTATAAAAACTTTTCTTTATAAAAACTCATTTTTTCAGACTTAGTAAAAAAACAGTGTTTTGCATTTCAGCATAATTTTTGCACGATTTCAAACTTGCACAACTTTCTTGTTTTAAGTTCATTTTCAAAATCGTTTGAAGCATTTATTTAACAATCAACTAATCTTTATTTTGGAAATATTTTTCTCCACAAAAAAGATTAAAAAGCATTTTAAAAACATAGATCAAAACAGGACCAAACAAGACTGCACAAGACTCACAGACTCAAATACTAAATACATGCTTTGTGATGCTTTACACCCGTAGATAGGGTATAAATATTATCTGAGTGTTCTAAAACGTGTATCTATACTTAGTTTATGACTATCCAGAGTTTCATTCAAAAATTCCATTAAAAAATCAATATTTCCACCATTTCCATCAAATCACAATATTTCCACACTATCGAAATATTTCCACGAAATATTTCCATTTTCCAGGAGGTCGAAATATTGACCGAAATGGAAATTTCGAACCTTGTCTGCCACAATCTAATAATCCAAAACTCAAGCCCTTGATTCTAGCAGCAACCAATGATCTCTCCATGCCGTAATAGTTTTGTTTCAGGGACCCAATCTAACCGACTGAACCCAACCCAACCCTACCCAAATCGGGCCAATTTAGGTTGGTTGAGTTGGGTTAGGGAGTGGTTCCTTGGGTTGGGTTAGGGTTAGGGTTGGGTTTTTTCAACCCGAGGTTGGGTTAGGTTTGACATTTTGTAATTTAGGGTTGGGTTAGGGTTGACCTCAACTCAACCAGAGTTGCAGCCCTAGTCAGACTTGCGCGGTCGCCATGGGCCGTGTTCCTCGTGTCCATTGCTAGCTGAGCAGAGCTTAGTCCGTTTCCTTGGATACCTCTTTCGTATTGTGTTCAATCTACCTCTAGGCTGGCTTGTACCGAGTATTCGCGATCCCACGTGTTGATCATCTATGAAGCCACGTGGACAACGAGCGGGTGATAGTTTTTCAACCCACAGTCGATTTCCCCTTCCTTTTTATCTTTGATTTATTTGCCATTTTTGCTTTTGGATTTTTGGATCCCTAGAACACAAGAATCATCACATTTCTAGTTGCTTAATGAGTTAGTTTAGTTACTCTTTAGAAAGGTGCCTTAGTTTAAGCAGCACCTTTTACATGCCGGGCATCATCTTGATGAATTTTGCCTAGATTGTGCATTATGACTTGCTCTAGTATTACCCAGATCCTCAAATTTACCTCTTGGACACAAAACATTCTTATCCGTAGATCCCTTATTGAAATTAATCAATTCTAGTTTGTCTAATTATTGTGACAATCTTTCATATTGTTAAATTTCTCATGGTTAATGTAAGGATCACAATGAAAGGGGTAATAGACCCACTCCCAGGTGTAACTAAACTATTGCATTTCAGGAACAAAGTGACAATATGGGTTCTATACTTAAACCTGGTTTCCAAGTTGGTTCTCCACAAAAGTACGGGATATTGAAGTGCTAACATGGTACATAAAGTAGCTAATTCACAAGCATTCCACAATGAGTGTTAATTATACTTTGCTGTGAGCTTATCATGAACTTCATAGGTTATTCATTTTAATTTGTGCACCTAGTCTTACAATTGTATTGGAACTCGTATTTGACAGAATGTTGATAGCCTTCATCTTCGATCTGGAATACCGAGGGAGAAACTTGCTGAATTGCATGGAAATTCCTTCAGGGAAATATGCCTTTCTTGTGGATTAGAGTAGGTCTTTAACTTTACCTCCGATATATTTCAAATAAAGTTGTCATACTTGACGGCTGATATAATGTCTTCTTTAATATTCTACTGGCCTCTCTGGATGTGTTCATTTTTTCATATATATATATATATATATATATATATATATATATATATATATATATATATATATATATATATATATATATGAAAAAATGAACACATCCAGAGAGGCCAGTAGCCTACTCTACTCCATGGAGTAGGTAACTTATCTACTCCATGGGTTAAATGGATGCCATGTGGCACTTTTTAACCGGAGATAAGACTTTATCAACGTAGGTTCATCCCTCCCAATAATTGTCAAGAAAAAAATTTGAGAAAAACACATGCCAAGTGGCATTTTTAGCATGCAAAAAAAAAAAAGTTTTTACGATGCATAATTTACCGTTAAATTTGTTACAACTTGATTGAGTTGATTGAGATTTTTTTCTGCGGATTTTTTTTCATAATCCTAATCTATCCATTTTGGATTGACCATACATCAACAAAATACCCGATTTAAAAGTGTCATGTGGCGTCTATTTAGGCCATGGAGTAGATAAGTAGCCTACTCCATGGAGTAGGCTACCCTTTCCCATATATATATCTTCAACTTATTGATGCTTTTTAAATTTATGAAGGTATCTTCGAGATTTTGAGATTGAGACAATTGGAATGAAAGAAACATCAAGACGGTGCTCTAATTTGAAATGTGGAGCAAAACTTAAGGACACAGTTCTTGATTGGGAGGTCAGTCATAGGCACTTAAATGGTTATGAGGTCGTTGGCCAACATTCAGATGAAAATTGTGCATATTACTATTGGTTGAATGTTTTTAAATGAGCAGGATTTTTTCTTTTGGAGAGGTTCTCGATATCTGTTAATCAGTATGAGACCTTTATTGGTTTTATAAGAGTGGTGGTGGTTATCTTATTCATTTTAATCGGACATCAAATTTTACGAAGTTTTTAGTTTTTTGGAAATGATTTTTATTTGTTATCCTTCTTATTCATTTCATGTGGGAGTATGTCACTTCTATTTTTTTTTATTGATGATGTGAATATTTTTTTTTTTATTTCTGTATTCTGCTTCTTTGTGATGATTTGTTAAGCACAGAGCTAAATAAACCTTTTTTTTTTGTTGAAATGGGAGGTGAATTTGGAGGGAAAAATATCCCGTTGCATTTATCAACTTGAGCGTATCAATGTTTAATGTAGTTGCTCCTTTCACATGGAAATACCCTGACTGAAAATAGTCCATATAAACCTACAACTTATCATGAACATTGCTTGTCCCTGGCTCTATTCTACCTATTGAGATGATCGAGCCCACAATTTTCTGAATGTAGTTTGGACTTTGGACCCTGTTTTGATAGAAAATATATTGGTTTTGTATCTTTGAATCAAGGTTATTTTTCATATTTTACAAATATTTTTGATGTCAAGGACTCATGGACTTTGCATTAATTCTCAATCTTCGAAAAAGAAATTAGAAAGTTGGAATTGTTTTGTTATTCAGTGGACATAAGGAATAACATCGTTGGAGAACTTTAGGAAGATAATAGTGAAGAGCAGTTAATATAAGTGAAAAGCTTGGAAGAGTTCTTCTCAATGGTCATGCAGAGAAGAAGTAAATGCATCTAACGTGGATATATTTGACAAATTCTTTGCTACCCTATAAGTGCATAACGTTTGCGCAAAGCAAATCTATCGGTCAAGTTTGATGTGATTCCCTAGGGTTTCCGGTGGACACAATTGATCTCTGGACTTCACGACAAATTTTAAGGTATTTAATTGCAGATATATCATGCAAAAATGCTCGAATCAGCATGCATAACAAGGGAAAATTAGTGCACAAGCTTAATATGATATGAAAAAAATAAAATTACACCAACAAGTATTCTAACAAGACTTAATTTTCATCTACAAATCGGGAAGAACAAACAAATTACATGAAAGACCGTGGAACTCATAATTTATCAAAAAGGAATCTATCACAGCACAATCAGTCTAGGATAGATGTTCAATTGGGCTAAAAAAGTAAGCATGGACTATTAAGGCATATATTGCCATTAACTACACATTTAATTGCAGTGAAAAATTTGCTGAGATTTCTGAGGGGAATTGGTGGAATATGGAAAAAGTGCTCATTAAACATCAAGGTAAAAGGATTCAACGGTAGATGGTGTTAGAAAAGAATGATATCAACATGGATGTATTTTAGCACTTGTAAACCTTTACTTGTCTCAGGATGCTCCACAGATGGCCTCGAAGAAGTTCAAGGTTGCCCTGAATATTGCTGCACTTTCACAAACCAAAGGATGAAGTGGCATGGGAGGAAGCTGGTAAATTAGAGGTCAAGATAGGAATGAAATCTCGCTCAAGGAAGAACTACAATATATTCAGAAGTATTCTTTTTTTTTAGTTACTTTTTAAATGATTGTATAATTAGGCCTCGGGCTTCTTAGATAAGTGAAGGGTGGTGGTGAAGATGATATGGAAGACTAAGAGGTGGTAGTATGTGGTGGCGAATGGGTATGGCCCCTAGGTTCCTACTTGTTTGTGCATGAACTCACTAGGAGAGAGAGAGAGAGAGAGAGAGAGAGAGAGAGAGAGAGAGAGAGAGAGAGAGAGAGAGACTCATCGAATTCATGATAGGAACCAGAGAGAGGGTTGACGAGCGAGACTAATTTAGAAGTGGGCTCCACATCTACTAAGCACGAAATTTGGCTTCAATTTGATCATCTAAACCGCACTTTAATTGCCACCATTGGTTTTTTGCCATGGATGAACCTAGGCATTCAAATTCAATATGCTCTAAATTATCACATATGTGATCTATGCTAGTCATGTGACTTAAGTGATTGCAAACATCCCGCACAACCATAAGTCAAAAATACAAGTGTAAATAATGCCTAAAGATATGCTTTGGAAACAAATATAAAACCTATGCAACTAGCAAATAAAAATGCTCAAAGTTAGCAAATGTAGAAAATTGTACTACTGGGAGTTATTATTATTAAACTATCAGAGTTCCAGTTTGGGAAAAATGTGGTTTTATCGAGGAGGTCTCTGTAACACGCTTGAAAAATATCCTCCTGTCTTGGACTATTATGCTCGTCCTCATAAATCCATGGGCAATTGTTTTAAGGCCGGTGACAAAAGTGAACCAATTACAAACATTGGAGTCCCTGGTTTGTCTAGGACTCTAGGTTAACCTGATGTGGGGCATTCCCTCTATACCATCCTCCATACTTGTCTCCTATTTATGAAGGAGTAGAAATTTCTGTCTGCTTTAGTGTATCTCCGTGGAAATGTTGTAGCTCGACTATTTGTCCACATGACATCGTCGGAAAGGTCTAGATTCTAGAAGAGAAAATCAGCTACTTGATGATGTAATGAGGCCCAAGAAATTTTACTATTTCATATATGCGGTATGTTCAACCAGGAGTTCCAATCGCATAGCGACCAGTCGACCACATATATGATTATGCAGTCGCACAACCATTTTGTATGTTATCTTATTTCATTGTTTTAAAATGCTAATAAAATAACAAAGTAGACTCAAATATTTAATTGCTAATGCTTTTGGATTATTCTAACTCGTTCGTGAAGCCAATTGAATTTATGTTGCATTGCAATAGTGATTCAAGTACTTGACATTTCAGCAAGGTACAAAAAATCGATATATTTCGTGAAATATCGGGAAATATCTCGGAAATATGAGAACCCGATACGAAATCCCACCTTCAGTATTGAGCGGAATTGAAAATGTCATAATATCGAGTGGTTTCGCGAAATATCGGACGAAATATTCACTCTTCACAAAATATCGCGATATCAGTACCAACCTAAGAAGCACTGACACTGGTACGGGGACACAGGTATGACACGACACGGGTTCGCCGACACGACAAATCCTAAAAAAGGACACGGGTACGGCGGGGACACTGCAAAATAAATTAATATTTTTAAATTTATATTTTATATATGTTTGCAATTCATATATATTTCGATAATTGAAAAACCCTCATAGAACACAACTAAAATAAAAATTTAATGCATACTGCATCGCTATCGTTAGTTACATCCAGCCCGATCGGTGAATCGCAGACAGCTCTAAATGGTATGGAAAATAATGGTTGTGTTTAAATTTTGACTTTAACCTATCTGAAACCTCAGAGGATAAGATAAGTTAAAGCCAAACCTGAATCGTAACCGTCCATCATAACCATCTTGACAAGTGAATCACACTCAGGCCCAAATGGCATGCAAAAGAACGGTTGTGATTCAGTTTTGGCTTCAACCTATCTAATTCTCTGAGGTTATAATCTCAGAGGATCAGATAGGTTGAAGCCAAAACTGAATCACCACAGCTTGTAACCCGACCCTATATTGAACAGTCCGTCAACCCGCAGTGTCCCGAGTGTCTGAGGAGTGTCCGACGAGTGTCCGACAGTGTCCAGCTCCCGGAATCACGTAGGACACGGCACATGCGTGTCCGGTGCGTGTCCGGCGAGTGTCCGACGAGTGTCGGTGTCCGACACGGGTACGGGAGGCCTGGGGAAGTGTCCATGCTTCCTAGGTACCAACACAAAGGGATTTTGTCGAAATTTTGTGAAAATTTCAGGAAATTTTGAAAAATTTCGTGAAATGACATCGAAATTTTGGGACTGACTGGTTATAAAAGAGAGCTTATGGCCAATTTTTTAACAACTTATTTACATATAATAACTTAAAGTAAATAGATACATTTACTTTAAGTTATTACATATAAATAAGCAAATACCCCCCCCCCCCCTATTTGATTTCAATAAAAAAATCAAAAAAATAAAAAACCAAAGGAATTAAAAAGTATACTTTCAGTTTTAGTAGGAGAAAACAGTTTTCAGGTTTTTTTTTATTAAATCCATATGGTGATTGGTGAGAAACGTGATTAAATCAACTTCTTTTTAGCTCAAAAAATTCCACAAGATGTAGAAGTACAAGTGCATCTAGAAAACCATGGTCCGTCTTAAGGAAATTTTGAATGAATAAATACTTTCCTATATAGAAACACTTTTTTCCAGACTTAGTAAAAAAATAGTCACATTTCAACATAATTTTTGCACAATTTCAAACTTGCATAACTTTCTTGTTTTATGTCCGCTTTCAAAATAGTGTGAAACGTTATTTTAACAATCAACTAATTATTATTTTGAAAATATTTTTATCCACAAAAAAGATTAAAAAGCTTTTGAAAATTATATATCAAAACCGGACCAAACAAGATTGCACAAGAGTCGCAGACTCAATACATTGAATAAATGCTATGTGAAGCTCTACACCCCTATATAGGGTACAAATATTGTTTGAGTGTTCCAAAGTGTATCTATACTTGGTTTATGACTATCCAGAGTTTCACTAAAAAATTCCATCTAAAAATCAATATTTCCACCATTTCTATAAAATTGGAATATTTCCACATTGTCGAAATATTTCTATGAAATATTTCCATATCCAGAAGGTTGAAATTTCCACCGAAATGGAGATTTCGAACCTTGCATTTTAGTACTGTTTTTGGAGCGTTCTTCTACTTGAGTCAAGGCATGGTTTAAAATATAAACGATAAATAGTTATTATCACCGTTATTTTCCTTTATCTCTAGGAGGCGATACGATATCCTACCATATTCTCCTTTTTACGCGATATCAGGATTTATCCCCGATATGTCACCGATATATCGCTAGTGTCCTCATTTTATCGTCAATATCGCCATTTTATTGCCGATTTCCCCATTATATCCCCATTTTATTGCCAAAATTGCCCTTCAGCTTATATGAAGTTGTCGGTAGTGGGGGAAGTCACTCAGTTTCGCTCGAAGTTACCCAGTATTGCCTGAAGAGGGATTTTTCTCCATTTTCTTCCTTTTTGGTGAGAAGTTTTCGGGATATGAAGATACGAGATGGCTTATATGCTTAATGGTTTTTTTCTCCATTAAGCGTAGTGAAACAGTGAAAGCAAGAACTTGAATTCAATCCCATCCTCCATCATCAAAACCATAAAGAAAACCCTTACATAATGGGTGTCATATAATGGGTTTTGACACGTGCATAATTTTGCTTAATAAAAAGGATGAAAATACTAAATAAATATCCAAATAATTGAAAAAACCCTACTAAAAATAAAAAGGATACTTCTAGGTAAATCCACTGCTTTGAATCTGTTGGCGCCCTCAGAAATCAGATCCGACGACTCCTTCGATGTAAAGTCTTCATTCGTCAAATCTAACTGTAGATAGTCGTTTTCGGAAAAATCCAACGGTGGAAACACATAATCTAGATGGACCAATGATGAAAACTCCTCATTTATGTTATGGGTGTACTCAGATCCTCACCATCTTCCTTTGAAATTTATGGTGCCTCCTCCTATACCTTTTTACCTATTAATACAATTCATTCAGTTCCCGTTAGTCATGTCTTAAATTATGTATTATTAGGATCATGACATTCTCTCAGGGACTTACCTCTATGTTTTCTACATATATGGAAAATGTAGTTGATATCCCACAAACTGTTGTCTTGTTTTTGAAATGAACCCATTTTATCGTTAATTGAGTTGATATTTTTACATAAATGTTTCATACTTTAATGACATTCAGCATTATCCTCCAAGTCTTAGCACATCAAAATGGGTATGACTATTGGGTGACAAGAATTTTCCCACAGGTTGCAACCTGACGCAAACCTCTAAAATTGGTGCCAACCTAACCAAGGTAACAAGCCAAGAGATGGACATATGCCATGAAATCTAAATGGCTAGTGGGCGGTTTGAGAGTCCTAACTTGGTGGTTACGTAGTTTGAGTTCATATAATTGGGGAACAGCCCCTCCAATTTCCCCTAGACTAGAAAAAGTTTAAGAGGGTAAAACAATATTTGATATAGTAAGTTTGCATTCAGCTCTATGGCATAAATTATAACCCAAAGAGCTGAAATGAAATGGTATTTCCATAACTAACACTTCAGGTCAATATAATATTCAATAACTCTTAAATATTTTGGTTGAAACTTAGACCATTGTTCATATTTTGCACTTGATCTGGACCGCATTATGCTATAAGAGTATCTGAATCTATCAAGAGTCATATATTTCAGGAAATACTAGATTGTTTCACATGTATTCCTTCCTTTTGAAACCCAAAGACTCCTTAATTTTTCAACAAAAGTGCTATGTGGATGTAGAGTTTTGAATAGATTCAGTGATTGAGAGCATATGCATCTCTTGAGGATGTCTCTCTGTGTTGTACTGCTTAAGATGTCATGTTTAATCATCATCATCATCTGAGTTGTTTCCCATATATGAAGTAATGTTTGGTAGTATAAAAAATGTTGGATCATTGCTACTAAAAGAAGCATAGAAGAAACATTTTATTTTTGATACTGAGATGATTGTTGAATTATATACAGTGCATGTCCATTATTTTTCTGGACATGAGATGGAACTTTTGTGTGAACCTAGATTATCTTCCCCCAGGTTAATAATGTAAGTTATTATGTTTTTTTGAGGTGTAAGTTACTATGTTTCCACATCTTGCAGGATGCTTTACCACCTAAAGAGATGACTCCTGCAGAGAAGCACTGTAGAACAGCTGATGTCGTGTTATGCTTAGGGACTAGGTAATACTAGCCGTCTTGTTTACTAGTTTTGAAAAGATCTGACGGAAATGGTTTTGTTCTTTATTGTAGATGTCGAATGAGTTGAAAAGAGCTGCTACATAGTTTTCTTGCATTTGGTTTCTACTTATTTTCATGCTATCATGCATGTAAAAGGTGGACCATCTACTCAATTGGAATTGGTAATATTGTAATGCAAACACAAAATTTTCAGAAAGAAACACAAGTCTTCGCATACTGATTTAATAGATATACTTATTGCTAGCATAGTCACCAAGTTCGGGTTTGGCAATAAGTCGGTGAGGGTAAAACTCGGGAATGTTCGGTGAAAATCAGAAAGTACAGAAAAATCTAGGGAAAAATCGTGGAAAAAACCAATTTCAGGATTTAATCGGTGAGGGTGAAATTTGAAAAAAAGGGCAAGATCTAGGACCTTGGAGTCAACTTTTTAACCTATATTTAAGCAACTAAGACATTTAGAATGTGACATTCATATGACAACAAATCAATCTCTATAGTGGATGAGAATGGTCAAAACATAATGACGGGATCTATGATAATCGAGACAAACAAAGGTTGATGGTAGATGATTGTCTTTGAACAATGAAACCTAATGAAAGAGACGTCAGCACAATGATGCGTCATTATATTGGCTTTTATATAGGTATAGTTGATAAAATCCATGCAAATAAGCACCTAAGTCACATGACTCATGTATATAACATTACATATTAACAAGTCAATATAAATTCCTAACATGGATTTTGAGCATAAGGAGTTGTGCGTGCTCAGCGGAAGGGTACATACAATGGGACAGAGGAAAGACAGTGTTACCAAATTCGGCGTTTTAAACGTGATTTTTGGAAAAAAAAAACGGGTAAAAAAACGCCGAATTTGGTGATGAATTAAGTTCGGGGTATAGGATAATAATTAATCAGCTTAGGAATAAGCCACATTTTAAATAATTTTTTTTTCAAAAAACAAAGAAATTGGTGACTATGATTGCTAGTAGTAGGATGAGAAACCGGCAATATTCCTAAATTCTGAAACAAAGATCTAATTTAGAAATATTGGAGAGAGAGAGAGTGTTGGGAGTAAGGATTGATCTCACTCAATTGGACAATGATATATATGCTGTACATTAAATGGGGTCACCCAAGGTGAACATATCCTAAGAAAGGGTAAATCAAACCTATAAAAGGCTAAGTTTATACACACTCTAACCCCCCCCCCCCCCCCCCCCCCCCTCCTTCTCAAACATAAAGGTGGATCATACACCAAAATTTGCTAAGGAGATTCCGAGAACACTGAATGGTGTCTTCATCTGTTAAGCACGAACACCCCGATAAGGTCCCTGTGTCAGTTTCGGACACGGACACGCGTCGGCTAAGAAGCACGGATACGGGATACGGGTACGATACGATACGGGTACGGCAATACGGTAAATCTTAAAAAAATAGGATACGGGTACGGCTAAGGATACGGCAATAAATTATTATTTTTTAAATATTTATTTTAAATAAAATACTAAATTATTAATTTATAGAACTATTAATTGATAGAATGCATCATAAAGAACATATTCAATATAGAAGCACAGGTTGTTGCATATTCAATATAAACAAAATATTAATTGTTATAATTTATCACAGTTTTTTTTTAAAAATTTAATAAAATTTTAATAATTGGCTCAATATTTTATCACTGTTTTTTTATCGATCTTATTGCATATCTGCAGATCCTGACGGCATGTTAGAAAGCCTGCAAATGGGGCTGTGAGGGAGTGCGAGAAAGAGAAAGAGAGAGGGAGGGAGAGAGGATATGGGGCTGTGAGGGAGAGAGACGGGCGAACAGCGGACGGCTGCAATCGGGCAGCGGACGGGTGCGGGGGGATGGTGGGTGACTGCAGTTGGGCGACGGACAGACGGCTAACGGCTGTAGTTTGGCACGGACGGCGGACGGCTGCAATCAGGCGGGCGATGGCGAACGACAGACGACGGGCGCGGGCGGACGCCTTCCTCTCTGCTCTCCCTCTCTTCTCGCTCGATCCAGAAAACAGGGTGGGGTGGGGTTAAATTTTGGGTAAATTACACATAGACCCCCTACAGTTTGAAAAACATGTCACTTGCACCCCCTCCAGGGGGGGCATTTGTAGCGTTTTAAACATGAGGGGGTGTAAGTGATAATCGGTCAAACTATAGGAGTTTTTGTGCAATTTATCCTTAAATCTTTTAGTATGGGACAGTGGGTTTGGGTTTGGATTTGGGTTTGGGTTTGAGTTTAACTTTTAACCAAACCTAAACTCAATAACCCAAGCCCAAACCGGTCAGCCGTATCCCTCCCGTATCCGGCCCGTATCCCTCCCGTATCCGGCCCATATCCCTCCTGTATCCCACCGTATCTCTCCCGTATCCGGGCCGTATCCAGACATTTTTAAATCCAGGATACGCCCGAAACGTATCAGACACGTATCCGAGCCGTATCCGTGTCCGATACGTATCCGGTACGGGTACGTCATGTATTTTGAAGTATCCGTGCTTCATAGCGCGTCAGACACGACAACGGAGTGTCTGGGGTTTTTTTGGGCCCAAACACGAACCCGACACTACCCGGCTGAGTTATGTTATTTAGCCCAAAGCGTTTGTCCCGAATGGTCAGCCGATAGACGTGACATCGATCACATCGTCACTTTTCTTGTCATTTGGGTTGAATGCAATTCACTGGTCGAGACTGGGTGCAACGAACAACTGTGACCAGCACAACTCATTTTGTGTTAAAATCCCGATCGATCTGACGCGAGCCCTAACCCCTAATTTCCCCTTTTTCATCCCGTGATCGGTGATCATCCCCTGTGAGCGAAGTCGCGACCGACCCGACCCCTCCGTGCGAAGTTCCCTCTCGACATCGTTGCGCCAAACGCCAGGTACACATCCTTTTCCTCCTTTTTATCTCTGTGTGTGTGTCTCAATTTAGGGTTCCTCTTCCTCCTCTTTATCTCTGTGTGTGTGTCTCAATTTAGGGTTCCTCTTCCTCCTCTGAGTCCTCTCTCTCTCTATATATCTTAGTTTAGGATTCCTCTTCCTCCTCTTTCTCTCTGTCTGTCTCAATTTAGGGTTCTGCTTCCCCTTCTCTCTCTGTCTCGGGTGATTGCAATCGATATTTACTTCCGTGAGAAAAAAAATCCTCGAATTTCTGTTCCTGTTCCTGCTCTTCTTGCTCCTCTCCTCTGCTCCTCCTGCTTCTTCCTCTTCTTCATAAAAACAATAAGTTTTTTCTTTTGAACATATTTTTTGAAGAATTTTTATTTTTGAATACATAAACATGAATCTATCATTGATTGATTCGTGTTTATGCATTCAGAAACAAAAAAAATAAATATGAATTTTTTTTTTCCATAAAAACAATGAATTTTTATATTTGTTGTTTTTATTTTGTTATTTTCTTGTTGGTTGCTAAATAGTTAATTACTTCCATATTGCTTGTTAGTAAATTTATTGCTAATTGTATGAATTCTAATTTCTAAATTTGCTTCATTTGTAATGTATTGTTAATGCCAATTATGTTTGTCACATTTTTGTAATGTATTGTAATTGGAAAATGGACCAATTTCGCATCTACCGGTGCCGGTGGTAGTAGTCATACTCCCCAAGATGAAGATCCTAGTTGCCTCTTTGACAGTTTGTGAAAAAGATAGCAGAAAAGAAAAGAGGGGAAAATATAACTTTTCAGTGCACCTTCTGTCAAATGCAATTCAAAGATAGCAAAAAAGAAAGGAGGGGGAAATATAGCTTTTTGGTGCACCTTCTGTCAAATACGGTTCAATGGCTCTTATTCTAGAGTAAAGGCACATTTGTTGAAAATAGCCGGTTATGGAATCCGGGGATGTGCGAAAGTTACATCTCACCAAATTAAAAATATACAAAGGCTTATTCAACAAGCAGAGTTGCAGGCGAAGAATGAATTACCCAAGCTAGTCCCTTTACCATCTTCCGCTTTACTTGATTTATGAAAGTTATACCCTTCTTTTCTCTCTTTTTCCTTGTTTATCTCTATGTTTTCCCTTCCTTATTTGCGGCCCCTTCACATCCGCACCACTCACCCATTAATCCCCTGTGATCCGAGCTCTTGATTGCAAACCCTAGATCTATAAAAGATGGAAAGAAGAAAGAAAATTCAGATTTTGATGAAAGTTTTCCTCTTTGTGAGAGATTAGGGTTGACCTGTGTCCCCTCCCCTTCTTCCTCGACTTTGCCTCGAGAAGTGTCGTCTTCCACCTCTGGGAGTGGTACTCGGCTAGGGAACCGATGGATCCGACGATCCCATCGACAACCTTTCTTCGGGAAGGATCCTCTAAAAGATTCCTTGCAAATATGCGGCCCGGACCGCCCGGTTTGATTTATCTTTCTTTATTTTCCTTCCGCATCCGCATTATTCTCCATCTTCCATTGATTTTGCATATTTTCCGCTACCCATATTTATCTTTATCATCTATTTGAAGCCCATTAAATTGTCAAAATCATTACTAATTTTAATTGGATCATCGTGGCTCTCTGCATGATGTTTTAGCCTTTTTTTTGCACAAAATATGCTTGCTGTTTTTTTATAAAATATGTATACACTATACAGATTTGGTCATAACTTTAGATCCAGTAACCCAATTGAGCTCAAATTTGAATCAATCCTGGCTCATATTAAGACCCTTAGTCATAAGTTTTTGTCAAGATCGACTACTAGCACATCATAAAAAAACGAAAATACCTATGGTTGTCTTGTTTTTCAGATTTTTCCAAATCCCTCCAAAAACCTAGAGTAGGTCCGCCCTCGCCTACATCAAGTTGGTATCAGAGCAATTTGACGCCATGTCCCATCATCACGTCCGATCCTTATATTCCCTCCTTCCTCGTAAAACCAATTCTTACAAATTTTTCATCAGCTACATAAGAGCCATTCCTATGTTTCTTCTTATCCACATTCAAAGTATGACCGTATCTTTTGTTCCCTTGTCGAGGAGCGAACATCTTCTCTTGGCCTCCCCGCGAAGCCTTTCATGGAATGGATTTGGAAGTCTCTTTCATTATTGATTAAGGCCAAAGATTATGAAGTTAATTTTATTTTTAATGAGATTAAGGCAGAGTTGACATGTAGAGAGAAGCAGAATAGAAGGCTTGCCAGACGCGCAGTAGACCACCACCTCCTGTAGAGCCTCTGCCTCCTATGGAGACTTTGACTCTAGAATTAGTGGCACTACCTGAGGTGCGTTAACCTCCAGTGGAGCTTTCTCCTTCAGTGCCTACAAAGAAGCCCCCTTGTCCTGCAGTGACTATAGAGAAGCTTTTCTTACCTTCAGCAGAGCTTACAGAGAAAGACCCCTCATGCAGTTCTTGCTATGGCAGTGATACTTATGGAGCCTTCGCCTTCTGTTGAGCTTCCACCACTATTGTAGTCAGAGCCAGATACGGAGTTTTAGCCAGCTAAGCCGTTTGAGCGCTTTGACTTCGCCGGGATAGACTGACCACCAATAGCTCACGTTCGTCTACACCAGTTCTTCAGTGGCCTCCGACCCTCGCTTGATGTTAGCCAGTCCTTTGCGTGGGATCCGAAGGATGCCTGCTGTATTCTACGACACCATGTGATGAGAATTCATCATCGGATCTAGACTCAGTGACGATCCCATGGTGGCGATCTTCCTTCTGTTGTAGGTGACATCTTTCGGCATAAACTCAAGGATGAGTTTTTCGTAGCCGAAGCGATTGATGCAGGCCTGATCTACATCAGGACTTTTTATCTAGTATTATTATGCTGAAAACCTTTATTTATGACTTCGTTTCAGCTTTATAGACATTTTATTCCATGTTTTGGGCCATTTTATGCTTTATTTATCGCTTGTAATGAATTCCTTGTCGTATGGGAATGTTCACGATCTCATTCGGGAGCTTTTCAGATGATTTTAGGCTCTTTTGGTTGTGTTTCCAGCTTTTAATAAAAATAAATAGGCTAGCGAGTATCTGCAGGGTGCCTGACGGTCGAGATTAGATCTCGAAACTGATGGTTAGATCATCATAACTTTAAAATTTAATGACGTGGTAATGAATGAGTTTCGAGTTATGACTAGCTGGGCTTATCTAGGGCCTAATAGGGCTTCACAAAGAGAGATCGTTCCCTTCCCTCTCTCTTTTCACCATCAAGCCGTACGGCTTTCCTGCGGCCCCCCTTTTCTCTCTCCAAGCGTGAGCCTCTCCTCCACTCCCTCCTCTTGTCACATGCAAGCAGCAACCCCTTCCTCTTTGCTCTCTCCTTTCCCTTGTTTATCTCTCTTTTCCCTTCCTTATTTGCCCCTTTACATCCCTACCACTCACCCATTAATCCCCTTTGATTCGAGTCCTTGATTGCAAACCCTAGATTTATAAAAAAGAGAGAAGAAAAAGAATTGGGATTTTGATGAAAGTTTTCCTTTTTGTAGAGATTAGGGTTGACCCGTGTCCCTAACCCTTCCTCGACTTTGCCTCGAGAAGCGTCATCTTCTACCTCTGGGAGTGGTAAGGCTAGCGGACCTAAGAATTTGACGAGTCCATCGACAACCTTTCTCTGCGAAGGATCCCCTGGGAGATTCCTTTCAAATCCACGGTGGTTTGATTTATCTTCTTTTTTTTTTCTTTTTCTTCCACACCGCATTCGCATTATTCTCCATCATCTTCCGTTGATTTCGCATATTTTTCGCTGCCCATATTCATCTTTATCATCTATTTGAAGCCCGTTAAATTGTCATAATGATTACTAAGTTTAATCGGATCTTAGTGGCTCTTTGCCTGATATTTTAGCCTCTTTTTTGCACAATCTGTTTGCTATTTTATTTATAAAATCTGTATATAGATTAGGTCATAGCTTTAGATCCAATGAACCGATCGAGCCCCAAATTCGAATAAGTCTTTCCTCATATCAAGTCCCTCATCCTCATAATTTTTTGTCAAGATCAGACTACTGGATCATCTTGAAAAGACGAAAATATCCCTAGCTGTCCCGTTTTTCAGATTTCCCCAAATATCTCCGAAAATCCAGTGTGGGTCTACCCTCACCTACATCAACAAGGGTCCTGCACCAAACAAGAAGAGGATGAGAAGATGATGGTAAAGCCTAAATCAACAAGTCGACTAAAGATTCATCGACAAATTAGGTGCAATGAGCACGGTAGACTGTGCTAGACGACCACTGGGGTCGGAAGAGGTGGTGATGGACCCTTGACAATAAAGTAGGAGGGGTGGGGGACATCGACAGTGCAAATCTGGAACTTAGGAGGAACACTACCTCGATTAGTAAGAGGGAAAGCGTCTAAAGTAAAGTTGTGAATGTGTTCCGAGTCCATGATCCATGCGACAAAAGCAGTACCGGTGGAGGCAGACATTGCTGAAGTGTCACTCGATGGAGTCCGGTGTGTCTGCTAAAGCTACTGCAGCAGGGCAACTACCTTTAATAGCTTGTGATTGGGAGTAGAAGAAGCAGCGACTGACGAAATAGTGGCTGCATTAGGTCGCTGTAGTCGACCAAGTCTCCCAGTGAGATTGTTGCAAGTATCCCGTATTTCGCCATGTTTCTTGCAATAGGAGTAAGAGAGGTGGGTAGTGGAACCTCCAATTGAGCGCTTGCTCCGGTAGAACACCAGTCCCCGACAGCCCTCTTTTGCCTCTAATAGGAGTCTGGCTGACGGGGCGAGAGGTGGTAGAAAGAACAGAGTCGGAGATAGGGTGCGGTGGTGCTAAAGTGTCTAAGTGTATCTCCTCTGCAAGTAAATCAAAGAGAGAAGCATCTAGGCTTGGAATCGGGTCTCGATGGAGTAGTTGTCCACGGATCAGCTTGAACTCAGACCAAAGGCGCATAAAAAACTGGTACAGGTGCTGACGCTTCCTGTAGCGTTGGCGAGCAACAACATACTAAGAATGGTAACTGACTCCATAGTAAGCAAGCTCACGCCATACGGTAGAGTCACATCGAGGCGAATAACTCCCGAATACTGCATTCACCTCGAGTCAAGGTCTCGGACACACGAAGGAACTGATACTCGCAAGCTCCATTGACCTGAAAGAACATCTGTGACAGATACACCCACATCTCCCAGGATGTCTCGAACCGAAGAGTCTTCATGCGGAGATCGTGAGAGATGGAACCACCAATATATGCGCAGGTATGCTTATATGCACGATACCACGCTACTACAGAAGAAGTGCCGGTAGACGAGGAGTCGGAAGCCGCTGAGCTAGTGGAGATCATGGAAAGTAGCGGGGATGATGTCGTGTCATCGATGTACCCCACAAATCATGTGCTGCAAGCCTGCAAGGTTCATCTGAAGCGTGGATGTCCAAAGTCAAAAGTTGAACGATCCAGTGAGTTGGACATCCATAAGAGGAAGCTTTATCGGAGCTTCTATCGTGGTCGCCAGTGATGTGTGAAAGTTTTCAAAACACACTCACCACTAAGAGATGAAGGGATCCAAGAACAAGTGATGGCTTCAAGAAGGGTTAGAAGGCAGTAAACCAGGTTGAGGAAGTAGTGAATTCAAGCATCTTTAGCCAATGCTAACCAACTGTAAGAACTAATTGACCTTTTAACAATATGAAACAACAACTGAAAGAATCAGCTGACTTATGTGAGGCTTGAGCCGGTGCTTGAACAGCAGCTTGAACAAAAGGGTGAGAAGGCAAGTACCAGCTTGAAACCGGCTGAGACAACAATCAGTGAACCGATGCTTTGAACAACAACTGCACCGAAACTCAAACAGCTGAACTGGAGCTTGAACTGACTGACCTTTGTGATGCCTGAATTGCCTGCCTGAACCGACACTTAAATGAGTTGGGCTCTAAGTGAAAGAGGATAAGGATCCAAGATCCGAAAGCTCCAAATTGCTAAAAGGAGCCAACTCTAATTGAATCGTCTCCCTCGTGCATATCCCTAAACATGGGGAGGGGGTGAGCACCGCCAGATAAAATAGTTTGCAAAGTAAATATGACGTCTCTGACGTCAGTTGATGACGGAGCAATGACATCATTTCCCTCGATGACTTTGTCGAGCAGATCTGATGTCGGCTTCAAGCAACTCTACCCCAGCAATCGATGGCGTCATCTCCTCAGCCGGTGATGTCGTAAAAGAGAAGATCTTCTAATCAACAACATATAATAAATCTGGACGTTGTCTCTTCGGTCAGCGGCGTTACCTAAAATAGCAGATCTCCCAATTGGTTGACTAAAAATGGATCTGCAGAGCAGATCTGGAGACCAGAAACATTACTGACAAGCATAACTTCGCAGATTTGCACCGATGACAGAACTAATGGAAAGCACATTTTGATTTTGGAAATGTTGCTTACCGGATTGGTGATCGAACATCTGGTGGCGAAGGGATGCACCGATGATTTGGATCGAAGAAAGCTCACAAAGAGCTAGGGCTTTGATACCATGGTAGGCAGAGAGAGAGAGAGAGAGAGAGAGAGAGAGAGAGAGAGAGAGAGAGAGAGAGAGAGAGAGAGATGTAAGGATTGATCAAACTCAGTGGGACAATGAGCCTATATATGCTGTACATGAGATGAGGTCACCCAAGGTGAACATACCCCAAGAAAGAATAAATCTAACCTATACAAAGCTAAGTATATACACACTCTAACAGAGATAATGAAGATATTCATATTGTTAGAATTGAGGGATAAGTCTTTTTGGTGGTGAACATACAACTTTTCAGATAATGGACAAGGAAAGATAAGAAGCATTTTTTTTTTTAAGTTTTGGAAGCTGGGGACATACAAAAATCAGATGTAGATGGGATCCGGAATTGACCTGTTATAGGCCTTTATTTTATCATTGATGTTACTATGATTGTTGCATTCCTTTTGTAATTCATCTTTGGCCATACCTCCGTTGTTTCACATCATAATTATAATAATTTAAAATAAAACCATTACTTTTTTCATTGATTCCCCTATTTTCTCAATTTTAGATCGAAATATAAGTAAAACACTAGTTGATTAATAAATGATGTGGATCTAGTAAACCAATATTTGATATAAGACAAGATAGATACAGTAAAATGCCTTTTCTTTGGATATATCATCGAATAAGACAGAGGTCGTGCGACATGAAGACATTGATAACAATATGGGGGAAGTTCCCATCAGGCAACAACGGTTCTGCCTGACCCCCACCCTGACTCAAGCATGCCTATGTTGTCAGTGAAGATTTTGTGTGAAGTCTTGGAGACGACGTACCCGGGGCTAGGGTGAGCTGAGGGGGGACAGTGTAAGTGAGTGAATGTGTGTAAGCATAATCAAAGATTCCTATTCTAGATGGGGCAGGCCATCTACCTTCGAATGGTGTTGGTCTGTAGGACCGTGAACGGATTCGCCTCTGGCCTTTTATAGTTGAATGGGGGTTTGTGATGGCTTTTTACTTAGGGAGAAAGAAAGTTCTAGTTCTACATAAGAATATAAGTTATACTTTTCTGCTTCATGATTACTTAATTTGATCTGAATGTTTCTCTTAGAAATAGGAATTCACGTAAATTTAAAAAGATATTTGTATTGTCTTTTTTATGCATATGAATTTTGGAATCATGTATGGCCCATGATGTTCTGATAAATGCTGTGTCAATATTCTTAAGCAAAGATTGTCTTCCAACTCACTCTGCTAGTCTGCTATGTGCAGTTTGCAGATCACGCCTGCGTGCAACTTGCCACTAAAGGCGATTCGTGGCGGGGGGCAGATTGTTATAGTAAATCTTCAGGTGGTCTTTACTCTTTCCTTGCCAGTATATCGATAGTTATTTACTGGAATAGTATCGGACTATACTCTTCCATTGCAAACTAGTTAATTCCGTATGTCAAATGATTTTACAGCTCTATCTGTGCAATGTTCTTATATAATGGTTACATATAAATCAGAATGTTATGATATGCTGATGGTCTGCTGATAGTTTGAAGGACTGTATAGTACCTTTTAGAGGGCTTGATTCTCTTTGGTTCTTGGCACAACTTGTTTCGGCAACTACTTTCTTATCGTATCTGCGTATATGATGAATTTTTGTGTAAGTGGTATATGTGAAAATGCTGTATGCCTGCACATACAATGTAGCAAGTCCAACGTGGTTGTGTTTGTCACGTTCGTGTAACCAATACACACAAGGATGCTTTGTATTCTTTGATTTTGTTTTTCATAGATGCCTATGCCCAAAGATAGTACTCCATCTTTTACTTTACATTAATAATATGGGCATATAGAGTTGACCAATTTTGCCATGTAGGATGACAGTTAAATTTACTTATATGGGTAAATGTGATAATGTCTTTCTCATTATGTAGAAGAGTAGGATACGCGGCACGGTAGGGATACATATGTAATTTATTTTATATATATATATATATATATATAATTAAATATAATATTTTTTTGTGAGTAGGAACATAAAACTTGTTTATAGGAACTATACTACCATGATTTGCTTCAATTGTTCTTTCGTCGATTATATGGATTTTTCTCAGAAAATCCGACCTACCCCATCAGCAAGGAAAATTTTTTGGCAGGAAATTATATTTTGTATTGATTTACTGAAGTATTGCTCATTATTCATTCCATACTTTCATTGTCAGTTTGACCGCATCCTAATATTTTCATGTTTCTGCAGCCAACTCCAAAGGATAAAATTGCTAGTCTTGTGATCCATGGGCTGGTAGATAAGGTATCCCTTTTCCTCATTTTAAACTACAACTAGCTAGATAGGTTCTTCTCTATATGATTGTATGTGCAATATATACGTCCATTAATTGAATACTTGTGGAATAATAATCGTAACCTGTTTTTAGTGAGAAATGGGCGTGCAAATGTGTCCCTAGTAAGCGATGTGACACAACCAAACTTGATTGTGGTGAGAACTGTGCAAGAGTTGGCTACAACTACCCGTAAACAATGAAACACAACAAGATCCGATTGTGATAAGAAATATGCAAAGTTGAATAGGTCTAGGTTCACTTAGTAGTGACATGTTGCAATGGCGATCAATTGGAGTGGCAATAAGACAACAATTGACTCACCAAATGGAACAAGGTCGAGCAGTGAACATATTCCCACAGAATGGAACTTTAGGATTACAGGTGGGTGTATAAAATGATGAGAAGTGTCAATGGTGCATGCTTACAAGAAACAAATAGAAAGGAGAAAAATCAAAGAAATTGGTGATGATTGCAAGCTTATATATGTAGGGAAGCACAATACTAAAAATGGAATTGGAATATCAGTGGATGTAAATACGAAGGATAACATTGTTGATGTTAAAAGGAAAGTTGATTGCTGGCTATAATATTGTTTTAAGTATATTAGGAATGTAATCGTATGTCTGTATCACGAGTAGGATTGAATGAAAAGTAAAGAAACAATTTTTAGAAGAGCTGAATCAATTAGTGCAATAAATTCCATAAGGAGAAAGGATTTCTATAGGTGGTGATTGATACAAATATTTTGGATAGTAGGGGGTATGAGAGAGTACATGGAGAAACGGATTTGGACTTCGAAGAAGGATACAATTGGAGATTCGATACTTGAGTTCATAATGCCAATTATCAATCGATAGTTCAAACTTATTTTTAAAAATAAAGATTGGCATTAATTTACCTTGAAGAATGAATCAAATATATGTCATTGATTATTTTCTCTTTAGAAGAAAGGAGAGATCGATATGCAAAGATTGTTAGGTTATACCGGGAGAAATTTGACGAACATAGGCTAGTACTTGTGGATATGTATGTGAAGAGCAAGAAGAAAGAAAGTACAATAGCCTCAAGAATTAGATGGTAGAACTAAAAGAGGAATAATGTCAAATCCTTTAAAGTTAGGTGAACAAAAGAGCGGAATTGGATCACCATTAGAGGTCTTGGAGAATCTAGATGTAAGTGACATGGGTATAAAGAGACCTAATGGTGGAATAGTGAGGTGCAAAAGATAACCGTGATTAAAGAATGTATGATAATCTATACTCTTAGGTGCACCTAAGAGTGAGGGTAGTAGTACCATTCTAGTAAAGGTTGATGAGACTAAAGAGTGATAGGAAGGCTACTTTCAAAAACGCTCAATAAGAACACTGAGTGTATCCAGAAAAACATTACTAAGGGGTTGGCATATTTACCACCACTCAATCAAAATAATTGAAGTGGTGGGTGTTAGATAATGATGCAAAAGGATAAACCGATTGGCCTCGATGAGATATCAATTGAAGTTTAGAAAATCATAGGAGGAACTAGATTAATTTGGTTAGCTGATATGTTTTGAAAACAAGAAAAATACCAAAATTTCGAAAACATATTATGGTACCTACATATTGTTAGCGCAAAATTCGTAAGCACCATTGTTGTCATAATCTGTGTGCTCAAAACATTCCCGGTTAGAGTTATGTCCTAGTGTCGTGGTTAGTATCAGAGTGATAGCATACATGATCACATCAAGCTTGACAAGCGTTAGTGGAAGTCGAAGACTCAAAGACCATTGCACACACCAACCCAAGGTATATGTGGTTTTACTTACATTTGGGGTTGTAGGACAATATGCTCTGTTAGAGGTTTAGGTTAAATCCGTCTTGCTTCATATCCACGTATCAATGATTTTCCGATTCACAAGAATTTCCAAATTTTTGATTCACTTGAATTTCCAAAATTAAGTTTACCATGGTGCATGTTATTTACATGTAGTATAGTGTTAGTCGATATGCCAATGATATGATTAAACACTAAATTGGAATTATGGTGGTAAGCTTTAATGAACGAGTGGTCTAAAAAATAGTAAAACTAAAATATAATATCTGATATACAAATTTAATGAAAATAATGATGTTATTGATGACCCATTCAAAATTGATGCCCATGACATACAATAATGTGATTGCTTTCAGTATCTACGATCGTGTTATACTGAAAAAAAAAGAAATATGAGGATCTATTCTATAGAATTAGAGTTGGTAGAATGAAATCGAGAGGGCCTTCGGGGCTGCTCTGCATCGATTCATGCCTTTAAACTTGGGTAAACTTTACAACAATGGGATAGGACCTATGATATTGTATGGTTCAAGATATTGTGTCATAAAGAGAGCTCAAGCACGTAATATGAGCATGGCACGTAATATGAGCATGACAGAGATGAGGATGTTGAGATGGATTTCTAACAAGAGTAGTAGGGGAAGAGCAGTAAATAAATAGATTAGGGGCAGTGTTGGTGTGCACCAGGTGATGACAAAATGATGTAGAAAAGATTAAGATGGTATGAGCATGTACAACATAGAGTAGAGACGGGCCCTGTAAGGAGAGGGTTTCAGATTAAACAGAAGGGCTAATATACTAGAAGGACCAAGAAAGAGGTGGGAAATACACACATTAATATTGATGTACATTATTATAAATGATATGGAAAAGCTTCCTATGGAAAAGCTTCCAGGGCGAGTAAAGGTAGCCCTTTAACAGAAATGGCACGCAATGAATGATTCATAAAGCAGAACCCAACTTGATGTTTTATGGCCATGTTTATAGTCATTGTGATTTTTTTCCTTTGGATTAATCTGATAATAGAATGCACATTAAGTAATATTTTCTGCTAGATTGGTTTAGTTAAAAACAGTACTGGAAAGTTTGGAATGCTCAAGAAGTTATTGCATGCTTAATATCTTCTTATAATATAGAATACAATTACAGCCTCTTGTAGATGAGCCTGCTGAAAACTGATTCATTTAGCTGACTTATTTCATATGCGTTAGCAGCAGTGCAGGAACTCTTTAACAAGCTAATTCATGCTTGCATATTGACCTACGATAACTGGTTGTTCAGGAAGTTGACCTGTAGTGGTTAAGTAATAGTTAATAGCACTCAGTTAGAACTTAGGCCACAGACTTCTGGTTTTCAGTCACTTTATCTTAGCTCTTAGAATTGAAGTCGATGGCAAACATACCAGTTGTTAATTCTTAGTACCAGTACTTTTTGCAAGTTTGCATCGAAAAAGGGGGTTTTGCTTGCAACAAATGGTTTCAGTATTTACTAAATGCTCGTTTAGGTATACAGAATTGTTAGAACAAGATTCTGGCAAAGCCAGTCATGAGTCATGAGACTCATGACTAGGATAATTTGATAGAGAAATGTATGTAAATTAATGGAAACTCTGTAGTCATGCATGGGTAACATTTGCTTGAACCAACTATTTCAGGATGATGGAAAGGTATTTTAATTTGAAGGGTTATTCTTGCCTGAAAATATGAAATTTATTCAAATAAACTTTAATTCTACATTTTACCTTTGGCATTCTAAATGGTACTTGTGGTTCAATACAATTTGTTTTTACATTTACATATCGATTTTGTTTGCCAACTGTCACTATACTAATCAGTAAATGGAACCAGATCAGGTCATTGCTGGTGTTATGCATGTCCTTAATCTCCGAATTCCTCCTTTTATCCGCATTGATTTTGTCCAGCTCAGTCTCTCTCATTCAACAAAAAGTAAGGTGAACTTCTCTTATTTGATTTTATGATTGTTGCTTTTTTCTCAGTCTCTTACATTGGCATGCCATTGCATCTTGCTTATCGTAGACGCTGCAGACATCTCAAGGAAGTGGGTAATTATAAAGGAAAAGTGAAAACAATTGATGTACTATTCTATGGACTTTCCTTTGATTTGTAACTATTTTCCCAGTAGTACGAAACATTAATGGTATAGGCACTTTGATGGTATTCCTGTTTTTGATTGTAGAACTGTAATTTGTAGTATGTGGATGTATTTGGATATGTTGAGTTACCTATTTTTAAACAAAATTACTTACAACAAAAAAACTAATTTGAAAATTGTGGAGGTGAATAAGTTCTCATTAGGATATTATAAGGGAAACCCACAAGAAATCGGTTTCCCCATGGGTTTAGGCTTTGATATAAGGGAAACCAACAGGAATCCGGTTTCCCAAGGGAAACCGGAGGAAACCAATGGGAGAAATCTGGTTATGTCTAAGATCAACATTTGTTAGGGGTGTATGTGCAAAGGGGTGCTTAAAGTTGAAGTACCGACACTCTCGGGACCTCAACGTGTCCGTGTCCGACACGTGTCGGACATCGACATTCGTCCGACACTCTCTGACACGTGTTGAACACACCAAAAAACGTGTCTTCTATGAAGAAAGATTGTCCGACACGTATCGGAGCGTGTTGGATGCGTGTTGGAGCGTGTCGGATATTACCGGAGAGGCTTTTTTCTCATTTGAAGATGTTGGGGTTCTTGAGATTGCGAATCTTTCCATCAATGAGCCGGATATGGAGGCCGTGGTCAACACGTCGATGGTGATGATGTGGTAACACTTGATGTTGGCCTTGATGGATGATGATTTTATGCGTGTTCTATTTGTTTTTTTGTGTGTTGAAAGTTTGAAACTAGACACTTGAATCATTTATGATGTTTGTTGGAGACATTTTTAGTTAACTATTAGCATTATGTTTGATTATAAATCATAATATAAGACTTGAATTTTATATATATATAAATTCAGCGTGTCCCCTAACGTGTCCATGTCTTGGTTTTTTGAAAAATATCGTGTCGGCGTGTCAGTGTCGTGTCGTGTCTGTGTCCCGTGTCCGTGTCCGTGCTTCTTAAGCGTAAACAATCCCTTTGATATAAGGGAAACCAACATGAAACCCCTTTATATGAGGGAAATCGGAGGGAAATGACGGGAGAATTTGGGTTATGTTTAATATCAATATTTTAGAGGTGTATGTGCAAAGGGGTGCTTAAACAATCCCTTTAATATATCAGAAACCCATGGAAAATCGGTTTTCCAATGGGTGTAGGATTTCGGTAGAAGAGATGATATCGCCTTTTATAACAGGGAGATATATATAGGGAAAGGGTTTGGTGAACTTGAGTTCACAAATGAATGGCGAAACATGGTTTATATTGCGCCATGTGTCTACTGAAAAGACATAAAGCAAAAAGTAAAAGAGGGTTGAACATTTTCTCAGGACACGTGACAGCTTCTCCATTCGAGTTCAGCTTCTCGGGCCCCATATATATATATATATATATATATATATATATATATATATATATATATATATATATATATATATATATATATATATATATATGAGAAAACGGGGTATGGGCTGGCAGCCCATTGCAATTTGAGCTGCCAGCCACATGTCTTCTTTTAAGCCATTCAATATTTATAAAAAAACAAACAAAAAAGGGGACAGTTGTATACCACCCTCTCTCTCTATCTCTCTCTCTCTCTCGTTTGGGGGCGGATCGCAGCCCCTTTCCCTTCGGCCGATTGCAGTCCTCCCGCTCCTCCGGCGTCGTCGCAGCCTCCTTCCCCTCCAGCGCGAACGCACCCCCCCCGACCTGTGACTGGCCGATCGCAGTCCCTCCTCTCCTCTGGCGCCGTCGCAGCCTCCTCGATGGTGGGTCTTGCTCACCCCCGAAGGCGTTGGTCCCTCGCTCATCCCTGACGGCGCTGGTCTGTCTTCCCCTTCGTCAGGCCACGTCCCCCTCCGGCAACCTCGCCCCCTTCCGACAGGCCCGACCTCCTCCGGCAACCCCAATCCCCTCCGTCGAGCACCCTAACGACACCCATCCCCTCTGACTCCAGCCCCCTTCGTCAGACCACCCCTTTCCCTCCGTTAGGCTACCCCACCGGTGATCGAATCACACTCGCCCCCTCCGGCAGCCGGCAGGTGACCCCGCTGTCGGGGTTGCCTGCCGGAGGGGGCACAATGGGGTTGCCTGTCGGAGGGGGCGAGTGCGATTCGATCACCGATGGCCGGTGGGGTGGCCTGAAGGAGGGGAAGGGCCAGTGTGATTTATCGGTGGGGCTGGAGGTCGGGGAGAAGGGTGCGATCACAGATCACAGGGAACGGGGCGGGTGAGTGCGATTCACCGTAGGGGTTTCATTTGGGCGTTATCGAACGGATGCCAGTTTTAAATCGAATGGCTAATATTTGACAGTCTAATTTTGAAATAGGCTGTCAGCCTATATCCTGTATCCTACACACACACACACACAATTTAGTTCTCCTAAGGGATGTGCCTCATCTTTAACTCGAGGACAAAAAAAATTGAAGAACCTAGAGGTTATAATTTATTGATTTTTGGTGAGGATGATCATCCTTGCCATAGATAGTACCCCCACCAAAATTCAGTAAAATTATAAAACCTCTAGGTCTCTCAAATGTGCTCTTCATTATTGACTGTCCATTTTAATCGTTAAATTTAAGAGCACATTTGAGGGACCTAGAGGTTTTATAATTTGTTGATTTTTTGTGGGGGTCCTATCTATGGCAAGGCGATCATCTCATCAAAAAAACGCAAAGTATAAAAACTCTAGATCCCTCAAATATTTTTTGTCCCTCAAGTTAAGGATGAGGTACGTCCCTTAGGAGAACCGAACTTTGTACAATAATAATAATAATAATAATAATAATAATAAATGCGGTGTGCGGTGTCGCATGCTGCGGGTGCATACCGTGCATCGGAGGGCTGCGGTGCGACACCGCACGCCACACCATAACAACCCTCTCTCTCTCTCTCTATATATATATATATATTCTAAGTTGGTGATGTATTTTTCATTGGATATCACTTCACTACTATGTGTGGGGATGTATGTACTATGTACTAGTAGTTGTACTAGAAGTACAACTTCCTCTTAACACAATCTACCTTGTATCTGTTCCTCAAGATTAGTTCATGAAGCTTTGTATTTTTTTCTCATTTGGTGATATATTTTTGGTTGGTTATCACTTCAACCAAGTGAGCTGTTTGGATTCATTTCAGTGCATCGGAGGGCTGCGGTGCGACACCGCACGCCACACCGTAACAACCCTCTTTCTCTCTCTCTCTCTCTATATATATATATATATATATATTCTAAGTTGGTGATGTATTTTTCATTGGATATCACTTCACTACTATGTGTGGGGATGTATGTACTATGTACTAGTAGTTATACTGTAAGTACAACTTAACACAATCTACCTTGTATCTGTTCCTCAAGATTAGTTCATGAAGCTTTGTATTTTTTTCTCATTTGGTGATATATTTTTGGTTGGTTATCACTTCAACCAAGTGAGCTGTTTGGATTCATTTCAGAGCGTCTATGATAGCCTCAAAGTCTCTTGAAAGTTGAACAAGCTTTGTATTAACTTATTAATCCTGAAAGTTAGTTGAAAATTGTTACATAGTAGCCATCTTACAGATTTTCTTCTTTGCAAATAGAACTTTAGATCAGCTTTTGATGCTTAATTTGACACACTTGAGGTCAATAAAAAGTTGTGATAGTAATCCTTTTTCTCAAACAATTTATATTGCTCTTTGTTGCAATTTAATTTAAATTAGCAGCCAGGAAAAAAGCACTTATCTGATCTCACCATGCAGTCTATTCACTGTCATTGCAGAGAAAATTTACGTGAAATGGATCCTCAGGATTGCGAGTATACATGGACCACGAGCTCCACTGCCATTTGTCAAGTCAGTGGAGGTAGAAATACTATCTAATGTTACCTTAAAAACATGTTTATATGCCTATGAAGTTGGTTTGTTTTGTGGACCCAGAATTTAATTTCGATTTCAGGTGTAGACCTTTTCTGTTCTGATTAGTGAGGTTCTGAAATTTTCTCAAATTTCGAGCAACAGCTGTTTGTTATTATTGGCTTCAATTGTTAGGTATGGAATTTATTTGTATTTTGTTAGGTGTTTTAGTGAAGAACAAATACTACCTTTTGAGTAACAAACCATACCTCAAACGCTTGTGAGGGGTAGATAAATTGCTATTTATTTTAGCAGGTTTAATAACCCAATATACGGCTCCTCCTTCCTAACCCAAGGCATATCGTTTATTGCAGCTTCAACTTCGTAAAACAAGCATATATTTGCCACATGTATTTTCGTGCTGAAAAAAAGTCTGACCTGTAATTCGTTTGAGTTATGATTTTCAACTTGAAGAGATGATGATGGTGGAGCTGCTAATATATCTTCAAAGAAGTTTGAGATCCTTTAGTGTATGTGATTTCATGAAGACACCAGCAAATTGGTCGGCTGATCAGATAGATGCATTGGAGAAATGTCGTGTCAGAGTGGAAGTGATGTTGCATAATGTGGTAGCAGATCTCATATTGCTTTGTGTGATCTTGAAAGAACTGGGTGCGAACAAACTTAGATATCACATCTGTTGTTTGATTGAAGTTTATGAGGTGGTGGAATGACTGATCATGATGAAATAGAAAATTCAATTCTATTTGGATAGTAAGAACTGGGACTGACAAACAGCCAATGGGGGTTAGCCCTGTTGTTGGCATCCCTTTAGCAGCGGTGGTTGTAGGTTTGAGTCTCGGTAAGGAGACCGAGCTCTAATTCCTGTTGGTAGGAGTACAATTAGGAAACATAGAATGAACCAAAAAAATACAAGAAAGAAAAGAAAAGAATGACATACTGTTATATCTTTCCCAGGAAGTGGGGGACTTACAAATTAGGATGGACCAATTGCCAATGGCATTGCTGACTCAATCTTCATTTATGCTCTTCTGAAGTTGAAGCTCTGATGGTGAAGTGACTGCACCACTACACAATTGATTGCTTTGTAGTATGATGATTGCATAGTGAGTCAAGTAAGTCGTTACAATACTTTTCTATTGTTACTACTAGTTGACGGCACGTGCAATACGTGCCTGTTTGAGGAAGATTCTTCAAGTACATGTTATCCAAATAATCTTCATACAACTGTACAGAACACTAATTTTTAAAAGAATCATTGACGACATTTTTTTTTTTCTCTAAAACAACTATAGCATATATTCTCTCTATAATGTTCTCTTTATAACCATTTGTATCAAAAACATTTTCACTACCATATTTTCTTGCTCTACAACATTTTCTTTTTACAACAATTTTCTCTCTTTATTGTTCTCTTTCTATAATATTCTCTCTCTACATTATATATTATAGACTGTCTCTATAACATAATATACCCTCTCTATCATATTCTCTCTACCATATATCTTATCTCTATAACATATACTCTCTTTTATTAATATTTACATATAAACCCTCTAATTCCAATGTTTACATATAAACCCCTTCGAGTCTCTTAGGCTTGCATATCGACTCTTGCAGTTAACTAACGTGGAAAATAAATGAATATTCCTAGAATATTCCTTTATTTGGTAATTATTATTAAGAACTATTTATTCTTTTATTTCTTACCCTTCTAAACCCATAAATACCCCTCTAAGTGGTGATACTTAGGGTTTGGTCTAAGTTAGATTCGACTTTGGTCCATGTGAAATTCTGGTTAAGCCCATTTCCAATAAAGATGGTTGATTAAGGTAACCAAAGGTGAGGGTAAATTCGTCATTTCACATTTAGGTCAGGAATTTGTTAATGGTTATTAGCAGAGGGTCGGTAGGCAAGATAAGGATAATATGAAGGGTTTATATCAAGGTTTAAAGTTTCGTCTGAAACTGAAACTGATCCGTTTCGGATCGGGTTTTGGCCCGATAATACCCCTCCGCCTGGTTTCAGTCTACAGGAGAGAAGAGAAGGAGGAGAGGAGAGGAGAAGAGAAGAAAAAAAAGCATGTCCTCGTCGCCTCCCTGATCCGCCATCCAGGTCATCATCGACCGATCCGTCGTCCCCATTGCCTCTCTCTTTCTCTCTCCACTTCCTCCTGGTCACCGTTGCCAAAAGGGTTGTAAAACCCTAAACCGATCCCACTCCCACCCCTTTTAACTCTGCTCTGATTTAGGTTATAGGTTATCTATATAACATGGCACGTCGGTTTTGTGTTGACTAGACAAAACGGAAGCTGACTAGGACAAGCTGACTGGACAAAAATGAACTGAATAGATCTAACCATTCGTTCAAAAATAACGCACGATCTCTATTTCCCCATCAACCAACTCCCTAGCTCCCTTGGTTTCAAATCCCGACCCATTTAAATTGCACTAAATCCCTAAAATCCTGGCCCATTTAAACTACACTAAACCTGACCATTCATCCCGTGATCGTTATTCGCATCAATGGCTATAAACCCACCTGTTGAAATTTCGACCACCCCAAGCTATCGGGGCAATCTTGAGGAATCCGTTCGAATAGAGACAATTGTGATTGATCGATTATAGGGGGAAGAGGAGCTGGTCGCGCCAAATGCGCCCGCTTCGTGCCAATCGACACGAGCGAGGAAATGGGTGTCTCTATGAATGCCGGTGTTGTTGTCGAAAATGTTTTTTTGTCGAAGGTGTTCAGGTGTGTTGCCGCCGAAGGTGGTCCGTTGCAGTACCGACAGATGTATTGCCGCCGAAGATGGTCCGTTGCATTGCCGACAGGCACAGGCATGCAGTAGTCTATATAACAAGGGACGTCGGCTTTGTACTGACTGGACAAAATGGAACAAAAAAGCTGACTAGAACAAGCTGACTGGACAAAAATGAACCGAATAGATCTAACCATTCAAAACTAACAAGGGACGTCGGTTTTGTGCTGACTAGACAAAACGAAACAAAAAAGCTGACTAGGACAAGCTGATTGAAAAAAAAAATGAATCGAATAGATCTAATCATTCGTTAAAAATCAACGCATGATCTCTCCTTGGTTTCAAATCCCAACCCATTTAAACTGCACTAAACCCCTAAAATCCCGGCCCATTGAAATTGCACTAAACCTGACCGTTCGTCCCTTAATCGTTGTTCGCATCAACGACTATTAAACCGCCTGCTAAAATTTCAGCCGTCCCAAACCATCGGGTCGATCTCGAGGAATCCGTTCGAACAGAGACAGCTGTGATTGATCGATTATAGGGGGAGGGAGAGTTGGTCGCGTCGAAGGCACCCGCTTCGTGCCACTCGGCACGGCCGAGGAAATGGGTGTCCTTATGAATGCCGGTGTTGTCGTTGAAAGTATTTTGTTGTCGAAGGCGTTTCAGGTGTGTTGCCGCCGAAGGAGGCCCGCTGCAGTGTCGACATGTGTGTTGCCACCGAAGGCTGCCCGCTTCAGTGCCGACAGGCACGAGCATGCACTACTAATTGATAACTTATCAATTATAAGTTATAACTGATAAGTTATAAAATATACTATATATAATACTATTATAAGATAAAAAATCTAAAGAATACAAAAAATATAGAAAAAATAGGGTAAAAATTAGAAAAATAGTAAAAATATATAAAAATTTACAAAAATTATAAAAAATCAATAAAAATAAGAATAATTAATTTTTAATAAAATTTTTTATTTTAAAATTATTTTTTAATAAAGAATCGAAGCCACCAAAACTCCGTCCGAAACCGCCGAAGTAGCTGAACCGATCCCCGGGGGTCGGACCGAAACCGAAACCGAAACCGAGTTCTCAAAGTTTATATATAAATATTGATTTTGCAGGATTTATATGTAATAAGGAAGTTTTTAGGGGTCAATTTGTAAAAATCATTTCTTCAAACATTTTCTACCTACAACATTTTGTTTCTACAATACTTTATTGTGCTACACACCACAAAAACTTTGGTGTGCATCGAGCTGGATTGCTTGTATCAAATGACCTAGAAGGATTACCCGCATCAAACTGCCAAGTGCCAAGTGCGATTTACGAAATTGGAGGGCTAAGTGTGATTCACCACATCGGACGGTTGAGTGCGATAACATATTATATCTACTACTTTCATGTGTGTGGTTCACCACATCAGAAAGCTGGGTGCGATAATATATAAATTGTCAATATGGTCGGAACGTGCAATGCATGTTCCCATCATGTATACGACATTGAAATAATTGTCAAAGTAATAAAACATTCTATCTAAACAAACTATAACATATTCTCTCAACAAAGTACTCTCTCGCTACAACATTAATGTTCTCTCTCCAACTTATTGTAGAGAAATTTCTCTTTAAAACATTCTCTCTACCATATATAATTTCATAACACATTCTATATACAAGATTCTCACTCTGGAATTTTTTTAACCTACAACATTATCTCTTTGACATTTTCACTCTCTACAGCACTACAACATTATCTCTCTGTAACATTTTCGCTTTCTACAACATTTTCTATTTATAAGTTCTAGAAGAACTCGACATGTTGACTCTTTCTAATCTTTTCTCTCTCTTCTCTCCTCTCCTCTTTCTTATTTTCACCTGTCTTCTCCCTTCTCTTTTTCTCCTCTTTTTTCTCACTTTTTTTTTTCTCTTCTCTTTTTCTCTCCTCTCCTCTCTCTTATTTCTTATTTTCTCTGCTCTCTTATCTATGCTTGGTGTGAAGAAACAATACTCGAGCCTCCTCTTATATAAGTGGTTGGGGCAAAAGCCAAAAAAACCCATGTGCTCGAAACTAGCCCCACTTAGCTGATATTTGTCTGACTCTATCGATACGGACATGTATCGGCCGATACGAGTCTGGTTTTGGATTCGGGGAGGGGTATCGGTTCCGTTTGACTGGTACGACTCAGTATCGACCGAGTTTCAAAACCATAGTTCTATCACTGGTGAAAACACATCGTTGGATAATCGCCAGCCCCTGGAGAATCCTCTTTTATCATGTACACCGACTTGTAGTCATCCACTCTCCCATTTAGGCCTTGCAACAAGCTCCCAAACTGATCGGCCGATTTTCCTGTCTAATCGATCGGCCAATAAGTTTCTTTGAATGTGATATTGACAACAACTCAACACCAGCCTCGTGGAGACATGTGGTGTAGTAGCCCTGCAATTCTATTTCTGTATATACTCTTTTTCTCCTCTCACTGGCTTCTGCAGCTTCCTTAGCATCTTCTATTCACCCTTAGGGGAGCCTTTGGAAGTCAATCTCATACAAACATATTCTTCTAATGTTCCACTCATTCTATGTAATTTCCATTTTCCATTGTGTTTTGATAGGATTGTACATGAGCGTCATGTTGCTAGTATACATATTGTACAAACTTTTGATTGTCATTGTTTATGGGCTTATACACAGCTTAAACGTGTGGTGTAGCCTCACTATGCTATTGTAGTGGCTTCTGCAGCATCCTTAGCATCTTCTAGTCATCCTCAGGGGAGCCTTTGAATGCCACTTTCATACAAACATATTCTTCTAATGTTCCACTCTCATTCTATGTAATTTCCATTTTCCATTGAGTTTTGATAGGATTGTACATGAGCGTTATGTTGCTAGTATACATATTGTACAAACTTTTGATTGTTATTGTTTATGGGCTTATACACAGCTTAAACGTGTGGTGTAGCCTCACTATGCTATTGTAGTGGCTTCTGCAGCATCCTTAGCATCTTCTATTCATCCTCAGGGGAGCCTTTGAATGTCACTTTCATACAAACATATTCTTCTAATGTTCCACTCTCATTCTATGTAATTTCCATTTTCCATTGAGTTTTGATAGGATTGTACATGAACGTCATGTTGCTAGTATACATATTGTACAAACTTTTGAGTGTTATTGTTTATGGGAATTTTACACTGCTTAAGTGTGTGGTGTAGCCTTGCTATGCTATTGTAATTGTATATTATGCCCTAGCGAGATTCGGGACACAGTTTCCAACAATATCTTCTGAAGTTAACAATAGAAAGCATATGTAGTAATGTAGGAACCCCTTGTGCTTGAGAGGGTTGTACATGAGCATCATGTTGTATTAGTGTACATTTTGTACAAACTTGTCTATATATGATTCATGTATTGAGTGTGATTCGTTTTCTTATACACCACTTAAATGTGTGGTGTAGCTTCATTTTGGTCTTGTAAGAATATATTTTGTCCTAACGATTCGGCACATGTGCCAGCAATATCTCCTCAAGTTAACAATAGAGAGCACTGTGCTTTGCTTCCTTTTAGTTGCACTCCTTTGTTGAGGAATTCTATGGATCTTCATGCATCTTCAGAGGCTTCTCTGGCACTTTGGCAGTGGTGTCATGCATGCGAATGATTTTGTACATTACTCAACTCGCCAGCATGTGCCCTATTATCTTCTAGCATCCTTCATGTCTGCCAGTGTGGCATCAATGATTCATTAAGTGTTTCAAGCACTTTGGTTGTCATTTATACTTCTGCATGTGGCGCTTTACCCTCCTGGTGTCTGTGTGTTTCTACTTTCAGCTTCTCCAATGGTATTGCACGTTCGAGGTCATTTCTATTTCAATGCATACTTTGCATTCCCTGCCAGCTCTCTTTCCTATGCCTATCTCTGCTCTGCTGTTGCTACTTTGGAGATAATTCATCACTTTTTGGGGGAAATGCATGCCCTGTGTTTCAGCGGAGGTGCTGGTGACATGTGATGTAAGGGTCCAAGACTCGGGATGTCTTTTATTTTCTTCACGGATGGTTTTTCAGCTCAACTCAGCTTTTATTCTCGGAGTGAGCTTTTGTGATCGTCTTTATATAGACATGATTTTCCATGGGTGCACAACGATCCTTGACACCTCTTTGCATTTAAGTGTCGTCTTTCCTACTTCAGGTTGATTTGTCATCCTCATGACAAACTAACGATGGATCCACATTGATTATATATAATCAAACTCAGCTTTTATTGTGTAATTATATATATTTGGCTTCATGCTCTAATGTATATTGCAGCTACTCGGATTTTTCAATTGCATTAATGATTTGTGATTGGTAATATATTCCCCTTTTTCCCTTTGTTCATATGACTAAGGCTGTATCATATGCGATTGCCCTCAGTACATGATGGTTATTTAACTTATTTCTGAACTGTTCGTAAAATTTTGACCACTATATTGCTTGCTATTTAAACCTTAATAACTCATTTAGCCATGAAGGTTGGTAATATAATCATACTTAGTTCTGCTTTCTGTTTGCCCATGCTAGCTCTACTAAGTCAATCTAGAGAAACTGGTTATGCATTTAAACTCCAATTTCCATTCTCCACGTATATTGCTTGTTATTTGAACTCTTTTATGGCACATTTAACCTCTATATCATGATGAACATTTGTGCTGTGAGCTAGATTTCCTTCCCTGAGAGACCAGACTTAAAAGCTGCCTTCCTACATAAGCAACCATTTTATCTGAAAAGGTATCTTGATCAAGTTCATGTGATTAACAATGTAATAACTTGCTCAGTTTTTTCATGAAATGTACTTGTTTTATTCATAAGCAATTTCGTTTCTTTTCTCTCCATCCTGTTGTTTATTAGGGAGACAGCAAGGAAACGGTCATTCAAAGTGGCACTGAAGTTCAACTTCAGCGATGGTTGTGGCTGCCCATGCACTTCAATTGAGTGGCCAATCGATTTCCAGGTGAGAGATCATAGGTTGACCACTTATATTTCTATTTTCCCAAGATTTGGAGTTTTCTTTTGGACCACAGAAAATACTTATATGATTGCAACTGACTCTTGTTAAAATCCTATTTGAATAGTAAATATAACTTTCAAAGTTGTACGCTTAATTTTATGCTCCATGTTTTTGCCTTTAGTGGTGGTGTGTGTTAGCAGTTTCAGTCGCATCATCCTACTTTGGAATTCTAACCATCTTTTAAGTGCACTTGATGATGAAAGGTCATACTAATGCATCAAGAAGGAATCTTGTGACTGAACAATTGCTGCCTAGATAATTTGCAACAATCAAACTGGCTTCAAGAATACTATACGGTCGATCATTATCCCTAAACATGTCTCTATGGCAATCTTGAACCTATCAATTTCGAGGCATGCTCTTAGCATTATTTGGTAACATGTTATGCACTGCTTGTGCTTATTCGAACCCTTGTTTATTATAGAATATGATAAATCAATTATAGTTCTTTATCTATAATTCCATCGGTCTATACTTTTTGATGATTTAACGTGCATCCCATGTATATGCAATGTATTTGGTAATAATCACGATTAATCGATGATACTTTTCTGACAGTAATGATGCATGCCGTATTGGTTAGATGTGTTTTTTATGTCTCAGATGATTCATCAATTAAGAAAATCTATAGAATCTCATAATTCATGTCCTATAAGGCAGATTTTTCAGTTATATATGCCTATGATATAAGTTGGGAAAAAGTATCATGGTGTGCATGTAATCCTAAACCTCATTTGCTTATATCTTCTGTATGCATCCACTCATACTTCCTGATATCATAACCACAAAAGAAAAGGATGCGAGAATTTGGTGGAAATAAGTTACATCAGTCATATAGGATTGAGATATTTTGGTGAATCTTCCTGATCAATGAGGCATTTATCTTTGAGCGATAGAATATTCTTTAAGATTCCTGTTGAATTTATAGTTCAAGCAGTAAGGTTCAAATCTTAACCCAAAACCCTTCTTTTAACTAGTTATGCGACTCACAGCACCTTGACAACTATGGGTGTTAGATCGGAGAGTGTCGAGCAGCCGATCGGAGAGGAGGCAAATTCAGATTCCACGGCCGGCAACGACGAGGAGGCCGAACCTTTGCTCTGATACCCTGTGAGAGAGCGAGAGAGTGAGGCTAGGGTTTTGGAAGAGAATGAGTCATCTCTCATTAGGGCCAATGGGCCAATATATATAGAGCATATATGTGTCCTCATGTGAGGCTCATATACATAGGGAAGATATGTGCGCTAGTCTATGCATGGATTAATGGTTATGACAAAAATGGTCTTGGCTTAGGATTAAGAATATATATTTTGCCGACACATTCTTTACGGGTATGTCATTTTTCAGATAACAAATGATAGATGCTTTGTAGACACTAATCTCAAAGCATATCTTGGCATCATGCAGGCCGTGAAAGACAGCTTCGTCCACGACAAAAACGAGGTCCTTTGGAGGCTGAGGGATGCTGCGGACGTGGACGACTCCTGCGGGCAGCATGCTGCCTTGGAGAGGAAGGCCCTACCGAGGTCCGAACTCACCACCAACGCCATCGTGACAAACATCCTCCGGTACGACAGTTCGGAATCCAGCAGAGCGCATAAGATCTTCCCTAGCCTCGACGTCGACGGAATTGAAAGGGGCAGCGACGACGCGAACGGTGGTGACCAAGCATCTCCAAAGAGACCCAAGTGGTCCTAAGCACCAAATCTTTCCTGGCTCACCAGGTCTTTGTAGATGGGATGAAGTGGAGATCTTGTACTAGGAAAAGCTGGGTGAATTTTGCACCTACACCCAGCTTCCAGTTGTGAATTTTGCCATCTTGTCAAGCTTCTCACAAGCTCTGAAACATGTTGACACACCTGATCTTGCTTTCTCTATAACCCTCTTCGAATCTCTCTCCTGTTTATATTTTTTTTCTATTTATTGATTGTTCAGAGGATTTTAGGCAGACAGCATCAACAGCTTTCAGACAAAGGAGGCCAGCGAAGGGGGACTGGTTCAGAGGCGAGAGCTCTTGCTTCAGGCTCCTGCCAGGCTTGCGGTTGGCGAGGTTGATAGTTGAAGTGGCACCTCCTCTTTCTCGCCTAACCGACGGTACAGGTTATTCAGCATCCTTTGGTTTTTTAACCCAACTAGAAGCTTGTCGGGGTCCCAACGAGTGCTGGGTAACGCTGTCTGACTTCCAGTGTCACCCTTTGTTGCCGACAAATGAGTATGCTACATGTCACTCTCATTGGTGCATATTTTACCCACCCATAGAATGCATAATAACCACGATACGCATGCAGGAAGCCTTCTGGTACTTAGTGGCAAAGCCTTGTGTCGATCCAATATGATTACTGGCCTCTTAATCGGTCCCAAGGCATCTTACAATTGAGTTAAAAGCCATCTCGATCTGAGGTGGTCACCTCCTAGCCCTATCACCGTCCAATATCGTCACAATGAATACCTTTGTACTTTTTCTTTAGCTGTGATGTGTCAATTAAAATTGTCAGTCTTTAAGGTTTGTCTTTGGAAACTTCTTTAGCATAGACCGAGGGCCACAAGTAAACGTTTGAATCATCCTTCTACTTGTAAACCGTGTATAATTATATATGGATTCATCTTCTTGAGCTTATGATAAGTCGCTTGAAGTATCTCAAATGAGTTGTCTTCTTATTTTTTTTTGCCTTCAATGCTTTCTTATAACTGATCTTCAAGACAAAACTTCTTTTAAACATTTTATTTAACCGCTTTAAAGGTTTATGATATATGTGTCTCCAAACTATTTTCTTATAAATTCTCTTACATAAATTGCGTTAGCTTGTTGATCTTGACCATGCTTCACTTCGAATAATTATGTTCATTATTTAGATAATTTATCTAGAACACTTAGGCCCTTGAGCCTAGATGTATATAACCTACGAGTGCAACTTGGGTCGGGTATAACCGAGAACCGACCCAACCCGACCTAAATGGGTCGGATTGGGTGGGTATTTTGACTAGGATTGGGTGGGTATTTTGACTAAATGGGTTGGTTCGGTTTTATGTTTTGTAGATCCGGCTAAATACGAGTCGGTTTCTTATTTGGCTTGGGTAGACCCGATCCAACCTGAGAACCGAGCTCATATAGATTAGGCCACATATATGTCATGGGTTTGGGCTACATCACACTAGCACCCAAGTAAACGTTAGTTGTTTGCTAACGTTGAACCAGCTACCAAGAGAACTCAATCGATAGCTAAAGCCTAAAGCCCATCGTGGGCGTCCAGCTTGCTAGTAATTAGCCAATGGCCATTATTATTTTAGACCAACTACCAACCTGGAAACCGACCCGAACCAACCCGACCTTAATGTGGGTTGGACTGGTTCGGGAAGGGATGGCAACGGTGCGGTTTTGGGCAAAACCGAAACCGCACCGCAACACCGAACCGCGACACCAAAACCGCCCCGCACCGCGAGGTGTACCATATGTAAAACCGAAATCGCACCATGCGGTGCGATGCACCGCGGTTTAACATTATAATGGTATAAACGGTGCGGTTTTTGCGGTTTTGGGTAAAACCGAAACCGCACCACACCGCGACGGTTTTATATTTTGGCAAACAAAAACCGCACCATGCGGTGCGGTTTTCCACGGTTTTAAACCGCACCGTTGCCATTCCTACGTTCGGGTCTATGCTCAAGTCGGGTTGGTTCGGGTTTCAATATGGTAGAACCGAACTAGTCCGATTCGGCTCCGGATTGTCTCAAACCCGAACCAACCTGACCCGAGTTGCACCCCGAACATAACCTCCAACTATACTTTCAGCCCATAGACAACATGCCTACAAAAAATCAGCCCATTCTAAAACCTCTAGGTGCATCAAAGGGTGCTGGGTTATTTGCTGGGTCAAAATTTGATGGGTCATCCGATCCTGACCCATCTATCTATCTATCTATCTATCTATCTATATATATATATATATATATATATATATATATATATATATATATATATATATATATATATATATATATATATATATATATATATATATATATATATATATATATATATATATATATATATATATATAGAGGAATGGGATGCTGCCTATCAAAGCAGCATTTTTTGCTGCTTTGAGACATTGTTTGACCATCCTAGAAGTTTTGGAATTTGATAAAATTTGGTGAGGGTGTTGTCTAGGGTAAGATGATCATCCTCACAAATTTTCATCAAATTCCAAAACTTCTAGGGGGTTCAAATGGTCGAAGCAAAATCAGTCGTCTGGAGTCACCGTTAAAATCTGCAGCATTTTGCTTCGACAATTTGACCCTCTTAGAAGTTTTGGAATTTGATGAAAATTTGTGAGGATGATCATCTTACCCTAGACAACACCCTCACCAAATTTCATCAAATTCCAAAACTTCTAGGATGGTCAAACAATGTCTCAAAGCAGCAAAAACGCTGCTTTGATAGGCAGCATCCCATTCCTCATATATATATATATATATATATATATATATATATATATATATATATATATATATATATATATATATATATATATATATATATATATATATATATATATATATATATATATATAAAGAGAGAGAGAGAGAGAGAGAGAGAGAGAGAGAGAGAGAGAGAGAGAGAGAGATGATAAAATGCGGCGTGCGGTGCGTGCGGTGTCGCACCGCAGCCGTCTGATGCACCGCTGTGTGCATCGCACGCACCGCAGCGGTGCATCAGACGGCTACGGTGCGACACTGCACGCACCACATGCCGCATCCTAATATGCCTATATATATATATATATATATATATATATATATATATATATATATATATATATATATATATATATACCTGCAAGAAGATTGAGGCTCTTTTCGGGCCAAGCTTGTGTGAATAATGAGAAGACTGGAGTTGAAGTGTAGCGGCTTGTGTACCTAGCCCACTGGGAGAGGGCAAATATTTATAGTTGAAGAATATCCACGTGTGATCCTATGGATCCTGGCCATAATGTCGTGATCGTTATTTTAAGCGTGGGGTCATGGTTCCATCGTGTGCCACAATAGGAAGGTCGTGATTACTCCTTACTATGTTGGGCTTGTGATGGATGCCCAGAACACAAGCTTTATATTATCCAGGCTGGCAGATCTGCAAGGGATCTGGCTCGGCCTCCTCAGGGTGCATGAATCCATGCTCGCATTGTGTCGTGTCACGTGAGTACGATCTCCCTACACGGGGGGATGTATCATCTAGCACCAATGGTTGAAACGTGTTGTGGTCGTAGATGGTGCGAGTACCCTGTCTTGGTGTGAGGATGTCCACTCGAGCTGGTCGATGTGTTTGTGGGGGAGGATTTCGGCCGTCGTACGTGACCCTCCTCCAATAGTCGATTGAAGGTTTTACCCTTCGGGATGTGGCGTGCTTCGAAGCGCTGAGTGGTCACTTGTTGGGCTGTCACAAAAGCATTGTAGAGCAGAAAGGTAGAGGGAGAGATGACACAGGATGTGGTGACGAAGTTCGGCCGGAGCCTACGTCTCCGTGCGGTAAGACGCAACCTTGGAATCCACTATCTCTGAGTAAACAGTAGAGCTACTCTCGACAGGCCGATGAGTGCTTCTTACAAGTAAGCAGAGGGTGGAGAGGGGATCTGAAAACCAGAAAGCCCGGGGAGCTCTGGAAAACAGAAAGTTGTATTATGGTCTAGATTTTTCGATCTGGAATCATTTACAGGGTTTGCTATGTATAAGGGCTTAGTTTATCTGGGGAATATTCCCAGAAATATTCGGGGTTTGGTAAATACCGGGGGGATTTACCAGACCCCAGATAGTGCAAGTGGGCCCCAGGCAGGGCTGCGGGTCCCACCGTCTTACCCATGGGCCCCAGGCAGGGCTGCGGGTCCCACCATTGGACTTGTGGGCCCCAGGCAGGGTTGTGGGTCCCACTATTGGGCTTTAGCCAGATTTTGCACCCACAGTTACCCTCTCCCAGCTAGATAGGTATTAACCTAGCTGGTTGGGATTTTCTAGTGCAAAGCTGGTCGCTTGTCTGCCGACCCTCTGTCCGGAATTGGTCGTCGTTTGTCTGCCGACCAGCTACATGAGGCCGACCATTGGGCCTGCCGATCCCCTGCCAGGGGTTGGTCGGGTGTACATCTGTCGACCCGTTGTATGGGGCCGATCATCGTCTGTCTTTCGACCCGTTGCGCGGGGCTTACTGCTGTGCGTCTGCCGACCCGTTGCGCGGGGCCGACCATAGTCTGTCTGCCGACCCGTTGCGTAGGGCTTACTGCTGTGCGTCTGCCGACCCGTTGCGCGGGGCCGACCATAGTCTGTCTGCCGACCCGTTGAGCGGGGCCGACCATAGTCTGTCTGCCGACCCGTTGCGCGGGGCCGACCATAGTCTGTCTACCGACCCGTTGCGCGGGGCTTACTGCTGTGCGTCTGCCGACCCGTTGCGCGGGGCCGACCATAGTCTGTCTGTCGACCCGTTGCGCGGGGTTGACCGTCGTCTGCCAGTTGACCCCCTGCGCGGGGTCGATCGTCGTCTGTCTGCTGACCCGTTGCGCGGGGCCGACTGCTGTGCGTCTGCCGACCCATTGCGTGGGGCCGACCATAGTCTGTCTGTCGACCCGTTGCGCGGGGCCGACCGCTGTGCGTCTGCCGACCCGTTGCGTGGGGCCGACCATAGTCTGTCTGCCGACCCGTTGTGCGGGGCTGACCGTCGTCTGCCAGCCGACCTCCTACGCGGGGCCGACCGTCGTTTGTCTGCCGACCCGTTGCGCGGGGCCGATCGCTGTGCGTTTGCCGACTCGTTGCGTGGGGCCAACCATAGTCTGTCTGCCGACCCGTTGTGCGGGGCCGACCGTCGTCTGCCAGCCGACCCCCTGCGCGGGGCCGACCGTCTTCTGTCTGCCGACCCATTGCGCGGGGCTAACCGTCACGCCCATCGACCCCCTGCCAGGGGCCGGTCGGGTGTGCGTATGCCGACTGTATGTATACCCCCGCCCAACCAGCTAGGTGGTAACCTAGTTGGTTGGGACGCCGTGGTGCGAACGGGTCGGCACCTAGCCGGTTGGGATCGGGGGTTCGATGCCGGCAGAGGGGCGGAGTTATGCTGAGGGGACACCATGGGGCCGGGGTAGGCGAAAACTGCCCAAGGGGGGTCAGATGCAAACAAAGGGGGATGAGGGGTCGGTAGCAAAATGAAAAAGGTTGGCGGGGTGAGTGCAAATATAGGGAAAAAAAGGGTTGAAAATACGAGCCGGAGCTATGTACGACGAGACCTAGTGGTTGCATCCGGGATCGGAATCCGTCGAATTCAGAGTCAGTACGATCCTCGTGTGACCCTCTACAAGGGCATCTAGAGCTGAGGGGAGAATGAAGCCGATGAGCCAATCATTTCGTGATATGAAAACATGATAAATCACAAGTTAAAACTTGATAATTGATTCGGTCCGGGGCACCCTTCGCTCGGTTAGCCATAGTGGTGAAGGGGAGGGGGGTCCCTTATGGGTGCATGTTCCCCTCGGGGTGGGGAGATTGGGCATGTGGCGCACCCCCCAAGGAGGTAGGGGTTTGGCCTCGGTTTTAGGGGCAAAGGGGCAAAGGAGGTGGGGGTTTGGCTGGTCGGGTAAGATGTAGGTATTTGGTCGGGTGGGCTGGTCGGGTGAGCTGGTCGGGTTTAAGGAGGGGGGGGGGGGGGGGGGGAGGTACTGAGGGTGGCACTGAAGATAGAGTGATGGGGTGGTGGTCGGGTGTGAGGAGGAGAGAGGGTGAGATGGGTTCAGTTGTTTAGTGCTGGTATGAATCCTCCTCTCTCTCTCTCTCTCTCTCTCTCTCTCTCTCTCTCTCTCTCAGTCACTCTATCTTCAGTGCAGGGGAGGGAAGGTTGGTCGGGTGGGGAGGGTGGTCGGGTTTGAGGAGGAGAGAGAGGGTGAGATGGGTGGTCGGGTTTGAGGAGGGGAGAGAGTGAGGAGCTGGCTTGCATGAATCCCTCTCTCTCTCTCTCTCTCTCTCTCTTATCCTCTCACTCACTCTATCTTTAGTGCAGGGGAGCGAAGGTTGGTCGGGTGGGGAGGGTGGTGCTGGAGTTCTGATGGGATCCAATGCTTTAGTGCTGGTATGATCACACCCGTTGATGGGATCCGGTGCTTTAGTGCTGGTATGATCGCACCCTTTGAAACTCTTTCTCTTTTGGATCCGATGCTTTAGTGCTGGTATGATCGCACTCGTTGATGGGATCCGGTGCTTTAGTGCTGGTATGATCGCACCCTTTGAAACTCTCTCTCTTTCTGATCCTTTGACTCACTCTATGTTTCCCTCTCTCTCTCTCTTCTCTCTGTTTCACTCTCACTCTCTCTACTCTCTACTCTTTTGGGGATGGTGAGCTAAGCCGTTCCACCACGAGCCGAGACGAGCCTCGGCCTGTTTGTGTTTGTCTTGTTTATCAAGCGAGCCTAAACTCCAGCGTTGGCTGTCGCACTGTAGCGCGGGAAAAAGCACGGGTCGTCTTTATTGCGCAAAATCAGATTACAAGTGTGGCCGGGACCCGGGTGGCTCGGGTGTAGCGAGTCCGGGTTGCGGCGAGTTTTGATCAGGGGATTGTGGGAAAGATCTTCTGGAGGATCCTTTTGATCCGCGTCTCCACGTGGCGTTCGTGCGAGAGCACTGAAGGGGCTGCCCAGGACAGGGGTCTTTACAGGGTGAGGGTTTTGGAGAGGCTAAGGAATGTCCACCATTGCTTTGTCTCTTCCGTGCTTCGCGCTTTCTCGGCTAGGGGGTTTTCGGCTTCGTTCCTCGGTCTTCGTGTCTTCCTCGTTCCTTGCTTGACCTCGGTGTCCTTGATCGTCGGTTCGCGGCGTCGATCAAGCTTTTGGTGTCGGCTTCGGCTTCGGCTTTTTGGCTTTGGCTTGGCTCCAGCGCGCGTGGCTCTGGCTTTTGCTTTGCTTCGGCGCTTGCACTTGGACGTAGCTGGGAGAGACTTGCGATGCTTTCGTTCTTCCGGACTTCGCGTCGTATCGGCTAGAACGTGCGGTGCTTTTGCTCGTGGCCAGCGTAGTCGCTTGGCTTTGGCACTTGCGTTGCTTTGGCGCGGGCTTTACTGGGGCTTTGCTTTGGCTTCTTGCGAAGGCTTTAGCTTTAGTGTCAACTCGATCTTCTTCTTCGAACGACGTAGGCTACTTCTCCGATGCTTCGACGGTTTGCGTGTCGGCTGGACTTCTCTTCTTCTCCGGGCTTCTTTGGCGTGATCGGAGTCGAAGAATGCTTTCGAAGATAGTGGGGGTAGCACCGATCTCCGTGCGACGGTTGTGGCGTCGGCTTTTGTTGATGAAGACGACGAGGGTAGCGACGGTCTCCGTGCGACGGTTGTAGCGTCGGCTTTTGTTGATGAAGACGACGAGGTAGCGACGCTTCAGACGGTCTGCTCTAGGCTTTCTTCTTCGTGGATGGCGCAGGCGTTGGTCGAAGACGACGGGGTGATGACGCTTCGTTTCTCTCCTCCGGGCTTTGGAGCTTGATCGGGATCGAGGATTTGTTGGAGCCGACGGGGTAGTGCCGCTCTGAGCTTCTTCTCCGGCCTTTGCTTCTGGCGTCTTCGGAGTCGAAGGGTCTTCTTCTCCGAGCTTTCTTCTTCGTGCACGGAGTCGAAGTCTTGATCTTCGTGTGCAAGGGTCTTCACGTTGATGAGAGCTTTCGGTAAGCCGATCCCTCGGGACAGGCTTGACCGTGCCTCGTGAAGCCTTGGGTCGGTGAAGAAGCGTCTCCTCTTCTGCAGAGCTCCCGCGCTTCGTCTTCAATCTTCGACCTCTTCTTCATTCCCCCACCCCCTCTATTTATAGGCAAAGGGGAGGGGAGAGAGATATGGGAACTTTTAATTTTAAATCCCTTTTGTATCTCTCTCATAATTACCCGGGATTTATTCATCCATTGATGAAGGGAATAACATTTAGTTATTTTCCTTTTCTGGCGGGTGCAATTATGGCTGGATTTCGTACACGAAATCGATGGCGATCGGGCGCTTCTTCTTGTGCGTCGGATCGAGGGATCGGCGCAGATCCGCATGTGTGCAGACATCATACGCAACTTCCCCCCGCGCATGGCGGTATTTACTTCCTTTTCTTTCTTTTCTTTCATTTTCTTTTCTTTCCTTTTCTTTTCTTTCCTTTCTTTTCTTTCCTTTTCTTTTCTTTCTCTTTTTTTTTTCTTTCCTTGCAGGGCCGGTCGGCCCCCCATGGGGTTCGGGTCCTAGTAGGGCCGGCCCCATGTGGCTCGGGTCCTAGTAGGGGCCGGCCCCATGGGGTTCGGACCCTAGTAGGGGCCGGCCCCCCTTGAAGCATGGGGTCCGCTCCTCTTTGCTAGGTGCGAGTCGGGTCCGGGTCCGCATTGGTGCGGGCGAGTCAGGTCCGCGTGTTGGGTTTGCATCCGCGTCGGCACACGTAAGTCGGGTTCGGGTCTGACGAAATTCGTGTGTCTACAAATGCCCCCTCAAGGACGAGTGCGACGGTGAGAGCGTGTAGGGTTTGGACACGTAGGAATCGTAGAGCACTTGTCCTTGATTCCTTTTGTGGGCGGGGTTAGGAGTCTATTTAAGGACCCCTACCCCTTTTCATCTGCCTTTGTGCTTCTTCACGAAGGTTCTGCCGGCTTCTGAAGACTGTCGTCGGAAGAGAGCTGCCTGGGGTTGCACGCGACTTGCTCCGTCTTCCCGGTGTCGCCTCTTTCGTCGGCCTTGTGCTTCTTCGCGAAGGTTCTGCCGGCTTCTGTAGACCGCCGTCGGAAGAGAGCTGCCTGGGGTTGCACGCGACTTGCTTCGTCTTCCCGGTGTCGCCTCTTTCGTCGGCGACGATGGTGCGTGATTTCGCGGTCGTTGTGAAGGCGGGCTCGAAACGGCGTTGCGACGATGACCGAGGCGAGGAGGATGGAGGAGCGCGGCTGAGGTGTAGGTCGCCTTCGCCGTCTCTCTCTTCCTCCTTCTTCTTCTTCTTCTTTTCCTTTTCCTTTTTTTTTCTTTTTTTTTTCTTTCTTTCTTTTTTTTTTTTCTTCTCTTTCTTCTGTTTTTTTTTTTTTTCTCTTTTCTTTCTTTTTCTCTTTTTTTTTTCTTTTTCTCTTTTTTTTTTCCTTTCTTCTTCTTCTTCGGTTCCGGCCCGTAGAAGCAGCAGCGGCAGCAGCGGGGCCGGTGCACGGGGCTGCGGTGCGGTGGCGCGCAAGCGGCGGCGGCGCGCGGGGTGCGCGGCGATCGGGTGCGGGCCGGACGGGTCGGGCTCGGGGGCCGGGTCCGGCGGGCGCGGCGGCGGTTTCGTCGGGCTCGGGCCCGATCGGAACGGAGGAGGGAGAGAGGCGGTGGCCCCCCCCCCTCTTTCTCTCTTATTTTTTTTTTGTCCGATTCTGATTGGGGGAGAGGAGCTGTGGGCCCTCCCCCCTTGTTCTCCTTTGTCGGGCGCTGATTGGGGGAGAGGGTCTGTGGGCCCCCCCCCCTTTGCTGACTTTTTTTTTTTTTGCCCCGAAGGCGCCGATGGTAATAGCGTCGGCTTGTGGCGCACGGGCTGCGATGCAGGCGCAGGTTGACTGGCGAGTGACACGGTGCCGTGCGGCGGGGGCCGAGCTGGTAGGTGGCTGCAGCTCTGGCTGGGTGGTGCTGGCGTGATGGGTCGACACGGGTGGTGTCGGCACAGTCGGGCCGGCGTGATTGTGTTGGCGAAGCTGGGTTGGCGCGGGTGCTGTGTGGGCCCGCGGGGGCGCATTGCGAAGGCTCGGGAGCTGATGGTGGCGTGACCACAAGTCGGGTGGTCCTCTTGACAGGGGTGCAGGCCCCCTTAGTTTTTTTTTTTTTTGCACGCACTTGTCTTGACTTGCCTCCTTTCATGGTCCTCCAGGGCTCGCGTCTTCGAGAGTTTGACTTCTCTGGGATGGATAGCCGAGGATTTCTTCGACGGGAGGAGATGCCTTTGCTTTCCTTACACTCGTGTGTGCCGTCACCGCAACTCAAGGCGGGAAGACCTTCTGTCGTTGCTTCGTGTCTTTGTGCACGAGCGCATCACGGAAGATGGAGTCGCGGATGCGACTTGTGGGATGCCAAAATTAAGCGAGAAGATTCATACTGACGAAGGGATCTCCATGAAGCTTCTTCGGCCGAGTTTGAGTCTTCCGTTCCACCATTGTGATGAAGATTTCGTGCCTACACCAGTTGTTGCCTCGAAGATATGCGCCAGGCTGACCCGATGGGGCACCGATTCTTGGCCTCGGGGAGACGTCCAGTACCTTTGCGGCTTTCGCGAATGGATGGGCGAGCTCTACGAGGTCTTTGGCGCAGAACCTGAGATGAACTTATTGGCCAAATTTCTGGCGCCGGCCCGTCGAGAGTATAGTCGTCCTGAGGGGATGTACCGCGCACTTTGTGAGCATTGGTGTCCGTAGACCAACACCTTCCTCACTGGAGCGGGGGTGATAGGAATCTCGCTTCGCGACGTTCACATCGTTTTCGGGTGTCCCGAAGTATGGAACTACTACCAAGAAGAGGTGCCAGCCTTGAAGGATCTGTTGGACAGCAGCTACGCTCCGAGTTCTTGCCTTCTTTTGTTCAAGGCACATGCAATCATTGCGGCACGGGATCAGTCGGATCGAGTGCGCCCTTCTTCTTGGGTCGACTTTTGGTTCAGAGGCGAGTATAGGTCTCCGGCGCCTTCGGCTCACCCCATGTGGAAGATCGCTCAGATGCAGAGACCTCCGCTTCGCTCCTTCGTGAGACCTATCGACTCTTTGGCTCGAGAGAAGCATTCAATGGAGGGGAAGCAGTGTCCCTGGGAAGTCCTTGGCTTGAGTCGTGACAGCGAGGAGTGGCGAGCGGTTTACCGAGCTGCCGGGCTGGTCATCTTCCTCTGTCGGTTCGTGCTTCCGTGCTCTGGGGAAGTTATTCGTCCGGGGACCTTCCTTGTAGCTTCTAGGATGGAGAGGGGCGAGCTTTTCAACCTAGCCCCAGCCATACTGTGCGCCTTGTACCGGGGTCTCAGCGGGACTTACTGGGACTTGTCTGGCTCAGATAAGGCCAAGGAGGAGCTTGGCCGGTCGACTGCGTTCGGACCCTTGCACTATTTGTACGGCTGGATAGCTCTGCATTTCCCGAAGGGAATCTTTGCCAGACGCGGGCATCCAGCCGAGCTGCCTTTCCTGCCCGGGATAGAAGGGATCTTAAACGCCTTTATCAGTTGGGAGCGTCCGAGAGAGTGTGCTCGCACCCTTTTGAGGAGGATGGGGAGCGTCGATTTTGAATTTCTGTCGGAGCATTCGGTGCTGCCCTTGGAGAGGTCGACTGTGTACGATAACGAGGAGCTCCCGGACAGTCTTTACTGGAACATGGTCAGCTGCCGTCCTGGCTACTTGGTCTGGCGCAAGGGGGATGTGGTGGAGGTGGAGCAGTACTCCCCCCATCGCTTTGCTCGCCAACAGGGGTTTCGACAGAAAGTTCCTGGCATGCCTCAGCAGTTGCAGGGGCGCATCAGTCCTCAGGAGGGTTACCGTCTGTGGGCTTCTCTCTATGCTCGCTTGACTGGCATCAGTTTCTTTCCTGGGGCCAAATCTGGGTTTCGGGATGCCGCCACTCCGGAATACTGCAAGTGGGTTGAAGGGCGAGTTTCCCCTTTACTTGCGAGTTTTCCAGTTGACGTCTTGGCAAGCAGCGAGTTCAAGAACTTCTGTTTTAATCATTTCGCGGGAGTGGAGGACCGCCGCCTCCGACTGGGGCTTCAGAGAGTGCAAAGGAGTTGTAGCTGTCTTTCCAGTGCTCGTCGCGTTCCTTCTTCAGCTCCAGTGCTAGACGTCGAGCTTACTAGTGCCCCTGAGGTATCCTGTCTCCCGAAGGCCGAAGTTGAGGGTGTGCCTCCCAAGAGAAGAAAAGTGTGCATTCCTCGCGGGATGGTCCCGAGAGTTCCTTGTCTGATGGAGGACGCCGAGGAGCCTGGACTTCTGAAAGATGAGGTGATTCCTCCGTCTAGGACTGCTTCGTCTGACCACACAGGTATGGAGCTCTCTTTATTTTATTTGCCTTCTACGCTCAGGAAGTTTTATCACGCTGAGCATCGTTTCTTCCTTTTGACCAGATTCCGTTATAGTGGTAGAGCGCGGAGCGAGCTCTTCAAAGGCGTCTCCCGGGCACTCGTCTACTGGCGCTGCGCAAGAAGTGCCTGGGGCATGCGGTCTGGATATCCCTCCGGACGATCTGGGTCTCCTCGGTCTTTGTGGGGAGAACTTCCCTAGGGGCGACATTAACCTGGACGACATCGATGTTGACGCTTTGTCTTTTGGCGAGAAGGCTGAAGTCTCGAGCGTCAACAAGCGGCATTCCCCGATTACTGTGCCCTCGTGCCCGTTGGAAGAGACGGTTGTTGCAGCGGTAGCGGCGGTTTCTCCGGTCCTACCATCTTCGTTGGCACGGGCGGCTCCTGTGGTAGTTGCAGCGGCAGGGAAGGTCTTGCCTACCTACTCCGAGGCACCTCGCCCGGTTTTAAGGCCGAGGAGCAGGGTCTCAAAATTCCTTCTTTCGAGCTGCCGGTAGTATATCAAGTCGACGTTGGAGCCTTTCCAAACTGCCGGCCTTGGTGCCCTCCAGGATTGGTGGTCGACGGACGGTGCGGAGTTTTGCGCGAGCCTGGCGGAGTTCAAAGTTGACAGCTCTCTTTTCGTCGCTCAGATGAACCTGCTTGTGACTGATAGCGAGGCTTATCGATCCCGGCGGGCTTTGCTGGAAGGGAGCTCCCCTTCTGAGCTAGAGGCTGCTGAGGCGAGTCTAAGTCAGTCCGAGCATCAACTTGCGGAGGCTACGTCCAGCCTGTCGAAGGCTCAGAGGAAGATAGAGTCTGTGCGCGCCTCGCTTCGAAAGGCGGAGTCTCGTCTGGAGCGGGCCGAGGCCGCGGAGAGTGTTTTGAAGGCGAGTGTCTTAAAGCAGCAGTCGGACTTGGCGACCCGTCGCGAGCTTCTGGCCGCTCGTCCCGAGGAGCTTCAGCGGGTGGGGGCAACTAGGGAAGAGTTGCTGCGCCGTCTTCAAGCTCTGGACACCTTTTTTTAGTTGTTCCTTGTTTTATTGTGGCTTTCTTTTCGGGACTTATGCAATGTACTGCCTTTGCTTCATTATCTAATAATATCGCCTCGTTTTGCCACATCTTTTTCATGGAACTTTGTTGTCTTTTTCTTTTGGTCGGACTGAACCTGAAGTAACTTCTCAGGCTGCCTACGTACCCCCCTAAGGAGGATCAAGTCGCACGTAGTTCATTTTTTTTTTTGCACAAGGGGTGTGGCCTTGTTTTAGGCATAGTACCTTTTGAGGTACTTGCCGTTGATAGGGCCGAGTGTCAGCCCTTTTGGCGTGGTGAGGAGGTAGGCGCCGTTGGAGTAGACTTCCTTGAAGGAATGCGGGCCATCCCATTTAGCATCAAATTTCTTCCCTCCTCGATGCGAGAGAATGATGGGGCGTTTGATCGCCAGCACCAGTTCCCCTATCTGGAATGATCGAGGACGAATCTTCTTGTTGAAGGCACGAGAGAGCCTGGCCTGATAACACTCCAGACGCTATTGAGCTTCGAGGCGTCTTTCATCCAGTGCTTCCAATTCTGCTAGGCGGAGCTGGCCGTTGTCGTCGCTGGTGAGGCCTTCCTGGACTGCTATCCTGAGTGACGGGATCTGGAGCTCGAGCGGAAGAACGGCTTCCACACCATAGACGAGGGAATACGGCGTTGCTTGCGTCGGCGTGCGGAAGGATGTCCGGTAAGCCCATAGTGCTTCGCCCATGCGTTCGTGCCAATCTTTCTTTGTCTTCGAGACGGTTTTCTCCAGCAGTTTGCACAGAGTCTTGTTGAAGGCTTCTGCTAGGCCGTTGGCCGGAGCGTTGTACATCGTCGAACAATTCTGCTTAATGTTGTACAATGCGTAGAATTGGCTGACGGAAGCATCTTTGAACTGCTTCCCGTTATCTGTTACGATGTAGCGGGGGACTCCATAGCGAAAGATGATGTCATTTTGGATAAAGCTGATGACGGAGTACTTTGTAACTTCCCGCAACGGTATTGCTTCAGCCCACTTGGAGAAGTAGTCCGTTGCCGCCAAAATATAGAGATGTTGCTTGGATGACTTGGGCAGAGGACCGACGATATCGAGACCCCATTCGTCGAAGGGCCAAGACGCGATCGTTGGGTGTAAAGGCTCCGGAGGTTGACGGATGTAGTCCTCGTGCATCTGGCAAGCTTGACACCTTCGCGCGTACTCCAAGCTGTCTTTGATCATGGTAGGCCAGTAGTATCCCATCCTCCTGACGCGGAAGTGAAGCTTCGGACCGGACTGGTGCGATCCACAGATTCCAGCGTGTACTTCTTCGAGCGCGGCTTCTGCTTCCTCTTTCGCGAGGCACCTCAGGAGTGTGCCGTCATAGCTTCGTCGGTACAGCTCGCCATTGAAGTGGTAGAACCTTAGGGATCGTCGATGGATGTCACTTTTGCGCTTCGGATCTTCGGGGAGTTTACCGTGAACGAGTTACTCCACAAACGGTTGCCTCCAGTCTTGTTCTTTAATCTCGAGGACATGCACCGCGTTGGTTTGAACCGGTACTTCGAGCGGACCCTCTTCTTCGGTGATCACGAATCTCCTGCAGACGGGGACGACGAGCGAACGTTTATCTGGAAACGGGAGTGTAGCCGCCAGATTTGCGAGTGCGTCAGCCTGCTGGTTGAGGTTTCGGGAAACGTGCTGAATGGAAGCGGCCTTGAGTCTGCCGAGGAGCTACACGGCCCGTGCATGCAACGGCACCAGGTCTTCTTTGTTGACTTCGTATGCCCCCAGGACTTGCTGGATCACAAGCTGAGAGTCGCCAAAGATCTCTAGTCCTTGAAGCTTCATTTCGTCAGCCAGCTCGAGACCGATGAGTAGGGCTTGATATTCTGCCACGTTGTTGGAACATGATTCCGAGAGCAGGAATGAGAAGGGGAGTATTTCGTTGTCCGGAGTGACGAAGATGACTCCGGCTCCCGCTATGTCTTGCCTAGCTGCGCCGTCGAAGAACATTTTCCATGATGGGGCGACGTCGACGGAGAACACTTCTTCATCTGGGAGATCTTCTGATAACTCCCATTCTGCCGGGAGAGGGTACTCTGCGAGGAAGTCAGCGAGGGCCTGCCCTTTAACCGCTTTCTGTGGCACGAAGGTGATGTCGAATTCAAGTAGCAGCAGGGCCCACTTGGCCAGACGTCCGGAAAGCACTGGTCTCGACATGATGTACTTGAGTGGGTCAGCCTTCGAGACGAGTCTGATGGTATGAGCGAGCATGTAGTGTCGCAGCTTTTTCGTGGCGAAGATGAGCGCTAAGCAGACCTTCTCGATTGTGGAGTAATTCAGCTCTGCGCCGACGAGAGTGCGACTTAAGTAGTAGCAAGCTGTCTCCACGCCAAGTTCATTGTTCTGGGCCAGGAGTGCCCCCAAGGATTGCTCCTGGGCGGCGATGTAGAGGATGAGCGGCCTCCCTTGAACCGGTGCTGATAGGACTGGCGGCTTCAGTAGATATGCTTTGATGTTTTGGAGTGCTTCTTGGCACGCTTCATCCCATTTGAACGGCGCTCCTTTCTTCATGAGGCGACTAAAAGGGTGGCACTTTCCGGCCAGGTTGGCGATGAATCTTCGGATATACGCCAGGTGCCCCTGGAGGCCTCTGAGGTCTCGCACTGTCTTTGGTGCGGGCATATTGACGATAGCATCAATTTTGGATTGATCTATCTCAATGCCACGATGTCGGACGACGAAGCCGAGGAACTTGCCCGAGGAGACTCCGAACGCGCACTTGAGCAGATTCATGCGGAGTTGGTACCTTTGAAGTCGTTTGAAGATTAGCTCGAGATCTTGTAGATGAGCCGACTTCTTCTTGGATTTCACCACGAGGTCATCGACATAACACTCCACGTTTTGATGAAGAATGTCGTCGAAGATTTTCTGCATAGCTCGCTGGTAGGTGGCTCCTGCGTTCTTCAAGCCGAATGGCATTACCTTATAGCAGTAGATCCCTTTCGGTGTGCGGAATGCCGTGAGCTCCTCATCCTTGGGTGCCATCCGAATCTGATTGTAGCCCGATGATCCGTCCATGAAGGTTAGCACCTCGTGACCTGTCGTCGCATCCACCATTAGCTCCGTGATTGGCAAAGGGAAGTCGTCTTTTGGACATGCGTTATTCAAGTCTCTGAAGTCCACGCACACTCGGATTTGGCCGTTCTTCTTTTTGACTGGGACTACGCTAGAGATCCATGTCGGGTACTTGACCTCTCGAATGAAGCCGGCTTCGATCAACTTGTTAACTTCGCCTTCTATTTGGGGTACCAGTTCTGGTCGGTAGCATCTTTGCCCTTGCTTGATAGCGCTGGCTCCGTGTTTGACGCTGAGCTGGCGCACTGCGATTTTTAGATCGAGGCCCGGCATCTCCTTGTAGGACCATACGAAGACGTCTCTGTATTCTTTAAGCAGTTTGATGTATGCGGCTTCTTCCTCAGGAGTCAAGAGTGTGCTGACGAATGTAGGCCGAGGCTCCGTCTCCGTGCCCAAGTTCATTTCCTTCAAGTCATCAACGGTGGACTGCCCCCCTTCTTCGAGGACTGGCGGGGCGTCGGGCAACTCGTCGTCCGAAGTAAAAGTTTCACCGTTGTCGGGATCCGTAATAGAGATATGATTGACGGCAGCCATGGGTGGGTGGGTGGGTGTTGAAACGAAGTCCTCGATTGGCATCCCCAAATGATCGAACGCCGACTTCTTCTTTGATTGTTTGACTGGCCCGAGCCTCTCGAACACGGATGTGCGTTTTCGATTCGACCAGTCTTTACCACCTCTGGTTTGCTTCCGGAACAAGGCTTGGCATCGAACCCGTCGTCGTCTTCTCCTGCTGTCTGGATGACTGAGGTAGGTAGAGCGTGCATCGGAGATTGTCGATTCTTCGGCTGCTTCATCTACCATCCTCGCCTCAATGTAGTTCGAGGTGAAGGTCTTCTTCGCTGCGGTTCTGATGACCAACGGAGCTTGACAGGAGCCGATGCCTCGGCGGTTCGGGAGAATTTGTTCTCCGTTTTGAAACAGCCGAGCTTGAGTTCTCATCATCCCATGTGGAGTTGCTGCTGGTGGGAGTGTGCCCATGGCGCTTTCCTCGTTGTAGCCGGCTCTGAACAGCAACTTGGCAGCGTTTTGCCCCCAACTCCCTTTCGGCTTGAATCCGAGTTGCTCGAGGTCTGCTGATTCGACAGGTCTGCTTGGGTTCGGAGCTTCTGTCAGGCTAGGTAATGGCACCGTCATTTCTTGCAGAGTGATGATGTTGGCCTGAGATAATGACGGGGCCCGCTTCCTTGTCGGAGTAGAAGGCGATCACTCGGATTTACGGAGCCACTGAGGCGCGAGACGTAGGACTGGCGTTGTTTGTGCGGGCAATGGGGTATGTTGCACGGCTCTTGACTCGAAACTGATGTGCATCCATTGCCAAGGTTTCGGCGTTCCTTGGACCTTGAGTCTCACCTCGTCAGAAGGTGGCACCGGATTTGCGGGAAGTGGAGTCTTGTCCCGATTCACTTCTTCAATCTTCTGTGCTCGAGGGGCTTTAGCTGGCAGAACTTCTGCGACCAGGCCCTTCGCTTGGTAGAACTTAGCGTCGGCCAAGTGTGCCTCGGCCTCGTTGAATGGCTTGTCGTCCACAACTATGCACCTCTCCACACCTTCTTCGTAGTACTTGAGGCACTGGTGCCAGGTGGATACCACAATGCCGTTCTCGTGCAGCCATGGTCTTCCTAACAGGAGACGATATGATGTCTGGCAATCGATGACGTGGAAGAGGACCGTTGTATCTAGCGGGCCGATGAAAAGCTTCAAACGAATGATTCCGACGGTGGACTGTCCGCCCTGGTTGAAGCCTTGAATGACCAACTGACTTGGCGAGAGCTGGTCGTCGGTGATGCCGAGTTGCCGCATCGTCTGGATAGGCATGATGTTAATGGCGGAGCCACAGTCCAACAAGATTCGGTTCATTGGCTTCTCCTTGATGTATCCCGAGATGTAAAGAGGCCGGTTATGCAATCGCGTTCCGAGTTGCAGGTCCTCATCCGAAAAGGTTATCGTTGCATCGCACGAGGCCACAGCTTTGCACTTCTGGTCATCCTTCCTTTTCCTCTTGTAGCTGTCTGGATCGGCTAAGGCCGCGGCCATTGCCAGGCGAGCCTTCTTCGGGAGATGCAAAGCTTCTACGAGTGGCATGTGCAGGATTGCTTCGTCATGAGAGGCAGTGCCCCCTTTGTCGGAACCGTCCCCCTCATCGGTGGAGTCGCCTTCTTCAGAAGTTTCGCTTTCGTTCTTTTCTTCCGGCGTCTCGTGAACCTCGACCATGCAGCAAGACACCTTGATGTGTTGGTCCATTGGGAGAAAGTGATCCGGGAAGAACTCCTGCAGGGTTGTCGGCTCTGGAAGGTTCTGCTGAAGGAGATCGTCTTGGCTTGCAGGCGGCACCTTGAATGCCTTCCTCCCTGGAGTCTTGGTTTTCTTCTTGTAGGTCTTCCGCTTGGTGAATCCCCTTATCACACGGTCTTGCTTGAGCTTCTTTTCTTGCCATGGCTTTCGCCGCCGCAGTAGCATGACCCATGCTTCTTCGTCGGTGGATTCCCCTCCGCTAGGATGATGGTCGATAGCAGCAACTGGTTCCCTCGAAGGTACTTGTTCTTCTGGAGGCTCTACTGTCTCGTCTTCTGATCCCCAGCCAGTGGGCTTGATTTCGTCGATTGAGACGGACGAAGGCTTTGAGTAGAGGACGTAGTACTCGAACTTTCCCGAAGGCTGGCCTAGTAGACCGACTTCTGGATCTCCTTGCTCGTATCTTTTCTGGAGAGCGTATTGGGACATAGCTCGACTGGAAGGGGCTTGCTCTCCTTGAGGCTCCTCTGGCTCGTTTTTTGATTCCCAGCCGGTGGGCTTGATTTCGTCGATCGAAACGGACGGAGGCTTTGAGTAGAGGACGTAGTAGTCGAACTTCCCCGAAGGTTGGCCCAGCAGACCGACTTCTGGATCTCCTTGCTCGTATCTTTTCTGGAGAGCGTATTGGGATGTAGCTCGACTGGAAGGGGCTTGCTCTCTTTGAGACTCCTCTGGCTCGTCTTCCGATTCCCAGCCGATGGGCTTGATTTCGTCGATCAAAACGGACGGAGGCTTTGAGTAGAGGACGTAGTAGTCGAACTTCCCCGAAGGTTGGCCCAGCAGACCGACTTCTGGATCTCCTTGCTCGTATCTTTTCTGGAGAGCGTATTGGGACGTAGCTCGACTGGAAGGGGCTTGCTCTCCTTGAGGCTCCTCTGGCTCATTTTCCGATTCCCAGCCGGTGGGCTTGATTTCGTCGATCGAAACGGACGGAGGCTTTGAGCAGAGGACGTAGTAGTCAAACTTTCCCGAAGGTTGGCCCAGCAGACCGACTTTTGGATCTCCTTGCTCGTATCTCCTTTAGAGCACTTGTTGGGATATAGCATTGCTTGGAAGAGGTGCTGGCGTGAGCGATGATTGCCCCCAAAGCAGCGGCGTTTCTTCCTCGGAGAACGCAGGAGTACGTTGACGTCGCTTCGAGATTTTCGGCTGGGAAGCTGACTTAGCGATTGGCGCTTGACGGTTGATGCGCAATTTGGGCATGCTTCGTCGAGCGGCAACGAGTACCGGCGAGAAGGAGCCAAAGGTGATGGACGTCATGTTGGCCGTAGCAACCTCCCCGGAGTCGATCTCTATCTTCCCTTGCTTAGCGAGCGCCATGATCCTTTCCTTGAAGACGAAGCATCTTTCGATGGGATGACTTACCACCCGGTGGTATTTGCAGAAGAGAGGGTCGACGACGCGATGCATCTGCTCGGGCCTTTTCGAAGGAGGGAGCTCTATCATCTTCTCTTGCAGCAGTTGGTCGAACATGGAGGAGACTTCCGAGTCTGGGAAGGGGTACTCCTTTGCATCAAGCTCCTCGAGAGTCATCCTTTGTCTTGGCGGCGGAGGCGGCGGTATGGCGACGCCCTTCTTCTGATCTGGCTTGCCACCGATCTTGAGCGGCTTGGAGGTCGAAGCGATGTCAGCAACGTGGACTTGCTTTGGTTTTGATGCCGGTGGCTTGTCCTTCTTCTCTACCTTCAAGAAGTCCTTGTTCTTTGAGTCCCCGCGGTTTGCTAGGCTGAGTTCCATGTCATGAGCCTGAGTCGCGAGTTCTTCGAAAGACCGAGGCTTGATACCTTTGAGGATGTAGAGCAGACCCCAGTGCATGCCTTGGGTGCACATCTCGATGGCTGAGTCTTCAGACAAGCGGTCTCGTGAATTCAGCGCGAGGTTCCTCCATCTGCCGATGTAGTCGATCACTGGCTCATCTTTCCTTTGTTTGACAGCGGTGAGCTCGGTCATGCTGACAGTCTGTCTGGTGCTGTAGAAGCGATTGAGGAACTCCCTCTCTATCTGATCCCAGCTGTCGATGGTCCCTGGAGGAAGATCAACGTACCAGTCAAAAGCATTACCTTTGAGGGTGCGAACAAATTGCTTTACCATCTCGTCGCCATATGTGCCGGCATTATTGCAGGTCTCGATGAAGTGGGCAACATGCTGTCTTGGATTTTCCTTTCCGTCGAAGTGCTGGAACTTTGGTGGCTGGAATCCGACTGGGAAGCGCAGCTGCTGGATCCTCGCGGTGTAGGGCTTCGAGTATGCCGCCGTGATCGGAGGAAGGCCACTGCCGTGAGAACGCATCATGTCGGCTATCAACGCTTGGACTTGCTGAGCATTCATCGTTGCCGTTGTCGGAGGTTGTGTGGCCACCGAGGCTGGCGCTGGGGAGATGACTTCCACTGGGACGGGAGCCGAGGAGAGCGCTGGAGTAGCTGCTTGAGTCGTCGGAACAACCTCTGCAGGAACGGGAGTTGAAGACGGAGTTGGAGCGGCTATTGGAGAAGCGACGGGTTGGCCGACTGCTGCAGCGTCCTTTGCACTGAGCTTTTGAAGCAGAGCATTGATGTGACGATCCTTCTCCTCCATCAGCAGAGTAATTTGCGCCATGTGCTCGTTCATCTGCATGACTTGGAGCTGAAGAGCGGACGGAGGGTGATGACGGAGAACGTCTCGGTGTTGCATGTTCGCATCCTCGCCGTCATCATCGGAGACGTAGTTACGCCGACTTGCTTCTGGCTGATGATTGATGTTTGCCCCCTGCAGAGGAGGTGCGACGTCCGCTGGAGAACCCGAACGGGCTCGGGGCTGAAGCTGGTCCTCCCCAAACTTCTGGACATGGACTATAAGATCGAGGCTCGTTTCTTTATGCACCAGGGCCTCGTCAGCGCTTTGACGAGCATCTTCGGCAGTAGCTTCTGGCACGAAGACGTCCGCAAGAGTCCGAGTACGCCGAGTGTAGACGCGTACCAACGGGGGAGGATCACCCCCCAGATGTACCGGATCACCGTGTCGGAGTAAAGGAGACTCGGCGATTGGTGAGAGACTTGGAGTAAACGCATCGTCGTTTGTTCTGGCCATTGCCAACTTCAAGCAGCTTCTTCAGCCGTACGGATGAAAGGAGAAAAGGTCCCACCGGGCGTGCCAGAAATCTGTAGCGCGGGAAAAAGCACGGGTCGTCTTTATTGCGCAAAATCAGATTACAAGTGTGGCCGGGACCCGGGTGGCTCGGGTGTAGCGAGTCTGGGTTGCGGCGAGTTTTGATCAGGGGATTGTGGGAAAGATCTTCTGGAGGATCCCTTTGATCCGCGTCTCCATGTGGCGTTTAGTGCGAGAGCTCTGAAGGGGCTGCCCAGGACAGGGGTCTTTACAGGGTGAGGGTTTTGGAGAGGCTAAGGAATGTCCACCGTTGCTTTGTCCCTTCCGTGCTTCGCGCTTTCTCGGCTAGGGGGTTTTCGGCTTCGTTCCTCGGTCTTCGCGTCTTCCTCGTTCCTTGCTTGACCTCGGTGTCCTTGATCGTCGGTTCGCGGCGTCGATCAAGCTTTTGGTGTCGGCTTCGGCTTCGGCTTTTTGGCTTTGGCTTGGCTCCGGCGTGGCTCTGGCTTTTGCTTTGCTTCGGCGCTTGCACTTGGACGTAGCTGGGAGAGACTTGCGATGCTTTCGTTCTTCCGGACTTCGTGTCGTATCGGCTAGAACGTGCGGTGCTTTTGCTCGTGGCCAGCGTAGTCGCTTGGCTTTGGCACTTGCGTTGCTTTGGCGCGGGCTTTACTGGGGCTTTGCTTTGGCTTCTTGCGAAGCCTTTAGCTTTAGTGTCAACTCGATCTTCTTCTTCGAACGACGTAGGCTACTTCTCCGGTGCTTCGACAGTTTGCGTGTCGGCTGGACTTCTCTTCTTCTCCGGGCTTCTTTGGCGTGATCGGAGTCGAAGATTGCTTTCGAAGATAGTGGGGGTACCACCGATCTCCGTGCGACGGTTGCGGCGTCGGCTTTTGTTGATGAAGACGACGAGGGTAGCGACGGTCTCCGTGCGACGGTTGTAGCATCGGCTTTTGTTGATGAAGACGACGGGGTAGCGACGCTTCAGACGGTCTGCTCCAGGCTTTCTTCTTCGTGGATGGCGCAGGCGTTGGTCGAAGACGACGGGGTGATGACGCTTCGTTTCTCTCCTCCGGGCTTTGGAGCTTGATCGGGATCGAGGATTTGTTGGAGCCGACGGGGTAGTGCCGCTCCGAGCTTCTTCTCCGGCCTTTGCTTCTGGCGTCTTCGGAGTCGAAGGGTCTTCTTCTCCGAGCTTTCTTCTTCGTGCACGGAGTCGAAGTCTTGATCTTCGTGTGCAAGGGTCTTCACATTGATGAGAGCTTTCGGTAAGCCGATCCCTCGGGACAGGCTTGACCGTGCCTCGTGAAGCCTTGGGTCGGTGAAGAAGCGTCTCCTCTTCTGTAGAGCTCCCGCGCTTCGTCTTCAATCTTCGACCTCTTCTTCATTCCCCCACCCCCTCTATTTATAGGCAAAGGGGAGGGGAGAGAGATATGGGAACTTTTAATTTTAAATCCCTTTTGTATCTCTCTCATAATTACCCGGGATTTATTCATCCATTGATGAAGGGAATAACATTTAGTTGTTTTCCTTTTCTGGCGGGTGCAATTATGGCTGGATTTCGTACACGAAATCGATGGCGATCGGGCGCTTCTTCTTGTGCGTCGGATCGAGGGATCGACGCAGATCCGCATGTGTGCAGACGTCATACACAACTTCCCCCCGCGCATGGCGGTATTTACTTCCTTTTCTTTCTTTTCTTTCCTTTTCTTTTCTTTCCTTTTCTTTTCTTTCCTTTCTTTTCTTTCCTTTTCTTTTCTTTCTCTTTTTTTTTTCTTTCCTTGCAGGGCCGGCCGGCCCCCCATGGGGTTCGGGTCCTAGTAGGGCCGGCCCCATGTGGCTCGGGTCCTAGTAGGGGCCGGCCCCATGGGGTTCGGACCCTAGTAGGGGCCGGCCCCCCTTGAAGCATGGGGTCCGCTCCTCTTTGCTAGGTGCGAGTCGGGTCCGGGTCCGCATTGGTGCGGGCGAGTCAGGTCCGCGTGTCGGGTTTGCATCAGCGTCGGCACACGTAAGTCGGGTTCGGGTCCGATGAAATTCATGTGTCTACACGCACCTGCCGGCACGCCATCCAGCTTCGGCCACCGGGCACACGCCGACCCCCCTGCCAATGGCTGGTAGGGGGAGCGTTTGCCAAGGCACAGGTCATCTCGGGCTTCGTCGAATGCCGAGGCTAAGGCTGCCTCGGGCTTCATCTTTGAATGTCAAAGCGGGACTTCGGGCTTCGTCGAATGCCGAGGTGAAGACCGCGCGCCTTGGGTTTTGCTTCTGAATACCAAGGATGTCGCCTTGGGCTGTGACGGGGCCAACGTTTTGGGGGCTTTGTCAGGTGCCGAGGCAGAAAAGTTTGCCTCAGACTTTGTTTTCGAATGCCAAGATGAAGGTCACCTCGGGCCGAGACGGTTCCAACGTCTTGGGCTTCGTCAGGTGCCGAGGCGGCGAAGCCTGCTTCGGACTTTGTCTTCGAATGCCAAGGTGAAGGTAACCTCGGGCCGAGATGGTTCCAACGTCTCAGGCTTCGTCAGGTGCCGAGGCAGAAAAGCTTGCCTCGGACTTTGTTTTTGAATGCCAAGGTGAAGGTCACCTCGGGCCGAGACGGTTCCAACGTCTCGGGCTTCGTCAGGTGCCGAGGCAGCGAAGCCTACCTCGGACTTTTTCTGCGAACGCCGAGACGGTGTGGAGCACCTTGGACTTTGCTTTCAAATGCCAAGGTTGTCATCTTGGGTTGATACGGTGTCGACGTCCCGGGCTTCGTCAGGTCCCGAGGCGATGAAGGCTGCCTCAGACTGTCTTCGAATGCCGAGGCGAAGGTCGCCTCGGACCGAGACGTTGCCGACGTCTTGGGCTTCGTCAGGTGCCGAGGCGGGGAAGTCTGCCTCGGGTTTAGTCTTCAAATGCCGAGGCGGAGGTTGCCTCGGGCCGAGACGGTGCTAACGTCTTGGGCTTCGTCAGGTGCCGAGGCGGGGAAGTTTGCCTCGGGCTTAGTCCTTGAATGCCGAGGCAAAGGTTGCCTTGGGCGAGACGGTGCTAACGTCTCGGGCTTCGTCAAGTGCCGAGGTACTGAATCCTACCTCGAACTTTGATTTTTGAATGCCAAGGCTGTTACCTTGGGCCGAGACGATGTCGTCGTCTCGGGCTTTGTCTTTGTATGCCGAGGATGGGACCTTGGACTAGTCTTACTGATAAACGGGGGATAAGAATTCAGAGTACTCAGTGTGGTGCCTTTGTATCGGTTGGACTTAGGCGAAGCGCCGTTTCAGTCGAACCTATATATTGGGACATGTTGCTTTGTACCGTTGCAGGTTAGTCGGCCGTGTCGCAATGCGTACCGAACTAACTGTGGTGGGGCACTAGTGCATGTGTCCTTACTTGACAACGGGAGCATGTGCGACGCCAATGATTCAGAGTACTCAGCGTAGCGCCCTTGTATAGGTTGGACTTAGACGAAGCGCCGTTTCAATCGAACCTACGTATCGGGACACGTAGCTTTGTACCATTGCAGGTTAGTTGGCCGTGTCGCAACGCGAACCGAACTAACTGTGGCGAGGCACTAGTGCATGTGTCCTTACGTGACAACTGGAGCACGTGCGACGCCAATGATTCAGAGTACTCAGCGTAGCACCCTTGTATCGGTTAGACTTAGGCGAAGTACCGTTTCAGTCGAACCTACATATCGGGACACATAGCTTTGTACCGTTACAGGTTAGTCGGCCGTGTCGTAACGCGAACCGAACTAACTGTGGCGAGGCACTAGTGCATGTGTCCTTACGTGACAACTAGAGCACGTGCGACGCCAATGATTCAGAGTACTCAGCGTAGCGCCCTTGTATCGGTTGAACTTAGGCGAAGCGCCGTTTTAGTCGAACCTACGTATCAGGACACGTAGCTTTGTACCGTTGCAGGTTAGTCGGTCGTGTCGTAAGTCGAACCGAACTAACTGTGGCGTTGAGTAGAAGTCGAGATAGAATTTGATAGTTTTCGATAGAACTTGAAACAACTATCATTTCATTAATAACTTAGAAGATGTTACATCATGGATTTCAGATAAGAGACCTTCCGAGTTATTGATAGTCGACGATCTTCTACTTTGATCGGTTGACGGGGTGCTTCTCTTTGGTGTCGTGGTCTTCTGAGGCTCTACGGGTCTATCGTCTGTCCGTCTCAGCCTCTTAGAGGTTCCATCTTCCTCAGCCTGAGTGTTGCGAGCTTGAGCTGTTGGTCTCGTTGGTGCCTTATCAGAAAGGCGTTTCTTAAGGTCACGCTTCTTACGAGCGACTTGATCGCCCTCCACCTCGATCTCCTTTTGAATTCGATCAAATAGAACTCCGAGGGAGGCAGGAGGATTGCGAATGAGGTCATTGTAGATGTGGAGGTCAAAGCGTAGGGCATTCTGGAATACGAGCATGATGGCTTCATCGTCGAGGTGATGTCCGGAGAGCGCAGCATGCTCGTTCCGGAACCTCCGAGAGAACTCTTGGAGGGTTTCATCTGATCCCATCCTGAGTCGGTAGAGAGAATCCAGCTTCTTCTCCGGCTTGAGGTTCAGCCGATAGTGTTGAGCAAAGAGGTCTGCCAGATCCCTGAATTTACTTATGGAGGCCGTAGGGAGGTTGTGATACCAGTCCAGCGACATATCATCTAGGCTGCCAGCAAAGGTGCGACATAGAACCTGGTTGTCGTGGTCATATGGTGTCAATGCTTGTTTGAAGGCGAGGACGTGTAGCGTCGGATCTCCCTTTAAACAGTTGAACCTGGGGAGAGCGGGGGCTTTCTAGCTTCGAGGAAACTGGGCTTGGAGAATGTGCTGATGAAGTGGCCCTTCGGAAGTGTGATTGTTCCGACGATCACCTCGCTGGTCAGAGAGACATCTCGGAGGAAGAGGAGGCAAAGAGGGCGTTGGAGTCTATCTCGTCGTCCGATGCCCAACTGGGGTTCGATCTCCATTATAATGTTGTCGAACTTTGGAGCTATGCCTATTATCCCGAACATCCCTCACGATGCAGGGCTTGGAGGATGACTCAGAGCCGAGAGACTTGGGATGGCGAGCAGACTCGCTGAGACGCTCCCAGACAGTCGGCTTGGGAGGAATAGGCGAGAGTTCTCTCGAGATGGATTTGAGAGAACGTCGAGGGATGTCGACGATGGATCGTCTGGAAGGAGCAGGAGATTTGTCAATCGATCGGCAGACGTCTGCTCCGTCTTTGATGCCAGCGACAGACCATGGGAGGTCAGTTTCTGCTTCAACGATAATCTGTCGGAGGGAGTCTCTTTCCACCATGAGTGCGGCGTTCTGCTTCATGAGGGTGAGGAGTTGATAATCCTCTGCTGTGATTTGGTATGACGCTTGAGCATCGGCACCAGGAGAGACATGCGCTTTCCCCAAGGGTTGAGGAATTTGGTCGGCTCGTTGAGGTGACCGTCGAAGTTGAGCCTGGGCGGCACGATCAACCGACGGGCAACTTCTCGAATTGGCAGCGAGTTGTTGTTCCGGATGTTGGCTTGTTGCAAACCGACGACTCATTGATCGAGTTGTCGGATGCTGAGCGTCTAGGTGCATGCCGCTCTCCTCTGGTAGGTCCGTCGGTGTTTTCGCCATCTAGGTGTAGCAATGGAGCGAGATGGATTACTCGGGCAACCAGTAGCTGTTACCGGAGGAGTTGGGAAACTTGGAAGTTGTAAGTTGAAAGGATCGATCCCACAGACGGCGCCAAACTGTGGGGGAGGATTTCGGCCGTCGTACGTGACCCTCCTCCAACAGTCGATTGAAGGTTTTACCCTTCGGGATGTGGCGCGCTTCGAAGCGCTGAGTGGTCACTTGCTGGGCTGTCACAAAAGCACTGTAGAGCAGAAAGGTAAAGGGAGAGATGACACAGGATGTGGTGACGAAGTTCGGCCGGAGCCTACGTCTCCGTGCGGTAAGACGCAACCTTGGAATCCACTATCTCTGAGTAAACAATAGAGCTACTCTCGACAGGCCGATGAGTGCTTCTTACAAGTAATCAGAGGGTGGAGAGGGGATCTGAAAACCAGAAAGCCCGGGGAGCTCTGGAAAACAGAAAGTGGGATTATGGTCTAGATTTTTCGATCTGAAATCATTTACAGGGTTTGCTATTTATAAGGGCTTAGTTTATCTGGGGAATATTTCAGGAATATTCTCAAGAATATCCGAGGTTTTGTAAATACCGGGGGGATTTACCAGACCCCAGATAGTTCAAGTGGGTCCCAGGCAGGGCTGCGGGTCCCACCGTCTTACCCATGGGCCCCAGGCAGGGCTGCGGGTCCCACCATTGGACTTGTGGGCCCCAGGCAGGGCTGTGGGTTCCACCATTGGGCGTTAGCCAGATTTTGCACCGACAGTGTTTGGTCTGCTTGTCTTGGGTGAGGCACAGTGGACAGTCTAGTGGACCTTGTAGTCTGCATTATGTCCTACTTGGATGTTTCCAAAACCGATTACTCAATCTTGGCCGATTGACACCCGATCGTCCTCATCCAGGTCTTGTTTTGTGGTTTGAGACAGGCGTGGAGAGCTATTTGTAGCTGGCTCGGTGGTGATGCAAGGTGTCTCGATCTGGAAAAACGAGGTACGTAGCATGTGGACCAGGCTCAAACTTGTGCTCCAGCAGTGGCCTGGGGCTGATTTATGGGTGGAGGGTGACTCCTTGGCGACAATTACCACACTTTAGTCCCACCAAGCTTCTCATCCATTGTTACAGAACTGCACGCTTTCGGTCGGGTTCATATTTCTCAGATCTATCGGGAAGGCAATGATGTGGCTGATCTGCTCACTAGCAATGCTCGTCGTCTCGGTCTCGATTGTTGGTATTCTATGGATTTCCCCCAAGAGTTGGTGGTGAAGGCTTGGGAAGATTTTGGCTTGCACCTGTTTGTTCCATGACCTACTGGTTGAGCATGTCATCTGCTTTCTGTAGTGTATCTCACAAAAAAAAATGATGGTGGCAGTTCTCATAACTCTACCAATTTGTTTTAAAGCCCTTGTCCTAGTCCCCTGGTCGAGGTCCGGCCGTCGATATCTTTTGGTTCCGTTCCTTTGGACGGTTTTGGATTGTTGAGATCTACATGCTACCAAGCGAACCCCAAGGAGCTCCCATCATAAGGGCTGGATGATCAAATATGTGGAGACAGATGTCGTTGGCTGGACCCCGAACCACGGTGATTCTATGGTTCAGGTTGACTATTTTAAGTCATTCGAATTTGTTTTAGATACTATATAGTAACATTATTTGTCGGCTATCTTGTGTCGCAATAGAGCTATCACATGGAAAGACGGCATCTAGGGATTGATGAAGGGGAGTAGGGCCCACAATATAAATAAATAAAAAATCCTAAATATCTAACCACCATACTGTATTAATTTTTTATTTATAAAGTATGGTGGCTTGACAACCTATGCAATCAAGTACCATAAGTCCAATAAAAAGAAAGCAAAATAAAGGAAAACATAAGAATTTTTTTTGGGGGAAATGTGTGAGCGGTCCCTGACAAAAAGACCAATTAAGATAAAAGAATTTGAATTGTTGTGGATCAAAATACCCTCCATAGTATTTTAAATTTTTTTTTGTATGCCACATAACCAACAAACCTCTAAACCATCGAGCCTAATCGAACCATTACTCGTTGCCGTCGAACCGAACCGAACCATTACTCGCCGTTGCCGAACTGAACCTAAAACTAATCCTAAACCCAAGATCTATGGGCCATAGGTTTAACCCTAGACATGGGATCTAAACCGAACCCTAATCGAACCATTCGACTTGCTCGCCGCCGTCGGATCTACTTGCCGCCAATGCTAGCGCCGCTGCTATCTCGTCGGAGCTGCTCGCTGCTAACGTCGCATCTCAAAAGAGATCGAAGAAGAAGAAGCTAAAAGTAATTTTGGGTTTATGAGAATAACAGAGATCTAATGTTAATTGAAAACTTTCAGTGTCTTGCACCTCCGTCATTTATTATGTCAGAAAGTAATCACCAATTAACCTTTCTTTTCTGTAGTTTTTTATATTGTGGGTCCAACTCTCTTTCACCAATCCCTGCATGCCGTCTCGTGGTGGGCTGGATCTGCGTAATGTTGTTCCAACATCAAATGGGAATATCAATGGGAAACATCCTAACCTCATAGCCGTCTGATGCGTGATGATTGGATGAATGTAAATCATTGGCCGGGGCGGGTGGCTGTGAGCCGGTGCCACATCAGGATGTTCATGATACATGTTCCTACTCTAGATAGCATTTTCCTTACAAAATCTTGACTTTCCCTTAGAGGTTCCTAGGACTCGCAATTCTGGACCCGACACAACAGACCCGACATGAAGTTAGCCGATCTGAATTTGGGTTAAATGATTACAGTGGACCCGTTTAATAAACGGGTCGGGTCAGGGTTTAGGGTCTAGACATGGTAGACCCATTTAAAATTCAACGGATCGTGTCGGGTCGGATCAATTCTACCCGCAATCCGATACTGTAGTATGTCCTACCATCAAGTCTTATCGGGTCATGTCGGGTCATGTCAAGCTATCCTCCATCATTGAAAAGTGTTGCCTCCATCATTGGGTTGTGCCATAGTCCAAAAACAAGGAATCTCCTTCAATTCAATATTGAAAGGGAAATTCTATGGTACCCGCCTTGGTATCTTACTTAAATTCATAAGGATCATCCGATGACCCTATGGTGGATCTTAGGCATCCACCTAGGATTCATTGGTGGAGATGGGTTCAGTGTGGTACCGAATTGGTCGATCAATTGCAAGTCATGCAGCTCGGTACCCTATCTTAATTGTCTCCTCCTGACTCTCACCCGAATTAGTAATTTTCTCGACAGATGGATGACCAAGAAGCTGATAAACTTAATTGGTTGTTTTATATGTTTCAAATCTTAATTAGACCTATGCATGCTTTGACACAAAGGCCAAGATTGAGTAATCGGTTTTGGAAAAGTCTCGTAGGACATAATGCAAACTACAAGGTCCACTAGACTGTCCACCGTACCTCACCCAAGACAAGCAGACCAAACACATCGACCAGCTCGAGTGGACATCCTCGCACCAAGACAGGGTACTCGCACCAACTACGGCCACAATGCGTTTCAACCATTGGTGCTAGACGATTCATCCCCCCGGACAGGGAGATCGTAATCACGTGACACGACACGCTGCGAGCATGGATTCATGCACCCTGAGGAGGTCGAGCCAGATCCCTAGCAGATCTGGCAGCCTGGCTAATATAAAGCTTGCGTTCTGGGCATCCATCACGGGCTCAACATAGTAAGGAGTAATCACGACCTTCCTATTGTGGCACACGATGGAACCATGACCCCGCAATCAGAATAACAATCACGCCATTATGGCCACGATCCGTAGGATCATATGTGGATATTCTTCAACTATAAATATTCGCCCTATCCCAGTGGGCCAGGTACACAAGCCATTACTTCAACTCCACTCTTCTCATTATCCACACAAGCTTGGTCCGAAAAGAGCCTCGATCTTCTTGCAGGTCGTTAAGGAATGGTTGGAGCGGTTACCTATTGTTCATCATTGGAACGATTTAAAGATATATATATATATATATATATATATATATATATATATATATATATATATATATATATATATATATATATATAAAATGAATTCCACACATGATTATGTATTAAACAAATATGCTATATCAGCTTTAAGTACGGTTTTAGTCAATCACTAAAAATATGCTCTAGTAAGCAAAAGTGAAAGTATAGCTGGAGGTTATATTAGGGGTGCAACTTGGGTCAGGTTGGTTCGGATTTGATCGATATAACTCGAAACCGAAACAAACTAGTTAGGTTCTACCATATTGAAATCCAAGCCAATCCGACTTGGGCATAGACCCGAACCAGCCCAACCCACATTAAGGTCGGGTTGGTTCGGGTCAGTTATCTAGTTGGTAGTTGGTCTAAAAAAATAATGACCATTCTCTATTTACTAGTAATCTGGATGTTCACGATGGGCTTTAGGCTTTAGCTATCTATAGAATGACATATATATGTGGCCTAATCTATATGAGTTCGGTTTTCGGGTTGAATCGGATCTACCCAAGCCAAATCAGAAACCGATTCGTATTTAGCCGGGTCTACAAAACATAGAACCGAACCAACCCATTTAGTCAAAATACCCACCAAACCCGACCCATTTAGGTCGGATTGGGTCGGTTCTCGGTTTTACCCGACCCAAGTTGCACTCGTAGGCTATATACATCTAGGCTCAAGGGCCTAAGTGTTCTAGATAAATTATCTAAATAATGAACATAATTATTCGAAGTGAAGCGTGGTCAAGATCAACAATTTAACGCAATTTATGTAAGAATTTATAAAAAATAGTTTGGAGACACATATATCATATACCTTTAAAGCGGTTATTAAAATGTTTAAAAGAAGTTTTGTCTTGAAGATCAATTATAAGAAACCATTGAAGGCAAGAAAATAAGAAGAAGACTCGTTTGAGATACTTCAAGTGTCTTGTCATAAGTTCAAGAAGATGAATCCATATATAATTATAAATGGTTTACAAGTAGAACCTGATTCAAATGTTTATTTGTAGCCCTCGGTCTATGCTAAAAAAGTTTCCAAAGACAAACCTTAAGACTAACAATTTTAGTTGACAGATCACAGCTAAAGAAAAAGTACAAAGGTACTCATTGTGACAAAATTGGACGGTGACAGGGCTAGGAGGTGACAACCACCTAGTTCGAGATGACTTTTAACTCAATTGTAAGATGCCTTGGGACTGATTGAGAGGTCAGTTATCATATTGGATCGATACAAGGCTTTGCCAATCAAGTACTGGAAAGCTTCCTGCATGCGTTTCGTGGTTATTATACATTCTATGGGTGGGTAAAATATGCACCAATGAGAGTGTGACATGTAACATACTCATTTGTTTGGCGAGAAAGAGGAAGTGCCATGTCAACTATCCATGGCAGGATGGTGTGGGTAGGGCTGGCATGAGACTTTTCATATCAACCTAGCCAACTGCAAGCCTGGCAGGAGGCTGAAGCAAGAGCTCTCGCCTCTGAACCAGTCCCCCTTCGCCGCCCTCCTTTGTCTGAAAGCTGTTGATGCTGTCTGCCTAAACTCCTCTGAACAATCAATAAATAGGAAAAAAATAAACAGGAGAGAGATTCGAAGAGGATTATAGAGAAGGCAAGATCAGGTGTCAACTGGTCATCTCCGGCACTCTGAGTCGTGATGTTCCTATCAGTGCTATCCACTTCGCGTCAAGAGTTTTGGCCCTTTACCTGAAGCAATGTAGTTCGATCTTCATTGCTGCTTTGCTCATGAGGGAATTCATCCACGAGTGCTTTACTTCAGTGCAGCAGTCCAGTGGCACGAAGAAGTCCTCATCCGTTCAAGGCCAGTAAGGTGGTCTACAACAGTATTCCCTTCGTGATAGATGTGTGAATTCCGAGAATGTGTAACAATATTCCCTCCGCAATAGATGTGCAAACTCCGAGAATGTGGCAAGATGGTTTGCAACAGTATACCCATCAAGTTGAATAGGTTCGATATGCCAGTAGCTAGCACAATCTGGTTAGCGCATCTGTTTTGGATATAGAGGGCCTTAGGTTCGAATCATGTCTCCTTGATGTCCTGATCAGTCAGCTAACACAAATGAAAGTAGTTTTGTAATAACTTTGATCTCGACAATGACGGAATTGCTAACAAGATATATGGATATCAATATTAGGTCACTACATTTGTTTCCTTCTTGGTTGGAACTAATGGCATCATGCTGATGTCGTTGTCTTCTTCGTCTTCTATGAAGTGTCTTTCAGCTATGCTGATTTCTCTGAAGAAGTCTCAATTACATTGCCCTTTGGTTGTTCAAAATGCTTTGGCGGGGAGTCCTTATACCCATGTCTTGGTTGGTGTTGGTGCTTAGACAAAACCCTAAGCCAATAGGGTAATTTAATTTCTCTCCAGGGTGATGCAGCCATTGGTCCTTGTGTCCATGGTACCTATGATAGGCACTGTAGTCAATGGGGTTTCACTTCTGAATTTTTTTAGCTATGGTAAGATAGTTCTGAATGACTTTCTTCCGCTTCTATGAATGAAAGGTGTGCCACGGGCTACGACTCCCGATATGGAATGTTCACAGGCTCGGCAATCGAAAGATTGATTTTTTTTCTCGATCTAGTGTGGAGAATGTGCATTAGCCACCGTAGATCGACTTTCGTGAAAGCACCTTTGGACGGTGGTTTCTTGATCTCGGAAGATAGTCTTTTTCGTGGCCTATCTGAACTGTATTCCCTGTTGACTATTAGCGCTGATCTTTGTCTTTCTACACGCGGGCCTGCGGTGCCTTTGGTCCTCGTTCCACATTTGGTCGCTTATCGTCCGTAGGTAGGTCGCTTATCTTTTTCTTGCTTCACTCTTTTGCTACCCACAACCATGGCCGCAGGCTCTCCTATGGACCTTAGGTTGCCCTACCTATGTACGAATATCGAGCTCTCGAGATCCTACTTTCTCTAGTCACTGTTTTCTGGAGACTGAACCCCATTATTCCCCGAATGGATGAGCTTTTGGAAAGCAACGTTGTTTTTAGATTCAGGAAAAGGCAATCGATAGGCAGAGAAAGCGCACGGGGGGAAACAAGAACAATATCACTCCAATCGACTTTAACCTCTTGTTCCGAGATCACGGAGCGAGGTCTCGCTCCACAAAGGCATTGAGCAAAATTTTGCTTCGATCCCGTGGACCCATGTGACAGCTCATGCCAAGTTTTGCCTTTTGAATTGAGATGTTGGGCAGTTGACAATTGGAGAAATATGCTTAAGTGGCAGACCCAGAATGTCAATAAATGAAAGTTTTGGAGGGGCCACGATTGGAGAAATATGGTCAAGTGGCAGATCCAAGGATATGTTGGACATTTTAAATGAAATATGTAGTAAAGATTGGAGTGAGTTGGAGTGCGGCCGAACATTTCATGAGAAATGCTGGGACCTAAGCTGGGACTCGGCTGGAGATGCATTACATGAGAAATGCTACTCAGTCCGAAGGTTTTTCCGATTTCGGTGGCCCGATTGATATGGCAATGAGCAGCTGGTGGTTGAAACCCACTAGCGATCTTAAAATCGTTTCCACCACTAGTTGCATGCTGCTACGTCAATCCGGCTGAGCGGAATTAGGAAAACCATTGGGCAGAATAGCATTGCTCGCATTACATTCATTTTCTGATGGTTTTTCTATCTTTGTGTTGGGAATAAGATTTATGGGACCTATAATAAGGTATTATGTTATACTCAACTCGGGTTCGGGTTGGTCGGGTTTGCCTGACCCATTGGCAGATTGGCCCAAGCCCAACCCGAACACTTTTCCCAATCCAGAGTAGGGTCGGGATCAACTGGCCCAAGTTGCACCCCTACGACAGAATGTGTTCAGTGCTGCCCATCCTGGGCCCGTCGTCTTTAAGAAGAGCCTCCCCCCGTCCTGCTTGTTTCAGAGAAGGAGAGAGATAATGGTGGTGAAATCCTCCATGGGTGCTCACATCCTGGTGTTTCCCTTCCCAGCCCAGGGTCACATGCTGCCGCTGCTGGACCTCGCCCACCACCTCGACGCCGCCGGTCTCTCCGTCACCATCGTCGTCACCAGTAAGAACCGCCCCCTCCTTAACCCCCTCCTATCCCGCTCCCCCGAGATCGAGCCCCTCGTCCTCCCCTTCCCCGACCAGTACCCCTCCATCCCCCCGGGCATCGAGAACTTCAAGGACCTCCCACCCTCCTACTTCCCCGCTATGATGCACGCCCTGGCCGGCCTCCACCACCCCCTCCTCCGCTGGGCCCGCTCCCATCCCTCCCCGCCGCGCGCCATCCTCTCCGACATGTTCCTCGGGTGGACCAACGCCCTGGCCGCCAGTCTCGGCATCCCCCGCCTCGTCTTCTCCCCCTCCGGCGCCCTCAGCATCGCCGGCATCAACTGCCTCTGGCGCGACATGCCGAAGCCGGCCGACCCCTCCGACCCCGGGTCCCCGGTCTCCTTCCCCTCCATCCCCGGTTCCCCAATCTACCCCTGGTGCCAGATATCCCGCCTGTACCGGAGGTACCGAGAGGGGGACCCACTTTGGGAATTCATAAAGGAGGGTTTCCTCCAAAACACCCGGAGCTGGGGTTACGTCTTCAACACCTTCAACGAGCTCGAGGGGAGGTACCTGGAGCACGTGACGGTTGGCCTGGGCCACTCACGCGTTTGGGCGGTGGGGCCCCTCTGCCCTCTCGACGACCCCGCCGCCGGCCGCGGTGGGCCCAGCTCCGTACCGGCCGCCGAGGTCCTGGCATGGCTGGATCGATTCGAGGAGGGCTCAGTGGTGTACGTGTGCTTCGGGAGCCAGGCCACGCTGGCGCCGCTGCAGGCGGAAGCACTGGCGGCGGGGCTCGAGCGGAGCGGTGCCCGGTTCGTGTGGTGCGTGAGGGGGGCCACGGAGGCGGCGGACGGCGGCTGGGTGACGGAGGGGTTCGAGGCGCGGGTGGCGGGGCGGGGGCTGGTGATCAGGGGGTGGGCCCCACAGGTGGCGGTGCTGGAGCACCGGGCGGTGGGGTGGTTCCTGACCCACTGCGGCTGGAACTCGACGCTGGAGGCGATCGCCGCAGGCGTGTCGATGCTGACGTGGCCGATGACCGCGGACCAGTTCTTCAACGCGAGGCTGCTGGAGGAGGAAGCGGGGGTGGCGGTGCGGGCTTGCGAGGGGATCGACGCGTTGCCGGACCCGGACGAGCTGGCGAGGATCTTGGCCGAGTCGATGGACGGGTTACCACCGGAGAGGAAGAGGGCAGCGGAGTTGAGGAGGAGAGCGTCGGAGGCTGTGAGGAAAGGCGGGAGTTCGTACGGGGATCTTCAGGCGCTGGCGGAGGAGATCTCCAAGCTGAAACTAGAGAAGGAGACGCCCACATTAGCGTAACGGTTTGCCAAGGGCACATGTTTGCACGTGGTAGAGATATTTTTTACAAAATGGTAAATATCACCAATATATGCTATAAAATAATAAGAAAGAACATAAAGGAAAGTATTATAACTGTCATCAATGTTTGGTATTTATAAGTAAATATTAAGAAGAAATGAACGTAGTAGTTCAATAATAAAAAAGGAGTACGATTTTGTTCCAACCTCATTAAAGAGGTTGGAGCATCCCGCTCTCTCTCATTGGCCCATTCCAAGGGTAAGTTTGTCATTTCATATTGTTTATCTTGGTGAAATGACCAAAAGCCCTAGAGATGGACCAATGAGAGAAAAGGATGCTCCAACCTCTTTAAGGAGGTTGGGATAAAATTGTTCTCATAAAAAAAATTACCCATTGCTCCAAAATCCCAATATCATCCGGTCAAATATGACACAATTTCTCATGTCACAATCAAAACTTATAAGTTTGTTTTTGTTTTTATTTATTTTTTATTTTTTTAGAATTTTCTCTCAGTGAACGAGGGGGGTTTCGACGTAGTCCCAGGCCAACCTGTTTATTAACTAGTGCATGCCCGTGCCTGTCGGCACTGTAGCGGGCCGCCTTCGGTGGCAACACACCTATCGGCACTGTAACGGGCCCCCTTCGGCTGCAAGACACCCCCTGGCATCACCACCCCCACCAACAACATCGTATTCGCGCGGCAGCACATCTAACCGCCTTCAGCAACAAAACACTTTCGGCGGTAACACCGTCCTACAGCAGCTAGCTCAAGGGCATCGTGACTAAGTGATGTATATTTTCACGGTGAGTCGATGGAGGATGTACAGCTCGTTTGAAGGTTTTTTAAAAATTAATAAAAAAAAGAAATAATTGTGGAATTCGATCGAGAAATAAAATCATCGGATCAGCGCATCGCATGATTCGAACCAAAGGAGAACCTCGAACGTTCTACAGAGCTTAATGGAGTATGATCGTGGCTTACAAATGTGGCATGGAGAGCACCCAGGCCTACCACCGTTTCGCTCTCCTCTATTTCTTCCTTTCCTTTTTCTTCTCTTTATCTTCTCTTCTCTTTATTTTCTCTTTTCGTTTCTTATTCCTTTTGCCTATTGCACCTGACTTAACCCATTACAATCTTACACGACTCGCATGCAAACCAACCGTCCAAACCCAACCAGCCATGCATCTCCAAAAACTCTACACAACTTAACCCATGCATGTGAATCCAAGGAACCCGAGTCCCTCGCATCCAGTTCTAATTCGAGACCCCCTTGGGATTCTCTCTTTAGTCCGAGCAGATACCGGATCTGGGGAAAATTTTCAACACAACCTGATTACGCTAGCTACAATCATTGCCCAGAGCCTATGAGCACACTCCAAGTACTGGGGGCCACTACCCCCATGTATTGGGGCCGACTATATCATGCCTCTTGAATCGAAGTGGGCCCCGCGGTTGTAGTGTACGCAGGATGTGCTGAAATTTTTTTCCCGAATTAATAGCCCACACATCCCCATCTCCGAGCCATGCATGCAGACATGTCCTTTCTCCCGTCCGAATCTCTCTCTCTCTCCTTCCTTATTATATAAAAAGATCGGGGGAAGAAAGAGAGATAAAGAGAGACGAAGAGAGGGAGATCGAGGGAAGAGAGAGATAGAGTGTTTAGTCTAGTCAATGTTCCTTTTTATCTAGTCAGCCTTTTGTTCCATTTTATCCTAGTCAGCATGTAGACCGTCCGTCCTTTGTTCGTGTAGACAGTATATTGGGATGTTGTCGCTTGCCGGTACTTTCTTCGTGTGTGGTCGCGGGTTGTGGACCTTATGATGATGGCCGACTTGGATGTTGCCACGTGAGCGTCCCCTCGTGCAATCGTACGACGGGATTGTCGGTGACCTCTGTCCAGTTGAGTATAAATTTGTATGTGGTCATCGTAAGTCCGTTCGATTGGAGATGGTAACAAATAACGTGACTTCACGGCGATGAATAGGGGATCGATTCCAGGACCCCACATAAACTTGAAGAGCGGCGTGGATCATCATTCCATTAACACAGATGGACGATGGATATCGAAGCCAGGGAGGAGATTAACGTTGGTCGCTTTCTCTGAACCCGATAACCATGGCTGGATGATGGGTTCATTGATGTGGTTTCTGCATATAAGCAAACACAATCGAACGACTTCCATCGCACCATTGGGTTGTTAGGGGCTAATATGGTTTGCATGACCAAGAGATTTATGGGATTATCTCTCTCTTTCTCATCCCTTTTATGACCTTCCTTACTAGTATGCTAATATAGTATTAATGAGATGTATGCACAACCAAGAGAGGGAATTAATATGGTGATAATCATTTAATATGAGATACTCTCTCTCTATCTCTCTCCTTGTATGTTGAAGCCATGCAAAAGATAAATTTATGGGATTTGCTCTCTCTCTCTCTCATCGCACTTTATGATCTTCTTGCTAGTATGCTAATATGGTATTAATGAGATTTATACACAACCAATAAAGAGAGCTAATATGGTAATAATCATTTAATATGAGATACTCTCTTTCTATCTTTTTCTTTGTATGTTGAATGGCCATGCAAGAGAACAATTTATAGGATTTGCTCTCTCTCTCTCTCCTCTCTTTCTCTCTTATCCCTCTGTATGATCTTCCTTTTTTCTAAAATTATAAAATTTTAAAAATATAAAAGTGAATAATTGAATCTTGATCGACGGTCGGATTTGTCAATTTTTGTCTAATCAGATTGTTTCTTTTTGTCTAGTCAGCTTTTGGTTCCATTTTGTCCTAGTCAGCACAAAACCACCGTGTCATGTTATATAGATAAAATAATGTTGTACAATATAAGAGATCAGGAATATGTTACAAAAATCTAAGCTATTATCCGATCAGCCTCTGCAATGCATCTCTCAGACTACCAGAGATAGGTGTAGCCCAAGTGCGCAACGAATCTACTATTTGTCGTACGAGCTCTGGAACAAGCAGAAACTTGTTAGAATACTCATATTTCTTTCTAACCAGAAATTTCAGGAGCATGCCATGTTGACCATATACCAAAGTTTTCCACTTGTCATGTGGTATTTGTCTCTTTCTCCACAAAGATCATAAGGAAGAAATGGTGGCTGTATACCCTCAGATTTTTAGCTTCTGCTTGTAATTCTCTCAGACTGGTTGAGCAAAAGGGCAAGACAATAAAGTCTTGTTTGGTTGGTCTCTTTTCAACATGTGATTTTGAAAACACATGTGCAAATATTTTAGGGTTATTTTAGGGTGTGACGTGCGTAAACAGATGCACACTTGCTAATTTGTACAGCTTCAGCACATAAAACTATGCAAATGAAGTTTCACCTAAATATATGAAATTTTAATTTCACATGTCACATGTGCAAACAGATATACACGCATTGTTTGCACAGCAACCAAACAACCCCTTAATAGATGATTGCAGTTCTCCAAGGACGACACACAAGGAGCACCTGGTGTTTGCTATTTCTGGATGATTCCTTTTGGTGAGATTCTCCTTCATAATGATTTTGTTATGAAGAGCTAGAATAATAAATATTTGGGCGTTAAACCAAATAGGACCAAACAATGTAAATATATACCATTTTGGACTTGTCACTAAAAAGGACCAAAATGGGAGTGGGTCTATTGGCACACCAAGTATTCCTTTTCACAGACCAAATACTCTTCACACACCTCCTCACCAGTGTTTTCAAAACCAGACCGGAAGGCGAACTTAAAAGGCCTCTAGTTTAGGCCAAACCAGTTCAAACCAGTGGTTCAACCCTTTGAACCGCATGAAAATATGTTTTTTTAAATAGATATTTACTAAATTCTTCAATGACAAGGCTTGATTCTTGGGTTAACAAACAAATTGGTTCATTCGAATATCGAACCGAAACATGTTCCAGTTTCGGTCCAAATCGGTCAAATCGCCTGGTCTGGTCCGGCTTTCAAAATACTGCTCCCCACGCCATCTAGTTTAAAAATTTTATATATTTGCTCACTGCACACTTTCAATTTTTAAAAATCCATATACTACCATTTTTCTCCAAATTACTCCACACACACACACACACACGCACACACACACACCACCCCAAACCCTAATACCCTACCTCCTCCATCAACTACTCCGACGAGCTCCTCTCTGCTCTTCGCCCCTACCCGAACTCATCTCCTTCCCAAGCTCCCCTGCTCAAGCGCCGTAGATTCCTCCTCCCGTCGATTTTCTCTCCGTCTAACACCCTTCTTCCTCCATCAATCGTTTCGACAAGCTCCTCTCTGCTCTCTGCTCTCCGCCCCTCCTCGAGCTCCTCCCTAGTTGTCGTAGGTTCCTCCCCAAGCCCCCCTGCCCAGGCGCCGTAGGTTCCTCCCCGAGTTCCCCCGCCCAGGCCATATATTCGGCCGACTAGAGCCGAACATTATATAGTACGTTCGGTTGACTATGGCCGAACATGGTACAATACGTTCGACACCCAAACATGGTACAATATGTTCAGCTGTGGTCAGCTGAACATACTATATAATGTTCGCCTTTGATCGGCCGAACAATATACCATGTTCGACTCTAGTCAGCCGAATATATCTCGAATAGAAAAAAAAAAAATGATTGCTTTGATCATTTTACTTGGGGGTAATTTTGTAAAAAAAAACTTTCACATGGTGTTTGGAGTGCAAATATTGGTTAGTCAATAGCACCGCTCCCAAAATGGCTCCTTCGAAATACAAAACCAGTTAGTGATTATGTATAATTACATATTTGCCTAGGTGACCATCATTTAGATTAGGATCGGGCTTCGGGCCAGCGAAGAGGCAGAACAGAGGGCTTCGGCGTAGATCAAGCGCCGGAGAGGCTATATCCGGTGAAAGGATGGTTGCTCCGGTGAAGTGAGACGACGGGTGTCTGACCGGAGAGGGGTGGCGACGGAGTAGGACTTCGACGGCACGATTGGGCAAAACTGCTGCTCTGAGGGAGATTGGGCGAAGATCAAGCTCTGGGAGGGACTAGCCAGTGACGAACGACGAAAAAGCATAATCGAAAAGGGATTGAGCGTTGGAGACGAAAGATCTGACGAGAGGAGAGTTGCTCCAGCTACCGGGGGGGGGGGGGGGGGGGGGTTGATCGAAACGGGTGGCGATGGAGAAGGGCTTTGGAGGAGCGATTTAGCAAAACTGCTGCTCCATGATCTTATGAGAGAGATTGGTCGGAGATCGAGCTATGGGAGGGCCTGTCTTGCAACGAACGACAAAGAGGTGGAATGACTCTTGGGAAGCTACAAAGTCCAATGAAGAAAGTTCTAGTAAATATGCATTAATAGTTCTTCCCTTGTACAATATGGGACTAAACTCAAAACCGATTTTTTTTTTTTTCTCACAATTTAAAACCAAGTTTTGCTAATAAAATCGTTTTCAAAATTAAGCTTGATTTCCTTTGGGTCAGGAGGGTGCCATTTAAAACCAACAAGCTCTCTAGGAACTACTGAGCCCGCTGGCTGAATGCAAGTAAAGTGGGTTTTCGCATAGGTTTGCACCATTGTAGTGATCAAGGTCCAAGTTGTAGAAGGGAGCTCCACCGTAAGATCGAAACATGCCCGATTGTGGGTTTTCCAAATGTGCCAGGCCATGCTAATTAGCTATGGCCTGACTTGGTTGTTAATGTAACCTCCATCGTCACCTAGACGAAGGCATAAGAGCCGGCCAAAGTCCTGAATGACTATCATTGATTCCATAGTTATTGCACAATATTGTTTCATCTATATGAGTTTTTTCCGTAAACGACCACCAAGTTTGTCATATTGCTCAAACTAAGTATAGAGTTCGAAAAGTTTGCTCTAACAGCTTTCGTCTCGGATCATATGCCCCTTTTATTAGACACCAACTCTCCTCCTCCATCCATCTTCTGGTTTGAGAAGATGTGGACATCCAAGGAAGGTTTTGACCCTCTTGTTGCAATTTGATTGAAAGAAGCTCTTGCTTGCTCAAATCCAGCCCTCGATCTTAACTCTAAATTCAGATTCCTCAGAAAGTACCTTAAAAGGTGGGTGGCTACGACCTTTGGATCCATCATCAAGACCAAGACCTCTTTCCTCAAGAAGATTAATTCCTTAGAAGTCAAAGTCGAGTCAACCCATTTATCTTCAGTGAGGTAAATGAGTTTAACTCCCTTAAAGTCCAACTCACTAATGTGTTCATACAGAAAGAGATAATGTGGGAGCAGAGGTCATATGATAAATGGGTTGCTCATGGCAACCTTAATACTTCCTATTTCCACTGAGTGGCTAATGGGAGACGAATGAGAAACTTCATTTCATCCTTGGTTGTGGGAGACGACATTTATGAGAATCAGCTAGCAATCCTCAAGACTGCCTCGACGCATTTCAAGGAGAAATTTTTGGCAACCCCGAAGAGCGGGCTTGGCCTAGATTGGGAGAACATACCCTTTGTGAGCATTGAGGATGCTTCTATAATCAATCAAGCCCCTCCCCTAGAGGAGCTCATCAAAGACTTCTTCAATCCCAAGGTCTCCCTTTTCACAGCTTAAACTTTTTTTGGATCATTCTCTCAAGACTAAAGGAGCTTCTTCTATCATTGACTTAAAGAGTTTATCCAACTATATATATACGATTGTTACCAAGATTCTTACTAATCGTTGAGCAAGGTGATGAACAACCTAATCCACAATACTCAAACTGTATTTATCAAAGGTCGAAACATTATGGATAGTGTAGCTTCTGCTCAAGAGATCATCTTTCATCTTATGGAGTCTAGAAGTGAAGATGTCCTGCTCAAATTAGATTTTGAAAAAGCCTCTGACTGTGTAGACTAGAATTTCCTTATTCGCTATCTGATTGCTAGAGGTTTTCCTCAGAACTCGGTGAGCATGATCTAGGACTCATCGTCCAAGCTTTCCTCTTGAATAATGAAGAAGGGAGCCACTTCAAGATGAGAAGGGGAGTGAAAGAGGGCTGCCCTGTATATCCCTTCCTGTTTATTTTGGTGGTAGGAATATTTGACGCTATTGTCAAACGATCAGTTTCGCTCAACCTTCTACAAGGCATTGGTGAAAGAGTTTTGGAGGCTTAACAACATTCATTTTGTAAGCAACACCCTACTTTTATGCGAAGCAGATTTGGCTCAAATTGTCACATTGAAGATCGATCATTCTCTATTTCTTTGAGCTTTGTTCGGGGCTTCGGATTAACTTTAATAAAACTTTCCTTTTCTATATAGGGAATGATGGGGCTAAATTGGCTCCTGGTCTCAACTATAAAGCGGAGGAGTTACCACTAAAATATCTGGGATTGCCTCTTAGTGACAAGAAGCTGTCCAAAGATAAATGGCAACCAATCATTCAAAGATAGATAAGAGATTATCCAGGTAGAATGGTAACTTGGTAAGCATCTATCTAGGGGGGGGGGGGCATTTAGTGCTCATCAATGCCGTGTTATCCTCGATCCTGGCCTTTATTATGAGGTTTTACCACTTGCGAGCATGGGTAATCAGCAAAATTAACAAGTTAGGCTCTATTTCTTGTGGAGGGGATCTGATGGCAAGTCGTGATCCTACAATTTATCGGCTTGGGAGAAGGCTTGTTCGCCAAAACATCGAGCTTGCTTAAGCATCATCAATCTGTGGGATTTCATCGCGGCTTCACTCGGTTGATGGTGGTGGAGATTACAAAAGTGTTATGGTGACAAGTGGAGTGATATTGCCAGAGCAAGATATTTCTGGCAATTCTTTCCCATTCAGATTAGAAGAAGGATTTACAGAAAGATATCTCCATTTTGGAAAGGCATCATGAAAATCCAAGAAGCTTACAAAAGAGGTAATTCATTATCGGTGATGGGAGAAAGATGAAGTTCATCCGCTACTACCACATGGAGGCCAACTTTTACAAGTAGAATTATTGGGGAATTTGTGAACAAATTGGATGACCTTCTGCCCATTTTATCATCTTTCTTCTTCTGCCCCGGACACTTCATTTTGGCGTCTAACTCCCAATGGTAAATTCATAGTAAACTCCTTCTACAAACTAGTAAACAAGGGAGGAAGCGCCTTGGAATGACTTTATATCTTTAATAATACTAATAAAATCCTCTTTTAAAGTCTTTTTTGTAAACGACCAAGTTTACTCCTGGACTGGAGAGTAGTCAGTTTTGAACTAGTGCTAGAGGTGAGTATTTACTTGTTGTGGAGGATGAGTCCCCCATTTAAAGTGATGTGATATGATCACATCCCATGAGATAAGGGTCATCACCAAGTCAAAATCCTTATCCACTGCCACACATCAGCATTCAACCCCTCCCACTCTTTATCTTCTTAGAGCATGTGCAACCGTCCTCCATAACTCCAAAATAGAGGTGGATGCCCCTCCAACCCAATCGAGAAATGCTATTCAGCCCGAAGGTTTTTCCGGTTCCGCTCGGTATGACTAACGTGGCAGCGTACAACCGGTGGTGTTAAATATTTAAATGTCGCTAGTGAAATTCAACCACCGATTGTATGCTGCCACATCTGTCGTATCGAGCGGAATTGGAAAAACCTTCAGGCTGAATAGGATTTCTTCTCCAACCATCCTCCATTTCCACCTCCATTTTGAAGATCTGCATTTTTTGCCTCAATATTTGGAGGTTTGAAGGGATTTCGAGGTCAACCTACATAACATTGTTCATCATCCTTAATGCTCTTATTCCTCTTTTATCCCATTTGACATTTGTGTTCCAAATCATGTGTATAAATAGAGTTTTTAAATACAAAGTGGGAATATAAAATGGAGTTTTTTAATATAAAGTAAAGAGAGAATGAAATTATGGAGGCTTGTGGTTGCAGTGCTTGTGCCTGCCAATCAACTTTATCTCCATTTTAGAGACAATGTGGCCTCCAAAATGGAGTTCACGGCTAGAGATGCTCTTAACCCCAGTATCTTTTGGAAAGAGAATGACTAGTTTGCCCACTGGGTTGAGCGCTTAGTCTTGTCTTTGCTTCACATAGGTCAAAGTGTGTGATCTGCTCCCGTAGGGCTGTCCATATTTTGGTAGACGTTGAGCTCGAGGTGCTAGTTGTTTTCCGAGAAAGCTTTACTCTTAGTTTCAAAATTTACATAATACTTTCAAAAAAATAAAACCAATTTTCTCTTTCTTTTTTATCTTATGAGAGTGTACGATCTGGATACGAAGTGTTGCCATAACTGAATCGTATGATAAACCATACTTAGAACATGTACAACGACCTCCTCAAATGTACCAGTCCCACCACGATTGAGGAGAATCCCTCAAAAAACACCTTCCAGCGGACTCCTCAATGGTGGGGTCGCCCGGTGGCCCCCACCAAACTTCTCAACCTCCTTCTCAACGTTGGTGAGCAGAATTCCTCCTCAATGTCAAATTGTACACACGAGAGTAGCTTTGTCTTTGTAAATCGTAGACGTACAGTGCCGATCGTGTGGTCCAAATGAATTCAATTGTTATTGTTGGATTTTGCTCTTGTAAATCGCAGCTGTACCGTGCCAATCGTGTGGACCAAACGAATTTGATTGTCATTGTCCCGAAATTGTAAATAGAATTTTGAGGAGACCGTTGGAGACTCACATTTACCTCCGCTCCTCAAAGGTGACATGGCATACGAATCCTCAACCATGCTTTTGAGGAGGCCCATTTTGAGGAGGCCGCTGTACATGCACTTAACCCCTACCCTATCCTTATCACCTTCGCTTTTGGCTAGAATGTCTTGTACCTCTGAAGGTCAACATCCTTGGGGAAAATTACTTGTGTGGACCATATAACTTTCAAAACAATAAAAGAGGCCCACTTTTATAAATACTAGTAAGAAACCCGGGCAATGCCCGAATGTGCTTGATACACACCATTTGGCAAAGACGATATCGCAATTGTTCGAAGAAGTGTAAAATCTGAAATGAATGTAATTCACTTGTTAGAGAGAGACAGAGAGAGAAAGAGAAAGATAGAGAGATCAACATTAAATGACCATTAAATGCCATTGAAATGAAAATTTATCATTTTTATGGTAGGTTTTTAAATGGATTTAAAAGAGAGCCGCGTTCACAAACGGAAGAAGAATTCTACCTCCTTAAAAGACGTCCACGTGTCACAACATTGGAGAAAGGCTTCCATTTTAGTATAAACTAGTAAGAAACCCGGGCAATGCCCGAATGTGTTTGATGCACACCATTTGGCAAAGACGACAACGCAACTGTTCGAAGAAGTGTAAAATCTGAAGTGAGTGTGATTCACATGTTAGAGAGAGAGAGAGAGATTAACATCAAATGACCATTAAATGTCATTAAATGAAAACTTATCATCTTTATGGTAGGTTTTTAAATGGATTTAAAAGAGAGCTGCGTTCACACGAAAGAAGAATTCTAGCTAGCTCTTTAATAGACGTCCACGTGTCACACCATGGGAGAGAGGCTTCCATTTTAGTATATATACTAGTAAGAAACCCGGGCAATGCCAAGATGAGCTTGATGCACAGCCATTTGGTAGGGATGACATCACAACTGTTCGAAGAAGTATGAAATCTAAAGTTAGTGTGATTCAATTGTGAGAGAGAGAGAGAGAGAGAGAGAGAGAGAGAGAGAGATAAACATCAAATGATAATTAAATGCCATTGAATGAGTGTTTTATTATCTTTATGGTAGGTTTTTAGTCGGATTTAAAACTAAGTCGTGTTCACACATGAAAGAATGATTATGGTTCTTTAAAAGACGTCCACGTGTCACAACACGGGAGAGAGGCTTCCGTTTTAGTATATAGTATAGATAGATACTAGTAAGAAACCCGGGCAATGCCTGGATAAACTTGATGCACACCACATAGCAAAGACGACATCACAACCGTCCGAAGAAGTGTACAATCTTGAGTGATTATGATTCACTCATCCAGGTGTGATTCACTTGTTAGAGAGAGAAAAAGATATTATTAATGATTTTTCTAATTAACATAATTTGATTATTAAATACAATTGCATGGGGTATTTATCATCTTTATATTAGGTTCTTAATGGGGTTTATGAGAGAAAGCCGCACACACGAGAGAATGATTCTGGCTCTTCAAAAGTGGTCCACTTGTTATAGAACGGAAGAGAGGACTCCATTTTTGTCATCAATGCCCGGATGAGTTTGATGCATACCATTTGGCAAAGACGACATCGCAACTCTTCAAGAAATATGAAATATAAAATAAGTATGATTTACCTATTAGAGAGAGAGATATTAACATCAAATCACGTTGAATGAGTATTTATCATCTTTATAGTAGATTTTTAATAGGATTTAAAAGTGAGCCGCGTTCACACATAGAAGAAGGATTCTGGTTCTTTAAAAGACGTTCACGTGTCACACACGGGAGAGAGGCTTCCATTTTAGTGTGTATATATATATATATACATATATATATATATATATATGTATATATATATATATATATACATATATATATATATATATATATATATATATATATATATATATATATATATATATATATATATATATATATATATATATATATATATATATATATATATATATATATATATATATATATATATATATATATATATATATATATATATATATATATATATATATATATATATATATATATATATATATATATATATATATATATATATATATATATATATATATATATATATATATATATATATATATATATATATATATATATATATATATATATATATATATATATATAGGGGGCGGGGAGCTTGCACCCGAGGTGTAACGTTAAGATGATCATCCTCACAAATTTTCATCAAATTCCAAAACTTCTAGGGGGTTCAAATGGTCGAAGCAAAACCTGCAGATTTTAACGGTGACTGCGGACGGCTGATTTTGCTTCGACCATTTGACCCCCCCTAGAAGTTTTAGAATTTGATGAAAATTTGTGAGGATGATCACCTTACCCTAGACAACACCCTCATCAAATTTTATCTAATTCCAAAAGACGTTCACGTGTCACACACGGGAGAGAGGCTTCCATTTTAGTGTGCATATATATATATATATATATATATATATATATATATATATATATATATATATATATATATATATATATATATATATATATATATATATATATATATATATATATATATATATATATATATATATATATAGGGTCAGGATCCTGTGCCTTAAATTTTTGCCATCGATTTGATTTGATGTCCTAGAGGGTTTAGAATGAGCTGATTTTTTGTGGATGTAATCATCCCACCTTAGATAGAGCATCCATAAAAAATCAACACATTCTAAAACTTCTAGGGGCATCATATATTACAAGCTTTATTCACCATCCATTTTTATATGTTAACTTTTATTATAAATTTGATGCCCCTAGAAATTTTAGAATGTGTTGATTTTTTATGGATGCTCTATCTAAGGTGGGATGATTACATCCACAAAAAATCAGCTCATTCTAAACCCTCTAGGACATCAAATCAAATCGATGGCAAAAAAACGATATGGGTCAGGATCCTGTGCCTTAAATTTTTGCCATCGTTTTTTGCCATCGATTTGATTTGATGTCCTAGAGGGTCTAGAATGAGCTGATTTTTTGTGGATGAATCATCCCACCTTAGATAGAGCATCCACAAAAAATCAACACATTCTAAAACTTCTAGGGGCATCATATATTACAAGCTTTATTCACCATCCATTTTATATGTTAACTTTTATTATAAATTTGATGTCCCTAGAAGTTTTAGAATGTGCTGATTTTTTGTGGATGTTCTATCTAAGGTGGGATGATTACATCCACAAAAAATCAGCTCATTCTAAACCCTCTAGGACATCAAATCGAAATCGATGACAAAAATTTAAGGCACAGGATCCTGACCCATATATATATATATATATATATATATATATATATATATATATATATATATATATATATATATATATATATATATATATATATATATATATATATATATATATATATATATATATATATATATATATATATATATATATATATATATATATATATATATGGGCATGCTATAATGCGGTATGCAGTAAGTGCGGCACCGCATAGTAGCCGTCTGATGCACCGCTGCATGCATCGCATGCATGCAACGCGTGCATCAGATAGCTGCGGTGCAGTGCCGCACGTACCGCATGCCGCATTATAGCATGCCCTTATATATATATATATATATATATATATATATATATATATATATATATATATATATATATATATATATATATATATATATATATATATATATATATATATATATATATAGAGAGAGAGAGAGAGAGAGAGAGAGAGAGAGAGAGAGAGAGAGAGGATACGGGGTATAGGCTGGCGACCTATTTCGACGAAATGGGCAGCCACCTATTTGATGCCCCTAGGAGTCTTGGAATGTGCTGATTTTTTGTAAGCATAAGCATCTTATTTTAGATAGAACACCTACAAAAAAATAGCAAATTCTAAAACTTTTAAGGGCATCAAATGTAATATTTCAGATTAACGGTGATAACGAACACTCGATAAAACTTCTAACATCCGATGCCCCTAGGAGTTTTAGAATGTGCTGATTTTTTGTTGGTGTTCTATCCAAGATAAGATACTTTTGCTCACAAAAAATCAGCACATTCTAAGACTCCTAAGGGCATCAAATGGGTGGCTGCCCATTTTTTCGAAATAGGCTAGCAGCTCCTTTTCTGTTTCCTAGGAAAGTGAAATGAGCCAAAAATGGCTCATTTCAAGGTTTTTCCTAGTGAAATAGAACGCTCGATATATAGAGGTTTTTCCTAGTGATATATATATATATACTAGTAAAGCCCGTGCCTGTCGGCACGCAAAAGATTTTGAGGGCGAAAAAAATATTTTGAGGGCGTAATAAAATTTTGAGGGAAGAAGAAATATTTTAAAGGTGGCAATAATAATTTAAAAGTGATGATATTTTTAAGCGGGAGAACAATATTTCGAGGGTGATAACAATATTTTTTGAACGAAAATAACAATAGTAATATTTGATTAGTCTATATATGAATAAAATCACTCGATGGGAACAAAAAAATATATTATTTTAAATCTAAAACCCACACAAAAAAAGGAGGGGTTCATTTAATACAATAATAATGGAGAGAGAGAGAGAGAGAGAGAGAGAGAGAGGATATCGTGGCGTTCACGTTTAATGCTAAACAATACATGCTCAAAGTACTGGAGTACATTAGCACATTCAGTCACCACACATTTGCTCAGTTAGTAATTGTGTATTAAAAAGCTGGGCACATTAATCTCATAATTTCACATTCCTACAAATCAACCATACATGGAAGGAAAAAAAAAAGCTCCGAAAATATGCCGCAAAAATCTCACATCCTATCAATAACCTAGTTTCTCAGATGTTTCTTACAACAAAATTAGGATGTAACCAAATCCAAGTGATACAGCTACTGCCTGAACTCGCCAACCTTTGCTCATATCATCCTACAATTCCATGATCAAAAGGATTAGGGAAGTGTAAAAAAATTTAACCCAATCATTTTTGGTTATAAGACGGTCAGATGATGAAACTATTTAATGTGTGACATTGTAAATGATATATCGATAAGAATGCAGGAACTTGGAATTTATCCAAATATCTCCAATATAATTGAGGGAGAATGTACATATACAGCCCATAGAGCAGGTTCGACACAATACAAATCAGCTTCAGTCGCACAGCAATAGTAGCTCCTAAGCCTAGATTGGATGTACAAACGAAAAATCGAAGGCAAGAGTTGCTGACACTTTGTCGGATTACGTGTAATTGGGAGTTCTAACTCTTGGAATCATAAACCTCTCTCTCTCTCTCTCTCTATATATATATATATATATATATCCTCTTTCTCTCTCTCCAAATATACATCACTCACTCACTCTCTCTTTCTCTCTCTCACCCAGATGTTTCTTACAACAAAATTAGGATGTAACCAAATCCAAGTGTATGAGAAGCTCATATAATTAGCCTACACTCAGATAACATCAGTTCCTTCAGCTATTCTTGTAGAATCTGAGAGCGGCTCTCGCCATAGCTACAGCTCCATCATAAGTTTGATTCCCACCAATAAACCCACTCATGTGAACAAAGACGCAACCAAGAATAGTAAATGTATTATTCTATTTAAAGAAAAGTTATCTCAACCAACCAATTCATGTGGGACCTAACCGTGAATCCTACTATTCTTACGATGCAGCATTGCAGCTGAAACAAAATATTCGAAAAATGAGAAACATGATATCTAAAACAATCCATCATTCATTGTCTTACACTTACAGCAAGATAGAAAAGAGATATTCAATATTTAACACATCTTTATATACCATAACATTTACAGAACTAAACAACTAACTTGATAGTAATATATAGACTAACCCAAACCATCATTCATTGTCTTGCATTTACTGGAGAATACTACCTTTCATAGGTTTCCCCATTGCACCTTGTCCAAGCTACTGAAATGATTCCATATTGTTGCATAATATTAAGCAAGATTGATTATAATAGCTCCTCATATAGTTCTTGTTGAACATATAAGATTATACCATATCTTGACCCAAGTTTGGGTCATTTGTAAAATGAGCAAGGAACACCCTATAGGAATACACAGACCTTGATCCAATCTTCATCAAAGAAGACATCAAGTTAGAACCAACAGATGCCATTGAGGTACCCTTGCCTCCAAAATCATAACTGGTGTACAAAAATAAAAAAGCCCAAAAGAAAAGAACAAAATTTAAATTAAAGGGAGAATATTTATATCGACACATTACAAAAGCCACCCCTGAACTATACACCTCATTACATATTGGTCCCTTTTAACATTTTTTTTTGAACAATTTGAACCCTGGGCTCGTGTGCATATAGCCCCCTCGTCAACTTTTATTCTAAAAATACCATTGTCCTAGTAAGCAATATATTTGAGACATTGGGATTTTCAAAAATCATTTGAGTCTTATTTGAAATTGGTAAGGGTATTTTTGGAATAAAGGTTAATGGAGGGACTAAATGCACAAAGAGCATATTTCACGGTTCAAATTGTTCACACACAAAAAATTAAGGGAGAGATGAAATGCGGTGTATAGTTCAAGGGAGTATTTAGTAATTTCCCCTATCTATATTTAGGAAAATTAAGGCAGCCTTAGAAGTTGGTTTCTTACTCGGATGGAAGCTTCTTTGACTCAGGTAGCTCTAGATTTATCAGCACTATACTTCTGCTTATGGCCAACTGATACGCCTTGCGATAACATTCCAATTAATCATTTATCAAAGGGTTAGAAGAATTAATGTGGAAGAAAATGATTCAAAACTTTAGTGTCCCTTTGAAGTCACCTACTTTTACACTTTTCATTGGCAATGGTGATTTCACGCTTAGAGAACGTCTCAGTGATACTCTTCCTTCTTTTACTTAATGTGGGTGAATTATTCTGAACAACGGCAACAACAACTACGAAAAAAAGATTTAACATCTTAAGGAAAAAACCAATACAATAAAACATGTGAAAAAGAGAAATGAAGGGGAAGCAATACCTCGAAGCTTCAGCTAATATTTCACGCCAAATTATCAATTGCAACCTTGACCACCTGAAATCCAAACGAATCTGGGTCAGCAAACCAGAGATATAGAGAGAAGAAAAAAGAAAGAAAAAAAATTTTTGCTCTAAATTTTAATTTAAAATTTTACTTTATTTGATATATTTTCTGTCTTTTTTTTTTTTTGAATTTTATCCTATGCGTCGTACTGGTGCTCCAGTAGTCTATCCCACCACCCCTATTTTCTCTCTCTTTCTCTCTCTCTCTCTCTCATTGACAATTGACGATCGTCCATTCAATAGATGAGCATTGCCGTAGCGGCATAGCCTACTCAACAAGTCAATTTTGGAGTACAACACATGTATGGCCTTATAAAACGATACAATAGCTCATTGAAAGAAAATGATATGATAATTCAAATAATAATAGTTCAAAATAGTATAAATAACAACGAACCAATATGCATCATGTCTAAGTCAATACACATAAGCTATACTGGGAAAATAAAGAGAAGGTACTAATCATTTAGCATATTATACACAAATATGGCGTTATTTGAACGAATAAATAGGTTATAGTGTTTGATCATAGACATAACTTTAATCATGCGTATAGATCATAAAATAAATTAGTATGTTGATGCTCTAGTGAAAATAAACCATTAAGTAGGTTCACATATAAAACCTGGATGTCAAGGATTTTTAGAATGATAATGATCATTATGTTACTTACAGATAGTTCAAGTAGTACGATCAAATAAGAGATTACAGGATAAGCAATTAGAAATATGTTTCTATAACTAAACATAGAACTAAGATAATAATGTAGTTTTATTTTCTAAAACTGAAGGACAAAACAACTATATCCACATAAAAATCAAACATCATAGCAAAGGGAGTAACAAACAATGATTCTGAAAAACAAACTAAAATAAAAAAGTGATGGGAATTTTTATTGTAAACCAAACTCAATAAAAAAAAAAGCAGCATTAGATAAATAAATTTCGATGGGAATTTTTCTTTTCGCTGTGCCGATCGCTGCTCCTTGCGCTGCTACCTAGCTGGAGAGAGAGAGAGAGAGAGAGAGAGAGAGAGAGAGAGAGAGAGAGAGAGAGCAGTGGGGGGCAATGGCCGGCCTCTGCTCCGGGTTCGGATGACCGGAGGTTGGGGTCATCGGGCTTGGCTCGTATGGATATGTCACTGCCTTCTGATCGGATCCTGGGAAGGGTTGGGAGCTTTTCTCTATAGCACCCGTTGGAGACAAAGCCCCTTCCCTTGCCACATCGCACCGCCAGCCCCAGGGAGCTGAACATGAATGGCTAGGAACATGAAAAAAAAAAGAAAAAAACAGAGTATGGCAGGGGGAGCAAGAGATCTGTATTTGAAAATCCCAATAGGATTGCGTCGTTCTCACCGGAGTGTTTAAAAATCCCGATCGGATCGCGCCATCTTGCCAGGATCGTGAAATCCCCGACCCTGATCATCACAATCATGGTGAATCGCACGAATCATCCCCCGATCCGATCGCGAAATCACTAACACCGATCATCACATCCGTAGATGAAACCCTGAACGCGAAATCCGCTCTCTCCACCTCGACGTTTTTCTCTATGGCAAGCATGACGTACCTGCTCTTATTCGCCCCTTCCGACTGTGCGCCGCCGCCGCTACTGCTGCCGCCAGAGCAAAGCACTTCTTCACGGCGAAGGAAGGACACCGGGGAGGGGCTATCAGCACCCCCTTTCTCTCTCTCTCTCTGGGCCGCGGCCTCTGCTCCTCATCGATGCTGCTACTCGTCGCTGCTCCAGATCGAGGGGGAGAGAGGGAAAGAAAGGGGGAGGGAGAGAGTGGCCGTGTGGATCCACTGACGGGGAGAGAGAGAGAGAAAGAGAGAGTTGTGAGGGGGAGGGGCGGTTGGAGCAACAGATGGGGAGAGAGAGTTCGTGGAGACAGGGTGCGGTAGGATCGGATGAGGGGGGAGAGGGATCGTAAGAACAGATGAGAGAGAGAGAGAGGGGGGGGGGGGGGAGCTCGTGCGATGAGGGGGTCGGGGTGGCGTAACCGACAGGAGAGAGAGAGGGAGAGAGGGGTGCAGGGACTGGCTGGCAGGGAGAGAGGGCCGCTGGATTTGTGTTGAGAGAGAGAGAGAGAGAGGGGCGGGGCGCGGGATTTAGGGCAAGAGGGGCGCGGGGGTCTGGCAGGGAGAGAGGGGAGACGAATTTCAGCCCATCCTGCGTACACTACAACCCTTGCCCCTATCTCTTGAGTCACAGTGGGCCCCACGGTTGTTGTGTACGCAGGATGTGCGGTGGGAGTGTGGTCTTGCTGGCACGAAGAGAGGGACACGCGGGTTTGTGATGAGATGGCATCCGAATACAACCGTTGCGATCGTGCTTAAGAGAGCTGAGAGAGAGAAAGGCACGGGAGGATTTGGTATCGGATGGCTGTGGTTATAACATCGTTGCCATCATGATGCAAACAACTGTTAAGAGAGAAGCACAGGGATTTGTAGGCACGGACGAAAAGGGATGATGTATAACTACTGAATGCAGAGAGATCTTGGCCATAAAATTTTTTAACCGCCTCTTATGTTTGTATCGAACGGCTCTCTTTATCCATTCCTAGTGAAATATTATATATATATATATACTAGTAAAGCCCGTGCCTGTCGGCACGCAAAAGATTTTGAGGGCGACAAAAATATTTTGAGGGTGTGATAAAATTTTGAGGGAAAAGGCAATATTTAAAAGGTGGAAATAATAATTTAAAAGTGATGATATTTTTGAGCGAGAGAACAATATTTCGAGGGTGATGACAATATTTTTTGAGCGAAAATAACAATAGTAATATTTGATTAGTCTATATATGAATGCCCGTGTCTGTCGGCACTGCAACGGCCGCCTTCGGCGGCAACACAACCCTTGGGCATCGCCACCCCCCACTCCCACCGTCCTCTTCAGCGAACACACTTGATTACCTTCGATAATAAAATCACTCGATGGGAACGAAAAAAAACATTGTTTTAAATCTGAAACCCACACAAAAAAAGGAGGGGTTCATTGAATACAATAATAATGGTGAAATTATTAAATTCTAAAACTTCAAATGATCAAAACCGAACAAACCACTCTAGAAGAGGATATGAGAGCTAATGAGTCCTCAAAACCCACCTGAAATTTAAAACCTCCCTATCAATTCCTAGCCAACGGCCTTTTCCACCGTTGGGATGAAACACTCCACCCCAATAAGGCTAGTTACGCAAACCTATAAGGCTAGTTACGCAGATTCAACTCACGCCACCATGATGCACCCCTTCAATATTTCACAATTTTGTCAGGAATCTAAACGAAGAGAGTAAACATCTTTGTAGAATACAAATTAGAATTGAAGTAAAAGAACATTGGCAACGTATTGATATCCCCAAGCATCAACACAATCATTCCTGACATATTGCAATTCAGTATTTCTAATTAATCAATTAAAATTTTTCATAATTTACTTTTTAAAAAATAAAGACATTCTACAAAGGGTTGGAGGCTTACAGATCATCCTTCGTCCTAAACATTATACACAACAAAACTCATATTAACATACAAAACCCACTGAAGCAGGTGTAGCAAATGAACCCCATTGCCCAAGTGATCCAAATTCACCGCCACCGCCAGCAGGCCAGTGTCAGGTTCAACCTCCCCTGCAATTCCTGCACATTTCTTTAGCACTGACCGAGATAGTTATTTGGACAAAAAGAGTGGACATCAATGAAGGGTCTGATATCTGTGTTAATGTTGGTTAGACAACTGATGTTAGTCTAGGGGTGGAATGGAGGTCTGATCTTGACCCTATAAAAAAATATAAAAAAAAACATCATTTTTTTGAAATATATGAAGATTTAAGGTAGGAGACTGACCAAACAACGAAGAAGATCTTGCCCTTTTGGTAGTTATCAGCAGTCACAAAGTCGAAGTCGAAGACGGCGTAGCTGCAATTGGAACAAAGCGATCTTTGAAGATTGGGGCAAGAATCTAGCTACCGTGCTCCTAAGCCTCCTTTGAACAAATAGCAGTTAGCAATCAATCACAAATCAGTGACCCACATGAATACATGAATACCCACATGAATGCCCGTGACTATCTTCACCATCAAAAGACTTTCGACAGGAGCACCCACAGTCGGTGAGGGACAGCAAATTTCGTTTGGATGACAATGGTTGTTTTGACATCCTACCTCTAAGCCTGGGATACTTTATCTTTAAGCTTGCCAACGTTCAAGACTTCACCAAAGTCTTGATCGGCGGCTCGACTTTGGCACTGGAGTGGTGGCGATCAGGTTTTTCGCTTAGAGTTATGGCTCATGTGGGAAGAGAGGGGTTCCATTGATCGGGTCCGCATGCGGTCGAGGGTTGGGGTGAAAGAAGGGTCGTTGGCATATTGTCGGATTGAGGGAACTACACGGACGATGCCACACCACTCGATCTCGGGTGATATTTGGTGATCTTTGGTGAATGCCAATAAAATTTTTGATGCCAATAAAAAAATTCAGTAAAAACAACTTATAATTAGCTGTGATCCAAAATGCCAACCAAATTCGATTTTTTTTTTTTAAAGAAAACATTGATGTCAACTAAAAATTTGAACATAAAAGTAACTGTCGAGAGACATGAAAACTGAACACAGATGACAACACAGAATGAATTACAAAAAAAAAAAAAATGACACAAAATTGTAGACACAAAACTTTGGACTGCAAAGCCGCATATTGCAAGTCTCTGTCACATTCTTAATACAAATGAAAAGCTTTAAAAAAAAAGGAAAAGTTTTTAAAACTTGCTACAGGTTCATCCAATCTTACTTTACAAATAAAAATCTTTTAAAACAAAAAAAGGAAAAGCTTTTAAAACTTGCATCCAGCCAGACGCTGAACATGGATTTGGGGAACAGCCGGTGGATGAGATGCTTGGATATCACTCCGTTCATCGTGGGGCCGTCGTAAGGGATTATGCCTGTTTCTGAATATGTTGCAGCTTCCCCCTACTCTCTTGCATCGCCTTCTGCCGGGTTTCATAGAAACCAAAATCATCGAGAATCGAAGTCTTGTGGATGTGCTCTTTAAACAGCTTCAGCATTTGAAGACCTTGCTCGATCTTCACCTGTAGCGGCCAGAAGGAGAAGACGATAACAATCGGAATCAACTGGGCCTAGCATCTGAGCAACACCGACGAACAGCCCACTTGTGTTGACCTGATGATCAGTCAGGAAAGTGTTAATCAAAGCTTAAAAATAATCAAAAGTGTTAATCAAAGTCACAAAAATAATCTGCACTAAAAAAAGAGAAAATTATAAATGTCACAAAGCTTAATTATAAAAACATTCTGCACTAAAAAAGAGAACCCATTAAAAACAATCAAATGGAGAATGATTTAAACAATGAAATATCAAATGTCACCCTCCCACGTATGCCTCGTTTACAGAAAATCAAGTAAAATACTAAGCTTTAGAGTGAGGAAAATGAGAGAGACTTGCTTCTCTTCTTTCTCTGCTTCTCCCCATTCACCGTTTCTTGCCCGTCCTGAAACAGAGAGAGGGAAAAAAAAATCATTAACCTTAAACCATATAGGCATAAAGAGGAGAAAATTTCTGCAAAAAAAAAGAGGGGAAAAGAAAATAGAGGAAAGAAAAAATCACCTTTAAAGCCCTTACATTTTAGCAACACCACGTTATAGTAGGGAATATTTTGTTTCCCTCACCTTTTCCAAAATGATCTCACAGACTAAATTTTCGTGGAAAACAGGGCAAACATGAATTTGAGATTTGATTAAAAAAAAAATCGGAAGATCCAGCCCAAAACTCATCTACCCTCCAATTCAAACAGCAATGGAAAAATCCCCAAGCCCTAATCAAATGTCAATTATAAAAAGGCTAAATGGGGTAAACAATACCTCAAAATCGGAAGAAATCTGAAGGTGTGAGAGAATTTGATCAGCAAGGTCTCCGATCGGTGATGTAGAAGGAGTGCGTCTCCAACAGATCTCAGCCAGCAAGAGACTGAAATGAAAAACCAAGACACCCATCAACAAAAAGAAAAAAAATCAAGATCGTGAGGGAGGCGTTCGGCGGATCAGAGAGAGAGAGAGCTGTAGGGTTCTGTTACCAGATTGTAAGAGAGAGAGAGCGAGAGAGAGTTGTTACCAGATATGGGTTACCCCCGCTCTCCCTCAGAACCTTCGATTGCCCTCCCAAATACCGCAGGCCCATAGATCGCGTCGTTCAATCGCCCCCTCAAATCCCCTGATCGTCCCCCAAAACCTGCATCGGATCATCGCCTATCCCTCAAAACCTTCGTTCGCTCCGATCGTCCCCCAAAACCTGCATCGGATCATCGCGCAGCTCTCAAAACCTTCGATCGCCCCTCAAATCCCACAGTCAGTCAGAGAGAGAGAGAGAGGGAGAGGCGCAAGAGAGGGCTGTTACCAGATTTTGGGCGTGCGGGCGAGATTTGGGATCGGATGACTGTGGAATCGGAGAGAGAAAGAGAGAGATCTCGAGCGGTCGGCGGCGGGGGGGGGGGGGGGCAGCCTCCTCAAGCCGAAATAGAGAAAAAAAAAGAAAGAAACCATAAATCAGAGAGAGAGACAGAGAGAGTAATCAGATCTGCGGTGAGGGGGGCAACGTTCGCCGGGGGATCGGTGGGAGGGAGGGCGTGCGGGAGATCCGGGGAGAAGATGGTTGATGGAGCCATGGAGGGTGGGAGGGAAGATGGAGGGGGTCGCGGGAGTGAGGGACGTGGAGAGAGAGAGAGAGAGAATCGGGACTGGCTCAGCAGTTAGAGAGAGGGGGGGACGGGCTGAGCGAGAGAGGGACGCGTAGAGAGAGATTAGAGAGAGAGGGGGGCGGGCTGAGCGAGAGAGGGACGCGGAGAGAGAGAGAGAGAGAGAGAGAGAGAGAGAGATAAATCGTGCAAAGAACTGCTATACAACCGTTTGTATCGAACGACTGCCCAATTAACGTGGCATATGATCGCACGCCTGCCCAATTAATGGCAGGGCACGAACGGCTATGATTTTCAAGAGAAATGATCGTGAAGATCAGATCTGAAGCAGATCGTGGATAACATATAAATATTACCCAATGTAAAGAGATCTTGGCCATAAGATTTTCTAACCGCCTCTTATGTTTGTATCGAACGGCTCTCTTTATCCATTCGTAGTGAAATATTATATATATATATATATATATATATATATATATATATATATATATATATATATATATATATATATATATATATATATATATATATATATATATATATATATATATATATAGAGAGAGAGAGAGAGAGAGAGAGAGAGAGAGGGCTGTTACAGTGAGCTGTGGGCTGCCGGGGGGGAAAGTGAGCTGTGGGTATTTTGACCCCCCAAGAAGTTATGGAATTTGATGAAATTTGGTGAGGTTGTTGCCTAGGATAAGATGATCATCCTCACCAATTTTCATCAAATTCCAAAAACTTCTAGGGGGGTCAAATGGTCGAAGCACTTTTAACGGTGATTGCGGACGGCATAAATTGCTTCGACCAGTTGACCCCCCTAGAAGTTTTGGAATTTGATGAAAATTGGTGAGGATGATCATCTTATCCTAGGCAACAACCTCACCAAATTTTATCAAATTCCATAACTTCTTGGGGGGTCAAAATACCCGCAGCTCACTTTGCCCCCCTGGCAGCCCATAGCTCACTGTAACAGCCCTATATATATATATATATATATATATATATATATATATATATATATATATATATATATATATATATATATATATATATATATATATATATATATATATATATATATATATATATATATATATATATATATATATATATATATATATATATATATAGGAAAATTCTAGGGTGCAGCGAATTAACGTGAGGCTAACGTGCGGCCAAGTGAATGGCCGCACGTGTAGATTTTTTTTTTAATTTTTTTTTTTCGAGGATGATCATGTACCCCTTGATGAGCCACATGTCAAATCAACTCATTCTACGACCTATAGGTGCTTCAAATGTACTCGGCTTTTCTGACCGTTCATTTGAACGGTCAGAAATGCCAAGAACATTTGAAGCACCTATAGGTCTTCAAATGAGTTGATTTTTGACATGTGGCTCATCAAGGGGTAGATGATCACTTTCAAAAAAAATAAAATAAAAAAAAAATGTACGCGTGGCCACCATTGAGGTGGCCGCACGTTAGCTACATGATAATCCGCCGCACCATAGCATAACCCTATATATATATATATATATATATATATATATATATATATATATATATATATATATATATATATATATATATATATATATATATATATATATATATATATATATATATATATATATATATATATATATATATATATATATATATATATATATATATATATAGGGGCATGCTATAATGCGGCATGCGGTACGTGCAACACTACACCGCAGCCGTCTGATACCGCATTATAGAAAGAGGAATGCATCACCTAAAAAGGAAAGGACTCATTTGATGACAACCACCACCAAAGTTTGCTAGCTAGCTGTTGTGTTGGAAAAACCCATTACCTTGACAAAGAGATCGATTTAAACTAATAGAAGGTTGCTCACTCAAATCTTTGGGCAACAACAATTTAAGCTAATAGTTGAATATTGACTAAAGCTTAAATGATAATTTGTCGAAACTGTACCTATAATTTGTTAAAAGGAAAAAAAAAGCCTGAGAAAAAAAATAGAGACAGCCAAATCGGGTGGATCCTAGAGATGGGAACTGCGATCAAAGGATTGACTGCCGTTATCCAGCTCAATATCAATTTTCACCAAAATAAAGAAAAATCGGAAACTAAAAGTATGCAGAAACAAAATATGAAAGATCTACTGGATCAATTCATAAAAAAAAACATCAGATACGAAAGGCATATCCATTTCTACTTGATCTCTGTGTTACAAACAACTACGCATGAAACCATAGGATACATAAAATCAGATACTAAAGGCATATCCATCTTTGTCAAAATTTGTTTTGTCTTAAATGGTTTGTTTGCAACCCTTTTGAAATGTAGTAGACCTTCCTCTACTCACATTTCGGGTAAAATTTGTTTCCTGCTTTATAGAACCAAAAGGTCAAGGTTTTTTTGTTGTGCCACTCTTGTACTTAAGGTGAATGACCTTCTGAAGCAATAGCTGAGATAGAGCATAAAAGCCTTCCAAGAAGATTGTCACCAAGCCGAGTTGCTCCAAAAGGCTTCCAAGACAACTCCAGACTTGTGCTGCACCTATTAGAGATAGTATAATTAACGTATGCATATTGTAAAATGTTACAAAATATGAGATTGAAGTAAGACAATAGTACGAAACTGGACTATCTCAAGCCCAATCAAAACCAAAAACATTGAACTGGACCCTCAGGCTGAGGTGGGCCCGAGGATAACAAAAACTGAGGGTCTATTCAAGCCTGGATGGCCAATCCGGTTTAATAACTAAACTTTTTGAAAAAGACGACCAGCTCCTTATGTTCTACCTGGGGTCTAAAGGAGAGGAAGGGACACAAAAAAGTATAGGAAATTACCAAATGCAATATTTTGGCCATAATCTAAATATTGTGAAACACATTCGAGTTGAATTGAGACAACGAACCCAGATGCTTCATGTCCAAAGATCCTTGGGAATAGAGCAGGTTTTGCCTGGAAAAGAAGCACGAAGTTCAGCGAAACTATAACCAGAAGCAAGAATGTAGGCCAAGGTTTTAAATTTCGGTTTCGTGTCATGCTTCGGTCCAAGCCTAAACCGAAACTTCAACCAAAAATTTCATTTGAAATATAGCAAAATTGACTGAAATTTGAAATCTATAATTCCAATTCTAAAAACGAAATTGACCAAAATTTCGATCGAAAATTATAGTTCCGGTTCCAGTTCTGAGAGCCAAAACCGAAATTTCGACCAAAATGCTCCCTGATTAAATGACCGTTGGAAAAAATATAAGTTTTCTTCCTTGCTAATTGACCTTCTAGATCTCAGGGTAAGCCCCTCTGTTACCTAAATTCAACACCGAAGACTCTGATGTTAGATTGATAATGTATCATAAAATTCTTTAAGCTTTGTTGGATCTTCCTTCAAAACCAGACCCATGATTATAGGAAAGGCAGAGTTTAAGGACCTATAGGAAATCAGAGACCCTAAAAGGCATAGAGGCTACATCAAAAAACAAAAAAGCTAAAAAAACATTTGAAGCATTGGTTCATATTTAAAGCAGGGGGCCATAACTGAAATCAGAGAGAAAATAGAGCAGATTTGGAGAGAAGAGAGCAAGAGCTTACTCTTGGTAGGTAGATAGGGTGAAGCCGGACGCAAAGACTCTTCTCGCAAACGACACGAACCCCATCGCTATGGTTGAGAAGATCGAGCTTCAAGATGGACACAGAGCTCGTCTCCATGGACGACACCACCACTGTAACAAAAAAAATATGGATGAGAGACATGCAGCACTGAGAGGCCAAGCAGACCCCTTTAAGTAGAAAAGAAAGAGTTCAAAATGTGATCAAGTTTATAAAACTACCCAAACCGATTAACCACACGATCTATGGAAGGAAATACATGCAACTCCAAGTATTTGAAATAATAAAGGTCATCCAGTCGCAATCAAGCGTTTAGAATTACTGTCAGAATGTCTTTACTGGGTCTTAGAAGCATAGACAGAATCCTATGTCTTGGCATGCTTCCAAATGAAAATTGACATAAAGAGAGAATTGCTATGAAGAGGAATTCAAAACTAAAATTCATGACAAAATAACAACCAAGGGAAGCCATAAATGTATTCATTATAAATTAGGACTACTAAGGGAAGCCATAAGTCCCGGTTAAGTATGCGTGCAAGTTCTGAAAATAATGCAAAAACCTACCCAAAAAGATCGGTCAATCATGCTCTGATACCAATACAATGGGGATAGCATATACTTTTTATTCAAAAATGTACTAAGTAACTGAAGAATCATGAAGGGATAAAGTTCATAAAAAAAAACCAGAGGAAACTGAATTGATAGCAATTTACATCCCTTGGATAACACAAATCCCTAAGAAATAGAACCTGATAGATGGGTTTGGGCTTTTCTCTCAACAACGAATTTAATACCTCCAGCCTATTCTCCCAATCAGACCTGGCCTTGAGAGAAATTTGTTTCATCTGCCTTTAAAAAAATCTAACCCTGAGTTCGGATTAAAAAAGAATCAATCCAATTAGATCACCAAAGTAATTAGAAAAAACAAAAAAAGGAAAATAATTTTGGCATTTGATCACGATTTAATAAACCACAAAAATATAGAGAGATTTAAAGAGAATAAATTTACCTAGATTGTTCTGATTGCTGGCAGGTTTGCCAACATGATGTGCTTGGTTTCTCTGAACAGAACCAAATGGTCCCCTATGGAAAAATCCTCTAGTCGAGGAGCAAGTTGGTGACGTTGCTGATGGATGCCATAAGAGACATCGATCAAAGCATGACCTGATGGAACCAACCAGATAAAAAATGTATGAGAAAGAGGGTGTGTGTGTGAAAGAGAGAGAGGGAGATGAGATCTACACCTCTTCGCATGCTGTCGGCTTAAGATCAGATCCGCACCGCTCCCCCTGCTGCTGACCTGAGATCAGATCTGAACAGCTCCGACGACTTGCCATCAGATCTGATCCGTGCCCCTCCACCTACTACCGACCTGAGATCAGATCCGCCATCGCAACGATCGCTACCATCGGTAGAGAGGAGATGAAAGGGTTTGGGGATCGAGGGGCTGAGTGCGATTCAACGATCAGAGAGGTGGAGGGCTCGGGGGGCTGAGAGAAAGAGGTGGAGGGGTCGGGGGGTTGAGAGAGAGAGGGGTAGAGGGCTCGGAGTGCCTATCGGTTAGAGAGAGATCGTGGCTAGAGAGGAGAGAGAGAGAGAGTCGGGACGGGCTGAACGGTTAGAAAGAGAGAGAGGGACGCAGAGGGCAGTTCGATGAGAGAGGAATGCGGGGAGAGAGAGATAGGGGGGGATGCTTTGCAGGATTTGGGGAGGGACACGGAGAGAGAGAGAGAGATGGACGGTTTGATGAGAGAGAGATGCGGAGAGAGAAAAATAGAGAGATCGTGTCATGCCAGCGGAGAACTGCTATTACACCAGAATCGTTTGATCATATGCCGATTAAGGTGGCATAAGATCACACCGTTGAAGTAGATCGTACATAACATATAAATGTTAGCAGAGAGATCTTGCCCTTTGATTTTCTAACCGTCACTTATGTTTGTATCAAACGGCTCTCTTTATCCATTCCTTGTGAAATATTCTATATAAATATAAATATATATATATATATATATATATATATATATATATATATATATATATATATATATATATATATATATATATAAATGCTATAATGCGGTGCACGCAGCGCGTGCATCAGACGGCTGCGGTGCGATGCCGCACGTACCGCATGCCCCTATATATATGTATAAAAATATAGAGGCATACAATAATGCGGCATGGGGTACGTGCGGCACTATACTGCAGCCGTCTGATGCACACGCTGCGTGCATCGCATGCACGCAACAGTGCATCAGACGGCTACGGTGCGGTGCCGCACTTACCGCATGCCGCATTATAGCATTTCTCTCTCTCTCTCTCTCTTTATATATATATATATATATATATATATATATATATATATATATATATATATATATATATATATATATATATATATATATATATATATATATATATATATATATATATAGGGGCATGCTATGCTGCTGCATGCGGTGCGTGCGGCATCGCACCACAGCCGTGTGATGCACTGCTGCGTGCATCGCATGCACGCAGCGCGTGCATCACACGGCTGCGGTGTGATACCGCACGCACCGCATGCCGCATTCAAGCATTTCTCTCTCTCTCTCTCTCTCTCTCTCTATATATATATATATATATATATATATATATATATATATATATATATATATATATATATATATATATATATAGGGGCATGCTATGCTGCGGCATGCGGTGCGTGCGGCATCGCACCGCAGCCGTGTGATGCACTGCTGCGTGCATCGCATGCACGCAGCACGTGCATCACACGGCTGCGGTGCGATGCCGCACGCACCGCATGCCGCATTCAAGCATTTCTCTCTCTCTCTCTCTCTCTCTCTCTCTCTCTCTCTATATATATATATATATATATATATATATATATATATATATATATATATATATATATATATATATATATATATATATAGGGCTGTTACAGTGAGCTATGGGCTGCCGGGGGGGAAAGTGAGATGCGGGTATTTTAAACCCCCAAGAAGTTATGGAATTTGATGAAATTTGGGGAGGTTGTTGCATAGGAAAAGATGACCATCCTCACCAATTTTTATCAAATTCCAAAACTTCTAGGGGGGTCAAATGGTCGAAGCAATTTAACGAAGACTTCGGATGGCAGAAATTGCTTCGACCATTTGACCCCCCTAGAAGTTTTGAAATTTGATGAAAATTGATGAGGATGATCATCTTATCCTAGGCAACAACCTCCTCAAATTTTATCAAATTCTATAATTTTTTGGGGGGTCAAAATACCCGTAGCTCACTTTCCCCCCGGCAGCCCATAGCTCACTGTAACAGCCCTATATATATATATATATATATATATATATATATATATATATATATATATATATATATATATATATATATATATATATATAGGGGCGTGTTAAGATGCGGCGTGTGGTGCGTGCGGTGTCGTACCGCAGCCATCTGATGCACCGCTGCGTGCATCGCACATATGCAACAAGTACATCAGACGACTGTGGTGTGACACCGCACGCCGTATTTTATCATTCATATATATATATATATATATATATATATATATATATATATATATATATATATATATATATATATTGTTGGATGTAAATCCATAGTAGAGGCCTGCAGCGGAAGCAAATTGAAGGTCCGAAGACCGTGAGCGGTGTGCGTTACATATCAAAATTTTCATCCAAACGATCTACACGTGCGTGTATGAATCTAGCATGGCAACTACGCGAACCCCTAACGTCGATCTAACGCGAAATAACAATCTAGCTTGTATGCATATTCTATCTATGTTAGATCTACATGTTAGAGATCATACCTATGTGCGGATTCTTTCACCGCGACAAGTTTCTTCTTTGTCGATGGAGACGGGCTCAGATCTGCTTGATATAACGTCTTTGTGATGGCCATAACTTTATGGTCCAAACTCAGATTGGGATGAAATTTAGACTGTAGGTAGCCAACTTCGAGATGCAACATTTGCAATAAGTTTCACCTCGTTTAGACTTCTATTCTCTCAGAATCATAGAAACAATACTGATTTTCTGTATAGATTCTGGACAGTAAAAGCTTGCGGGAGATGCCTTCTAGTTCACCCGATCTCACACGATGCACGACACCTCGTCGATGGATCTCTGAGTGCCTCCATCCGATGAGCCTTCTCCTTCTACGAAACACCACGCGAGGAAGACGAGTCACCATCTAATGGCGCAAGCGAGGGAGAGAGAGACGAGAGAGAAGAAGAGAAGAGAGGCGAGGGGGCGACTAGGGTTTACCCATGGCATGGCCGGCCCCTAGGGCTTGCATAGCCGGACCCCCTCTCTCCTTTTCCCTTATATAGGGCCGGCCTATGCATATGGATAAGGATAGTATGGATAAGTTTGACTGATTCAAACCTTTCCCTATATATCTCTTCTTTTATCTCTATCTTTTTCTTGGTTTTGAAAGCGATCAACACCAGCCCATTTTATGTGCCTCATCACCGGCCCATTCATTTGAGGCAACAACCTCCTGAAACTAATAGGGTCGGCCTTGACCAGTCTCCCAACACTTAGGGCCGTCCCCCCTAGTCCATAGTGGTGCATGATATGACCAAAATGCCCTTATGTCACTAGTTGGCCGTTCCTCGGGTACGAGACTTTTCAAGGCACACATAAGTGAAGTGCACTAGTGATTTCACTATTCTCTGAGGCTTCCGTAGGGTGCCCCTAGTGAAGTCAATTAGTCAACTCACAACATGTCCTAGTGCTTCTCACCCATGTGGCAAAGTCCACTTATGGCAAGGAATTGCTACATGCGTCTCTACACTAACGTAGGTTTTCCCTTTAGTGCACACACGTAACTACGCATCTACCGTGCACTAGTGCGAAGCACTCACGGAGCGTAGGCTTGGACTAATCACTTCCTCTTACTGCGTTCTATGTTTCGAGGAGATGATACTAGGACCGTACATAATTTCGATAAGGTGGAACCTTCAGGGAACAAGGTTCATGGCTTCCAACTTAGAGTCGATCGACACACTACCTGAGTGTACCATTGATCCTCTGAGTCCGAGTTAACCTGCGTGGCCACCCAGAGTGCATCACAGGCTGCACTCCAATTCCCTCGGACTTACTATGTTCTTCCTTATACCCCTGTTCTCCGCTTAGTATGGTAAACCCGCTGTCCCTCTATCTGGTGCCATGATGCAACTCGAGCGGTGGAGAATACCGTCAGACTCGAGTGCTCATATGACTCGGTTCCTTCCAGGTTGACCATATACATCATACCTCTGATTACTTTGACGAGCAATCGGATCCGTCACCAGTCCAACTGATGACAACTTGGCCAGGGTTTAATATGACGTAGATCAGACCAAGGAACGCACCTCCTGTTAGGGGTATGGATAGTCTGCAGGAGTGATATACTGATGCAACACCAGCCGGGTAACCCAGTACACCGTGATTTTGGATCACTGTATCCGGATCCTCACACATTGGTGCGCCAAAGCACCACACAACTGGTTAGTTCACCAGACATAGTTCCTCAGGGTTTAGGACCGTTTTACCCTAAGCAAAAACACGGTTTAGTGCACCGGTGTCTGCTCACCGATCTATGCACCGTGATGGTTCCATTCGGCCACAGACACTGTGCCTGGTAATGACCGTGGTAGAGACACCCACGCTCTATTATCCCAACAGTTTATCCTGATAGGGCGACCAACCCTAATCAGAGCTGCAAACTCATTTAGGTTACATGGGACCAGTCCCTTGAGTCTCCCACTCAAGTGGATTACCATGTAGCCATGGCTCTCTGTTCTGTAATCAGAACACGTACTAAAGTATGTACCAATATGCAATCCTATATTATCAACCATACATAGCTAAACTATAGGTTTTTACAAGCTGTAGACCTCACCAATTCTAACAATCTCACACTAGGTCTAACGAGGAATAATGGTGTTGAGCTCTGTAGCTTCTACTTGCTGCCCAAAAGCCTTTGCAGGAATTCCCTAAAGGAATTGGCAATATTGTCTGTAGATTCCATCTCAGTACCGCTACTTGTATTTCCTCCTATAACTGTCAGATCAAGTGGAGTTTGTACTTGATGGATTTCCCCTCATTGTGGTGCCTAGTCTCCTTGGACCTTGCTTACCGCTCGTCTGTTGCAACAACAGATAACTGAGCCTCTGGTACGCATCTCAAGTTCTCTAAGAACTTCCTAAGCCTTACCACTTGATATACTACCTCGCATGCAACAACGTGCTAAGCCTTTGTGATGGAGTCTGTGATGCACTTGATTCACACTCTACCAACTACCGCTTCTAATCCCAAGATAAAAACTATTCCTAAAATTGATTCTCTGGAATACACATCTGACACCAAAGTCAGACTCTATGTATCCAATCGATATCAGGACCTGTGAAGTGCAATCTAACTCATAATCGTCACTTGATGAGGACTTCAGAGTATATCCTTTACTTTAGTCCAGTGATCTGGACCAGGGTTCGACTGAAACTGACCCATGAATCCTATTGCGCAATAGATATCTAGCCTTGTAAACCGAATCTGGCTAGAATCTTATCTTCATGCATAGCCTGTGATAGTAAGAGAACCTTGCTCTAGTTATCTCGAGTTACCTTGATTCCCAAATCATAACTTGCCTTACTAGGGTCTTTCACATCGAATTGTGATGACTACAAACCTTTACCGTAAACAATATTCTTACATCATTTTCAATCAGTAGGATATCATTAACGTAAAGTACTACGTACACCCTTGTAGCTCTTTCACCTTTCTTGTACCCAATTGGTTTATCATCATTCTGATCAAATCCGTGTGAGTGGATTTCCTTGATCAAAATAGATATTCCAATCTGGATGCTTGCATCAGTCCATAAATGGACCTTTGCAACTTGCATTCATATCTTCCTAACCTACTGACTCAAAGCCTGAGGCTACATCATCCATATGTCATTTCCCAATTCCCGTTAGGGAATCATTGTCTTGACATCCATCGACTAGATCTCCCAACTATAATGGACTGTAATGGATTAAGAGGATCTGAAATAGACTTAGGCATATCTACCAGTAAGATGGTTTCGACATAGTCAATCCCTTCTCCTTTGGTAACTAATCTAGCTACTTAAGTCTTAACCGGGTGCTCTTCTTATACACCTCCTGTACCCCGAAGGGTGATAGTGCTATAAGTGTCAAGACTGTTCCAAGGGACATCGATGCAAGCTTGCCTCCATGGTCTTTTGTCAGTTAGAGCTGTCGGAAGCTCCCACTACTTCTTCGTAGCTCTAGGGATCATCCTCCTGAAACTCTGGATTAACTATCGAAGTTTCTCCATAGTATCTTTCAAGAGCTCTTATGGTCCCACAATGACGAGGTGGTGGTGGTACAAAATGAATCATTTCTACAGTACCTGGTATACTAGTTTCTGTATCATTTACTCCCACTACGTTTTTTCAGATGCGCACTCTCTACCAGTACCTAGTAGTTCACCCAGAACTACCATACCGGTAAACTTATGGTCTATAATATAATCTTTGTCTAGGTAGATGGTGTTTGTAGAAACGATTACCTTCCAAACCTCAAGATCGTAGAATAGTCCACCTTATGTCTCCCTAGGGTAAACTATAAACAGATATACCTGGAACTATATCTCCATCTCATCCCTTTTGTCCATTTGCACGAGTGCAGGACAACCCTATATCTCGAGACACTATAGTATCAGCTTTCGCTTAGACCATAGCTCTCTATAGGTTTGAGATACTGATATATCTGAAAGATAGTTTCAGATATAAGCTACTGTTTTAAGGTACAACCCTACCAAAAGGTGGGTAGTACACTTGGCAATATTCATCATACTATGAACCATGTCAAACAGAGTCCGATTCCTTCTCTCGGAGACTTCATTCTGACTTGTCATCCTTAGAGTATTTAACTGGGAGATAATCCCATGCTCCCTCAGGATCCTATGGAACTCGTCTGATAGTGACTTATTCCTTCGATTAAATCGAAGAGTCTTCTATCATCTAGACGCTCTTGGAACTATAGACGTCAAAATTAACGAACTCCAATACCTTAGTGGCCTTTTTAGTTATTCTACCTTCCAGATTACACTCATAGGTTAGAAGGATCTCCGATGAATCTGTGAACAGAAACTCGGCCTTTTGTTATCTCTGAATTTATTTGAGGCAAAATATCTAAATCAGAGGGGTCACAAATGGGATAGATTCTCCGAAGGATTTAGATGAATTTAAATTAGACGCTGCAGCTGTCATGAAATCTATTTCCGAATTAAGATTAAATACAAAGAGATTATTCTAATCTATTCCTCTAGTAATAAAGCTATCTATTCAGTTTAAGATACACACCTACGGTGCTGTCTAAAACTAAAAACTTCATTTACCAAGGAGGAAACAAAACTACATCTCTAAAAATCAAAATCCGTGTTTCGGAAAAACTAAGACAATCATATCTAACAGCTTCCGCAGCGGCTTATGACATCAGTACCTATGTTAGGATTACTTCACTATAAAGTAGCCTTTTGCTTTCCTTGAATCTCTGTAGACCCGAAGACTATATTCCAAGAAGCATAAGAACTGCTACTAGATAGCGACTCAACTCCTAACATCCTGAGGCCATACACTATCTTCAAATATCCCATATACTTGTCAAAGCGGAAACACTTCCGTCCTTAGCGTTACCAGACTTAGGAGTCCACACCAGTTTCTGTACTAGAATAGTTTTTGATCTCTTATAAGTTACTCCCTTTGGTCCTTCTATAGAAGACCTAGGTTAAGCACTAAAAGATTTGCCTTTAATCTTGATCCCATCATTTGTCTCTTGGAAATCTTCTTAGAAGTTTTGCGTTTATCATCTCTAACTTGTTAAAGCTAAAGTCTCTGATAATGCCTTCGAAGGTTCCAGACAAGGATGCAAGATAGACGTCTTCCACTACCTCCTCATCTGGCACCATGTCTTTGGAATCTAGTTCGATCTGGAACTCAAGTATGTGTTCCCGAACAAACATACCCTCAGACATCTCGGTACCGACAAGTATCTTAGTGGAAAAGCGACGAGTCTACCGACTTCACTTTTCAGACATCTTCTGCAAGTAAAACTTTATTTGAGAAGACCCGGTATATCTCTGACTTACTTCTAAGGAGTTGTCAGTAAGTCTGCTAAGACACAGAACTTGCACATCTCCTCAGACTCTCGCTAGTCGTTATATGCCCTAGTTAGTGCTTTAGTGATATCTGGACCCGTTAGGTCTAGTACAGGGATATTTAGATTGCAAGCCAATGTACGTTTTCTACCCTAAGCATAAGCTAAAGATAGTGCTCCCGCTCTACGTAGTTATAGACTCGATAACTGGTTCTCTTATGGGATAGTGGATAGGGGAACTATATGGTTAAAAGAAAGAATACATAATAACTTATTTTATGGATTTTGAAAACAAGCTAATTATATCCAAATGCCAACGCTACCCTCACAGCGAAGACACATCTATGGATTAATTAACCATGTATGTAAGATCTCGGAATCGACTGCACCTACCCTAGGGGGCATCATGCAACGTCAATCCGATTACGCGGGCCTTTCCTTGACCCAGTCCAAATCTTCGAACTAAGGGCTTTGATGAACCATAGTTATCTTTTTGGCCAGCGCCACGTAATCCCCATTGTGCAAGCAACGGATGCCTCACTTCTACTTCGGATGCTTACCCACAAGCCTAGGTAGTTACAACACAGGAGTTCATGCGGCCCCCACTAGGGTAGGATAAAAAGCCCTTATCTCCTCACCCCGTAACCACCATATCCCAAAGGAGACTGCTAAGTCATCTGGCATGGAAAAACATAACCCTCACCCTAGGGGGTGTCGAGCTACGCCCTTCCACCTAGACACAAAGCAGTTGGTTGTGGAGGCCAGAGGATCTCTAGAAAGTCCCCTCTTACATTCCTTATTATAGTTGAGGGTTATTTTATGCAAGTATGAGTGTATACTAAGTTCACGACAATCTATACACTAGACCCTGGTCATACCGTGCTCTCACTAGCGTTTCAAGCCTTTTGCGAAGCATTAATCGATATCTGAATATCATAGTCCCTACCTTAAGTGGATTTCTCCACTCAAGGGTCACGTTACATATCCCAAGAACATCGATACTCCACAAACCTAGCTATCACGCTAATACTATGGAGCCAAGCCTAAGGTCAGACTGACAGGAAAAGGTCTTCCACTACCATGGCGCCTCACTTATAAATTTGACGAATGATGTCATAGTATAATTCCAACTCATTCTAGGTTTTGATGCTGGCCAAATAGGCACACCCGGCTAATCGGGTGTTGACCTAATGGTGGCATAACCAAATATGAGGAATTCTTGCTATCATCAAGGGTCAATTAAATAATAGGCGTCACTAGTGGAATCCTATCCTAATAAGGTCACTTGGACTCGAGGGGAAAGAGCATCCCTCTAACACACTGATAATTAAATTATCGCATCAGGGTTCTCTTCTGAAACATAAAGAACTATTGAAAGAAATAACCACACAACTGAATCAAGTTCAGGGTCCGAGCCCTGAACCTGACTGGCACAACACAGGATCTCTGTCTCTGTCGCAAGGTTTCTCGATCCGGTGTAAGCCTCTATATACGATCTCCTGATGCTTTATGCCCTTTGCCGTCATCGTGTACGCTTTGCCGGATCACCATCGTCCTCTAAGGTTCCGCTCGTCTTCCCAGTGGTGGATCTTCACGGTAAGTCTTCCTCTTCAATCTGTAACCAAAAAAACTCTAGTACGCTTCTAGCAAGTACTCACTCGTACACAATTTCCTAGAACGAAAAGGAAAACAGACCTAGCAAAAAGCCTGGGAATCAAGGGTGGTAAACATCCTTCACTTGCCCAACTACGGCTCTAAAATCTATCCATACACAAAAGAAAACACATCCAGACAATATTCACTAACACGGGGTCCGACCCCCGGTAGCAAGTAATCACAAATCTAGATTAATTTTAGTAGCGGCGCTCTACAAGAACAAGTCATAGAACACATAATATATACTATGCATGATCTACTCGTAGAACCCCTATGACGGCACATACTATTCATGTGCGCACATGATGGCTTCATGAAAAACATGAAACACACACCACTAGCATGCTCTGATACCAATTATTGGATGTAAATCCATGGTAGAGGCTCGTTGCAGAAGCAAAGTGAAGGTTTGAAGACCGTGAGCGGTGTGCGTTACATATAAAAATTTTCATTGAAACGATCTATACGTGCGTGTATGAATCTAGCATGACAACTACGCGAACCCCTAACGTCGATTTAACACGAAAGAATAATCTAGCATGCATATATATTCTATCTATGTTAGATCTACATGTTAGAGATCATACCTGCATGCAGATTCTTTCATCGCGATAAGTTTCTTCTTTGTCGAGTGAGACGGGCTCAGATCTGCTTGATATAGCTTTGATAAGATGTCCATAACTTTCTGTTCCGAACTCGGATTGGGCTGAAATTTGGACAGCAGGTAGCCAACTTTGAGATGCAACTTTTATAATAAGTGTCACCTCATTTGGACTTTTGTAGCTCCCAAAATCACAGAAATAATGCTAATTTTCTGTGCAGATTCTGGATAGCAAAAGCTTGCGGGAGATAACTTTTAGTTCACCCGATCTCACACGATGCACGGCACCTCATCGATGGATCTATGAGTGCCTCCATCCGACGAGCCTTCTCCTTATACAAAACACCACACGAGGAAGACGAGTCGCCATCTAATAGCACAAGCGAGGGAGAGACAGACGAGATAGAAGAAGAGAAGAGAGGAGAGGGGGTGGCTAGGGTTTCCCCATGGCATGGCTGGCCCCTAGGGCTTGCATGGCTGACCCCCCTCTCTCATTTTCCCTTATATAGGGCCGGCCTATCCATATGGATAAGGATAGTACGGATAAGTTTGACTGATTCAAACCTCTCCCTATATATCTCTTCTTTTATCTCTATCTTTTTCTTGGTTTTGAAAACGGTCAAAACCAGCCCATTTTTTGTGCCTCATCACCAGCCCATTCATTAGAGGCAACAACCTCCTGAAACCAATGGGGCCGGCCTTGACCAGTCTCCCAACACTTAGGGCCAGCCCCCCTAGTGCATAGTGGCGCATGATATAACCAAAACGCCCTTATGTCACTAGTTGGCCGTTCCTCGTGTACGAGACTTTGCAAGGCACACATAAGTAAAGTGCACTAGTGATTTCACTATTCTCTGAGGTTCTCGTAGGGTGCCCTTAGAGAAGTCAACTAGTCAACTCGCAATATGTCCCATTGCTTCGCACCCATGTGGCAAAGTCCATTTATGGCAAGGAATTGCTACATGCGTCTTTACACTAACGTAGGTTTTCCCCTTAGTGCACACACGTAACTACGCATCTAACGTGCACTAGTGTGAAGCACTCACGGAGCGTAGGCTTGGATTACTCGCTTCCTCTTACTGCGTTCTATATTTTGAGGAGATGGTACTAGGACCGTACATAATATCGATAAGGTGGAACCTTCAGGGACCAAGGTTCATGGCTTCTAACTTAGACTCGATCGACACACTACCCGAGTGTACCATCGATCCTCTGAGTCCGAGTTAACCTGCGTGGCCACCCAGAGTGCGTCGCAGGCTGCACTTCAATTCCCCCGGACTTACTAAGTTCTCCCTCATACCCCTGCTCTCCGTTTAGTATGGTAAACCTGCTGTCCCTCTATCTGGTGCCATGATGCAACTTGAGCGGTGGAGAATACCGTCAGACTCGAGTGCTCATATGACTCGGTTCCTCTAGGTTGACCATATACAGCATACCTCCGATTACTCTGACGAGCAACCAGATCCGTCACCAGTCCAACTTATGACCACTTGGCTAGGGTTTAATACGACATAGATAAGACCAAGGAACGTACCTCCCGTTAGGGGTGTGGATAGCCTGCAGAAGTGACACGCTAATGCAACTCCAGTCAGGTAACCCAGTACACTGTGGTTTTGGATCACTACATCCGGATCCTCACACATTGGTGTGCCAAAGTACCACACAACTGGTTAGTCCACCAGACATGGTTCCTCAGGGTTTAGGACCGTTTTACCCTAAGTAGAAACACGGTTTAGTGCATCGATGTTTGCTCATCGATCTATGCACCGTGTTGGTTCCGTTCGGTCACAGACACTGTGCCTAGTAATGACCATGGTAGAGACACCCACGCTCTGTCATCCCAACAGCTTATCCTGATAGGGCGACAAACCCTAATCAGAGCTGCGAACTTATTTAGGTTATATGGGACCAGTCCCTTGAGTCTCCTACTCAAGTGGATTACCATGTAGCCATGGCTCTCTGTTCTGTAATCAGAACACGTACTAAGCTACGTACCAATATGCAATCCTATATTACCAACCATACATAGCTAAACTATAGGTTTTTACGAGCTGTAGACCTCACTAATTCTAACATATATATATATATATATATATATATATATATATATATATATATATATATATATATATATATATATATATATATATATATATATATATATATATATATATATATATATATATATATATATATATATATATATATATATATATAGAGAGAGAGAGAGAGAGAGAGAGGAATGTTAGGATGCGGCGTGCGGTGCATGCGGCGCCGCACCGCAGCCGTCTGATGCACTGCTGCGGTGCGTGCAATGCACGCAGCAGTGCATCAGACGGCTGCTGCGGTGCGCCACACGCACCGCACGCCGCATCCTAACACCCCTATATATATATATATATATATATATATATATATATATATATATATATATATATATATATATATATATATATATATATATATATATATATATATATATATATATATATATATATATATATATATATATATATACAGAGAGAGAGAGAGAGGAATGTTATAGTGAGCTGTGAGCTACGGGTGGAGAAAATGAACTGCCCTTATTTTGATCCCCCTAGGAGTTTTGGAATTTGATGAAATTTGGTGAGGGTGTTATCTAGGATAAGATGATTATCCTCACCAATTTTCATCAAATTCCAAAACTTCTAGGGTCATCAAATGGTAGAAGCAAAATTAACGGTGACTGCGGATGGTACATAATGCTTCTACCATTTGATGACCCTAGAAGTTTTGGAATTTGATGAAAATTGGTGAGGATGATCATCTTATCCTAGATAACACCCTCACCAAATTTTATCAAATTCCAAAACTCCTAAGGGAATCAAAATGAGGGCAGCTCATTTTCTCCACCCATAGCTCACAGCTCAACGTAACAGCCCTCTCTCTCTCTCTCTCTCTATATATATATATATATATATATATATATATACTAGTGCATGCCCGTGCCTGTCGGCACTGTAACGGGCCGCCTTCGGCGGCAAAACACAGTCGGACCGCCTTTGGCGGTAACATACCTGCCGGCATTGCAGTGGGTCGCAATCAGTGGCAAGACACCCCCCAGGAATCACCACCCACATCATTGTATTCGGCTTCGACAACAAAACACTTTCGACAGCAACACTGGCCTACATCGGCCCCGCCCCAATGGACCGTCGACCCTGACACCACTTACAGCGGCCACTGTTGCGCCATTCGCTACCACCAAAGCCGCCGCCTTCGGCAGTAACACCTAGCTCCTACGACCTCGCCCCGATGGACCGACAATCCCGATTGGCACGAAGCGGGCAACCACCGTCCCCCCCTCCTCCAAACCCCTGAACCCAAATCATCTGCCCAATTGTCTGCCCCCCAAGTCACAGCCGTCCGTTGCACCCATACCCGACCCGTGCATCGCACTCAACCCGACCCGGTAGGCAAAGAAACAGATGTGATTGGCCCCTCGATATATGCTCTAGGTTTTACCTGATCATGGTCATGCCTTTGCCTACAGGTTGGGATGAGTCTGATGCACCGGTTGGGCCTATTATCCCATTTAAAAGCTAAAATAATTTGCTTTTATTATCTCATTTAAAAGCTTATCACGCGCACCCCCATTAAAGCCATGCATGTGTAGGACCCCACAACCCCAACTCATACACGATCTATTATCTCTCTAAAACCCGAACCATCACAGCCGTTCACAGAACCCATGCATGCACGTAGCTCCCTAAACCGATCGCATCTCCTCCCGATTCTCTCTCTAGAATCTTATAATCATGCCCAGCTCTATCTCTCTAAATCTCTTTCTAATATCTTTCTATATCTGTCTCTAACAACCCATGCATAGCCATCCCAACAATTATTTTCATGCAAACTCATCACCTCTCATCAAGATTTCTCATTTATTGTTTCAATTTAAACCTTGTGGTCCCCCTCTTAATATCTGTCTATTTAAACCAAATCAATTAAACACCCAATAGCTGATCACCCCCATTCATGCATGTCCCTCTCTCTTTAACTAATCCTCTATCTAGCCGTCCGATCCATGCAGCCCTCTCTCACATCCCATCGCAACCGTCCAAGATCAGCCCATATCCAGCGCCCCATTCAACCACAGCCTCACGCAAGCTCTAGAATCATGCATGCATTCTCTTTCTATATCTTTCATTATCTCTCTCGGAATCTAGCTGGTGCCCGACTCCCCCATCGCGATGCTTGATCGCAAGCCCTCCCATCCGGAACCTAAGCCCAGCCATTCCTAGCATCCGCCCGTGCCTGTAGCAGGCCAACTTCGGCAGCAAGACACCCCCTGATTGGCACGAAGCGAGCAACCACGGCCCCCCCACCCCTGAACCCAAATCTTCTGCCTTATTTCTCTGCCCCATCGTCTGCCCCCCAAGTCACAGTCGTCCGTTGCACCCATACCCGACCCGTGTATCGCACTAAGCTCGAACCGGCAGGCAAAGAAACGAATGTGATTGAACCCCCAACATATGCTCTAGGTTGTACCTAATCACGGTCGACCCATTGCCTACCGGTTGGGATAAGTACGATGCACCGATCGGGCCTGGCTGCAACGAACGACTATGACTTTAGGAACAGACGATGGGGCAGAGAAATATACCAGAAGATTTGGGTTCCAGCAGCGACTATGCCTTCCATTCTTTTAACCGTCCAAGAACCCATCACAACAACCATCTCTAGATCCTGATCTTTTCCCCTCTTACACCCAGTCGTCCGATCCAATCCTCATGCAGCACCCAAAACCCATGCACGTATGCATAATCGCAGTCATCCATATCTCTTTCTCTCTCTAAATCTCACCCCCCCACCCACCGACCTTCTCTCTCTTAATCTCTTTCCTTCTTTTCTCTTTCCTATTCCAATTAATTCCATGCAACCATCACAGCCATCCATTGCTTGATCCGACAATCCAAACATGCATGCACGCACACTCCAACCCCAGCCATGCACGCATCCATTGCCTGATCCGACAATCCAAACATGCATGCACGCACACTCCAACCCCAACTCATACACGATATATTATCTCTCTAAAACCCGAACCACATCACAGCCGTTCACAGAACCCATGCATGCATGTAGCTCCCAAACCGATCGCAACTCCTCCCAATTCTCTCTCTAGAATCTCATAATCATGCCCAACTCTATCTCTCTAAATCTCTCTCTAATATCTCTCTCTAACAACCCATGCATAGCCATCCCAACAATTATTTTCATGCAAACTCATCACCTCTCATCGAGATGCACCGTTCGTCCCTTTGCCTAACGGTTGGGATAAGTGCGATGCACCGGTCGGGCCTGGGTGTAACAGACGACTATGAATTTGGGGGCAAACGATGGGGCAGATAAATATAGCAGAAGATTTGGGTTCCAGCAGCGACTACGCCTTCCATTCTTTTAGCCATCCAAGAACCCATCACAACAGCCATCTCTAGATCCCGATATTTTCCCCTCTTACACCCAGCCGTCCGATCCAATCCCCATGCAACACTCAAAACTCATGCACGCATGCATAATCGCAGCCATCCATATCTCTCTCTCTCTCTCTAAATCTTATCCCCCCACCAAACTTCTCTCTCTTAATCTCTTTCTATCTTTTATCTTTCATATTCCAATTAATCCCATGCAACCATCACAGCCATCCCTTGCCTGATTTGACAATCCAAGCATGCATGCACGCACACTCCAACCCCAGCCATGCATACACTCGGCCAACTCCCTCTCTCTAAAATAAATTGCTTTTATTATTCCATTTAAAAGCTCATCACACCAATCCCATTAAAGCTAGCCATGCAAAGCCATGCATGTGCAGGACCCCACGACCCCAACTCATACACGATCTAATCTCTCTCTAAAACCCGAATCATCACAGCCATTCACAGAATCCATGCATGCACCTAGCTCCCCAAACCGATTGCAGCTCCTCCTGATTCTCTCTCTAGAATCTCATAATCATGACCAACTCTATCTCTCAAAATCTCTCTCTAATATCTTTCCATATCTCTCTCAAACAACCCATACACAGCCATCCCAACAATTATTTCCATGCAAACCTATCACCTCTCATCGAGATTTCTTATTTATTGTTTCCATTTAAACCTTGTGATCCCCCTCTTATTATCTATCTATTTAAACCAAATCAATTAAATAAGAGCTGATCACCACCATTCATGCAGAGATCGGGGAAGAAGAGAGGGAACGACTGTGCTCGCTTATTTGTTTTGTCTAGTCAGCATTTGGTTCCTTTTTGTCTAGTCAGCACAAAACTGTTGTCACTTGTTATATAGACTAGTGCATGCATGTGCCTGTCGGTACTTTAGCGGGCCGCCTTCGGCAGCAATATACTTGTCGGCACTACAGCGGACCGCCTTTGGCGGCAACACTCCTGAATGTCTTCGGTAATAAAACACTTTTGACGACAACACCGGTATTTATAGGGACACACACATTTCCTCGCCCGTGCCGATTGGCATGAAGCGGGCACCTTCGGCACGACAAACTCCCATCCTCCTATAATCGATCAATTACAGCTGTCTTTGTTCGAACGGATTCCTCGAGATCAACCCGATGGTTTGGAGCAGCCGAAATTTCAGCAAGCGGGTATAGCCGTTGATGCGAACAACGGTCACGGGATCAATGGTCAAGTTAGTACAATTTTAATAGGCCGGGATTTTAGGGGTTTAGTGCAGTTTAAATATGTTTGGATTTGAAACCAAGGAGAGATCGTGCATTATTTTTAAACGAATGGTCAGATCTATTTGGTTTATTTTTGTCCAATCAGCTTGTCCTAGTCAGCTTTTTTGTTCTGTTTTGTCTAGTTAGCACAAAACCGGCGTCCCTTGTTATATAGACTAGTGCATGCCCTTGCCTGTCGGCACTGCAACGAGCCGCTTTCGTTAGCAACACACCTATCAACGATGCAGCGGCCCGCCTTCGGCGGCAAGACACCCCCCGATTGGCACGAAGCGGGCAACCACTTACCCTCCTCCCCAAACCCCTGAACTCAAATCTTCTGCCCCATCGTCTGCCCCCCAAGTCACAGCGTCCGTTGCACCCATACCCGACCCGTGTATCGCACTCAGCCCGAACCGGTAAGCAACGAAACGGATGTGATTGGCCCCCCGATATATGCTCTAGGTTGTACCTGATCATGGTCATCCTTTTGGCTACCGGTTGGGATGAGTGCGATGCACCGGTCGGGTCTATTATCCCATTTAAAAGCTAAATTAATTTGCTTTTATTATCCCATTTAAAAGCTCATCACACCACCCCCATTAAAGCCATGCATGTACAGGATTCCACAACCCCAACTTATACACGATCTATTCTCTCTCCGAAACCTGAACCATCACAGTCGTTCACGAACCCATGCATGCACGTAGCTCCCCAAACTGATCGCATCTCCTCCCGATTCTCTCTCTAGAATTTCATAATCATGCCTAGCTCTATCTCTCTAAATCTCTCTCTAATATCTTTCCATATCTCTCTCTAACAAACCATGCACATCCACCGCAATAATTATTTCTATGCAAACCCATCACCACTCATCAAGATTTCTCATTCATTGTTTCCATTTAAACCTTACGGTCGCCCTCTTAATATTTGTCTATTTAAACCAAATAAATTAAATACCCAAGAGCTGATCACCCCTATTCATGCATGTCCCTCTTTCTTTAACTAATCCTCTATTTAGCCGTTCAATCCACGCAGTCCTCTCTCACATCCCATCGCAATCGTCCAAGATCAGTCCATATCCAGCGTTCCATGCAATCGCAGCCTCACGCAAACCCGAGAATCATGCATGCATTATCTTTCTATATCTTTCACTCTCTCTCTCGGAATCCAGCTGGTGCCTGACTCCCCCATCGCGATGTTTGATCGCGAGCCCTCCCATCCGGAACCCAACCTAGCCATTTCTCGCATCAGCCCGTGCCTATCAGCACTATAGCGGGCCACCTTCGGTGGCAAGACACCCCCCGATTAGCACGAAGCGGGCAACCACGCCCCCCCCTGAACCCAAATCTTTTACCCCATTTCTCGGCCCCATCGTCTGCCCCCCAAGTCACAGCCGTCCGTTGTACCCATACCCGACCCGTGCATCCCACTCAGCCTGAACCGGCAGGCAAAGAAACGGATGTGATTGGCCCTCCGACATATGCTCTAGGTTGTACCTAATCATGGTCGTCCCTTTGCCTACTGGTTGGGATGAGTGCGATGCACCGGTCGGGCCTGGGTGCAACGGACGACTATGACTTCGGTGGCAGACGATGGGGTAGTGAAATGTAGCAAAAGATTTGGATTCCAACATCGACTATACCTTCCATTCTTTTAGCCGTCCAAGAACCCATCACAACAGCCATCTCTAGATCCCAATCTTTTCCCCTTTTATACCCAGCCATCCGATCCAATCCCATGCAGCACCCGAAACTCATGCACGCATACATAATCGCAGCTATCCATATCTCTTTCTCTCTCTAAATCTCACCCCATCCACTGAACTTCTCTCTCTTAATCTCTTTACATCTTTTCTCTTTCCTTTTTCAATTAATCTCATGCAACCATCACAACCATCCCTTACCGGACTCGACAATCCAAGCATGCATGCGCGCACACGCCAACCCTAGCCATGTACACACCCGACCAACTCCCTTACTTTGAAATAAATCACTTTTATTATCCCATTTAAAAGTTGGAAAAATAAAGTTATATTCTATTAGCATACAATGGTTCATGAAGAGTGAACTAGCTAAAGGATAGGAAGCTAAGGCTTTCTACAGAGATTCAAAATAAGGGAAAGATGAGAAGGAGAATAAAAGACTTATCGAAAGAGATGAGTCGAGGCTTGTGCTTGCACAATGCCCTGAAAACTAGATCGCCGTCGTAGGATAGTGCTCCTGGCCTCCGATGATAAGCCCCCAAGGTACGACTTCGAGCTTCTACGCACCAAGGAGAGCTTGTAGGAACTCTCAAAAAACTTCAAAAAATAATATCAAAATCTGATTCGATGAAGGAAAGCGTTGAAGGATGATGAACTAATCACGACCCCTTGTTGCTCCTCCGGATAGCGGCTAGAGCTCGTCCTCGAGTAGCATGTCGGCATGGATTGGAGAGGCAAGGGAAGTCCTCGAGTAGCTTGACGGACACAGGAGGGTGAAGCACCTTGTCGGTTCCCAGACGAGCACCTCAACTTCAAAGAGATGCTGCAGCACTCCACCTCCAAGTGAAGCAAGCAACAACACCTTGGCCAAGGGGTGAAGCACCCCACCTCCACGTGATGCAAGCAACAACCCCTTGGCTCAAAAGAAGAGGTGTGGTACTCCCAAGTCCACCACTCGAGATGAGAGAGAGAGAGAGAGATAATGAAGTTGTGTGATTTAGAGAAAAGTCACGGCCTCATTATATAGGCAGACCCCACAACAAATTCCCATCCCATGCGGGCTCCACTAACCCTCAATCCCAACTCACCGATTCTACTGAACCCTCTTAAAGTGGCCCACAATCTCCACTAGTAACAGTTCCTCCCAAAGGATCAGATCATGGTAACAAAAAGATCTCAAACAGAATGCAGCATGATATGACCTGTTCAAACTAAATGAGAGATTAAAAACATTTAAAAATATTTGAATTCAAAATTCAAAACCAACACCCCACGACCCCAACTCATACTCGATCTATTCTCTCTCTAAAACCCGAACAATCACAGTCGTTCACAGAACCCATGCATGCACGTAGCTCCCCAAACCGATCGCAGCTCCTCCCGATTCTCTCTCTAGAATCTCATAATCATGCCCAGCTCTATCTCTCTAAATCTCTCTCTAATATCTTTCCATCTCTCTCTCTAACAACCCATGCACAACCATCCCAACAATTATTTCCATGCAAACCCATCACTTCTCATCGAGATGCACCGGTCGTCCCTTTGCCTACCGGTTGGGATAAGTGCGATGCACCGGATTGAGCCTGGGTGCAACGGACGACTATGACTTTGGGCGCAGACGATGGCGCAGAGAAATGTTGCAGAAGATTTGGGTTCCAGCAGTGACTACACCTTCCATTCTTTTAGCCATCGAAAAACCCATCACAACAACCATCTTTAGATCCCGATCTTTTCCTCTCTTACACCTAGCCGTCCGATCCAATCCCCATGCAACACCCGAAACCCATACACGCATGCATAATCGCAGCCATCTATATCTCTTTCTCTCTAAATCTCACCCCCCACCGAAGTTCTCTCTCTTAATCTCTTTCCATCTTTTCTCTTTCCTATTCCAATTAATCCCATGCAACCATCACAGCCATACCTTGCCTGATCTGACAATCCAAGCATGCATGCGCGCACACTCCAACCCCAGCCATGCACACACTCGGCCAACTCCCTTTCTCTAAAATAAATGACTTTTATTATCCCATTTAAAAGTTCATCACACCAATCCCATTAAAGCCATTCATGCACCGGACCCCACGACCCCAACTCATACATGATTTATTCTCTCTCTAAAACCCGAACCATCACAGCCGTTCACAGAACCCATGCATGCACCTAGCTCCCCAAACTGATCGTAGCTCCTCCCGATTCTCTCTCTAGAATCTCATAGGACAAAAAGGATATCAAGGTCATTTTAGAAAATAGTAATATGGTCAAAATGCCCTTCTGATCAATTGTATCCTTTGTCTTCCGCCCACTAGTTAAGTCTGATCACTACTGCCTGCCTTGCCCTCCAATCTGACCACCGCCCCTCGCATCTCTTCGCTGGACCAGCCTCCGATCAACTGGTTTTTCACTATCACTTTTTTTTAGCTCTACTCTATCACCACCCGTGTCTGGTCAAACCCCCCGTCACCATCACTTCACCGGAGCAACCCTCCTCTAGCCGGATTTAGCCTCTTCGACACCGGATCTACGTCCAAGCCCTCATCTGTTCCACCTGTTCGTCGTTTTTCACCGACCAGGCCCTCCAGAGCTCAATATTCGCACAATCTCCCTCATGAGATCCCGTATTAGCAATTTTGCTCGATCGCGCCTCCGGTGCCCTTCTCCGTCGCTACCTGTCTCCGGTTAGAAACCCCCCCCTCCCCGGTCACCATCACTTCGTTGGAGCAACCCTCTACTCCTCGGATCTAGCCCTTCCGATGCCCGATCTGCGCCCAAGCCTTCTTTCATTCCACCTCTTCGTCGTTCGTCGCAAGACAGGCCCTCCCGGAGCTCGATCTCCGACCAATCTCCCTCACAAGATCATGGAGCAGTAGTTTTGCTGAATCACGCCTCCGAAGACCTTCTCCATTGCCACCCATTTCGATAAACCCCCCCACCCCACCCCCCCGTAGCTGAAGCAACTCTCCTCTCGCCGGATCTTGCGGTGCGGCATGCGGTGCGTGCGGCATCGCACCACAGCGGTGCGCCATCGCACCACAGTCGTGTGATGCACTGATGCGTGCATCGCATGCACGCAGCGCGTGCATCACACGGCTGCGGTGCGATGCCGCACGCACCGCATGCCGCATTCAAGCATTTCTCTCTCTCTCTCTCTCTCTCTCTCTATATATATATATATATATATATATATATATATATATATATATATATATATATATATAGGGGCATGCTATGCTGTGGCATGCGGTGCGTGCGGCATCGCACCGCAGCCGTGTGATGCACTGCTGCGTGCATCGCATGCACGCAGCACGTGCATCACACGGCTGCGGTGCGATGCCGCACGCACCGCATGCCGCATTCAAGCATTTCTCTCTCTCTCTCTCTCTCTCTCTCTGTCTCTCTCTCTCTCTCTCTCTCTCTCTATATATATATATATATATATATATATATATATATAGGGCTGTTACAGTGAGCTATGGGCTGCCGGGGGGGAAAGTGAGATGCGGGTATTTTAAACCCCCAAGAAGTTATGGAATTTGATGAAATTTGGGGAGGTTGTTTCATAGGAAAAGATGATCATCGTCACCAATTTTCATCAAATTCCAAAACTTCTAGGGGGTCAAATGGTCGAAGCAATTTAACGGAGACTTCGGATGGCAGAAATTGCTTCGACCGTTTGACCCCCCTAGAAGTTTTGAAATTTGAAGAAAATTGATGAGGATGATCATCTTATCCTAGGCAACAACCTCCCCAAATTTCATCAAATTCTATAATTTTTTGGGGGGTCAAAATACCCGCAGCTCACTTTCCCCCCCGGCAGCCCATAGCTCACTGTAACAGCCCTATATATATATATATATATATATATATATATATATATATATATATATATATATATATATATAGGGGCGTGTTAAGATGCGGCGTGTGGTGCGTGCGGTGTCGTACCGCAGCCATCTGATGCACCGCTGCGTGCATCGCACATATGCAGCAAGTACATCAGACGACTGTGGTGTGACACCGCACGCCGTATTTTATCATTGACATATATATATATATATATATATATATATATATATATATATATATATATATATATATATATATATATATATATATATATATATATATATATTGTTGGATGTAAATCCATGGTAGAGGCCCGCAGCGGAAGCAAATTGAAGGTCCGAAGACCGTGAGCGGTGTGCGTTACATATCAAAATTTTCATCGAAACGATCTACACGTGCGTGTATGAATCTAGCATGGCAACTACGCGAACCCCTAACGTCGATCTAACGCGAAATAACAATCTAGCATGCATGCATATTCTATCTATGTTAGATCTACATGTTAGAGATCATACCTACGTGCGGATTCTTTCACCGCGACAAGTTTCTTCTTTGTCGATGGAGACGGGCTCGGACTGCTTGATATAACGTCTTTGTGATGGCCATAACTTTCTGGTCCGAACTCGGATTGGGATGAAATTTAGACTGTAGGTAGCCAACTTCGAGATGCAACATTTGCAATAAGTTTCACCTCGTTTAGACTTCTATTCTCTCGGAATCATAGAAACAATACTGATTTTCTGTGTAGATTCTGGACAGTAAAAGCTTGCGGGAGATGCCTTCTAGTTCATCCGATCTCACACGATGCACGACACCTCGTCGATGGATCTCTGAGTGCCTCCATCCGATGAGCCTTCTCCTTCTACGAAACACCACGCGAGGAAGACGAGTCGCCATCTAATGGCACAAGCGAGGGAGAGAGAGACGAGAGAGAAGAAGAGAAGAGAGGCGAGGGGGCGGCTAGGGTTTACCCATGGCATGGCCGGCCCCTAGGGCTTGTATAGCCGACCCCCCTCTCTCCTTTTCCCTTATATTGGGCCGGCCTGTGCATATGGATAAGGATAGTATGGATAAGTTTGACTGATTCAAACCTTTCCCTATATATCTCTTCTTTTATCTCTATCTTTTTCTTGGTTTTGAAAGCGATCAACACCAGCCCATTTTATGTGCCTCATCACCGGCCCATTCATTTGAGGCAACAACCTCCTGAAACTAATAGGGCCGGTCTTGACCAGTCTCCCAATACTTAGGGCCGGCCCCCTAGTGCATAGTGGCACATGATATGACCAAAACGCCCTTATGTCACTAGTTGGCCGTTCCTCGTGTACGAGACTTTTCAAGGCACACATAAGTGAAGTGCACTAGTGATTTCACTATTCTCTGAGGTTTCCGTAGGGTGCCCCTAGTGAAGTCAATTAGTCAACTCACAACATGTCCTGGTGCTTCTCACCCATGTGGCAAAGTCCACTATGGCAAGTAATTGCTACATGCGTCTCTACACTAACGTAGGTTTTCCCCTCAGTGCACACATGTAACTACGTATCTACCGTGCACTAGTGCGAAGCACTCACGGAGCGTAGGCTTGGACTAATCACTTCCTCTTACTGCGTTCTATGTTTCGAGGAGATGATACTAGGACCATACATAATGTCGATAAGGTGGAACCTTCAGGGACCAAGGTTCATGGCTTCCAACTTAGACTCGATCGACACACTACCTGAGTGTACCATTGATCCTTTGAATCTGAGTTAACCTGCGTGGCCACCCAGAGTGCGTCGCAGGCTGCACTCCAATTCCCTCGGACTTACTATGTTCTTCCTTATACCCCTGTTCTCCGCTTAGTATGGTAAACCCGCTGTCCCTCTATCTGGTGCCATGATGCAACTCGAGCGGTGGAGAATACCGTCAGACTCGAGTGCTCATATGACTCGGTTCCTTCCAGGTTGACCATATACATCATACCTCTGATTACTTTGACGAGCAATCGGATCCGTCACCAGTCCAACTGATGACCACTTGGCCAGGGTTTAATATGACGTAGATCAGACCAAGGAACGCACCTCCTGTTAGGGGTATGGATAGTCTGCAGGAGTGATATACTGATGCAACACTAGCCGGGTAACCCAGTACACCGTGATTTTGGATCACTGCATCCGGATCCTCACACATTGGTGCGCCAAAGCACCACACAACTGGTTAGTTCACCAGGCATAGTTCCTCAGGGTTTATGACCGTTTTACCCTAAGCAAAAACACGGTTTAGTGCACCGGTGTCTGCTCACCGATTTATGCACCGTGATGGTTCCGTTCGGCCACAGACACTGTGCCTGGTAATGACCGTGGTAGAGACACCCACGGTCTATTATCCCAACAGTTTATCCTGATAGGGCGACCAACCCTAATCAGAGCTGCAAACTCATTTAGGTTACATGGGACCAGTCCCTTGAGTCTCCCACTCAAGTGGATTACCATGTAGCTATGGCTCTCTGTTCTGTAATCAGAAGACGTACTAAAGTATGTACCAATATGCAATCCTATATTATCAACCATACATAGCTAAACTATAGGTTTTTAAAAGCTGTAGACCTCACCAATTCTAACAATCTCACACTAGGTCTAACGAGGAATAATGGTGTTGAGCTCTGTAGCTTCTACTTGCTGCCCAAAAGCCTTTGCAGGAATTCCCTAAAGGAATTGGCAATATTGTCTGTAGATTTCATCTCAGTACCGCTACTTGTATTTCCTCCTATAACTGTCAGATCAAGTGGAGTTTGTACTTGATGGATTTCCCCTCATTGTGGTGCCTAGTCTCCTTGGACCTTGCTTACCGCTCGTCTGTTGCAACAACAGATAACTGAGCCTCTGGTACGCATCTCAAGTTCTCTAAGAACTTCCTAAGCCTTACCACTTGATATACTACCTCGCATGCAACAACGTGCTAAGCCTTTGTGATGGAGTCTGTGATGCACTTGATTCACACTCTACCAACTACCGCTTCTAATCCCAAGATAAAAACTATTCCTAAAATTGATTCTCTGGAATACACATCTGACACCAAAGTCAGACTCTATGTATCCAATCGATATCAGGACCTGTGAAGTGCAATCTAACTCATAATCGTCACTTGATGAGGACTTCAGAGTATATCCTTTACTTTAGTCCAGTGATCTGGACCAGGGTTCGACTGAAATTGACCCATGAATCCTGTTACGCAATAGATATCTAGCCTCGTAAACCGAATCTGGCTAGAATCTTATCTTCATGCATAGCCTGTGATAGCAAGAGAACCTTGCTCTAGTTATCTCGAGTTACCTTGATTCCCAAATCATAACTTGCCTCACTAGGGTCTTTCACATCGAATTGTGATGACTACAAACCTTTACCGTAAACAATATTCTTACATCATTTTCAATCAGTAGGATATCATTAACGTAAAGTACTACGTACACCCTTGTAGCTCTTTCACCATTCTTGTACCCACTTGGTTTATCATCATTCTGATCAAATCCGTGTGAGTGGATTTCCTTGATCAAAATAGATATTCCAATCTGGATGCTTGCATCAGTCCATAAATGGACCTTTGCAACTTGCATTCATATCTTCCTAACCTACTGACTCAAAGTCTGAGGCTACATCATCCATATGTCATTTCCCAATTCCCGTTAGGGAATCATTGTCTTGACATCCATCGACTAGATCTCCCAACTATAATGGACTGTAATGGATTAAGAGGATCTGAAATAGACTTAGGCATATCTACCAGTAAGATGGTTTCGACATAGTCAATCCCTTCTCCTTTGGTAACTAATCTAGCTACTTAAGTCTTAACCGGGTGCTCTTCTTATACACCTCCTGTACCCCGAAGGGTGATAGTGCTATAAGTGTCAAGACTGTTCCAAGGAACATCGATGCAAGCTTGCCTCCATGGTCTTTTGTCAGTCTGTCGGAAGCTCCCACTACTTCTTCGTAGCTCTAGGGATCATCCTCCTGAAACTCTGGATTAACTATCGAAGTTTCTCCATAGTATCTTTCAAGAGCTCTTATGGTCCCACAACGACGAGGTGGTGGTGGTACAAAATGAATCATTTCTACAGTACCTGGTATACTAGTTTCTGTATCATTTACTCCCACTACGTTTTTTCAGATGCGCACTCTCTACCAGTACCTAGTAGTTCACCCAGAACTACCATACCGGTAAAGTTATGGTCTATAATATAATCTTTGTCTAGGTAGATGGTGTTCGTAGAAACGATTACCTTCCAAACCTCAAGATCGTAGAATAGTCCACCTTATGTCTCCCTAGGGTAAACTATAAACAGATATACCTGGAACTACATCTCCATCTCATCCCTTTTGTCCATTTGCACGAGTGCAGGACAACCCTATATCTCGAGACACTATAGTATCAGCTTTCGCTTAGACCATAGCTCTCTATAGGTCTGAGATACTGATATATCTGAAAGATAGTTTCAGATATAAGCTACTGTTTTAAGGTACAACCCTACCAAAAGGTGGGTAGTACACTTGGCAATATTCATCATACTATGGACCATGTCAAACAGAGTCCGATTCCTTCTCTCGGAGACTTCATTCTGACTTGTCATCCTTGGAGTATTTAACTGGGAGATAATCCCATGCTCCCTCAGGATCCTATGGAACTCGTCTGATAGTGACTTATTCCTTCGATTAAATCGAAGAGTCTTCTATCATCTAGATGCTCTTGGAACTATAGACGTCAAAATTAACGAACTCCAATACCTTAGTGGCCTTTTTAGTTATTCTACCTTCCAGATTACACTCATAGGTTAGAAGGATCTCCGATGAATCTGTGAACAGAAACTTGGCCTTTTGTTACCTTTGAATTTATTTGAGGCAAAATATCTACATCAGAGGGGTCACAAATGGGATAGATTCTCCAAAGGATTTAGATGAATTTAAATTAGACGCTGCAGCTGTCATGAATTCTATTTCCGAATTAAGATTAAATACAAAAAGATTATTCTAATCTATTCCTCTAGTAATAAAGCTATCTATTCAGTTTAAGATACACACCTACGGTGCTGTCTAAAACTAAAAACTTCATTTACCAAGGAGGAAACAAAACTATATCTCTAAAAATCAAAATCCGTGTTTCGGAAAAACTAAGACAATCATATCTAACAGCTTCCGCAGCGGCTTATGACATCAGTACCTATGTTAGGATTACTTCACTATAACGTAGCCTTTTGCTTTCCTTGAATCTCTGTAGACCCGAAGTCTATATTCCAAGAAGCATAAGAACTGCTACTAGATAGCGACTCAACTCCTAACATCCTGAGGCCATACACTATCTTCAAATATCCCCTATACTTGCCAAAGCGGAAACACTTCCGTCCTTAGCGTTACCAGACTTAGGAGTCCACACCAGTTTCTGTACTAGAATAGTTTTTGATCTCTTATAAGTTACTCCCTTTGGTCCTTCTATAGAAGACCTAGGTTAAGCACTAAAGGCTTTGCCTTTAATCTTGATCCCATCCTTTGTCTCTTGGAAATCTTCTTATAAGTTTTGCGTTTATCATCTCTAACTTGTTAAAGATAAAGTCTCTGATAATGCCTTCGAAGGTTCCAGACAAGGATGCAAGATAGTCTTCCACTACCTCCTCATCTGGCACCATGTCTTTGAAATCTAGTTCGATCTGGAACTCAAGTATGTGTTCCCGAACAAACATACCCTCAGACATCTCGGTACCGACAAGTATCTTAGTGGAAAAGCGACGAGTCTACCGACTTCACTTTTCAGACATCTTCTACAAGTAAAACTTTATTTGAGAAGACCCGGTATATCTCTGACTTACTTCTAAGGAGTTGTCAGTAAGTCTGCTATGACACAGAACTTGCACATCTCCTCAGACTCTCGCTAGTCGTCATATGCCCTAGTTAGTGCTTTAGTGATATCTGGACCCGTTAGGTCTAGTACAGGGATATTTAGATTGCAAGCCAATGTACGTTTTCTACCCTAAGCATAAGCTAAAGATAGTGCTTCCGCTCTACGTAGTTATAGACTCGATAACTGGTTCTCTTATGGGATAGTGGATAGGGGAACTATATGGTTAAAAGAAAGAATGCAAAATAACTTATTTTATGGATTTTGAAAACAAGCTAATTATATCCAAATGCCAACGCTACCCTCACAGCGAAGACACATCTATGGATTAATTAACCATGTATGTAAGATCTCGGAATCGACTGCACCTACCCTAGGGGGCATCATGCAACGTCAATCCGATTACGCAGGCCTTTCCTTGACCCAGTCCAAATCTTTGAACTAAGGGCTTTGATGGACCATAGTTATCTTTTTGGCCAGTGCCACGTAATCTTCATTGTGCAAGCAATGGATGCCTCACTTCTACTTCGGATGCTTACCCACAAGCCTAGGTAGTTACAACACAGGAGTTTATGCGGCCCCCACTAGGGTGGGATAAAAAGCCCTTATCTCCTCACACCGTAACCATCATATCCCAAAGGAGACTGCTAAGTCATCTGGCATGGAAAAACATAACCCTCACCCTAGGGGGTGTCGAGCTACGCCCTTTCACCCAGACACAAAGCAGTTGGTTGTGGAGGCCAGAGGATCTCTAGAAAGTCCTCTCTTACATTCCTTATTATAGTTGAGGGTTATTTTATGCAAGTATGAGTGTATACTAAGGTCACGACAACCTATACACTAGACCCTGGTCATACCGTGCTCCCACTAGCGTTTCAAGCCTTTTGCGAAGCATTAATCGATATCTGAATATCATAGTCCCTGCCTTAAGTGGATTTCTCCACTCAAGGGTCACGTTACATATCCTAAGAACATCGATACTCCACAAACCTAGCTATCACGCTAATGCTATGGAGCCTAGCTTAAGGTCAGACTGACAGGAAAAGGTCTTCCACTACCATGGCGCCTCACTTATAAATTTGACGAATGATGTCATAGTAGAATTCCAACTCATTCTAGGTTTTGATGCTGGCCAAATAGGCACACCCGGCTAATCGGGTGTTGACCTAATGGTGGCATAACCAAATATGAGGAATTCTTGCTATCATCAAGGGTCAATTAAATAATAGGCGTCACTAGTGGAATCCTATCCTAATAAGGTCACTTGGACTCGAGGGGAAAGAGCATCCCTCTAACACACTGATAATTAAATTATCGCATCGAGGTTCTCTACTGAAACATAAAGAACTATTGAAAGAAACAACCACACAACTGAATCAAGTTCAGGGTCCGACCCCTGAACCTGACTGGCACAGCACAGGATCTCTATCTCTGTCGCAAGGTTTCTCGATCCGGTGTAAGCCTCTATATACGATCTCCTGATGCTTTATGCCCTTTGCCGTCATCGTGTACGTTTCGCCGGATCACCATCGTCCTCCAAGGTTCCGCTCGTCCTCCCAGTGGTGGATCTTCACGGTAAGTCTTCCTCTTTAATCTGTATCCAAAAAAACTCTAGTACGCTTTGAGCAAGTACTCGCTCGTACACAATTTCCTAGAACGAAAAGGAAAACAAACCTAGCAAAAAGCCTGGGAATCAAGGGTGGTAAACACCCTCTACTTGCCCAACTACGGCTCTAAAATCTATCCACACACAGAAGAAAACACATCCAGACAATATTCACTAACACGGGGTCCGACCCCCGGTAGCAAGTAATCACAAATCTAGATTAATTTTAGAAGCGGCGCTCTACAAGAACAAGTCATAGAACACATAATATATACTATGCATGATCTACTCGTAGAACCCCTATGACGGTACATACTATTCATGCGCGCACATGATGGTTTCATGAAAAACATGAAACACACACTACTAGCATGCTCTGATACCAATTACTGGATGTAAATCCATGGTAGAGGCTCGTAGCGGAAGCAAAGTGAAGGTTCGAAGACCGTGAGCGGTGTGCGTTACATATCAAAATTTTCATCGAAACGATCTACACGTGCGTGTATGAATCTAGCATGGCAACTACGCGAACCCCTAATGTCGATTTAATACGAAAGAATAATCTAGCATGCATATATATTCTATCTATGTTAGATCTACATGTTAGAGATCATACCTGCATGCAGATTCTTTCATCGCGATAAGTTTCTTCTTTGTCGATGGAGACGGGCTCAGATCTGCTTGATATAGCTTCGGTAAGATGTCCATAACTTTCTGTTCCGAACTCGGATTGGGCTGAAATTTGGACTGCAGGTAGCCAACTTCGAGATTCAACTTTTATAATAAGTGTCACCTCATTTGGACTTTTGTAGCTCCCAGAATCACATAAATAATGCTAATTTTCTATGCAGATTCTGGATAGCAAAAGCTTGCAGGAGATGACTTCTAGTTCACCCGATCTCACACAATGCACGGCACCTCATCGATGGATCTATGAGTGCCTCCATCCGATGAGCCTTCTCCTTATACAAAACACCATGCGAGGAAGACGAGTCGCCATCAAATAGCGCAAACGAGGGAGAGAGAGATGAGATAGAAGAAGAGAAGAGAGAAGAGGGGGTGGCTAGGGTTTCCCCATGGCATGGCTGACCCCTAGGGCTTGCATGGCTGACCCCCCTCTCTCCTTTTCCCTTATATAGGGCCGGCCTATCCATATGGATAAGGATAGTACGGATAAGTTTGACTGATTCAAACCTCTCCCTATATATCTCTTCTTTTATCTCTATCTTTTCCTTGGTTTTGAAATCGGTCAAAACCAGCCCATTTTCTGTGCCTCATCACCGGCCCATTCATTGGAGGCAACAACCTCCTGAAACCAATGGGGCCGGCCTTGACCAGTCTCCCAACACTTAGGGCCAGCCCCCCTAGTGCATAGTGGCGCATGATATGACCAAAACGCCCTTATGTCACTAGTTGGCCGTTCCTCGTGTATGAGACTTTGCAAGGCACACATAAGTAAAGTGCACTAGTGATTTCACTATTCTCTGAGGTTCTCGTAGGGTGCCCCTAGAGAAGTCAACTAGTCAACTCGCAATATGTCCCGTTGCTTCGCACCCATGTGGCAAAGTCCATTTATGGCAAGGAATTGCTACAAGCGTCTCTACACTAACGTAGGTTTTCCCCTTAGTGCACACACATAACTACGCATCTAACGTGCACTAGTGTGAAGCACTCACGGAGCGTAGGCTTGGATTATTCGCTTCCTCTTACTGCGTTCTATATTTTGAGGAGATGGTACTAGGACCGTACATAATATCGATAAGGTGGAACCTTCAGGGACCAGGGTTCATGGCTTCTAACTTAGACTCGATCGACACACTACCCGAGTGTACCATCGATCCTCTGAGTCCGAGTTAACCTGCATGGCCACCCAGAGTACGTCGCAGGCTGCACTTCAATTCCCCCGAACTTACTATGTTCTCCCTCATACCCCTGCTCTCCGCTTAGTATGGTAAACCTGCTGTCCCACTATCTGGTGCCATGATGTAACTCGAGCGGTGGAGAATACCGTCAGACTCGAGTGCTCATATGACTCGGTTCCTTTAGGTTGACCATATACAGCATACCTCCGATGACTCTGACGAGCAACCAGATCCGTCACCAGTCCAACTTATGACCACCTGGCTAGGGTTTAATACTACATAGATAAGACCAAGGAACGTACCTCCCGTTAGGGATGTGGATAGCCTGCAGAAGTGACACGCTAATGCAACTCCAGTCAGGTAACCCAGTACACTGTGGTTTTGGATCACTACATCCGGATCCTCACACATTGGTGTGCCAAAGTACCACACAACTGGTTAGTCCACCAGACATGGTTCCTCAGGGTTTAGGACCGTTTTACCCTAAGTAGAAACACGGTTTAGTGCATCGATGTTTGCTCATCGATCTATATACCGTGTTGGTTCCGTTCGGTCACAGACACTGTGCCTGGTAATGACCATGGTAGAGACACCCATGCTCTGTCATCCCAATAGCTTATCCTGATAGGGCGACTAACCCTAATCAGAGCTGCGAACTTATTTAGGTTACATGGGACCAGTCCCTTGAGTCTCCTACTCAAGTGGATTACCATGTAGCCATGGCTCTCTGTTCTGTAATCAGAATATGTACTAAGGTACGTACCAATATGCAATCCTATATTATCAACCATACATAGCTAAACTATAGGTTTTTACGAGCTGTAGACCTCACTAATTCTAACATATATATATATATATATATATATATATATATATATATATATATATATATATATATATATATATAGAGAGAGAGAGAGAGAGAGAGAGGAATGTTAGGATGCGGCGTGCGGTGCGTGCGGCGCCGCACCGCAGCCGTTTGATGCACTGCTGCGGTGCGTGCGATGCACGCAGCAGTGCATCAGACGGCTGTTGCGGTGCGCCGCACGCACCGCACGCCGCATCCTAACACCCCTCTCTCTCTCTCTCTTTATATATATATATATATATATATATATATATATATATATATATATATATATATATATCTATATCTATATATATATATATATATATATATATATATAGAGAGAGAGAGAGAGAGAGAGAGAGGAATGTTATAGTGAGCTGTGAGCTACGGGTGGAGAAAATGAGCTGCCCTTATTTTGATCCCCCTAGGAGTTTTGGAATTTGATGAAATTTGGTGAGGGTGTTATCTAGGATAAGATGATTATCCTCACCAATTTTCATCAAATTCCAAAACTTCTAGGGTCATCAAATGGTAGAAGCAAAATTAATGGTGACTGCGGACGGTAGATAATGCTTCTACCATTTGATGACCCTAGAAGTTTTGGAATTTGATGAAAATTGGTGAGGATGATCATCTTATCCTAGATAACACCCTCACCAAATTTCATCAAATTCCAAAACTCCTAGGGGAATCAAAATGAGGGCAGCTCATTTTCTCCACCCATAGCTCACAGCTCAACGTAACAGCCCTCTCTCTCTCTCTCTCTCTCTCTCTCTCTCTCTATATATATATATATATATATATATATATATATATATATATATATATATACATACTAGTGCATGCCCGTGCCTGTCGGCACTGTAACGGGCCGCCTTCGGCGGCAAAACACAGTCGGACCGCCTTTGGCGGCAACATACCTGCCGGCATTGCACTGGGTCGCAATCAGTGGCAAGACACCCCCCAGGAATCACCACCCACATCGTTGTATTCGGCTTCGACAACAAAACACTTTCGGCAGCAACACTGGCCTACATCGGCCCCGCCCCAATGGACCGTCGACCCTGACACCACTTACAGCGGCTACTGTTGCGCCATTCGCTACCACCAAAGCCGCCGCCTTCGGCACTAACACCTAGCTCCTATGACCTCGCCCCGATGGACCGACAATCCCGATTGGCACGAAGCGGGCAACCACCGTCCCCCCCCTCCTCCAAACCCCTGAACCCAAATCTTCTGCCCAATTGTCTGCCCCCCAAGTCACAGCCGTCCGTTGCACCCATACCCGACCCGTGCATCGCACTCAACCCGACCCAGCAGGCAAAGAAACAGATGTGATTGGCCCCTCGATATATGCTCTAGGTTTTACCTGATCATGGTCATGCCTTTGCCTACAGGTTGGGATGAGTCTGATGCACCGGTTGGGTCTATTATCCCATTTAAAAGCTAAAATAATTCGCTTTTATTATCTCATTTAAAAGCTTATCACGCCACCCCCATTAAAGCCATGCATGTGTAGGACCCCACAACCCCAACTCATACACGATCTATTATCTCTCTAAAACCCGAACCATCACAACCGTTCACAGAACCCATGCATGCACGTAGCTCCCTAAACCGATCGCATCTCCTATTGATTCTCTCTCTAGAATCTTATAATCATGCCCAGCTCTATCTCACTAAATTTCTTTCTAATATCTTTCTATATCTGTCTCTAACAACCCATGCATAGCCATCCCAATAATTATTTTCATGCAAACCCATCATCAAGATTTCTCATTTATTGTTTCATTTTAAACCTTGTGGTCCCCTCTTAATATCTGTCTATTTAAACCAAATCAATTAAACATCCAATAGCTGATCACCCCCATTCATGCATGTCCCTCTCTCTTTAACTAATCCTCTATCTAGCCGTCCGATCCATGCAGCCCTCTCTCACATCCCATCGCAACCGTCCAAGATCAGCCCATATCCAGTGCCCCATTCAACCACAGCCTCACGCAAACTCTAGAATCATGCATGCATTCTCTTTCTATATCTTTCATTATCTCTCTCGGAATCTAGCTGGTGCCCGACTCCCCCATCGCGATGTTTGATCGCAAGCCCTCCCATCCGGAACCTAAGCTCAGCCATTCCTAGCATCAGCCCGTGCCTGTAGCAGGCCAACTTCGGCAGCAAGACACCCCCTGATTGGCACGAAGTGAGCAACCACGGCCCCCTCACCCCTGAACCCAAATCTTCTGCCTCATTTCTCTGCCCCATCGTCTGCCCCCCAAGTCAAAGTCGTCCGTTGCACCCATGCCCGACCCATGTATCGCACTCAGCCCGAACCGGCAGGCAAAGAAACGAATGTGATTGAACCCCCAACATATGCTCTAGGTTGTACTTAATCATGGTCGGCCCTTTGCCTACCGATTGGGATAAGTACGATGCACCGATCGGGCCTGGCTGCAACGAACGACTATGACTTTAGGAACAGACGATGGGGCAGAGAAATATACCAGAAGATTTGGGTTCCAGCAGCGACTATGCCTTCCATTCTTTTAACCGTCCAAGAACCCATCACAACAACCATCTCTAGATCCTGATCTTTTCCCCTCTTACACCCAGTCGTCCGATCCAATCCTCATGCAGCACCCAAAACCCATGCACGTATGCATAATCGCAGTCATCCATATCTCTTTCTCTCTCTAAATCTCACCCCCCCCCCACCGAACTTCTCTCTCTTAATCTCTTTCCTTCTTTTCTCTTTCCTATTCCAATTAATTACATGCAACCATCACAGCCATCCGTTGCCTGATCCGACAATCCAAACATGCATGCACGCACACTCCAACCCCAGCCATGCACGCATCCATTGCCTGATCCGATAATCCAAACATGCATGCACGCACACTCCAACCCCAACTCATACACGATATATTCTCTCTCTAAAACCCGAACCACATCACAGCCATTCACAGAACCCATGCATGCATGTAGCACCCCAAACCGATCGCAACTCCTCCCAATTCTCTCTCTAGAATCTCATAATCATGCCCAACTCTATCTCTCTAAATCTCTCTTTAATATCTCTCTCTAACAACCCATGCACAGCCATCCCAACAATTATTTCCATGCAAACTCATCACCTCTCATCGAGATGCACCGTTCGTCCCTTTGCCTAACGGTTGGGATGAGTGCGATGCACCGGCCGGGCCTGGGTGTAACGGACGACTATGAATTTGGGGGCAAACGATGGGGCAGAGAAATATAGCAGAAGATTTGGGTTCCAGCAGCGACTACGCCTTCCATTCTTTTAGCCATCCAAGAACCCATCACAACAGCCATCTCTAGATCCCGATATTTTCCCCTCTTACACCCAGCCGTCCGATCCAATCCCCATGCAACACTCAAAACTCATGCACGCATGCATAATCGCAGCCATCCATATCTCTCTCTCTCTCTCTCTAAATCTTATCCCCCCACCAACCTTCTCTCTCTTAATCTCTTTCTATCTTTTATCTTTCATATTCCAATTAATCCCATGCAACCATCACAGCCATCCCTTGCCTGATTTGACAATCCAAGCATGCATGCACGCACACTCCAACCCCAGCTATGCATACACTCGGCCAACTCCCTCTCTCTAAAATAAATTGCTTTTATTATTCCATTTAAAAGCTCATCACACCAATCCCATTAAATCTAGCCATGCAAAGCCATGCATGTGCAGGACCCCACGACCCCAACTCATACACGATCTAATCCTCTCTAAAACCCGAATTATCACAGCCGTTCACAGAATCCATGCATGCACCTAGCTCCCCAAACCGATTGCAGCTCCTCCTGATTCTCTCTCTAGAATCTCATAATCATGACCAACTCTATCTCTCAAAATCTCTCTCTAATATCTTTCCATATCTCTCTCTAACAACCCATACACAGCCATCCCAATAATTATTTCCATGCAAACCTATCACCTCTCATCGAGATTTCTTATTTATTGTTTCCATTTAAACCTTGTGATCCCCCTCTTAATATCTATCTATTTAAACCAAATCAATTAAATAAGAGCTGATCACCACCATTCATGCAGAGATCGGGGAAGAAGAGAGGGAACGACTGTGCTCGCTTATTTGTTTTGTCTAGTCAGCATTTGGTTCATTTTTGTCTAGTCAGCACAAAACTGTTGTCACTTGTTATATAGACTAGTGCATGCCTGTGCCTGTCGGCACTTTAGCGGGCCGCCTTCGGCAGCAATATACTTGTCGGCACTGCAGCGGACCGCCTTTGGCGGCAACACTCCTGAATGTCTTCGGTAATAAAACACTTTTGACGACAACACCGGTATTTATAGGGACACACACATTTCCTCGCCCGCGCCGATTGGCATGAAGCGGGCACCTTCGGCACGACAAACTCCCATCCTCCTATAATCGATCAATTACAGCTATCTTTGTTCGAACGGATTCCTCGAGATCAACCCGATGGTTTGGAGCAGCCAAAATTTCAGCAAGCGGGTTTATAGCCGTTGATGCGAACAACGGTCACGGGATCAGTGGTCAAGTTTAGTACAATTTCAATAGGCCGGGATTTTAGGGGTTTAGTGCAGTTTAAATATGTATGGATTTGAAACCAAGGAGAGATCGTGCGTTATTTTTAAAGGAATGGTCAGATCTATTTGGTTTATTTTTGTCCAATCAGCTTGTCCTAGTCAGCTTTTTTGTTCTGTTTTGTCTAGTTAGCACAAAACCGGCGTCCCTTGTTATATAGACTAGTGCATGCCCTTGCCTGTCGGCACTGCAACGAGCCGCTTTCGGCAGCAACACACCTATCAACGATGCAGCGGCCCGCCTTCGGCGGCAAGACACCCCCCGATTGGCACGAAGCGGGCAACCACTTACCCTCCTCCCCAAACCCCTGAACTCAAATCTTCTGCCCCATCGTCTGCCCCCCAAGTCACAGCGTCCGTTGCACCCATACCCGACCCGTGTATCGCACTCAGCCCGAACCGGTAAGCAAAGAAACAGATGTGATTGGCCCCCCGATATATGCTCTAGGTTGTACCTGATCATGGTCATCCCTTTGCCTACCGATTGGGATGAGTGCGATGCACCGGTCGGGTCTATTATCCCATTTAAAAGCTAAATTAATTTGCTTTTATTATCCCATTTAAAAGCTCATCACACCACCCCCATTAAAGCCATGCATGTACAGGATTCCACAACCCCAACTTATACACGATCTATTCTCTCTCTGAAACCTGAACCATCACAGTCGTTCATAGAACCCATGCATGCACGTAGCTCCCCAAACCGATCGCATCTCCTCCCGATTCTCTCTCTAGAATTTCATAATCATGCCTAGCTATATCTCTCTAAATCTCTCTCTAATATCTTTCCATATCTCTCTCTAACAAACCATGCACATCCACCCCAATAATTATTTCTATGCAAACCCATCACCACTCATCAAGATTTCTCATTCATTGTTTCCATTTAAACCTTACGGTCACCATCTTAATATTTGTCTATTTAAACCAAATAAATTAAATACCCAAGAGCTGATCACCCCTATTCATGCATGTCCCTCTTTCTTTAACTAATCCTCGATCTAGCCATTCAATCCATGCAGTCCTCTCTCACATCCCATCGCAATCGTCCAAGATCAGTCCATATCCAGCGCTCCATGCAATCGCAGCCTCACGCAAACCCGAGAATCATGCATGCATTCTCTTTCTATATCTTTCACTCTCTCTCTCAGAATCCAGCTGGTGCCTGACTCCCCCATCGCGATGTTTGATCGCGAGCCCTCCCATCCGGAACCCAACCTAGCCATTTCTCGCATCAGCCCGTGCCTATCAGCACTATAGCGGGCCACCTTCGGTGGCAAGACACCCCCCGATTAGCACGAAGCGGGCAACCACGCCCCCCCTGAACCCAAATCTTTTACCCCATTTCTCGGCCCCATCGTCTGCCCCCCAAGTCACAGCCGTCCGTTGTACCTATACCCGACCCGTGCATCCCACTCAGCCTGAACCGGCAGGCAAAGAAACGGATGTGATTGGCCCTTCGACATATGCTCTAGGTTATACCTAATCATGGTCGTCCCTTTGCCTACTGGTTGGGATGAGTGCGATGCACCGGTCGGGCCTGGGTGCAATGGACGACTATGACTTCGGGGGCAGACGATGGGGTAGTGAAATGTAGCAAAAGATTTGGATTCCAACATCGACTATACCTTCCATTCTTTTAGCCGTCCAAGAACCCATCACAACAGCCATCTCTAGATCCCAATCTTTTCCCCTCTTATACCCAGCCATCCGATCCAATCCCATGCAGCACCCGAAACTCATGCACGCATACATAATCGCAGCTATCCATATCTCTTTCTCTCTCTAAATCTCACCCCACCCACTGAACTTCTCTCTCTTAATCTCTTTACAACTTTTCTTTTTCCTTTTTCAAATAATCTCATGCAACCATTACAACCATCCCTTACCGGATCCGACAATCCAAGCATGCATGCGCGCACACGCCAACCCTAGCCATGTACACACCCGACCAACTCCCTTTCTTTGAAATAAATCGCTTTTATTATCCCATTTAAAAGTTGGAAAAATAAAGTTATATTCTATTAGCATACAATGGTTCATGGAGAGTGAACTAGCTAAAGGATAGGAAGCTAAGGCTTTCTACAGAGATTCAAAATAACGGAAAGATGAGAAGGAGAATAAAAGACTTATCGAAAGAGATGAGTCGAGGCTTGTGCTTGCACAATGCCCTGAAAACTAGATCGCCGCCGTAGGATAGTGCTCCTGGCCTCCGATGATAAGCCCCCAAGGTACGACTTCGAGCTTCTACGCACCAAGGAGAGCTTGTAGGAACTCTCAAAAAACTTCAAAAAATAATATCAAAATCTGATTCGATGAAGGAAAGCGTTGAAGGATGATGAACTAATCACGACCCCTTGTTGCTCCTCCGAATAGCGGCTAGAGCTCGTCCTCGAGTAGCATGTCGGCATGGATTGGAGAGGCAAGGGAAGTCCTCGAGTAGCTTGACGGACACAGGAGGGTGAAGCACCTTGTCGGTTCCAAGACGAGCACCTCAACTTCAAAGAGATGCTGCAGCACTCCACCTCCAAGTGAAGCAAGCAACAACACCTTGGCCAAGGGGTGAAGCACCCCACCTCCACGTGATGCAAGCAACAACCCCTTGGCTCAAAAGAAGAGGTGTGGTACTCCCAAGTCCACCACTCGAGATGAGAGAGAGAGAGAGAGATAATGAAGTTGTGTGATTTAGAGAAAAGTCACGGCCTCATTATATAGGCAGACCCCACAACAAATTCCCATCCCATGCGGGCTCCACTAACCCTCAATCCCAACTCACCGATTCTACTGAACCCTCTTAAAGTGGCCCACAATCTCCACTAGTAACAGTTCCTCCCAAAGGATCAGATCATGGTAACAAAAAGATCTCAAACAGAATGCAGCATGATATGACCTGTTCAAACTAAATGAGAGATTAAAAACATTTAAAAATATTTGAATTCAAAATTCAAAACCAACACCCCACGACCCCAACTCATACTCGATCTATTCTCTCTCTAAAACCCGAACAATCACAGTCGTTCACAGAACCCATGCATGCACGTAGCTCCCCAAACCGATCGCAGCTCCTCCCGATTCTCTCTCTAGAATCTCATAATCATGCCCAGCTCTATCTCTCTAAATCTCTCTCTAATATCTTTCCATCTCTCTCTCTAACAACCCATGCACAACCATCCCAACAATTATTTCCATGCAAACCCATCACTTCTCATCGAGATGCACCGGTCGTCCCTTTGCCTACCGGTTGGGATGAGTGCGATGCACCGGATCGAGCCTGGGTGCAACGGACGACTATGACTTTGGGGGCAGACGATGGCGCAGAGAAATGTTGCAGAAGATTTGGGTTCCAGCAGTGACTACACCTTCCATTCTTTTAGCCGTCGAAAAACCCATCACAACAACCATCTTTAGATCCCAATCTTTTCCTCTCTTACCCTAGCCGTCCGATCCAATCCCCATGCAACACCCGAAACCCATACACGCATGCATAATCGCAGCCATCTATATCTCTTTCTCTCTAAATCTCACCCCCCACCGAAGTTCTCTCTCTTAATCTCTTTCCATCTTTTCTCTTTCCTATTCCACTTAATCCCATGCAACCATCACAGCCATACCTTGTCTGATCTGACAATCCAAGCATGCATGCGCGCACACACCAACCCCAGCCATGCACACACTCGGCCAACTCCCTCTCTCTAAAATAAATGGCTTTTATTATCCCATTTAAAAGTTCATCACACCAATCCCATTAAAGCCATTCATGCGCCGGACCCCACGACCCCAACTCATACACGATTTATTCTCTCTCTAAAACCCGAACCATCACAGCCGTTCACAGAACCCATGCATGCACCTAGCTCCCCAAACTGATCGTAGCTCCTCCCGATTCTCTCTCTAGAATCTCATAGGACAAAAAGGATATCAAGGTCATTTTAGAAAATAGTAATATGGTCAAAATGCCCTTCTGATCAATTGTATCCTTTGTCTTCCGCCCACTAGTTAAGTCTGATCACTACTGCCTGCCTTGCCCTCCAATCTGACCACCGCCCCTCGCATCTCTTCGCTGGACCAGCCTCCGATCAACTGGTTTTTCACTATCACTTTTTTTTAGCTCTACTCTATCACCACCCGTGTCTGGTCAAACCCCCCGTCACCATCACTTCACCGGAGCAACCCTCCTCTAGCCGGATTTAGCCTCTTCGACACCGGATCTACGTCCAAGCCCTCATCTGTTCCACCTGTTCGTCGTTTTTCACCGACCAACCAAACAAGACTTTATTGTCTTGCCCTTTTGCTCAACCAGTCTGAGAGCATTACAAGCAGAAGCTACAAATCTGAGGTCATCCAGCCACCATTTCTTCCTTATGATCTTTGTGGAGAAAGAGACAAATACCACAGGACAAGTGGAAAACTTTGGCATGTGGTCACCATGGCATGCTCCCGAAATATCTGGTTAGAGAGAAATCTGAGTATTCCAACAAGTTTCTACTTGTTCCGGTGCTCATACGGCGAATAGTAGATTCGATGCGCACTTGAGCTACACCTATCTCTGGTAGTCTGAGAGATGCATCGCAGAGGCTGATTTGATAATTGCTTAGATTTTTGTAACATGTTCATGATCTCTTGTATTGTGCATCTTTATTTTATTAATAAACAGGTTGGGGACTAAGCCGAAACCCCCCTCGTTCACTAAGAGAAAATTCTAAAATAATAAAAATAAAAATAAAAACAAAAACATACTTGTAATATTTGACTATGACGTGAGAAATTGTGTAATATTTGACCGAATCGAAATAGGTAAGAAACTAAAATGATACCTTGATGATATTGGGACTTAGGAGCAATGGGTAATCTTTTTTATTATTGAACTACTACGTTCATTTCTTCTTAATATTTACTTATTAATACAAAACATTGGTGACAGATATAATACTTTCCTTTATGTTCTTTCTTATTATTTTATATCATTTATTGGTGATATTTATCATTTTGTAAGAAATATCTCTACCGCGTGCAAAGCACGTGCCCTTGACAAACCGTTACGCTAATGTGGACGTCTCCTGCTCCAGTTTCAGCTTGGAGAGCTCCTCCACCAGTGCCTGAAGATCCCCGTACGAACTCCCGCCTTTCCTCACAGCCTCCGACGCGCTCCTCCTCAACTCCGCGGCCCTCTTCCTCTCCGGTGGTAACCCGTCCATCGACTCGGCCAAGATCCTCGCCAGCTCGTCGGGGTCCGGCAACGCGCCGATCCCCTCGCAAGCCCGCACCGCCACCCCCGCCTCCTCCTCCAGCAGCCTCGCGTTGAAGAACTGGTCCGCGGTCATCGGCCACGTCAGCAGCGACACGCCTGCGGCGACCGCCTCCAGCGTCGAGTTCCAGCCGCAGTGGGTCAGGAACCACCCCACCGCCCGGTGCCCCAGCACCGCCACCTGTGGGGCCCACCCCCTGATCACCAGCCCCCGCCCCGCCACCCGCGCCTCGAACCCCTCCGCCACCCAGCCGCCGTCCGCCGCCTCCGTGGGCCCCCTCACGCACCACACGAACCGGGCGCCGCTCCGCTCGAGCCCCGCCGCCAGTGCCTCCGCCTGCGGCGGCGCCAGCGCGGCCTGGCTCCCGAAGCACACGTACACCACCGAGCCCTCCTCGAATCGATCCAGCCACGCCAGGACCTCGTCGGCCGGTACGGAGCTGGGCCCACCGCGGCCGGCGGCGGGGTCGTCGAGAGGGCAGAGGGGCCCCACCGCCCAAACGCGTGAGTGGCCGAGGTCGACCCTCACGTGCTCCAGGTACCTCCCCTCGAGCTCGTTGAAGGTGTTGAAGACGTAACCCCAGCTCCGGGTGTTTTGGAGGAAGCCCTCTTTTATGAATTCCCAAAGTGGGTCCCCCTCCCTGTACCCCCGGTACAGGCGGGATAGCTGGCACCAGGGGTAGATCGGGGAACCGGGGATGGAGGGGAAGGAGACCGGGGACCCGGGGTCGGAGGGGTCGGCCGGCTTCGGCATGTCGCGCCAGAGGCAGTTGATGCCGGCGATGCTGAGGGCGCCGGAGGGGGAGAAGACGAGGCGGGGGATGCCGAGACTGGCGGCCAGGGCGTTGGTCCACCCGAGGAACATGTCGGAGAGGATGGCGCGTGGCGGGGAGGGATGGGAGCGGGCCCAGCGGAGGAGGGGGTGGTGGAGGCCGGCCAGGGCGTGCATCATGGCGGGGAAGTAGGAGGGTGGGAGGTCCTTCAAGTTCTCGATGCCCGGGGGGATGGAGGGGTACTGGTCGGGGAAGGGGAGGACGAGGGGCTCGATCTCGGGGGAGCGGGATAGGAGGGGGTTAAGGAGGGGGCGGTTCTTACTGGTGACGACGATGGTGACGGAGAGGCCGGCGGCGTCGAGGTGATGGGCGAGGTCCAGCAGCGGCAGCATGTGACCCTGGGCTGGGAAGGGAAACACCAGGATGTGAGCACCCATGGAGGATTTCACCACCATTCTTTCTCTCCTCCTGTGAAACAAGCAGACCGGAGGGAGGCTCTTCTTAAAGACGACGGGCCCAGGATGAGTACGATTTTGTTCCAACCTCCTTAAAGGGGTTGGATGTTCCCGGTCTCTCTCATTGGTCCATATCGAGGGGTTTTGGTCATTTCACCATATAAACAGTATGAAATGACAAACATATCCTTGGAATGGACCAATGAGAGAGACCGGGAACATCAAACCTCTTTAAACTGGTCGGAACAAAATCTTACTGAACACATTTTGTCATAGGGCTGCAACTTGGGCCAGTTGATACCGACCCTACTCAGGATTGGGAGAAGTGATCGGATTGGGCTTGGGCCAAGCCGCCAATAGGTCAGGCAACCCGACCAACCCGAACCCAAGTTGAGTATAACATAACACCTTATTATAGGCCCCATGAATCTTGACGGTGCCCGAAAAATAGACACATGCCCGGCATCAAAATACTCATGGTCGTCTTCAAGATGGTTCCATTCTGCTCGACAAGAATATAGGGAAGTGATGGACCTCGCCTTTGGCCCCGTCGTTAACCCCTCACTCGCCTAGGAGTTCGCTCAGCCCGCACGCGATTAGCTCGTCCGCGGAAGAGCTCGCCTATTGATAATAGAAAGAAGAAGGCGAAACAACGGCATCCGTTGGGTCACTAAGCTGCCTCGCTAGTCAGCTCACCCGCGAAGGATATCGTCTTTTGTATATAGGAAACTTAGAAGGGTATCTACGAATCACCATCAGCTAGCCAGAGAGCCCATCCTGATCGCACGTGATAAGCGCGCCTGCGGAGGAGGTCGCCCCCTACATAGAACTTAAAGAAAACTTTAGAAGATCCAGCACCCACAGCTCGCCCAAGAGCACATCAGCTCACCCGTGAAAGCTCGTCTGTTGACAATAGGAAAAAGAAGGGCATTGAGCAACGATAATAGTTGTGTTGCCGAACTACCGCACTGATTAGCTCGCCTGAGAGCTCGCCCTATCACGCGACCGCAGAAGAGTTCGCCTACCTGCTCGCGGGTGTCGCCTACAGTAAGGCAGTAACGGGTCGACAAATGTCACCACCAATGTGGAACTACGTGGATGATTGTGAGCCGCGTTCGCGGGCCAAAGTAGGTCTAGAGTGTCCTCAACTGGAGCCTTCCAGAATGCCCACCTGGCCTAGACAAGACCGGTGCATCCCCCCTTGTGGCCCCTAGCCACCGCCTGACAAGCTAAACGACAAGGTCCATAAAGGACCCATGTGGGCTGGCACGAGGAGGTATAGAAAGTACGGAAATGAGCGGCGACGTGTCAGTCTCTGGTGATCTGCAAAAGACTATAAAGGTACGACCCTAGGTTCCAAAGTACAGCCTCGAAACTCTAAAACCTAATATTTTTCGACTACTAAACCTCTCCCTTTTCAAACCTTCACTGACTTGAGCGTTGGAGGGTCTGCGCTTCTCACGGAACTAGCTGTTCACGTTATTCCCTTGTTTTGCAAGTCGAGCATCTATATCCCCATAATTTTTCCCCCAACAAATCTTATTCCTAGAAATAAATGAGTCATATTCCCAACAAAAAGATAGACAAACCATCAGAAAATGAATGTAATGCATCTCCAATCAAGGTAGAGACCTCCAAAGTTCGGCAGCACTCCAACTCACTCCTATCTTTACTACATCTCCAATGGTTAGTTGCCCAACATCTCACGTCAAAAGGTAAAAGTTTGCATGAGGTATCACGTGGGTCCACGGATTGGAGGATTTCACCACCATTCTTTCTCTCCTCCTGTGAAACAAGCAGACCGGAGGGAGGCTCTTCTTAAAGACGACGGGCCCAGGATGAGTACGATTTTGCTCCAACCTCTTTAAAGAGGTTGGATGTTCCCGGTCTCTCTCATTGGACCATATCCAGAGGTTTTGGTCATTTCACCATGATAAACAGTATGAAATGACAAACATATCCTTGGAATGGACCAATGAGAGAGTCCGTGAACATCAAGCCTCTTTAAAATGGTCGGAACAAAATCGTACTGAACACATTTTGTCCTAGGGCTGCAACTTCGGCCAGTTGATCCCGACCCTAATCTGGATTGGGAAAACTGCTCGGGTTGGGCTTGGGCCAATCCGCCAATGGGTCAGGCAACCGACCAACCCGAATCCGAGTTGAGTATAACATAACACCTTATTATAGGCCCCAAGAATCTTGACGGTGCTCGAAAAATAGACACCTGCCGGGCATCAAAGTACTCGAGGTCGCCTTCAAGGGGGTTCCATTCTGCTCGAAGAGAATGTAGGTCAGTGATGGACCTCGCCTTTGGCCCCGTCGTTGCCCCTCGCTCGCCTAGGAGCTCGCTCAGCCCGCACGCGGAAGAGTTCGCCTATTGATAATAGAAAGAAGAAGGCGAAACAACGGCATCCGTTGGGTCACTAAGCTGCCTCGCTAATCAGCTCACCCGTGAAGGATATCGTCTTTTGTATATAGGAAATTTAGAAGGATATCTACGAATCACCATCAGCTCGCCAGAGAGCTCATCCTGATCGCATGCGATAAGCTCGCCTGCAGAGGAGGTCGCCCCCTACATAGAACTTAAAGAAAACTTTAGAAGATCCAGCACCCATAGCTCGTCCAAGAGCATATCAGCTCACCCGTGAGAGCTCGTCTGTTGACAGTAGGAAAAAGAAGGGCGCCGTTGAGCAACGAGAATAGTTGGGTTGCTGAACTACCGTGCTGATTAGCTCGCCTGAGAGCTCGCCCTATCACGCGACCGCAGAAGAGTTCGCCTACCTGCTCGTGGGTGTTGCCTATAGTAAGACAGTAATGGGTCGACAGATATCATCACCAACATGGAACTACGTGGATGATTGTGAGCCGCGTTCGCGGGCCAAAGTAGGTCTAGAGTGTCCTCAACTGGCGCCTTCCAGAATGCCGACCTGGCCTAGACAAGACCGGTGCATCCTCCCTTGTGGCCCTTAGCCACCGCCTGACAAGCTAAACGACAAGGTCCATAAAGGACCCATATGGGTTGGCACGAGGAGGTGTACGTAGAAAGTACGGGAATGAGTGGCGGCGTGTCAGTCTCGGACGATCTGCAAAAGACTACAAAGGTACGACCCTAGATTCCAAAGTACAGGTTCGAAACTCTAAAACCCAACATTTTTCGACTACTAAACCTCTCCCTTTTCAAACCTTCACTGACTTGAGCATCAAAGGGTCTGCGCTCCTCACAGAACTAGCTGTTCACGTGATTCTTTTGTTTTGCAGGTCGAGCATCCACATCCCTAGAATTTTTTTCCCGACAAATCTTATATCTATAAATACATGAATCATATTCCCAACGCAAAGATAGACAAACCATCAGAAAATGAATGTAATGCATCTCCAACCGAGTCCCAACTTAGGTCCGTAGTGTAGGTAGCCAAACGTGCCTCATCAAGGTAGAGAACTCTAAAGTTCGGCAGCACTCCAACTCACTCCTACCTTTACTACATCTCCAATAGTCAGTTGCCCAACATCTCACGTCAAAAGGTAAAAGTTTGCATGAGCTATCACGTGGGTCCACGGATTGGACCGCATCCCCTGTCCCACAATTGTCACAATCAGTGCCGACTTCGGAGTCGGTTGGAGATGCTCCAAGAGACATGGAGCTCCCAGCCGCTCCAACCTACTCGCAATCGCTGACATGACGCTGTTGTGGCGAGCTCCCAACTCCTTGTGGCACTTCGTATGCCGTGTGAACACCAATGTGGGCCCACTAACCACGTCGGTCCGTCTTTAGGAGCTTGGTCAGCTCCAAATACTCCACAACAACCGTTTGGGTCGATTGCCTTTCCCTGAATCTAAAAACAACATTGCTTTGCAAAAGCTCTTTCATTCGGAGAATAATGGGGTTCGATCTCCGGAAAGTAGTGAGTAGAGAAAACAGTCTCGAGAGCTCCATAGTTGTACATAGGTAGGGCAACTTAAGGTCCATAGGAGAGCCTGCGGCTATGGTTGTGGATAGCAGAAGAGCGAAGCAATAAAAAGATAAGCAACTTACCTACGTATGATAAGCGACCAAATGCGGAACGAGGATTGAAGGCACCGCATTCCTGCATGTAGAAAGACAAGGCTCATCGCTAATAGTCAACAACGAATACAGTTTAGACATGCCACGGAAAAGACTATGTTCGGAGATCGAGAAACCATCCTCCAAAGGTGCTTCCACGAAAGTGGATCTACGGTGGCTAATGCACATTCTCCACACTAGAGAAAAAAAGTCAATCTATTCGATATCAACTTCACATTTCAACAAGGGAGGTTGTTAGTAGGGAAGAAATCTTGCCAAGCCTGTGAACATTCCATATCGGGAGTCGTAGCCCATGGCACACCTTTCATTCAAAGAAGCGGAAGAAAATCATTCAGAACTATCTTACCAAAACTAAAAAAAATTCGATGTGAAACCCCAATGACTACTGTGCCTATCATAGGTATCATGGACACAAAGGACCAATGGCTGCATCACCCTGGAGAGAAAACTACCCTACTGGCTTAGGGTTTTGTCTAAGCACCAACACCAGCCAAGACATGGGTTTAAGGAACCCCCGCCAAAGCATATTATATTGAACAACCAAAGGGCAATGTAGTTGAGACTTCTTCAGAGAAATCATCATAGCTGACACTAAGGAAAGACACTTCATAGAAGACGAAGAAGACAACGACATCAGCCTAGCTGCCATTAGTTCCAACCAAGGAGGATACAAATGTAGTGACCAAATTTTGGTATCCATATATCTTGTTAGCGATTCCGTCCATTGTCGGGGTCAAAGTCATTACGAAACTACTTCATTTGTATTAGCCGACTGAACAAAACATCAAGAAGACAGGATTCGAACCTATGGCCCTCTGTATCCAAAACAGATGCACTAACCAGACTTGATGTGTACTGAAGCAAAGCACTCGTGGATGAATTCCCCCATAAACAAAGCTGCGATGGCTCATGGCTGAGCCTCATTTTGCTTTGCCCGATCCCCACATGAGTGGTTCCCACCGGAATATGTTAATGTGAGTGCAAAAGTGTTTTGAGCTACTTGTTGGGAGAGGGTTGGAGAAGTTCTAAGGATTAAGGATAAAAAAAAATATTTTAAATTTTTCACTTTTTAAAATTTAAAATTTTAGACAAGTAAAAAAATAGGTCTTATCCAAATCCGTGCAACATTATCTGACCTATCAACTTGCGCTAACCTGGATTTAGCCCAAGTTTGAAATTTTTTCTCGAATTGAGCTTGGGCTGAGTAGAGCGGGCTGGATTGGGTTGCAGGTTAAGGGTTCTACAACTCGGTTTAAGCTTGGGTTAACCTAATATTAGGAATCTATTATATTATGACATGCAAAAGATGACTAGCAATATAATAATAAGGTTACAAATCTAATTTAGAAAAACAGTAGGACTACGGTAGATGATTTAGCATGCAAAGGTTGACACAGCAATCAAACGAGTTTTGAGTGGAATCCTAAGGCCTTCTATGGATATGATAAAAGGGGAAGAAATAGAAGGATAAAAGGTAAACTTAGCAGTAGTCGAGATTTGTGCTAGCACAATGTCCTGAAAGCTATTTCACCTGTTTTGGTAGGTGCTTGAAGACCTCGGACGAATGCTCCTTAGTCGTAACGTTTCCTCACTCACAACCTATCACATGCAGCAACAGTTCCTGCACTAAAGAGAATTTACTGCTCTATTTGGTGTAACGGGTGAATGCGTCAGGGCAGAGGTCTATGTTCGATGAACCTAACTCAGCCTCGTGAAACGTGTAACAGTAGAAATAACTCTATTAAAATATAAAAAATAATATAAAAGAAGGCCCAAAGCTTATTCACATCCCATGCGGTTTGCGAGCTTTGACCTGTGCCCGATTCGGCTCGGCTCGGACAGCGTGTGTGATGGGTTATGGCATGGCTCTTATGAAACTACAAAGATCAATGAAGAAAATTCTATTAAATATATATTAATAGTTCTTCTCTCGGGTAATACTCGACTGAAGTCAAAATTATTTTTTTATTTTTATAAATCAAAATCAACTTTTGCAAACACCTCCGACCCGGCCCAACATGCCCGAGTTACATCAATATTCTATTTGTTCAAATTTGACAACCCAGAAAAAACAAAAAAAAATCTCTTCGGAGGTGTGAATGACGCATTGATGGGCGTCAGCGGCTGCTGCCTGATCTGATGGGGAAAATTTTCAGCACAACCGTTGTTCCGTACAACCGCGGGGCCCACTGCCCCGACAGCCTATCAACACCGTCCAAGTGCTGGGGGCTACTTCCCCATGTGTCTTGCATCGTAGTGGGCCCTACGGTTGTATGGCACAACGGTTGTGCTGAAAATCTTTCCCCGATCTGATCTCTACGATCGCCTGTGAGTTTAATAAACCAATTGGAGGCTTACGCGTAGCCTTGTACAATTTTGTGCTCCGCCGCCTCCGCTGCAGAAATTGGTATTAGCGGGCCCGGTCGAAAAGATCCCTAGACTGGTCTTGACGACCGGACTTACGACCCGCCAATGGCATTGCGCCACATAAGGGGTAAGAGGTAATTTGAAGGGCTAACGAGGTAATTTTCATAGGGCTGTGGTGTATGTGGCCAATGCCACCAGCCAGTCGTAATTTCGGTCATCAAAACCTGTCGTCAAATATTTCTAGATAAAAGTATGAAGACGCTTTACTTACGTATCTTTTTTGGGTTATTTTGACTTTGCCCTCCAAATTTTGCCTTCAATTAGACTTTACCCCTATATTTTCATTAATTAGACTATAGCCCCCCAAAACAAACTGTTTTGGAGGGTAAAGTCTAATTCATGACAAAATTTGAGGGCAAAGTCAAAATAACCCATCTTTTTTTATATATTTATAATTTTGGATTAAAATACTCTTACTAGGATATTGGGAATCTAATGGATAGAATGGGGTTGCCATGACAACCGTGTGTTGTAAGATGAAACGAAGCAATAAACAAACTCCAATGATAGAGATGATGCAAGCACAATATCTAGAGAGATACAAATACAAATCAAGCATTAAAGTAAAGTAATGATCACAGACAATCCACGAGACACAGAGATTTTGATGGTTCAGTCTTCGACCTACATCCACTGACAACAACACGGATCGATCTTCTTATTCAATGAAAAGAGTACAAACGAGTTTCAAAGAAATCCTTCAACAAGCTCTTAAGAACAGGTTTCTAAGCTCTCTCCGAAACCCTAATACGATTCTCGTCAATCTCTCCTCAAACCTGAGAACCCCGTTACATAGAGAAATAGGCCAAAAATCATCCCACAAGAATACTCAGCAAATAGACTCGATGAGTCCGAAAATAACCAGAAAAGCCCGGTCCGATATCACACAGGTTGCTACAGGTCGCCCGGGTAACTCGTGGATTTCGCCCGAGTGAAATCGGGCAACGTAATGTGAGCCGATCTGCTACCGGGTTTCTCATGGGTGAGTGCCACTAGTATAAATTGGTCGCCCAAGTAAAATTGCAAGTTGTTATGTGAGCCTTCTGCGCAAGGGATTTGTTGCAGAGTAAACATAATAAAGGAGACCATAGACATAGCCAAACATTTCTTTTACATGATTCCCCCGTTTTCAAGTGAGACGCACCACAGATACAACGATCTTTTCGATGACCATACACCACGCGTGGTGATCCGGTTCATCGCTCGTCGACGACTTTGCCGTAAACCATGGCCCTTGTTTCGCTCTACAATGTTGCATGCACCCATCGTTCCCAAGCTGTCGTTTGTCAACCAACATCAGTCCTTTCTATTTTGTACCCTGCTGCACCGCAGGTGTACCCACCATTAAGTCCGCCGCCACTATGACCGTCGTCGCCTTTTGTCCGTTGTTAGTCCAGAACCCTGCACCTCGTTGTCCCACATGGGTGTCCATGGCGATGCCTGCCACCATCATACCAGTCAGCGCCCACATCACGCGTCAACGATCCGCACAGGTGCCTGTCGGTATCTCCACTAGGCACTCAACGGCAACCAAAATCAATCCACTCATCGACGGTTGAACACGTTATCGTCGATGACTCCCGTGCCATCGAGGTGCTCCCCCACGATCCAAGAACCTACACGTATCCGTGATCTCACGACGCTCCCCCACAATCTATCGAGTTTGGGAGAAGGTGCCTTGGCCGCACTCTCCTACCGACCTCGCCTCCGATTCTTGGAATCGTCCTGAGGGAGAGGATATTGTATCGCAACCTCTCCATCGAGATCTCCTTTGAAGACCCGAACCACCTAGGGCAAGGTCCATTGTACCACAACCTTCCCTAGCTCCCTAGCACAGTTTCAATAGGGCCCTCCTTGCCAGGCACCCGAGCTGTCCCATCCCCTGCTGCGAGTATTTTGCTCGGACATCCAATGGTCCAACCTCTTACTGGGCCTCGTCGATGTCGTCTCCAGTGGGGTGGGTCTCCCGACCTTCCCCGCTTCCTTAGATCTCCATGGGTAGGATCCCCCTGGCCTTAGAGCCATCGGATTGCCCCCCCCCCCCCCCCCCCCCCCCCCCCCGCCCCCCCCCTCCCTTTTCTCCTCCCCAATGAAGCAAACAACCCAGGGGGGAAGCACTGTACAGTGGCCTCCGGGCATCCTCCTCTCCTTGGCAGTCGCTACCAGATCTTTATTAGCGCCGTAGAGGTAGGTTGCTTCGCCTTCAAATAACTCTAACTTGCGCGCCAAGTAACCTTAGCGAGCCGAACCTAGTTGGTCTGATTTGAACTCATGGGTTGCCAAAACCCAATAGCTATCACCCGGTGAAATCCTTATAGTCGCCCAAGCGAAATCTGGAGAGTGCCTGGGAGATAGGGGGTCTTCAACACAAGCCAAAAATTCTACACCACGAGATGGGCGGAAATGGTGGAAGAGTATCGTTGAGGGTAGCGATGGCAACGATGCAGTTTCGGTGCGGTTTTGGGCAAAACCAAAATTGCACCGCAACACTGAACCGCCACACTGAAACTGCACCGCACCGCAACGGTGTACCATTATGTAAAACCGAAACCATACCATGCGGTGTGGTGCACCACGGTTTATCACTAGAATGGCCTAAACGGTGCGGTTTTATGTGGTTTTGGTGAAAACCGAAACCGCATCGCTACACCGAAATCGAAAACCGAAACTGCACCGCACCTCGATGGTTTTATATTTAGCCAAACCAAAACCGCACTATGCGGTGCAGTTTACCATGGTTTTCGGTTTTAAACCGCACCATTGAGGGATGTGCTGACAAGATCGATGAGGGTGAAGAAATAAGCATGGGGTGTAGCTAAAACTTTAGCATTACTCTCGGCCACATAAAATTTTCCAAACAAAAAATGCCTTAATGTGTTAAAGTGATTCAAAATAAAATGCATGCGATTATCTTCCGTTATGATCATGTTTGCTATATCTTTTTCAGCCATATTGCCAGAAACTCCACCAACCACAGAAAACTGATGCGGAGCCCTTGCCAAAGGTTGTGAAACCTATTGTCCTAGAGTCTTCTCTAGCTTTGCTAAGAGCAGGTACAATAGCCTCCTCAAAAGCGTGGTTGGGGAGGAATTTTATGCCACATCATCTTTGAGGATGGGAGATAGATGAGTGCCTCCAACCATTTCCTCAAAATTACAATGCCAGTCAATACCATTTGGACCGCAGTCACAACACGATCATCACCGTATGGCTACGATTTATGTGGGTGCAAATTTTGGCCAACGCCCCACGATTGGACCCACTAGCCCTGCCAAGGGGTCCACAAAGACGACAACGGGACCCACTAGCCCCACCTGGGGGGTCCACAGAGTTGACAACGGGACCTACTAGCCCAGCCTGGAGGGTCCACAGAGACGACAGTGGGACCCACCAACCCTGCTTGGGGTTCCACAGAGACGACGACGGGGCCCACCAGCCCCCGCCTGGATCCAGACGACAGCTGTAGAAAACCGTCCTCTACCCCGGTTCCCGTAAAAAAAAACTCTATAAATAGCAGACCCGACAAGTGTAATAAGATTGGATATCTGATTTCTAAATCGGGCTTTTGAAAATATAGAGCTATGACATCTCAACCTTTCGATATCTTTTCGGAGAGAAACTAGTGATACTCGGCTTGTCGAGGTCACTTCAGTTCAAGTGATAGTGAATTCCGGTTGCTCCTCATAGCACGAAGACGTAGGCTTCGACTGAACTCCGAGATCACATCTTGTGTTGACACTCAATTAATCTCTCTCAACTCTTCTCCTCTCAACCTAAGTCGTTAACCCTTCACCTATTGATAGGTTCAAGCCAAAGACATCAATATCCGAACCTATAAACTAGACAAACATTCAATCAAACCTTCGACTCGACTCGATTGACTGGTTGGGTGGAGTCTTCGGGTTGGCACATAGATCATCCTTCACAGTTTGGCATCGTCTATGGGATAGGTTGAAAAGCTTAGTTCTTTCGACAACAACATTGGATCGGTTGAGCAGACAACCGATCTTGATAATCATACTTCCCAGTTCCCTCGGTTGAGCAGACAACCGATTGGACACCAACAATCTGGTTGCTTCCTCCGCTTTTCCTAAATGGTGAAGACGAGGCATCATGATCATCCAGAGAGAAGTAGTACTCAACGGAATCAACCTCGTCCAAAAACTCGATCGATGAGTCAACGACTCAATTTCGGGCTGCCTTTTACTCACCCCAAGATAGCAGCTCATTCTAGAAAATGGAAGATCAGTCGACCGACCGATCCCTCCGCCACTTCGACAGTCAATCAAGCAAACCACTCCTGCTCCAACGGAAGATCCTCCACCAACTTACCAAAGCTTGATGCTCAACTTCCAGCTGATGCAGTTGGCAAAGTAGAACGCCACTCTCACTGTTGAGAGAAACGCTATAAAGAGAGCAGCCTCCGAAGCTGGAGTCATTCTTCCCATTCCCTCCATCAATAACGGGGCCAGTCCACCACGATAACCTATCTATTCCGAACAATGGATATTTACCGGCCAGAAAAGTCATCGCGAACCAACCCCCTCGGCAGATCCTCGGAAGCAGAGCGTCTGGGATCACATCAATGACTAGTCTTTGCAATCATCCTCGGTTCGCAACTGTGTTAGGCAGGCAAAGGCAAAACCCAACCTACGAGTGAGGCATCAAATGAAAGAGTTCGTGTCGAAAGGCTGGTCCCCTCCATATCTCCCCCTCCATCGAAACTCCCATATCGACCTTCATCATCGGAGCTACCCGACAACAATTCAAGGTGGAGACCAAGGCCCCTTAATCTTGCCCCTGGACCAACAACAAGGCCGGGGACTCGGTCATAGGGAAGGATATTCTTGGACCGGACCTCTCCATCAAAACCTGCTTCAAGTGCCCTTCCCGAAGAACTAGAGAACTCCGACTCTGCCAAAGTTTAATTTCCTGAAGGGGGATCCAACTCTTCACATTCTAGCATTCAAATAAGCTTTGACACCGCATGAAGAAGAGAACAATATACTCTGTCGCACCTTCACCGGTAGCCTCGACGAGCTTTTTCTCGATTGGTATCACAATCTCCGTGCTGGATCGATCACCCTGTTCGGAGTCCTTGCGAACCATTTCGTCCAGCATTATCAACTCAAACTCAAGCCAGAGAAGAAAATCGATTCTCTCTATCGATTGAGAATGGGAGCCGATGAGAGTCTTCGTAATTTCATACGAAGATTCCATAACGAGTACGCCACCCTCTCCGGACGACATCTTGATGACGAAGCCATCATGTTAGCCTTTCAAAATACTCTCTGCTTCGATCTGCACATCTACAACGACTTCATCCACAATCCTCCGCCTTCCCTCGGTGCGATGTTCGTTTGTATCCAACGGGAGATATAGGTCGAAGATGACCAGATAGGTCGGAAGGGACGTGAATCCAGACGACGGCCTGTCGAGAGAGAAGCACCAAAGCAAATAGCCAAGGCCCACAATGCAGAAATACTAGCGCCTCTGCCTGCCAAGCGACCAAGAGAAGATGGTCGAAGATCACTTTCGAAGAAAATGACGTTCACTGATTGGACCCTTCCAATCGAAAAATTCTTGATTAAATTCAACATGAAGAATTCTTTCGGCGGCTAAACCCTCTGCAACCAGATACTAAACTCATTGCCAACAGATCTGTATACTGTAACTTTCATCGTAGCCATGGTCATCCAACCATTCGATGCTTCCGACTAAAGTATTATTTGGAGGACTTGTTGCGTGAAGGCCATCTCCAAGAGTTTATCAAGAACGGACGAGATCAACATCAACCCTCTTCAACAAAAGGGAATGAAGCTTGTTGGATCCGCTGTGTCTTCGCTCGCTCATCTCCGGTCGTTGTGAAGGTCAACGTCTTTGGCATCCACGGAGCATTACACCATCAAATGCTGACCGGGAAGGAAGTCAATCGGCAAGTTTGATGCATCTTCAATGTTCGCTCGACAGCAAACAAAGATGGCAGTTGGGTCGAGAAACCTATCAAAGGCTGGTGTGGCTATCGATCGTCTTCAACGACTCAGACCTTCAAGGAGTGCATACTTCGCATCGGGATCCCCTGGTCCTGCGGCTCATCATTGACAGGAGTACCGTTACCCGGATCCTCATTGACACCGGTAGTTCAATTGAGATTATGTTCTCAGATTTCTTTAAGTGCTTGCGGCATAAGTATTCAAGCCTCGACGTCATCCCCACCGTTATCACGGGCTTCAATGGCAAGCAAAGCATGACCATGGGGGAATCAAGATTCACCCTGGACTTCTGCAGAGAGACTCGAGTCTTTGTGAGGTTCGCCATCGTCGAAGGAACATCCAACTACAACATCATTTTGGGGCGACCTTTCCTCCACCAGATCAATGTCGTATCCTCCTCCTACCACCAACTCCTCAAATTTGCAATGGGAGAAGGCATTATCTGCATTCAGGGTGATCAACAGGTCGGGCGATTTTGCGAAGCCGCCTCAACAAAGACAGATCATAGAGAAAATCTCACCCCACCAAAGCATCAAAGAGATGAACCTGGCCCTTCTACGAGCTAGCAACCAAAGGAGCCCCTACCGTCAGAACCTCCGTCTATTGAGTGGGAGGCGTTACCTTCAATCGAATAGATCACCCGAGTAAACCTTGGTGGCGGTGATCTCCTTCGAGAGACATTCATCGGTACCAGTCTCAGTGACGCAGAAGCGCGATACATGATATTCTTCCTCCAGTCCAACATCGACATTTTCATATGGGGCTTCAAAGACATGCCCGTGATCAATACGAATGATGCATGCCATCAACTCGCAATCAAAAAAGTGGTAAAACCCGTCAAGCAAAAGCTCCCGATGATCCGACCAGAGCGTTTAGCTGTAGTTCAAGAGGAGATCAACAAATTGCTCGCGGCAGGCTTCATTCATGAAGTAGAGTACCCAACTTGGATCTCCAATATCGTCACGGTTCCTAAAAAGAACGGAAAGATCAGGGTCTGCATCAACTTTACCAACCTCAAAAAGGCTTGCCCCAATGGCCCATTCCCTATGCCAAGAATAGATAGGCTCGTCGACGCCACTGCTGGCCACGAGCTCCTATCCTTCATGGATGATTATTCAGGGTACAACCAGATTCCTCTACATCCTGACGATCAAGAGAAAACATACTTTGTGACTGACAGAGCCCTCTACTGCTACAATGTCATGCCCTTTGACCTGAAAATACAGGATCTACTTATCAGAGGCTGGTCACAAAGATGTTCGAAGAGCAAATCGACCATAACGCCGAAGTCTATGTTGATGATCTCCTCACCAAGAGCCACAGTCATGAGAATCATCTCTTCGATCTTGCTGAAATATTCCAGGTCCTCAGACAATATTGCATGAAGCTAAATCCGGTAAAGTGTGCCTTCGGGGGGTTCAATCGGGTAAATTCCTAGGTCATCTGGTGACCAGAAAGGGCATCGAAGCTAATCCCGATCAAATTCGAGCAATCCTCAAAATGCCATCGCCCTCCAATTGAAAAGAGGTGCAATGCCTCACAGGAACACTAGCGGCCCTCAACCGATTCATCTCTAAATTTCTAACAAGTGCAAGCCCCTTTTCGATAAACTACAGAAAGCAGACACTTCAGGGTGGAATCCAACCTACGAGCAAGCCTTTCAAAGTGTTAAGAACTATCTCGCTCGAGCTCCTATCCTGAAGGCACCATTATTAAAAGAAAATCTCTGGATCTATCTGTCTGTCATGAATCAAGCCATCAGTGCAGTCCTTATTAGTAGAAGAGAAAGCGTTGAGCGTCCCATCTACTACATTAGCCATACTCTTCTATCGGAAGAGACTCGCCACTCGAAGATCGAGAAAATTACACTGGCTCTACTAATAGTATCGGGGCGACTCCGACCCTACTTCATTTCTTACCTGATCACGGTCGTCTCGGAACATCCATTTAAAGACATCCTCGATAAGGCAGGTCGAGCTGGTTGAATGACTAAGTGGGTGATCGAGATGAGCTCTCTCGGTATTCAGTTCGAACTGCATATCTCCGTTAAGGGGAAAGCCATTACCGATTTCCTTGCTGACTTCCTAGTGAAGGATCCCATCGCCTTGGAGGATGACATTGAGATGCATCTCGATGATAGTGACGGACCTCATCTCAATCCAAGTCCTACGACATTCAATCCGAGCCCTAAGGCTCCCACTAATTCACTTGCTCGATGGAAGCTCTATACTGACGGAGCTTCAAGCACGATCGGTTCGGGAATTAGGATAGTCTTAATATAACTCAAACTCGACCATCTTCAAAAGATAATTTTTTTTTGGATTTAACGCTACCAATAACGAAGCCAAGTACGATGCGCTTATTTCTGGGTTGGAGATAACCGAGACCCTGGGGGTAGATCATCTCACTATTTACTACAACAATAGTGGAGCAGTGACACAATCCAAGGAGCCAAGATATCACCACAAGAGTAAGCATATTGAGCGAAAATACTATATTATCTGGGACTTGCAGAAGCGAGGGGAGGTTGCAGTGACTCAGGTGGCATCTGCAGATAACATGGCGGACCCTTTCACAAAGGCGTTATCGACCAAGGCTTTTGAGAAGCACGTGGATGCCATGGGAGTTAAGACTGTTATTCTTCGCTAGGCCAAGTGGGAGATTGTTGTAGCTCGTGTGTCCTGAGCGTGGATTTTCTGTATTAACATTAATAAAGATGACTTTGGTTATTGCTTTAATTAGAATACTACTTTGGTATATGTTAATACATATATAATAAAGGACCCTAATGAACACAGTAGGCCATTGAAGCGCATGGTGGATCCATGCTTGGGAGACCCAATGGACCAGTTCTGTGTAGACCTAGAACCAGTTCACAGCTTTGATGATGCCGGTCGCTTCACCGAGAATAAGTTATTGGCAGCACGATGATTGTGTTGAACAGGAACCAAGATGGTGCACAGTTCAGTGATTCAGATACTGGTGCATAAACCGTCTTACTACTATAGATAATATGTCCTCAACCCTGAGGGACCATGTACACTGGGCCAACTAGTTGTGTGGTGCTTTGATATGCAAACGTGTGCGGACCTTCCATAGTCCAATACCACGGTACGTTGGGTTACCCGATTGGCGCTTGAGTGGCATGCAATGCCTACAGGTTATCCGACGTCTAGTGTGGATGGGTGCGTTTTGATGAGTTAATCTGTCCACACAATTAACCTAGGTCTGGTGGTTATCACTATGACTGACGACGTTCCGGATGCTAGGAATAGCACCGAAAGGTGTGTGGTGTTATAGATGACAAGTCATTAAATCCTAGTCAGATGATCGATCGGGATCTGATGGTGCTCCCCACCGCCCGAGTCGTATCATGGCACCAGTAATAGGGGGGGCTAAGGATTATCAGAGTATAGTAGAGAACAGGGTTACAAGAGAGTAACATAAGTTTAGGATTACTAGAGTTCAACTTGTGTCGCACTCTGGGTGGCTACGCGGGTTTATCGGATTAGGTCTGATTAACGGAACTTTCGGTGTGTCACCGGAGCAGTTAATCAGGGATCTGGTTGGAGCTAGAGATCCTGAACCCTGAAGGTTCCACCCTGTTATTGCGTATAGGAATTATTCCATGACCTGTTTGGATATGTTGAATGCGAAGTAGCACGATGGAGCATAAGCCCGGAGCCTAAGAACCTAATTCATATGTGTTAGGGACTGTAGGGGTATTTTGGTAAATACTAAAATATGGCTTATAATATATTGAATATGGATCTTAAAATGAGTGAAATAATTCCAAGAGCTCATAGGCACTGACGGAACTTGATTCTGAGTAGCGCACCTCACTCAATCTCTCTTACAGTGTTTCATTTTTCGTGAAGGATGTTTTCATCCAGGCTTCATGATAGACATGTGGAAACCCTAAAAACTGCCCCCCCCATCCCTATCCCCTTGGGGCCGGCCCTATCTTGCATAAAGTACTTGGGGACCGGCCATATATGAGGATTAGAGAGAGAGGGCTGGCTCTAAGTACCTCCCTCTCCAGAAAACCGGACCCCTTCTCCCTTCTTCCCTCTTTGTGGTTTTGGCCAAGGAAGAAAGAGGAAGAAGAAGAAAGAAAAAGGAGGAAAGAAGGAGAAGGAATAAGAGAGAAAGAGAAGGAGGAGATCTCGCTGATCACTGTCGTCTTCACAACGAATTCCTCCGTCGGCTCGTAGTCCTTGCACTTAGAGATAGGACTTCGAGGATTCCTCCCTTCGCAAAGGACAAGGTGCCATTCGACAGCTTCCCTTGTGATTCACGTGTGGTTTATTATCGTTTCATTATCTTTAGATCATAGATCCATAAGGTATGATGATTATAAACACCTAATTAGATGCATGTATGTCTTCCGTAGATCGTAGTATGCCTCTAGGGTGTACGCATATATGCTAAGATCATAGATTTGCATATAGATTATTTTGTAGAATTAATTGTAATGAAACATACACCATGAGATCTTCGAATCTATCTTTTGCTTCCGCTGCGACTCTAATAATAGGATTTAATTCCAACAATTGATATCAGAGCACGCTTCGGTGTGTGTTTCATGCATGAATTTGTAAAAACATTATGTAAATATATGATGACATATATTTTTGTCAGGGTTCGGTGTAGATCATACATATGGATTGTGCTATGTATCAACTCTTTGCTGGTGCCGCGTTGAATAATAATCTGTGATTGCATGCCTCCGGGGGTCAGACCCCGGATTTCTTTTTTGTATTGATTATTATTGTGCTTGTGGATTTCAAAGCTCTAGATGGGCGGGGGTGCACGTTGACCACCCTCAATTCCCTGACCATGTTTTCTAGGATTGTTTCTTTTTTTTTTAGCGAAATTGTACATGAACGAGCATTTGCTCAAAACGTGTTAGTTTTTCAGTCATAGAAAGAAGGAGATGATGCTATATCCACGGTTCGAGCAAGCGGTACCATGGAGTGCAAAGACCCGGCAAATGCGTTCACATTAGCGATGATCGGGATCGTCGTCGGAGATCGTGCAGAATGAAAGAACATGATATCTTGGCAGTGCTATTCAGGTTCAGGGGTCGGACCCTGGACTTGATTCAGTTTGGATGTTTTTCTGTTGTTCTCTTTATATAGTGTTTAGAGAAGCCCGATGATAATTTAATTATCTATCTTACTTGTGAGTTAGTCTCTAGATCAGGCTTAGGATTAGTACTTAGCTTATAGATTGGTGTTTTTATATGGTTCTAATACGTGCGAATTCGGTGGCTAACTAAAAGGAAAGGTGATAACCACCCTCGTGGTAGTTCAGGTAGCCAAGTACTGTGCACCGAGATAGACGCAGTGTTAGATTTGTTTAAAGATAACTAATATCCCCATAAGAAGTATGATAACCCTAATGGGAAGCCCTTTCCCCACATGGCCCTAGCGACCAAGTTAGGTTAGGATTCCACTAAGTGATACCTATTTCTAGTTGACGTTTGATGATAGTGTGAACTCATCATGATTTGGTTATGCCACTATTAGGTTGAAGTCCGGCGGAGGTTGTCGGATGTCCCTATTTTAGCCAGTATCGAAATCTGTAATGAGATGAGGTCTACTATGATATCAGACATCAAATTATAAACGAAACGTCATTCTAGTAGGTGTCCTTTCCATGTTGACCTTAGGCTAGGCTCCAGATCTTAGGATTATGGGCAAACTAGTGAAGTATCGGGATACTTGGAATCTATGTAATGTGATCCTTACAAGAAAGGTGAAAACTGAGTATTCAAGGTAAGAACTATAATATTTTCCAAAGATACTAATGTTTTGCGGAAATGTTTGTAATGCTAGTGGGAGCACGGTAGACCAGGGTCTAGGTCTAGGAGGTCGTGATCTTTCTAGATATGCATAAAACCTCATAAAGGGAGCCCCTGGCCTCCACAATCAACCGGCTAATGGTCTGGGTGGGAGGTACACAGTTCGATATTCCCACCGAGTAAGAGCTGTGTTTTCTTCCATTTTGGTTCACCTAGTGGTTTCCTTCGGGACATGGAGGATACCAGTGGCAGTGGGTGACGGTTTTTTCCTGCACCGCGAGAGCCTATGAACCCCCTTGCTGACACCACCTAGATTTATGAGAAGTATCCGAAAGCTTGTATGAAGCCACCGTTGCTGCGCATGGCGGGTCACATAAAGCTGGCCAAAAGGAGACTGGGAGGTCTTTCAGTTTGCCATAGGTAATTCTGATAAAGACTGGGTCATAAACACTCCGTTGGCAGAAGCGGTTGCATGCTCTCACCAATATGCTGTCTCCAATTCAAGGCCGATAGTCTCAGTGATCGAGCCCAGGGAATTTAGATTCTTGGATGTCTCCATATGAGGTAGTGAAGTCATAACGGCTAGAGTAAATATTATCTATTTTTAAATTCCATAAAATAGATTGTAGTAGACCCTAATTTTTGCTTTAAACAATTGTTTACAGAAATTATGACCAAACTCGACCCACTTGCCTCTATCCTTAATAATAACAAACTTACGGAACCAAACTATAAGGACTGAAAGCGTAACCTAATGCTCGTCCTAAGGGTTGGCAAACACTCAATTGCCCTAAGTACCCCTCAACCAGTAATACTGGGACCAAGTGCTACTGATGTTGATGAGATATGCAAGTGCTACATAGTGGCATCATTGCAGATCATCCTTCAGAAGCAAGTCGAAGACATAGCCTTCGCTTTAGACATGATGCTCTCTTTAAAGGAAATGTTCGAGGGTCGTAGTCGGGTAACTCGTTACCTGACCATCAAGAAATTGGTGTCCATAAAGATGGCAGAGGGGACTTTAGTTTGGGATCATATGCTGAAATTGTTTGGCTATGTGAATGAACTTGGTTCCTTCGATGTCATCTTAGATGTAGAGATCCAAATCAATATTTTCCTTACGTCTCTGTCATGAACATTTGAGAGCTTCGTTACCAACTTTAACCTTAACTGGTTAGAGATGTCTAATGCAAAACTTCTAGCGCCGCTACAAGCGGCAGAGGATGGGATGAAGGCAGGAGCCCAATCCCTGAATATAGAGTGGAAATCTTCTCTGAAAGTCAAAGGCAAGTTTCAAAAAAGAAAGTCTAAGAAGCTCGTGAAGATGGGCCAGGTGCAGTTGCAGGTTCCTAAGCAGGATGGTCCGGCGAAACCCAAAGGAAAATATTTCTGATACGATAAGAAGGAGCACTGGAAGGGTGACTGTAGCGTGGCTCCCAAGAAGGCTGAGACAGGTATATCTCAAATCCACATAGCGGAATCCTATGTAGCATCCAGTTGTTCTCCAGTCTCATGGATTGTGGATTCTGGTTCCACGAACCATGCTTGCAATAATTTGCAGGGGTTCAAGGAGACAAGAAAACTGGGTGATGGGGAGATCATCCTGAGCATGGGAACTGAGGCCGTGGTAGAGGCTGAAGCAGTTGGAGATATCGTCTTGCAGTTTCTTGATGGAAGAAGTTTATTACTTAGAGACATACTTTATGTACCGTCATTAAAACGAAACTTAATTTATATTTCCTTATTGAATAATAAAGGTTTTTTAGTTTTATTTGATGCTTCTGGTGTGTCAATTAAATTGAATGGTTCCTTTGTTTGTAAGGGAAAGACATAAAATGGTTTCTATGTAATTAACTCCAATCATAAGCATGATAACATAACTAAAGCTTGTGTGGTTAATTCATATAAAAGAAAAAATCTCTCAGATAATCCAACACTCCTTTGGTATCTAAGGCTTGGATACATAGCCTCAGACAGGATTCATAGGTTGGTTAAGGTAGAACTTTTAAGTCCAGATGTTTCAGAAAGCCTACCAACGTGTGAGTCTTACCTAGAAGGCAAGATGACTAAAAGAACTTTCTGAGCGAAAGGTAACAGATCTCAGGAGGTATTGGAGTTGGTACATACTAACATATGTGGGCCCATAAGTGTCCGTACCATAGGAGGTTTTGAGCATTTCATCACCTTCACGGATGATCACTCAAGATTTAGATATATATACCTAATACGATGGAAGTCTGAATCCTTTGATAAGTTCAAGGAGTTCAGAGCTGAAGCAGAAAAGCAGACAGGTTAGAGTATCAAGTCTCTTCTATTGGATCAAGGAGGCGAATACCTATCGGATGAATTTATTGGGTACCTGCGTGAGCATGGGATCGTATCCCAGTTGACTGCACTAGGGACACCGTAACAAAACGATGTATCTAAGAGGAGAAACCAAACTTTGTTAGATATAGTTCGGACTATGATGAGTTATGCAACATTGTCACCTAGTTTTTAGGGATATGCCTTAGAGACAGCAGTATATACGTTGAACTTTGTTCCATCAAAGTCAGTACCTCTAACTCCTTGGGAGCTGTGGTTAAAGCGAAAGCCAAGCCTACAGCACTTTAGGATTTGCGATTTTCTAGCACATGTACGGAAGGACAAGCGAGATAAGATAAAGTCAAAGACTAAGGTATGTCTATTCGTTGGGTATTCAAAAGGGACAAAGGGTGGTTTATTTTATGATCCCGATGATAGAAAGATCATCATCTCGATGAACGCCGTATTCCTGGAGTAGGATTATTTAATAGACCATAAGCCCACCAGTAAAATAGTTCTTGAAGAATTGCTTGGTACTAAGGGGAGTACGCAGACAGAAAACATAGTGGGAGCCGATACCACTAAGATAAATAATACTATAGAATCGACTCCTACGGAACCACCGCAGGCTCGTCGCAGTGGGAGGACCACAAGAGCTCTTGATAGATACATTGGAGAAGCCTTCTTGGTAGATCCAGAGTTTCAGAAGGATGATCTTCTGAACTATGACGAAGCGATGGTATCCTCTAACCATGCAGCATGGCAGAAAGCCATGGAGGCAGAACTGACATCGATGTCCCAAAACTCGGCCTGGACATTTGTAACACCGCCTCACAATATTAAACCTGTTGGGTGTAAGTGGGTGTACAAAAGAAAAGGAGGTCCGGATGGTACCGTTGAGACTTACAAAGCTAGACTAGTCGCTAAGGGTTATACCCAGCGAGAATGGATCGACTATAATAAAACTTTTTCGCTAGAAGCTATGCTTAAGTCTATCCGGAACCTCTTGTCCATTGCAGCCCATTATGATTGGGAGATCTGACAAATGGACGTCAAGACCACATTCCTCAATAGGGATTCGGAAGAAGACATCTATATGTCTCAGTCTCCAGGCTTTGTCGCAAAAAGTCAGGAAAGTCTGGTGTGCAAGTTGCAAAGGTCCATTTATGGACTGAAGCAAGCATCCAGAAGTTGGAACATGCATTTTGATCAGGCTATCTAGTCTTAGGGATTTGAACAGAACGTGGATGAACCATGTGTTTATAAGAGGAGTGATAAGACTGCAGTAGTTTTTCTAGTACTTTACATAGACGATATCCTGCTCATTAGAAACGATATTGGAATATTGTCTACAGTGAAGGTGTGGTTATCCTCTCAATTTGACATAAAAGACTTGGGTGAAGCAAGTTATGCTCTGAGAATCAAGATAACTCAAGATCGCTAGAACAAGACTCTCTCGCTGTCACAGTCAGCCTACATAGATAATATCTTGGTTAGATTCAGTATGCACAACTCCAAGAAGGGACTGGTTCCATTCAGACATGGAATGAAATTGTCCAAGGATTAGGGTCCTAAGACTCCTAAGAAGAGGGTAGAGATGCAGAAGATACCTTATGTTTCGGCTGTAGGGAGTCTGATATATGCTATGCAGTGCACGAGACCAAATATATACTATACAGTAGGCATGATGGGCAGATATTAGTCAAATCTGGGTCCAGGGCAACTGGACTGCTGTGAAAATTATACTCAAGAATCTTCGTAGGATGAGAGATTATGAGTTAGTTTACTCTTCACAGGAACTGATGTTGATTGGATACACGGATTCTGACTTTGCAGCAAATCCGGTATCCAGGAGATCAACATTATGGTTTGTATTTTCATTGGGAGGAGGAACTGTCAGTTAGAGGAGCGTGAAGTAGGGATGCATCACGGATTCGATGACAGAGGCTGAGTACGTTATGACGTGCAAAGCAGCTAAGGAGGCAGTATGGCTCAAGAAGTTTCTCACAGACTTAGGATGTATATCTGGAGCTCAAGATCCTATTGTACTTTACTGTGACAATAGTAGAGCAGTGGCACAATCCAAGGAGCCAAGATATCACCAGAAGAGTAAGCATATCGAGCGGAAATACTACATTATCTGGGACTTGCAGAAGCGAGGGGAGGTTGTAGTGACTCAGGTGGTGTCTGCAGATAACATGACGGACCCTTTCACAAAGGCGTGACCGACCAAGGCTTTTGAGAAGCACGTGGATGCCATGGGAGTTAAGACTGTTTTTCCCCGCTAGGCCAAGTGGGAGATTATTATAGCTCATGTGTCTTGAGCGTGGATTTTCTATCTTTTCCTTTCGCTGTGACTCTGATAATAGGATTTAATTCCAACAGCTCTGGTGCAGCATCACTGACAGTGATTCTCTGATATTGAATTCGTTCAAATTCAAAGGATGAAAAATTAAGAAGCTGATGCCCTAGCCAATGCTGCCTCAGTACTCGGAGATCTTAGCAAAGAAAGTCAGATTCAGATTGACTATCAAGAGTTGCCTAAAGCTACCATCGGGCAACAACTTGTTGCCACAACGAAAGGCTATGGGAGTTGGAGACAGGCAACCTTCACTTTAGCCTTAGCTAATGGACATTTAGATTGGAGACATCCAATCATCGACTTCTTCAAACAAGAAAAAATGCCTGAAGATCTAATCCAAGCCAAAAAACTTCAAAGGAAGCTTTCGTTCTATAGCCTCCGAGAAGAAGATCTCTACTTCAAATCACATGGCAGAGCGCTTCTTAAATGTGTTAGTCCCGGGCAAACAGAAATAATCTTAGCCGATATCCATTCTGGAGCCTGTGACAACCATTCTAGCGAAAGATACCTTGAAGCCAAAGCCAAACTCCAGGGCTACTATTGGCCAACCATGGCGAAGGACACTCGTTAGTTCGTTCAAAGATGCGAGCCCTGTCAACGACACGAGCGGGCAATCCATCTCCCGACAGATAGACTTCATCCTTTGATGAGTTCATGGCCTTTCCATCAATAGGGGTTGGACTTCCTAGGCCCGTTCCCACCATCACCAAGTAAGAAGAAGTACTTGTTGCTGGCCACCGACTACTTCACCAAGTGGGTTAAGGCCGTGCCACTCTTTCAAGAAACCGACGACGAGGTTATTAAATTCATCAGACATAACATCTTCTCCAGGTTTGGCACACCTCAAGTACTTATCGTCGACAACGGAGCTCAATTCGACTCAGATAAATTTTGAGAGTTCTGTTTAAACCACGGGATTAAACTCTTCTATTCTACACCGAGGTATCCGCAGTGCAACGGACAAGCCGAAGCCTCCAATCCTTGGTATACTCAAAAAGAAGTTGGGCGATAAGAAAGGGCTATATGAGAAAGTTCTGCTAGAGGTCCTATAGGCCTATCAGACCACTCCACGATGATCGACTAGATTTTTGCCCTTCCGCCTAAACTATGGGTCAGAAGTAGTTCTCCCAACCGAAGCTATTTCTCCAACTCTGAAGACTATAGTGATCGAAAAAGGGATCAACAATGAACTTCGGATCAATGATATCTATTTCTCAGAAGAGTTACGTGATCAAGCAACTATTCGTATTGCCAACTATCAGCAGAAGATTAAGAGGGCCTATGATCAAAAAGTTAGTAGAAGACAGTTCCACACTGGGGACCTAGTTCTCAGAGCAGTCTTCTCCAACATAAGGGAATATGGCAACGGAAAACTAGCTCCCAACTAGGAAGGATCCTACATCATCAAATCAGTTGGAGGCAAAGGATCCTATTGTTTAATCTCACCCGAAGGACATAGGCTACTAAGGGCTTGGAATGTCAGACATCTCAAAATATTTTATCCCTGATGTGAATCCTGTAATGAATAATATTTGTTCCAATTTTAGTCTTGTCAATTCTACACCTTCAAATAACTAGACAAATAGTTTTGATGTTGTGATGCAATGCAACTCTTAACTGGCAGATCGACTAACAGTTTGGGTGTTTGTGTTGCGACATGACCCCTCACAGGCAGAAATAAATAGTTTTGATGTTGTGATGCAGCGCAACTCTTAACTGGCAGATCGACTAACAGTTTGGGTGTTCGTCTTGCGACATGACCCCTCATAGGCAGAAATAAATAGTTTGGGTGTTGTGATATGGCGTACCTCCTAAACTGACAAATCAATAAATAACTCGGGTGCTTATGTTGCCACCCAACCCCTAGTTGGCAGAAGTATTCATTCACCCATTCAATACAAGATATCAACCATTTAATGCACAACATTCATTATCAAAGAGACAATTTCATTATAAACATCCAAAAAATTTCCATTATTCAAAATACAGGTTCAAAGAGTGAGATACATCAAGGCGTAACCACACTCGGCACCCTGGATCTATCTCCATCAGAACTGCCGTGTGCCTTGCTTGCCATGGAAGCCTTCAAAGATTAGGCGCCGCTGCTATGAGCTAGCTTGAGAGCTTCTACGGCTTTCTTTGTTGTCGACTTGTAGCTCGCCAAGTAGACATTCAGCTGCTCAATCTCGAGCGCGTGGGCCTCTTCTCTTTTGGCAGCCATAGCCTTTAGCTGCTTGATCTCCTTAGCGCGCTTGAAGGTGAGCTCCTCTATCTTGAAGAAGCGATTCCTCAGGCTCTGAAGATCTTTATTCGCAGCTACGAATTCAGCCTCCATTTCCTTTTTCATATGCTCCTCGTTGCGAGTTGACTGTTGACTCGAGTATAGTTCCGCCGATAGCTTCATCGTCTCATCGTTAGCCTCTTGTAAGAGGGCATTCAATCAGGCTATCTCAGCTATGGTCTCCCTCTAGTCGGCCTTCTTAAAGAGCCTACTGTTTAACTTCAGCAAGGCAGACATCTGCATATCAACAGAAGCAAGTCAGAGACAAATCAGATGGAGTGCTATCAAAGACAAAATCGAACTACTCACCATAACTTTGAGCCTGTTGGACGACTCTTCAAGAGTCGCGTCGGGCAGGTTACACAGCCTCCTCAATGCCCTTGTGGGATGGTTGATGTCCACCTCGCCTATGTCCCGCAGCATAGGCTACGGGCTACCGGGCGCACCTGCATGCAAACCGTTCAAGTGTTCAGAGACATTCATAATTCAATTCAATTCAAATGAAGGGAAGTGTTAGAGTTTACCCTTGCCGGTGGAGCCTCCACACGAGAGTGGAGCTGGTCCCTTCCCTCGATTCGACCCTTTCCCCTTTGGGGGTCTTCTTTTCTTGGACTTGGGTTGGACCAGGTCGATCCGGCTCCGGAACCTCCATCCCTTGGGTTGGGATCGGATCAACCAAGTCCTTCTCGCCCTGACCCTTATCCCCCGTCGGGTCAGTGTAGGGGACGTTGAGAGGCATCGAAGCCCCTCCTTCGTCTTGCATTTCGTCTGCCCCCTGGAAGAGGGCAGACATCAGAGCGGCGACCTCGGCGGCAAACTTGGCTGCGTCGCTTCAGGGAGCCAGCTGAGGCTTGTCAACCTCCGGGTCCCCACTGCTCCCTCTTGCCGATGCCTACCCCATCGAGGCATCACCCTGGCGGAGACCTTCGAACGCCACTTGAGAGATAGGCATCGGGTTGTAGATAACCTCGCTACCAGAGTATTTCACTCTGATGCGGGTAGGACGTTTCAGAGTCTCAAAGTGATAGACTAATAGCACTTTCTGCCGTCATCTATCATATCGATCTCGTCCTCCATTCGCCAAGCCTTAGCCTCATCGATGGGGATGGAAGGTACCTGGCTTGCACCTGGCGAGGTGGGGGGCACGTCACCCTGATCCCTTATTCCTTCTTCTTCGCCCCCTTCTTCCTCCTCCTCCTCATCGTCTTCCTGTTCTTCTTCTTCCTCCTCTTCTTCCTTCCCTTTTTTTTCTCTCATTCTTCCTCTTTCTCTTCTCCTTTACCCTCTCCCTCGTGCTACTGCTTCTCCCCTTTCTCTTCCTCCTCCTCTTCGGCCCCCTTCGCGACCTTCCTTTTCTTGACCTGGCCCCATCTGGTTATGACCAGCTTCTCTTCGCCTGGCCCCGAGCATCTTCTCTTGCCATAAACCTTCTTCTCGGTCCTGAATATCGGACCACCCCGCCTGTCTCGGGATCCTCCTCAAAGTCAGAGTATAGGGTGTCATTGTCCTCGTATCTCATCGGCTGATGGTGCATCAGATTAGCGATGCCATGGCAAACCGGGCAGTTTGCGAACTGCTTCCATGATCTGGTCCCGCAGGTCAACTCCAAAAATAAGTTGTTGATCGATCTGACCTACTCGGATAACCAACAGAGGTCACCTCCTGGTCCGTACCGTTTGACCTCCTTATGGACGTTGTTACGAGGAGTCTCTGGCACTGACAGAGGAGTCCATGATCCAGAAATGGAGATTGGCCAGTCGGTGTATAGCTTATAAGAGGGGACTGTGTCAGTAATGGGGCAGAGAGCAGACACACCATGCAAGTTGAAGAAGGGACTGTCCTTCCTTGAAATCCACTGATAGTGGTAGAAGAAGTAGCCCAGCTCGATCTTTGCCTGCTTGCCTTCAAGAACGCTGGAGTGGCTGGCCCTCAGCTTATCTTGGTGATCAATATCTATCCTATAGAAGGTGTAGATGATTCTCCAGGCATTTCTTGTCAGTTGCCCAGGACAGAGTCCGAACGTGTTCAGCAGCCTGGCCGCGAATGGAAGCAACGACAGATGCAGCCCGCAGTTGAGCTGGCCAATCGTCACGATGGTGTCCATGATCTTCTCCTTGCTAGCCACCTAGATGCACACTGATCGCTTGTCAATGCTAAAGGCAGCCTGTACCCCGGTAAGCGCTGGGCGATGGGCGCCTTCGGTGAAGAACCCCAACAGCCTCTCCCACTTCACCCTCTTCGCGTCAGTGGTTTTTTGACCGATCCCGTACTCGAAGACTGGCTCCTCGTACAGAGGCTTCAACGACCTCAACACAAAGTCAGCCTTCGGGATGTGCTCCGGCTTAGTGGGAGCTGAGGCGAATTCGACGCCTAAGTGTCACTTACCGAGACTGCTATTTGCTTGCCCTTCCCTGCAATCTTCGGTGATAAAGGCTCAGCGGTGGCTTTCCCCTTCTTCGACCCATCTCGCTGAGAAGGCTTCACCTTTGGGGGGACGATATTCTTGGTGCAGCTTGCGGAGGACATCACGACCGATCGAAGAATAGAAAACAGAGAGCAGAAACCAAGAAGCAGAAAACGAAGAAGTCAAGAAATTTTCTAATAGCATGAAGAAAAATAAAATCCAGGACTTGATTTATATACGCTCAAAAAGCTTGGCGGGAAACTCTGTGACATGTGGCAGCATCAGACTGGCGGAAGATGAATCGATAGGCCAGACGAATCGATAGGCTAGACGAAACGACGAAAAAGATAAAACATCAACTCCACCTCACCTGATCGACAGGCAGACGATCGGGTGAAATTTCAAAGAATCGGCCAAAAATACTTCACCCAATTGACAGGCAGACGATCGAGTGAATTTCCAAATGATTGGGCAAAAAACATAATCTTTTACCAGATCGCCCCAAGTTTCACCGGTTGAAAATATCCGATCGGTCAAATTTGACTGATCTGCCAAAAAGACTTCACCCAATCGACAGGCAGACGATCGGGTGAATTTCCAAAGGATCAGACAAAAAATATAGTTTTTTACCCGATCGCCCCAAGTTTTACCGGTTAAAAATATCCCATCGGTTAAATTTGACTGATCGGCCAAAAAGACTTCACTCAATCGACAAGCAGACGATCGGGTGAATTTCCAAAGGATCACGCAAAAAATAAATTTTTTACCCGATTGCCCCAAGTTCAACCGGTTAAAAATATCCGATCGGTTAAATTTGATCGATCGGTCAAAAAGACTTCACCCAATTGACAGGCAAACGATCGGGTAAATTTTCAAAGGATCATGCAAAAAACATAGTTTTTTTATCAGATCACCCCAAGTTCCACCGGTTGAAAATATTCAATCAATCAAATTTGACCGATTGGCCAAAAAGACTTCACCCAATCGACAAACAGAAGATCAGGTGAATTTCCAAAGGATCGGGCAAAAATTATAGTTTTTTACCCGATTACCGCAAGTTCCACCGATTGAAAATATCCCATCGGTCAAATTTGACCGATCGGCCAAAAAGACTTCACCCAATCGCTAGGTAGACGATCGGGTAAATTTCCAAAGGATTAGACAAAAAATATAGTTTTTTACCTGATCGCCCCAAGTTCCACCGGTTGAAAATATCTGATCGGTCAAATTTGACCAATCGGCCAAAAAGACTTCACCCAATCGACAGGCAGACGATCGGGTGAATTTCCAAAAGATCGAGCAAAAAATATAGTTTTTTACCTGATCGCCCTAAGTTCCACTGGTTAAAAATATCCGATCGGTCAAATTTGACCGATCGGCCAAAAAGACTTCACCCAATCGACAGGCAGACGATCGGGTGAATTTTCAAAGGATCGGGCAAAAAATATAGTTTTTTACCCGATCGCCCCAAGTTCCACCGATTGTAAATACCCAATCGGTCAATTTTGATCAATTGGCCAAAAAAACTTCACCCAATTGACAGGTAGACGATCGGGTGAATTTCCAAGGGATCTAACAAAAACCTTGGTTTTTTGCCCGATCACCCCAAGTCCCACCTGTTGAAAGCACCCGATCGGACAACTTTGATCGATCGATAGAAGATACCCGATCGGTCAACTTTGACCGATCGGTCGAAGACTTCACCCGATCGACAGGCAGACGATCGGGTGAATTTCCAAAGGATCTGGCAAAAAACTTGAATTTTTGCCCGATCGCTCCAAGTCCCATCGGTTGAAAGCACCCGATCAGACAATTTTGATCGATCGGTAGAATACACCCGATCGATTGACTCTGACCGATCGGTCGAAAACTTCACTCGATCGACATGCAGACGATCGGTTCAATTTTCAAGGGATCGACTGAAAAACCTGATTTTTTGCCCGATCGCCCGAAATCCAACCGGTTGGAAACACCCGATCGAACAATTTTGATCGATCGGTAGGAGATACCCGATCGATCAACTTTGACCGATCGATCGATGAATTCACTCGATCGACAGGCAGACGATCGGGTAAATGTCCGAAGGATCGGGTGAAAAACCAGTCTTTTTGCCCGATCGCCCAAAGTTTCACAAGTCGAAATTACCTGATCGGTCGATCTTGACTGATTAGTCACCAGCACCCGATCGGTTGATCTTGACCAATCAGGTCATCAATACTCGATCGGTAAGTCTTGACCGATCGGATGCTAGAGCACTATCAGCCAGCAACGTTCGATGAGATCTCGATGACACCAACCCTTGGCAGGGGGTTTGGATTTTGCACATGGATTCCAAGTCAGCCAGATCAGCCTCTAGCTAACTTGGAGGGGGTAACCGTGTGTGCAAATTTTGGCCAACGCCCCGTGATTGGACCCACTAGCCCTTCCTAGGGGTAGATAGAGACGACAACAGGACCCACTAGCCCAGCCTGGAGGGTCTACAAAGACAATAGTGGGACCCACCAACCCTGCCTGAGGGTCTACAGAGACGACAACGGGGCCCACCAGCCCCCGCCTGGATCCAGACGATAACTGTAGAAAATCGCCCTCTACCCCATTTCCGTCAAAAAAACTCTATAAATAGCAGACCCGACAAATGTAATAAGATCAGATATCTGATTTCTGAATCGGACTTTCGAAAATCCAGAGCTCTAACATCCCAACCTTTCGATCTCTTTTCGGAGAAAACTAGTGACACTCGGCCTGTCGAGGTCACTTCAGTTCAAGTGATAGAGAATTCAGGTTGCTCCTCATAACACGGAGACGTAGGCTTCGACTGAACTCTGAGATCACATCTTGTGTTGACCCTCAATTGATCTATCTCAATTCTTCTCTTCTCAACCTAAATCGTTAACCCTTCGACTGTTCATAGGTTCAAGCCAAAGACATCAACATCCGAACCTACAAACTAGACAAATGTTCGATCAGACCTTCGACTTGACTCGATTGACTGATTGGGTGGAGTCTTCGGGTCGGCACGAAGATCATCCCCCACAATTTACAAGGACAAAGTCACACTCGTGTGGACTTTTTGACATTGAGGAGGATTTTTCCTCACCAATGTTGAGGAGGTTAAGGCGTTGGGGTGGCTAACGTATGACTCCATCATTGAGGAGTCCGCTGGAAGCAATTTTTTTCGGATTCTCCACAATGATGGTGAGATCGACTGATTTGAGGAGTCTGCTGTCCATGCTCTAAGTCATAGAAAAGTCGATCGCCTGGGACGCTTAGCCTTATCACATAACACTCATCGGAGGTTCATCGTCGAAGAGCAAATGCATTGTCGTAGGTCATAGGAACTCACACAAATTGATAAACCATAAACTTGACGTTTGTTATTATTAGTTTGTAATTTCTTTTATTTTTATTTTTTGTTTTTATACATAGTTTTTAATAGGGGTGCAACTTGGGTCGGGTTGGTTCGTGTTTGAACCAAACCGGAACCAACCCGAAAGTTATCGGTTCTACTATTTTCTAACCCGACCCAACCGGAATTCTATATAAACCCGACCCAACCCGACCCGAACCAAATTAATGGGTCAGATTTAAACTAATGGCAGAGTTGAGCCATGGGGTACAACGGTCTGATTTAAACTAATGACCTAGTTGAACCATGGATCATGCATATTGAAACTATGGGGTGCAATGGGTCTGATTTAAACTAATGGCCTAGTTGAACGATGGGGTGCAATGGGTCTAATTTAAACTAATGGCCTAGTTTAAACTAATGGCCGAGTTGCACCCCTAGTTTAAATCAGATCCATAATGGGTCTGATTTAAACCAAGTCGAGAACCAAGTTGCACCCCTAGTTTAAATCTTCCTTGTCTTCTTGGTGAAATGGGAAGCCATTAGCTTGTGGAAGGCGTCTGATCATATTTTAGTCGGACCCCATTTTAATCAAGCCTGAAAGCCATTAGCTTGTGGAAGGCGTCTGATCATATTTTAGTCGGACCCCATTTTAATCAAGCCTGACACAGTTTCACAGACCTGTCATACCATGTATAAAGATCCGAGTCGGGTTGGTTCGAGTTTACCCGAGCCCTAACCCAAAACCGACCCGATTTAGTCGGGTCAAGATATATCGGAACCGAACCAACCTGACAAATTTAGTTTGGGTTGGTTTGGTTCTGGGGTTTACCCGACCTAAGTTGCACCCCTAGTTTTTAATCAATGAAGCGGTTGGGGTCCAGGCCAAGTCCCCCCCCTCCACATAAGAGGGATTTAAAAAAAAAAAAAAAATACAACCATGAAAATCTCATTGGAGGTCACTGGAACTCCGGTGTACAACATGTTTGAAGAAAGAAAGATTAGCACAAGTGAATAATGTATGTCTCGGGACATCAGGTTAGGCTTAGGGGCTCGAAGCATATCTCCCTTTCCCCCTTTTCTCCTAGGATTAGGGTTTCATTCCCCTAGCTCTTGGCCTCCTGGGATGCAGCTGGCGGCTTCTAGGAGGTCGAGATCTTGGATTGTGCTGTGATGGGGTTGCGATCAGGCCCCCTTTCTTCCCTTTTGTACATAGGGGTTTTTCTCCGGCCATCGATTTTGTGTTCGTCAAGCTGAGATCGCAAAGGCTTCCCCTGCTTGGGTTGACGGTATCGCTTGGCATCAGGGGTGCGGGCTCTTGGGGCGGAGTGCAGATCTGGTCCCGGCGTCGAGATCACCGGTGGTTTTCCATATCGCCTTCACTGAGAGGCTCTCGAGGGATCGTGGCGGTGACGACGGGTTCAACGACGATGAGGGTGACCTTCTACGATTTTCTTCCTCGTGTGGTTAGGGCTGCTAATGGGCTCGGGCCAGCCTGAAGCCCACTGGGCCGGGCCCAATTTGGGCCTAGTTTGGACAGAGTTAACTTGGGCTTTGGGCCGGGCAGGGCTTGAACATCCAGGTCCGATTGTGTTATGGGCCGGGTATGAACAACTACTAACCCAACCTGAAGCCTGAACCGAAGCCCAAAATATTTTATTTTTATTTTTTATATACAATGAATACATAATTTAAAAGTGCCCATGTTTCAAATATCAATGCCTTGGACATTAGGAGCATTATTTCGCATATATCCTTTCAATGTATATTGTAATCAGTGCTATTTTCTACTTTTATTATGTGATAAAGAGAAAAAAAAAGATTTATGCATATACTGCGTTAGAAATATGGGTTTAATTTGGGCCGGGTTTGGACTTGGACTTTGTAAGAAAGTTTCGGGCCAAGCCCGAAAATTTTAATTTGGGCCTGGGCCGGGTATGGGCACACTATCATAAGTTTGGGCCGGGCCTGGGTATGGGGTGGCCCGATCCGAATCCGGCTCATTAACAGCCCTACTTGTGGTGGACGAGCTATGGGAGCTGGTGGTGGTCCTTTTTGTGTGGTCTTTTTTAGAACCCATGGGTGGGGTTAATTTGTTTTTCTGTGTTGGTCCGCCGGTGTGTGGTGGTGTTGTGGGTTGCCCGCCTGTGCACAGTGTTTGGTCGTTGTCAGTTGTGGCGTCTCCTCTTCCCCCCTTCTTCGGGGTTTCCCGCCGTAGTGCAGTGTTGTGCTATCGTCGGTTGTGGCGTCTCTTTCCCCCCCCCCCCACCTTCCTGTATGGTTGTGGTGTTTTCCGTCGGAGTGGTGGTTTATCTGATTTGTACCGGCCTGTGGTGCCTCTCGGAGGTCCGTTTGTGACCTCCTATTGCTATGAACCCAAAAAAAAAAAAGTTATGTAGGTTGTTCCCAGCACAAATTACATTTTTTTTGTCCCCAACGCAAATATTGTGTTGTCTTATATTGGGTTAATTTGCATTTCATATTTTTTAATTTTAATACAATTGTTTTTCTAAAATTTGCACTTTCCTTAATTAAGTTCAGAAAAAACATGGATTCATCACTACCAATATCTTGTTTTTATGATAGAGATTTGTTTGTGTCAATCATATCTCTAGTCGCATCATGATACGTAATGTATATCCTCGCCCTTTATAAAGAGTCGAACACAGCCATCGCTGAACGCATGAACAAAATCCGACCTCAAGTGCGATCCTATTGGTGTGATCCGGTTTCAGAACCCGACATATTTTTTTGAAATTCTAAAACTTTTTTGTCGTGTTGCGAAATCCTAAACCTATCCCTAATCCTAATATATGAACTCTAAAGTTAAATCCTAAACTCTAACCCTAATCTTGACCCAAAACCTAAAACATAAATCCTAATCCTAATCCTAAACCTAAAAACTAATCCTAATCCAAAAGTTTAAACTCTAATCCTAAATTCTAAATCATAACCCTAATTCTATACTTAAATACGAAAACTTAAAACTAACACAATTTTCTAAACCCTAGGCCTAACCCTTACAATCACTGTAGCAACAAAAGTGATTTCATTGTAATAGCTATAGTAACATCTAAAATCTAAGCATAATCTTAAATCCTAAACCCTAAACAAAACTGGTGTTTAGACATACAAGAATGAACCTAGAACTTACGATCGATCATCTATCATGCATTTAGAATTTAACATTTTGAAATCATCTTTGAGACCGTTCAAAAGCCAAACTCAAAATATCAAATCAATAATTTTTTGAAGCACTTTTAAAGCTAAAAAATTATTAAAAATCAATCGTTAAACCCAAACATAAGGGATCAAAATAAGTCATTCAAAGATACACAAAAGGATATATCTAATGAATGCAGGCATCATCTATGTACCATCGACTGTCTATGGTTTCAAGGTCACATTGCATGTCCTTAAAGAGAAAGTTTTACTAGGAATGCATTTTAAGTAGCTTCTTTTGAGTCTTTCATTAGTCATGACCTTTGAAGTAGCTATCTTCCAAACTAATATTCACTCAACGAATTTATTGTGTTGAACATGACCTATCAACCTATAAATGACCTCTCATTATAATTCACCCATGTACATACTCTAGGACATTTATACATTGACACGACGATGGCCGATACACAATTCTCAACAAAGGCCATCTTTTTTTTTGGTTCATTGCAAGTAGAGTTCACAATCAGACCTCCAGGAGGTGCACAAGCCGGCGTAAACAAACCAAAACTGCCACACCGGCGAGGAGAACAAGAGGCCCAAGCCCCAACCACGGAGCCACGAAGGCAAACACCACACCAGCAAAGAAAATAAAAACAAACTACACCCTAGGCGCCGAAAGCCACAACTTCGCCACACTGGTCGGAGCAAACCCTAAACCCACCACTCCAGCGGGAGATACACAGGGTTACACCAATAAAACATAAAAATCTCCAAAATACGGAGCCAAACCACACTTACATTGCTTCGAGGGAGGTAAAACCTTGATCGAAGACAGACACGAACCCTCAATCCATCGCTGATTGATATGCCACTTGGTAGGAAACAAGGAAAGAGTTTGAAGGTGTTGCTTTAAGGCCAGAAAAAAGTAAAGGAAAGGAAGGGAGCTATAACAAGAAGAAGGTAAATAAGGCGAAGAAATGAATGCCCGAAGATTGAGCTATGAAGCAGAAGACATTCACTTGCCAAAGAAATTTTAGGGACTCAAAGGGGACTGTATTTTGGTACCTTTGACACCTAGATCTTAGCTGCCAAGGAATAGGGAGGAAGATGTTGGGTTAGTCCCACATCGACTAGGGGGCTTGACAATGGTCTCTTGAAATATCCTCTTGTGGACCTTCTCTTACGGTCCGGATCTTAGGACGTGAGGGTATCTATAAATGGTATCAAAGCACAGGTTCCGTTCAATCGGTCAGGCTCAAGCCGGGCCAGATTGTGCCTCGTCCCTTATTGCCGCCTCACGAGAGGAAAAGGTGGGCCCTCAGAGTTTGTCCATCCCTTGCCTAGGATTGTAGAAAAATCCCCCCACATTAAGGGATTGTTTGGATGTTACATATATATGACATGCGTTTCTTTGCATATACATTGTTGTAATGCATATGCAAAGAAACACATATTCATAGTTGTACTTGTTTGTCTGTTTTTATCATTTATATATATTTATGCATGTGTTTATGTTTCAAATGGGGACTATATGTGCAAATAAGTGGTGGGTTTTTATTTATTCATGTGGTGAGACAAATTCACATAAGATCAGCTAGCAGCACATATTTGAACGTGTACGACTAGTTGCATATCTAAAAAGCGAACATCCAAATATAAAATTTTATTTGTATCTGTACAAATAGAAACACATCCTTATTTGCATAGGATCCAAACGATACCTAAGGATATGATCCTGACAAACTGTAGAGATCCGCACCCGGCACTTTATGTGGCCTCTATTGGGCTCTATTAATAGCGGCCCAGCCTACTTATGTGCCTATTAGGAGCTCTCTTCTTAAAGTCCATGGGCTTACTAGTCTCCAAAACTGGAGCCCTTGGAACCATCTGTTCTTACAATAATATGAACAAAATATATTCCTACAAATAAAAAAAGAAGAACAAAATATGTCATATCCAGACAAAGATTAAGTGTCAAAATTGTAAAATTAGCTTATTATCATGTGCTATAGGAAAGGAACCTTACAAGAACTCCTGCCTTGTGGAAATTAAGTTTTACTCATACCGCATGTTCTATTCATCCCTCCCAACTTAATTAGTGATAACCAAAGTAACCTTTTTTTTATTTGGTAGACCGGCCAAACAGTTAGAGGACAGATCGCTAGAGCAAGGGCTTAAAGTCAAGTTCCGAAGATCAGAACAGGGGAGGCAGGAGTTGTTATTTATTAATTTTATATTCCCATGAACATGATATCAATGGTTAAAATTCGCATGCGCAAACAAGGCAGAACGGCCTTGAGGGGTAGTTCGCTCTATGGTGTCCATACCGGAAGTCGAACAAGAAACCTTTCCAACATGGGAGAGAGGAAGTACCTCCAGGTCAAGAGCTTGTTGGCCCCGTAGTGACTTCAGATACCTAGAAATGATTGCCTTAGGTTTATTGTCCCCTCCATCAGTTGCATGTGCATACTATGCCATTCTACGACTTAACCATCATTGATTACTGATTTTCTTACAATAAAGGTTTTAAGAATTTTTTTTTCATAAATCATAGTAGAATTGACTATGTTGTATTTTTTTTATGCAAGAAAGGAATTCATCGGAAAGGAAAGAAAAAGAAATGGGAGGAAAAGAAAAGTGTTTTTTCTTGTTACTGCTTGGTTGTCTGGAAAAGAAATAAAAAATAACTCTTCTTTTTCGTTCATGTATTTTTTGTGCTTTTGGTATAAAAACGTTTGTGGGCTTTTGACAAAAAAAATGGTTTCTAACGGAAAAAATTATTTTCTTGTGGGAACTATAGACACAGCCAAACACAGAGTTTGCGAGGAAAATTAGTATTTTCTTTTCCATATGTGCTTTTTACCGGCAACCAAACACACGTAAGGGACCATTTGTTTCGACGTAAGTGGTCGTGGAAGTTATCAACATGCCATAACTCGAGCACTTCGGGTGTTTTTTTCGGCGTAAGTAGACGCGCACGGAACTTGGAATTACAGTGTGACTTTCGATCAATCCTGAAAGGTCCATTTTTTAGCCGCTCAACTTCGGAGCAATTTGATCCGAAGCCACACTTCCCCTGTACGTCCGAAAGTTAGGGTTGCAACTTGGGCAGATTGGGTCGGGTTCGGGGTCAACCTAAGCCCAACCCAAGTACTAAAACCCCAAATCCTAACCAAACCCAACCCAACCTCCAACGCAAGATGCCCAACCCAAGCCCAACCCAAGGAAAAATTTCTATGCCCGAGTTGGGCTCGGGTTAGCCCAAGTTGGTAGGAGGGGTCGGGTTTTGCAGGTTCGAGTATACTTATTGTTTAAATTTTACCATTTGAAGATGAAAACCTAAAAAAACTTATACTTGCTAACACTACCATACAACTTTTTTTGCATTTTTATCCATGCAATTTACCAGATCATTAGATAATGTCTTTATTTGATAAGTTACAAGCGAATAAATAATTTGGGACTGGGTGAACCGGATGACTATGACTGCGACCCCACAACATATGAGTACTCGGGATGGTTGTGATGGTTAGCTATATATCACAGATTTATAAATATACATGAGTACTCGGGTTCGGGTTGGGTCGGGTTGTTCGACCCCTCAACCCAGGCCCGATCCAAATTCAACTCGGGTTGTATCATTTCAACCCTAATCCAATCCAATCTTCAAATACATCAAATCTAAACCCACCCAAAATTCGGATTGGACTTGGCTTGAGTCGGGTCCAACCCACCCAAGTTGGCCCATTTTGTTTTTATTATAGTAAACTTCCATCAGAATAAACAGCAGAAGTGGTTGAAGTCCAACTCCTTATAAGAAAATTAAAACTTCCGATCAAAAGTTGCAATCAACACTTCCGACCATTCCGTCACTTTCTATATATATACTTCTCCCACTTTCAAGGAGCCAAACGGCCCCCCGAAGTAGAAGTGGAGATCTCCTTGTCGGATTTCAGCTTCGAGAGCTCCTCCACGAGTGCCTGAAGATCCGAATACGAGCTCCCGCCTCCCTTCACCGCCTCCAAGGCGCTCCTCCTCAGCTCTACGGCCCTCTTCCTCTCCGGTCGCGAACGGCGGCCCATCGACTCGGCCAACACCCTTGCCAGCTCATCCGGGTCAGGCACTGCATCGGCCCCCTCGCAGGCCCGCACTGCCACCCCCGCCTCCTCCACCAGCAAATTTGCGTTGAAAAACTGATCGGCAGAGAGCGGCCACGTCAGCATCGCCACGCCGGCAGCGATCGCCTCCAGCGTCGAGTTCCAGCCGCAGTGGGTCAGGAACCACCCCACCGCCCGGTGCCCCAGGATCGCCACCTGTGGGGCCCACCCCCTGATCACCAGCCCCCGTCCCGCCACCCGCTCCTCGAACCCCTCCGGCACCCAGCCACCACTGCCGTCGTCCCCCACCGCCGCAGGGCCCTTCACGACCCACACGAACCGGGCGCCGCTCCGCTCCAACCCTGCCGCTAGCGCCTCCGCCTGCGGCGGTGCCAGCACGGCCTGACTCCCGAAGCACACGTACACCACAGAGTCTTCTTCGAACCGATCGAGCCATGCCAGGACCTCGGCGGCCGGTAATGAGCTGGCCCCTCCCCGCTCGGCGGCGGGCGCGTTGAGAGGGCATAGGGGCCCCACCGCCCAGACGCGTCCGTGGGTTAGGTCCTCCATCACGTGCTCCAGGTATCTCCCCTCGAGCTCTTTGAAGGTGTTGAACACGTAACCCCAGCTCCGGATGTTTTGCATGAAGCCCTCTTTTATGAATTCCCAAACTGGGTCACCCTCCCTGTACCACCGATACGTGAGGGTTATCTGGGACCAGGGGTAGATCGGGGAACCGGGGATGGAGGGGAAGGAAACCGGGGAGCTGGGGTCGGAGGAGTCGGCCGGCTTGGGCATATGACGCCAGAGGCTGTGGATGCCGGCGATGTAGAGGGCGCCAGATGGGGAGAAGACGAGGCGGGGGACTCCAAGATCGGCGGCGAGGGCGTTGGTCCAGCCGAGGAACAAGTCGGAGAGGATGGCGGACGGCGGGGACGGATGGGAGCGGGCCCAGCGGAGGAGCGGGTGGTGGAGGCCGGCGACGGCGTGCATCATGTCGGGGAAGTAGGAATGAGGGAGGTCCTTGCAGTTCTCGATGCCGGGGGGTATGGAGGGGTGGTCAGGGAAGGGGAGGACGAGAGGCTCGACTGCAGGGGATTGGGCGAGGAGGGGATCGAGGAGGGGGCGGTTCTTCGTTGTCACGACGATGGTGACGGCGAGGCCGGCGGCGTCGAGGTGGTGGGCAAGGTCCAGCAGCGGCAGCATGTGACCCTGTGCAGGGAAGGGGAACACCAGGAGATGGGGGGCCCTCGTTGATTTAGCCACCATTCTCTCTCTCTCTCTCTCTCTCTCTAAGAAACAGGGAGGGCAAATGAGGGGCATCAGCTAGCGGCTGCTCACTGAGCTGATTGTCAATGTTTTAAAAACGGAAGGCGTCGGCACGCATCACAGTCGGCCGGCCGGCCCGCCGATGAGTTCACGACATGGTGAACTGCGACCCTATTAGTCCGGCCGATAAGATCGCGACATGGTGGACTGCGACCCTATTAGTACGTGGCTCTGCTGAGCTGCTTTCACAGCGCTGACGAACGGGCTAACAAACTTGAATGGATCAATGTGTTTGTCGAACCAACGGGCTCTTGGCCTGGTGGTACTTCTTCTCTCTTCCATGTTGGACAGGTTTCCTCTTCGACTCTCGGTATGGACACCATGGAGTGAACTTTTCCTCAAGACCGTTGTGTCTTATTTATGTATGTAAATCCTGGCCGTTGATACCATATTCATGTGATTATGAAAATAATAAATAGTAGGTGTTGACTGCCACCTCCCTTTTGATCTTCGGACATCATTGATCTATTGTCCATCGAACTGCCTGACTGGTCCAGTAAAAAGAAAAATTTATTTGCCGATCGATGGAGTTAGTGAATTACTAACAAAGGAAAAACTAACTCGTTTACAAAATAATTTGAGGTCAAGCTAGCACAAAAAAAATTAAATCGGCTATAAGCTTAAAACCACCTTTGTCGCAACTCTTACAAGATCGTCTTGGAAATGGCCCATGATTGAGATAATCATGAAATTGTCCTCAACACCCCCACAATCCTTCTAGGTGGGGATTGGATTGACAGTCCACAGCGAGGAAACGGTATCCGTGTTGTCGCTAGTTGCGCCGGCCACCGATGACGCAGGGAGTCCTTCAACTGGGAGCGGAGGAAGGCCATTGAGCCACCACCGCCTGTCTTTTGCACCTCCAGGATCTACACCCCGCCGGCAGGAGGGCGGGGACGAAGGCGGCCGCCACCGCCGATCCCGGCAGGTGCGGTCATGGTCAAGGGATTCAAGAGCATGCAATACGTGTGCCATGTCAAGGGGTCTATTCTGGGGCCTGCTTCCGAAGTGATTAGAAGCCCAAAGGGAAATACACCGTAGCATTTGCCATAACTTGTTAGAGATACTGAGAGCCGAGTCCTCCAACGGGTGTATCTCATGCCACCAGGTCATGATCAGGTCATCAAAGCCCTCCTGCATTGCCCACATCTGGTCAAACCAAAAAGAAGGTTTGGGGTGAGTGAAAGAGCCTGTGTCTAGGAGGATGGGAACGTGGTTTGATACGAAGGCAGTGAGGGATAGCGTATGGGTGAGTGGATAGGAGTTCTCCCAACCATCCAAAATTAGGAAGCGGTCCAGACGTGCCATGATCGAGATCTCTCGTTTGTTAGACCAGGTGAATCTGCGGCCCAATGGGAAGGTCCACTATATCGTTGTCTCTAACGAACGAGGAGAAGTCTTCCATAGCCCTGATGCTACTTAGATTCCCATTTCTCTCGGAGGCAAATTTGGTGACGTTGAAGTAGCCATTGATGATCCATGGTCCCAGGAGAACTGTGCGAATCCTGTGCAGTTCTTGCCAGAATTCAAACCGAAGGCGCTCATCCGATGGGGCACCATAGACTATCGTAACAGACACGATCTGATTATCTATACTGTAATGAAGAACTACCGATAATGTGAACTCGCCAAAGGTTTTATCTACCAGAGAAAGGATGGAAGAATCCCAACCGATGAGCAGGTCTCCCGAGGCTCCCACTGAGTCCCTCAACTCCCATTGGTGTATAAGATGGTTGCTGAGGGAACGCAAGAATCGTGTCGAAGGCTTAGCAGTTTTTGTCTCGTGAAGGCAGATGACGTCCGCCGAGTGGGCAGTGGCGAACATCTTTGTTGCCCTTCTTTGCTCTTCTCCACCCAGACCTCGGACATCTTCGCTGCCCTTCTCTTCTCCACCCAGCAATGTTCTTGTTCACCCAATCTTGTACACTACCCAGAACCTTGCTTGAGGATCTCTGAGTGCTTACTACTAGCAAGCCTCCTCCACCTACGAATGACCACGCGAGGACGAAAACCACCCAATGGGAATCCAAGGGAGAGATTGGAGTTAGATAGAGAGATGGGAGATTTCGGCCAAGCAACAAGCTTGGGCTGAATCCCCATCCCCCCCCCCCCTTCTCTTATAGCCGTCCTTGGTCGAACCCTAGATGACCTTGGATTCGGCCTCCCTTCATGGAAAAACCGACCCCCTCCCCGATCGAACCCTAGATGACCTTGGGCCCAATTAACGACTCCCCCTCGCGCGTGTGCTTTTTTATGTCTGTTTAAACCGAAAGAAGAGATTTAGAGAGGTGCGATCAGGAATCATGACCCCCCTCCCTTCCATTCTCTTCTTCCCGAAATCGAAAGAGAGTGAGAGAGGACCCCAGGAAAACCCTCCTTTGGTTCTCTCGGCTCGCATGAAAGGTGAGAGAAAGGGAGAAGGCCTGCAGCGCCCTTCTGCCCTCCCTTCAGGTCATTGCTCTCCATTAGATCGTAAGAGAGAGAGAGAGAGAGAGAGAGAGAGAGAGAGAGAGAGAGAGAGAGAGAGAGAGAGAGAGAGAGAGAGAGAGAGATAAAAGCCCCTTCCTGCACAGCTCTCCTACCTCGTCTCATCGATTGTCTTTGGGGTTCTCCACATGAGTTTGACCGCCAAGAAGAATCGGAGTTGAAGGCTTGTAATTTCTTCTTCCATCAGGGATCGGATCTCGCAAAAGGAAGAACTCTTCTTCATCAAGTTTAATCGAGGATCATCATCACCCGATGCATTACGGCCGGCGGTACAATTTTGATCCCTCGCTTACGCATATGGTCTCCATGTTTATCGTTTGCAAAGCCAATGTTTCTCGATAATAGAGATTATCATTTGTTTCGTGTAGGGTTTTCTTACAAGTATTTTTTTTTCCCCAGTTTTAATCCTTAAAGGTCAAAGTTTTAAACAATGATTGGAAATAAGTATACCCGAATTCGTACAACCCGATCCGATTACCAACTTAGGCTAATCCGAGTTTGAAAATTTTTGCTCGGATTTTGTTAGGGTTGGGACACTCGGATTGAGGGTTGGTTAGGTTTAGAATAAAGGGCCGGTTTTAGGACTTGGGTGCGCTTGGGTTAACTGCTAACCCCTAACAACTCCTTGTCCTCATGATCACCGACCCACATGCCAAGCTAGGTGGCTAGCTAGAAGACCCACAATGAGTAAACCGTGCTTCTCAAACACAACACAACATGTTGAACGTGTTGAGCCATCCGATTTCTCTATATGATCCCTCTCCACCGCTCATTAGTGGAGCGCAGACACACACACAGTACTCCATGGAGGTCCAAGTGCAGAGCTCTACCACCTGAGGCAAGGATGCCGGAGAAGCACACCACCTTCGTGTCCTTATTGGGCCACCTCTGGAGGAAGATAACAGAGGCCCGCGGCCTCGACGGCGGAGACTATACGATGATAAGGGTGTGCGTGAACGGCCGGCCTCGGCTCCGGCCGCCCGTCTCGGCGGAATTCTTCGGCAACGTGGTCCTCAACGCGTGCCCGAAGTCGAAGGTGAAGGATCTTGTCGACGGTGGCGTTGCAGGGGCTGCTAGGAAGATTCACGATGCGGTGTCGAGCACCGGGAGGCGTACTTCCGATCGTTCATCGATTTCGGGGCGATGAACGCGGAGGAGGAGCTGGTGCCGGTCGACAACGAGGAGGGCAACGTCCTGTCGCCGAACCTGGAGGTGGATAGCTGGCTAGGGCTCCCGTTCCAGGAGATGGATTTCGGCGGCGGGGGAGCTCTGTGTGCCTTTTCGCCGACGTGGGTGCCGGTGGACGGGCTGCTGATTTTCCTTCCGTCGGTGAGGCCGGGCGGAGGGGTCGATGTGGTGGTGGGCTTGCTGGGAGTGCATGCAGTGAAGCTGCGGCAGATATCTCACTCCTTGGATTAGGGTTTGTGGTTGTGTCTAAGATTAGGGTTTGTGGGTGTCTATTTTGCTGGAGTTACACGCTCCTAGCTTAGCGAGCTAGATAGCTACTTTTTAAGATAAATAATAACCAACGGGCTCTTGGTCTGGTGGTACTTAATTCCTCTCTCCCATGTTGGAGAGGTTTTCTGTTCGACCGTTGTGTCTTGTTTGTGTGTGCGTAGCCAAGCTGTTGATGTCATGTTCACAGGATTATGAAAATAATAAAGGGTTATTTTAACTTTGACCCCCAAATCTTGCATTGAATTAGAATTTACCCTCCATATTTCATTAATTAGACTTTACCCCCAAAACTACCTGTTCCTTCAGCTTATCATCTAAGAGAAAGGGTGAGCTGACGAAAAAGAAATAACATCAATTTCTTTAAAAAATATATAAAAATTATTATATTTATAAAAAAAAATTATAAAACTTTTTAAATTTTTGAAAAATGTCTTATAGGCCTATTGTATAGGCGAACCATTATTTTTTTTTATTTTTTTTTAACCCCGCCTGTTGTATAGACAGATAACTTATTTAAAAATATAAAATAAAATTACCCGTCTATTGTACAGACAGATAGCTTATTATTTTTTAAAAAAACAAAAATTACCCCGCCTGTTGTACAGACAGGTAAAGGAAGCATAAATTACACTTTGCCCCCTTGAAGTTTAGCTCAAAAACACTTAACCCCTGTAGTTTATTTTGTTCCAAATTGCACCCTAACGTTTGAAATATTAGCACAATATCCCCTTTTGTCAACTACTTAATTTCCTTATTTGGTAATTTTTATCTGATAAAAACTGAATTGAAGAGAGCAAAATGTAGTTTATAAACTATAAGGGGTTAAGTGTTTTTGAACCAATCTTCAAGGGGGCAAGTTGTAATTTACCCTTATAAAAAATTGCCCCGCTTGTTGTACAGGCGGGTAATAGGATAAATTACACTTTGCCCCCTTGAATTTTAGCTCAAAAACACTTAACCCCTTGGTAGTTTATTTTGTTCCAAACTTTAGGGTGTAATTTCGAACAAAATAAACACAGGGGGGTTAAGGGTTTTTAAGGTAAACTTCAAGGGGGCAAAGTGTAATTTATATTTCATTTGCCTGCCTGTACAACATGCGGGGTAAAAAAAAATTTCTTTTAATAAGCTACTCGCCTGTACAACAAGCGGGGTAATTTTTTTTTAAAATAAGCTACTCACCTGTACAATAGGTGGGGTTAAAAAAAAAACAGTGGATCGTCTATACAATAGGCTGATAAGACTTTTTTCAACAATTTAACAAATTTTGTACCGTTTTTTATAAATACATTATTTTTTATGTTTTTTTTAAGAAATTGATGAAGAAATAAAGTTTTGGGAGGGTGAGCTGAAGGAATAGTAAGTTTTGGGGGGTAAAGTCTAATTAATGAAAATATGGGGGGTAAAGTCTAATTCAATGCAAAGCTTGGGGGATAATCTAAATAATCCAATAATAAATTGCAGTTGCTGATCTACCCATTTGGATCTTTGGACCTTATTGAGTCATTGCTTTAGTGCTCAGTCCTCTGATCGCCTGACTGATCCAGTAAAAAATAAATAAATAAATAATATGGTCAATTAAGGTCAAATCTGGTCAAATGTAGCCATCGGGATAATGAGTCATCAATCATCTTAAGATTCTTACCCATCGAATTACTCGTAGTAGGTTTCCACGACATGGCTGATGAGGATGGACATTCATGCGTGTTGGTGGGCCCCGCATATACAAAGCACGTGAGGGGGTGAAAGTGTCAATTGGCCAAACTACAAGGGGCTTAAGTGTAATTTATCCTTTAAATGGGGAAATTTTATTCATATCCCAAAAATATGTAATTAATCCCCATTTTAAACAAACTTAAACACACCCGTTTTTTTTTAATCGTACCCCGTTCCTATTCGAAAAACACCCTTTCCCCTCACACCTCACCTTGAATACACCCCAGTTAAATGGCCCTTCCATCCTGATTATACCCCAATTAAACACCCACCCTTTTGAATATACCCCAATTATATGTCCTAAACACACCCCATTCCTAAGGACAGCTGACTAGGGTGCCGACTCTTCTTATTTCTCAATTAGTAGAGGGGTTAGATCTCCTATGGAGGAATCTGATCGGGAGAATTGGGAGTTGGGCTCGTCGAGCCTCGTTTCCGTTGCTGTTATCAATGACGATGACACCATATCCACCGCTACCGTTTCCTCCTCAAATAGGCATTCAAAGGGTTCTATTTTTAAGTTAGGTTTTAGCTGGTATGTGGGGTACAAGATAAAGATATAATAGGTATTTAAAAAGCTCTGAAAAAACTATTGAGAAACGATTGGGTGACATGGGATAATTACAGACTTTTGGGTCACATATGAATAAAATTTACCTATAAGAGCATCTCCAACCGGCTCTGAAGCTCGGAGGTGCTCCGAAGCAAGTGGGGCCCGCATTTTGCTGCCACCTCATCGGAGGCATCTTCGGTGAGAGGGTCAGCTCCAACCGTCCCCGAACCATATGTCCGAGGCTTTTGCACAAAACACCCTACCTATTTTCAAATTATCCAAACTCTCCAATTTGACTCCAAACCCCACCCACCTTAAAATAATTTATGAAAGATCCGGGAGGTTTTTTACAAAAATCCGGAATTTTTTATTCACTCAGAGGCTCCGAAGGACCTCCGTTGTATGTGGAGGGCTTCGGAGGTCGGGGGGGCACGTGGCCTACGTGGCATGCCACGTAGGCCTTGGGACATTTCTTCGGAGCCGGTTGGAGCCCGGGATTTCGTTCGGAGATCCACGTCGGCCTTCAGAGCTCGCTACGGAACCGGTTGGAGATGCTCTAAGTAACGTAGAACAACAATCACAGCAGCAACCCCACCATTTGAAATGGATAGCACATTAAAAATTTTAGGGCAGATGGATTGGGCAACTTTTCAGTTGGCGCGGGATACCTGTTTAGACTAACCATAGCCCCACCACTAGGGCTGTCAACTGGTTCGGCTTAGGTAGGGCTTGGGTAAACCCGGACCTGGCCCTTCTATATATAGGAGGTTCCGGACCAGGGCCTTTACGGGCTTAAAAACCACCAGCCCTAGCCTGGCCCTTGGAGGGTCCAGGCCGGGCTTTGGCCGGGTCCAGGTCTATGAATTATATGGATTTTTTTTTTCAGAAAATAAATATTAATAGTTTTTTTTTACAAAAAAGTATGATTTGAGAAAAAAAAAAAACTTGACTGCTAATTTTAAAACCCTCCTCATTTATCCGGACTGGGGACCGACATTATATTGATCTTGTACAGGTGGACTTAAACTTTTTCCCTCTTGGGCCACTAACAGAGCTCGATAGAAGACTACAAAACCAGCAAACTATTACTGATAACAATCAAACTAGCAATCTATACAACTAATAGAAGTCAAAATAGGGACCATCCTTTTATAAGTTGCTGCCACCGGTGGAGAGATTTTTGCCTTCTAGAGCTATTTGGAATTCCAAAGCCCCGTCGAAGGTCAAGATATTTTCTCTCTTAGCTTCGAGGAACAAGATATTGGCAAAGGTAAATCTTATGAAAAGACAAAATCCTCTTATTTCCGACTCTTCCTGCACCTTCTGCGGTAGGGTTGAGGAATCCTTTTCGCATCTTCTGCTCGAATGTTCTACGGCTAAGAACATCTGGTTGCAATTTGAGGAGATCGGGGGTGTTGCATCTCACCCTCGAAATCTACGGGCTCTTTGGCACTCCTGGAGGCGCAGAAAAATTAAGAAGGATCTGCGGAGTCTTGGGATATTCTGGCAATGAGCATACTTTGGACTCTTTGGCTAGAACGGAATAGGAGGATTTTCCACCGGAAGACGGCTAAGGAGGAGGAGCTTAGGAGAACCGTCGTTGCTACCTTCAAGATTTGGATTGTACCTTGGGTGGAGAAATTCTCAGTAGAGAGCAGAGATTTTGTTAATCGTATTTTTCCTTGATTTAGTTTAATATAACTGGTTGGGGGCTGCCTAACTCTCCCTCCTCCGAGGAGGGGTTGTCAATAAAAAAAAAAAAAAGGGGACCAAGGGTTCACAGGATCAGAGTTCAGGTTAGGTTTTCAAAAATTGGGGGTCAGGCTAGGGTTAGGATTTGGAATTTGGAGAATCAGAGATAAGAGATGAGTCTGATGAAAAACAATGGATCTCAAATCCCAAATCAATTAAAAAATCAAGTTTTTTTTTTAAGAACCAACACAAAGGATCTAGGGTTTGAAAAAAAAATTCAAATATCCCGGATTTGTTGAGAAAAAAAATCAAGATCAAGTGTTTGGTAAAACAAAATACAAACCAGTGAAGAGATTGACGATTTACCCTTTTTTTTACCAAACAAACAAAAAAAAAAAAACAGATCTAATAAGTCTAATAATCATATCTGGGTTGAGAAATTGAGAGACAGTGAGCTAGAGAGAGATAATAGATGATCTTTAGTCTTTATCTAACAAAATTCACACCACCAGAAGTGTTTACCAAATGAAAAGAACTCGAAGTAAAACAACTGAACTTGTGTGGTGTGTTATAGCATGGCTCTTTGAAAGCTACAAAATCCAATGAAGAAAGTTCTACTAAATATACATTAATAGTTCTTCCCCAGGACAATATAGGACTAATTAAACTCAAAACCGATTTTTCATCTCACAAGTCAAAGCCAAGTTTTACAAACACTAACTATAAATAAACAAACACAGCTTATGTATCTGGCATTGAAGCTAACGATTAAGTATGATAATAGCTAGAATAAATTATTTTGTAAATGAGTTTGTTGTCCCTCAACAATGCTCTTAGAAAAAACAAAATAAGGGAACAGCATGGGTAAGAACAAACTAAAGAGTAATGCTATTTTGTTAGTGATAGTGTATAGTGTTGAGATACACATACCCGTAGATAGCCTGTATAGGATACCCCTTGTTTTCTCTTGTATGACTGACATATATATTTGGCCCTTGGCCTAATCAGAGGGATTACTTCTTCTCCCCAAAATCCCTAGCATCTCTCTCTCTCTCTCTCTCTCTCTCTCTCTCTCTCTCTCTCTCTCCGTTCATGCTAGTGATTCCTTGTGACATGGTATCAGAGCGGACGATCCGCCTCTCCTCTATCGTCACAGGTCCTCCGGCCAGATCTTGCGAGATCCGACTCTGAGCAGATCCGGCCAGCCGCCTCGAGCACCAGATCCTGCCCTGCGCAGCTTCGAGCAGATCCGGCGATCTCCGAGCAGATCCGACCGGCGTTCTTCGAGCAGATCCGACCGGGTCCGACCGCCACCAGATCCTGCCCTGCGCAGATCCGGCCAGCTGCTTCGAGCAGATCCGGCGATCTCTGAGCAAATCCGGCGATCTCCGAGCAGATCCGACCGGCGTTCTTCGAGCAGACCACGACCGGCGATCTCCGAGCAGATCCAGATCCGGCGATCTCTGAGCAGATCCGACCGGCGATCTCTGAGATCCGAAGCCCTCTCTTGCCCTCTCATAGCCAGCCGCTCTGAGATCCAGATCCGGCCTCGCTCTGAGATCCAGATCCGAAGCCCACTCTTGCCCTCTCATAGCCAGCCGCTCTAAGATCCAAATCCGGCCTCTCGATCTGCCCTCTCATAGCCAGCCGATCCAGATCCCGCCCCTCCTGCTCTCTCTTGCATCGGCGAACTCCAGCTCTGGCCCTCTCGATCTCGCGACGATCCCTCGAGACCCTCTCGATCTCGCACCGACGAACTCTAGATCTGTATCTTCGGTCTCTGAGCTCCAAGTAAAGCCACTGATCCGACCGGTGAGCCACCATGGCCGACTCCTCCTCCGTAGATGCTCCTCCGCCCGTGCCACTGCACCATGAGAGCCTCCCATTCGAGTACACTCGTGACTTCCTGCCGAGCTCGACGGACTTCCCTCTCGCCTTCTACGCCGACTGGGAAGCATGGGCAGCCACCGTCCAGACCACGCTTCTCGGACGTGGCCTTCTTGGATTACTCGACGGCACCACCACGGCACTGAGTCAGGCTTTCCCTGTCGCTTTTCAAGCGTGGCGTCTTCGTGATGCACGGGTCGCCGCCTACCTTATCGCTTCGGTCGATCGAACGATGCGTGCTGACCTCGCCGCCCTTGGAGCATCCGCAGCTATATGGCGCTCCTTGGTTGAGCACTTTGTGGAGTCTAGCGACGCCCACGAGTATGCCATTCTCTCCCAGGTCCAGTCCGAACAGCAGGGTGATCGTACGATCTAGCAATTCCATGCACAGATGCGTGGTTACTGGTGGGAGCTTCAGTCACTGGTACCTCCTGTCTCTCCCGAGTGTCGTGCCGCCCACCAAGCTTTCTGGGAGCGTCGTCAGCTTTACCAGTTCCTGATAGCCCTTCGACCAGAGTTTGGCCCACTTGCTGGCACCCTGATCCACCGAGATCCACTTCCACGCTTGGATGCTGCTATTGCTGAGTTTGTCACCGAAGAAACCAGGCTACGCACCATCGCCACCAGGGCTCCTCCGTCCCCCTCCAGCCACACGGGCGTCCTTGCTGCAGCCCTCGCTGCCTTTCTTACTTCTGCTTCTGGTCGTGATCGGTTTGTGTGCACTCACTGCCACAAACCAGGTCATGTCGTCGCCATATATTGGAAGCTGCATCCCGAGAAGAGGCAGGGACTCCGAGGATATGGTCGACCCGTTGGCTCTACTGCTGCTGCTGCTACTGCTGCTGCTGCTACTGCTCCGTCCTCTCCTCGCACGGTTCCATCATCACCTCGGGGTTCCTTGGACGCCCCTGATACTACTCAACTCCTTCAGCAGCAGCTTGCACAGCTTCAGTTCCGCCTAGACCAGCAAGCGAGCTTCAGCTCCGCCGAGGCTTCCAGCGCCTCCAGTTCCTCTGCTCACTTAGCTACTCCCGATACCTTCGCTACTTGGATTCTTGACTCTGGGGCCTCCCATCACATAACTTCCAATGCTTCCTTGCTTACCGATTGCCGACCGCCACCGCACATCCCATCGATACATACTGCAGATGGCTCTTCTTTAGCTATCTTGCAGTGTGGATCGATTACCGCCACTACAGAACCGAGTGGTTGTCTCTCTTTACCCACTATGTTGCATGTCCCCCAGCTTCTCATGCAATTCATCTCCATTAGCACTTTGGATGTGTTGTGACTTTCTCCCCTTCTTCTTGTGTTGTGCAGGATCCACGTACCGGATGGGTGATTGGCGCTGGTCGTGGGTCAGGCGGGCTGTACCACCTCGAGCATCTCCATCTTTTCCTCATTCCCCCTTCTGGCGTCTGTAGCTTAGCTTCTCCCAATGCCGACTTATGGCACCGAAGACTAGGCCACATTTCTGAGTCTCAACTTAAGAGCTTACTCCAGACTGGAGCCCTAGGTCATTGCTCTTTTTCTTCTTTATTTACATGTACCAGTTGTAAGCTTGCCAAAGCTACAGCCTTATATTTTTCTTCTAGTATCTCTCAGAGTTCTGCTCCTTTTCAATTAGTACACTCCGATATCTAGGGCCCTGCACCTCTTCCTTCGATGTGTGGCTATCGCTACTATATCTCTTTCATAGATGACTTCAGTCGATACACTTGGGTCTACCTTCTTTAGCACCGCTCTGAGGTTCCTCAGGTCTACCAGATTTTTACCTCGATGGTCCATACACAGTTCGGTTGTCGCATTAAGACCTTTCGGTCTGATTGCGCCCTCGAATACCTTTTCACTGCTATACGGACACTTTTTCAGTCCCATGGAACCCTATTCCAGCACTCATGTCCTTATACACACGAGCAAAACAGAGTAGCCGAGAGGAAGCACCGTCATATCCTTGAGACGACGCGTGCTCTTCTTCTCTCTGCTTCCGTTCCACGCACTTTCTGGGCTGAGGCTGTCTTGACATCAGTCAACCTCATCAACATCACCCCTTCTTCTGTTTTCCTGAGTGGTGCATCTCCCCACGAGCGTCTTTTCTCTTCGCCTCCTGACTACAGTCTGCTTTTCACCTTCGGGTGCACCTGTTTCGTTCTCCTTCCGCCCCATGAGCGCACGAAGCTGTCCGAACGTGCAGCTAAATGCATCCTCCTAGGAATCAGTACCGAGCACAAGGGTTATCGTTGCTATGACCCCTTGACTCGTCGCTTTCGCATCTCTCGACACATCTCCTTCGTCGAGGATGCCCCTTACTACGCCTCTGCAGTTCAGGACCTTACCTTCTTGGAGACTCCTACCACCCTGTCTCGACTCTCGAGCCCCTTCTATCACCCCTTTCGTCCAGCTCTACTTCTCCCCCTGCTTCCAGTGATTCTTCCACAGAGTCTTCCTCCGTCCCCTCCTCTCCTCCGTCACCGATTACTTCCGTAGGTCTTTCTTCTCCTCCCGATATCCATGGTACTCCGCCTGCTACGCCCAGTCAGACGTCGCCGGTCATGGATCCTCGCCCGCCGACCTGCTATCCTCAGCACGAACACTACCCACCTGATCGCTTAAGCTTTAGCTCTGGTCCACCTGATCATTTTGGTTTTGCCACGGTCACCTCCTACTCGCCTCAGTTTACAGCCTTTCTTGCACCCCTTCACACAGACCAGGAGCCTCGATCGTACCGGGAGGCCGTCCAGTCCCCTCAGTAGTGGCAGGCTATGAGCGAGGAATTTCAGGCATTTGAGCAGACTCAGACTTGGGATATCGTCCCCCTTCCCGTTGGCATTGAGCTTGTAAGTTGCCGGTGGGTATACAAGGTCAAGCGGCGACCTAATGGTTCCATCGAGCGGTACAAGGCTCGGTTGGTGGCCCATGGCTTCACTCAGGCATACGGAATAGACTACGAGGAGACTTTTGCACCCGTAGCTTAGATGACCTCCGTTCGTGCACTCCTGGCAGTTGCAGCAGTCCGTCGATGGCCTCTTCTCCGAATGGATATGAAGAATGCCTTTCTCCATGGTGATCTTTCAGATGTCATCTATATGCAGCCACCCCCTGGTTTGCATACTCCTCCCCAGCATGTTTGTCGCCTCCGTCGAGCTATCTACGGGCCCAATCAAGCCTCTCGAGCTTGGTTTGAGTGTTTTCGATGAGCCGTCACCGAGATCGGCTACATTGAGAGCTCGCATGACCACTCACTTTTTATGCGGTCATCTCCTCAGGGCAGGGCAATTCTCCTATTATATGTCAACGACATGATCATCACAGGTGATGACTCCGCTGTCATCACTTCCCTTCAGTAGCATCTTCGACGTCGGTTCCAGATGAAGGATTTAGGTCCTCTTCGCTACTTCCTTGGGCTAGAGATCGCCCACAATGAGCGAGGGATTCTGCGACCCCAGCAGAAGTACATAGCTGACATCCTTAGCCGAGCTGCCCTTTCCAATGATCGCTCCGCTGTCACCCCTCTCGAGCTTCAAGTGAAGCTTCGTCCCACCGATGGTGAGCCTCTCTCAAATCCTACTCGGTACCGACAGATCGTTGGTCAGTTGGTTTACCTCTGCATCACCAGGCCTGACATTGCTCACGCTGTTAGCATCATCAGCCAGTTTGTCGAAGCCCCTCGCTCTGCTCACTATGCTGCCCTTCTTCAGATTCTCCGCTATCTCCAAGACACTATCACCCGGTCTCTCTTCCTATCATCGACTTCTCCTCTGGTCCTACGTGCCTACTCGTATGCTGACTGGGCTGGTGATTCGACCACTCGTCGATCGACTACCGGCTATTGCCTATTTCTTGGAGATTCTCTTATCTCATGGCGTAGCAAGAAGCAGAGTGTTGTCTCTCTCTCTCTTTCTCTCCAGTACTGAAGCAGAGTTTCGAGCCATGGCCTCTACTACCAAAGAGATCGTTCACTTGCGATGACTTCTTGGAGATCTAGGGGTTGAGATCTCTGAACCTACAGCCCTTCACTGTGACAATCGGAGTGCAATACAGATTGTCACTAACCCGGTCTTTCACAAGAGGACGAAGCACATCAGCTCGATTGCTACTACTCTCGCCAGGAGTATAAGGCCGGGACCATCTCTCTCCCCTTTGTCTCCTCTGGAGAACAGATTGCTGACTTCTTCACGAAGTCACACCCTGCTCCACGTTTTCAGTTTATGCTTAGCAAACTCATGTGCATGACCCACCTTGAGTTTGAGGGGGGCTGTTAGTGATAGTGTATAGTGTTGAGATACACATATCCGTAGATAGCCTGTATAGGATACCCCTTGTTTTCTCTTGTATGACTGACATATATATTTGGCCCTTGGCCTAATGAGAGGGATCACTTCTTCTCCCCAAAATCCCTAACATCTCTCTCTCTCTCTCTCTCTCTCTCTCTCTCTCTCTCTCTCTCTCCGTTCATGCTAGTGATTCCTTGTGACATATTTGAATAAACTGAGGGACAACTCTACGTGAATGGAGCGCTGACATCTTCTGATTTGCAGTACTATAGGCCATGGGATGAATCCTAGGACGACCATTGGCCTTTGTCGCCCTGCCAGCCACCACCCACCGCCCTTCCTCAGACTACCGTCCCGTCATCCCGTGGGTCATCCGATGCTGCCGGCCACCACCACCGCTAGCCACTATCCACCGCCGCCTGCCACCGACGACCACGGTTGGCCCCATTGTCAACGTCAACCGTCCACCATCCACCTCCTCGACAGCCACCACCTGCGCACGTGGCATTCTCTAGGGTTCACCCAATGGCCCATAGCCCCACCAATCAGGCGATGCCAACGCTCCACTTCACATGGGGTTGTCCTGCAGGGTTGTTCCTCAGTTTGTTCGAATAGCATCACCCCAAACTTAATGGTGAATGCTATTCAGTCACCCTCTCTTTTTCGTCCAATTTGGGTCATCCCGACATGGGAAATGATCACAGCTGTCCGTTGCATCCAGATATTTCGTATGAGTGGAGATCCTTTCAAGTTGTTAGGCTCGTTCGTCAGCGCTGTGATAGCAGCCCAGCAGCCCAATGGCTGCCACTTTGGATCACAGTCCACCCTGTCGCGCACTCATGGGCCGGCTCTGATGCGTGCCTATCGCGCACTCAGCACTGTTAAAGCGGCCCAGTAGCCCAATGGCAGCCACTTTGGATCGTAGTCCACCCTGTCGCGCGCACTAATATGCTTTCCCTTATGCCTATCAATTAGGCTCTCCCAGAAGGACACCCAGCCTGTAAAAGCCCGTCAAAAACCTGGCTCGTTAAGACCCGTCCAAAGACAGGTCTATCTTCTATACATCACAGGGCTGGATCCGGGCTTAATTTTTTCAAGCCTGACCCATATGACCCATTTAATATATCATAGACGAAATGTACCATATAACAATTAGTCTCAGCAACGTCTACATGATTCATGCGGCTTATGAAACTTTCTCTATTTCTAGATATGGGTTTTACTCTTAATGTGTACAGTTTCAAGACTTACAATCACATTCTGGGATGATTTGTTCTTCCTCAGTCCAAGCCTTACAATGGCATTCAACGGGCGAAAGCCAAAGTCCAGCCGATCGCAAACACTCTTATTCTTGCACCAAGCTTATGGTTTTAATTAGTCAATACATTTTTGACATACTTATACTCTATATTTTCAACATTAGCCAAACAGGTGGTGTCGTATGGATCAGGAATCATTATGTGAATTAATTTTATTTTATATGATATTTTTTGTGGACTGATCATTTTTGGATGTTCAACATTATGGATCTTAACTTTGATGTGATTTTCATTATGTATTCAGCAATTAACATTTATGCTTCATTACAAGAAATTTTTACACAATAAACTCTCTCATATTGGCTCAAATATCAAGATTATACTATAATTTTTGTAAAAAAATATATAAAATTGACCGTTCCGGTCTGGACCCGACCCTCAAAGGGCCGGAGGATTTTAGACCTTAAGGACCAAGGCACCAACCCGGGCCCGCCTATATTTCTAAGGTCCGGCCCTAGCCCGCCCGTTGACAGCCCTACTTTCCCTTGTTAAAGCATAGACAATCAGTCAATGTTTTAAAACCCGGACCGCTTGAACCGTCAACCGGCTCTATTTCTGGTCTGGTTGATGGATCAAACCCATAATGGCTCGAGGACCGATTAAAACCCATCGAACCGCTTGGCCCGATCTCAAAATCGGAGAATCATTATATTAGTCCCGAACCCCTATCTCTGAGATTGCATCACGGTTCAACCACAGTTGACCCAATGGTTGAACCGTTGAGTCGTAACCCCATAATTTTTCTGATTTGATGAACATACTGGGTTTGATTGAATCAGCTCACTGAGAAGACACTGCCATCCCTCGTTGCGCAAGTAGGGATGGCAATGGACTCCAAAACCCGAAATTTGAATCCAAATTCGACCAAAACGTCATATATGAGTACATACTTTGTATCCAAAACATGATTTGGGTATAAAATAAGCATAGGAACTCTCCCCGATTGACTTTTGGGTATAATGGGTATGGGTATGGATATGCATACCACAATACCCATACCAAAAACCCAATTGCCCCACATAACTTGTGTATACTTAGACACTATGATTCGACTCAAAACTCAATATTATATACTCAAATTCTAATGCTCAAATCCCTACTGAAACTTATACTCTACCAAAACCATTGTAATAAGGAATCAAAAGAGATTCATAAGATTGCATTCGATACCTTTATTTTTTCCCTCAAGCAATAGCATATATGATAGAGAAACAGAGACAAAATTATACCCAAAACTTGATTGTGTATAAATAGGGTTGTACCCTCTTCTAGTTGAATGAGTATGGATCGAGTATGGACCTTGTCATACCCAAACGGGTATGGGTATGGGTTGTTGGGAGGCCTGCAGCGGAAGCAAAGGGAAGATCCGAAGACCGTGAGCGGTGTGCGTTACATATTAAAATTTTTATCGAAACAATCTAATATGCATGTATGAATCTAGTATGAGAACAACACGAACCCCTAACATCGATCTAGCGTGAAGAGAACAATCTAGCATGCATGCATGTTCTATCTACACTAGATCTACATGTAAGAGATCATACCTCCGTGCGGATTCTTTCACCGTGACAAATTTTTTCTTTGTCAATGGAGACGGCCTCAGATCTGCTCGACATACCTTCGGTGCAATGGCCATAACTTTTTACTCCAAACTTCTATTGGGCTGAAATTTGGACTGCAAGTAGAAGACTTTGAACCCTAACTTTTGCAATAAGTTTCACCTAGTTTGGACTTCTGTAACTCCCGGAATCGTAAAAACAACGTTGACCGTCTGTGCAAATTCTAGACAGCAAAAGTTTGAGAGGAACGCCTTCTTGTTCATCCGATCTCGCACGATACACATACCATCATCAATGGATCTCTAAGTGCCTCCATGCAACGAGCCTTCTCCTTCTTCAATTCATCACACGAGGAAGAAGAACCACGTCTGAACCCTCGCACATACGTGTTAGAGACGAGATAGGAGACGAAGAGAAGAGGGGGCGGCTAAGGCATCATCACTAGGGCCGGCCCCCCCTCTCTTCTCAACCATATATAGGGCTGGCCTCCCTATAACTTGCATACACAAGGTGTAGGTCGGCGGCCCCTTATCTCTCTCTCTCTCTCTCTCTCTCTCTTTCTCTCTCTCTCTCCTTGCGTGTTGCAATAGGCTGGCCCCCTATTGCCATAAGTGGCCGGCCCTAAAAGTCAACCCCCTAAAGTTTAGATCCCTTCCCCTTGAAGCTAGCTAGCAACTCCTAGAAGCTAGGGGAGGGGCCGGCCCATGCATGTCCCCATGTGTTAGGGGCGGCCAACCTAGTGCATAATGATATTTTGGTTTCGCAAAATACCCCCATGCCTCTAGTTGGTTGCCCCTTTCGCTTGGGAATTCGAATGGTGCACATACATGGGTTATGACTAGTGATTCTACTATTACTAGGGTACCCTTAGTAAACAACTAGGGTGCCCCTAGTAAAGTCAATCAGTCAACTCATAACACGAATCGGTGCATCGCACTAGTGTAGCGAAGTCCACTAAGGTAAGGAGATGAATGTGTGTGTCTCTGTATTACTCTGTGATTTCCCCTAGGACACGCACGCACTTACGCATCTATCGTTCACTAGTGCGATGCACACAAGGAGCGTAGGGTTATTAGGGTTGGACTAATTACTTTCTTTAACTGCATTTTGTGAATCGAGGAGATGGTTTCAAGGACCATACATCATGTGGATAACGTGGAACCTTCAGGGACCAGGGTTTATAGCTTCCAACTTAGATGCGATCGACACACTACCCGAGTATACCATTGATCCTCTAAGTCCGAGTTAACTTGCGTAGCCACCCAGAGTGTGACGTAGGCTGAACTCCAATTCCCCTGGACTTACTATGTTCTCTCGCATACCCCTGCTCTCTGCTTAGTATTGGTAAACTTGTTGACCCTCTACTTGGTGCCATGATGCGACTTGAGCTGTAGAGACTACCGTCAAACTCGAGCGCTAATATGACTCGGTTCCTTTCAGGTTGACCACATATATTGTACCTTTAATTACTCTACCGAGTAACCGGATCTGGTCAACAGTCTAACTGATGACCACTTGGCCAGGGTTTAATACAATATTGGTTAGACCTAGAAACGTACCTCCCGTTAGGGGTATAAATGGCCTGCTGGAGTGGCAAGTTGATACGACGCCAGCCGAGTAACCCATTATACCGTGGTTTTGGGTCACGTAACTGGACCCTCACACATTGGTGCCCCAAAACACCACATAACTGGTTAGCCCACCAGACATGGCTCCTTAGGGTTTAGGACTGTTTTACCCTACGTAGAAACATGGCTCAGTGCACCGGTGTCTGCTCACCGATCTGTGTACCGTATTGGTTCCGTTCGGCCACAGACACTGTGCATGGTAATGGCCGTGGTGGAGACACCCATGCTCTGTTATCCCAACAGCTTATCTTGATAGGGCGACTAACCCTAATCAGAGCTACAAACATAATTAGGTTGCATGAGACCAATCCATTGTGTCTCCCACTCAAGTAGATTACCATACAGCCATGGCTCTCTATTCTATAATAAGAACACGTACTAAGGTACGTACCAAGATGCAATCATAAGCTATTAACCATATATAGCTAAACTATAGGTTTTTATGAGCTGAAGACTTTACCAATTTTAACAATCTCCCACTAGGTCTGACAAGAAAAAATAGTGATGAGCTCTATAGCTTCTACATGCTGTCCAAAAGCCTTTGCAGGAATTTCCTAAAGGAATTGGCAATATTATCTGCAGATGCTACATCAGTACCGCTACTTGCATTTTCTCCTAAAACTGTCAGACTCAAGTAGAGTTTGTACTTGATGGGTTTCCCCTCACAGTGGTTCCTAGGCTCCTTGGACCTTGCTTATCGCTCTTCTGTTGCAACAATAGATAACTGAGCCTCTGGTATGTGTCCTAAGTTCTCTAAGAACTTCCTGAGTCATACCACCTGCTATACTACCTCGTACGCAACAACGTGCTCAATCATTATGGTGGAGTTTGTGATGCACTCTTGCTTCACACTCTACCAACTACAGCTTCTAATCCCAAGGTAAAACAATTTCTGAAATCGAATCTCTAGAATGCACATCTGAACCAAAAGTCAGACCAAGTGCATCAAATCAATATCAGGACTTATGAAGTATAACCTAACTTATAGTCCTCGAGTGATGAGGACTTATCAGTATACCCTTCACTTCAGTCCAGTGATTTGGACCCGAGTTTGACTGAAACCGACCCATTATTTCTACTGCACAATAGATGTCTAGCCTCGAAAAATCGAATCTGGATACAGTCTTATCTTCATGCGTAGCCTATGACAACGAGAGAACATTGCTCTGGTGATCTCGAGTTACCTTGATTTTCAGAACATATCTCACCTCACTAGGGTTTTTCATATCGAATTGCGATAACTATTAACATTTACCGTAAACTATATTCCTACGTCATTTATAATCAATAGAATATTGTTAACGTAAAGTACTAAGTATACCCTTATGACTTTATCACATTTCTTGTACCCACTTGGTTTATCCTTATTATGATCAAATCCGTATGAGCAGATTTCATGACCAAAATAGATATTCCAACTTGGATGCTTGCATTAGTCCATGAATGGACATTTGCAACTTGCACTCCAGATCTTTCTGACCTGCTGACACAAAGCCTAAGGCTGCATCATCCATATATCCTTTTTCAAATCCCCGTTAGGGAATATCTGTCTTGACATCCATCTACCAGATCTCTCAAATACAATAGGATGTGATGGATTAAGAAGATCCAAAATAGACTTACGCATAGCTACCGGTGAGAAGTCTCGACATAGTCAATCCCTTCTCCCTTGGCAACTAATCTAGCTATTTAAGTCTTAACTAAGTGCTCTTCTTATACACCTCCTACACCCAGAAAGGTGATAATGATATAAGAGTCAAGACTATTCCAATGGACTTTGATGCATACTTGCCTCCATGGTCTTTTGCCAGCCAAAGTTATCGGAAGCTTTCACTATTTCATCGTAGCTCTGGGAATCATCCTCCTGAAACTCTGGATTAACTATCAAAGTTTCTCCATAGTATCTTTTAGGAGCTCTGATGTTTCTCCCACAATGACAAGGTGGTGGTGGTACAAAGTGAATCATTTCTACAGTATCTGGTATACTAGTTTTTTGTATCATCTACTCCCACTACGCTTTTAGATGCATACTCTCTACCAGTACCCAGTAGTTTACCCAGAACTACCTTACTGGTAAACTTATGGTTTATAATATAATCCTAATCTAGGTAGATGATATTCATAAAAACAATTATCTTCCTAACCTCAAGATCATATAATAGTCCACCTTATGCCTCCATAGGGTAACCTACAAACAGATATACTTAAAACTTTATCGTCATCTCATCCTTCTTGTCCTTCTACATAAGTGTATGACAATTCTATATCTTGAGACACTATAGTGTCAGTTTTCGGTTAGACTATAGCTCTCTATAGGTTTGAGGTACTGATTTAGATAAGAGATAGTTCCAGCTATAAGCTACTGTTTTAAAGTACAATCCCACCAGAAGGTGGGTAGTATACTTGGTAATATCCATTATACTACAAACCATGTTCAACAGGGTATGTTCATCTCCCTTGTCCTTCTGCACAAGTACATGACAATCCTATATTCTGAGACACTATAGTGTCAGCTTTCGCTTAGACTATAGCTCTCTATAGGTTTGAGGCACTGATTTAGATGAGAGATAATTCTAGCTATAAGCTACTATTTTAAAGTACAATCCCACCAGAAGGTGGGTAGTACACTTGACAATGTCCATCATACTCGAACTATGTTCAACAGGGTTCGATTTCTTCTCTCGGAGACTTCATTTTGACGTGTCATCCGTGGAGCATTTAACTAGAAGATAATCCCATGCTCCCTCAGGATCCTATGGAACCCGTCCGATAGGTTCTTGTTCCCTCGATTAAATCAAAGAGACTCCTATCGTCTGGATGCTCTTGGAACCATATATGTCAAAATTAATTAACACCAATATCTTAGTGGCCCTTTTAATTATTCTGTCTTCTAGATAATATTCACAGGTCAAAAGGATCTTCGAGAAATCTGCGAACAAAAACTCAGCTTTAGTTTATCTCTGAATTTATCTGAGGCAAAATATCTAAACCGGAGGGATCACAAATGGGTTAGATTCTCCGAATGATTTAGATGAATTTAAATTAGATGCTGCAGCTTTTATGAAATCTATATCCGAATTAGGATTATATACAAAGAGATTATTCTGAACTATTCTTCTAGCAATGAAGATATCCATTCAGTTTGAGAGACACACCAACGGTGCCTTCTGAGACTGAAACCTTCATTTAGTGAGGAGGAAACAGAACTAAGTCTTTAAAGATCAAAATCTGTGTTTCGGAAAAACTAAGATAACCATATCTAACAGTTTCTGCAGCGTCTTATGGCATCAGTATCTATGTTAGGATTACTTCACTATAAGGTAGCCGTCTACTTTCCTTGAATTCCTTTAGACCCAAAGTCTACATTCCAAGAAGCAAACGAACTGCTACTAGATAGTGACTTAACCCTTAACACCCCGAGGTCATACACTATCTTCCAATACCCCCCCTCTACTTGACATAGCGAAAATACTTTCGTTCTTGGCGTTACCAGACTTAGGAGTCCACACCAGTTTCTGTATTTATATAGATTTTGATTTTTTGATAAGTTACTCCCTTAGGCTCTTCTAGAGAAGACCTAAGTTAAGCACTAAAGGCTTTGCCTTTAAATTTGAACTCATCCTTTGTCTCCTGGAAAGCTCCTTAGAAGTTCTATGTTTATCATCTCTAGCTTGTTAAAGCTAAAGTCTCTAACAACGCCTTCGAAGGTCCTAAACAAGGCTGCAAGATAGACATCTTCCACCACCTTGTTATCTGGCACCATGCCTTTAGAATCTAATTCAATCTGAAACCCAAGTATGTGTTCCTGAATATTACCCTCAGATATCTTGGTACCGACGAGTATCTTGATAGAAAAGCGATGAGTCCACTGACTTCGTCTTTTCGACATTTAATGCAAGTAAAACTTTATTTCAGAAGACCTAGCATATCTCTAGCTTGCTTCTAAGGAGTTGTCCACAAATCTGCTATGACATAGCACTTGTACATCTCCTTAGACTCTCACTAGTCATCATATGCCCTAGTTAGTGCTCTAGTGATATCTGGGCCCATTAGATCTGATACAGGGATATTGTGATAGAAAGCCAATGTACGTTTATAACCCTAAGCATAAGCTAAAGAAAGCATTTTTGCTTTACGTAGTTAGAGACCCGATAACTAGTTCTCTTATGGGATAACGGACAGGGGAACTATATGGTTGAATGAAAGAATGCAGAAAACTTATTTTATAGATTTTGAAAATAAGCTAATTATATCCAAATGCCAACGCTACCCTCACAGCAAAGACACATCTATGGATTAATTAACCATGTATGTGAGATCTCATAATTGAATACACCCGCCCTAGGAGGCATCGTGCAGCATCATCCACTAACACGGATCTTTCCTTGACCCAATCCGAATCTGCCAATAAAGGGCTTTAATGGACCATGGTTATCTTTTGGCTAGTGTAACGTGATCCCCATGCGAAGCACCGGAAGCCTCACGTGCACTTTGGATGCTTACCCATAAGTCTAGGGAATTACGTCACGGGAGTTTATGCGGCCCCCACTAGGGTGGGATAAAAATCCCTTCTCTTCTCACCCCGTAACCACCATATCCTGAAGAAGACCACTAAGTCATCTGGCATGGAAAAACATAACCCTTATCCTAGGGGGTGTTGAGCTATGCTCTTCTACCCAGACACAAAGCAGCTGGCTATGGAGGCCAGAGGATCTTAACGAGTCCTCTTACACATCCCTTATTAAAGTTAAGGTTTATTTTAATACAAATATGAGTGTAAACTAAGGTCACGACAACCTATATACTAGACACTGGTCATACCGTGCTCCCACTAGCGTTCCAAGCCTTTTACGAAGTATTAATCGATCTCGGAATATCATAGTCCATACATCAAGTGGATTTCTCCACTCAAGGATCATATTATATATCCCAAGAACATCGATGCTCTGCAAACCTAGCTATCACGCTAATGCCCTGGAGCCTAGCCTAAGGTCAGACAGATAGGAAACATCTCTCACTACCATGGCATTTCGCTTATAAATTTGATGATTGATGTCATAGTAGAATTCCAACTCATTCTAGGTTTCGATACTGGCCAAATAGGCACACCTGACTAATCGGGTATTGACCTAATGGTGGCATAACCAAATATGAAATTTATGCTATTATAAAGGGTTAATTAAATAATAGGCGTCACTAGTGGAATTCTATCCTAATAAAATAGTTAGGCCCCGAGGGAAAAGGGCATCCCTATAACACAGATAATTTAATTATTGCGTCGGGGTTCTCTACAGAAATATAAAGAACTACTGAAAGAAACAACTACATAACTGAATCAATTTCAGGGTCTGACCCCTGAACCTGACTAGCACAGCATAGGCTCTCTGTCTCCTTTGTAAGGTTCCATGATCCGATGCAAGTCTCTACATACGATCTCTAACACTATTGCCCTTTGACGTCATCGTGTACGCTTTGCCAGATCGCCAACGTCCTCTAAGATTCCACTCATCATCTAATAGTGGATCTCTGCGGCAAGTCTTCATCTTCAATCTGTAACCAAAAAAGATCTAGTAAGTTTCAAGGAAGTGCTCGATCATACACAATTTTCTAGAAAGAAAAAAAAACAAGCTTAGCAAAAAGCCTGGGAATCAAGGGTGGTCTATCGCCACCTTTTACCCGACTACGGTTCTAAAACTATCCACACATAGGAAAGCAAACACATCCAGACATATGCTAGCATGGGGTCCAACCCCCGGTAGTAAGCAATCATATATCCAGATAATATAAAGCGGCACCCTGTAAGAACAATTCATAGAATACACAATATATCCAATATGCATGATCTACTCGTAAAACCCTGATGGCGGTACATACTATTTATGCTCGCATATGATGGTTTCATGAAAAACATGAAACGCACACCACTTGCGTGTCTCTGATATCAATTGTTAGAAATAATTTCTATAGCAGAGGCCCGCAGCGGAAGCAAAGGGAAAGTTCGAAGACCATAAGCGGTGTGTGTTACATATCAAAATTTTTATCAAAACAATCTAATGTGCATGTATGAATCTAGCATGAGAACAATGCGAAACCCTAACGTCGATCTAGCATAAAGAGAACAATCTAGCATGCATACATATTCTATCTACACTAGATCTACATAGGATTCTTTCACTGCGACAAATTTCTTCTTTGTCGATAGAGACGACCTCGGATCTGCTCAATATATCTTCGGTACAATGCCCATAATGTTTTGCTCCGAAATCCGATTGGGCTAAAATTTGGACTGAAAGTAGAAGACTTCGAGTCCTAACGTTTGAAATAAGTTTCACCTCGTTTGGACTTCTGTAGATCTTGGAATCGAAAAAGAATGTTGATCTTCTGTGTAAATTCTGGACAACAAAAGTTTACGAGGAACGCCTTCTTATTCACCTGATCAATCATGATGCACGGACCCTTATTAATGGATCTCTGAGTACCTCCATGCAATGAGCCTTCTCCGTCTTTGATTCATCACGCAAGGAAGACCCTATTACCATAAGTGGCTGGCCATAAAAGTCAACCCCCTAAAGTTTAGCTCCCCTCCCTTTGAAGCTAACTAACAACTCCTAGATGCTAGGGGAGGGGCCAACCCATGCATGTCCCCATGTGCTAAGGGCGGCCAACCCAGTGCATGGTGATATTTTGGTTTCCCAAAATACCCCCATGTCTTTAGTTGGTTGCCCCTCTCACTTGGGAATTCGTATAGTGCATATACAAGGGTTATGACTAGTGATTCTACTATTATCAGAGTGCCCTTAGTAAACACCTAGGGTGCCCCTAGTGAAGTCAATCAGTCAACTCGTAACACGAACCAGTGCATCGCACCCGTGTAGCGAAGCCCACTAAGGTAAGGAGATGACTACATGTATCTTTGTACTACTCTGGGATTTTTCCAAGCATACACATGCACCTACGCATCTACCATGCACTAGTGCGATGCACACAAGGAGCGTAGGGTTATTAGGATTGGAGTAATTACTTCATTTAACTGCATCTTGTAAATCGAGGAGATAGTATAAGGACCATACATCAGATGGATAAGGTGGATTCTTCAGGGACCAGAGTTCATGGCTTCCAACTTAGATTCGATCGACATACTACCCGAGTGTACCAATGATCCTCTGAGTCCGAGTTAACTTGCGTAGCCACCTAGAGTGTGACGCAGGATGAACTTTAATTCTCTTGGACTTACTATATTCTCTTGCATACCCCTGCTCTCCGTTTAGTATTGGTAAACTCATTGTCCCTCCACTTAGTGCCATGATGTGACTCGAGCGATAGAGACTACCGTCAGACTCAAGCACTTCTATGACTCGGTTCCTTCCAGGTTGACTATATACATCATACCTCAATTAATCTGCCGAGTAATCGATCTGGTCAACAGTCCAACTGATGACCACCAAGCCAGGGTTTAATACGACGTTGGTCAGACCAAGGAACGCACCTCTCGTTAGGGCGGTGGATGGCCTGCAAGAGTAGCACACTGATATGACGCCAGCTGGGTAACCCAGTACACCGTGGTTTTAGGTCGCCTAACTGGACCCTCATACATTGGTGTGCCAAAGTACCACACAACTTGTTAGCCCACCAGATGTGACTCCTCTGGGTTTAGGACCGTTTTACTTTAAGTAGAAACACGGTTTAGTGCACCGATGTTTGCTCACTTATCTATGCACCGTGTTGGTTCCATTCGGCCACAGACACTGTGCCTGGTAATGATCGTGGTGGAGACACCCACGCTCTTTCATCGTAACAACTTATCCTGATAGGATGACCAACCCTAATCAGATCTGTGAACATAATTTAGTTGCATAGGACCAATCCATTGAGTCTCCCACTCAAGTGGATTACCATGTAGCCATGGCTCTTTATTCTGTAATCAGAACATATACTAAGGTACGTACCAAGATGCAATCCTAAGCTATCAACCATATATAGCTAAACTACAGGTTTTTACTAGCTAAAGACCTCACCAATTCTAACATGGGTAAGGGTAGGGCCCAACCAAAACCCGGCCGATTGCCAACCCTATGCGTAAGTTAATATTATATTTATTGTGGGCCCTTGGGTCATCCTCGACAGTTGTCTTTAACTGGCAGCTTCCTCCTCCTTGTTTCAAAGAGATAGAGAGGGAAGGGGGGGGAATGGTGACTAAATCCTAGAGAGGGACCTATTGGACAATTTATGGATCGGGATCATGGAGATAGAGAAAACAATATTAATAAAAAAACTTAAACACATATAATCTATTTTACTTAAAGTGTTATTCGCAGTCATTTGTTGTTGTCGGGTCTCTTGTGAATCACTCCCAGGATACGTAGCCTTTGTGAGACTGCAACTAGCACTGGTGAAAAACTCACTATCAGGAATCTAGGACACGGGTTTCTCTAGCAGAGAATAAGTAAGAAAAAGAGAAAATTCAAAGTAGATTTGGAGTACATAATAGGGCTGAAATGAGCCTGGTTATATATGGCTCAAGGCATCCCTTTATAGCCAACCAATGTAATGGTTCATAGGCCAATGGGTGTCCATCCGCCCAAACAGATGGTTGTAACCGCCCGGGCAGGTGCCATAATCGCTAACTCGAATAAGTGTTTCTGGCACATTTTGGACCCAACCACCCAACTTATACCCTTTGGATCCAACATCCCATACCTCCGAGTTGTAACCGTCACTCGAATCTGAGTTAGCCCAACTGGACATAGCCAATCCTAAAAGAAAGGCTCCTCAAGCAACTCATGCTGATGCGAAGTGCAAAGTGCCCCTCTAAACGCCCAATTGTACAGGGATCGCCCAATCACACTTCACACATCACCTAACTGTGTAGGCACAAGTTTTATTATTTGTTCAAAATTAGCATATCATCCGAATTGGACCCATGATCTCCCTCCTTGTTAGTCACACACTGACCAAGAAGTCTCAACAACTTTGATGAAAGAATACCAATAATAATATTTAAATATTAAACAATTTTGAAAATCTCCAACAGGGCCCATTTCCTGATATTCCCCTTCCCTGCAAAGGGCTACATGCTACTACTGCTGGACTTTGCCCACCACCTTGACGCCGCCGGTCTCACCATCACAATCGTCATCACCATGAAGAACCGCCCCCTCCTTGACCCACACCAATCCCATTCCTCCATAATCGAGGGCCTCGTCCTACCTACCCCGACCACTTCTCTTTACCCCCTGGTATCAAGAACTGCAAGGACCTGTTTCCCTCACACTTCCTCGCCATGTTGCACCCCATCGTCGCCCTCCACTATCCCCTCCTCTATTGGGTCCGCTTCTATCCATCCCTATCATCTACCATCCTCTCTGACATATTCCTCGATTGGACTAGCGCCCTCGCCGCTGAGCTTGACGTCCTCCATCTTGTCTTCTCCCCCTCTGGCGCCCTCTGCATCGCCGGCATCCACTACCTCTAGCATGACATGCTCAACCCTGCCGACCCCTCCGAACCCAGCTCCCCAGTTTCCTTCTCCTCCATCCCTGGTTACCCGATCCACCCCAGGTTCTGTGGGTACAAATTTTGACCAACGCCCCACAGCAAGACCCACCAGCCCTGCTTGGAGGTCCACAGAGACGACAGCAGGTCCCACCAGCCCTGCCTGGGGATCCAACGAGATGATAGCGGAACCCATCAGCCTTGCCTGGGGGTCCGCAGAGATGACAGCGGGACCCACCACCTCTGCCTGGGCGTCCATAGAGATACTGCGGGATCCACCGGCCATTCGCCAGAACCCAGACGACGATGGTAGAAGCCACCTTCTACCCCATTTTCTTTTCAAAAAACTCTATAAATAGCAGACCCTACAAATATAACTGATCGAATATCTGATTTTTGAATCAGACTTTCAAAAAATCCAGAGCACTGACTCCCAACTTTTCGATCTTTCTTACGAAGAGAAACCAGTGACACTCGACCTGTCGAGGTCACTTCAATTCAAGTGTTAGTGGATTTAGGTTGCTCCTTATAGCACGGAGACGTAGGCTTCGACTGAACTCTGAGATCACATCTCGTGTTAGCAATCTATCGACCGTTCAGAAGTTCAACTCAAAGACATCGATCTCCGAACCTGCAAACTAGACAAACGTTCGATCAGACCTTTGACTCGACTCGAATGACTGGTTGGGTGGAGTCTTCTGGTCGGTATGGAGATCATCCCCTATAGTTTGGCACCGTCTGTGGGATTCAGACAAAAAGCTCATTTTGGTCTACGACAATATTAGATCAGTTGAGTAGACAATCGATCTTGATAACCATACTTTCCAGTCCCCTCGGTTGAGCAGACAACCGATCGGACACCGGTGATCTGGTTACTTTTTCCGCATTCCGTAAATAGCAAAGATGAGGCATCAGGATCATCCAGAGTGAAGTAACACTCGACATAATCAACCTCACCTGGAAACCCGATCAATGAGTCAATGACTCAACTTCAGACTGCTTCTTACTCACTACGAGACAGCGGCTCATTCGAAAAATCGAAGATCGGTCGATCGACCTATTCCCCCGTCACTTTGACAGTCAATCGGGCAAACCGCTCCTACTCCAGCGGAAGATCTTTCGCCAACTTACCAGATCTCGGCACTCAACTTCTAGTTGCTACAAATGGTGAAACAGAACGCCACTCTCACGGTGGAGAGGGACACCATCAATAAAGCAGCCTCTGATGTCGGAGTTGTTCTTCCCACCCTTTCCATCAATCAAGGGGTCGATCCACCTCGATGTTCCATCCACTTCGAACAACAGAAGTCTATGCGCTAGGCGATCGGTCATGGAAACCGAGAGAGAAGCCGGCACGAGCCCACCCCCTCAGCAGCTCCGCGGAAGTAGAGTATTTGGGATTGAATCGATAATCGATCCTCACAATTATCTTTGGGCGTAACTATGTTAGTCAGGCACGGTCCAAACCTAATCTACGAGTGAGGCATCGAGCGAAAGAGACCACATCGAAAGGTCATTTCTCTATGTTCCCTCCCCTTCATCAAGACACCCAAATCGATTTTCATCACCGAGGCCACCCAGCAATAATCCAAGGTGCAGATCAAGACCTTTCGATCTTACCCCTGGTCTAATATCAAGGACAGGGACTAGGTCATAGGGAAGGATACTCTCTGGCCGGGCCTCTCCACCAAAGTCTATTTCAAGCGTCTTTCCCCAAGGGCTGGAGAACCCCAGCGTTGCCAAAGTTCAATTGCTTGAAGGGAGATCCAACCCTTCACATTCTAGCATTCAAGCAGGCTTTAACACCACACGAGGAAGAAAATAATGTGCTCTATCGAACCTTCGCCGAAAGCCTTGACGAGCCCTCTCTCGATTGATATCACAACCTTCGTGCTGGATCGATCATCTAGTTCAGAGTTCTTACGAATCACTTCGTGCAACACTATCAATTCAACCTCAAACCAGAGAAGAAACTGGATTCTCTGTATCGGCTGAGGATGGGAGCTGATGAAAGTCTTCATAATTTCACACGAAGATTCTGCAATGAGCATACTGTGGGTGCAAATTTTGGCAAGAAGTCCCACAGAGACAATCGCGGGACCCACCAGTCCTGCTAGGTGGGCCCACAGAGACTACTGCGGGACCCATCAGCCCTGCCTGGGGGGCCACAGAGACTACCTCGGGACCCACCAGCCCTGCCTGGTGGGCCCACAGCGACCACCGCGGGACCCACCAAACTTGCTTGGTGGATCCACAGAGACTACCACGGGACCCACCAGCCCTACCTGGAGGGCCCACAGAGACCACCACGGGACCCACCAGCCCTGCCTGGTGGGCCCACAGAGACTACCGCGGGACCCACCAGCCCTGCCTGGTGGACCCATAGAGAATATCGCGGGACCCACTAGCCCTGCCTGGTGGGCCCACGGAGACTACCGCGGGACCCACCAGCCCTGCCTGGTGGGCCCACAGAGACTACCGTGGGACCCACTAGTCCTGCCTATGGAATCCCCAGAGACAACAACGGGACCCACCAGCCCTGCCTGGAGGATCCCTAGATACGACAGCAGAAACCGCCATTTGCCCCAGCTTTTCTCCCAGGAAATCCTATAAATAGCAGAGCCTTCAAGTGAAAAAAGGATCCAGATCGAGAACCAAAATCTGAAATCTGATTTCAGAAACTAGAGCTCTGGAATCCCAGCTTTTCTATCTTCCAAATCCCCTCAATCTTCTTCTTGTCTTTGAAGAGTTCGGAGACACTTTAGTGACGCTCGGCATGTCGAGGTCACGACGAACAAAGAGTTAGTGAATTCGGGTTGCTCCTTATAGCACGGAGACGTAGGCTTCGGCTGAACTCCGAGACTACATTTTGTGTCAATCTTCTCTATGCTTGCATATCGAAAGTGTTAACTCAAAGTCACCCCGGCTTCGACCTTCGAAGCCAACTTTCAATCAACAGATCACCCAAAGATCTACCACTCAACTTCGATTGACTGGTGGAGTGAAATCTTCGGATCGGCATGAAGATTTTTCCCCCACAGTTTGGCGCCGTCTGTGAGATCGAATGAGAAGCCAAGTTAGTTCTGCAACAAAAATCAGATCAATTGAGCGGACAACCAGTCTAGATAGCCAAACTTCCCAGCCCCTTCGGTTGAGTAGACAACCGTTAGGACACCGGCAATCTTGTTACATCCTTCGCTCTCTCTAAATACCGAGGACGAAGCATCAGGATCATCCAGAGGGAAGTAACACACGACAGCCTCGACCAGAGACTCGTTCGATGAGTCAATGGCTCAACTTCGGGTAGCCCCTCGCTGTCCCCGAAATGGGGGTTCGTTCAGGAAGCGGGAGATCGGTCGATTGACCGATCGCCCCACCTCCTCGACAGTCGATAGGGCAGACTGCCTCTGCTCCTGCTGAAGACCCGGTATCTACCTACCAAATCTCGGTGGTCAACTTTCAGCTGTTACAATTGGCTAAGCAAAATGCCACCCTCACGGCTGAAAGGGATACCCTCAAGAAGGCAGCCTCCGAAGCCGGAATTGCTCTCCCTATCCCTTTATTTGGTGAGAGAGTTGATCCGCCACGACAATCGATTCACTCTGAGCCACGAAGGTCAATGGGCACCGCTGCCCTTGAGAGGATTCATCGTGATCCAACCCCCTCTGCGGCTCCATGGAAGCAGAGTGTCTGGGATCGTATCGATGATGAATCCTCTCAATCCTCTTCGGGTCACAACTGTGTCAGACAAACACAGTCGAAGCCTAACTTACAAAGGAGGCACCAGATGAAAGGGGCACCCTCAAAGAGCAGAGCGCCTCTATCCCCTCCACTCCAACATAAAGCTAGGATGGATCTCCGTCACCGGCTCCATCCAGTAACTACTCAAAGGCTCGAACAAGACCTTTCGATCTTGCCTCTCGATCTGTATCCAGGTCGAGGGCATGGTCGTAGAGAGGGATACTCTTCTGCTGGACCTCTCCATCGGAGTTTGTTTCAATCGACATTTCCAAATGGGTGGAGAACTCCAACTCTCCCCAAGTTCAATTGCCTCAAAGGAGATCCGACCCTTCACATCCTAGCATTCAAGCAAGCCCTCACTCCGCATGAGGAAGAGAATAATGTGCTATGTCGAACCTTCGCCGGGAGCCTCGGGCTGGATCCATCACCCAGTTCGGAGTCTTGGCTAACCACTTCGTGCAACATTATCAACTCAACTTGAAGCCGGAGAAGAAAATTGACTCCCTCTACAGGCTGAGGATGGGTGCTGATGAGAGTCTTCGTAGCTTCACACGAAGATTCCGTAACGAACACGCCACTGTCTCAGGACGACATCTGGATGATGAGGCTATCATGCTAGCCTTCCAGAATGCCCTCCGTTTCGATTTGCATATCTATAATAATTTCATCCATAATCCTTCCCCTTCCCTGGGCTCGATGTTCGATCGAATCCAGAGGGAGATCAAAGTTGAAGACGATCAGGTCGCCCGAAAGGGATGAGAAACAAAACGATGACCTGCTGAAAGAGAAGCCCCGAAGTACGCTGCCAAAGCACACAACGCAGAGGCAGTGATTTCCCCTGCATCCAAGCGATCAGGGAACAACGGACGCAGATTCCCTTCGAAGAAGACTACATTCACAGATTGGACTCTACCGATCGAACAGATTCTCGATCAAAATCAACATGAAGAGTTCCTCCAAAGGCCGAATCCTCTACAGCCTGATAACAAGGTCACAGCTGATAAAATAGTCTACTACGATTTTTACCGCAGCCACGACCATTCTACTGATCGATGTTATCGACTGAGATATCATCTCCAGGATTTGCTGCGAGAAGGCCATCTACAGGAGTTTGTCAAATGCGAACAAGATCAACGCCGACCTTCTGCAAAGGGGAAAGAAGCTATCTGGATCCATCAAATCTCTACCGATCAATTACCTGTCACCGTGCATGCCAACGTCTTTGGCATTCATGAAGCGTTGCACAATCAAATATTGATAGGGAAAGAAGTCGATCGGCAAGTACGACGCATCTTCAATATTCGCTCTGCTGCGAACGAAGAAGACACCTGGATCGAGAAACCTGTCAAAGGCCTAACTTGGCCATATGTCATCTTCAATGACTCTGATCTTCAAGGAGTTCATACTCCATATCGGGACCTCCTAGTCCTGAAGCTCATCATCGACGGGAGCACCATCAACCGCATCTTCATCGACACCGGAAGCTCTATCGATATCATATTCTCAGACTGCTTCAAACGCCTGGGATATAAATATTCAAGTCTTGAAGTCGATCCAACGGTGATCACGGGCTTCAACGGGGAGCAGAGCATAACAATGAGGGAGTCAAGATTCACCCTCGACCTCAGCCGAGAGACTCGAGTCTCAGTAAGGTTCGCCATCGTCGAAGGGACATCCAACTACAACATCATCCTTGGTCGACCATTTCTCCATCAGATCAATGCCATCTCCTCCTCCTACCATCAACTCCTCAAATTTGCAACGGGAGAGGGTATTGTCTGCATTCGAGGAGATCAACAAACTGGGCGATCCTGCGAAGCGGCCGCTGCAAAAACAGATCACAGAATAAATCTCGCTCCCCTAAAGTGACCAAGAGATAAAGCCGGTCCTTCTTCAAGATAGCAACCAAAGGAGATCCCACTGTCTGAACCCCCGCCGATCGAGTGGGAGGCTTCACCTTCAATTGAAGAGATTACTCCAATCAACATCGGCAGTGAAGATCTCCCTCGAGAAACCTTCATCGGTACCGGTCTCAGCGACGCAGAAGCGCGAGACATGGTATCCTTCCTTCAATCCAACATTGACGCCTTCGCCTGGTGTTTTGAAGATATGCCTGGGATCAACCCAGATGACGCGTGTCACCGACTCGCAATCAAAGATGGAGTGAAGCCCGTCAAGCAAAAACCACGCATAATCCGACCAGAACGATAAGTAGCAGTTCAGGAGGAGATCAGTAAGCTACTCGTAGCAGGCTTCATTCGTGAAGTAGAGTACCCTACTTGGATCTCCAATATAGTCACTGTCCCAAAGAAGAATGGGAAAGTAAGAGTATGCATCGACTTTACCAACCTCAATAAGGCTTGTCCCAAAGACCCATTCCCCATGTCAAGGATAGATAGACTCGTCGATGCCACTGCTGGCCACGAGCTCCTATCTTTTATGGACGGATACTCTGGGTATAATCAAATTCCACTACATCCGGACGATCGAGAGAAGACGTGCTTTGTGACTGACCGAGGTCTTTACTGCTACAACGTAATGCCCTTCGGCCTCAAGAATATTGGATAAACCTATCAAAGGCTAGTCACAAAGATGTTCGAAGATCAAATCGGACGCAACGTCGAAGTTTATGTCGACGATCTCCTCACCAAAAGTTCCAATCGTGAAAGCCACCTCTCCGATCTGGTAGAAACATTTCAAATCCTCCAAAAATACCGCATGAAGCTCAATCCAGCTAAATAGGCTTTCGGTGTTCAATCGGGTAAATTCCTGGGTCACCTTGTGACCAGGAGAGGCATCGAGGCCAACCCTGACCAAATTCGAGCTATCCTCGATATGCCATCACCTACCAATCAGAAGAAAGTGCAACATCTCACTGGAAGATTAACTGCTCTCAATCGGTTCATCTCAAAATCTTCTGACAAGTGCAAGTCGCTCTTCGACAAATTGTGAATGGCGGATACCTCTGGGTGGAGTCCAACTTGCGAACAAGCTTTTTAAGATGTCAAAAGTTATCTCGTACGTACTCCCATTTTAACAGCTCCACTCTCAAAAGAAGATCTCTGGCTCTATCTTGCCGTCACCGATCAAGCAATCAGTACAGTCCTGGTCAGCAGAAGAGAAGGCGTCAAATATACGGTCTACTACATCAGTCATACGCTTCTCCCGGCAGAGACTTGCTACTCAAAGATTGAGAAGGTCATACTAGCCTTGCTCACCACATCACGACATCTTCAACCCTATTTTGTCTTCCACTCGATCATAGTCGTCTCAGAGCACCCACTCAAAGACATCCTCGACAAGGCAGGTCGAGCAGGTCGAATGACCAAATGGGTAATCGAGATGAGTGCTCTCAGGATTCAATTTGAACCTCGCACTTCACTCAAAGGGCAGACAGTTGCTGACTTCCTAGCTGACTTCCCCGTGGAAGACCCCATAACTTGGGAGGAAGACGTCGATATGCACCTCGAAGACGGAGATGAACCTCCAAACAATCTGATTCTAAAGACCAATCCAAGCCTTGAGGCTCCTGCTACCTCGCCAGCTCGATGGAAGCTCTATACTGATGGAGCTTCAAGTATGATCGGTTCGGGAATTGGGATAGTTTTGGTATCCCCCGAACTTGATCATCTTCAAAAAGCCATTCTCCTTGGGTTCAACGCTACCCAACGAAGCCGAATACGAGGCACTCATCTCCGGGCTGGAGATGGCTGAATCCCTGGGGGTAGACCGACTCACCATCTACAGTGACTCCCAGCTAATCATAAGGCAGATCAACGAGGAGTACACAGCGCGAGAAGAAAGGATACATCATTACTTAGTTCTGGTGCGACATCACCAATAATGTTTTGCTAGCACCGAGTTCATCCAAGTCCCGAGAGCAGAAAATTGAAAGGCAGATGTCTTGTCTAATGCCGCCTCGGTTCTTGGAGATTCACTCAGGGAAAGGCAAATACAAATCGACTATCAAGAATCGCCCAAGATTACCTTCGAACAGCAGATCGTCGCCACTACAGAAAAATCTGGGGGTGGAGAATGGCCAGCCTCCGATCTTACCACAACACATGAACTCGAGGATTGAAGACGGCCAATCTTCGACTTCTTCAAACATAACAGAATGCCAGAAGATCCAATTCAAGCCAGAAGACTTCAAAGGAAGCTTCCATGCTATAGCCTCCAAGGAACAGATCTATATTTCAAATCGCATAATGGGATGTTGCTCAAATATGTTGGTCCTTTACAAGCAAAGGCAATCCTGATTGATATCCATTCCGGAGCCTGCGAAAATCATTCAGGTGGAAGATCTCTCGAAGCCAAGACAAAGCTTCAAGGTTACTACTGGCCAACAATGGCCAGAGATGCTCACCAAGTGGTTCAAAGATGCGAGCCTTGTCAACGACACGCTTGAGCTATCCATCTCCCAGTAGACGAGCTCCATCAACTAACAAGTCCATGGCCCTTCCATCAATGGGGGTTGGACTTCTTGGGTCCTTTCCCACCAACACCAAGCAAGAAGAAGTATCTGCTGTTGGCCATAGATTACTTCACCAAGTGGGTTGAAGCGGTGCCACTCTTCCGAGAGACTGACGATGAAGTCATCAAGTTCATCAGACATAATATCTTCTCAAGATTTGGCACGCCACGAGTCCTAATTGCTGACAATAGAGCTTAATTCGATTCCGACAAGTTCCAGGAGTTCTGCCTAAACAATGGAATTAAACTTTTCTACTCAACACCAAGGTACCCTCAGTGCAATGGTCAAGCTGAAGCCTCTAACAGAGCTATCCTTGGTCTACTCAAGAAGAAGCTCAATGACAAAAAAGAATTATGGGAGCAAGTCCTACCAGAAGTCTTATGGGTCTATCGAACTACCCCGAGAAGATCAACTGGGTTCTCACCCTTTCGCCTAACCTATGGGTCAGAAGCAGTTCTCCCAACAGAAACTATTTCAAACACTCTGAAGACCAGAGCAATCGAGGAAGGGGTTAACGATAAGCTTCGAGTCGATGACCTTGATCTTTCTGAAGAATTACGAGATCGAGCAACCATTCGAGTTGCCAAATATCAACAAAAGATCAAACAAGCCTACGATCAGAAGGTTAGCAAGAGACAATTCCCAATTGGCAGCCTGGTCCTTAAAGCAATCTTCTACAATACTAAAGAGCATAGTAGTGGAAAACTACCTCCCAACTGGGAAAGACCCTACATCATCGAATCGATAGGAGGCAAAGGATCTTATCGTCTGATTTCGGCAGAAGGAAATAGGCTATCATGAGCTTGGAATGCTAGACATCTCAAAGTGTTCTATCCTTGATGTAAACTCCAGGCTGAATAAAGATTGCTTACAAACATTAATCTCATCTACTCAAGTTCTCAAGCAGTTTCGAGTTATCTACCTTCAAATTACCAAGTCGTTTAACAAGTTTGGGTACTCGAGTTGCAACTCAACCCCTTATAGGCAGATGTTAAACGGTTTCGGGTTGTGAAACAAAACAATCTTCAAGTTACCAGATCAATTTAATAAGTTTGGAAGCTCGTGTTGCGATACAACCCCTTACAGACAGATGTTAAATAACCTTCAATTACCAGGTCGTTTAACAAGTTTGGGTACTTGAGTTGCAACTCAACCCCTTACAGGCAGATGTTAAACAGTTTCGGGTTGTGAAACAACACAACCTTCAAATTTCCAAATTACTTAACAAGTTTGGGTGATCAAGTTGCGACCCGACCCCTTACAGTCAAGTGTTAAATACATTCAAACATTCCATTCGAAGCACAGTCATTCAAAGAATTTAGCACAAGAGATATTCAATTTCAAACATCAAAAATAAGTCTTTATTTCTCAAAACTTTCAAGTACAAATTAGCGAGCTTTTACATATGCAAGTCTTACAGGTACAAAAGCAAAGAGAAAGAAAGATAGAAAACATCAGGGCTTTGCTACACTCGGAGCGCGCGACTTGTCTCCCTTAGACCCACCACGAGCCTTGCTCACAGCAGATGCTTTGGAAGATAGAACGACGCTGGTGTGAGCCCTGAGTGCTTCTACCGCCTTCTCCGCCATCGATCTGAAGCTCTCGCACTTGGCGCGTGTCTACTTAAGCTCCTTCATAAAGGCGTCCTCCTTGGCTAAAGAAGTAGCTTCTCTAGCAGCAAGTTGGTCTTTCAGCTCCTTTATTTCCACCGCATAGTCGTGGGCCAAGGTCTCCACCTTGAAAAATCTGTCCTTCAATTCGTGAAGCTCATGACCCCGAGCTGTGTAGCTGTTGAGCCATCTCTTGCTCTCGATCTCCTCCTTATGGAGAGCTTTCTTCTTGGCAGACAAAGCTGCCTTCAGCTTCTCATTCTCCTCGTTCGCAGCCTCCAATTGAGCGGTCAAGCGAGAGACCTCTGCCGAAGCCCCCCGCTCACCGGCCCTCCTGAAGAGCCTACTAGCGAGCTTCAAAACTGCCGAGTTCTGCCAACAACCAAGAGAAAGTCAGAAACATCTCGAAAAATTACAACTCAAAAACCAAGTCATGCTGATGCACTTACCACAACTTCAAACCTGTTGTAGGCCTCGTCTAGGGTAGCGTCAGGAAGATTGCAGAGCTTCCGGATCACACCAGTTGGGTGGTTGATGTCAACCTCACCCAAATCTCTAATCATAGAAGCAGAGCCGACAGGGACGTCTGCCGACAACACAAAGGTTCGACAATTAGGATTTTGAATATCAGATGCAGTAAAGAGAAGAGAAGTTAACAGAGACGTACCTGCGTCACTGACTCGAGATGCTTCAGCCGTGCCTTTCCCTCGATCAAAACTCCTACCCCTGGGGGTCGACTTTTCCTTCAAGGGGGATAGAGCAGGGGGAGTTTGGGGTGTCCCGACCTCCACGCAACTTCCTCCCTCCCTTCGTAAAGGGGAAGGAATATCGCAATGAGGAGTGATCTCTTATTCCTCACGATGTTCGCCGGCCTGTTGAAGGGTGGCCATGAGGGCAGCTGTCTCCTCCGCTATCTGGGCAGCCGAAGGTCGAAGCACGGGCGGAGGTTGCTCAACCTCCAACCCTGCGCTCATCGAAGCACCCTCCAAGCGAAGAACACTGGGAGGTACTTGAGTGAGGGGCGTGGGGTTGCTTGCAACCCCATCACTCCCCGAGTATCTTATTCTAATGCGCATTGGGTGCTTCAATTCTTAAAAATGATAGGTGGGCAATACTTTTTTGTCGTCGCCCACCATATCCATAACATTCTCCATTCGACGGGCCTTAGCCTTGTTGATAGGAGTGGGCGGAATCTTGCCTTTGCCCCCATCATCTTCTCCACCTTCTCCACCACCTTCGCCCTCGTCGTCACCACCGTCACCTCCACCTTCTTCATCCTCATCATCACCATCATCATCATCTTCATCATCGTCATCGTCTTCTTCATCATCCTCTTCTTCTTCTTTCTTCTTCTCCTATTCTTCTCTCTTCTCCGCCTCTTCTTCTCTCTTCTCCTCCTCTTTTTCTTTCTTCTCCTCCTCCTTGAAAACTCTTCTTTTCTTCACTTGACCCCTTTGGGTCATCACCAGCCTCTCCTCCATTGGGCCCAAACGGCGCCTCGCCCCGTACGCCTTCTTCTCGACCCGGACGACTCTGACTATCTTGCCCGATTTGGGATCTTCCTCATAATCGGAGTACAAGACGTCATTATCTTCATACCTAGCCTGCAGTCTGTGCAAGAGGTTGGTGTTGCCATGCCGGACCGAGCAGTTCGAAAACTGCTTCCACGATCTGGTACCGCAAGTCAACTCCAAGAACAAGTTGTCAAGGTCCCCAACTCGATCAGATGACCAGGCCAAGTCCCCTTCTGCGGCATATCTCTCGACCGCACTGTGTACCTGAGAACGAGGAGTCTCAGTCACAGAGAGGGGAGTCCATGCCCTAGAAACAGAGATCGGCTAATCTATGTAGAGCTTGTCGAAAGGTATGGTGTCGGTAATCGGGCGGAGCGCTGAGACGCCGTGCAGATTGCAGAAAGGACTGTCCTTCCTCGAAACCCACTTTTAGTGGTAGAAGAAGTATCCTAACTCTATCCGGGCCACTTCGCCTTCAGGGATGCTGGAGTAGCACGCCCTGAGCTCCTCCTGGAAGTCTGATTCCACCCGGCAGAATGCATATATTATCCTCCATGCATTCCCCGATAGCTGCCTAGGGCAAAGTCCAGAAGTGTTCAACACCCGGGCAGCAAACGACAGCAGAGGGAGGCGCAGCCCGCAGTTCAACTGGCCGATGGTGACCACCGTCCCCAGCACCTGCTCTTTGCTGGTAACCCCCGTGAAGACAGTTCGCTTGTCAATCTCGAAGGCAGATTGGACTCCTGCGAGAGCTAGTCGGTGAGTCCCCTCTGTGAAACAGGCGAGCAGCTTCTGCCACTTGGCCCTTTTCACGTCAGTGAGCTTGCCGCCAACATTGTACTCGAAGATAGGCTCCTCCGACAATGGCAACAAAGGACCCAAGACGAAGCTGGCCTTGGGGATGTGCTCGGGCCTGGAAGGCGCGGAGGCAAATCCTACTCCCATGTGCCTCTTGCCAAGTACGCTGATGACATCCTTACCCTTGCCTCTGCCAATAGGCTTAGACGATACCTCAACCTTCTCCTTCCCCCTTTTGGACGGAATGAGATTCTTGAACTTTATGCTACCGGAGGATGCCATTTCAACCGATCGAAAGAACGCGGAGAGCAGGAGATTCGGGAGCAAAAAGTTCTGGACTTCAAAAAAATTTTGAAAGCGTGAGACAAAAATGAAATCCAGAAAGAGCTTACAAACCCCGGAGAAACTAGCACGAAAACCGAAATGCCATATGGCACCACCAGGTCAAAAGCTGTGCTTTCGAATGGGACACATGGCATCAATCCGGAGGAAGCACTCTTCCAGGCGAATCATCAAAACCAGACGAAGCGTCAAACCAGCTGAACCGCCGGTCCAAGTGAACCGCCGGTTCAATCGAACCGACCGGTTCAGAAGAATCACCGGTCCATGTGAACCACCAGCTCAAGCAAAACAACGAACTTGGAGAAACAACAACTGTGGATCGCCTCAACTTCCATCGGTTAAAATTGGCCGATCGATCAAATATGTCCGATCGAACAAAATAGACCAATCGTCGTTCGAAGACTTTACCCGATCGACAGGCAGGCGATCGGGTAATTTTCCAAAGGAACAGGCAAAAACCAGGCTCTTTTGCCCGATCGCCTCTATCTCCACCGGTTGAATTTAACCGATCGGTCAACCTTGACCGATCAGATGCATTCAACCAATCGAGTTGATTTCTACTGGATCGGGCAAAAAACTTAGCTTTTTACCCGATCGCCTCTACCTCCATCGGTTGAATTTAACTGATCGGTCAACCTTGACCGATTGGATACATTCAACCGATCGACTCGATTTCTACTGGATCGGGCAAAAAATGCGCTTTTTACCCGATCACCTCAATCTCCACCAGTTGAATTTAACCGATCTGTCAATTTTGACCGATCGGATACATTCAACCGATCGGGTCGATTTCTACTGGATCGGGCAAAAAACTTAGCTTTTTGCCCGATCGTCTCAACCTCCACCGGTTGAAATTAACCGATCGGTCAACTTTGACCGATCGGATACATTCAATCGATCGGGTCGATTTCTACTGGATCGGGCAAAAAACAGGCTCTTTTGCTCGATCGCCTCAACCTCCACTGGTTGAATTTAACTGATCGTTGATCAATCAGATACATTCAACCGATCGGGTCGATTTCTACTGGATTGGGCCAAAAACTTAGCTTTTTGCCCGATCGCCTCAACCTCCACCGGTTGAAATTAACTGATCGGTCAACTTTGACCGATCGGATACATTTAACCGATCGGGTCGATTTCTACTGAATCGGGCAAAAAACTTAGCTTTTTGCCCGATCGCCTCAACCTCCACCGGTTGAATTTAACCGATCGGTCAACATTGACCGATCGGATACATTCAACCAATCGGGTCGATTTCTACTGAATCGGGCAAAAACTTAGCTTTTTGCCCGATCGCCTCAACCTCCACCGGTTGAATTTAACTGATCGATCAATTTTGACCGATCGGATATATTCAACCGATCGGGTCGATTTCTACTGAATCGGGCAAAAAACATAGCTTTTTACCCGATCGCCTCAACCTCCACCGATTGAATTTAACCGATCGGTCAACTTTGACCGATCGGATAGATTCAACCGATCGGTTCGATTTCTACTAGATCAAGCAAAAAATAGGCTCTTTTGCCCGATCGCCTCTAGCTCCACCAGTTTATTTTAACCGATCGGTCAAAATCAACCGATCGATCAATTTTTACCAATCAAACTATGCTCTTGACAGGGGGTTGTTATTTTGCACCAAGAATCCAAGCCAGCCAGGATGACCTCTAACTAACTTGGAGGGGGTAACTGTGGGTGCAAATTTTGGCAAGAAGTCTCACAAAGACTATCGTGGGACCCACCAGCCCTGCCAGGTGGGCCCATAGAGACTACTGCAGGACCCACCAGCCCTGCCTGGGGGGCCCACAGAGATTACCTCAGGACCCACCAGCCCAGCCTGGTGGGCCCACAGAGACCACCGCGGGACCCACCAGCCCTGCCTGGTGGGCCTACAGAGACTACCGCGGGACCCACCAGCCCTACCTGGAGGGCCCACAGAGACCACGGCGAGACCCACCAGCCCTGCCTGGTGGGCCCACAGAGACTACCGCGGTACCCACCAACCCTGCCTGGTGGGACCACGGAGAATACCACGGGACCCACCAGCCCTGCCTGGTGGACCCACAGAGACTACCGCGGGACCCACCAGCTCTGCCTGTGGAATCCCCAGAGACAACAGCGGGACCCACCAGCCCTGCCTGGAGGATCCCCAGATACGATAGCAGAAATCGCCATTTGCCCTAGCTTTCCTCCCAAGAAATCCTATAAATAGTAGAGCCTTCAAGTGAAAAAAGGATCCAGATCCAGAACCAAAATTTGAAATCTGATTTCAGAAACCAGAGCTCTAGAATCCCAGCTTTTCTATCTTCCAAATCCCCTCGATCTTCTTCTTGTCTTTGAAGAGTTCGGAGACACTTCAGTGATGCTCGGCCTGTCGAGGTCACGACGAACAAAGAGTTAGTGAATTCGGGTTGCTCCCTATAGCACGGAGATGTAGGCTTCGGTTGAACTTCGAGACCACATTTTGTGTCAATCTTCTCTATGCTTGCATATCGAATGTGTTAACTCAAATTCACCCCAGCATCGACTTTCGAAACCACCTTTCAATCAACAGATCACCCGAAGATCTACCACTCAACTTCGATTGACTGGTGGAGTGAAATCTTCGGATCGGCACGAAGATTTTTCCCTTACACATACTGCCTTCTCCGGCCAACACCTTAACGACGAAGCTATTATGTTGGCCTTCCAAAATGCTCTTCGATTTGATATGCACATCTACAATGACTTCATCCGCAATCCTCCGCCTTCCCTCGACACAATCATCAATTGAATCCAGCGAGAGATAGAGGTCAAAAACGACCAAATAGCCCAGAAGTGGTGCGAGTCCAGACGGCGACCTGCAGTAAGGGAAATGCCTAAGCATATGGCCAAAGCCCATAACGCAGAAGCACCAGCACCTCCGCCAGCCAAGCGACTAAGGGAAGACAGTCGTAGATCGCCTCCGAAGAAAACAACATTCACCGATTGGACCCTCCCAATCGAGCAGGTTCTCGACCAAATTCAACATGAGGAATTTCTTCGACGGTTGAATCCTTTGCAACCCGATACCAAACTCACTGCCGACATATCTATGTACTGCAACTTTCATCGCAGCCATGGTCATCCAACCACTCCATGCTTCCAACTAAAGTATCATCTAGAAGACCTGCGTGAAGGCCACCTCCGGGAGTTCGTCAAGAACGGACGGGACCAACACCCACCTTCCTCATCAAAAGGGAAGAAAGCTTGTTGGGTCCACCGAACCTCGATCAGCTCATCGCCAGTCGTCGTACGAGCTAACATCTTCGGCATCCATGGAGTGTTGCACCATCAGATGCTGACCAGAAAAGAAGTCGATCAGCAAGTTCGATGCATCTTCAATGTTCGCTCTGCAGTAAACAAGGAAGATACCTGGATCAAGAAACATGTCAAGGGTTTGTCGTGGTCATCGATCGTTTTCAACAACTTTGACCTCCAAGGAGTGCATACTCCATATCGGGATTCCCTTGTCCTGCAGCTCATCATCAACGGGAGTACTATTAACCGAATCCTCATCGACACCGGCAGCTCAATCGATATTATGTTCTCAGATTGCTTCAAGTGTCTGGGACATAAGTATTCAAGCCTGGACGTCGTCTCCACCATCATTACAAGCTTCAACGGCGAGCAAAGCATGACCATGGACGAATCCAGGTTCACCCTGGACCTTAGCAGAGAGACTGGAGTCTCCGTGCGGTTCGCTATCGTTAAAGGTACTTCCAATTACAATATTATTCTGGGATGACCCTTTCTTCACCAGATCAATGTCATATCCTCCTCATACCATCAACTCCTCAAATTTGCAACGGGGGAGGGCATTGTCTGCATTCGAGGTGATCAATAAGCTGGGCGATCTTGCGAAGCCACTGCAGCAAAAATAGATCGAAAAGTGGATCTTATACCACTAAAGCGTCCAAGAGATAAAGCCAGCCCTTCCTCGAGCTAGCAACCAAAGAAGCCCCCACTGGTAGAACCTCCATCTATCGAGTGGGAGTCATCTCCTTCAATCGAAGAGATCACCCGAGTAAACATTGGCGGTGGTGATCTCCTTCGAGAGACATTTGTTGGTACCAGTCTCAATGATGTAGAAGCGTGAGACATGGTATCCTTCCTCCAGTCCAACATCGATGTCTTTGCATGGTGCTTCAAAGATATGCTCGGGATCAATCCGGATGACAAATGCCACTGGCTCGCCATCAGAGAAGGAGCAAAACCTGTCTAATAAAAGCTTCGAACGATTCACCCAGAGCGCTTGACAGCTGTTCAAGAGGAGATCACCAAGTTGCTCGCAGCAGGCTTCATTCATGAAGTAGAGTACCCAACTTGGATCTCCAACATCGTTATGATTCCTATGAAGAATGAAAAGATCCAGGTTTGCATCGACTTCACCAACCTCAACCAAGCTTGCCCTAAAGACCCATTCACTATGCTAAGAATAGACAGACTCATCGACGCCACTGTTGGGCACGAGCTTCTGTCCTTCATGGATGGACACTCAGGGTATAACCAGATTCCTCTGCATCCCGACGATCAAGAGAAGACTTGCTTCATGATAGACAGTGGCCTCTACTACTGCAATGTTATGCCTTTTGGCCCAAGAACACTGGATCTACTTATCAAAGGTTAGTCACAAAGATGTTCGAAGAGCAAATCCGCTTTAATATCAAAGTCTATATCGATGATCTCCTTACCAAGAGCCTCAGTCGTGAGAATCATCTCTCCGATCTAGCAGAAACATTGCAAGTCCTTCGAAAGTACCGCATGAAACTGAATCCAGCCAAGTGTTCCTTCGAAGTTCAATGGGGTAAATTTCTAGGTCATCTGGTGACTAGGAGAGGCATTGAAGTGAATCCCGATCAGATTCGAGCAATTCTTGAAATGCCCTCGCACTCCAATCAGAAAGAAGTGCAGCGCCTCACAGGAAGACTAGCGGCCCTCAACCGGTTCATTTCTAAATCTTCGGATAAATGCAAGCACCTCTTCGATAAACTACAGAAAGTAGACACCTCTGGATGGAACCCACTTGCGAGCAAGCTTTCCAAAGTATCAAATACTATCTCGCTAGGGCTCCTATCCTAATGGCTCTACTGTCGAAAGAAGACCTCTGGCTTTATCTTGCAGTCACCGATCAAGCCATTAGCATAGTTCTGGTCAGTAGAAGAGAAGATATTGAGTGTCTCATCTACTATATCAGCCATACTATTCTTCCAGCAAAAACTCGCTATTCGAAGATAGAGAAAGTCACATTGGCATTGCTTATGGCATCGCGATGGCTCTGATCCTACTTCTCTCACCCGATTACGGTCGTCTCAGAGCACCCACTCAAAGACATCCTCGACAAGGCAGGGCGAGCTGGTCGAATAACTAAATGGGTGATTGAGATGAGCTCCCTCGACATCCAGATCGAACCTTGCGTTTTCGTTAAAGGGCAAGCAGATGCAGACTTTCTTGCCGACTTCCCCGTGGAGGATCCCATCACTTTAGAGGATGACGTCGAGATGCACCTCGACGACGGTGACGAACCTCCACTCAATCCCGGTCCTGAGACCATATATCCAAGCCCTGAGGTTCCCACTATTTTGCCTACTAGATGGAAGCTTTATACTGACGGAGCTTCAAGCACGATCGGTTCAGGAATTGGGATAGTCCTGATATCCCTCGAGCTCGTTCATCTCTAAAGGCAATTCTCCTCGGATTCAATGCTACCAATAACGAAGCTGGGTACGAAGCCCTTATTTCTGGACTGGAGATGGTCGAAACCCTGGGGTGAACTGTCTCACCGTTTATAACGACTCCCAGCTAATAATCAGGCAGATCAACGGAGTCTACGAAGCGCGAGGAGAGATGATGCAGTACTATCTAGCTCTAGTGCAGCAACACAAGCAATGATTCCTAGACATTGAATTCGTTCAAATTTTGAGAGCAAAAAATTAAAAAGCTGATACTCTAGCCAACGCCACTTCAGTGCTTGGAGACTCCCTTGAAGAAAGTCAAATTCAGATCCACTAGCAAGAGTTGCCCAAAAATACCATCGAATAACAAATCATTGCCATGATGAAAGACTCTAGGGGTTGGAGTTAGTCAACCTTCACACTTACCTTGGCAGATGGACCTATAGATTGGAGACAGTCAATCTTTGGCTTCTTCAAACTAAGAAAAATGCTGAAAGATCTGATCCAAGCTAAGAAACTTCAAAGTAAGCTTTCGTTCTATAGCCTCCAAGAAGAAGATCTCTACTTCAAATTGCATGGAGGAATACTTCTCAAATATATTGGTCCTGAGCAAATAGAAGCGATTCTAGCCGAAATCCATTCTGGAGCTTGTGGCAATCACTCTGGCGGAAGATCTCTCGAAGCCAAAGTCAAACCTTAAGGCTACTACTCGACAACCATGGTGAAAAACGCTAGTCGGTTCGTTTAAAGATACGATCCCTGCCAAAGACACGCTCGAGCGATCCATCTCTCGGCAGACGAACTATATCCCTCGACAAGTCCTTGGACTTTCCTTCAGTGGGGGTTGAAATTCCCGGGCTCGTTCCCTCCATCACCAAGCAAGAAGTATTTACTGTTAGCCACCGACTACTTCACCAAGTGGGTTGAGGATGTGCCACTCTTCCGAGAAACGGACGATGAGGTTATTAAATTCATTAGACATAATATTTTCTCCATATTTGGTACACCTCAAATACTTATCGCCGACAATGGAGCTCAAGTCAACTCAGATAAATTTCGAGAGTTCTGTCTGAATTATGGAATCAAGCTTCTCTACTCCACTCCGAGATATCCATAATGCAATGGACAAGTCAAAGCTTCTAATAGAGAAATCCTTGGTCTATTCAAAAAGAAGTTGGAGGACAAGAAAGGGTTATGGGAGAAAGTCCTACCAGAGGTCCTATGGGGCTATCGGACCACTCTTCGATGATCGACTGGATTTTTTTCCTTCCGCCTAACTTACAGGATAGAAGCAATTCTTCCAACCTAGACTCTCTTTCCAACTTTGAAGACTAAGGCGATCGAAGAAGGAATAAACAACGAGCTTTGGATCAATGAACTTGACTTCTCAAAAGAGCTACATGCCCAGGCATCTGTCCGTGTCGGCAACTATCAACAGAATATCAAGCAGGCCTACGATCAAAAAGTTAAGAGAAGACAGTTCCACATTGGAGATCTAGTCCTCAGAGCAGTCTTCTCTAACACAAGGGAATACATTAGCGGAAAACTAGCTCCCAACTGGGAAGAACTCTACATCATCGAGTTAGTTGTGGGCAAAGGATCCTATCGCCTAATCTCGCCAGAAGAAGATAGGCCACCAAGAGCTTGGAATATCAAACATCTCAAAATATTCTACCCCTGATGTAAACCCTGTGCTGAATGAATGTTTGTTTCAATTTCAATCTTGTCCATTTCAATTCTATATGCTCACATAACCATAAATAGTTTTGATATTGTGAGACAACACAACACTTAACTGGCAGATCGATTAATAGTTTGAGTATTCGTATTGCGACACGACCCCTTATAGGCAGAAACAAATAGTTTTAACATTGTGAGATAGCACAACTTTTAACTGGCAGATCGGTTAATAGTTTGAGTGATCGTGTTGCGACACGACCCCTTACAAGCAGAAACAAATAGTTTTAACGTTGTGGGATAGTACAACTTTTAACTGGTAGATCGATTAAAAGTTTAGAAGTTGCGACACGGCGCAACCTCTAACTGACTAATCCATAAAACAACTTGGGTGTTTATGTTGCGACACAACCCCTAGCTGGCAGATACTCATTCGATCGTTTAACGCAAGACATCAGCCATTCCATTCAAAACATTCAATATAAAAGAGACAGTTCATTCCAAAAGAAACCAAGTATTTTTTATCATTCAAGAGTACAGGTACAAGAAAGTAAATAAATCAAGGCATAGCTACACTCTGCGCGCGTGACCTATCTCCGTCAGAACCGCCATGAGCCTTGCTCGCCACTGATGCCTTCGAAGACTAGGCACCACTGCTGTGAGCCAGCCGAAGCACTTCCACTGCTCTTTCAGCCATCGAATTGTAACTGGCCAAGTCGACGTTCAACTGTTCTATTTTCAGCGCGTGGGCCTCCTCCTTTGTTGCGAGCTCCACCCTCAACTACTTTATTTCCTTAGAACGCTCAAAAGAGATGCTCTCTACCTTGAAGAATCTGTTCTGCAAGCTGTGGAGCTCTTATCCAGGCTCACATACGAAGCCTCCAAAATTTTCTTCGGGTACTCCTCTTTGTGAGTAGACTGCTGACTCAAGGCGAGCTCCTCCGCTAGCTTCGACCTCTCCTCGTTAGCCTCCTCCAAAAGAGCGTTCAACCTTGATATCTCTGCCGAAGCCTCTCGCTCGCCGGCCTTCTTAAAGAGCCTATTATTTAGTTTCAGCAAGACAGACATCTGCAAACAAAAGGAAACAAGTCAGAGACATATCGGATGAATTGTGTTCGGAGTTAGAGTCGAACTACTTACTATAACTTCAAGCATGTCGAATGCTTCTTCAAGGGGAGCGTCCGACAGATTGTATAGCTTCCTCAGCGTCCCAGTTGGGTGATTAATGTCCACCTCGCCCAAGTCCTGCAGTGTAGGCTGCGGGCTGTCGGGTGCACCTACAAGCAAAATATTCAATGTACTCAGGCACCTTCAACTTCCAAGTCAATCGAGATAAGGCAAAATTTGAAACTTACTCTTGCCGAGGGATCCCTTGTACGAGGGTTGAGTCGGTCCTTTTCCCCGATCGGATCCCTACCCCATGGGGGTAGGAGACTTCTGTGCTGGAACGGCCATTGGAACTAGCCCAGTTGTCTCCATCTCCCCCTAACTCTCATCCCCCTTCGATTCGGGGGGAGGAATTTCAAGAGGGGACGAGGCTCCACTTCATCGAACTTCTCGTCTGCTCCCTGCAAAAGCACAGGCATCAGCGCAGCAGCCTTCGCTGCCACCTTGGCCGCATCGCTCTGCGGCACCAGCTTTAGCTTATCCACCTCCGGCCCTCCGCTCGCTGAGGCTCGCCCCGTCGAGGCCTCTCCCTGCCGAAGGCTTCCAAGCGGCACCTGGGTGAGGGGCGTTGTAACACCTATGGTGTTAAATTTGGGAATAATAAAAGTCCGCCTTGGGTATTTTCGTCATTCTTAATCAGACTTTTTCTCTGGGCTTGTTCTAGAAGAATAAGCCGTAAACCCATGAAATGTTTTATGTTCACTTTCTGTATGACTTCGAACATGTCGCAATGGAGCATCCCGTGCAGTAATCGGGTGTATGTGCAGCTAGTTTCGGCAGTTTGGTAGTATACCCTAGAATATCGATAAATTAGCCGACATTTGATATTGTTTTATTTACCACAAGAGTTTGGGTAATCGGATCGTAGCAAGGATGGATACATTGGGTGGGGCTCTGAGAGAGCTTTTCAATGAGCCTGATCTAGGGTCGATCCGATACCTGAGTAATGAGTAATTACTATTTTAAATTTTTGAGTTTTTTTTTTTTTTGAGAGTTCCATAAGTCAGAAAATTGTGTATCAAGTGCTGACGTGTTCATGTCGACGAGAGCTTTCCAACGAATCCTTTTAGGCCCAATTCTGACATCCGATTTGTGAGTTATGGCTAATTATCCTTTTCAACGTGGTAGGTATATGAATCGCACCCGGGTTCCAACCGAGCCCACTGCAGGGCGCGGGACCGAGCCTGACCATCCCTAGGACTGGACTTCTAACCTCCTATATGGCTTTAGGCCTCATAAGTATCCCTCCCCAAGGTTTTAAAAGTTGAATTTCAGATGGAAATAATCAAGCAAGATTTGGAGTAATAAGTCCAAAATCTTCCGTTCGTTTATTCATTTCTCTTTATTAGGAATTAAAAGTCTTAACAACCGAATAGCCTTAACAACCAGATATCTCTCTCCGTGATTTAAAAATTTAATTTCGGATGGGGAGAATAGAGAAGATTTATGGTGATAAAACTGAATCTCTTCTTTCTTTATTCCCTGACTCTCTTGCCTTTATTTGTAATTAAAGGGGCTAACAACTTGTTTCCCCAACCCTCTTTATTACCATAACAACACCCACTTTAGTACCATAACAGCAGCCCCCTTCCTTTCTTATTGTGAACCAAGAAAGAGAGAGAACGGAAGAGACAATGACATATTACATGTATTAATATAAGAAGAGAGAGAGAGAGAGAGAAAGAGAGAGAGAGAGAGGAAGAAGAGCAGAGTGATCAAAGGAAAGAACAAGAGAGAGAAGAGCAGTGGACACGCCTCCTACCCCAACTCCGGAGAGCACCAAACCAAAGTCAGCCCTTTTCCCTCTCCTCCTCCACTCGACCCAACCCGTGCGGCCATCTCCAATGCCACTCATGGCCTCGTCAATTGCAGGAGGTGCAAATCCATACACGTTCCCAGTAGCTCACGGTCGGAAAATAAGTGCCATGGCAATGGGTTCCAAGAGAACCCATTCCTCTGTTTTATGTTTGATGGAGAAGAAAGGGACTTGGAAGAGAATTTTTGAATTGTTGTTAAGTTGGGATTATTTGAACCCAAACCCATTAACAACTTAAACCAGACCCGTGAACCAACAGAACTTGGTTCAGCCGCCATTTCTCCGTCCGATCTCGGAATCGGACGAAATCAGCGGCATTTCGATCGGCTCGAAGATCCCCACGTCTTGAACTAGAATTAGTATATTGAATTTACTATTTAGGATCCTTTTTCATCCATAGGCCCGAACAAGTCGGTACATTAAGGTTTGACCGCCATTTCCCTGTCCGAACTCAGAATCGAACAAAATTTGTGGCATCGTGCTCAGATCATCGATGTCGATGTATTGAACTTAGTTTGGGACCCTAGCGACCCTTCTATCCTATTGAGCTGATCGTAGACCGGTTTTCACTGGTTCGACCCTAAAACCTCCGACCGAAATCGGATTCAAGCGAGACCGGATCCAATGGGTCCGTTATCCCTAGACTAACCTATGTAGATCCCTGGCTTGAGTAATTTATAAAGGTAACAACTTATACATTTTAAACTATGGTTGTCAGTTTCTTCTTCGACGATACACCGAACCGATAAGCGGGAGGAGCGTGGACAACCGAGTTACTTTCCAGGTGAACATGATTAATTCTATTCTGGTTAGAGTAGACTATAGTTGTATTTGTAAAATAATTAATAAAACCATATGTGGCATAGTATGTCCAATGCATATAGGCAAAAAATCGGTACTGCATGTGGGAGGTGGGCATACTATCCCTTGCTTCTGAATAATCATATAATATTTTGATAGTTGTAACGGTAATTAGCTTAACCTAGATTCACACTAGAATGCATGCAAACAAGTAGATACTCGTACTGATTAATTATTGATATTCTGTTGAATGATTGTGTTTGGTGACCATTGATCTCATGGTGCAGTCCAGTTGCTACTGAGCAACGAAGGCTGGCGGTCTCAGTGGAGAGACCGGTGGTTATACTTCCTCAGTTGAGGTTCTCTTCCCAAAGGGAAGACTCACTACTCACAGGCATGGGTAGGGCACCCGACTACACAGGATAGGAGGTGAACCACCACTTATTGAATAGTTAAACAGGGACTATGGTCGGTCCGTGACCCCTGGATGCCGAAGGCGTCCTTGGGGTGATCTCGTAGTTCCTACAGGGTGGAGACGATGTGGTCGGTCCATGGATTTTCCTTCCTATTTTGCTCAAAGGGTTGAAGGGAGATGGTGCATCAAGCTATTCGCAAGGGCCAACTTGATCCTCTTCCCCAGGGATCCCAGATGAGGGAACCCCAGGAGAGCCGCCGACTCCAACTATCGTCCATGTATGATCCATACTAGATCTGACCAACTACCAATCCTACCTTCTCTACGCACCTGTGCACAATCCGAATAAAGTAGGTAGGGTCACAGGGTTAGATATGCGGTAAAGCCCGAGTAGCCTAGTAGTCTACCCCTGGGTAATGACCCCGAAGAAGAAAGTTGGGCGGAAGTGCCCCATGGTGAAAGACCAAGCCCCCTTATGGCCATATGGGTATTTCTGGCTCTCCAGGTACGCTTGGACCCAGGTTCTGTTGGTAGATTCAGTTAAAAAACTGCCGGTTCACTTTAGGTGTAGGTAGAACTAACCTTCGGTGATTAGTGAATACTTTTAAATTTGGATGATTACTCGTCTTACATTTACTAGTTGTAGTTGTAATATAGTAGAACTGTCATGTTAGCTAGTTGACCTGCCATACTTGCAATATAGGTATTTATGTGTTATCGCCCGCGTTGACTTCTAGAAGGTGGGATGCGACTATGGTTTACCCTAGCAGTTTAGGGCTAACTGTTCACTGAGTTTACTTTTGTAAACTCACCTCGTTGTTGCACACTCTTTTCAGGTACTATAGACCCTTCTCAGGCGCCTCCTCGAGAAGCGTAGTTGTTAAGAGAGAGGACTCTAGAAATTTTAGTTAGCAATGTTTATTTCTAGTTAATCATGTAATAAGTGGTTAGACTTATTTGATGGTGTTAGATGCTCTGAATAAATGCAAGTACTATTTTTCTTTTCATTTGTTAGACTTTTCCACAAAGCTCGGTAGGCTTTCCCTCAAAGCCGTCCCCCATCATATAGTAATTAGTTAATGATAATATAGTAATAAATTAACTGATAAAAGCCACCTCATAACCCTTTTACTCCTTTGAATTACCCCATTAACCCCCATCACCCCCGGATTTGATTGGTTTACCCATGTAGTCGGATCCGAGGTGTGACAGGCGTCAAGTTGTAAACCACGTCACTCCCCGAGGGACGCTTCAGGGTCTCAAAATGGTAGACGATCGGCACCTTTTTGCCATCGTCTACGGTATCCAGATCATCCTCCATTCGATGGGCCTTAGCCTCATTGATCGGAGGAACCTGGCCTACACTAGGCGGATAAGGGGGCACCTCTTCGCCTTTTTCCTCCTCCTTGCCTTCTCCTTCTTCTTCTTCGTCTTCATCTTCTCCTTCTTCTTCTCCTTCTCCTCATTCTCCCTCCTCTTCATCCTCTTCCTCTTCCTCTTCCTCTTCTTCTTCTTCTTCTTCTTTTTTTTCGTTCTTCTATTCTTCCTTCTTCTCCTCCTTCACCACCCTTCTCTTCTTGACCTGGCCCCGCCTGGTCAGAACCAACTTCTCCTCCCCGGACCTCGAGCACCTCCGTTTGTCGTAGACCTTCTTCTTGGCCCGCATATAGCGGACCACCCCTTCAGTCTCGGGGTCCTTCTTATAGTCTGAGTACAACGTGTCGTTGTCCTCATACCTCGCCGGCAACTGATGCATCAAGTTGGCGTTGCCGTGGCGGACCGGGCAGTTGGAAAACTGCTTCCACGATCGGGTCCCACAGGTTAACTCTAGGAACAAACTATCGATCTCCCCAAGCTGTTCGGATGACTAGCACAGATCGCTACCTGGTCCATACCGCTCCACCTCCTTGTGGACTTGGTTGCAAGGAGTCTCCGGAACCGAGAGGGGAGTCCATGCCCCTACGATGGAGATTGGCCAATCGGTGTACAGCTTGTCAGAAGGGACCATATCGATGATAGGGCGAAGGGCGGAGACACCATGCAGATTGAAGAAGGGACTGTCCTTCCTTGACACTCGCCGTCAGGGACGTTGGAGTAGCAAGCTCTCAACTTGTCCTGATGGTTAGACTCCACCCGACAGAAAGCGTAGATGATCCTCTACGTGTTTCCCGTCAGCTGTCTGGGGCAAAGGCCGGAAGTTTTCAGCAGCCTAGCCGAAAATGGAAGTAGAGGCAGGCGAAGACCGCAATTGAGTTGCCCGATTGTAACGATTGTTCCCATAATCTTTTCCTTGCTAGCGACCTCTGCGAATACCGACCGTTTGTCGATCCCGAAAGTAGCCTGTACTCCAGCTAGTGCAGGGCGATGGACACCTTCAGTAAAGTAGCTCAATAGCCGCTCCCACTTCTCCCTCTTGGCATCAGTTGGCTTGTTCCCGATCCCGTACTCAAAGACGGACTCCTCTGACAGAGGCTTCCGCGACCTCAATACGAACTCAACCTTGGGGATGTGCTCCGACTTGGTAGGCACGGAGGCGAATCCCACACCAAGGTGCCTCTTGCCAAGGACGCCAAAGCTACCTTTACCCTTGCCCTTCCCCGTTATCTTCGGTGACGAGGACTCAGCAATGGCCTTCCCCTTCTTCGACGGCCTCACCTTAGGAGGGACAACATTCTTAGTGCAGCTCGCAGATACCATCGTAGCCAAACGAAGGATAGGAAAAACAGAAAGCGAGAATTCGGGAGCAAAAGCAAAGGACTCAAAAAATTTCTAACAGCGTGAGGGAAAAATAAACTTCGGGACGGGAGTTATAGGCCCCAAAAACCTTGGTGGGAAAATATATGCGACACGTGGCGCCACCAGACTGGCGGAAGGTGAAACGTCAGACTAGGTGAAATGACGGGCTAGACGAAACGACGGAAAAGATGAAACACCAGCACAAGACTTCGCCTAATTGACAGGTAGACGATCGGGTGATTTTCCAAAGGATCGGACAAAAAACACAGTTTTTTATCCGATCGCCCAATGTTCCACTGGTTGAATTTAACCGATCGGACAACTTTAGCCGATCGGCTACAAGACTTCGCCCAATCGACAAACAGATGATCGGGCGATTTTCCAAAGGATCGGGCAAAAATATAGTTTTTTACCCGATCGCCCCAAGTTCCACCGGTTGAATTTGACCGATCGGACAAATTTAGCCGATCAGACAACTTTAACCGATCAGCTATAAGACTTCGCTCAATCGACAAGCAGACGATCGGGCGATTTTCCAAAGGATCAGGCAAAAAATATAGTTTTTTACCCGATCGTCCCAAGTTCCACCGGTTGAATTTAACCAATCGGACAAATTTATCCGATTGGACAACTTTAACCGATCGGCTACAAAACTTCGCCCAATCGACAGGCAGATGATCCGGCGATTTTCCAAAGGATCGAGCAAAAAACACAATTTTTTACCCGATCGCCCCAAGTTCCACCGGTTGAAACTGACCTATCGGACAAATTTATCCGATCAGAAAAACTTTAACCGATTGGCGACAGGACTTCACCCAATCAGTAGGCAGATGATAGGGCAATTTTCCAAAGGATCGGGCAAAAAACATAGTTTTTTACCCGATCGCCTCAAGCTCCACCTGTTGAATTTGACCGTTTGGACAAATTTGACCGATCAGACGAAAACAACACACGATCGACAGGCAGGCGATCGAGTGAACTCTCGAAGGATCAGGCAAAAAATATAATTTTTTACATCAAGCTCCACCGGTTGAATTTGACCGATCGAACAAATTTGACCGATCGGACAAATTTGGCCGATCGACTAACAAGCAACCTATCAACGGGTCTTGTCTGGTCTATTGCCGGAGTCCTACAAGAGATCGGTAATACCAACCCTTGGCAGGGGGTTTGAATTTTGCACCTGAGTTCCAAGTCATCCCGATCAGCCTCTGGCTAACTTGGAGAGGGTAACTGTGGGTGCAAATTTTGATCAACGCCCCACAGCAGGACCCACTAGCCTTGCCTGGGGGTCCACAGAGATGACAACGGGACCCACCAGCCCTGCCTGGGGATCCACAAAGACGACAGTAGGACCCATCAGCCCTGCCTGGGGGTCTACAGAGATGACAGCGGGACCCACCAACCCTGCCTGGGGGTCCACAAAGATGACTGCGGGACCCATCAGCCCTCCGTCGAAACCCAGACGACGGTAGTAGAAGCCGCCTTCTACCCTATTTTCTTTCCAAAAAAAACTCTATAAATAGTAGACCCTACAAATGTAACTGATTGAATATCTGATTTCTGAATCAGACTTCCAAAAAATCCAGAGCTCTGACTCCCAACCTTTCGATCTCCTTACGAAGAGAAACCGATGACACTCGCCCTATCGAGGTCACTTCAATTCAAGTGTTAGTGGATTCAGGTTGCTCCTTATAGCACGGAGACGTAGGCTTCGGCTGAACTCCAATATCACATCTCGTGTTAGCAATCTATCGATCGTTCAGCAGTTCAAGTCAAAGACATCGATCTCCGAACCTACATACTAGACAAACGTTCGATCAGACCTTCGACTCGACCCAATTGACTGGTTGGGCGGAGTCTTCAGGTCGGCACTGAGATCATTCCCCACAGATTCCAGATGACCCTAATGTATCGGTTATACAGAGAAGGAGACCCACTTTCGATATTCATAAAAGTGGGCTTCCTTCAAAACACCCAGCATTAGGATTACATCTTCAATACCTTCAAAGAGCTCGAGGGGAGGTATCTGGAGCACGTGAGGGAGGACCTAAGTAACGCACAAGTCTTGGAAATGAGCCCCCTATGACCTCTCAACGCGCCCACCGCTGAGCGGGGAGGGCCCAGCTCATTACCGGCAGCTGAGGTCCTTGCATGGCTAGATCGGTTCGAGGAGGGCTTTTGTGGTGTATGTGTGCTTTGGGCATCAGGTGACGCTGGCATCGTCGCAGGAGGAAGCCCTAGTGGCAGAGCTAGAGCGGAGTGGTGCCCGATTTGTGTGGATCGTGAAGGGCCCTGCGGCGGTGGGGGACGGCAATGGCAGTTGGGTGCAAAAGGGGTTCGACGAGCGGGTGGCAGGACGGGGACAGGTGGTCTGGGGATGGGCCCCACAGGTGGCGATCCTGGGGCACGGGGTGGTGGGGTGGTTCCTGACCCACTGCGGCTAAAACTCGACACTGGGGGTGATCATTGCAGGTGTGGCTGTGCTAACGTGGCCATTTTCTTCCAACCAGTTCTTCAATGCAAATTTGTTGGTGGAGGAGACTGGGCTGGCAGTGCAGGCCTGCGAGGGGTCCGATGAAGTGCCTGACTTGGATGAGCTGGCAAGGGTGTTGACTGAGGCGGTGGACAATTCATGAATCGAGATAAAGAGGTCCATAGAACTGTAGAGGAGCGCACTGGAGGCGGTGAAGGAAGGCGGGAGCACGTATGTTGATCTTGAGGCACTAGTGAAGGAATGTTCGAAGCCGAAATCCATAAAGGAGACCTCCACATCGACTTAAAGCAAAACCTTTTAAGTCTTGATGGAGTGGTTGAGTTTTTTTTTTACTGGACAGGCCAGGTGGTGAGAGGACATGGCGAGAGAAAAAGGACTCAACGAGGTCCGAAGATTGAATAAGGAATCCAAGCCTTTAAGGATTTTTGTTTTTGGAATTCCCTGTCAGTGAATGAGGAGGCATTGGGTTAGTGATATCCGACAAAGGAGGTCACTGTTTGGTGTAATATTGCTAGTGATGATCCAAGTCTTTGATGGCCGGTGAAATTTTATATTTTGTACCTTGTGTATTGTCTCTAGTTCTTTGTTGTTTGTGTTTGGAATGATCTCCGCCGGCTCTAGTTCCTTGATCTGTAGCATGTCGCTTTCATGAAAGACCCGACGACCAGTTCGAAGACTGCTAAAGCTTTTGAATTCTAACACTTGTCAACGACTGAACAATTTTTCTCTGATTTTCTTCAGTAATATTTTTTAGAATTTCATAAATCATATTAAAACTACCGATGCCCATAAAAACTTTTCATGGCCACAAAACATAAGTATCCCTCGAGGTGATATCAATATTCCTTAGAGGATGGTGTGAAAGTGTGGTTCTCCAATCAAGGTGAGAATTGGTTCTAGCAATTAACAATAAGGTCCTAACCAAAGAGAACCTAATGAAGACGAACCATCCGAGTGTGCTTGATTATCGGTACTTTAACTCTGATCAATTCCCAAAGATCAGTAACCATATATTATTTTCATGTTCCTTTCCTAGACGTATTTGGGATTACTTCAAACATAAGATGGACCTTGGTCCTTCAGCCACATGAATTCTCTTTGGACCTTGTAGATGAAGAAACAGATCAGTAAGGGTCTGCGATCTTTATGGGACATCGTGGCTATAGCATCTTGCTAGAACCTTTGGTTGGAAAGAAACAGAAGAACTTTCCAGAAAACTTCGATAGCTCAGCCGCAGATTATCAAGAGGATATAGGAGACTACGATGCCCGATAGCACAGTTTGGAAGGAGAGGAAAATAACGATAAGAGAGTTACTAGAATAAGAGAGTCCTGGATTTTGTAATTTTGGACATTTGCCTCTTCCTTCTTCTTGTTTCCATGTAATTCTGTAAATGTTTTATTTTAATCTTCTAGTAGGAGTGGTTCCTGACCCACTCCTTCCCACTGCAGCTAAAATTCAACGTTGGAGGAGATCGCTGCAGGTGTGGCTATGCTAACGTGGCCATTTTCTGCCAACCAGTTCTTCAATGCAAATTTGCTGGTGGAGGAGGCTGGCCTGGCAGTGTAGGCTTGCGAGGGGTCCGATGAAGTGCCTGACTTGGATGAGCTGGAAAGGGTGTTGACCGAGGCGGTGGACAATTCATGAATGGAGATGAAGAGGTCCATAGAATTGTAGAGGGGCGCGCTGGAGGCGGTGAAGGAAGGCGGGAGCACGTATGCTGATCTTGAGGCACTTGTGAATGAGTGCTCGAAGCCGAAATCGATAAAGGAGACCTCCACATCGACTTAACCCAAAACCTCTTATGTCTTGACGGAGTGGTTGAGTTTTTTTTTTACTGAACGGGCCAAGTGGTGAGAGAACATGGCGAGAGAAAAAGGACTCAAAGAGGTCCGAAGATTGAATAAGGAATCCATGCCTTTAAGGATTTTTTTTTTTTGGAATTCCCTGTCAATGAATGAGGGGGGCGTTGGGTTAGTGATATCCAACAAAGGAGGTCACTCTTTGGTGTAATATTGCTAGTGATGATCCAAGTCTTTGATTGCCGGTGAAATTTTATATTTAGTACCATTGTGTATTGTCTCTAGTTCTTTGTTGTTTGTGTTTAGAATGATCTCCGCCGGCTCCAGTTCCTTGATCCATAGCATGTCGCTTTCATGAAAGACCCGACGGCCATTGCGAAGACTGCTAAAGCCTTTGAATTCCAACACTTGTCAACGACTGAACAATTTTTCTTTGATTTTCTGCAGTAATTTTTTTTAGAATTTCATAAATCATATTAAAACTGCTGATGCTCATAAAAACTTTTCATGGTCACAAAACTTAAGTATCCCTCGAGGTGATATCAATATTCCTTAGAGTGTGAATGGTGTGAAAGTGTGGTTCTCCAATCAAGGTGAGAATTGGTTCTAGCAATTAACAATAAGGTCCTAACCAAAGAGAACCTAATGAAGAGGAACCATTCGAGTGTGCTTGATAATCGGTGCTTTAACTCTGATCAATTCCAAAAGACCAGTAACCATATATTATTTTCATGTTCCTTTGCTAGACGTATTTGAGATTACTTCAAACATAAGATGGACCTTGGTCCTTCAGCCACATTGAATTCTCTTTGGACCTTGTGGACGAAGTAACAGATCAGTAAGGGTCTGCGATCTATATGGGACATCGTGGCTATAACATCTTGCTAGAACCTTTGGTTGGAAAGAAATAGTAGAGCTTTCCAGAAAACTTTGATAGCTCAACCGTAGATTATCAAGAGGATAGAGGAGACTACGAAGCCCGATAGCACAGTTTGGAAGGAGAGGAAAATAGCGATAAGAGAGTTACTAGAATAAGAGAGTCCTGGATTTTATAATTTTGGACATTTGTCTCTTCCTTCTTCTTGTTTCCATGTAATTTTGTAAATGTTTTATTTTAATCTTCTAGTAGTAGTGGTTCCTGACCCACTCCTACCCACTGCGGCTAGAACTCGATGCTAGAGGCGATTGCTGCAAGTGTGGCTATGCTAACATGGCCATTTTCTACCGACCAAGTTCTTCAATGCAAATTTGCTGGTGGAGGAGGTTGGCCTGGCAGTGCAGGCCTGCTAGGGGTCCGATGAAGTGCCTGACCTGGATGAGCTGGCAAGGGTGTTGACCAAGGCGATGGACAATTCATGAATGGAGATGAAGAGGGTCATAGAACTAAAGTGAAGCGTGCTGGAGGCGGTGAAGAAAGGCGAGAGCACGTATGTTGATCTTGAGGCACATGTGAGGAGCGCTCGAAGTCGAAATCCAAAAAGGAGACCTCCACATCGACTTAAGCAAAACCTCTTGAGTCTTGACGGAGTGGTTGAATTTTTTATTTTTTTTACTGGATGAGCCAGGTGGTGAGAGGACACAGCGAGAGAAAAAGGGCTTAAAGAGGTCCAAAGATTGAATAAGGAATCCACGCCTTTTAAGGATTTTTTTTTTAGAATTCCCTGTAAGTGAATGAAGGGGGCGTTGGGTTAGTGATATCCGACGAAGGAGGTCACTGTTTGGTTTAATATTACTAGTGATGATCCAAGTCTTTGATTGCCGGTGAAATTTTATATTTTATACCATTGTGTATTGTCTCTAGTTCTTTGTTGTTTGTGTTTCGAATGATCTCCGCCGGCTCCAGTTCCTTGATCCGTAGCATGTCGCTTTCATGAAAGACCCGATGACCAATTCGAAGACAACTAAAGCCTTTGAATTCCAACTCTTGTCACCGACTGAACAATTTTTCTTTGATTTTCTTCAGTAATTTTTTTTAGAATTTCATAAATCATATTAAAACTGCTGATGCCCATAAAAACTTTTCATGGTCACAAAACTTAAGTATCCCTCGAGGTGATATCAATATTCCTTAGAGTGTGGATGGTGTGAAAGTGTGGTTCTCCAATCAAGGTGAGAGTTGGTTCTAGCAATTAACAATAAGATCCTAACCAAAGAGAACCTAATGAAGAGGAACCATCCGAGTGTGCTTGATAATCGGTGCTTTCACTTTGATCAATTCCCAAAGACTAGTAACCATATATATTTTCATGTTCCTTCGCTAGACGTATTTGGGATTACTTCAAACATAAGATGGACCTTGGTCCTTCAGCCACATTGAATTCTCTTTGAACCTTGTGGACGAAGAAACAGATCAATAAGGGTCTGCGATCTTTATGGGACATCGTGGCTATAGCATCTTGCTAGAACCTCTGGTTGGAAAGAAACAGAAGAGCTTTCCAGAAAACTTCGATAGCTCAGCCTCAGATTATCAAGAGGATAGAGGAGACTACGAAGCCCGATAGCACAGTTTGGAAGGAGAGAAAAATAGCGATAAGAGAGTTACTAGAATAAGAGAGTCCTGGATTTTGTAATTTTGGACATTTGCCTCTTCCTTCTTCTTGTTTCCATGTAATTTTGTAAATGTTTTATTTTAATCTTCTGGTAGGAGTGGTTCCTAACCCACTCCTACCCACTGCGGCTAGAACTCAATGCTGGAGGCGATTGCTGCAGGTGTTGCTATGCTAATGTGGCCATTTTCTATCGACCAAGTTCTTTAATGCAAATTTGCTGGTGGAGGAGGCTGGCCTGGCAGTGCAGGCCTACTAGGGGTTCGATGAAGTGCCTGACCTGGATGAGCTGGCAAGGGTGTTGACCAAGGCGATGAACAATTCATGAATGGAGATGAATAGGGCCATAGAATTAAAGTGGAGCGCGCTGGAGGTGGTGAAGAAAGGCGAGAGCACGTATGTTGATCTTGAGGCACTTGTGGAGGAGCGCTCAAAGCCGAAATCCAAAAAGGAGACCTCCACATCGACTTAAAGTAAACCCTCTTAAGTCTTGACAGAGTGGTTGATTTTTTTTTTTTTTTAAAGGATGAGCCAGGTGGTGGTAAGACATGGTGAGAGAAAAAGGGCTCAAAGAGGTCCAAAGATTGAATAAGGAATCCACGCCTTTAAGCATTTTTTTTTTTTTAATTCCCTGTAAGTGAATGAGGGGGGCGTTGGGTTAGTGATATCCGACAAAGGAGGTCACTGTTTGGTGTAATATTGCTAGTGATGATCAAAGTCTTTGATTGCCGATGAAATTTTATATTTTATACCCTTGTGTATTGTCTCTAGTTCTTTGTTGTCTGTGTTTGGAATGATCTCTGTTGGCTCCAGTTTCTTGATCTGTAGCATAACGCTTCCATGAAAGATCCGAAGGCCAGTTCGAAGACTGCTGAAGTCTTTGAACTCCAACACTTGTCACCGACTGAATAATTTTTCACTGATTTTCTTCAGTAATTTTTTTGAGAATTTTCTTTTCATAAAATTGTTGATGCCCATAAACTCTTTTCATGGTTACATAACTTAAGTATCACTCGAGGTGATATCAATATTCTTTAGTGTGTGGATGGTGTGAAAGTGCGGTTCTCCAACCAAGGTGAGAAATTACATGGTTCTAGCAATTAACAATAAGTTCCTAACGGAAGAGAACATAATGAAGAGGAACCATCCGAGGGTGCTTGATAATCGGTGCTTCAACTGTGATCAATTCCCAAGGACCAGTAACCATATATTCTTTTCATGTTTCTTTGCTAGGTGTATTTGCGATTACTTCAAACATAAGATGGACCTTGGTCCTTCAACCACACAGAATTCTCTTGGGACCTTGTGGACGAAGAAACGAATCAGTAAGGGTGTGCGATCTTTATGGGATATCGTGGCTATAGCATCCTGTTAGAACCTTTGGTTGGAAAGAAACATAAGAGCTTTCCATAAAACTTTGATGGCTCAGCCGTAGATTATCAAGAGGATAGAGAAGACTAAGAAGCCAGATAGCACAGTTTGAATGGAGAGGAGGAAAATAGCGATAAGAGAGTTACTAGAATAAGATAGTCCTGGATTTTGTAATGTTGGACATTTGCCTCTTCATTCTTCTCATTTTACTGTAATTCCGTAAATGTTTTATTTTAATCTTCTGGTAGGAGTCGACGCTAACCTCCCCCCCTCATTTACTGACAGAGAATTTTTTTTTAAAAAAAGTCCTTAAAGCGTGGATTCCTTATCCGATCTTGGGACCTCTTTTAGCCCTTGTTCTAGGGCCATGTCCTCTCACCATCTGGCCCATCCAGCTAAAAATGTCTTAGGTTTTTTTTTTTTGAAAGATAAATAAAACTTTATTAAAAAGCGAAAAAGAAAATACATGTCAAGGCTTAACTCCGGAAGAGTAAGCAGAAAACAATGTAAAGCTCAGATAATTAAGCAATACACACGCTCAGTATCGAGCCCACAATCAACATGTCCACACCATGGTCACAATAAGAGAGGGCATTGATGAGCACCACCACCGGCTCCAAGAAGCTAGAAACCAAAATCAATTTGCACCCTTGCTTATTGTTACTCTATGAGAAGGGTCCTTACACCAACTCATTTGCACGGGAAGTGTACGAAGAAGACTCCACTGCTTTGATAAAGTCCACCAAAGCAGGATTTGGTATGGTGAGGATGGAGGGGGAATTACAAGAAAAAGAACAATGATAGGGGAGCCTCATTCAACAGGCCCAATCAGGAAGCCCCGTTAGGTGGCAACCATCCAACGATTAACCTATTTTATGTGAAAACAAAATCAAGATAAAATACTTTTATTGCCCTCAAGAGCATGATACATACCCAGCAATCATGAGATCCTCATTCCCTTCATATTTTTTAAATAATGCTTTTTAGGATTTGAGTCTTTCACTTTAAAAAATCCAAAACTTCTTGTCTATTTATCAAAATTTTATACAATTTGTATTTTTGGAATCTGCTCATGGAACTCTACAAAACTAGACCCATATTGCATATGAAATTCTAAGAAAAAAAATTGGATATAAGACTACCCTAGGGTTGTAAAAAAATCCCATCGGTCAGAGCCCGGCCTAACCCAATCAACGGCCCGCCCCGGCCCGGCCTGAACACATCATGGGCCGGGCTGGGGCTGCCACCTTGAGCGCATAGCTCGGCCCGATTGTTATAAAAAACTAAAAATATCACTTTTGAATCTTGGTTTCACGTTAACTGATTAAATGCCACTTACAAAAACAAATGTCACGTAAAACTGACAGTTTCAAAATCAAGAGACACTTTATCGAACACAAATTGTAGATAAAAATCTCTTAATTTTACAACTGTTAAAAACAAAAATTATCATTGTTGAAATTTTCATTTCACGTTAACTGACTAAATATTACTTACAAAAACAAATATCACGTAAAGATGACATTTGCAAAATCAAGACACTTAATCGAAAATATTTTTTAGTTTGTGACAGTTGTAAAATTAAGAGGCACTTTTATCGGTATTTTGTGTCCGATAAAAAGTGCCTCTTGATTTTATAATGTCATTTTTACGTGACATTTGCTTTTGTAAGTGACGTTTGTAAATTAACGTGAAACTAAGATTACAAAAGTGACATTTTCAGTTTTTTATAACAATCCGACCTAGGCTGCGGGATCAAGGTAGCAGCCCGAGCCCGGCCCATAGTGTGTTTGGACCGAGCCGGGTCGGGCCATTGATTGCGCTGGGCCGGATTCGGACCGATGGGCTTTTTTTACAATCCTATGGTAATCTTATATCCATCTTTTTTTCTTCGAATTTGATAGGCAATATGGATCTAGTTTTGTAGAGCTTAATTAGTAGATTCCAAAAATATAAATTTTTCATAATTCGATGAATATACAAAAAATTATGATTTTTTTAAAATAAAATATATAACTCATAAATAAAACAAATTACTCATTCTTTGATTTTAAAAAAAACTGAAAGGCAAGACAAATCAAGGATATAAGGATTCAATTCAGGAATTTGAATTCCTTTTCGGATTTCAGCTTCGAGAGCTCCTTTTCGGATTTCAGCTTCGAGAGCTCCTTTTCGGATTTCAGCTTCGAGAGCTCCTCCACGAGGGCCTGAAGATCCGAATACGAGCTCCCGCCTCCCTTCACCGCCTCCAAGGCGCTCCTCCTCAGCTCTACGGCCCTCTTCCTCTCCGGTCGTGAACTGTCCATCGACTCGGCCAACACCCTTGCCAGCTCATCCGGGTCAGGCACTGCGTCGGGCCCCTCGCAGGCCCGCACCGCCACCCTCGCCTCCTCCACCAGCAAGTCTGTGTTGATGAACTGGTCGGCGGAGAACGGCCACGTCAGCATCGCCACGCCGGCGGCCATCGCCTCCAGCGTCGAGTTCCAGCCGCAGTGGGTCAGGAACCACCCCACCGCCCGGTGCCCCAGGATCGCCACCTGTGGGGCCCACCCCCTGATCACCAGCCCCCGTCCCGCCACCCGCTCCTCGAACCCCTCCGGCACCCAGCCACCACTGCCGTCCCCCACCGCCTGAGGCCCCTTCACGACCCACACGAACCGGGCGCCACTCCGCTCCAGCCCTGCCGCTAGCGCCTCCGCCTGCGGCGGTGTCAGAATGATCAGGCTCCCGAAGCACACGTACACCACAGAGCCCTCCTCGAACCGATCGAGCCACGCCAGGACCTCGGCGGCCGGTAGGGAGCTGGGACCTCCCCGTTCGGCGGCGGGCGCGTTGAGAGCGCACAGGGGCCCCACCGCCCAGACGCGTGCGCCGCCTAGGTCCTCCCTCACGTGCTCCAGGTACCTCCCCTCGAGCTCATCGAAGGTGTTGAGGACATGACCCCAGCTCCGGCTATTTTGAAGGAAGCCCTCTCTTATGAATTCCCAACGTGGGTCGCCCTCTCTGTACAACCGATATAGGACGGTCAGCTGGACCCAGGGGTAGATCGGGGAACCGGGGATGGAGGGGAAGGAGACCTGGGATCCGGGGTCGGAGGGGTGGATGGGCTTGGGCATATCGCGCCAGAGGCAGTGGAAGAAGGCGATGAAGAGTGCGCCGGAGGGGGAGAAGACGAGGCGGGGGACGCCAAGCTCGGCGGCGAGGGCGTTGGTCCAGCCGAGGAACATGTCGGAGAGGATGGCGGACGGCGGGGACGGATGGGAGCGGGCCCAGCGGAGGAGGGGGTGGTGGAGGCCGGCGAGGGCGTGCATCATGTCGGGGAAGTAGGACTTAGGGAGGTCCTTGCTGTTCTCGACGCCGGGGGGTATGGATGGGTGGTCAGGGAAGGGGAGGACTAGGGGCTCGACTGCGGGGGATTGGGCGAGGAGGGAGTCGAGGAGGGGGCGGTTCTTCGTGGTGACGACGATGGTGACGGCGAGGCCGGCGGCGTCGAGGTGGTGGGCAAGGTCCAGCAGCGGCAGTATGTGGCCCGGTGCAGGGAAAGGGAACAGTAGGACATGGGCCCCCTTTGAGGACTTAGCCACCATTCTCTCTCTCTCTCTCTCTCTGAAACAGGGAGGACTGGAGGAGGAAGCCGCCTCTAAAAGGGCAAAGACGAAGGTCGAGGATGGGGCCCACGGCAAATGACGCAACGAGGGACGTCATCCGCCGCTCTCTTGAGCTGAATGTCTTTCCCTCCAAGACCGTAGTGACTTGTTTGCGTGCGAATCCAGAACCTTGTGGGCATTTCCAATGGGCAATGAAATTAATATGGATCTGTTTTTTTAGTTTAAAATAAAATAAAAAGATAATTTTTGTCAAAATTTATTTCCGCAGAAGTTTTTTCATGTTATTTAATTTTTTTTTTCTTTTAGCAGGAAAAAAAAGTTCAAACATAGTAAAAATCTATATTTTTTTAACAGAAAAATAAATTAAAAAAAAAATTCTATAGATTTAGTAGAAAAATAATTTTCTTTCTGGTCGTAAAAATACATCCACTTGAAAATCCTCTTTTCATAATTAGATCAGTAAAAGAATACCAAAAATTTGGGCAGAAATCTAATTTTTGCCTATTAATCCGTTTTCGTGGTTATTTTTCATACCAAAAAACAGACCCTAAATGAATTGCAGTTGCTGACTTCCTTGTTACGATCTCTTGACCTCTTTTGAGTAGGGGTGGCAATGGTTCGGGTCGGGTTGAGATATAGGTATAAGAGCAAAACACCCAATCCGAACCCGACTCGTTTAATAAACGGGTCAAAAACTTAAACCCAAACCCGACCCGCCTAATAAACTGGTTGACCTGACCCGACCCGTTAAACCCGTTTACTAAATAGGTCGGGTCGGGTCGGGTTGGCTCGGGTTGGGTCAACATAACCCATAAAAACCTGTCGGGTTGGGTCTAGATGGGTTGGATTGGGCTGGGTTAGGTTGGGTTGGGTCGGGTTGGCTCGGGTCGGGTTGACACGGCCCATTTGGTAAACGGGTCAAGTTGGGTCAATCGGGTTATAAGTACAAACCCGAACCCGACCCATTAAATAAACGGGTCAATCGGATCAACCCGTTTATGACCCGAACCCGTTTAGGCCAAACCCAAACCCGCTAACTTCGGGTCGGGTTCAAGTCGGGTTGGCGGGTCGGGTCAAGGATTGCCACCCCTACTTTTGAGCTCTTCCTCTAGGCTTTAGCGTCTTGGTTCTTTGACTGCATGGCCAGTCCAGCAAAAACCAAAAAAAATGGGAAAGCATATGGGCGTCGGCACGCATCAAAGGCAGGCCCATATGTGCGCCAGCTGGGTGGACTGTGACCCAAAGTAGCTTGCATTGGGCTGCTGGGCTGCTTTCACAGCGCTGATGAGCGGGCCTACCAAGGATCTCCACTCATACGGAATGGATGCATGCAACGGACAACTGGATCGTTTGACATGTCAGGACGGCCCAAACAGGATGGAAAAAGAGGGTGGCTGAATCCAATTTTCTATTTTGTTTGGAGTGATGCTATTTGAACAAACTGAGGGACAACCCATGTGAAGTGGAGCGATGGCATCGCCTGATTGGCGGGTGATCCCTACGGAATGCCACATGCTGGGGTGGTAGCTGACGGTGGTGACCGGCGAGGTAGTAGATGGTGGCCTGTGGAAGGCAACATTGTGGCCAAGTGGCCAACGATGGTAGATGGCGGTGGGCAGTGGCCATCAAGGGTGGTGACCAACAACGACGGGACCATCGACAGCTGGGATCAGATGGAGAGGGAGTTCCTCAATCGCTTCTACAGCACCAGACGCACCGTCAGCATGACCGAACTCACCGCCGTCAAGCAAAGGAAAGACGAGCCGGTGATCGACTACATCGACAGATGGAGGAACCTCGCGCTAAATTCACGAGACCGCTTGTCTGAAGACTCGGGCATCGAGATGTGCACCCAAGGCATACACTGGGGCCTGCTCTACATCCTCAAAGGTATCAAACCTCGGTCTTTCGAAGAACTCGCAACTCGGGCTCACGACATGGAACTCAGCCTAGCAAGCCACGGGGATTTGAAGAACAAAGACTTCTTGAAGGTGGAGAAGAAGGACAAGCCGCAGGCACCGAAACCAAAGAAAGTCAACCTTGCTAACGTCGCTTCAACCTCCAAGCCGCTCAAAATCGATCACTTTGGTCCCTTTCGTGCTTCGCGCTTCCTCGGCTAGGGATGTCCGCCTTACGTATAATTTACCCTTAAATATCTTTTTGAACTGCTAAGGAATATCCGCCGTTTCTTTGGTCCCTTCCGTGCTTCGCGCTTCCTCGGCTAGGGGGCCTTCAGCTTCGTTCCTCGGTCTTCGTATCTTCCTCGCTCCTTGCTTGACCTCGGCGTCCTTGATCGTCGGTTCGCGGCGTCGATCATGCTTTTGGCGTTGGCTTTGGCTTTGGCTCTTGACCTTGGCTTGGCTTTGGCGTAGCTCTGGCTTTTGCTTTGCTTTGGCGCTTGCGCTTGGACGTAGACGGGGGAGACCTGCGATGCTTTCGTTCTTCCGGACTTCGTGTCGTATCGGCTAGAAAGTGCGGTGCTTTTGCTCGTGACCGGCGTAGTCGCTTGGCTTTGGCACTTGCGTTGCTTTGGCGCGGGCTTTACCGGGGCTTTTGCTTCGGCTTCTTGCGTGGGCTTCTGCTTCAGCGTTGACTCGATCTCCTTCTTGGATAATAATGACAACGTCTTCAATGCTTCAGGCTTCTTCGACGGTTTAGGTGTCGGTTGGACTTTGTTTCTTCTTCGGGCTTCTTTGGCGTGATCGGAGTCGAAGGGTACTTTTGAAGATGGCGAAGGTAGCCCCGATCTCCGTGCGACAGTTGTAGCGCCGACTTTGCTTTGAAGGTGACGGGTGTAGCGACGCTTCGGGTGTTCCTCTCCAAGCTTTCTTCTTCGTGGATAGAGCAGGCGTTTGTCGAAGGCGGCGGGGTGACGACGCTTCGGTCTTCTTCTCCGGGCTTTGGGGCTTGATCGGAGTTGAAGGCTTGTTGGAGCCGACGGGGTAGTGCCGCTCCGAGCTTCTTCTCCGGCCTTTGCTTATGGCGTCTTCGGAGTCGAAGGGTCTTCTTCTCCGAGCTTTCTTCTTCGTGCACGGAGTTGAAGGCTTGATCTTCTTATGCAAGGGTCTTCACGTTGATGAGGGCTTTCAGTGGACTAAGCCGATCCCGAAGGGATAGGCTTGCCTGTGCCTCGTGAAACCTTGGGTCGATGAAGAAGCGTCTTCTCTTCTGTAGAGCTTCCTCGCTTTGTCTTCAGCTTGCGATTTCTTCGACCTTTTGAGCCTTCCCCCTCCCCCTCTATTTATAGGCAAAGGGGGAGGGAAGAGATATGGGAAGTTTTAATTTTAAATCCCTTTAATATCTCCTCTATAATTGCCAGAGATTTATTCTTCAATTGAAGAGGAATAAACTTTTATTTGCTTTCCTTTCCTGGCGGAGTAATTATGGCTCAATCATTTTTTTGGATTTGTCTTGAATCTTGCACATAAAATCGATGGCGACCCGACTTTTCTTCTTGTCCGTCGGATCGAGGGATCGGCGCAGATCCACGTGTGGGTAGACGTCATGCGCAACCTCCCCCCGCACATGGCGGTATTTTCTTCCTTTTCTTTCTTTTCTTTCCTTTCCTTTTCTTCTCTTTCCTTTTCTTTTCTTTCTTTTCTTTTCTTTTCTTTCCTTTCCTTTTCTTTCCTTTCTTTTCTCTCCCTTTTCCTTGCATGGCCGGCCACCCCATGGGGGTCCAGATCCCTAGTAGGGGCCGGCCACCCCCATGGGGGTTCGGATCCTAGTATGGGGACCGACTGGGCCCTGCTTAAGGATGGGCCCACCCGGCCCCTTTGTTGGGCGCGAGTCGGGTGGGTCCGAGTGCGCGTCGGTTTGGTCCCGCATAGATGCACGCAAGTCGGGTTTGGGTTAGACACAATTTGTGTGTCTACAGGGTTATAAGTACAAACCCAAACCTGACCCATTAAATAAACGGGTCAATCGGGTCAACCCGTTTATGACCCGAACCCGTTTAGGCCAAACCCAAACCCGCTAACTTCGGGTCGGGTTCAGGTCGGGTTGGCGGGTCGGGTCAAGGATTGCCTCCCCTACTTTTGAGCTCTTCCTCTAGGCTCCTGCATCTTGTTCTTTGACTGCATGGCCGGTCCAGCAAAAACAAAAAAAATGCGAAAGCATATGGGCGTCGGCACGCATCGAAGGCAGGCCCATGTGTGCGCCGGCTGGTTGGACTGTGACCCAAAGTGGCTGCCATTGGGCTGCTGGGCTGCTTTCACAGCGCTGATGAGCGGGCCCACCAAGGATCTCCACTCATACGAATGGATGCATGCAACGGACAACTGTGATCGTTTGACATGTCAGGATGGCCCATACTGGATGGAAAAAGAGGGTGGCTGAATCCAATTTTCTATTTTGTTTCGAGTGATGCTATTTGAACAAACTGAGGGACAGCCCATGTGAAGTGGAGCGCTGGCATCGCCTGATTGGAGGGTGATCCCTAGGGAATGCCACATGTGCGGGTGGTGGCTGACGGTGGTGACCGGCGAGATAGTAGATGGTGGCCGGTGGACGACAGTGGTAGACGACGGCGAGCAGTGGCCATCAGGGTCGGTGACCAGCAACGATGGAATTGTGGTCGATCGATGGAATTATGTGCATGTGCCTGATTCCATAAGTTATAAATAGTTGCTTATAGTAAGAATTATAAGTATTTCCAAATACTTTAGTTTGAACTATAGTTGTTTGGTTTGCTAGTGGCATTATCGAAAAATGTATCGAAAAAACTTTGCGAAAGACATTTGAACCAACTTTTACTACTTTTGCCAATAGAGTTAATCTGGATTGGACAATATCCTATATTCATAACTATCACTACAAAAAAAACAGTTATTACCGACGGACAATATCCGTCGGTAATATTAAAATTTCGTCGGTAATATTATATAGCGACGGAAGATATTTCCGTCGCTGGCTGTCGGGAAAAAAGGCGTCGGGGAAAACAATACGACGGACCAAATATTACCGTCGATATTAATAATTAATACCGACGGTAATTAGAACGCCGTCGGTAATATTTAATCAATTTAAAACTAATATAATATAGTATTGCCGACGAACTATAAGAATCCGTCGGTAATATATAAACATTTTACCGACGAGTATAGTTTATACTGTCGGTAATACTATATATATTACCGACACATATATATATTACCCGTCGGTAATAATATATATATTACCGACCAAATTAATATCACCGTCGGTAATACTATATATATTACCGACGGATATATATATTACCCGTCGGTAATACTATATATATTACCGACGGATATTATATGCCGTCGGCAAATCATTAATAATTTTAAAAAAATAAAAATATTATTACCGACGGAATAATTTATTTCCGTCGGTAATAAGTATCTTTTTTTTTTTAATAAATTTACATAAATAATGTTATTTAATTCCTGTGATTCAATACCACAATATATTACCACAATTTATCAAATATTACCACAATTTATCAAATATTACCACAATTTATAAAATATTACCAAAATTGATAAAAAATTACAGCAAATTATCAAATATTACCACAGTTCCCGGCCGACAATTATAGATAGAAGAAAAAATAACCATATATTACAAAACAATATTTACACAATCCAGAACTGAGAGATGATACATGTCCTATCTCAACCACCCCCGCCCGCCACCAACGCCGGTGCTCTCATCGATCCCCTGACGCCGCCCTATCTCAACCACGCCCGCCCACCACCAACGCTGGTGCTCTCATCGATCCCCTGACGCCGCCCTGCTCCTGCAATTAACATGTATTTGTTAAAAAAATGGTTTATATCTATAACTGAGTCTAAGCGTTAAAAAATGATAAGTTAGCGTGTTTCGATTTTGAAATAGGTTTGGATTCGATCCGATCGTCATCGGCTCGGCATCCGGTAATTCGAACTTGGAATTATTCCGTATTTCGGACTTGCGAGCGGGTTCTAATTGGATATTTGACCAATTTACGCTCCGATTCACCGATTTAGAGTCTAAGTGTTGGAAAATCATAAGTTAGCGTGTTTCGGATATGAAATAGGTTTGGATTCGATCCGATCGTCATCGGCTCGGCATCCGGTAATTCGAACTTGGAATTATTCCGTATTTCGGACTTGCGAGCGGGTTCTAATTGGATATTTGACCAATTTACGCTCCGATTCACCGATTTAGAGTCTAAGTGTTGGAAAATCATAAGTTAGCGTGTTTCGGATATGAAATAGGTTTGGATTCGATCCGATCGTCATCGGCTCGGCATCCGGTAATTCGAACTTGGAATTATTCCGTATTTCGGACTTGCGAGCGGGTTCTAATTGGATATTTGACCAATTTACGCTCCGATTCACCGATTTAGAGTCTAAGTGTTGGAAAATCATAAGTTAGCGTGTTTCGGATATGAAATAGGTTTGGATTCGATCCGATCGTCATCGGCTCGGCATCCGGTAATTCGAACTTGGAATTATTCCGTATTTCGGACTTGCGAGCGGGTTCTAATTGGATATTTGACCAATTTACGCTCCGATTCACCGATTTAGAGTCTAAGTGTTGGAAAATCATAAGTTAGCGTGTTTCGGATATGAAATAGGTTTGGATTCGATCCGATCGTCATCGGCTCGGCATCCGGTAATTCGAACTTGGAATTATTCCGTATTTCGGACTTGCGAGCGGGTTCTAATTGGATATTTGACCAATTTACGCTCCGATTCACCGATTTAGAGTCTAAGTGTTGGAAAATCATAAGTTAGCGTGTTTCGGATATGAAATAAGTTTGGATTCGATCCGATCGTCATCGGCTCGGCATCCGGTAATTCGAACTTGGAATTATTCCGTATTTCGGACTTGCGAGCGGGTTCTAATTGGATATTTGACCAATTTACGCTCCGATTCACCGATTTAGAGTCTAAGTGTTGGAAAATCATAAGTTAGCGTGTTTCGGATATGAAATAGGTTTGGATTCGATCCGATCGTCATCGGCTCGGCATCCGGTAATTCGAACTTGGAATTATTCCGTATTTCAGACTTGCGAGCGGGTTCTAATTGGATATTTGACCAATTTACGCTCCGATTCACCGATTTAGAGTCTAAGTGTTGGAAAATCATAAGTTAGCGTGTTTCGGATATGAAATAGGTTTGGATTCGATCCGATCGTCATCGGCTCGGCATCCGGTAATTCGAACTTGGAATTATTCCGTATTTCGGACTTGCGAGCGGGTTCTAATTGGATATTTGACCAATTTACGCTCCGATTCACCGATTTAGAGTCTAAGTGTTGGAAAATCATAAGTTAGCGTGTTTCGGATATGAAATAGGTTTGGATTCGATCCGATCGTCATCGGCTCGGCATCCGGTAATTCGAACTTGGAATTATTCCGTATTTCGGACTTGCGAGCGGGTTCTAATTGGATATTTGACCAATTTACGCTCCGATTCACCGATTTAGAGTCTAAGTGTTGGAAAATCATAAGTTAGCGTGTTTCGGATATGAAATAGGTTTGGATTCGATCCGATCGTCATCGGCTCGGCATCCGGTAATTCGAACTTGGAATTATTCCGTATTTCGGACTTGCGAGCGGGTTCTAATTGGATATTTGACCAATTTACGCTCCGATTCACCGATTTAGAGTCTAAGTGTTGGAAAATCATAAGTTAGCGTGTTTCGGATATGAAATAGGTTTGGATTCGATCCGATCGTCATCGGCTCGGCATCCGGTAATTCGAACTTGGAATTATTCCGTATTTCGGACTTGCGAGCGGGTTCTAATTGGATATTTGACCAATTTACGCTCCGATTCACCGATTTAGAGTCTAAGTGTTGGAAAATCATAAGTTAGCGTGTTTCGGATATGAAATAGGTTTGGATTCGATCCGATCGTCATCGGCTCGGCATCCGGTAATTCGAACTTGGAATTATTCCGTATTTCGGACTTGCGAGCGGGTTCTAATTGGATAATTGACCAATTTACGCTCCGATTCACCGATTTAGAGTCTAAGTGTTGGAAAATCATAAGTTAGCGTGTTTCGGATATGAAATAGGTTTGGATTCGATCCGATCGTCATCGGCTCGGCATCCGGTAATTCGAACTTGGAATTATTCCGTATTTCGGACTTGCGAGCGGGTTCTAATTGGATATTTGACCAATTTACGCTCCGATTCACCGATTTAGAGTCTAAGTGTTGGAAAATCATAAGTTAGCGTGTTTCGGATATGAAATAGGTTTGGATTCGATCCGATCGTCATCGGCTCGGCATCCGGTAATTCGAACATGGAATTATTCCGTATTTCGGACTTGCGAGCGGGTTCTAATTGGATATTTGACCAATTTACGCTCCGATTCACCGATTTAGAGTCTAAGTGTTGGAAAATCATAAGTTAGCGTGTTTCGGATATGAAATAGGTTTGGATTCGATCCGATCGTCATCGGCTCGGCATCCGGTAATTCGAACTTGGAATTATTCCGTATTTCGGACTTGCGAGCGGGTTCTAATTGGATATTTGACCAATTTACGCTCCGATTCACCGATTTAGAGTCTAAGTGTTGGAAAATCATAAGTTAGCGTGTTTCGGATATGAAATAGGTTTGGATTCGATCCGATCGTCATCGGCTCGGCATCCGGTAATTCGACCTTGGAATTATTCCGTATTTCGGACTTGCGAGCGGGTTCTAATTGGATATTTGACCAATTTACGCTCCGATTCACCGATTTAGAGTCTAAGTGTTGGAAAATCATAAGTTAGCGTGTTTCGGATATGAAATAGGTTTGGATTCGATCCGATCGTCATCGGCTCGGCATCCGGTAATTCGAACTTGGAATTATTCCGTATTTCGGACTTGCGAGCGGGTTCTAATTGGATATTTGACCAATTTACGCTCCGATTCACCGATTTAGAGTCTAAGTGTTGGAAAATCATAAGTTAGCGTGTTTCGGATATGAAATAGGTTTGGATTCGATCCGATCGTCATCGGCTCGGCATCCGGTAATTCGAACTTGGAATTATTCCGTATTTCGGACTTGCGAGCGGGTTCTAATTGGATATTTGACCAATTTACGCTCCGATTCACCGATTTAGAGTCTAAGTGTTGGAAAATCATAAGTTAGCGTGTTTCGGATATGAAATAGGTTTGGATTCGATCCGATCGTCATCGGCTCGGCATCCGGTAATTCGAACTTGGAATTATTCCGTATTTCGGACTTGCGAGCGGGTTCTAATTGGATATTTGACCAATTTACGCTCCGATTCACCGATTTAGAGTCTAAGTGTTGGAAAATCATAAGTTAGCGTGTTTCGGATATGAAATAGGTTTGGATTCGATCCGATCGTCATCGGCTCGGCATCCGGTAATTCGAACTTGGAATTATTCCGTATTTCAGACTTGCGAGCGGGTTCTAATTGGATATTTGACCAATTTACGCTCCGATTCACCGATTTAGAGTCTAAGTGTTGGAAAATCATAAGTTAGCGTGTTTCGGATATGAAATAGGTTTGGATTCGATCCGATCGTCATCGGCTCGGCATCCGGTAATTCGAACTTGGAATTATTCCGTATTTCGGACTTGCGAGCGGGTTCTAATTGGATATTTGACCAATTTACGCTCCGATTCACCGATTTAGAGTCTAAGTGTTGGAAAATCATAAGTTAGCGTGTTTCGGATATAAAATAGGTTTGGATTCGATCCGATCGTCATCGGCTCGGCATCCGGTAATTCGAACTTGGAATTATTCCGTATTTCGGACTTGCGAGCGGGTTCTAATTGGATATTTGACCAATTTACGCTCCGATTCACCGATTTAGAGTCTAAGTGTTGGAAAATCATAAGTTAGCGTGTTTCGGATATGAAATAGGTTTGGATTCGATCCGATCGTCATCGGATCGGCATCCGATAATTCGAAGTTGGATTTATTCCGTATTTCGGACTTGCGAGCGGGTTCTAATTGGATATTTGACCAATTTACGCTCCGATTCACCGGTTTAGAGTCTAAGTGTTGGAAAATCATAAGTTAGCGTGTTTCGGATATGAAATAGGTTTGGATTCGATCCGATCGTCATCGGATCGGCATCCGATAATTCGAAGTTGGATTTATTCCGTATTTCGGACTTGCGAGCGGGTTCTAATTGGATATTTGACCAATTTACGCTCCGATTCACCGGTTTAGAGTCTAAGTGTTGGAAAATCATAAGTTAGCGTGTTTCGGATATGAAATAGGTTTGGATTCGATCCGATCGTCATCGGATCGGCATCCGGTAATTCGAACTTGGAATTATTCCGGAAAATCATAAGTTAGCGTGTTTCGGATATAAAATAGGTTTGGATTCGATCGGATCGTCATCGGATCGGCATTCGATAATTCGAACTTGGAATTATTCCGAATTTCGGACTTGCGAGTGGGTTCTAATTGGATATTTGACCAATTTACGCTCCGATTCACCGATTTAGAGTCTAAGTGTTGGAAAATCATAAGTTTTCGGATATAAAATAGGTTTGGATTCGATCGGATCGTCATCGGCTCGGCATCCGATAATTCGAACTTGGAATTATTCCGTATTTCGGACTTGCGAGCGGGTTCTAATTGGATATTTGACCAATTTACGCTTCGATTCACCGATTTAGAGTCTAAGTGTTGGAAAATCATAAGTTAGCGTGTTTCGGATATGAAATAGGTTTGGATTCGATCCGATCGTCATCGGATCGGCATCCGGTAATTCGAAGTTGGAATTATTCCGTATTTCGGACTTGCGAGCGGGTTCTAATTGGATATTTGACCAATTTACGCTCCGATTCACCGATTTAGAGTCTAAGTGTTGGAAAATCATAAGTTAACGTGTTTCGGATATAAAATAGGTTTGGATTCGATCCGATCGTCATCGGCTCGGCATCCGATAATTCGAAGTTGGAATTATTCCGTATTTCGGACTTGCGAGCGGGTTCTAATTGGATATTTGACCAATTTACGCTCCGATTCACCGATTTAGAGTCTAAGTGTTGGAAAATCATAAGTTAGCGTGTTTCGGATATGAAATAGGTTTGGATTCGATCCGATCGTCATCGGATCGGCATCCGATAATTCGAAGTTGGATTTATTCCGTATTTCGGACTTGCGAGCGGGTTCTAATTGGATATTTGACCAATTTACGCTCCGATTCACCGGTTTAGAGTCTAAGTGTTGGAAAATCATAAGTTAGCGTGTTTCGGATATGAAATAGGTTTGGATTCGATCCGATCGTCATCGGATCGGCATCCGGTAATTCGAACTTGGAATTATTCCGTATTTAAAAGAAAAACAGAGGCTACATCATTACCGGCTACATCATTACCATGAGAGAGAGAGTGACCATTTACGATTCGATTTACCGATTTATAGTCTAAGTGTTGGAAAATCATAAGTGTGATAATATGATCAAAACTCAAATTAGTAAGATTCATATTTTTTGCTAATATTATAAAGATTAGTAAGTACCTGATCATGAGGATGAGCCACCGCTAGACCGGCTTATGAATTCATTAAATTTACGCTCCAGTTCCCTGCGAGCTTCTCTTTCCTCATCGAGGGCCTTCTTCTCCGCCTCAACCCTCTGCTCGAGGGCCTGCCTCTGCTCTCGCTCCGCCTCCATCCTCTGCTCGAGGGCCTGCCTCTGCTCTCGCTCCGCGTCTAGCGCAGACTGCAGCTGAGTGATAGCACCGGTCTGGGTGTCCCGTGCCCTCGAGCGCATACCCTCTCGTCCAAAGTAGGAGGAGGGCGTGACTCCAAGGCCCGTACAGAGGACACGGCCGTGCGTGGCAGGTCTCAGCACAGTATCCATCGCTGAGTCGACAGATACTGAGCTGGAGGAGGAGCCGGCCTCGCCCGACGGGGTCACCATAAGTCGCATCCTCTCCTATATAAAAACAACCAATGATATTCAATGATATTTTATGGCATATGTATAAGAATATATTAACAGTAATTTAATTACTTACCACTTGCGAGGCAACCCTGTCGTCCAGAAATGCCCCATCGATACGCCGCCTCCTAGAGGCCTCAAAAAGGTCAATCCTATTAGGCTCGTGGCCCAAGGCATAGAGCTTTAAATAATAACAATGTTTGTATCATTTACCAGCTGCTGGGCAAGCTGGGGCATGGAGGTCCTCCCCTTCACTGGAGCAGGTGTCGTCGAGGCACTTCTATTCTGCTTGCCTACAGCAGATTTCACCTGTGTCAATCGATTAAATTTTGAAACATCAATACAAATTTTTAGTATAACATTAAAACAAGTACGAATCAACAAAATTAAAATTATACCTGAAAGCTAGGGGTGGCCCAGTGAGCGACCAAAAACTGTAGAATGTGTAGCGGTGGCGCGTCTCTCGTCCCGGCCGCAGCCTGTACCTCCTCAGCCGGCTGGCCGACCAAGTAACCGTAGAGCTTGTAGAGCTCGTGACGGTAATCCCTGTACCGCTCACCCATCGTCTTCCACAAGTCCTCCCGATGGGTGTCGGTTTCCATGTTCTCCCATTTAAATTTCTCCTGTAAAATCAATTTAGAAACAAGTCATTTTATCAAATCAAATTATAAAGAAGTACGATATTATTCTAAAATGCTTTAATAAAACTAACGTACCAAAAACTGCTGATACATCCTCTCCTTATAGGATGCATCAATGTTCTTCCACCCCCTTAACCCCACAATCGGGGCATTCCTCTCCTCCCGTACTATCATGCCGACCCACGTGGCGGCGTCAGAAGCGTGCTCGCCCACAAAGGTATGGCCGCTCCACTATAGGGACAGCGGCTCGCGTAAGGCCGATAAGCGCCGGGCCGTCGTCACGCCCCGGTCGCCTACGTACCTGGTCGACCCTGCAAATAAAATATACATCAGTACTGAAGAAGTATTTACAACATGTATAAAACTTTAGATCTAAACATTACCTGTGGGCGTAGACGCTGCAGCCGAGTGCTGAGCACTGCTCGAAGCTCCGGAGGCTGTGACCACAGCAGGAGCTGGTGTGGAGAGAGGAACAGCACTACCAGATCCGGACGGCTCAGCCTCGGACCCTGGGGTGGCAGCCGGAGCGCTCTGAGCTACCCCACCCCTGCCTCTGCCTCTGCCTCTACGAACATATGACCGTGATGCCATCTGAAACAATTTAATTTACATATGAAACAGTAAGATTTAAGATTTATATATGAAACAATATGAAACAGTTTGATTTATATATGAAACAGTATGATTTACATATGAAACAATATAAAACAATATGAACCCGCTCGCAATATGAAACAATATGAAACAATATGAAACAGTTAGACTCTAAATCGGTTAATCGGATCGTAAAGTGGTCAAATATCCAATTAGAACCCGCTCGGAAGTCCAAAATACGGAATATAATTCCAAGTTCGAATTATCGGATGCCGATCCGATGACGATCGGATCGAATCCAAACCTATTTTATATCCGAAACACGCTAACTTATGATTTTCCAACACTTAGACTCTAAATCGGTGAATCAGAGCGTAAATTGGTCAAATATCCAATTAGAACCCGCTCGCAAGTCCGAAATACGGAATAATTCCAACATCGAATTACCGGATGCCGATCCGATGACGATCGGATCGAATCCAAACCTATTTCATATCCGAAACACGCTAACTTATGATTTTCCAACACTTAGACTCTAAACCGGTGAATCGGAGCGTAAATTGGTCAAATATCCAATTAGAACCCGCTCGCAAGTCCGAAATACGGAATAATTCCAACTTCGAATTACCGGATGCCGATCCGATGACGATCGGATCGAATCCAAACCTATTTCATATCCGAAACACGCTAACTTATGATTTTCCAACACTTAGACTCTAAACCGGTGAATCGGAGCGTAAATTGGTCAAATATCCAATTAGAACCCGCTCGCAAGTCCGAAATACGGAATAAATCCAACTTCGAATTACCGGATGCCGATCCGATGACGATCGGATCGAATCCAAACCTATTTCACATCCGAAACACGCTAACTTATGATTTTCCAACACTTAGACTCTAAATCGGTGAATCGGAGCGTAAATTGGTCAAATATCCAATTAGAACCCGCTCGCAAGTCCGAAATACGGAATAATTCTAAGTTCGAATTATCGGATGCCGAGCCGATGATGATCCGATCGAATCCAAACCTATTTTATATCCGAAACACGCTAACTTATGATTTTCCAACACTTAGACTCTAAATCGGTGAATCGGAGCGTAAATTGGTCAAATATCCAATTAGAACCCGCTCGCAAGTCCGAAATACGGAATAATTCCAAGTTCGAATTATCGGATGCCGATCCGATGACGATCCGATCGAATCGAAACCTATTTCATATCCGAAACACGCTAACTTATGATTTTCCAACTCTTAGACTCTAAATCGGTGAATCGGTCGGATCGTAAATCGGTGAAACGGTATGATTTACATATGAAACGGTATGATTTACATATGAATCGGTGAAACAGTATGATTTAAATATGAAACAATTTGATTTACATACGGTCTAGTCATTTTCTGTCTCATCTCTGTCACTCTCATCGCTTCCCTCTTCTATTATTTGATCTGCATTCGCTGTCCAGTTTATATTGTCGACATCTTCATTTTCGTCGTGCACTGCGTCGACAATGATTATCTCATCATTCTGGTATGCATCCAAATCATCATCGACGACCCCCGCATCCTTGTCTCCCATGTCGTAAAAATCTCTGGTGGTGACCTGACTACAATTTGCCAACCTGGAGAGGTATTATCCGGTGCATAAAATATCTGTTGCGCTTGAGAGGCAAGAATGAATGGATCTTCATATTGGGTATTCAATCTCTTGGCAGTGTTGATGCTGATAAAACCGTATTTGTCGACATTATAACCAGTCCCGCGATTATTAACATCATACCAATCGCATTTGAATAATACGATCCGATTTTGGCCAAGGAATTTAATCTCGAGAATCTCGTTGAGGACGCCGTAGAAGTCGATATTTTCTAATTCTTCTTGCTCACCGTTGACGACAACCCCACTATTTTGGGTTCTTCGTGATTTTTCACTATCTTTCGTCCGAAATCTATAACCGTTCACGATATAACCATCGTACGATATTGCGTCTTGCAAAGGACTACAAGATAAGCGCCAGAGATCCTCATTCATCAGCGGATCGTGGTTGTCGTGCAGCTCCTGTGCCTATAATAACCACACGACATTCATGATATGAACACATAATTATTGTTCGGTAATGGATGTCAATGAAATTCAGTAATGATGTGAATACTTACGTGTTTCTCGAACCACGATGGGAATTCACGATCATGAATTTGGGGAGCATTTCGAATACCCCGATTATTAATGATGGCTTTATGCTTCCTGTTTTACCGGTTATGAATTAGATTATAATTAGCACATATACTTAATGAATGGACTGAAAGAATGAGTAAATGATCGTAAAATGCTTACTCAATGAATGACCACACTTCATCACATTGGCGCAACACATACATATGTGCCTGTTGAATCTCATCTACAGACAATCGACGGGTTTTGCCTCCTCCTACAGGTCTACCCATTTCGGCAAATATAGACAGACCCCCATCGAAGTCTATTGGACCACCGTCATAGTTCCGCTCAAGTTGATTGAATCGCGTGTCTATACCATGTAGGTATCTTGAGCAGAATGTTAGACATTCTTCTGCTAGGTATCCTTCAGCAATTGATCCCTCCGGACGACTTTTATTACGAACATATGATTTCAATGTTCGCAAGTACCTAATTTGAGAAAAAAATATTTGTATGAATATATCAAGAACGATCAAATACATTGTGCGAATGAGACGAGACGATTACCTCTCGATAAAATACATCCACCGGTAATGAACTGGGCCGCCGAGTTTGGCCTCATTTGCCAAGTGAACGGTCAAATGCACCATGACATCAAAGAATGAAGGTGGAAATATCATCTCTAACTTGCACAATGTGAGCGCAATATCCCTCTCCATCTGTTCAAGTTGGTCCACTCTAAGTACCTTCGAGCACAACTGTCTGAAAAAAGTGCTGAGCTCAATTAACGGACCGGACACCTCTTCGGTTAAATTCCCACGTATAGCAAGAGATAACAATCGCTGCATAAGAACATGACAATCGTGGCTCTTTAATCCAGACAACTTCCGGCCGTTCTCTTGCACGCATCGTGCGATATTCGAAGAATAACCGTCTGGCGTTTTCACAGACCGTAGGAATGCACATAAGGCTGCCTTTTGCTGTGAGCTCATGGTGTAGCATGCAACTGGCAACACATACTTATCCCCAATCTCTTGGGGATGAAGTGATTTTCGGATGCCCAACTCCTTAAGATCAAGACGAGATTTAAGATTATCCTTCGTCTTACCGTCGAGATTCAGCAGTGTTCCTATAATGTTGTCACACACATTTTTCTCAATATGCATGACATCCAAGTTATGCCGCAAGAGTAGGCTGCTCCAGTACGGTAGTTTAAAGAAAATACTCTTCTTCTTCCAGTTATGCTCACGCGTAGAATCTTCATGCGTTCTCTTCTTTTTACCTTTTCCAAGTGCCACGGCATCAAGCTGATCCAATTCGCACAAGACTTCTACCCCCGAAAGCTGCTCCGGGGCCTTTGCAAGTTCCTTCTTGCCGTTGAAAGCTCTTTTGTTCTGCCTCCACTTATGGCCGTCAACAAGGAATCTTCGATGGCCCATATAACAGAACTTGCCTCCGTTCTTCAATCGTAATGAATCTGTCTCCTTATTGCATGTAGGGCACGCCAATTTTCCTTTAGTACTCCACCCGGATAAGTTGGCATATGCAGGAAAATCGTTGATGGTCCATAGAAGTGCTGCATGCATCCGAAAATTCTGGCGCAACGAGGCATCATACGTATCGGCCCCAACTTCCCATAACTCGTTCAACTCCTCAATCAACGGCTGCAAGTAAACGTCAATATCATTACCAGGCGACCTGGGTCCGGGAATGAGCAAGGAGAGCATTGTGTATGGCTTTTTTAAGCACATCCAGGGAGGCAAATTGTATGGAACTAGGACAACTGGCCAAATGCTGTACGACACACTCATATTCCCAAAGGGATTGAAGCCATCGCTAGCAAGCCCTAACCTGACGTTGCGAACTTCACATGCGAATTCAGGATATGTATGATCAAAATCTTTCCACGTCAGAGAGTCGGCCGGATGTCTCATAATCCCGTCATCTGTACGTTCTCGTGCATGCCACCTCATGTGCTCAGCAGTCTTCGATGACATAAACAACCTCTGAAGCCTGTCCCTGAGCGGGAAGTATAGGAGAACCTTTGCAGATACATTTTTCTTCCTTCGACTGGTACTAGACTCGGCATCCGTCTCTTTATATCTCGTTGCTCCGCATATGTGGCATGACCGCGCATGTTCGTACTCTTTCCGGTACAACATACAATCGTTCACGCATGCATCAATTTTCTCATAACCCAGACCGAGATCTTTAATTGTCTTCTTCGCCTCGTAGAATGATTTCGGTACTATCTCACCCATAGGAAAAGCCTCTTTCAGCAACTCTACCAACATATTAAATGACTTATTACTCCAACCATTGAGGCACTTCAAATGAAGAAGCTTTACAGTGAAAGAGAGTTTTGAAAACTTCTCACACCCCGGGTATAGAGGTTGTTCGGCATCTTTAAGCAATCTGTAGAACTTGTCCGCTTCGATATTGGGCTGATCACCTGACGGTGTTTCCGTGCCTATTCCACCTTGCAAATCATGTATCATACCCTGCATGTCATCGTCATCGTCTGTATTAATATTATCATCAGCGATCACTGTGTTTGAAGTTTCACCGTGAGCTGCCATGGGGACTGCATCTAGCTCCTCACCGTGCGAGAACCAACGGGTATAGGTAACGTCAATGCCACGCATTACCAGATCAACCTCACATTCCTCTCGAACCTTCCTAATCACCCTTCCGCAGTCTATACAGGGACACACAATTTTTCCATCAAGCGGTGCAAGACGCTCAAATGCAAAATCCAGAAATTTCCTGACTCCTTCTCTGTACTCTTGGCTCATGCGATTCGAATTACGCATCCAACTCTTATCGATCGAAGACATCTTCGTCTATCTGGCTATACAACACCTGACATATAATTTCAAACAATGTTATAAGACTCCGCACAATTTCGGTTTCGGTTCCCGGGTATGGAACACCGAACCAAAACTTCTACAGGCCATCCACATCCCTAATGGATGAGTGTATTATGATGAGTAGACTAGTCACATAGTAAACCTAGGGTTGCTGGCCAGCATTTGAACTGCTGATAGTTCGAATGCTAGGCATAGCACCAAAGTTATGCGATAGTAAGTCAACAAGTCAGGGAGCCTCATCAAGTAAACACTTGGGGTCTGACGGTTCTCTCTGTCACTCGAGTAGATTTATGGCTTTAGCATACCTCATATCACACCGAACCGACAAAAACCGACCATTTCGGTTTTGGTTTCGGTTTTGATTTTTCGTAAACCGAAAAAAATATAACCGACAAAACCGACACCGAAATCGACCGACAAAACCGACGCTCACCCTAGTCTAAAAACTACATTTTGCCCCCTATTCCCCCATTCAATTCAGTTTTGATAGGATATAAAAAATCAATGTTTTAATTAAAACACGAAAACTCGACTCGACTCGAAACCTTAATGAGTCGAGTAGACACGACAACTCGGCTAAAACCCGACAAAACTCGAGTCGAATCGAAACTCAGCCGAGTCGGATCGAAACTCGAGTTTTGGACCGAGTCGAATCGAAACTCAGCCGAGTCGAGTCGACTCGGCCGAGTTTCGAGTGGACTCGGAGGGTGGATCAGCGAACGAAGAACACCGAATATCACATTCGAAAAACATACCATCACCCAATACATTAAATTCAACTCCAAACATATTCTATTCATGGTAGCAATAACATAATTATACAAACTGACACAACAACTCGTCTAAAACCCGACAAAACTCGAGTCGAATCGAAACTCAATCAGCCGAGTCGGATCGAAACTCGAGTTTTGGACCGAGTCGAATCGAAACTCAGCCGAGTCGAGTCGACTCGGCCGAGTTTCGAGTGGACTCGGAGGGTGGATCAGCGAACGAAGAACACCGAATATCACATTCGAAGAACATACCATCACCCAATACATTAAATTCAACTCCAAACATAATCTATTCATGGTAGCAATAACATAATTATACAAACTGCAACGACCCCAATAGAATCCGGCTCACCAACATTAAAATAAAAAAAAAATTATAGAAAACCCTAAAGGGCAAAAACCATTGTCAAACAAGCAAACCCTACAATACATTTTACGAGAGCATTTACCAATAAATATCGATCGGGTGAAAAGAAAATCCATCCACATATGCAAAGTAGCAAACCCTACATTATATGTCTGATCATCATCTAAGCAAGCACTGCATATCCCATTACCAACCATTATAGAGAGAGAGAGAGCGAGAGAGAGAGAAATGGGTCGTCTCCCATACCTCGTCAGCGGCCAAGACCAGAAAGGAAGAGGCACCCAGAAGCTTTTCGATTTCTCCCTCGACCCAGCAGGACCCCCTCCTCTTTCCCTCGATTCGAGTAATACCGGGGTGGGGGACGGAATTAGAGAGAGAGCGAGAGAGAGGGGCGGGGCAGGATCGAGTAATACCGGGGTGGGGGACGGATTTAGAGAGAGCGAGAGAGAGGGGCGGGGCGCGCAAGAAAGATCAAAACAGATCGAACAGAGAAGGGGATCGCGCTGAGTTTAAATAGGTTAGGGTTTTTACCGACGGAACGTTTAAGTCCGTCGGTATAAATAATATTTATACCGACGGACACATAATAACCGTCGGTACAAATAATCGTTATACCGACGAAAACATCATATCCGTCGGTAAACCTATACGACGAAACTCAGGGTTCCATTTTTTCCAGAGGCTCGGTTTTTACCCTGAGTTTCGTCGGGACAATTTTCCCGACGGAAATTTTATTACCGTCGGTATGGTACCGACGGTCATATAATGTCCGTCGGTATAATTATTTATACCGACGGATATATAACGTCCGTCGGTAAAAACCGCCGACGAAACTCAGGGTTCCATTTTTTCCAGAGGCTCGGTTTTTACCCTGAGTTTCGTCGGGACAATTTTCCCGACGGACATTTTTTTACCGTCGGTATCGTACCGACGGCCATATAATTTCCGTCGGTATAATTATTTATACCGACGGACATATAGCCTCCGTCGGTAAAAACCGCCGACGAAACTCAGGGTTCCATTTTTTTCCAGAGGCTTGGATTTTATCCTGAGTTTCGTCGTGACATTGTACCGACGGACTTTATGTAGCCGTCGGTATAAAGTATTTTACCGACGGTACATATATGTACTGTCGGGATAAATACTTTTACCGACGAATAATATTTGACCGTCGGTAATAAATGTGCAAAAAAAATTTAAAAAATTGAAGTTATAATACCGACGAATATTATAGTCACCGTCGGTAAAAAGTGTATTATTACCGACGGTGATAATAATGTCCGTCGGTAAAGACCCTCTTTCTTGTAGTGTATCCACCTCACTCAGAGCTAACCTGGACATGGATTTCGATTAGCCCGCTTGTTCGAAACCGATCGACTCGGTTTCAAATCGGATAACTCGGTACGGACCAGGATTGTTTGAATATATAATAAATTATATTAATTTATAATTTATTATAATTAATTATACTAGTATAGATATTTTACAAAAAATATTAATTATATATTTATTTCTGGGGGACTTATGTGTTAGGTCCCTGACAAGAGATTAGTTGGTGAAAATGACACACAATAAGATGGTTTTAACACCGAGTCCTTCATGTAAAGATGCAAATGTTCATCTTTAACTACAGTACTTTGTTGAATGTTACTCTTTGCCACAGTGATTTAAATGTAGCAGATACAGTGATTGTACATGAATTTTACTCTAGCAAAGAACAATATGTAAAGTACTGTGATAAAGAGTAACGGTTGTAGATTCTAACTCTTTGGTACAGTAAAATTATTGTAATGTTACTCTTTATTATCGAAATGTTACTCTTCATGTGATTTTCCTGTACATCTGCATGTAGGGTAAAATGGATATTTTGCAAGCAGTACCTAAGGCTAAAGCATCTATTTACATGTCCTTATCATTAAATATGACATGTTTGAAGGGCTGTATACCAATTTTTCCTTTTTGTATTTGCCAACTTAAATTTTAATAACTTATATTATATATCTTCGGACAAACCGGGATTAACAAAAATCAACAAGATATAAGTTGGCAGTCCTCATCAAATGAAACACATAATATTAAAAGGTTTTTTGTATTGTACTTATTAATGTAATTTTATCTCAAAGTCCCTCAAGGGGGGGGGGGGTGTTATTATTGAATAAACATATGGGTAAATTACATTTTGCCCCCCTAAAGTTTAGCACAAAAACATATGTAACCCCCCTATTGTTAAAAAACTACGTTTTGCACCCCTTCAATTCAGTTTTGATCAGATAAAAATTACCAAATGAGGAAATTAAGTTGTTGACAAAAGAAGGTATTGTGCTAAGTACATTTCAAACTTTAGGGTGCAATTTGGAACAAAATAAACTGGGGGGGGGGGGGGGTTAACCGTTTTGAGCTAAACGTGTAATTTACCCAAAACATATTTGTGAAGGGTTTTTTTTTTAAGTCCTCACATGATCTTGTATGTGTGACGGGTATGAGGTTTATATGGTTAGGGATAGAGAGAGAAGGGAGAAAACAATGATATTACATGGCGAGCAAGGATATTGACCTCACATCGCTCGCCTGGAACTCGCGTACAACTAAGGGTAGTAAATGGTATCACTTATCTACTGGGTAGTTCGGTTTAGTCTTCTATATACCTACTTAATTTATCATGAACTATTTACTAGGGTCATGGTGCTTTGAGGAGAGGCCAACCAACAAGCTAGAGTTTTCTTTTTAATTAGGTGTATCATTGCAAAGATATATGACTACTTCTAAATATCAACCAACCACAACTAAAAGAAAAGACATTGATAATCTTATTCCAATATCTAATATTCTTAACCAACATAAAATTACATTTGTCTGAATAATATAAAAATGGAGTCTGAAGTAACTAAAGCTTCCTAGCTCCACCAACCTCTGAATCTCCAACTAGTAGCTCTAAGTTTATTGATCTGAAAGTGGATCTACCAGTCAAGTAGGAGGCCCCAAAAAGTCATGGGAGATTAGCAAGTCGATGCTAGTGATAGCTATATTACCATAATAAAATATAAAGAATAAAAATTAATTTAATTAATTATATTTTTTAGGAATTAACATGTTTTTGTTTAATATAGCAATATTGTTCGCTTAAAAGGAATGTTCAAAATAATAACAATTTATTGCACAATTTAAATATTTGCATGCATAAGTAATACAAGTATTTGCTTAGAGGTATTAACAGCGATGCAACATTTGTAATGGTTTCTAATGTATTGTAAACCCCATTTTTATTTTGCTCATTACTAGTAATGTCCGTGCCTGTCGGTACGCAAAAGATTTTGAGAGACAGAGTAATATTTCAAGGAAGATGACAATATTTCAAAGGTGGCCAAAATATTTTGAGGGAGGTAACAATATTTCAAGAGTAGAAACAAAATGTTTCGAGTGCGGCAATAATATTTCGAGAGGTGCCAATATTTCCAGGGCGATATCAATATTTCGAGGCATGCAAAAGATTTTGAGGGTGCATCATTTACTGTTTCATGCCAGGTTAAGATTGAGATGGATGAGGGCTTCTATGAATTAGAAGGGATTGAGAGTGAATGGATCGAGAACTGAAATGCGATATAGATGATTTATAAAATTGCCATCTTTCATGGTATCGATTGATGCATAAATAAGGGGAATCAGTACAATAGCTACACATAGTTTTTGCTGTCATTGAACAATCTATTCCCATCATCATCAATTAAAGCAATATTATAATTCAGATGTTTAATGAACAATCTATTCCCATCATCATCGATTAAAGCAATACTACAAACGACTCAGTAATCGACTAATTAATTTACCCTAATATAAATACAGATTGCAGTTATAAATTCATGATGAAAGAACTGAAATGGCATTGAACTTCAACCAAAATAAAAAGAAAGAAAGATAAAACATTGATAAGAGAGGCAAAAAACCAACCTTGGCCGAACCTAAACTTGATCTTTCTTGTTTCTCTACTTGTTTTTTAAGATCACAACATATCATTTGATAACTTGCAAAGAAAAAAAAAGCATATAATTTGGTGTGAGGGCATGTTGTGAATAGTTATGAGATCCCTAAAACCATTGAATTGGAAGATTCTACTCTGATTAGAGATTTCAAATATCATGATTTTTCCTTCTCAGACACCAGTATTCAACTTTATGTATGTAGCAATAAACAAAATAAACTTTTAAATGTTAAATTATTAAATCAAATTAAAAAATATATTTCTGATTTTAGATTCAAGAACACCCAAACATGCCCAAAGATTGATTCGGATTGAGGTAGTGTTTGTTAGCGTTGGAGGCTTAAGCCAATTTTAATTAGGTAGCATTCAGTTGAGTTGGGTTTTGTGTATTAGAGTTTGATTAGGGGTATGTGTCCTAGTTTGGATGACGATTGGTGCTTGAGTCTATATAGGGAGGACTCAATGTTCGTATGCTGGATGGCCGGTGATTTAGATAGTGGATACACATAGTAGTAGCAGTAGAGTTCTATTTTAGATTAAAGTTTTTTTTTTGAAAAGTAAAAAGGATATCATTAAGGACTAAAATAAGTACATGAGTGAAAAGTAAAAAGTTTGTTAAAAAGTTTTTTTTTTGAAAAGTAAAAAGTTTTTTTTAGATTAAAGTTTGTGTCTACATAAAGGGCTACGGGCTGTTGTAACAAAGAGATAAAGCTTTTATATGTGTCCAATTCTGTCAATGAATGTGTTGCGAAGTTGACTGGCTAAACAACATTTTTTCAAAGTGGAAAGGTGGATGGCTAAATAGCACGCTTCTCCTTTTTTTTTTTGAATGGTAAGCATCCTTCTCCTTTAATTCTTTACGTGGAGGTTGTCACTTTTTTTTATCATGTAATTCTTCTATTTGCTAAGATTGGTTTGGTAGTTAGTCTTTATGGATGTTGCTATGTTGGTATTAATATTTGATTTCATTATTATTCATAATTGTCATATTGCTATATTTCGTGCAGGATAATTTTCTAAATCTGCAACAATATCATCTGAACAAAATTTTACTCTGACATTAGAAGCACCTTCTGTATGCCCGTGCCTATCGGCAAGGCACCCATCGAGCATTACCACCCCCATCCACACTACCGTATTCGGAGGTAACACATCTGACTACCTTCAGAAACAAAATACTTTCGGCGATAACACCGGCCTACAGCAGCCACTGTTGGGACATTCGCTGTCACATTCAATGGGAAAGCTAACTCACAGGAATTGAAAGATTCTAACCCACCCAAGAGGCCAACTCAAGTTGCTAATGCGGTCAAACACTGGGGCTTTCTTGCTTATCAGCACAAAATAGTTTCGTACAGGGATCCCAATTTATGGATCAATGATTGGAAAGAAGTTGTAGCCCCTAATATAAGATATGTTCTGACCATACCAGGTTGCAATATAGACACTTTAAATCAAGAGAGAGAGAGAGAGAGAGAGAGAGAGAGAGAGAGAGAGAGAGAAAGAGAGAGAGAGCATCAATCTTATAACCACACATTAATAGGTCATGCCAAGCAAGCCAAAGACCTTACAGTAATATGCCATGCCAAGCAAGCTAAAAAAAGGCTTTATATGCCGATAGGTTGTGAATCATAACATTATTTACTTCTTGTATTTGCAATTTTGCCTGAAAATATACAATTAAACCATATTTTATCACTTGCTAATCAACACCCACTCCCCGAATAAATGATAAAACACCGTTTAAGCACTCACTGGGGGATAGGGGAGTGTTGGTAAGCAACTGATGCTTTGGTGAGGAGGGTGTGGGTTCAATTCCTCCCCCCTCCCTCGAGTTACCGAGGAGTGCGTATGGTAAATATCCGAGTGGGTCGGTGCGCAGTATCGTCAGGATTAGTCTGACCCCAAAGTTGGTCCATTGCCCGAAAGGCCCATGTCACAAAAAAACACTAACCACTAAAGCTTTACATATTCTGGTGTCATGGAGAATACAAATTTGAGTTTTTTTTTAATCCGACTCTAATTAACTAAAATGATAACTTTACGGTAGATCCATAGGCTTTATGAACTCAAACATAGTGATCCATAAATTAAATGAATTCATATTTTAGAAGTGAACAGGACATCAATTTTCACAATTATCAATATAATCACCTTGTATCGCCGTTCCTCTTTCACGCACCAGATCTGAATCATTCTGATATGATCTGTTTATTTCATCTTACAACATTCTGCACACCAACAAACAAAAAAAAAAACAACTGGAAGAGCCTCGTGATTTGCTTCAGGATCACCTTGTGGGGTCTCTAGAACTACACATGTATCTCCTCTTGATGGATTCCCACACTCAGGTTCTTCAAAATTGTTCTCATCCGTGGGTTCTGGAAGCAATTCTTTGAGATGCAACGGTAAAACAATAGACCTTGGAACCCTCGGTGGGAAATTAACATCAAAGAGCTGGATCGAGGTATGTTCCCTCTTACGAACTGGTCCATAAGTCAACCTCTCGGGGATTCATATATCTGCAGAGTCAGAATTTCCTGCTCACGCAAGTCGGTAGGCCGGTTTTTCAAACCAATAGGTTGTGAATCATAACATTATTTAATTCTTGCATCTGCAATTCTGCCTGGAAATATTCAATTAAACCATATTGACGATTTGACGTATTTTAGAGTACAACTGAACCAGAACTCTGTAAATCTTCCAATCTTGGTACAACAGTGAAGTCTTTAATGGAATGTCTCAAATAGTATTCTATGAAAAAACAATTTATAACCATAACTTTGAATTATTGATTAGAAAAAAGCTTAATAACTTGCACATATTTGTGGAAACGGCACCACATTCATCCATGATAGCCATTTTCAACGGGTACGACAACATTCATGACTGTCACCCGGCTGAAAATAAAGTGGAGTGATTGGCAAAACCTACAAAATAATGTGTCACGAAAAAGATCATAATATAGTTAAGTTGGAAGAACTACCAAAAATTTCAGAAACAATTATTGAGAAAGCAATCATGTTCAGACAAATCTTGGTTGCATGTGGGACTTTATACTGAGTCATGCTCCTATATTTGATCCATACCATTATTTTTGTACAATTGAGGACTATTGGGCTCATCTTGACACTGCTTTTTATTGTTTTAAGTCGAGTGAACAAAAAAGGTGAAAGAAAATGTTGAAGAGCCGTTATTTTTTGTGAGAATCTCCCCAAAGGAGTAAGGTGAAGTTTTTCTTTGGTTTCCTTGGGATTCCATCGACGATTGTATTAGTTCCTGTCATTTGTCTCCCAATTTTATTATACGATGTATCTGGTGTTGTATTATTTTTGTTAACCACATCATTTTATACAGTAAAAGGCCAATAATTTCTCTTGGGACTATGAGTTTATAAAGAAAATTTATATATCATTCATTCACTGTATGCCATACAAAAATTATGTTACATATCCCATTTTAGAACACAAACCATCCGATGAATAGAATGTCTGGATTTTATACTGATATCTCAAGAACAACATATTTTTTGTTTAAACGGCAGGTGATCAATAGCTCAAAGCAAAGAGCTTTCTCCGGTCTGTTGTCTATGTGCTGGCACATGCTGATATAAACACCAAAATTCTTCCAAAAAAAAGTAAGAACAAAAACAAAAGGAGAAGCATAATTAGGGGGTGTTTGGCATGAAGAACAGCTGTTCCGCTTGAATTTCATAGGGATGAGGGCATTTCCATAAATCAGCTTTTTTAGTGTTAAATCAGTGGTTCGGTGTGCTGCAGAGAAACCGATGGAACTACTAAATCCCGTTCATGATTCTTCTTCAACAAAAAGTAGCCGTTACTTTTTAAAATAGAATAGAAAAGACACAAAAGAAATGATGCCAAGGGGGTGTTTGGCATGTAGAATAGCTATTCCGCTTGAATTTCATCCGGATAGGGCATTTTCGTAAATAAATTTTTTAGTGTTAAATCAGTGGTTCGGTGTGCTGTTGGCAGAGAAACCGATGGAACGACTAAATCCCGTTCCCGATTCTTCTTCCAGTACTGGAACGAAAAGTAGCTGTTATTTTTTAAAATAGAATAGCATCCCAAAACATAAAATAACCCAATAAATTAAAGCACATAAATTTAAGAAACTCAAACCTTTTACTCTCAGGTAATTTTTCAAAGAGTAGAGCAATTCAAATCTGAAATGAAAAAGCTCAAATTTTTAGATTTTAAATGAACTTAGATTCAAAACAAAAACAGCAAGCAACAACGTACAAAAAAAAAGCTGAAACTTTTGAGTAAGAAGGTATAAACCTAAACAACTTGAGGAAGAGAAAAGAGAAAAAAGGGTGGTGGTGATTGGCAGAGAAAGAGTTCTTCTCAGCCTGCTTCAAAAAGAAAAAAAAACATAGCGAAAAAAAACAAAGTAAAATACAAAGGAAGAAAAACAAAGTAAGAAAATCAGGAGACGATAAGAAAAACAAAGGAAGAAGGCACCAAACTAAGAGAGAGAGAGAGAGAGAGAGAGAGAGGGTGGGTGGATGGGTGATCTGCTCACTGCCTAATCTCTCTCTGTTTTGCACGATGAGTGAAGGGTTCCATATGGGGCGGTCGGGTTTGAGTGCGAGGGATAAGGGGGCGGTGATCACGGTTATTGGTTTTCATCTGGGATTGGTTGAGGGGAGAGAGAGAGAGAGAGAGAGAGAGAGAGAGAGAGAGAGAGAGAGAGAGAGAGAGAGAGAGAGAGAGAGAGAGAGGGAGGAGGAGGAGGATCGTGAGTTTTGAGTAGGGGATCGCCAGCCTGTAAAGGCTGTAATTTCAGGCTTCCAGTTGTGGCATTAAAACCTGCTCAAATCCGCAAGTTGGGATTGAATCACAATCTTGAGAGGGGAATGACTGTAATCAAAAGAACAAAAAATTTTGATTTTTTTTTATAGTCAGCTGAAATTTTTTTGTCTAGTCAGCTCGCTCCTTTTTGTCTAGTCAGCTGTTTGTTCCATTTGGTCCTAGTCAGCAAAAAATTGCCGGGCCATGTTATATAGACGTTCCCCGTATGCATTACTATTGGATCTTTATTCATTTCAAATGGTCAACTCTATCCATGCACGGGATCCATAATTGCTAAATAACCTTGATGGCCAAACGGTCTAGATCGAGATTTTGCTCCTTGTCAAATTTTGGGGAGATGATCGACACTATGTTCCAACTGGCGGCGGAAATTTGGTTTCTAAGCTCCAGTGGCCGCATATGTAGGTGAAGCCAAGTAGTTCATCTCTAGGTTGAGGTCAATGGAGCGATCTCTGCACCCCTAATTAATGTTGCCCGACATTTTGTGTTTATCTTGTAACTTTGTTTGGACTCTGGCCTATGCCTTATCATGGAGATTATCTCTTGGAAATTGCATGACCTTGGGGGGAACTGATCGAGAAGAGACATGCTCTAGCATGTTTGCATCCACCTATTCTGCTGACATCATTTACCTCCATGAAACAAACAAATCTGACCCCTCGAAGAGCTTCCTTCGATCCCTAGTTTTTTTTGTACTATTCTTTTCCTAAAGGAGGAGTATGTCCCAAAAAAAATCACCTAGCTCTCATTAAAAGAAAAAGAAAGGAAGAAATTTCTTTGATCCATGGGTGACTATAGTGTTGATTGTTGAGTGGGAATCTAGGTACTCTACTGCATGGATTAGAATGAAGACTCATTAATGGTTGGGATGGATCACTCTTTGTATTGTTGATATGATTTATTGATCATTTTCTATATTAGTGGTACTTCTTAATATACAAATAATATTTCTTGGACAATTATCTCTATGTATGGACTATCAGATGTCTATCTTCGAGTTTTGAAGAGATCTTAGAGGTATTCAATCAATTCTTCCTATTCCTGGGGTTCTCGGTGGAGACTTTAGTGTTACTAGTTTCGCGTATAAACAAAGTCGTAATCCACGAAGATTTAGGGGGCAAGGTAGATACACTAAGGGTGGCATCATTCCAGAACCCTCTATTTCTATTGCCAGTTCTAGATTTTAAAAGTTGTGGATAATATTTATTCCTGTGGATTGAAGGAGTTGGGAATGAGAATTTTGTAGATACCCTCTCGCCCCAAAACCCAGGTCGTAAGGGGAGGTCCACCAGAGGATACTTAAGCACACCATTACCCAGCCCCTAACAGATGTAGGACTAAACCCAACAATCCCCCCCCCCCCTCACACGATGCTAGGGCTGAACCATCCACCAGCCCCCCGTCTCGTGTGGCACTAGGGGATGAGACACCCAGGGTACAACCAGTCCACACCCGACTAAACCTGACTAGGCAGAACCTAGCTCTGATACCATTTGTAGATACCCTCTCGCCCCATCTCAGTAGTCATCTAGGAAGAATTTTTTTTGAATTTTCAAAAATTTGATGGCTAGGTCAGCTCCAGGAAGGAGGTGAAGCACTTGGCTCGCTTAAATACCAAGCTTCCGGCCTAGGGCAATTTAATGCCGGTTTGTCAAGCTTTTCTTGCACTGCCAAACTTAAAAAAATTCAGAAGAAGTCTAACATTTAACAAGAAACTAGATCTAAACACTCTCAAATATGATCTAGATCTAATTGGAGTATAATAGAACGAAAAAAAAAAGCTTTCAGATTGTTGGGTTTCTATTCTATTATGGCTTGTAAACGATGACTAGTAAGATAGTAACAAGTTTACAAATCTAGTGAAGACAAATAGTAGAACTACGTATGTGGATGGGTTTAGCATGCAAAGTTGACACAACAATCAAGCAAAATTTAAATGGGATCCTATGACTTTCTACATATATTGCAAAAACGAAAGAGAGAGAAGGAGAAAAGATGGACTTAGTAGTAGTCGAGACTTGTGCAAGCACAATGCTCTGAAAGCTATTTCGCCGCCTCAGTAAGTGCTTGAAGGCCTCTGACGAACGCTTCTCAGGGTACAACAACTAGAATCCTTTTCAACACCGAAGGGAACCCCTTTGAGACTCTCAGTGTACTCTAGACAGCAACCGAATCATGAGAGAAAAAAACAGATAGATAGAGATCTCTTGGGTTTTGGTGTGTGTTCTCTGACTTTATTGGACACTCTCTTATATAGAGGTCCTTAGCCGTAACGTTTCCACACTCACAGCCCATCGCATGCAACAACAGTTCCAGCACTGAAAAACATTCAATGCTCTGTTGGGTGTAAAGAGGTCCAGGTTCAATGAACATCACGTGAAGTGGGTAAAGGTAGGAATCAATATCCATTAAAAATTAAAATTCAATGTAAAAGAAGGCTCAAAACTCGAAGCCCATTCGCAGCCACACGGCTTGTGAGCTGCGGCCTGAGCCCGTGCCTGGCTAGGCTCAGCGCGCACGCGCGTGTGTGGTGGGCTATGACATGGCTCTTGAAAAGCTACAAAGCCCAATGGAGGTTGATCTATTAAATATGCATTAAAGGTTCTCCTCCTGGACAATATGGGACTAAACACAAAAACTGATTTTTTTATTTTTCTATCAAAATCAATTTTTGTAACAGATAATTGATCAAACTATAGGGGGCCTACGTGTAATTTACCCTTAAATGTATTATTGAAATCATTGGTGGTTTGCATGTGGGTATCAAAAGCACTAACCGCAGCAAAGAAACTACTAAGTTCCCCTTATTCTCAGAGAATGAAGAGGAAAAGGGAGTTGGAGGCATTATTAAGCACTTCATATCCAAGTATTAATTTCTCATATACTAACAAAAGAACTGGTCTAATCTGCCTCCTATACCCTAGCCAAAAAATAAATAAAAGATCTATTTATAACAAAATTGCACGCCAAAATTCCACGGAATGTAACTACGGCTCCACATCGCGGTCTTCTAAGGGCAGCTCATTGTTGATCGGAGGCCGGCCTGCGGCCTTTGTTTGGTAGTCCTTGCTAAGCATGTCGAAGATCTCGGTGTCAGCATCAGAAAGCTTCTGCGTATCGGCAGTCTGAAATGGATCGTGAGACGTCGGAGGAACGGGTGGCTTCGAACCAGCCGGCGATCCCAAGCTGCCATGATCAGTTGAAGGGGTGCTGCTGAGTTGTGGAGTATTTGACAGGTTTAGAGGCTTAAGGGCACCCCCATTTGTTTTCTTGCCGACTGTCCTTGACTTCAATGTGGTGCTACTAGTATCCTGAGTCACAGAAAGTGAAACTAACAATATCAGTTCTATTGGATTGCCAAACATGAAGGTGCTTATAGAAAAAAAATTATAGTACCAAAACTTTTCTTTGTGTGTGTGTGTGTGTGTGTGTGTGAGAGAGAGAGAGAGAGAGAGAGAGAGAGAGAGAGAGAGAGAGAGAGAGACCTGTTCATCTATGTTTGAGGGCCCAAATGACTTCTTTGAAGAGTTGTTAGCCTTCCCTGCATCCATGAAATTTTAATTATTCAAATGATACCATAACCATCCATCCTTCCTCCCCATCTCAACACATTGATTTGCCACTGGACACATTCAATCATCTGAACAAGATTGTACCAAACATAAAGAAAACGATTTTCATTTGAACATCACAAGCAAATTTCATACAATTACACTATGAGGGTTCTCTCATATTTTCAATATATGGAAAGAAAAGGAAAGAAAAGAAGAAAAAAAATCAAAAGCCCTAATCTAACAGTGAATGGCATGAAAGCCCCTTGCCTTTAGTTGTTCTTTGGGGGGTGGGTTTTAGGGAGATAGTAATCAGAACTGAAAGGTATGACACCACCCAGTTTGACACCTGAAGTGAGACTTCTTCTACCACTCAACCCACACCCTAAACTCAACTCCCCCTTCCCTCCATGGCCACATTTTCCAACAGAAGGGTTTGCACCTGTTTTCACAGTCACCTCCTCCTTCACATCCTCCACACCCATCTTCCTCCCTCTCGGCCACTTGCTTCCGGCGCCGGAGGCTGTCGCCGTCTCCCCGTGAAGATCCTGCAACATGTTCAGATCAAGAAACCAATTCCTACCCATGAAAGAAAACAAGAAGAAGACAAGAAAAACACGCTCTACCTTCTTATCGATGGCGATGAGCAGGTCGCTGTTGTCGAGCAATCTGATCCCTAAAGAAGCCCAATCGGTGGCCGGAGTCAGTTCGAAAGGCATGAGGAAGAGAAAGGAGTGGAGAAGAGAAGAGATCGAAGGAACTACCATGGTGGGTGTCAGCAGTGCAGCCCCTTATAGCGGCCAAGGAAATCAAAAGCCCAAGGAGTAGGCTTGTGAACCTAATGCACACCATGACCTTTCTCTTCTGACCTTCTGAGTATGTTTTTTGTGCACCAACGGAAAGAGAGGAAGGGAGGGAGGGCCAAAGGGTAGGGTTCTATAAAGGCCGGAGAGAATCCCAACCAGCAAGTCAAAGCTAGGATTCCAACACCCATTTTCTATCCTCAACTGTCCCTCTCCCATCTTTTTTTAACCTGCACTCTTGACACTTCTCAATGCCTTGCTCCTACTTGGTACTTGGAGAGAGAGAGAGAGAGAGAGAGAGAGAGAGAGAGAGAGACCACCAAACCTAAGGGTGAGCAGTATCATTGCGTGGAATGTAAGATCGATACGGGTGTTCTGCGCCTGTTTGCCGCCATGCATGCAACGAGGAGGGGGTTGGAATCCGGTGGCAAAGCCTTTTGCCAACCCACCAAAGCTAGGGGTTTTTTTTTGGGTTATTTTGACTTTGCCCCCCACATTTTTCTTGAATTAGACTTTACTCCCCATATTCACTAAGTATACCTTACCCCCCAAAACTAACTGTTCCGTCTGCTCACCATCTAAAAGAAAGGGTTAACTGACGGAAATGAAATAAAGTTTTGGGGGGTGAGCTGAAGGAACAATTAGTTTTGGAGCTAAAGTATGTTTAATTAATGAAAATATGGGGGTAAACTTTAATTCAAAGAAAAGTTGGGGGGCAAATTCAAAATAACCCTTTTTTGTTTTTTTTGTGGGTAGGAGAACTAGGGTTTCGGATCTCCTCTTTTGTATTATATTGTTGGACCCTGGTCCCAAAGGATTCAAAAGAACAGCAAGCAAGAGCCCACCTTTTCTTTGGCACAGTTCTTGATACGAGTGGAGGCTTACTTGCTTCAAGTGTGAAGGGGGTGTACTGTCCACACTGTGTACACTCTTCACTAGCTCTTTCACATGCACTCAGCTAGGGTTTTGCCTCCCTCCCTGACCATGGTCTCACTTTGACCGGGCTGACTGCTAAACATTCGGCTGTGACACGTGTCAGCATATGGTTTGTTCGTTTTGAATTGTAGGGCTCTGATAAAAACAAAAAAAAAACATTTTTTTCTAGTTATTTGACTAATGGAACACTCCATGTGTTCTTAATAGTCAAGAACAATCTGGAGGATTTCTAAACAGGCCAGGCTCTGATAAAGAAGTAATTAAGAAATCAAATCATCACCCTAATCAAAGAATCCTGCGTAAATCTTTAACTCGGGCTTCATGTCAGGCGCTGTCGGGATCGAGACGATCGAATCGGGCGAATATTTGACTTGATCGATGCGCGTACCGACAAGTTTTCCAAGTGGTCTTGTGTGATTAAGCACTAATCCATGATAAGAGTACACCTTGACATTGTATTGATTACAAATTAATGCATTGTCATCAGAACAACAAAACAATATCTATGCTTAGGTGACGGAGGAGTTCATGAACTGGGGTTGGGGGGAGAAGAAAATACCTAAATGGCAGTACAGCATCATTATTCGTCTCGTCTCGCGTATTCTTGGATATTTTTTTATTTCTTTACTCGTATCTTAGAGTACTCCTAATATCTTAATCAAGTATTGAATGTGTCAACATTTTCTTAATTGAAGATATGCCTGTAGTGCAATTGCACAAGAGATCGAGACCACGGCTCGAAACCCGCCAACTGCAGGAGTGCAAAGTAATTTTTCCCTCACAAAAGACCGTGTTTGGTTTCTGCCCCACAGGTGCACCAATTTATATACATGCCAGATGGCGTTTAAGACAAATCCGTGCTTCAATCCTGCGGCTGCCCGAGAGGGAAACAGTACGTGGAGTTATTCATGGATTTGTAGGTAAAGGTTTCAGGGCGCAACGGAAGGATCTTTGCTTCGCACGAACTCGATCACTCAGTTCTACGAAAATCTATGAAAACAGAAAGAGAAATAGGAACTATCCCTCACTGCATGAATTTGAATTAAATTCAGCATACTGGTTGTTTGCGACCTCGTGAACACAAGTCATATGTCCTTTTTCTGATGGCCAATAGGTGGAGGCTTATGGGAGCCTCTTACTCCTACTTTGATCTCCTCACTTTCTGGATCCAAGAGCTTGCAAAACCCATGGAGAACTAGAGAGGGAATCAAAGGCACCATATGTCAAGGCTGCTTGTCCACCATATGCTTGCATATATCTCTATCTTGGACTTGAGGTGGTCGGGGCCGGCCGGCCTCTCTCCCCCATAAGGAGAGGGAGACAATAAGAAATGACCCTATTCCTTTTGGAAGTGTACGTATTGATCGGTCTTGCTCTCGCTCTCTCTTTCTCTTATATCTATTATCAAAGTTGCAATCCAACTTAGACACATATACCATTAGGTCTCTATTACTAATAACCCGAGAAGAGAGAGAGACAGACAGCCAGGCAGACATACAGCTAGGGTTTTTAGAGAGAATAAAAAGATGATCGATATCGCATTAGACAATTGCCAACATATATATACAATATATATGTATAGGGAATGAGTCTCATACACCAAACAAACATGTATAACCTACAATATACACACATGACTAACACCCCCTATCAAACTCATGGTGGACCAAACACTGAGAGTTTGCTTAAAAGAAATCAAAAACGAAGAGAGGGGTGCTTCTTCATGAAGAAATCAACAATCTGTTATGTGGAGGAAACATAAGGATTAAGCGAGATAGTCTCGACTTCATACTTCTCGTGGGAGAAGTAGTAGTCGATCTCAATGTGCTTCATCCTCTCGTAAAAAATTGGATTACTAACGATCTGTATAGTACTCTGGTTATCACAATGAAGGACTGTAGGACCAGAAACATCCACTCGAAGGTCTCCAAGAATTTGTCGTAGGTGATGAGCTCCTTAGTGGTAGTGGTCATAACCCTGAACTCTACCTCAATACTGGAGAGTGAGACAACCTTCTGCTTTTTGATCTTCCATGATATAAGAGAGTCACTAAGAAACAGACAGTAGCCAGTAGTTGAGCAACAAGTAGTCGGGTCATCAGCCCAGTCAGCATCAAAGTAGAACCAGAGAATAGGTCGAGGACAGAAGTAGTGATCGAGTAATGGTTCCGCAAAGATACCGAAGAATTCGTAGAAGAGAACCATAGTTGACCGAGCGAGGTGCATCTACAAAGTGATGAGTAACGATGCTAGCTACATGAGCAATATCGATATCGGGCCTAGTGATGCAGAGATAGACCAACTGACCAATTATCTCGCGATATATATTGGGATATGAAAGAGACTCATCGTTGGTAGGTCGAAGCTTCACATAAAGCTCAAGAGGTGTATCAATGATCCGAGTATCAGAGAGAGCAACTCGATTGAGAATGTCAGCAGTGAATTTCTACTAAAAGAGAAAAGTCACATGCTCATCATGAGCAACTCCATGCTCAAAAAGTAATATAAAGGATCAAGATCATTCTTCTAAAAACAACTCTGAAGATGCTGCTGAAGAGAGACGATAGCACCTGAATCATCACCAGTGAATTTATATCCTATCATCCACGTAGAGAAGAATAATAGCCTAACCTTTTAAAGAATTCCTCACGAACATAGAGTGTTCATGAACCATAGTTGACCAAGCGAGGTGCATCTACAAAGTGATGAGTAACGATGCTAGTTACATGAGCAATATCGATATCGGGCCTAGTGATGCAGAGATAGACCAACTGACCAATTATTTCGCGATATATATTGGGATATGAAAGAGGCTCATCGTTGGTAAGTCGAAGCTTCACATAAAGCTCAAGAGGTGTATCAATGATCTGAGTATCAGAGAGAGCAACTCGATTGAGAATGTCAGCAGTGAATTTCTACTTAAAGAGAAAAGTCACATGCTCATCATGGGCAACTCCATGCTCAAAAAGTAATATAAAGGATCAAGATCATTCCTCTAAAAACAACTCTGAAGATGCTGCTGAAGAGAGACGATAGCACCTGAATCATCACCAGTGAATTTATATCCTATCATCCACGTAGAGAAGAATAATAGCCTAACCTTTTAAAGAATTCCTCACGAACATAGAGTGTTCATGAACGCTCTTAACAAAACCAATCTCAGTAACGGTCTGATGAAAGCATGCAAACTAGGCTCGAGGGGCTTGTTTGAGCCATTAGATGGCCCAATAAAGATGACAAACATGCTGAGAAGTGCTGAAATCTAAAGGAGGCTGCATATAGACCACCTCTAAGAGATCACCATATAGAAAAGTTTTATTCGATCATATCTATTTGAAGAAGATGCAAGTGTCGAGCATAAGCAACAACTAGAATAGTCCAAATCGTAGTCATCAGTTGAGCCATCGGAGCAAAAGTTTCATCGTAGACAATCCCATATTCTTGAGTGAATCCTATGAAAACGAGATGGGCCTTGCACCGATGAATGGAGCCATCATACTGATACTTGACTTTGAAGACCCACTTGCAACTGATAATCTCAAACCAAAAGACAAAGGGATAGTATCCCATGTCTGGGTCTCCTTAAAAGCTTGAAACTCCTCTACCATGATCTGTCGCCACACAGGATACTGAAGTGCCTTATGATAGGATGTGGGCACCCGGTCAAAGTGAAAGGTAGTAAGGTAGGCATAGAACTAAAGCGAGTAGGTAGTGACGTATTGTAGCAAAGCTAAAATGGTCAGAGTAGTAGCCGAAGTGGTCAGGCAGATGGTGCTCTCGATGGGGATAGCTAGGAGGAGAGGTAGGATCCACATCTAGTAGAGACGGGCAATACTGATCTGGAGCAGATAAAGTATCAATGGAGTCACCCTTAGGAGCAAATGAAACAAGTAGAGAGGCAGTGACATGGAGACGAGAGTACACAGCACATCTGAGGAAAAGGAAAATAGGTGAAGGAGAAGGGGACACATGATTAACGCTACACAAGGAGAGAAAGAGGACTCGAGTTAGGAGGAGTACAATAGTAGCAAGTGGTAAGGGCTCAAGTATAGGTGCTAGAGGAGCAGCTACAGGAGAAGGAGGGTGAAGCGGAAGAAGGAGCCACTGAGGAGGGAGGTGTAGGAACCTCAAGGAATGTGAGATCTTGAGACTCTGTAGAGTAATAAGGAACATTCTCGACAAAGAAATGTCGAACAATTCAAAGATGACGATGCAAGGGGTTAAATGTACCCGATCATATAGGTCTATATTTATCTAGAACTACCACTCGAGTTAGACTTGGATGCAGCAGCCTTGCTGCGAGTGGCCGTCAACGCCATGTCCTTGGGCTTCTTCAACTGAGGTAGGAAAAACTCGTAGGTCTTAAGGTTGCCTACAAGTTCCTCAGTCAGCATACCATCAGTCTTTAGTCAATGGTGTTGGCATTTAATCTGAATCTTTCCGTAAGCGAGTGGAGGATTTCGATTCAAATTAGGATTAGGTCTAGGCTTCATTCCATGGCCTATAGATCTTAGGGTTTAGATTCGGTTTAGTTTAAAAAGGAGTGACATTGAAATAAAAATTTGAAGCACAATGAGAGGTATTTTTGTCCTTAAATTTTGGTTGTCTTTTACCTAAAACTGATATCTTATCAAAGGAATGGGAGGACTTAGTGATAGGTCCCTATAACAATATTTTGTTAAGTATAGGTCCCATCAAAAAGGTTTTTTCGTTATAGATCCTAATTAAAATATCAAGATTCATTAAGTCCATCGGCTGTCAAAAAGACATATTCCCATAGACAATTATCATATTTATCAAATGACAATTATGTTAACCAAAGATGTTGCTCCCTCACAAAACCATCAATTTTAGCATCGATAGTGGAATCATTATATTTGCTACAGTGATTTCACTATAGCTGCTACAGTAAAATCATTATAGCAGCTAAAGCTAAATCATTATAGCATTGAGTATCATTTCAATTCAGTGTAACTTCTACAGTAAAATCATTGTGGTTACTACAGTGAAATCACTGTAGCAGCTACGTTTGATAATTTTATTGTAGCTGCTACAATGATTTAAAATGATATTTAGATCGATATATAAAATGATACTCAAATCTCTAAGTACCATTTTGAAATTGATGATAATTAATTTTTTGAGTACCATTTTTTGTATATTTGAATACCATGTTAAATCACTATATTTGCTATAATGAGTTCATTGTAGCTGCTACAATGATCGCCGTGGTTGTTCCAGTGCTTTCAAATGGTACTCAATTGTACAAAATGGTACTCAGTGCTATAGTGATTTCAATATAGCAGTAAAATCACTGTACCAACCACGATGAAAATCATTGTAGTTGCCCGTCGCACTATAGCATCTGTACGGTGAATTGATCAGTGTGAATGAATGTTGGAGGATCATTTTACGTACAAAAATACGTGAGAAATGAGTACCTTTAAGACTAACCATTACCTCTTGACCTATTATAACCAAACAAATAAAGTTATACTCTTAATCAAACGAAATTATTGTTGGGGGAGTTGCTCTCCACAAGTACAGAAGCCGCACGTATTTTCCGTACAAATTTCCAACCCGGTAAGAATGTATCACGTGGCGCGCTCCAAAGCAGACGGGTACGCACCACGCGGCGCGAGTTCCTACCCGAACAGAGGACGGGGACCGACTCATGAACGAAACATCGGCCACGCTTCTCAAAAAGCCCCCCACTAGTCGAAAGTCGGGCAGCACGCCCTCGTGCTCTAAACCCACCCCAAAACCCTAAGCCCTCCCTCTCTTCAGAACTCCCACTAATCTTTTTAAAAAAACTTAATTAAACAATGGCTTTTGGACCTAATCAGCAGCCCATGTTCCTCTTGCTCTTGATTTGGGAGCTCTAATCTTTGAGTATTGCTCTTTGAACATAATTCGGACAACCTCGCGGACAACCCGTGGTGGTGTGGAGGTGTCCTGTTTTAAAAAATTTTAGCACTCACGGCTGTTGTACTCACGCCCCGCACGGGGCAATGAGCGAACTGCAATCTGCGCAAGATGCTGGGTCTCACTCGTACTACACCAATACTGTTGAAAAAGGACGAACAATGACCGTCGTTTTTCAGTCTATCATTTTTCAATATTCGTCGTTTTTCACCACTTAAAAATATGTATTGATTGTTGTTTATTAAAAGACAAACTTTGCTCGTTGTTTATTTATGTAGCTTATTTCTCAAATTGGTGTAGTGTCGATCTGGTTTTGTGTGAAATGAACAGCATGCTCATTGGCCTATACAGGACATGAGTACAACAACTATGAGTGCTAAAAATTTTCCCATCAGTCAATGTTCAATTAGAGCATGTTTGCTACCCGATTGATTTGCTTCCACTTACTCACGGCCTAATCGTGATCTAACACATTGTCTATTAAAAAGGACACAACGAGGACTACACTTGCTACCGAACATAAGCTATACTTTGCTGCTCTGTTATGTGACAGACCACGATTGGGCTGTAAGCAAGCGTAGCAAATCGATCGGAAAGTAAAAAATGCTCTTGTGCTCGGTGCATCGGCATTCGCACCGAGCGCCGGCTGATGCCCCCATTCCGGGTTGTCGGCAAGGTTGTCCAGCAGTATATATGTTCAAATGGCACTTCTCACAATCTTTTGAGAGCTGTAACAGCTAAAACTTGACAGTATATGCATCCAATAGAAGGTGATCGATTGCTTCAAAATCGCCGTCTTGTATTGTGATGGTGTAGGGATTTTCATTATTATATCCTCCTCGACTGATCTATGAGCTTATCATCGTAGTTCATCAAAAAAAAAAATTTCACGCAGCTCAATTTTGGTTGTATCCGAGTGGTTAACCCTGCTGTTTTCCTCTCGGGCGGTTGAGGCATCGAGTCCCGGGATTGTCTTATGTCGTGTTACGGATTAGGGGTGTTCATGGCTCGGTTGGTTTGGTTTTTTGATAATTTTGGAGTCGAATCGGAGTTGATCGGTTCTCTAGAAAATGGAACCGAACCAAACCATTTCTTTGTAAAAACCGAACCAAACCAAACCAAACCAGAAAAATTCGGTTCGGTTTTGCGGGTCTTTCAAATCGCTCAATAGCCTCAAAGATCACCTCCTCAGTTTTTTCCAAATACTTGATTGACAAAAATAATAATGCTGAATTGGCAATGAATATCCAACCAAATATTCTTGAACTGACACTAAGGTGTACGGCTGAACCGCTGAGTTGGTTCGGATTTCACTTTTAAGGTTGTAACTTTGGGTGCTGCTATTTTCCCCCACAGAATTATTAGCAACACGTTTACCTTTTCACTTTGAGATATTTCATAAGTTAGGACTTGAGGGTGCAAATAGCAACACCCTTCGCTTTTCAGTTTCATCACACGGTTGAACACTTGAAAATTTGAATGCGCCGAATGGTGATGATTGGGATCACCGCCATGTAATGTACAATATTAGTGAGATAGTACAGTAGTAACTACTAAGGGTATACTATTAATAGTTCGGGTTGGGTTGGTTCGGGTTAAAAAATTCACAACCCAGAACCGAACCAATCTTAGCAACTTATTTTTTTCGGAACCGAACCGAACGATCAAAAATACATGATCCAAACCGAACCAAATAGACTGGTTCGGTTCGGTTTGGCGGGTCAACCCGAACCGAGGAACACCCCTATTACAGATAATTAAATAATAGGACAAGTTAGTGTTAGGTCCTTTTAACATATCGTATCCAGCCATAAGGACGAACAATTAATGAGATGCTTTAGCGCTAGGTCCTCCTGCTTGAAAATGTTCAATTTACCCCTATGTACTACTGTACAGGGAACCAACAATCCGATTTTAACATAAATAAGATTGTTGCTCTTTTTGCTATAGTGAAACCATTGTGGCATTTTTTATCTTTTTTTGACAAATATAGCCAAATAAATTTCTTTTTTTTACTACAGTGAAATCATTGCAGCAAAAGAGTATCAATATTTGCAGATTGAGTAACAATCTTTGTGGAGTAACAATCTGTAAAAAATTGTTACTCTTTTGCTACAGTAAAATCATTGCAGAATTTTTATTTTGTTTTGAGAAATCTCATCAATTTTTTTTTTGAAATAGTAAAATCATTGTAGCAAAAAAGTAACAATTTGTGCAGATTGTTATATCAAAAGAGTAAAAATCTTTACAGATTGAGTAACAATCTTTGTGGAGTAACAAAATGCGCTGATTGTTACTCCAGCTACAGTGAAATCACTGTAGTAAAAATCTACAAATTACTATAGCGATAAAGACGGAAGAACTTGCTCTAATTAAAGGGGCATTTTTGTTATTTAGAGGGGGAAAAAAGTCAACAGAGGGACTTGCTCTAACTGCATATCATTTTCACTAAATTGATCTTTTGTCAGGGACATGATTAAGTCCCCCTAAATAATATAGTGGTGCATCTATAGGCATAAACAACGCTCGATCATTAGCAAGGAAAAAATAATTTGCACTTCTGTAATTGGCAGACTTTGAATCGTGGTCTCGCTTGTGCAATGGCACTTAAAGGCGTCGCACTAATAAAAACAGCTTGGTATGCAACGTGTTGGTTTGAACCCATATATTTAAGCATTGATTGGTGTGGGGGTGAGATCTCGGATCAGTCGTCCATCGATCTTCCTGCACAAGACAAACAATGAAGAGAAATCGAGGTGATAGATCCAAGATCCCTCCTATGACGACCAAGATCCAATAGTCAAGAGCCAATAACCAAGACTCCTGAGGCTGTGATGCCAAGATGGATAAGGTGGGGTGAGGTGTGCAAGGCAACGAGTTAGCCCCACATCGCTTGGAGAGAACAAGATCATGAGCTACTTATATAATTTTTCCTTCCAAACATAAAATATGTGTTTTAAAACTGTGCGCCACTATGGATTTCGTAAGAACTCTGTAGTAAAGTGTGCTCAGGTAAGAGTAATACTAGAATGAGTGACCTCCTTGGGAAATCGTCATGTGGGCACGGGTAAAGCAGACAATATCTTGTGTGTTTGGGTGGATGTAACAAAATGGTATCAGAGCGGGTTCTCCTCACAATGGGGGGGGGGCTAACCCTACACGGGAACATGTAGCCCTTAAAGGGGTGGATTGTGACGATCAAGATTCAATAGCCAAGAGCCAGTAACCAAGACTTCTGAGGTTGTGATACCAAGATGGATGAGATGAGGTGAGGTGAGGTGTACAAGACCACAAGTTAGCCCCATATCGCTTGGAGAGAAGAAGATCATGAGCTACTTATATATTTTTTCCTCCCAAATATAGAAGACATGTTTTAAAATCGTGCACCATTACAGATTTCGTAAGAACTCCGTAATTAAGTATGCTTGTGTGAGAGTAGTACTATGATGAGTGACCTCCCTGAAAAGTCCTCGTGTGGGCATGGGCAAAGAGGACAATATCTTGTGTGTTTGGGGCAGATGTTGCAAAACTCTTCCGACAATTAAATCAATCCGGGAACTACTTTCTTATCGCACTCTCTGGAAACAAGGAATTCAGCCTACATGAGCGCGTACCTAGGCAACATGGGTCTTCCTCGGCCTATTTATAGGGTTCCCCAAGCGGGTGTGCGATTGTAACTAGGGTGGGACTTGGGCGGGTTTGACGTGAAACTGACCCGGCCAACCCGAACAATGGACAAGCATGGGTAAAGCTGGTTGATAAACAATTTTTATACTTAGTTGTTGCAGTAAAGTTATTATCAAAACCAATACCTACAATTATAATTCAGAAAATTTTGAAAGTATAAGGCAAGTTTTTTTTTTTAGAACCCCTCCTAAAGGAGGGAGGGTTAAGCAGCCCCCAACCAGTTATTATTAAAAATCAAAAGAAAATACTGTTACAGAAAGAAAGAGCCTCCCCCTCTAGCTTGTGAGACCATGGTATGATCCATGTCCTGAAGATCGAGGACACCAAATGACAAAGATGTTCCACTCCTGAAACTTTGCCATTGAAGATGCGATTGTTCCTCTCTAGCCAGAGAACCCAAATGATAGCCATTGCTAGTAAATCCCAAGGTGCCCTTATTCTTGTGGGAATCCTCCTTCTCCACCAAGAACTCCACAGTGCTCGCAAGGTCCTAGGGTGAGAAGAGATGCCCCCTTTAGATTCGAAATGATCCCATACCCATCTAGCAAAGGGGCGACCCAGCAGCAGGTGGGACAAAGTCTCCTCCCCCGAATTGCAGAAGGTACAGCTGCAGTCAGTAACTTAAGGGTGATTCCTCTTTATCAGGTTCATCTTGGTGAGGATCTTATTTCTCGAAGCCAACAGGGAGAAGATCTTAATTTTCGTTGGAGCCTTAGTCTTCCAGATAGCCTTCAAAGCTCAATATTTCTAAAGCTGGGGAAGCAGGTGACTGTAAAAAGATCTAACAAAAAAAACACATGTAGACGTAAACATCCACCATACCTTATCAGTAGTCGGTTAGAAGCTGGCAGCCAAAAGGAGCACTTTCAGGCCTCGAAGCTCCCGTTAGCTTTCCTGATCCAGCAACTACAGCAGCTTGATCCTTCAAACTGTACTCCCCTGCTGCTTGCTCGCTTGAGATCGGACCGAAGCCCCTTTACGTCTGGCCATCGAATAGAGGGAGGGAAAGAGACGATCCAAGGGTATGCTCCCGAGCCAAGCATCCTTCCAAAATCTGATTAGCCTACCATCCCCTAACGAAAGAGTAGTAGCTTCCTTATAGAAGTCTCGAACCTTCAACACCCCCCGCAAAAAATGTGAAATGCTCCCAGAAATCCTGCTCCTGGATTGTATAGGTGAAAATCTCTTGAAGTACTTTGCTAGTAGTATTTATCTCCAAGATCCTCTGGTTCCCTCCTGGAGCCTCCACCACCAGTTGCCCAACATCTAGACATTGAACCGTCTGAGGTCCAACACCCCCAAGCCTCCTAAAATCTTCGGCAAATAGACTTGATCCCAACTCAACAAGTTATAACTTCCCCCAGTGCCACCGACTCCTCGCCAGAAGGACCTTCTAATTTTGTCAATTCCGTCAATTACCCACGAAGGGAGGTAGAAGAAAGAGAGATAATAAGAAGGGATCAAAGAGAGGATGGAGTTAACCAGGACCAATCTGCCTCCTAAGGAGAGAAAATGTCCCTTCTAACCCTCCAGTCATATCTCTATTCCCTGAATCAATTGCTCATAGTCCTCCCGCCTCAAAGCCTTGTCGCTGATCAGAAGACCCAAATACTTCATTGGGAGAGACGCCTCTCTGCAGTTTATTAATTTCGCCAATGCCAATTCTGCCTCTCCTTGACCGATATAGTAAAGATTACTCTTGAGAAAGTTGATTTTCAACCCTAAGGTAAGTTCTAGACAATAGAGAAGGATCTTCAGTGAGACTAGCTGGAAAGGACAAGCCCCTGAGAATAATAGAGAGTCGTCAGCATAGTGCAAGTTGGACGTAGTACAGCCGGTTCCTCAAACTCCTTTCACCAGCCCTTCACTGTTCGCTTTCCGAATAGCCGCATCAAACACATCTACCTCCAAGATAAATAAATACGGGGAAAGTAGGCAACCTTGCTTCAAGCCTTTGTAGACCTTGAACTCCCTCCCTTCCACCCCGTTGATCAGGCAAGCAATCTTGGACGAAGTCAAAATCTCCTCGATCCAACCCAACCATTTACTTGAGAAGCCTTTAGCCTTCAGCAGCTCCAAAAGGTAACTTGGTCGAAGGCCTTCTCGAAGTCTAGCTTCAGCAACACCCCTTCTTCGCTTGATTCCCGCAGATGAAAAATAGTCTCATGTGTCGCCGCTACGCTATCCAAAATCAGTCTCCACTTTATGAAGGCAGTCTGAGAAGGGGATACTAGCGAAAAAATGTTGTTCGCCAACAGGTTCGCAAGGATCTTCAAGACAATTTTGTAGAGACAGTTCACTAGGGAAATTGGCCAAAAATCTCTAAACCCTCTGCACCAGGTTTCTTAGGCAAAATAATTACCCAAGAGTAGTTTAAGTAATGAAGACATACCTCACCTAAGAAGAAGTCTCGCAAGAAGCGACAGAGATCTTATTTGAGTATCTCCCAGAATCTCTGAAAGAAGAACATCGGAAAACCATCAGGCACTGGTGCGCCCTCTCCTTTGGATTGGAAGACTGCTCTCCGAAAAACTTCATCTGTAAACCTTGCATCAATGTCTGAGTCATCCTGCATCAGACGTTGAAAATCCAGACCACTCCAATCTATAGACACCCTCTCCTTCTAATCTACCGCTCGGAAAGAATCCTTGAAGTAGGAGGTAGCTACCCGCAGAATATCTGGAGTAGACAACATCAGCTCCCTCTCATGGAGCAAGGAAGAGATGAAGTTCTTCCTCCGATGACCGTTCGCTACCTTGTGGAAGTAGGTGGTATTGGCATCTCCTAGCTTGATCCATTGTTCCTTGGATCACTGTTTCCACATCTCCTCCTCTTTTCGCAGCAAAACGACTAAGGCCTCATTCAATCTAGACAAATTTGCTTCTTCTCTCTTTGAAAGATTCGATGTTTCCCCCCGAACCTCAAGGGCCTGAATTGTAGCCAAGGTTGACACCTTCTGCTTCAGAACATTCCCGAAATGATCCCTACTCTAGCTGATGAGCTTCTTTTTGATGAAGTGGAGCTTCCGAGTCATATTAAGCGCGGAGTTCTCATGGTGACCCACCTCCTCCCACCAGTCTCTTAGCATCTCCTCAAAACCCTCCTCTAGATCCCACATAAGTTCGAAACAAAAAGGGGGGACGCACCGATGTAATTGAATCGGTCGCTAGGAGGATCAGAGCGTGGTCTGAAACACAAGAGACCAGCCCAATCTGATTAGACCCTGGGTACCTAGAATCCCAGTCTGGGGAGATGAGGAAACGGTCCAATCTAGCCAAAATTAGATCTTTCCTCTTATTGCTCCAGGTGAAGGTGCACCCTGAAAGCGGCAAGTCTATCAGCTCCTGATGGCAGATAAAGTCCGAGAAGGCTCTCATGGCTGAAAGATCATCGTCGCTCCGAAGTCTCTCCTCTGCCCCTCTCGTGATGTTGAAGTCCCCTGCAATGACCTAAGGCCCTGCAAAATTTGCCCGAAGAGAAGAGAGTTTTGTCCAAAAGTTGTCCCCCCTACTGTGGTCAGTAGGACCATGGATGGAGGAAATCATCCACTCCTCTCTGTCTAACCAGTTTAGCAAGATGAGAGAGAGGGAGAAGACTCCTACAACAGTACTTCTAAGAATAAAGAGGTCATCACTAGTGCTGAACGAGCAGAAAAAGTGACTGGTAGGGTTCTCCCTCTTCGACTCTTGGATACAAATGATGTCCACATCATGGATAGACGCAAAGGAGCTAGCCACTCGACTCTTCTCTTATTTGCCTAAACCCCTAACATTCCAAGATAGTATCTTTATAAAGGAACAAAGTACACCATTAGGATGAAGCTTGCTTCGCCCTCTTCTCTTCCATCGCCCGAATAGACTCCAGAAAGAAACAGACACCATTCAACTCCGGAGTAGTAACGAACCCACATTTCTTAGCAATATCTAAAATTACATCTTCCAGAAGAGAGAGGGGCAAGGACACAGAAGGATCAGCCAGGTCTAACTCCAAAAGGCACATCTTCGATTGAACCAGTGCTTGAGCCAGCAACGGATCCTCCGTGAAGCACTGCAAAATCTGCCTGAAACTTCTCCTGTCGGTACTATACTGGTGCCCTCCACCAACGTCAGCAAGCTGCTCCTGCCCCCTTTCTCCTCCCTTCGCATCGCTTCACCGACTAAGGCGCCCTTGTCGACAGCAAAAGTAGAGTTTAAAGCTCCCATGAAAAGAGACATGTCCTCCGCAATAGGGACGATGTCCGCCATAGCCTCCTCTTGAGAAACCTAGGGGTCCTCCGGCTCTCTAATTACAGCCGGATCAAGGCACCCACCAAAGGTGCCCTCATTGATGTCCATAAAAGGGTTGATGAGGGGTGCTACAAAGCCTCCCTGGCACCCTTACCCGGAATGGAAAAACCGTTGTCTCTCATGCCCAATTCAAAATTTGAATCAAACGCGAAATTACGGGCAAACAAAGCGCTCCCTGAATGGCACGTGGCAACTGTGTCCCATGAAATCTGCCGGAGGGATGGTGTACCTGGTTCGGGGTCTGAGTCTCCGCCAAATCCTTCTGCCATCGGCGCCAGACTTTCCACCTGCCCCCCCGGCTCGAACTCCAGTCGGCCCTTGACTCGGTCTTGTCGACGCCGAAAACTGAGGAGGCTGGAGGCAAGTCTGATGGAACCTTGTCGGTTGTGGTCCAGCCGCCATCGGTGGCCCGAAGCCAGGGGGATAACTGGCTCATCCAAAGGAATCCGGCTCCCTGGCACATGATTGGCGGAGCAAAACCTAGAGGGGGGGAGGGAGAAAGGTGCAATCTCCAAGCACCTGAATAGACAGGCAGACCCTAAACACTCCGCATCTATGATAGAACTGGATTTCGGGCAGCACCAAGATTGGCTCATAGCAGATCAGCGTAGCCTGGCAGAAGCGGCGGTGGGAGATCGTCGGGAACACATTGAAACATTTCCTGACCTGCCCATAAGGTTCTAACAGAAGTCTAATAGAGCTCTCCCCCCAGGCATCGAAAGGCAGGTCAAAGATTGTTACCCAAACTACCGTCCTCCTCCGCCTCGTGACCGCCCCTCCCAATTCGTCCCACAGCCAGAAAGAGGCTGAGGTGGCTCCCAGATCTCTCACCCCTCTTCCGACTTTAATCTCCAGAAACTGACGAAACGGAAATTCCACTAGAAATTCCCCGTTCCCGATCTCCTGTGTTGGCCAAGCCCATGATCTCTACCATGCCTAACGAAGGTGACCAGAGAGCTCGGACACGGACACCGAGTGCTGAAACACCCGGCACACCCCTGATCTAGAGAGGATCTCCATCATCTCCCCCCTCCGAGAGTCATTTGAAAGATCGACGGATGCCCCGGTGACTAAAGTAGCAGATGAACCAGTCGATTCTGGCGAGCGCGCCATGCCACAGCTGTGGGAAGTGTGCTCTACCTTGCCACATGTGAAGCACACAAAGGGGTTACTGCAGTCAGCAATGGCGTGATCTCTCTCCCCGCACTGGTGGCACCTTCTTCTGAGATTGCCTTTGTGACTCCCTGGTTTGGCTCTCGATTGGATTGCCTTTGAGATTGCCTCTGTGACTCCCTGCACTACAAGAAATAGGTTCTTTACTAACGGAAATTTCTATTTCCGTCGGTAATAATATACATTTTACCGACGAAAACCATAATTTCCATCGGTATTATAACTAAGATTTTTTTTAATTTTTTTGCATATTTATTACCGACGGTGATATACTATCCGTCGGTAAAACATGTTGTACCGATGTAAATTTTATTTCCATTGGTATAATGACTTTATACCGACGAAAATCTACCATCTGTCGGTAACATGCTTTTTACCGATGGACAATAATTTATCGTCGGTATTATAACTTTCTACCGACGGTAAAATAATGTCCGTCGGTAAAAATTAACGACGAAACTCATAGTTTTTTTCGGCTCTCTGGGAAAAATGGAACCCTGAGTTTCGTCGTAGAGTTTTACCGACGGACATTAAATTACCGTCAGTATAAAGTCATAAGACCATCTCTGGTGAGCTCCTCCTCCTCCTCCCTTTCCCCCTTAGTTTAATTTGTTCCAAATTGCATCCTAAAGTTTGAAATGTTAGCACAATACCCCTTTTGTCATCTACTTAATTCCCTCATTTGATAATTTTTATCTTATCAAAACTGAATTGAATGGGGGGAATGGGGGGCAAATTCTAGTTTTTAGACGAGGGTTAAGTCATTATAAAGTTTGAAATGTTTGCACAATACCCCTTTTGTCATCTACTTAATTCCCACATTTGGTAATTTTTATCCTATCAAAACTGAATTGAATGGGGAAATGGGGGGCAAAATGTAGTTTTTAGACTAGGGTGAGCGTCGGTTTTGTCGGTCGGTTTCGGTGTCGGTTTTGTCGGTTATATTTTTTTTGGTTTACGAAAAATCAAAACCAAAACCGAAACCGAAATGGTCGGTTTTTGTCGGTTCGGTGTGATATGAGGTATGCTAAAGCCATAAATCGACTCGAGCGACAGAGAGAACCGTCAGACCCCAAGTGTTTACTTGACGAGGCTCCCTGACTTGTTGACTTACTGTCGCATAACTTCGGTGCTATGCCTAGCATTCAGACTATCAGCAGTTCAAATGCTGGTCACCAACCCTAGGTTTACTATGTGACTAGTCTACTCATCATAATACACCCATCCATTAGGGATGTGGATGGCCTGTAGAAGTTTCGGTTCGGTGTTCCATACCCGGGAACCGAAACCGAAATTGTGCGGAGTCTTATAACATTGTTTGAAATTACTTCAGGTGTTGTATAGCCAGATAGACGAAGATGTCTTCGATCGATAAGAGTTGGATGCGTAATTCGAATCGCATGAGCCAAGAGTACAGAGAAGGAGTCAGGAAATTTCTGGATTTTGTATTTGAGCGTCTTGCACCGCTTGATAGAAAAATTGTGTGTCCCTGTATAGACTGCAGAAGGATGACTAGGAAGGTTTGAGAGGAATGTGAGGTTGATCTGGTAATGCGTGGCATTGACATTAGCTATACCCGTTGGTTCTCGCACGGTGAGGAGCTAGATGCAGTCCCCATGGCAGCTCACGGTAAAACTGCAAACACAGTGATCGCTGATGATAATATTAATACAGACGATGACGATGACATACAGGGTATGATATATGATTTGCAAGGTAGAATAGGCACGGAGACTCCGTCAGGTGATCAGCCCAATATTGAAGCGGACAAGTTCTACAGATTGCTTAAGGATGCTGAACAACCTCTATACCCGAGGTGTGAGAAGTTTTCAAAACTCTCTTTCACTGTAAAGCTTCTTCATTTGAAGTGCCTCAATGGTTGGAGTAATAAGTCATTTAATATGTTGGTAGAGTTGCTGAAAGAGGCTTTTCCTATAGGTGAGACAGTACTGAAACTATTCAACGAGGCGAAGAAGACAATTAAAGATCTCGATCTGGGTTATAAGAAAATTGATGCATGCGTGAACGATTGTATGTTGTACCGGAAAGAGTACAAACACGCGCGGTCATGCCACATATGCGGAGCAACGAGATATAAAGATACAGATGTCGAGTCTAGTACCAATCGAAGAAAGAAAAATATATCTACAAAGGTTCTCCTATACTTCCTCCTTAGAGACAGGCTTCAGAGGTTGTTTATGTCATCGAAGACTGCTGAGCACATGAGGTGGCATGCACGAGAACGTATAGATGATGGGGTTATAAGACATCCGGCCGACTCTCTGACGTGGAAAGATTTTGATCATACCTATCCTGAATTCACATGTGAAGTTTGCAACGTCAGGTTAGGGCTTGCTAGCGATGGCTTCAATCCCTTTGGGAATATGAGTGTGTCGTACAGTATTGGCCAGTTGTCCTAGTTCCATACAATTTGCCTCCCTGGATGTGCTTAAAAAAGCCATACACAATGCTCTCCTTGCTCATTCCCGGACCCAGGTCGCCTGGTAATGATATTGACATTTACTTGTAGCCGTTGATTGAGGAGTTAAACGAGTTATGGGAAGTTGGGGCCGATACGTATGATGCCTCGTTGCGCCAGAATTTTCGGATGCATGCGGCACTTCTATGGACCATCAACGATTTTCCTGCATATGCCAACTTATCCGGGTGGAGTACTAAAGGAAAATTAGCGTGTCTTATATGCAATAAGGAGACAGATTCATTACGGTTGAAGAACAGATGCAAGTTTTGTTATATGGGCCATCGAAGATTCCTTGTTGATGGCCATAAGTGGAGGCAGAACAAAAGAGCGTTCAACGGCAAGAAGGAACTTGCAAAGGCCCCGGAGTAGCTTTTGAGGGTAGAAGTCTTGTGCGAATTGGATCAGCTTGATGCCGTGGCACTTGGGAAAGGTAAAAAGAAGAGAACGTATGAAGATTCTACGTGTGAGCATAATTGGAAGAGGAAGAGTATTTTCTTTAAACTACCGTACTGGAGTAGCCTACTCTTGCGGCATAACTTGGATGTCATGCATATCGAGAAAAATATGTGTGACAATATTATAGGAACACTGCTGAATCTTGACGGTAAGACGAAGGATAATCTTAAATCTTGTCTTGATCTTAAGGAGTTGGGCATCCAAAAATCACTTCATCCCCAAGAGATTGGGGATAAGTATGTGTTGCCAGTTGCATGCTACACCATGAGCTCACAGCAAAAGGCAGCCTTATGTGCATTCCTACGGTCTGTGAAAACGCCAGACGGTTATTCTTCGAATATCATACGATGCGTGCAAGAGAACGGTCGGAAGTTGTCTGGATTAAATAGCCATGATTGTCATGTTCTTATGCAGCGATTGTTATCTCTTGCTATACGTGGGAATTTAACCGAACAGGTGTCCGGTCCGTTAATTAAGCTCAGTACTTTTTTCAGACAGTTGTGCTCGAAGGTACTTAGACTTGACCAACTTGATCAGATGGAGAGGGATATTGCGATCACATTGTGCAAGCTAGAGATAATATTTTCACCTTCCTTCTTTGATGTCATGGTGCATTTGACCGTTCACTTGGCAAATAAGGCCAAACTCGGCGGCCCAGTTCATTACCGCTGGATGTATTTTATCGAGAGGTAATCATCTCGTCTCATTTTTTAATGTATTTGATCGTTCTTGATGTATTTATCCATAATTATTTTTCTCAAATTAGGTACTTGCGAATATTGAAATCATATGTTCGTAATAAAAGTCGTCCGGAGGGATCAATTGCTGAAGGATACCTAGTAGAAGAATGTCTAATATTCTACTTAAGATACTTACATGGTATAAACACGCGATTCAATTAATTTGAGCGGAACTATAACGGTGGTCCAATAGACTTCGATGGGGGTCTGTCTATATTTGCCGAAATGGGTAAACCTGTAGGAGGAGGCAAAACCCATCGATTGTCTGTAGATGAGATTCAACAGGCACATATGTATGTGTTGCGCCAATGTGATGAAGTGTTGCCATTCATTGAGTAAGTATTTTACGATCATTTACTCATTCCTTTAGTCTATTCATTAAGTATATATGCTAATTATAATCTAATTCAAACCTGTAAAACAGGAAGCACGCATAAAGCCATCATTAATAATCGGGGTACTCGAAATGCTCCACAAATTTATGATCGTGAATTCCCATCGTGGTTCGAGAAACACGTAAGTATTCACATCATTACTGAAGTTTATTGACATCCATTACCAAATAATAATTATGTGTTCATATCATAAATGTCATGTGGTTATTATAGGCACAAGAGCTGCACGACAACCACGATCCGCTGATGAATGAGGATCTCTGGCGCTTACCTTGTAGTTCTTTGCAAGACGCAATATCGTACGATGGTTATATCGTGAACGGTTATATATTTCGGACGAAAGATAGTGAAAAATCATGAAGAACACAAAATAGTGGGGTTATCGTCAATGGTCAGCAAGAAGAATTAGGAAATTTCGACTTCTACGGCGTCCTCAACGAGATTCTCGAGATTAAATTCCTTGGCCAAAATCAGATCGTATTATTCAAATACGATTGGTATGATGTTAATAATCACGGGACTGGTTATAATGTTGACAAATACGATTTAATCAGCATCAACACTGGCAAGAGATTGAATACCCAATATCAAGATCCATTCATTCTTGCCTCTCAAGTGGAACAGATATTTTATGCACCGGATAATACCTCTCCAGGTTGGCAAATTATAGTCAGGTCACCACCCAGAGATTTTTATGATATGAGAGACAAGGATACGGGGGTCGTCGATGATGATTTGGATGCATACCAGAATGATAAGATAATCATTATCGATGCAATGCACGACGAAAATGAAAAGGTCGATAATATAAACTGGACAGCGAATGCAGATCAAATGATAGAAGAGGGATGCGATGAGAGTGACAGAGATGAGACACAAAATGACTAGACCGTATGTAAATCAAATTGTTTCATATTTAAATCAAATTGTTTCATATATAAATCATATTGTTTCATATGTATATCATATTATTTTATAATGTTTCATATGTAAATCAAACTGTTTCATATGTAAATCATACCGTTTCATATGTAAATCAAACTGTTTCATATTGTTTCATAAATCATACTGTTTCATATGTAAATCAAACTGTTTCATATTGTTTCATATGTAAATCTTACTGTTTCATATGTAAATTAAACTGTTTTAGATGGCATCACGGTCGAGGGTTCGTAGAGGCAGGGGTGGGGTAGCTTGGAGCGCTCTGGCTGCCACCCCAGGGTCCGAGGCCGAGCCGTCCGGATCTGGTAGTACTGTTCCTCTCTCCACACCAGCTCCTGATATGGTCGCAGCCTTCGAAGCTTCGAGCAGTGCTCAGCACTCGGCTACAGCGTCTACGCCCACAGGTAATGTTTAGATCTAAAGTTTTATACATGTTGTAAATACTTGTTCAGTACTGATGTATAATTTATTTGCAGGGTCGAGGATCACCAGGCACGTAGGCGACCGGGGCGTGACGACGACCCGGCGCTTGTCGACCTTACGCGAGCCGCTTTCCCTACAGTGGAGCGGCAGGACCTTTGTGGGCGAGCACGCTTCTGATGCCGCCACGTGGGTCGGTATGATAGTATGGGAGGAGAGGAATGCCCCAATTGTGGGGTTAAGGGGGTGGAAGAATATTGATGCATCCTATAAGGAGATGATGTACTAGGTGTTTTTGGTACGTTAGTTTCATTAAAGCATTTTAGAATAATATCGTACTTCTTTATAATTTGATTTGATAAAATGACTTGTTTCTAAATTGATTTTACAGGAGAAATTTAAATGGGAGAACATGGAAACCGACACCTATCGGGAGGACTTATGAAAGATGATGGGTGAGCAGTATAGGGATTACCGTCACGAGCTCTACCAGCTCTACGGTTACTTGGTCGTCCGACCGGCTGAGGAGTTATAGGCTGCGGCCGTGACGAGAGACGCGCCACCGCTACACGTTCTACAGTTTTTGGTCGCTCACTGGGCCACCCCTCACTTTCAGGTATAATTATTATTTTGTTGATTCATACTTGTTTTAATGTTATACTAAAAATTTATATTGATGTTTCAAAATTTAATCGATTGACACAGGCGAGTTCACGTAAAGGCAAGCATAATAGAAATGTCTCGACGACACCTGCTCTAGTGAAGGGGAGGACCTCCATGCCCCAGCTTGCCCAGCAGCTAGTAAATGATACAAACATTGTTATTATTTAAAGCTCTATACATGTTATATTAACTCATCTATTTATTTTATATGTCCAACAGACAAAGTCCTTGGGCTATGAGCCTAATCGGATTGACCTTTTTGAGGCCTCTAGGAGGTGGCGTACCGATGGGGCATTTATGGACGACAGGGTTGCCTCGCAAGTGGTAAGTAATTAAATTACTGTTAATATATTCATATACGTATGCCATAAAATATCATTGGTTGTTTTTATATATGAGAGAATGCGACTTCTGGTGACCCCGTCGGGCGAGGCCGGCTCCTTCTCCAGCTCAGTATCTATCGACTCAGCGATGGATACTGTGCTCAGACCTACCACGCATGGATGTGTCCTTTGTACGGGCCTTAGAGTCATGCCCTCCTCCTACTTTGGACGAGAGGATATGCGCTCGAGGGCACGGGACACCCAGACCGGTGCTATCACTCAGTTGCAGTCCGCGCTAGACGCGGAGCGAGAGCAGAGGCAGGCCCTCGAGCAGAGGGTTGAGGCGGAGCGAGAGCAGAGGCAGGCCCTCGAGCAAAGGGTTGAGGTGGAGAGGTAGGCCCTCGAGCATAGGGTTGAGGCGGAGAAGAAGGCCCTCGATGAGGAAAGAGAAGCTCGCAGGGAACTGGAGCGTCGGCTTAATGACTTCATAAGCCAGTCTAGCGGTGGCTCATGCTCATGATCAGGTACTTACTAATCTTTATAATATTAGTAAAAAATATGAATATTACTAATTTGAGTTTAGATCATATTATCACACTTATGATTTTCCAACACTTAGACTCTAAATCGGTGAATCAGAGCGTAAATTGTTCAAATATCCAATTAGAACTCACTCGCAAGTCCGAAATACGGAATAATTCCAAGTTCGAATTATCGGATGCCGATCCGATGATGATCCAATCGAATCCAAACCTATTTCAAATCCGAAGCACGCTAACTTATGATTTTCCAACACTTAGACTCTAAATCGGTTAATCGAAGCATAAATTGTTCAAATATCCAATTAGAACTCGCTCGCAAGTCCGAAATACGAAATAATTCCAATTTTGAATTATCGAATGCCGATCCGATCGAATCCAAACCTATTTCAAATCCGAAACACGCTAACTTATGATTTTTCAACACTTAGACTCTAAATCGGTGAATCGGATCGTAAATTGGTCAAATATCCAATTAGAACTCGCTCGCAAGTCCAAAATACGGAATAATTCCAAGTTCGAATTATCGGATGCCGATCCGATGACGATCCGATCAAATCCCAACCTATTTCAAATCCGAAACACGCTAACTTATGATTTTCCAACACTTAGACTCTAAATCGGTGAATCGGAGCGTAAATTGTTCAAATATCCAATTAGAACTCGCTCGCAAGTCCGAAATACGGAATAATTCCAAGTTCTAATTATCAGATGCCGATCCGATGACGATCCGATCGAATCGAAACCTATTTCAAATCCGAAGCACGCTAACTTATGATTTTCCAACACTTAGACTCTAAATCGGTGAATCGGAGTGTAAATTGTTCAAATATCCAATTAGAACTCGCTCGCAAGTCAGAAATATGGAATAATTCAAAGTTCAAAATATCGGATGCCGATCCGATGACGATCCGATTGAATCCAAACCTATTTCAAATCCGAAACACGCTAACTTATGATTTTCCAATACTTAGACTCTAAATCAGTGAATCAGAGCGTAAATTGTTCAAATATCCAATTAGAACTCGCTCGCAAGTTCGAAATACGGAATAATTCCAAGTTTGAACAATCGGATGCCAATCCCATATTGATCCGATCGAATCTAAACCTATTTCAAATCCAAAACACGCTAACTTATGATTTTCCAACACTTAGACTCTAAATCGGTGAATCGGAGCGTAAATTATTCAAATATCCTATTAGAACTCGCTTGAAAGTCTGAAATACAGAATAATTCCAAGTTCTAATTATCGGATGCCGATCCGATGACGATCCGATCGAATCCAAACCTATTTCAAATCCGAAGCACGCTAACTTATGATTTTCCAACACTTAGACTCTAAATCGGTGAATTGGAGCGTAAATTGTTCAAATATCCAATTAGAACTCGCTCGCAAGTCCGAAATATGGAATAATTCCAATTTTGAATTATCGAATGCCAATCCGATTACGATCCGATCGAATCCAAACCTATTTCTAATCCGAAACACGCTAACTTATGATTTTCCAACACTTAAAGTTTAAATTGGTGAATCGTATCGTAAATTGGTCAAATATCCAATTAGAACTCGCTCGCAACTCTGAAATATTGAATAATTCCAAGTTCGAATTATCGGATGCCGATCCGATGATGATCTGATCGAATCCAAACCTATTTCAAATCCGAAACACGCTAACTTATGATTTTCCAACACTTAGACTCTAAATCGGTGAATCGGAGCGTAAATTGTTCAAATAGCCAATTAGAACTCGCTCGCAAGTGTGAAATACAGAATAATTCCAAGTTCGAATTATCGAATACCGATCCGATTACGATCCAATCGAATCCAAACCTATTTCAAATCCGAAACACGCTAACTTATGATTTTTCAACACTTAGACTCTAAATCGGTGAATCGGAGCGTAAATTATTTAAATATCCAATTAGAACTCGCTCGCAAGTCTGAAATATGGAATAATTCCAATTTTGAATTATCGAATGCCGATCCGATTACGATCCGATCGAATCCAAAGCTATTTCAAATCCGAAACACGCTAACTTATGATTTTTCAATACTTAGACTTTAAATTGGTGAATCGGATCATAAATTGGTCAAATATCCAATTAGAACTCGCTCGTAAGTCCGAAATACGGAATAATTCCAAGTTCGAGTTATCGGATGCCGATCCGATGACGATCCGATCGAATCCAAACCTATGTTCAAATCCGAAACACGCTAACTTATGATTTTCCAACACTTAGACTCTAAATCGGTAAATCGGAGCGTAAATTGTTCAAATATCCAATTAGAACTCACTCGCAAGTCCGAAATACAGAATAATTCTAAGTTCAAATTATCGAATGCCGATACGATAATGATCCGATCGAATCCAAACCTATTTCAAATCCGAAACACACTAACTTATGATTTTCCAATACTTAGACTCTAAATCGGTGAATCGGAGCGTAAATTGTTCAAATATCCAATTAGAACTCGCTCGTAAGTCCGAAATATGGAATAATTCTAATTTCGAATTATCGAATGCCGATCCGATTACGATCCGATCGAATCCAAACCTATTTCAAATCCGAAACACGCTAACTTATGATTTTCCAACACTTAGACTCTAAATCGGTGAATCGGATCGTAAATTGGTCAAATATCCAATTAGAACTCGCTCGCAAGTCCGAAATACGGAATAATTCCAAGTTCGAATTATCGGATGCCGATCCGATGACGATCCGATCGAATCCAAACTTATTTCAAATCCGAAACACGCTAACTTATGATTTTCCAACACTTAGACTCTAAATCGGTGAATCGGAGCATAAATTGTTCAAATATCCAATTAGAACTCGCTCGTAAGTCCGAAATACGGAATAATTCCAAGTTCGAATTATCGGATGCCGATCCGATGACGATCCGATCGAATATAAACCTATTTCAAATCCAAAACATGCTAACTTATGATTTTCCAACACTTAGACTCTAAATCGGTGAATCGGAGCGTAAATTATTCAAATATCCAATTAGAACTCGCTATCAAGTCCGAAATACAGAATAATTCCAAGTTCTAATTATCGGATGCCGATCCGAAGACGATCCGATCGAATCCAAACCTATTTCAAATCCGAAGCATGCTAACTTATGATTTTCCAACACTTAGACTCTAAATCGGTGAATCGGAGCGTAAATTGTTCAAATATCCAATTAGAACTCGCTCGCAAGTCCGAAATACGAAATAATTCAAATTTCGAATTATCGAATGCTGATGCGATTACGATCCGATCGAATCCAAACCTATTTCAAATCCGAAACACGCTAACTTATGATTTTCCAACACTTAGACTCTAAATCGGTGAATCGGATCGTAAATTGGTCAAATATCCAATTAGAACTCGCTCGCAAGTCCGAAATACGGAATAATTCACAGTTTGAATTATCGGATGCCGATCCGATGACGATCCGATCGAATCCCAACCTATTTCAAATTCGAAACACGCTAACTTATGATTTTCCAACACTTAGACTCTAAATCGGTGAATCGGAGCGTAAATTGTTCAAATATCCAATTAGAACTCGCTCGCAAGTCCGAAATACGAAATAATTCCAAGTTCTAATTATCAGATGCCGATCCGATGATGATCCGATCGAATCCAAACCTATTTCAAATCCGAAGCACGCTAACATATGATTTTCCAACACTTAGACTTTAAATCGGTGAATCGGATCGTAAATTATTCAAATATCCAATTAGAACTCGCTCGCAAGTCCGAAATACTGAATAATTCCAAGTTCAAATTATCAGATGCCGATCCGATGACGATCCGATCGAATCCAAACTTATTTCAAATCTGAAACACGCTAACTTATGATTTTCCAACACTTAGACTCTAAATCGGTGAATCGGAGCGTAAATTGTTCAAATATCCAATTAGAACTCGCTCGCAAGTCCGAAATACGGAATAATTCCAAGTTCGAATTATCGGATGCCGATCCGATGACGATCCGATCGAATATAAACCTATTTCAAATCCAAAACACGCTAACTTATGATTTTCCAACACTTAGACTCTAAATCGGTGAATCGGAGCGTAAATTATTCAAATATCCAATTATAACTCGCTCGCAAGTCCGAAATACGGAATAATTCCAAGTTCTAATTATTGGATGCCGATCCGATGACGATCCGATCGAATCCAAACCTATTTCAAATCCAAAGCACGCTAACTTATGATTTTCCAACACTTAGACTCTAAATCGGTGAATCGGAGCGTAAATTATTCAAATATCCAATTAGAACTCGCTCGCAAGTTCGAAATACGAAATAATTCAAATTTCGAATTATCGAATGCTGATGCGATTATGATCCGATCGAATCCAAACCTATTTCAAATCCGAAACACGCTAACTTATGATTTTCCAACACTTAGACTCTAAATCGGTGAATCGGATCGTAAATTGGTCAAATATCCAATTAGAACTCGCTCGCAAGTCTGAAATATGGAATAATTCCAAGTTTGAATTATCGGATGCCGATCCGATGACGATCCGATCGAATCCCAATCTATTTCAAATTCGAAACACGCTAACTTATGATTTTCCAACACTTAGACTCTAAATCGGTGAATCGGAGCGTAAATTGTTCAAATATCCAATTAGAACTCGCTCACAAGTCCGAAATACAAAATAATTCCAAGTTCTAATTATCGGATGCCGATCCGATGATGATCCGATCGAATCCAAACCTATTTCAAATCCGAAGCACGCTAACATATGATTTTCCAACACTTAGACTCTAAATCGGTGAATCGGAGCGTAAATTATTATAATATCCAATTAGAACTCGCTCGCAAGTCCGAAATACTGAATAATTCCAAGTTTGAATTATCGGATGCCGATCCGATGACGATCCGATCGAATCCAAACTTATTTCAAATCTGAAACACGCTAACTTATGATTTTCCAACACTTAGACTCTAAATCGGTGAATCGGAGCGTAAATTGTTCAAATATCCAATTAGAACTCGCTCGCAAGTCCGAAATACGGAATAATTCCAAGTTCAAATTATCGGATGCCGATCCGATGATGATCCGATCGAATATAAACCTATTTCAAATCCAAAACACGCTAACTTATGATTTTCCAACACTTAGACTGTAAATCGGTGAATCGGAGCGTAAATTATTCAAATATCAAATTAGAACTCGCTCGCAAGTCCGAAATATGGAATAATTCCAAGTTCTAATTATCGGATGCCGATCCGATGACGATCCGATCGAATCCAAACCTATTTCAAATCCGAAGCACGCTAACTTATGATTTTCCAACACTTAGACTCTAAATCGGTGAATCGGAGCGTAAATTGTTCAAATATCCAATTAGAACTCGCTCGCAAGTCCGAAATACGAAATAATTCCAATTTTGAATTATCGAATGCCGATCCGATTACGATCCGATTGAATCCAAACCTATTTCAAATCCGAAACACGGTAACTTATGATTTTCCAACACTTAGACTCTAAATCGTTGAATCGGATCGTAAATTGGTCAAATATCCAATTAGAACTCGCTCGCAACTCCGAAATACTGAATAATTCCAAGTTCGAATTATCGAATGCCGATCCGATGACGATCTGATCGAATCCAAACCTATTTCAAATCCAAAACATGCTAACTTATGATTTTCCAACACTTAGACTCTAAATGGGTGAATCAAAGCGTAAATTATTCAAATAGCCAATTAGAACTCGCTCGCAAGTCTGAAATACCGAATAATTCCAAGTTCGAATTATTGAATGCCGATCCGATTACGATCCGATCGAATCCAAACCTATTTCAAATCTGAAGCACGCTAACTTATGATTTTCCAACACTTAGACTCTAAATCGGTGAATTGGAGCGTAAATTGTTCAAATATCCAATTAGAACTCGCTTGCAAGTCCGAAATATAAAATAATTCCAATTTCGAATTATCGAATGCCGATCCGATTACGATCCGATTGAATCCAAACCTATTTCAAATCTGAAACATGCTAACTTATGATTTTTCAACACTTATTCTCTAAATCGTTGAATCGGATCGTAAATTGGTCAAATATCCAATTAGAACTAGCTCGTAAGTCCGAAAAATGGAATAATTCCAAGTTCGAATTATCGGATGCCGATCCGATGACGATCCGATCGAATCCAAACCTATTTCAAATCCGAAATACGCTAACTTATGATTTTCCAACACTTAGACTCTAAATCGGTGAATCGGAGCGTAAATTGTTCAAATATCCAATTAGAACTCGCTCGCAACTCCAAAATACGGAATAATTCTAAGTTCGAATTATCGAATGCCGATCCGATAACGATCCGATCGAATCCAAACCTATTTGAAATCCGAAGCACACTAACTTATGATTTTCCAACACTTAGACTCTAAATCGGTGAATCGGAGCGTAAATTGTTCAAATATCCAATTAGAACTCGCTCACAAGTCCAAAATATGGAATAATTACAATTTCGAATTATTGAATGCCGATCCGATTACGATCCGATCGAATCCAAACCTATTTCAAATCCGAAACATGCTAACTTATGATTTTCCAACACTTAGACTCTAAATCGGTGAATCGGATCGTAAATTGGTCAAATATCCAATTAGAACTCGCTCGCAAGTCCGAAATACGGAATAATTCCAAGTTGTAATTATCGGATGCCGATCCGATGACGATCCGATCGAATCCAAACCTATTTCAAATCCGAAACAGACTAACTTATGATTTTCCAACATTTAGACTCTAAATCGGTGAATCGAAGCGTAAATTGTTCAAATATCCAATTAGAACTCGCTCGCAAGTTCGAAATACGGAATAATTCCAAGTTCTAATTATCGAATGCCGATCTGATGACGATCCGATCGAATCCAAACCTATTTCAAATCCGAAGTACGCTAACTTATGATTTTCCAACACTTAGACTCTAAATTGGTGAATCGGAGCATAAATTGTTCAAATATCCAATTAGAACTCGCTCGCAAGTCCGAAATACGGAATAATTTCAATTTTGAATTATCGAATGCCGATCCGATTATGATCCGATCGAATCCAAACCTGTTTCAAATCCGAAACACGCTAACTTATGATTTTCCAACACTTAGACTCTAAATCGGTTAATCGGATCGTAAATTGGTCAAATATCCAATTAGAACTCGCTTGCAAGTCCAAAATACGGAATAATTCCAAGTTCGAATTATCGGATGCCGATCCGATGACGATCTGATCGAATCCAAATCTATTTCAAATCCGAAATATGCTAACATATGATTTTTCAACACTTAGACTCTAAATCGGTGAATCAGAGCGTAAATTGTTCAAATATCCAATTAGAACTCGCTCGCAAGTCCGAAATACAGAATAATTCTAAGTTCTAATTATCAAATGTCAATCCGATGACGATCCGATCGATTCCAAACCTATTTCAAATCTGAACCTATTTCAATCGGAGCGTAAATTATTAAAATATCCAATTAGAACTCGCTCGCAACTTCGAAATACGAAATAATTCTAAGTCTGAATTATCGGATATCGATCTGATCGAATCCAAATCTATTTCAAATCCGAAACACGCTAACTTATGATTTTTTAACGCTTAGACTCAGTTATAGATATAAACCATTTTTTTAACAAATACATATTAATTATAGGAGCCGGGCGGCGTCAGGGGATAAGAGCACTACCGTTGATGGCGGGCCGCGTGGGGTGGTGGAGATAGGGCATGCTGATTATCTCAGTTTTGGATTGTGTAAAAATTATTTTATAATATGTGGTTATTTTTTGTTCTTGTCTATAATTGTCGGGTATTGTGGTAATATTTGATAATTTGCTGTAATATTTTATAAATTTAGGTAATATTTGATAATTTGCAGTAATATTTTATAAATTGTGGTAATATTTGATAAATTGTGGTAATATATTGTGGTATTGTTGTAAATCACATGAATTAAATAACATTATTTCGATAATTTTATTAAAAAAAATATATACTTTTTACCGACGAAAATTAAATATTCCGTCGGTAATAATCTTTTTATTTTTTTTAAATTATTAATAAATTTCCGATGGATTATATATATCCGTCGGTAATATATATATAATTACCAACGGTAAGGTATATATCCGTCGGTAATATATATATAATTACCGACGGTAAATATCATAACTGTCGGTAATAAGCTTATATATTATCGACTGATAATTATTATCCGTCGGGAATAATATATTATATTTATCATTAATTGTTCAAATATTATCGACGGCTATAATATTACCGTCGGTATTAATTATTATTACCGACAGAAATATTTAGTCCGTCGCATATTTTTCTCGACACCTTTTTTCCCTACAGACTAGCGACGGAAATCTATTCCGTCGCTATAAATTATTACCGACAAAAAATTAATATTATCGACGGATATTGTCCGTCGGTAAAAACTTTTTTTTTTTGTAGTGCTGGTATAGGGCAAATAAAGGATCGAATCACACGTAAGTGCAATACCTAAAGGAGAAAAGTCACAAGTGAACCTAGAATGAACTTAAGAGAGTTTGGATTTTTTTATTATTTTTAAAATAATTAATTTGTTTTAAAAGTAAAAAATAAAAAATTAATAATTCAAATTAAAATAGGCTAGAAGAAAAATCGACCTAGGAGAGGGATTAATAAACTATGGTTTGGAATCAATTTCTCTTGCACTATTACTCTCTTTTATATACACTAGAGATCGGAAGTTTTACCATCTCAAACAGAAGATTTAGAGTTAAAGTCAATTTTATCTAATTTCATTATATAATATCCTTGTAATCTCAAGAACATAACCCTTCTTATGGTGAAAAAGTAAAACTAGTTCAATTGCGAAAATTTATATAATAAAAATTCGATAAGAAAATTATGACATTTGCCATCTTAGTTTATGATTTAATATTGAAGTTTTGAAATATCACTCGAATTCCAATTAAATGAAAACACAGGTGAGCTTCGTTCTCACTTAAAAATTAACATCAATAAATAAAAAGGCGTAAACATTAAACGCAATAGAGAACAACTTACAAGAGAAAAATTAACTACTTACTATGGTATCGGATCACTCTCCCTGAGGGGAGGGAGTTTAGCCGGCCATGGTGTAAGTACGAAAAAAATAATTAAAGTAAAACATTGCGAAAAAAGAAAAGCATATTAAATAAAGTGGCAAAAAAAATTTATTAAAATAAAAAATAAGATTACACCGGACTACTTTAGAACTTTCTTGAGAAATTACAACACTACACACACACACTCAATAGAACATAATTACGGTGAAGGCACTTTGAAATCCGATGCCCCTCCCAAGCAGGAGGGGCTCGAGTTTGGATTTTAGAGAAAGAAAAGGAAATAAATAATGCAATAAAGAGAGAGAGATAATAGCTTGTGAGATGGGTTGGGACATTATGGTTTGATCTCGAGTACTGGTTGGATACGGGAGCGAGTCGGGTGCACGCATGGGTTATCATGCGTGCATGGTTTTCGATTTTGGGTTAGGTGCAATGGGAGGCTGTGACGGGGTCTTTGTTTTATATTATGCTAAAATAGAAGGAGTACAAAGAAAGATAAAGAAGAGAAAAGGATAGTATGGGATGAGATCTAGTCATGTGAGAAAAGAAGAGAGGGTGGGGTGCATGATTAGTGCATGGCTGGGATCGAGTTATTGGAGAGAGGATCTGGAAGGGGAGTTTCGGTTTGGATGAAGGAATCAGAGGGGGAACAAATAGGCTTTGTAAACATATCCGAGCTATCCGAACCCATTTCCACATCCAGACTTCAATTCCATCATCCATCCATTTGCACATGTATAGTCTTCGTCCAGTAAATCCATGTAGATAATGTCTTCTTTTTTTATTTGCCTTTTGTTCATTCACTGTCTGATGTCCCGTCCAATGGTTATCGGTGTGCGCGTTACGTCTGTTGTCATAACCATGGTGAACCATTCTTTATAGTTATGACTAGTTGTAACCGTGTGAACTCCATTTCCTATAAATCAAACATATAACGATATTTAATAGTCTCTCATAGCATAAACAATTTAAAAATGATAATTGACTATCAAGCTTTATATCTTTCATGCATGAGATGTATGAGGGTAAACCAAAATGACGATGTGTTTGTAAGAGAATGATATGATAAGCATAAAAAAGGAAGGGCAAGAACACTAATTTGGACACTTAACACACCCCCAAACCTAACTTTTACTAGTCCTCGAGCAAGAAATCAAATGAAAAGAAAAAAAATAAGAAAGAAAAAGAAAATTGCTAACTCACTTTCGCAAGAATCGCGGTTGCACTTAGCATGTGCAATAAGTCATTAAACCCCTAGTTTATCGTAGAGGATGAGTATTGTCTTGTAAGGGCTTGCAATGAATATACCCACAAAATTCTCTTTTTAAAATAAAATAAAATAAACATAAAAAAATTAAGTGTTTCACAAAATAATTTAAAGTACTCAGAGTAAAGATGTCAAAGGCATATAGATTGAAATTTTTGTCAGCCTGACTTCTAACTTTTTAGCTATGCAGGTTAAGTTTTGGTACTTAATACCCCGTTAGAAATTATAAAAACTTTTATACTTGTGTACACAGTGTTGTATGGACTTGCATCGATAGCCGTTTGATTCGCTAAAGTGGTGCTAACACAAATAACTTCCTAGAACTAGTCAACGACCATAGGCACGAATTCAAAACCAAGCAGCTTGTCTAGATTAATGAGAGGTGTGGACATTCACTTTAATACCTTGTGGGTTTTATCTATGATACTCCAGCTTGCTCGTATTTTGGCGGCTTTCACCCTAATTATTTCCGAACTTCACAGATTCTAATCTTTTTTTTTAATACTCGAAGTTCATGAACCACATATCTCAGCTGATTTTTTTTTTTTTGAATAAACTTTTTATTTTGCCTTTTTACTCTTGTGATGATGTTCCCATGAACACTAGTTGACAGCTCCTATACCAGTTAGCGTAAGGTGTTGGGCATCAAGATTTTTCTATGGACCTATGCTCAAGTTTTACATCACAAGCCCACAAACAACCTTTACAATAGGTAGCTATTTTTCAATGTACCTAATATAATCTATTGGTTTCTTATGATGATACCCAATATATATGTTTTTCTTCTCAGCGAACCAAGTAGACAAGAAAGTCATGATTCATCAGGCCTCTAGGTCATTATTAGGTCAACAACCACTAATTTGAATCTAAATCCTAACTGTGTGAGTCCAAGTATTATACAAGTTCAAGATAGATGTTTTGACACTCTCTAACATGGTATTAATAAAAAGAAGCTTGTTAAACATTACATTTCTAGCTAGTTATCAGGCTTTTAAAAGATTTATTATCATTTACCTTATACTCCTACTTAAGTACATAAAAATTCTAGTGCGAAACTCGTGAAATTTAATTTTTTTGAAAAAAAAATATAAGAAAATACCAAATGCATGCACAAACGATAACCAGGAAAGCCACCCCAAACCTAAAATAAACATTGTCCTCAATTATGCATAAGTATAAGGAATACGATATGTTAAAAAATGATAGGTGCAGGCATCTGAATGATAATTTTTTTTATTTTTTGTTAATGCAAAGAAAACATATATATATATATATATATATATATATATATATATATATATATATATATATATATATATATATATATATATATATATATATATATATGTATAGAGAGAGAGAGTGAGAGAGAAATGATAAAATGCGGTGTACGGTGTTGCACCGCAGCTATATGATGCACCACTGCGTGCATCGCACGCAGCGCAGCGGTGCATCAGACGGCTGCGGTGCGACGCCGCAACCTAACACGCATATGCATATATATATATATATATATATATATATATATATATATATATATATATATATATATATATATATATATATATATATATATATATATATATATATATATATATATATATATATATATATATATAAACAAAACCTCTAGTAGATATAGAGGTTAATCAGGTAAGGTTTTGAGTTTACAAAGATGTGGACAATTGTAAAACTATTCAATGCATGCCCTGTACATCCTAGAAAATTATTACTATCAATGCAAAGTTGTGTGTACATCACACTTAAGACACACATACAACTTTAAGAGTTGTATGTGCCGAGTCAGCGATAACTTTGCAATGTTGAATATAATTCGTTTATTTAGACTACGATTAACGTTTACACATTAATCGGTTTAACCTAATACTATGATTCTAGAATAAGAGAAGTTTTGCAGAAAAAATACCTAACCTTTATTGTTTTATATAGGCTTACTTGTGAATCCTCTCCACAGCACTTAACATTTGCCATTTGATAAACAACTTTTACTCTTGTGATGATCCCCGTCAACGATGCCATTTGATTAACATCTTTTTGCTTATGTCATTATATTTAGCTATTATCAAAACCAATACGTATAAATAAAATTTAAAGAATTTAAATAGTATAGAGTAAGTAGAGGATTGAACCACATATAAGTGTGATACCTAAAGGAGAGAAATCACAAGTGGAGCTAGATTAAATTTAAATGACTTTGGATTCTTTTATCATTTTAAAAATAATTAATTTGTTTTAGAAAGTAAAAAATAAAAAATTAATAATTCAAATTAAAATAGACTAGAAGAAAAATCCACCTAGGAGAGGGATTGATAAACCATGGTTCAGAATCAACTTCTCTTGTATTATTACTCTCTTTTATCGACACTTGATATCAGAAATTTTACCATCTCAAACGGAAGATTTAGAGTTAAAGTCTACTTTATCTAATTTCATTATATAATATCCTCGCAATCTCAAAAACATAATCCTTCTTATGGTGAAGAAGTAAAACTAGTTTAATTGCAAAAAATTATATAATAAAAATTCGATAAGAAAATTATGACATTTACCATCTTAGTTAATGATTCAATATTGGAGTTTTAAAGTATCACCTGAATCCCAGTTGAATGGAAACACGGATGAGTATCGTTCTCACTTAAGAATTAACATCAATTAAGAAAGAGGCTTAAACATTAAACACAATAGGAAGCAACTTACAAGAGAAAAATTAACTACTTACCAAGGCATTGGATCCCTCTCCCTGACGGGAGGGAGTTTAGCCGACCATGGTGTAAGTACGAAAAAATAATTAAAGTAAAACATTGCGAAAAAAGAAAAGCGTATAAAAATAAAGTGACAATATAATTTTATTGAAATAAATAATATGATTACACCCGACTACTTTAGAACATTCCTTCAAAAATTACAACACTACGCACACACACTCAATAGAACGGAATTATGGTGAAGGCTTCCTGAAATTCGATGCCCCTCCCTAGCGGGAGAGGTGGGGCCTCGAGTTTGGATTTTAAAGAGTTAAAAGGAAATAAATAATGCAAATAAAAAGAGAGATAATGGCTTGTGAGATGGGTTGGGTTATTATGGTTCGATCTCGAGTACAGGCTTAATACAGGAGCAGGTCGGGTGCACATATGGGTTATCATGCGTGCATGGTTTCCGTTTTTGGTTTAGGTGCAATAATAGGCTGTGATAAGTTCTCTGTTTTATATTATGCTAGAATAGAAGGAATACAAAGAAAGATAAAGAAGAGAGAATGAAGGTGTGGGATGAGATCTAGTCACATGAGATAAGAAGAGAGGGTGGTATGCATGATTAGTGCATGGCTGGGATCGAGTTCTTGGGGGGAGGATCTGAAAGGGGAATTTCGGTTTGGATGAAGGAATAAGAGGAAGAACAAATAGGCTTTGTAAACATATCCGAGCCATCCGAATCCATTTCCACATCCAGACTTGAATTCTATCATCCATCCATTTGCACGTGTGTAGCCTTCATCCAGTAAAGCCATATAGATAATATGTCTTCTTTTGCAATTTGTCGTTTGATCATTCACTATCTGATGTCCCGTCCATTGGTTATCAGTGTGCGCTTACATCTATTGTTATAGCCATGGTGAACCAATCTTTATAGTTTTGACTAGTTATAACTGCGTGAGCTCCATTTCCTACAAATCAATAATATAACGATATTTAATAGTCTCTCATAGCAGAAACGATAGAAAAATAATAATTGACTATCAGGCTTTATATCTTTCATGCATGAGATGTATGAGAGTGAACCAAAATGCCGATGTGTTCGTGCAAAATTGTGCTATGTAATGATGAAAAGAAATTTATGTACTTTACGTGTAAAATTAATATTTTACATAAGAGAATAATAAGATACGCATAAAAAAGGAAGGGCAAGAACACTAATTTGTACACTTAACACTGGTTAAAAACTTGGATGTGTTTGGACAAATAAAAAATCAACCAGATTTCAATTTGGACGGGTTTGGGCACCATCTTTCCCAACCCGAGAAACCTGAGTAGATGAGTACATTGGCATACATGCTTGTAGGGATGTTATTTATCCATCACCACAACCATTCCAAAATATGATGGAGTTTTTAGAGAATTAGATAGAGAGTGTGTGTGGTGTTGGCTGATTTTATTTTTTATAGTGATGGTTATTGTTGATGATTAATAGAATAATTTACTTTTTTTTCTTTTTGTTTTGGTTTTAAGAGATCAAGAAATTAAATTTCTTGTGATCAAATTAAACCCGACCAACCCACCCATTTTTTGGCAAATTGGGCAACCCGACATAGGCAAGCACGGGTGGAGCTTCCACAGGCAAAACGGGTTGAGGTGTGTGTAGATCAGGTTGGGCATGGGCAGACCCTTCAACCCACCCAATCCGCGCAATTCCCACCCCTGATAGTAACTGACATGTTGATATGGCATGCTAGTTGTAAATTAGTTGTCTACCATTGTAAATGAGTTATCGGGTTAAATATGGGTGGGTATATAGGGTGGGGGTATGTATCGATGGGTACATAGGGTATAGGTATGTGGGGGTGGGTATGTGTGGTTGGGGGTAAGTATGGGTCGGTGGGTATGGGGGCGTAGGGATGGGTATATGTAGGTATGTATGGGTGGGTATGAGGGGAATAGGTGGGTACGTATTCGTGGTTGGAGGTGGGTGAACGTGGGTATGGGTGGGTGGAGGTGAGTATGGGTTGGTATGCGTAGTTGGGGATGGGTTTAGATGGGTATAGAAAGTGGGCGTAGGTATGGGTGGTTAGTAGTGGGTGTGGTGTGGGTGTGTATGGGAAAGTGGGAGTAGGTATGAGAGGTGGATAGGTATGTGTTTGTGGGTATACAGGGGTGTGGGTGGGTATAGGGGTGGGCATGGGTGATGGTTATGATGGGTTAGGGCTAGGTACGGGTACGGGTGGGTATGGATGGAGGTATGGTGGGTGAGGGTGGGTATGAAGAGTGAGGTTGGGTATGGGCAGGTGGAGGTGGGTATAAATGGGCTTATAAGGCGTGGGTATATGGGTGGGTGTGTGGGGGGGAGCTTGGGTGGGTGGGGGTGCGTGCGTATGTAGGTGGATATGTGTTTGTGTGCGTAGGTGGGTGGGTGGGGCGTAGGAGTTTGCATGGGTGCATGGGTATATGGGTGGGTTTACATCGTAGGTGGGTGTTTATGTGGGTATGTGGGTGTGTACGTGCATGGGTGGGTATTTGAGTGGATATGTGGGTATGTTGTTGTATGGGTAGGTGGTGTATATGTACGTGTGGGTGGGTGGATAGGTGTACGTGTATGTGTGTGTGTGTACATAGGTGGGTGGGTGTTTGTGTAGGTATGTGTGTGGTTGGGTCGGTGCTTAGGGGGGTATGTGTGTATGTATGTGTATGTCCGTGTGTTGGTGTTTGTGTAGTGGGTGTGTTGTGGTATGTTTGGTGATGAGTGGGTGCGTGGGTATATTCGTAGGTGCGTAGGTAGGTTGGTATGTAGCGGAGAGTGGGTGGGTGGTTGCAGGTGGGTAGGTCTGTGGTTGGGTATATAAGGGGCTGTTTGGCATAAGGCACATGCCATTTCTCTGTTTCTTGCCTAAGGCTTGTGCCTCAGGCAGAATGTGAGGGCACAATTTTATGCAAAGATTGTGTTTGGTATGTGGCACAAAAATCTTACCGAATCCAGATTCTTTGGCACAGAAACACAGAAATAGCGTTTGGTATGTAGTAAGATAGAGCATACGACCAAAAAATTATAGAAATAATATTTCACGATCCAACAACTAAAGTATTTGTCCAATAATAGAATAGAATATTGTTCGACTTCTTAAAATATTTAATATTTTAATAATAAATTTTTAAAATGGAGTATCTGTCAACATAATCAAATATTTTGACGATGTGCATAAAGAAGATCGGCTATCTGATCACGTTGCTGTGAGATCTCCAATCGTCCAGCTGATGTCCCTATCTCAATAGGACCATTTTGTGGACCAACCGAAGGACCAGTGGAAGAACCAGCCTCAACATTATTATTGGGTACAATTAGATCATCGTTCTTGTATGCCTGAAAGTGACGATCCATGTGTGCAGTTCTACGAATAAAATTGTGTAATGCACAACATGATATTACAATTTTAGTTTGAGTTCTCATAGAATACGATGGCATGAGCTTCAAAATAGGAAATTTGCTCTTCAGGACACCAAAGGTTCTCTCGATAATATTTCGAAGGGAAGAGTGGTGATAGTTGAATAACTCTTTCTTTCCTCTTGGTGATCTGTCTTCTCCCCTGAAAAATGAAATATGATATCTTTCATTCTTGTATAGCATAAGATATCCGGGCAATCCAGTATATCCTGAATCAACAACATAATATTTACCTGCATTGAAAAAGATTATATTTCTTAGACTCAAAACAACATGCTAATTCTAAAAAACTTAATAACAATGAGAGAGTACCAATTGGCGGATGAGGAAACTGGAGTGCAGGATTTGTAATAGCTTCAACGAAAACACGTAAGTCATTAGCAGTTCCCTCCCATCCCACATACACAAATGTGAAACACATGTTGAAATCACAAGCACATAGTACGTTCTGTGTAACGGTTGTCTTTCGTCCTCTATATGGGATTTGATTTTTAGCATGAACCGAAGCACTCACATGAGTACCATCAATAGCACCAATGCAATCCTGCATATAAATTATTTTTTTTATAACTTTGAATTTACAAAAAATTATTAATAATAAAAGAAAATAATTATATTTTTACCTTAAAATAAGGGTAATATTTTGGGTTATTGCGGATATGAGAAGACACCTCAGAAAATGAAGGTGGTCTTATCTCATGTCTCGCTAATTGTATCAAAGCATTTAGTACCCTGCGAAAGTGTCGACTTATTGTTTCCTCGAAATGTTGGAATCTATCCGCTATATTTCGATTACTTCCTATGCATGCAATAGTCATGCAAAATATCGCTAGTTGTTCATCTACTGAAAGGAACTTTGAATTATAAAGAAGATTTCTTCTCCTGAGTGTGTAACATAAATTTCAAAATACATCTTGATCCATCCGAAATAAGTCTTTGCATCTTCCAGGGTGTCTAGTTAACACTTTGAATACAAAATGGGCTCCACGTTCACCGCTGTCATGCTTAGGTTCTTTTGTTAGAGTTGCACTTGCTCTCTTTAATAGTAGAATTTCTTGTAATTGCCTCAAAGAATCAATTCCACCATCGATAATGTCTTCTTCATCAGAAGATATGTGTGTAACTACTTGTACATTGCTCTCTTCATCAATTGACATAATTGAACCTATACAAATTTTTATAAATAATGCTAAAACAGACAATAAAATAAATATAAGAACCACATAACATAACTAAAGATAAAGTTAAATAAACAAGACATTAACTAAACAATTAATACCATAATTAAATGCAGTAAAAAAATAACACAGCTAAAAATTATTATAACAGTTAGAGAAATAAGATGCATCTCAAATGTCATTAAGTTCAGAAATAAGATATATCACCATAAATTAAAAAAATAAACTTATTGAGTCTGTAAAGAAAGTTATCATGATTGTCATTAATTATCTCCAAACATGGTATGCAATAATTCTATCCTCCTTTCATCATTAAATGTGATAAAGAACTGTCGAAATGATGGATCACTCATGATTTGCTTCCCCACTTTCACCAACAATGGCATAGGTAGGTCTGGTATCCCCATTAGTATTTATGTAGCTTTCGGGACTGAATATAAATCATCATTATCTTCTATAGCCTTCCCCTTTTTTGAGCCGAAGAGGAGAGGGCTGATTTAATTCGCGTGTTTTCGTTGAAGCTATTACAAATTCCGCACTCTAGTTTCCTCATCCGCCAATTGGTACTCTCTCATTGTTATTAAGTTTTTTAGAATTAGCATGTTGTTTTGAGTCTAAGAAATATAATATTTTTCAATGCAGGTAAATATTATGTTGTTGATTCAGGATATACTGGATTGCCCGGATATCTTATGCCATACAAGAATGAAAGATATCATATTTCATTTTTCAGGGGAGAAGGCAGATCACCAAGAGGAAAGAAAGAGTTATTCAACTATCACCACTCTTCCCTTCGGAATATTATCGAGAGAACCTTTGGTGTCCTGAAGAGCAAATTTCCTATTTTGAAGCTCATGCCATCGTATTCTATGAGAACTCAAACTAAAATTGTAATAGCATGTTGTGCATTACACAATTTTATTCGTAGAACTGCACACATGGATCATCACTTTCAGGCATACGAGAATGATGATCTAATTGTACCCAATAATAATGTTGAGGCTGGTTCTTCCATTGGTCCTTCGGTTGGTCCCCAAAATGGTCCTATTGAGATAGGGACAGCAGCTGGACGATTGGAGATCTCACAGCAACGTGACTAGATAGCCGATCTTCTTTATGCACATCGTCAAAATATTTGATTATGTTGACAGATATTCCATTTTAAAATTTTATTATTAAAATATTAAATATTTTAAGAAGTCGAACAATATTTTATTCTGTTATTGGACAAATAATTTAGTTGTTGGATCGTGAAATATTATTTCTATAATTTTTTTGTCGTATGCTCTATCTTACTACATACCAAACGCTATTTCTGTGTTTCTGTGCCAAAGAATCTGGATTCGGTAAGATTTTTGTGCCACATACCAAACGCAGTTTTTGCATAAAATTATGCCCTCACATTCTGCCTGAGGCACAAGCCTTAGGTAAGAAACAGAGAAATGGCATGTGCCTTATGCCAAACAGCCCCTAAGTGTGTGTGTGTGTGCGCGCACGCTTGCGTGTTTATATGGGTGGGTGCATGGGTTAATTTGTGGATGTGCGTGGGTGGGTGTACATGAGTTGGTAGGTAGGTAGGTGGGTATGTGTGTGGATGTGGGTAGATTAATGGATGGGTGGGTATTGTATGGGTGTGTGTTTGTGTGTGTGTGGGGAGGTGGGTGCGTTAGTGAATATGTATGTGGGGTCGGTGGCAGGGATAGATCTAGGAATCGAACCTTGGGGGGGGGGGGGGGGGGGATGTTAGAAAAATCTTTGGGGGGGGGGGGGGGGGCGGTGTCTTAAATTTTGTTGAAGAGGTTTTTAAGAGTCCGAAGAGATCGAACATGAGGTTTCAATTTATCGGAATACATAGCATTTAATATGCGTAGAAATGTGTTACAGAAAATTCTAATTTAGCTTTTTATTTTAATTTTGAGATCAATGAACGTCTCAAAACCTTTCGGGCAATGGCGGCCCACTTATCCATCCGGGAGTGATGCCCGACCCACACGACAATTCTCACTTCACTCCTGGGTAAATCGAGGGGAGTAGGAGTTGAACCCAGGTGGGCCATTGCTCCGATCGAAACTGCGAGCTCTATTTGACTCTTAAAAAGCTTTGATCCTACTAATTTCCACTCTTTGTACAGATCATGCAGCTCGACTTCAAGAGCGACCTCGCGGTCAAGTGTTGCAGCAAGTGCAACAGTAGGAAAATGTCATCAAAGAAGGAGAGGAGCGAACAATAAACATTGCCTAAGGTCATGTCAAGCAAGATAATTAATCTGGTAAAACTTTGGACTACACTGCTTCAAAAAATTTGGAGAGAGAAAGTGCTAACTAATTGAGGCTAGTATCTTTATATTTGTTTTTGGATTGTTTTTAGTTCATTGTAATTATCTTTTTATTCCAATAAATTGGTAGGGTCCATGCCAAACCACCTCTCCACACAAGAGTTTTCTCCAAAAAAGAAAAAGAGAAGAGAGAGAAAAACCAGTTGCAATGGCTTTGAGTTCAAATCCTTAGACTAAAAGAGTTGCATTTCTTGAATCAGGAAACACCTACGAAGTGGCAATAAATTTCTTTTAGTTTAAAATATCCTGAGGGTTATTGATTGGCTGTTGCAGCTTCTGGTCTATCGAGAGTGTTTTTTTTTTGGTATATAGTGGGGCCCTAGCCAGACCCATAAGTCACCACCATAGGACGAACAACACTGCCACCGGATCCGAACCGACCAAGAGGAAGGCCCACCTAGTGCACATGAAGTCACCAAATCGGCGAGCGGGTGCGCCACACAGAGCGGGGATTGGGGAAGGGCCCACCTAGCCCATAGGAATTTGGCACACAATCGAGTGGGAGCACCGCAAAGAGCAGGGCACGGGTATTGAACCCGAGTTAGTGCCCATGAGGAGCAGTACCACTACCAACTGCCCAATGCATCGGTGGTTGGCCTATCATTTAACACAAAGGAATTGTTATACAGGACAGGTAGTAATACCGACGAATCAAGATAAGTGCAATTGATCTCCTTCGATAGTACGCTCAACGGTTCTATAATTGTCAATGCTGCTGTGGCTTCGTGCGAATGGAGCCTAAATGTATTTAAAATCCTAACTCAAAGAAAGTGCATGTTATATTTTGGGTGCATTTGTTATTGGTTTCAAAATTTTAAGTTTTTATTCTGGAATATGAGGAACTAGTTTTTATCAAAAATCAGTTCTAGAATTATCAACAAATGAGCATTTGGCAATTTAGTTAGTTTTGAATCCAAAACTAGTTTAGCAATTATTTCCTCCATTTAAAATATTTTTTTAAAAAAATATTATCCCTATAATACTCTCTCTACCACATTCTCTTGCTGTAACATTTTCTTTCTCTACATCATTCTCTCTGTATCATTTCCTCTCTCCAATAGTTTCTTATTCTATAGCATTATTTACGTAATACTCTTTCTACCAATATTCTCTTTCTATAATATTTCTCTTTAGAGTATATTTTCTCTCTATATTATTTTCTTTAACTCAACAATATTTTCACTCTACAAGATTTTCTATCTATAATATTTTTTCTTTTTACGAAATTTACTCTCTACAATATTTCCTCTCTATTATATTTTTGCTTTCTGATAATCTCTCTCTACAATATTTTCTCTCTATAGTATTTTCTCTCTATGATATTTTCTCTCTATATTATTTTTTCCTCTTTTCTATGTCATTTTTTCCTCTACAATATTTTCTCTCTCTAAAATATTTTATCTCTCTATAATATTTTTTTCTCTGTAATATTTTTTTATTGGTTTTTTTGTATGTCCCTTTATAGGAGAGTTATTGAACTAAGTGGACTGGGTTGGTTGTTACAGTCTTGGTCAGACCGAGTGACTCAACCAAAAGGCTTCAAGGGTTGGTGGTGAACCTAGCATCAATCTCATGTGCACCCAATAGCCGTTGGATTCCTTGATGGGGTGTATCTATCGGTTTCCTACATCTATTATAAATAGATATGCATGGGTGAAGTCCCCACACATACGTCATTAGAACCGTCATTATGCATCCAGATGAATTCAGGAGGACCCATTGAATTTGCGAGAGACGATAATGTCTGGAAGATCGTCACCCGGTATTGCGCGAAGGTTATCTAGATCTCTCATCTTCTTACGGAGGTATGTGTTCATCTTTCTTCGATGAACTCAGTCCATTGATCGGGGTTGATCTCAGGAAGAAAACCCCAATAATTGGTATCAGAGAAAGATTTAGACCATGCTTGTCGTTTTTTTTTTTAATGATTCTTGTTGCCTTCTCCGAGTTCGGCGAGATTGAATCTCGTTGAAGATTTGTGTATGGATTTTTTCTCCTCGTTTCCAGATCTACACCTGCCAACCACGATCTGTGGAATTCGATCCTGATCGGCGATCCAACAACAGTGTCGGTGGCTCTGGCCTGTTGGGTTTTCTACACAAGAACAACCCCGATCGACAGACCGAGATCGTCGTCTTGGATGAAGAACATACCTTCGTGTGACGAGAGAGATCGTTCGCAATACCGGGTGAAGATCTTCCACACGCTGTCGTCTTCCGCGGATTCGATGGGTCCTCCTGAATCCCTCTGGATTCACAACGGCGGCTCTGAAGATGTGCGTATGGGGACTTCACCCCTGCACATCTATTTATAATAGATGTGTCCAACCGGTAGACGCAACCCATCAAGGCATCCACCGGTTATTGTGTGCACATGAGAATGAGGCTAGGTTCACCACCAACCCTGTCAAGCCTCTTGGTTGAGTCGCCCGGTCTGACCAGGACCGCGACAACCAACCCGGTCCACCTAGTTCAGTAACTCTCCCGTAAAGGGCCATCAAAAACCAACAATCTTCCACTTGGCCCTTTACACAATACAAGTATGGGAACTTGTTTCAAAATATACATATATAATTTTGTAATAAAAATATTTTTTTTTTTTTGAAATATTTGGAGAGTCACTCAGTTTTGTAAAACACGATCCGGATCGATTTTAAAAGAAAAAATACTAAGGGACCATACATGTCTTTGTTCAAAATGACCCTGATAGGAGATCATGATTGTTCCAGCATATCCTATGCTGGTTCATATCCATGGTCAACCTATCAGACCCACAAAGAACTCCAACAAACAACTCTGGTGGTTTTCTCATGTGTCTATGGGTTATCTGAGCACATCATCACTTGGTCTATGCTCAGACCCATAATGTCCAACCTCATGCTTGTCCAAGCATGTCATTCTAATGCCCATGTTAATACCCAATCAACTACAAATAGAATGAAGGCGTTTCGACGTGGTGCCCACCAACGCCTAGCCCAGGTCTCTCTTGAGTACCGTGTACTCCAGGCTTACTGGACGTTCCGACATGTTGCCAAAGCATGTCTAGTCTCAGTATCTTGAGTAAGTCATCTTACTCCAGGCCCATTGGACTATCTAACATGTTGCCTAAGCATGCCTAGTCTCAATGTCACCTGAGTACTGTGTACTCCAGGCAATGATCTTGCTTACATTTAACATAAATCAAATAAGAAAATGACATCGAGCTTTATTCATCTAAAGACGAAATAACAGTGATTAAACACAAAGCAAAGGGACTCAACTACTGATACAAGGACTCCACCAAGCCCATACGGGTTACATGGCTCTGGAAAACCTTTGGTGCAAGTCCCTTGGTGAGAGGGTCCGCTACCATCAGCTCTGTGCGAACATGCGGGATCTCACCACTTTCCCTTTGAGTTTCTCGCAGACAAGCATATACTTGATATCCAGGTGCTTGTTGCGTCTGGTAATCTTCTCATTCTTGACATGCTGACAAACAGCCTCATTGTCATAGAAAATTGGCAAAGACTTTTGGATCGAATCCACAATGCCTAAGCCTCCAACGAAGTTCTTCAGCCAAAGAGCATGCTTTGTAGCCTCATAGCAAGCAATATACTCTGCATGCATAGTGGAGTCAGTCACAATTGACTGTTTGGAGCTTTTCCATAAAATAGCTCCTCCCGCCATCAGGAAAATATATCCCGAAGTGGATTTCAGGGTGTCTTTACAGCCAGCAAAGTCTGAGTCGGTGTAGCCAATCACCTGAAGCTCACTGCCTTGCCTGTAGGTGAGCATGAACTCTTTGGTACGCTGAAGATACCTCAGAACTTTCTTAGCTGCACGCATATGAGCTACACCCGGATTCTGCACATAACGACCCAATATCCCAACAGCAAAACTGATGTCTGGTCGAATACAAGTCATAGCATACATGACGCTCTCCATAATGGAAGTGTACTCATCTGTATCCACTTGATTCCTCTCAGCCTGATTCTTGGGACACTGATCCTGGGAAAATACATCTCCCTTCAGTACTGGTGCCTCACCCGGAGCACACCTATCCATCCTGAACCTCTTCAGGACCTTCTCAACATAAGCTGCCTGCGAGAGTCCCAGAATTCCTGCTGCTCTGTCTCAGTAAATCTTGATCCCAAGCACATAGTCTGCTTGACCCATGTCCTTCATATCGAATTTCTTCGATAAGAAGTGCTTAGCATCATGGAGCATGTGAATGTCATTACTCGCCAAGAGAATATCATCAATATAGAGGACGAGTACGACAAACCTGCTCCCACTGGCTTTCAGATATATGTATCTGTCAGCCATATTCTCTTGGAAATCATACTCTGTAGCAACCTGATCAAACTTCAGGTACCACTGCCTGGAAGCCTGCTTCAGCCCATAAATAGACTTTCTCAATTGGCAAACCAGTTGTTCGCTCCCACTGACTGCAAAGCCCTCTGGCTGTGACATATAAATGTCCTCTGTCAGATCACCATTCAGAAATGCTGTTTTAATATCCATCTGATGCAATTTCAAGTTGTGATGGGCTACAATGGCCATAATCACTCTTAAGGAGTCCTTAGAGGAAACCGGAGAGTAAGCCTCGCCAAAGTCAATACCCTCCTTCTGCCTGAAACCTTTAGCCACCAGTCTGGCCTTGAATCTCTCGATCTTGCCATCAGCATCTCTCTTGGTCTTAAAGATCCACTTGCATTCCACCGCCTTCCGGTATTCTAGTATCACAACAAGATCCCAAACATGATTCTTCTCCATAGATTGCAACTCCTCTCTCATAGCCTCCAGCCACTGTCGAGATTCATTGCAACCCATGGCTTCACGGAAGGAAGTAGGGTCAATAATATCAGATCCCTCACTCTGAATCTCTTGAAAATAGACCTCATAATAGTCTGGGATAGCTGACCTACGTTGTCGATCTGACCTCCTCGGCTGGACTGGCTCTACTGGAGTATCTAGAACCGGTACAGCCTGAACTGGTAGTGGGTCAACCTCAGCCACAGTCTCAGCAGGTGCTGGTGTCGTATCTGCTATAACGTCTGGCTAAACAATTGGGAAAAACGGCGCTAGCACAACACCTTCCGAAGAGTTTTCTCTGAAAAGGGTATCAGATGGTCGTTGGCTCCCACTGAATTCTGCATCCTCTAGAATTACAGCCCTATTGGTCTCCACTATCTCCAATGGTCTGGAAGGACAGTAGAACCGAAAACCCTTCGATCTCTCAGGATAGCTAATAAAGAAACATCGAACTGTGTGGAAATCAAGTTTCTTTATTTCTGGATTATAGAGTTTAGCCTCTGCCGGGCAACCCCAAATATGCAAATGATGGAGGCTAGGAGCCGAACCTTTCCATCTCTTGTAAGGGGTTTCTGGGGCAGCTTTGCAAGGCACACGATTCAGAATATAAACCGCTGTCTTCAAAGCTTCTCCCCAAAACTTCTCTGGAAGAGAAGAGTGACTCATCATGCTACGAACAGCCTCCTGATAAGTCCTATTCTTCCTCTTTGCCACACCGTTCTGCTCAGGAGTACCAGGTGTGGTATACTGGGGAACAATCCCCTACTGCCTCTGATACTCAAAGAAAGGGCCATGATTCACACCATCCTGGTTCATCCTTCCAAAATATTCTCCTCCACGATCTGAGCGAACTACCTTGATCTTCTTATTAAGTTGTTTCTCCACCTCCAACTGGTATGTCTGGAAGACCTCCAAAGCCTCTGACTTGTGATGGAGAAGATACACGTAGGTACATCTAGAGAAGTCGTCGATGAATGTGATGAAATAAACTGACCACCACGAGCTTTGACTGGAAATGGACCACAAATTTCCTTGTGGATCAACTCTAAGAGCTCTGAAGCTCTAGTAGTTGTGAGTTTTCTCTGCTTAGTCATCTTCCCTCTGAGGCAGTCCACACAAGTACCAAAGTCTGAAAAATCCAGACTAGGTAGAATCTCATCTTACACTAAGACCTCTACTCTCTTCCTAGAGATGTGGCCTAGACGCTTGTGCTAAAGCACAGCAGAATCCTCTGATAGAAATAAGCGCTTCGACCGGATTGAAAGGTAGAAAGCATCCTCTAACACCAGAATGAGACCCTAGTCCAACACCACCAAGTAGTTGCAAACTGCCACCATACTCATCGAGTTATCATTACCAAGGGAAAACCTATCCTCCGGTCTGGGCCTTATTCTGCTCTTGAGCCCATGCAAAGCGTGGGACACATGAACAAAAGCTCCTGCGTTGATCTACAAAATTAGACGGTATATCTACGGTATTGGACTCACAACAGACTAATGTCTGCTACAGAAATCTCGGTTTGAATGACTTCATTCCAGAACCACCAAAGCCAAGATTCTCATATCCCTTCTTCCCTCCATTCAGTCGTTTTTTTCCTCAACGACGCATAGGGTGAAAAAAAAACCGATTGAGGTACCATTAGATCTCCTAGGCATTATAATTCACCTCCAAATATCAAAAAACTTTAGGAGGGAGATCACTACAATATAGACTAGAAGCTCCTCCTCAAACTGAAGACCTTGCTCTCTAATTCCTATGGCCAGCTTCGAGAGCTTAAGAATATGCTTACGAACGCTGTCATTACCGTCATACTTCAGATTCATAATCTGAAGCATATTGTCATACAACATAGACTTCTTGGTCCCTACGAATTGTCTCTTCAACAATGTCATCAACTCTGCTGTAGTCTTAGTCCTGGCAATACCACCTCGAAGCTCCTCGCTAATGGTGACCCTGATCATCATTAAAGAGAGACGGTTCGTTTTCTCCCACTTAGCAAAGTAGGTCTATCGGGCCTCAGTGGAAGCATCTATAAGCTCTGCCAACTTTGGCTTTATAAGCACAAAGTCACAATTCATACATCTTAGCAAGATCTCAACATTCATCTTCCAAGATGAATCATCAAAGCCATTCAGGGGCTAAAAAAAAACAACTAGATTCTCCGAAATAGCTATCATAACCTTCTCTGAAGAGAGGATTATAAAGCAGTGATAGTTTTAACACTAATCACAATATATATGTTGACATGAATTAGGGGTTATAATTCAATACAACCGAAGAGGACTTCATGTGCTAAGTTCTCTTCTAGGACAACACCCTCACACCATCAAGACTCAGCTTTGGCCAGATCCCTTGATGTGCTTCAGTTTCCCAAGTCACGTATAGAAACGTGCACAGACCTAGTCAGCTGTAATAGGGTTGAGTCGGACACTATCCAACACCTTTGGGCAGAAGGGTTATCCTATCTTCCCCAATCACAGGCTACTATTCTGCTCATTCTAATGCACTCAGTAGTCTGAAACACCTTTGGGCAGAATCAAACTCTAGTACAATAGGATGCCTAGTGACCCTAGTGGAAGCCCTCCAATCCGACTACCCACAATCTCCATGAGCCACCTACCTTTGGGCAAATCCGACTCATTTCGAAAGTGAGCCTCAGACGGTCACTTGGTCTTCTCTAAACCCCATGGAAGACCTAATATGTACAACCAATGCCAATTTCTATCCCTACAAGGTTCAATGGTAGTCATCAATTGTTTACTACATTTAATATGTATGTGCCTACTTGTAGGAAAGCATGAAACCTTTAATATCATCCAAGCACATTTATAATTGCAGCATGATCATCTTACACATGTGATATAATGAATAATTTGAAATTGGCATAAGATGACATATTAGAATATTAAAATATTGATATTTAAATCATATATGTAGTAAGTTGCAAAACAGTCTAAATCTATAAAATCTGACCGTACTGATGTGTTCGGAACGGTCCAATTAGCTAAGATCCATATTTGGATCGATCAGATCGGACCCCGATTGGGCCAAGATCACAGGACCAAAACCAACGGTCCAGATTAAAATAACAGTAAATATACACTATTGCTGATAAAGGCCTGGGCCTAGTCCTGGGCCAGCCTGAGCCTGGGCTCAGGTCTCGGCCTGGGCCCAAACGACTGGTTCGGGTCGGATCCAGTTCTCAATCGGGTTCAAGCCCAATTAAACAATCGGGTTTACCACTTAAGCAGTTGGCGGGTCGGATTTGAGTGCTGTCGGATTTACACCCAACAAAACCCCAAAAAACCCAAATTCATACCTCCTGTATATCTTCCCCGATTAAATCGGGTGAAACCCTAAGTCGCCGCCACCCTCCCCCACGCACATACGCAGCCGCCCGGAGCCGCCTGCGCGCGCTGCCCAGAGCCGCTGGTGCGCACGCCGCCGCCGCTGACCCCCGCAGGCCCGCCGCTACTGCGTGCCGAGCCCGCCGCCGCTGCTGCTGTGCGCCGGACCCCGACGCCGCCGTCGCGCGCCGGAGCCCGCCGCTGCCGCTTCCGCGCGCTGGAGCCCGCAGCCCGAGCCTGTGCGAAGGTTGAAGCCCATGCTGCTGCTCTCCGGTCTCCGACGGATCGCCGGCCGAGTAAGGTTGGTGGCTCGGGATCCAAATCCAGAGATCAGTGAGGGGAGGGGTTAGGCTCTGATCTCTGACGGATTCGAGATCGCATGATACCGATCCAGAAATCAAAAGAAATAGCATGTAAATCTTCGACGAGAATCAATCTCGTCGGATACGAAAGAAAACATAAATTGTCATCGAGAAGACGACGGACATAGTCTAAACCTTGCTCTGATACCAATTGTTGGGTTTTCTACACGAGAACAACCCCGATCGACAGACCGAGATCGTCGTCTTGGATGAAGAACATACCTTCGTGTGACGAGAGAGGTCGTTCGCAATACCGGGTGAAGATCTTCCACACGCTGTCGTCTCCCGCGGATTCGATGGGTCCTCCTGAATCCCTCTGGATTCACAACGGCAGCTCTGAAGACGTGCGTATGGGGACTTCACCCCTGCACATCTATTTATAATAGATGTGTCCAACCGGTAGACACAACCCATCAGGGCATCCACCGGTTATTGGGTGCACATGAGAATGAGGCTAGGTTCACCACCAACCCTGTCAATCCTCTTGGTTGAGTCGCCCGGTCTGACCAGGACCGCGACAACCAACCCGGTCCACCTAGTTCAGTAACTCTCCAGTAAAGGGCCATCAAAAACCAACACGGCCAACCCTGCACAACACTACATCAGCGATAGAAGCATTCAATGACAGCAGGCGCGCCTGAAGGGCAACAACCACCTGCATGCATGAGCAGCAACAACGAGACCCCTAGCTCTCACAGTAGCGGCGGCCAGTGGCGAGCGCGAGTGTTACGAACCGAACCGTTTTTCCAAAAGCTCCGAAGCTGTTGGAGATCGGACTCAATAACTATTTAGGCATATAACATACCACCACGCTTCTATGGCCAACGTCCTCGTTAGCCCACTCTATCAACACTGGCCTGATGGTAGCATTCTTCCTTTTTGACGGCTTCCACTCACCTACGAGTATTTTAATCTAGCCTATAGGTCGCCCCTTCCGGGATAACCTTAGACATGGGGATGGTTCTGATACCAAATGTTATGAACCCGATCGTTTTTTCAAAAGCTCCGAAGTTGTTTGAGATCGGGCTCAATAACTATATAGCCACATAACAGCGAGCAACAACACCTGTGCACATGAAAGGGAGCGACGGCCTGCACGGGATCTGTTGGCGGCGGGCTGCACTCACAAGTGGCTGCGAGCGGCGCTTGAGTGATGATGGCGTACGCAAGTACGGCGACCGAGCAGATCGTGGGGTGGTGGCGCTATTCTGGATGGGTTAGGGTTTCTCAATCGAATCGGAGAAGATACATAGTAATTTTTTTGAGAAATGAAGATATACAGTGTTATCTGTTTTGTTGGGTTTGAAACCCAACTTCTCCTTAAAACCCAACCCGCTAGCCACTCATGTGGTGAACCCGAACGGACTTCAGTAAACTCGATTACAAACGGCCCAACTACACCTTAAATCCGACTGATTTAATCACTTGATCCCGAACCTGACCTGAGGCCAATGTTCTGGACCCGACCCGACTGCCATTATCGGACTTTTTCCGTTTTGTTGGGTTTGAACCCAACTAAAACTAGATCCTTCAGCCTATAACGGCAGACCCGACCTGATAATGGTTCCAGACCTGAACCGACACGTATAGTTCCAGCTTTTATATTAGCTGTTATTTTATGCCTGACTTAATCTAGATTGTCCATCTTAAAACTATCATTTTGGACCCGATTTGGGCCCGATCTAATCGATCCATATATGGATCTTGGGTATTTGAATAATTACGGATATATTGGCATGGTCAGATTTTATAAACTTAGACTATTTTATAACTTGTTGTGTAAAAATGTGGTATATATCAATATTTTAATGCTTTCTATATGTGATCCTAGTGCCAAATTTTGAATCATTACTATATAACATGTGTAGGGTAGCCATACTGCAATTATAAATGTGTCTTGATGATATTAAAAATGTATCTTGCTTCTCTACAAGTAGGCACACACACATAAACAATAGTAGACAGTTATAACTACCAATGAACCTTGTAGGGATAGAAATTGACATTAGAACCGCATATAGACTCTTCCAAGGGATTTAAAGAAGATCAAGTGATAGTTTGAGGATCACTTTTGAAATGAGTTGAATTTTTCCAAAGGTAAGCGGCAATTGGAGACTGTGGGCTATCAGATTGGAGGACTTCCACTAGAGTCACTAGGCATCCCATTGCGCGCACTAGGGTTTGATTCTACTCAAAGGGGTTTCAGACTATTGGATGCAGTAGGATGAGCATAATAGTTTGCTGTGATTATGGAAGATGGGATAACCCATTTGCCAAAAGGTTTTGGATAGTGTCCGACTCAACCCAATTACAGCTAACTAGGTGTGTGTATGTTTATATACATGACATAGGAAACTGAAGCACATCAATGAACTAGCCAAAACTGAGTCTTGATGGTGTGAGGGAGTTATCTCAGAAGAGAAATTTGCACATGAAGTCCTCTTCTGTTGAATTTTATATTCGTACATATGTTGAAAATCTTGTTTAAACTCTTTCATTTTCAAAAAAAATTGATTCTCATTCTTGCATATTTGTTGGTTTTTAAATCGACCGTTGTGAATTTTTGAAGCACGAGAACCCCAATTTTTGGAGTTTCTTTCCTTTGTGCATGATTTTTCATGACTCTAGATAACCCCTAGGGTTCTTCGTCAAATTCACGGATTGCACGAGTACATACTGGATTAAAAAAAACTGAATTTTTCGTGCCTTGGGACGCACTAAGGTAGTACCGTGCACTTACAAGTGCATAGTGTGCACCCGGGGGATTCAACCCAACACCCTGGCCGGTTGCTCCAACCTCTGCCGAGGTGGTGCTCACCACTCCACTACAAGGTGGGTGTGTGGGTGTGTGTGTGTGTGTGTGTGTGTGTGTGTGTGTGGGGGGGGGGGGGGGGGGGGGGACTACATACTAGGGTTGTATTAGCTCTTATGATCTTGTTAGAACTCCTAAACATGTGAGATTTATTCATATGGTTTCCTAAGTATTTCTACTTATAAGTACACATATTTCTAACATTTATAAGTGTTGAAAAGTTATTTGTTTGAGCTGAATTATGTGTGAGAGTATTTTTTGAGTTTTCATTATCCATGGCTTTTGTTGTTTGCTTGATCCGGAGTTCGTTCTTTATCGTTTTTCATCTTGTTTGATTTGAATTTTGATATTTCAACATTTTATGCATGCTTAAATCACTAGAAGTTGTTTCAATCCGGATTCATGTTTTTAAGACCTTTTTCTTGATTATTCATTGATTGCATGTTTGCATCTTATTGTTGAGAAGGAGCACCATCGGAGAAGTCCAAGGTGTTTGCTCGAGTTTCCCTAACGGGAGTTGAGGTTCAGAGTCGTTGCGATGATCCAAAATGCAGAATAGGTTGCACAGGGAGACGTTCGTGGACTAATACGAATAGATCCATCATTACCTCGAAAGAGGTTGTAGGGAGGACGGTCATCGAGGTGGTTGCTGACTGCCGGTACCAAGTTCAAGAGGATTAGGTTGTGGAGGTAGCGCTTGTTTCAAAGGTAATGCTCATGCCCTTGGTTATAATCCATTGCTCTTAGAGGATTACTTTGTGTTCGAGCTTTCTCAGCGTGGGTTTTTCGGTTTAGGTTTAACTTAAAAAATATTATGTCTTTAATTACTTACTGTATTAGGATAGAGCCTTGTTTGATTATATCCTAAATTTTCAAGATTCCAATAGAGATTTCAAGAAAGGTTTTTTGATTGGTTTGTTGATTTACAAGCACGTGTTTTCTTGTTTGCATTGATCCCTCCGTATGAACTTTTTAGAGCTAGCTATAGAGTTTATCCCATATTGATACTTAAGCTTTTAGCCTCTAGGTTACCAAAGATATATTCCATCTCTCAGGGTCACTGATTTACCTCACCTAATTCGGTGACTAAGCTGCCACTAAATGTGTTTGCATTTTTTTAAAAATAAAAAATATAGCCGCCGAATTATAGTGTTTTGGTTGTAATACGATCATGTTGTACGCTCGCCGCCCCAAACATAATCTGCGGAAAAACACACATACCAGAGTCATCGTATATTCGTATCACAACCGTCATGGACGACTGTCTTACGACTTGCACTGTGTGAGAAACTACGGATGTGATGAGGCATGTGTGTGCGATCGCATGTTTGTCATCGGCACATCGCTACAGCCTACCGGCCTCTCACCGGCCATTTACATTACCGTAGCGGAGTCGTAGCTCGCAATCCACAGCCAACCATGGATTTGGCCACGCATCCCATCCATCCTTCTCAAGGTTTTCAATGGTTTTCGAAAGGTGGCCTGCAAGAAGAAAGCACACTGATGGTAGCGTGAAAGGGAGCTGCCGCTGAAAAGGAAGACATATCTGCGTGCACAGGTAACAAAACCATTACTTAATGATAATGATAAGAATCGTGCAATGGCATGCACACTCCAAAGTCAGAAAGTGTTGGGACAATGATGCTCCATGTAGGGTAGTGATTCCATAAGGTGTCTCCTATCGTAAGGTGGTGGGATCGATGCATCTACAACCATCAGTTCGGACTGAGAGGCATTTATTTGCTTGCCACCTTATGTACGGGACATGACTTATTGGATTTTTTTTTTTTTTTTGAATGGATCATTGGATCATATCTGCTTCATATATATTGTTGGGCAAATTGGTCTACAATCCTTCAAACATATCGATAATGACAGGTAAAGAGATCCCTTTAGTGTTAGGTCATGTCGTTTGAAAAATATCCGTTTTACACTTATGTACATGCAGCTGTACAGAGAAATCACATGAGAAGTAACATTTCGATAATAAAAAGTAATATTTTTTTGAAATCATATTTTACTATAGCCGCTACAGTGATTTCACTATAGCTGCTACAATGATTTCACTGTAGCTGCTACAATGACAACTACAAATTTTCACTGTAGCAAAAAGTAACAACCTAATGTTACTCTTTGTTATAGTACTTTGCATATTGTTACTCTTTGTTACAGTGATTTCACTATAGCAGATACAGTAAAAAGTAACATTAATTTGCAGATTGTTATTATTTGCTACAATACTTTTACAGATTGCTACTCTTTGCTACAGTAAAATCACTATAGCAGTCACTGTATATGCTACAGTGAAATCACTATAAAGAGAGTAACAATCTGCAAAGTACTATAGCTAAAGAGTAAAATTTGCATATTGTTTACTCTTTACTATAGTGAAGAGTAACATTTGTGATTTTTGGATTAGGTTGTCATTTAAAGGGAACAAAAAGTGAACAAAGGGACTTGTTGTAAATGCATCTTTTTTGGGAGGGACCTAGTACAAAACCCTCTTCAACAGCCTATTCTTTTCACCAAGCTGATCAATCTTTTGCCAGCGACCTAACACTAAGTCCGCTTATATATATTGTTTCCCCATATTTAATACAATTAAAATTAGACCGTTGAACTAAATAGGGCAAAAAAATATAAATATATACCATTTTGGACTTGTCCCTAAAATAAATAAGAAACATGACCAAAATAAATCTTTCATATATAAGGAGAAACTTATATTCTAGTAAAATTATATAAATACCCAATACCCTCGTATAGCCCTAAATACCAATTTCTGTTTCGTTCCCTCTTAGCAAGCAATCTACTAGGGTTCCCTCACCTGGCCTCTTAGGGTGAGTTGGGTATGTGGAACAACTATTCACCTTAATCCTCTTCCAAAATAGGTTATTACCGTCAATTACTATTTCTAATGCAATTTGATAGCCCAACATTCCGGTTGTCATTGAAACAGCCGGAGTGATAATTTTTAGTTCCCAAATCCTTTATTCCACCGGAACAATTACTAGCCGTTATTTTCAAACCATGGAATTCAGAATGGAAATAGATTGTTCCGGAATGATGCCAAACACCCCATCGGTATGATAAAATGTGGCATGCGGTACGTGCGGCACCGCATCGCAACCATCTGATGCACCCGCTGCGTGCATCGCATGCACACAGCGGTGCATCAGACGACTGACATTCGGTGCCGCACGTACCGCATGCCGCATTCTAGCATCCATATATATATATATATATATATATATATATATATATATATATATATATATATATATATATATATATATATATATATATATATATATATATATATATATATATATATATATATATATGGTCAGGATCGGATGACCCAGCAAATTTTTGACCCAGCAATAACCCAGCACCTTTTGATGAACCTAGAGGTTTTAGAATTTGATGAAAATTGGTAGGCATGCTCTCTATGGTATGTTGATCATCCTCACAAAAAATCAGCCCATTCTAAAACCTCTAGGTGCATCAAATGCGCTTTTCAAATCAACGGTTTCTGACTGTCAATTTTAACCGTTGATTTGAAGAGCGCATTTGATGCACCTAGAGGTTTTAGAATGGGCTGATTTTTTGTGAGGATGATCAACATACCATAGAGAGCATGCCTACCAATTTTCATCAAATTCTAAAACCTCTAGGTTCATCAAAAGGTGCTGGGTTATTGCTGGGTCAAAATTTGCTGGGTCAGCCGATCCCGACCCATATATATATATATATATATATATATATATATATATATATATATATATATATATATATATATATATATATATATATATATATAGAGGAATGCTTGGTTGCGCTGTGCGCTGCCGAGAGAAAGTGCGCTGTGCGCTGAGAGCCGTCCGATCAGACTTCATCCAACGGTGGCTCCCGCTCCCGCACCGCAGACCCGCACCGCACCGCAGATCTGATCCCGCTCCCGCACAGCAGACCCGCACCGCACCGTCCGATCAAAAAGGATTTGAGATCCGGTGAATCAAACGGCTCAAAAAACTCTCGCTGTTACTGTAGCGGCTACAGTAACAGCGAGTTTGATTTTGGGCCGTTGGATTCCCATCGATCCAACGGTTGGAAATTTGGTTTGGGTCTTTCGTTTTCCATCCGTTGGATCGATGGAAATCCAACGGCTCAAAACAATTTCGCTGTTACTGTAGCCGCTACAGTAACAGCGATTTTATTTTGGGCCGTTGGATTTCCATCGATCCAACGGTTGGAAATTTGGTTTGGGTCTTTCGTTTTCCAACCGTTGGATCGATGGGAATCCAACGGCCCAAAATCAAACTCGCTGTTACTGTAGCCGCTACAGTAACAGCGAGAGTTTTTTGAGCCGCTTGATTCACCGGATCTCAAATCCTTTTTGATCGGACGGTGCGGTGCGGGTCTGCGGTGCGGGAGCGGGATCAGATCTGCGGTGCGGTGCGGGTCGGTGCGGGAGCGGGAGCCACCGTTGGATGAAGTCTGATCGGACGGCTCTCAGCGCACAGCGCACTTTCTCTCGGCAGCGCACAGCGCAACCAAGCATTCCTCTATATATATATATATATATATATATATATATATATATATATATAGAGAGAGAGAGAGAGAGAGAGAGAGAGAGAGATAGAGAGAGAGAGAAACAAGATGCTACCATTGAAAGCAGCGTTCTTCGCTGCTTTGACAGGTCGTCGGTGGCTATCAAAGCCATGAATGACAACAAAGGTCATCCGAACTCACAATCGAGAGGTATTAGAAGTCACCGGAGGTGGTCGCCGACTGCGGATGTCGTCGGAGGTGCCGAATGTGGTGAGATGATGAATGGACGGCTTGTTAGAATTAAATCCCATTTTCGGAGTCGCAGCAGAAGCAAAAGGTAGATCCGAAGATCCTACGGTGTATGTTCCATTACAATTAATTCTGCAAAATAATCTACATACAAATCTATGATCTTAGTATATGTGCGGACACCCTAGAGGCATACTACGATCTACGAAAACATGCATGCATCTAGTTAGGTGTTTAGAATCATCATACATTGTGGATCTATGATCCGAAGAGAACGGAATGATAATGAACCACACGTGAATCGCAAGGGAAGCTGTCATATGGCACCTTGTCCTTTGTGAATGGAGGAATCCTCGAAGTCCTATCTCTGAGTGTAAGGACTATGAGGCGACGGAGGAATTCGTTGCGAAGACGACGACGAGTTGCGAGAGGCCTCCTTCTCTTTCTCTCTTCTTCCTTCTGCTTCCTTCCTCCTTCTTCATCCTCTTTCTTCCTTGGCCGAAACCACAAAGAGGGACAGAGGGAGAGGAAGTTCGGGTTTTTCAGGAGAGGGAGAGCTTGGGCCGGCCTCCTCTCGCTCCAATCCCTTTATAGGGCCGGCCCCAACTCACATACGCAAGCTAGGGCCGGCCCCCTAGTGATTGGGATGAGGAGGGGGGCGGGGGGGGGGGGGGGTTAGGGTTTCCATGTAGTCTATCGTGAAGCCTGAACAAAAACACCCTTCACGAAAACTGAAACACTGTAAGAGAGATTGAGTGAGGTGCGCTACTCGGAATCGAGTTTCGTCAGCACCTATGAGCTCTTGGAATTATTTCGCTCATTTTAGGATCCATATTCAATATGTTCTGAGCCATATTTCAATATTTACCGAAATACCCCTATGGACCTTAACACATGTGAATTAGGTTCTTAGGCTCCGGGCTTGCGCTCCATCGCGCTACTTCGCATCCAACATATCCAACCAGGTCGGGGAACAATTCCTATATGCAATGACAGGGGTTCAGGACCTCTAGCTCTAATCAGATCCTTGATTAACTGTTCCGGTGACACCGAAAGTTCTGTTAATCAGCCCTAATCCAATTAACCCGCGTAGCCACCCAGAGTGCGACTCGAGTTGAACTCTAGTGATCCTAAACTTATGTTACTCCCTCGTAACCCTGTTCTCTACTATACTCGGATAATCCTTAGTCCCTCCTATTACTAGTGTCATGATACGACTTGGGCGGTGAGGAGCACTGTCAGATCCTGATCAATTATCTGACTAGGATTTGATGACTTATCATCTATAACACCACACACCTTCCAGTGCTATGCCTAGCATCCGAAACATCGTCAGTCATACTGACAACCACCAGGCCTGGGTTAACTGTGTGGACAGATTGACTCATCAAAACACACCCATCAAACACTGGACTTCGAATAACCTGTAGGGATTGCATGCCACTCAAGCACATCAAAGCACCACACAACTGGTTGGCCCAGTGTACATGGTCCCTCAGGGTTAAAGACATATTATCTATAGTAGTAAGATAGTTTATGCACCAGTGTCTGAATCACTGAACTGTGCACCGTCTTGGTTCCTGTTCAATACGATCATCGTGCTTGGTCAGGTGAATGGGAATCCCATTGTAGACATAAAAATTGTGTCTAACCCGGACCCGACTCACATGCACCTATGCGGAGGCAAACCCGACATACACTCGGGCCTGGACCCGACTTGCATGCACCAATACGGATGCAAACCCGGCATGCACTCGGACCCGGACCTGAACTCGACTCTTATGCACCGACTCAAGGGGGGAAACCGGACCCGACACATGCCAAACCAAAGGCCGGGTGGACCCATCCCCAAATAGGGCCCACCCGGCCCCCCTTCTTGAAACCCGAGCCCCCTACCCACGGGTAGGGGGTGGGCGGCCATGCAAGGAAAAGAAAAGAAAAGAAAAGAAAGAAAGAAAAGGAAAGAAAAGAAGAAAAAGGAAAGAAAGACCGCTATGCGCGGGGGGAGGTTGCGTATGACGTCTACTTATGCGTGGATCTGCACCGATCCCTCGATCCGACGGACAAGAAGAAGAACCGAGTCGCCATCGACTTCATGTGCAAGATTCAGCCATAATTACCCTGCCAGAAAAGGAAAGAAAATAAAAGTTTATTCCTCTCTTCAATTGAAGAATAAATCTTGGGTAATTATGGGGAGATATTAAAGGGATTCAAAATTAAACTTCTCATATCTCTCCCCTCCCCCCTTCACCTATAAATAGAGGGGGAGGGGGAAGGCTCAAGAGGTCGAAGGGGTCAGAGGTCGCAGGCTGAAGACAAAGCGAGGAAGCTCTGCAGAAGAGGAAACACGCTCTTCATCGACCCAAGGCTTCACGAGGCACGGGCAAGCCTATCCCTTCGGGACCGGCTTAGTCCATTGAAAGCCCTCATCAACGTGAAGACCCTTGCACAAGAAGATCAAGCCTTCGACTCTGTGCACGAAGAAGAAAGCTCAGAGAAGAAGAACCCTTCGACTCCGAAGACGCCAGAAGTAAAGGCCGGAGAAGAAGATCGGAGCGGCACCACCCTGTCATTTCCAACAAGCCTTCGACTCCGATCAAGCCCAAAAGCCCAGAGAAGAAGACCGAAGCGTCATCACCCGTCGCCTTCGACAAACGTCCACTCCATCCACGAAAAAGAAACCTTGGAGAGGAACACCCGAAGCGTCGCTACACCCGTCGTCTTCAAAGCAAAGCCGACGCCACAACCGTCGCACGGAGATCGGTGCTACCCCGCCGTCTTCAAAGGGGTCGAAGGGGTCAGAGGTCGCAAGCTGAAGACAAAGCAAGGAAGCTCTGTAGAAGAGGAGACGCACTCTTCATCGACCCAAGGCTTCACGAGGCACGGGCAAGCCTATCCCTTCGGGACTGGCTTAGTCCATTGAAAGCCCTCATCAATGTGAAGACCCTTGCACAAGAAGATCAAGCCTTCGACTCCGTGCACAAAGAAGAAAGCTCGGAGAAGAAGAACCCTTCGACTCCGAAGATGCCAGAAGCAAAGGCTGGAGAAGAATATCGGAGCGGCACCACCCTGTCATATCCAACAAGCCTTCGACTCTGATCAAGCCCAAAAGCCCAGAGAAGAAGACCGAAGCGTCATCACCCGTCGCCTTCGACAAACGTCTACTCCATCCACGAAGAAGAAAGCTTGTAGAGGAACACCCGAAGCATCACTACACCTGTCGTCTTCAAAGCAAAGTCGACGCCACAACCGTCGCACGGAGATCGATGCTACCCCGCCGTCTTCAAAGGAACCCTTCGAATTTTATCACGCCAAAGAAGCCCGGAGAAGAAGAGAAGCAAAGTCGTCGCTACACCCGTCATCTTCAAATAAGAGCTGATGCTATAACCATCGCATGAAGATCGGTGCCACCCTTACCGTCTTCAAAGGCACCCTTCGACTCCGATCACGCCAAAGAAGCCCGGAGAAGAAGAAAAGTTTAGCCGACACCTAAACCGTCGAGAAAGCCAGAAGCCTTGAAGAAGTAGCCATCGCCGTTCGAGAAGAAGATCGAGTCGACACCAAAGCAAAAGCCCACGCAAGAAGCCAAAGCAAAAGCCCCAGTAAAGCCCGATCCAAAGCAACGCAAGTGCCAAAGCCAAGCGACTACACCAGTCACGAGCAAAAGCACCGCACGTTCTAGCTGATACGACGCGAAGTCCGGAAGAATGAAAGCATTGCAAGTCTCCCCCCGTCTACGTCCAATCGCAAGCGCCAAAGCAAAGCAAAAGCTAGAGCCACACCAAAGCCAAGCCAAAGCCGACACCAAAATCACGATCGACACCGCGAACCGATGATCAAGGACGCCGAGGTCAAGCAAGGATCGAGGAAGACACGAAGACCGAGAAACGAAGCCAAAAACCTCTAGCCGAGAAAGCACGAAGCACAGAAGGGACAAAAGCAACGGCGGATACTCCTTAGACTCTCAAAAACCCTCACCCTGTAAAGACCTCTATCCTGGGCAACCCCTTCAGAGCTCTCGTACGAATACCACGTGGAAACATGGATCAAAGGGACCCTCTAGAGGATCTCTCCCACAATCTCCTGATCAATATTCGCCGCACCCGGCTCACCACCCCCGAGTCCCCGGGTTCCGGCACTCTTGTAATCTTCATGCGTTTGCAATAAAGACGACCCGGATCTTTTTCTGCACTTACAGATTTCTGGCACGCCCGGTGGGACCTCTTCTTCTTTCATCCGTACGGATGAAGAAGTTGCTTCAAGTTCGCAATGGCCGGAACAAAGCAACGATGTGTTTGCCCCAAGCCTTTCACCCATCGCCGAGTCTCCTCTACTCCGACACGGTGATTCAGTAAACCCGGAGGATGATGTTCCCCTGATGGTACATGTCTACACTCAGCGTACTCGAACTCTTGCGGAGGTCTTCACGCCAGAAATTGCTACCGAAGATGCTCGCCAAAGCGCCGACGAGGCCGTGGTGCATGAAGGAAGAAGCCTTAATCCTGGAGTCCATGTCCAGAAGCTGGGGAGGACCAGCCCCAACCCCGAGCCCGTTCGGGTTCTCCAGCGGACGTCGCACCTCCTCTGCAGGGGGCGAACATCCGTCATCACCCAGAAGCAAGTCGGCGCAACTACATCTCCGACGATGATGGCGAGGATGCAAGCATGCAACATCGGGACGTCCTCCGTCATCATCCCCCGTCCGCTCTTCAGCTCCAAGTCATACAAATGGGTGAACATATGGCGCAGATTACTCGACTGATGGAGGAGAAGGATTGTCACATCAATACTCTGCTTCAAAAGCTAAGCGCAAAGGACGCTGCAGTAGTCGATCAACCTCTTGCTTCTCCAGTAACCGCTCCAGCTCCGTCCTTAACTCTCGCTCCTGCAGAGGTTGTTCCGATAATTCAAGCGGTTACTCCAACACTCTCCTCGGTTCTCGTCCAGGTGGAAGTCATCTCTCCAGCACCAATCTCGGTGGCCACACAACCTCCGACAACAGCAACAATGAATGCCCAACAAATACAAGCGTTGGTAGCTGACATGATGCGGTCCCACGGCAGTGGTCTTCCTCCAATCACGGTGGCATACTCAAAACCTTACACCGCGAGGATCCAGCAGCTGCGCTTCCCCATCGAGTTCCAGCTACCAAAGTTCCAACACTTTGACAGGAAGGGAAATCCAAGACAGCACGTTGCTCACTTCATCGAAACCTGCAATAATGCCGGCACATACGGCGACGAGATAGTGAAGCAGTTCGTTCACACCCTCAAGGGTAACGTGTTCGACTGGTATGTGGATCTTCCTCTAGGATTTATCGACAGCTGGGATCAGATGGAGAGGGAGTTCCTCAATCGCTTCTACAGCACCAGACGCACCGTCAGCATGATCGAGCTTACTATCTTCAAGCAAAGGAAGGATGAGCCGGTGATCGACTACATCGATAGATGGAGGAACCTCGTGCTGAATTCACGAGACCGCTTGTCTGAAGACTCGGCCATCGAGATGGGCACCCAAGCCATGCACTGGGGCCTGCTCTACATCCTCAAAGGGATCAAGCCTTGGTCCTTCGAAGAACTCGTAACTCGAGCTCATGATATGGAACACAGCCTAGCAAACCATGGAGACTCGAAGAACAAGGACTTCCTAAAGGTGGAGAAAAAAGACAAACCGCCGGTACCGAAACCGAAGCAAGTCAACGTTGCCGATGTCACTTCAACCTCCAAGCCGCTCAAGATCAGTGGCAAGCCAAATCAAAAAAAGGGAGCCGCCATACCGCCGCCTCCGCCGCAAAAGCAAAGGATGACTCTCGAAGAGCTCGAAGCAAAGAAGTACCCCTTCCCGGACTCAGAAGTCTCCTCCATATTTGATCAGTTGCTGCAGGAGAAGATGATAGAGCTCCCTCCTTCAAAGAGGCCCAAGCAGATGCATCGCGTCGACGACCCTCTCTTCTGCAAATACCATCGAGTGGTAAGTCATCCCATCGAAAGAAGCTTCGTTTTCAAGGAAAGAATCATGGCGCTCACAAAGCAAGGATAAATATAGATCGACTTCGAGGAGGTCGCTACGGCCAACATGACGTCCATCACCTTCGGTTCTTTCTCGTCAGTACTCGTTGCTGCACGACAAAGAACGCCCAAATTGCGCATCAACTGTCAAAGGCCAATCACGAAGTCAACTTCCCAGCTGAAGGTCTCGAAGCGACGATAACGTGCTCCTACGCTTGCTTAGGAAGAAACGCCATTGCCCTAGGGGCAACCATCGCTCACACCAGCACCTCTACTAAGCAAAGTCACGTCTCAACATACTCTCCAACAGAGGTATGAGCAAGGAGATCCAGAAGTCGGTTTGCTGGGCCTACCTTCAGGCAAATTTGACTATTATGTTCTCTACTCAAAGCCTCCGTCCATTTCGATCGAAGAAATCAAGCCCACCGGCTGGGGATCAAAAGACGAGCCAGTGGAGCTTCTGAAATAGTGAGTCCCTCCCAGTCAAGCTACATCCCAACGTGCTCTCCAAAAGAGATACAAGCAAGGACATCCAGAGGTCGGTCTGCTGGGCCAGCCTTCGGGAAAGTTCGACTATTACGTTCTCTACTCAAAGCCTCCATCCGTTTCAATTGAAGAAATCAAACCCACCGGCTGGGGATCAGAAAACAAGCCAGTAGAGCCTCCGGAAGAACAAGTGTCTCCAACTGATAAAGAACCAGCTGCTGCTGCCGATCATCATCTTAGAAGGGGAGAATCCACCGACGAAGAGGCATGGGTCATGCTACCCCGGCGACGAAGGCCACGGCAAACAAGGCAATATAAGCAAGACCGGGTGGTGAGGAGATTTCCCGAGCGAAGGACTTACAAGAAGAAAAGCAAGACTCCAGGAAGGAAGGCGTTCAAAGTGCCGCCGGCAAACCTAGACGATCTCCTCAAGTAGAGCCTTCCAGAACTAGCAACATTGCAAGAGATCTTCCCCGACCACTTCCTCCCAGTCGATCAGCATATCAGGGTCTCGTGTTGCGTGGTTGAAGTTCGTAAAATGCTGAAAGGAAAAGGTGAGGTCGAGACTTCTGAAGAAGGCGACTCCACCGACAAGGGAGACGGCCCCGATAAATTAAAGGGGCACTGCCTCTCATGATAAAGCAATCCTGCACTTACCGCTCGTAGAAGCTTTGCACCTTTCGAAGAAGGCTCGCCTGGCTATGGCTGCAGCATTGGCAGACCCGGACAGCTACAAGAGGAAAAGGAAGGACCACGAGAAGGGCAAGACTATGGCCTCGTGCGATGTGTTGATAACCTTCTCAGACGAAGACTTGCAACTCGGAACACGATTGCACAACCGGCCTGTCTACATTTCAGGATACATCAAAGAGAAGCCGGTGAATCGAATACTTCTAGACTGTGGCTCTGCCATCAACATTATGCCTATCCAGACGATACGGCAACTAGGCATCACCAATGACCAACTCGCGCACAGCCAGCTGGTCATTCAAGGGTTCAACCAGGGCGGACAGTCCACCATCAGAATCATCCGCCTGAAGCTTTCAATCGGCTCGCTCATCACAACGGTCCTCTTCCACATCATTGATTGCCAGACGTCATATCGCCTCCTGTTTGGAAGACCATGGCTACATGAGAACGGCGTCGTAGTGTCCACCTGGCACCAGTGCCTCAAGTACTACGAGGGAGGCATGGAGAGGTGTATCATCGCCGATGATAAGCCATTTAACGAAGCCGAGCCATACCTTGCTGATGCCAAGTTCTATCAGGCAAGAGACCTTGTGGCAGAAGTCCTTCCAGCTAAAGCCCCTTGAGCCCAGAAGGCTGAAGAAGTAAAGCATGATAGGGCTCCTCCACCTGCAAATCCGATGCAACCTTCCGACAAGGCGAGACTCGAGGTCCAAGAAGCGTCAAAATCAAGACAAAGGGTGCGCATCAGTTCTGAGCCAAGAGCAATGCAACATACCCCGTTGCCCGTCCAAACGACGCCAGTTCTGCGTCTCACACCTCAGTGGCTTCGTAAACCCGAGCAATCACCTTCTACTCCGGCAGGAAATCTGGTCCTGCCATTATCACAGGCCAATGTCATCACTCTGCAAGAAATGACGTTGCCATTACCTAGTCTGACGTAAGCTCCAAACCTGAGTGGGCCTATCAAATTTGTCGACCCCAATCAACTCGAATTCAAGCCAAAAAGGATTTGGGGGCAAAACGCTGGCAAGTTGCTGTTCAAAGCCGGCTACAACAAAGAAAGCACCATGGGCACACTTCCCCCAGCAGTAACGCCATATGGGATGACGGGGACTCAAGCTCAGCTATTTTAAAACGATGAACAAATTCTCCCGAACCACCAAGGCATCGGCTCCAGTCAAACTCCGATGGTCATCAAGATTGCAGTGAAGAAGACCTTCACCTCCAACTACATTGGGGCGAAGATGGTAAACGAAGCAGCTGAAGGATCGACAATCTCCGATGCACGCTCTACCTACGCCAGCCGTCCTGACAGCAAAAGAAGACGGTGACGGGCTCGATGCCAAACCTTACTCCAAAAGCAAAACAAAAGCAGTCAAAGCCAATCGAATCTAAAGCGTATATCCGTGTTCGAAAGGCTCGGGCCAGTCAAGCAACCAACGAAGAAGTCGGTGTTCGACCATTTGGGAATGCCAATCGAGGACGTCGTTTTAACACCCGCCCGCCCACCCATGGCAGCCGTCAATCATATCTCCGTTATCGAAACTGACAATGGTGATACTTCGACTTCGGACGACGAGTTGCAAGATGCCCCACCGGTCCTCAAAGAAGGGGGGCAGTCCACCGTTGATGACTTGAAGGAAATCAACTTGGGCACATAAATGGAACCTCGGTCTATATTCATCAGCACACTCTTGACACCTGAAGAAGAAGCTGCATACATCAAACTGCTCCAAGAATATAGAGATGTCTTCACATGGTCCTACAAGGAGATACTGGGTCTCGATTCCAAAATCGCAGTACACCAGCTCAGCGTCAAACACGGAGCTAGCACCATCAAGCAAGGACAAAGGCGCTACCGATCGGAACTGGTACCCCAGATAGAAGGCGAAGTGAACAAGCTAATTGAAGCCAACTTCATCCTAGAGGTCAAGTACCCGACATGGATCTCTAGCATCGTCCCAGTCAAAAAGACGAACGGTCAAATCCGAGTGTGCGTGGACTTCAGAGACTTGAACAACGCATGTCCAAAGGATGACTTCCCCTTGCCAATCACGGAGCTAATAGTGGACGCGATGATTGGCCACGAGGTGCTAACTTTCATGGATGGATCCTCAGGCTACAACCAAATCTGGATGGCACCCAACGACGAAGAGCTCACAGCATTCCGCACACCAAAAGGGATCTACTGTTACAAAGTTATGACATTCGGTCTGAAAAACACAGGAGCCACCTACCAACGAGCTATGCAGAGAATCTTCGACGACATTCTTTATCAAAATGTGGAGTGCTACGTCGACGACCTTGTTGTGAAATCTAAAAAGAAGTCGGCACATCTGCAAGATCTCAAGCTAATCTTCAAACGGCTTCGAAGATACCAACTCCGTATGAACCCACTCAAGTGTGCGTTCGGAGTCTCCTCAGGCAAATTCCTTGGCTTCGTCGTACGACATCGAGGCATTGAGATAGATCAATCCAAAATTGATGCCATCATCAATATGCCCGCACCAAAGACAGTACGAGACCTCAGAGGCCTCCAGGGGTACTTGGCGTATATCCAAAAATTCATCGCTAACCTAGCGGGGAAGTGCTGCCCGTTCAGTCACCTCATGAAGAAAGGAGCGTCGTTCAAATGGGATTATCCTTGCCAAGAAGCTCTCCAAAGCATCAAAGCCTATCTACTGAAGCCGCCAATTCTATCGGTGCCAGTTCAAGGAAGGCCCCTAATCCTCTACATTAGTGCCCATGAGCAATCCTTGGGGGCACTCCTGGCTCAAGACAATGAACTGGGCAAAGATACAGCGTGCTACTACTTGAGTCGCACTCTTGTCGGCATAGAGCTAAATTACTTCCCGATCGAGAAGGTTTGTTTGGCACTCATCTTCGCCATGAAAAAGCTGCGACACTACATGCTGACTTATACCATCAGACTCGTCTCGAAGGCCAACCTCCTCAAATACATCATGTCAAAGCCAGTGCTCTCCGGACGTCTGGCGAAATGGGCACTACTCCTCCTCGAGTTTGACATCACCTTCGTGCCACAGAAGGCAGTCAAAGGGCAAGCTCTCGCGGACTTCCTCGCAGAATATCCCCTCCCGGCAGAATGGGAACTATTAGAAGATCTCCCAGACGAAGAAGTGTTCTCCATCGACATCGCCCCCTCCTCGAAGATATTCTTTGACGGTGCATCAAGACAGGACATAGCAGGAGCCGGAGTCATCTTCGTCACTCCAAACGACGAAATACTCCCCTTCTCATTTCTGCTGTCGAAATTATATTCCAACAACGTGGCAGAGTATCAAGCTCTACTCATTAGCCTCGAACTCACCAATGATATGAAGCTTAGGGACTCGAGATTTTCAGTGACTCTCAGCTCGTCATCCTGCAAGTCTTAGAGGCATACGAAGTCAACAAAGAAGACCTAGTACCACTGCACGCGCGAGCTTTGGAACTCCTTGGCAAACTCGAGGCTGCTTCCATTCAGCATGTCTCTAGAAAACCTCAACCACCAGGCTAACGCACTCGCAAAGTTGGTGACTACACTTCCATTTCTAGAAGAATGTCAGCTCGTCGTCCCCGTCTGCAGAAAAATCGTGATCACCAAAAAAAGGGGCCCTATCGGAATTTCAATTCAAGCCAATGCAGTGCACGTCCTCCAAATTGAAAAACAAGACTAGAGGCAACCTTTCGTGGATTATCTCATCCGTGGTAAACTCCCTGACGATCCAAAGCGCAAAGTTGACATTCGTCGGTGGTCTCTGAGGTTCTACTACTTCAATAACGAGCTGTACCGCCGAAGTTACGATGGCACGCTCCTGAGGTGCCTTGCAAAGGAAAAGGCAGAAGCAACACTGGAAGAAGTACACGCTGGAATCTGCGGCTCGTACTAGTCCGGTCCAAAGCTCCACTTTCGCGTCAGGAGGATGGGCTATTACAGGCCCACCATGATTAAGGACAACATGGAGTTCGCGAAAAAATGCCACGCTTGCCAGCTACACGGAGACTACATCCGTCAACCGCCAGAGCCTCTGCATCAAACAATCGCGTCGTGGCCCTTTGATGGATGGGGACTCGGCATTATCGATCCCCTGCCCAAGTCATCCAAGCAACATCTCTATATTCTGGCAGCAACGGACTACTTCTCCAAATGGGCTGAAGCAATACCTCTACGGGAAGTTACAAGGCACTCCATCATCAGTTTTATCCAGAATGACATCATCTTCCAATACGGAGTCCCTCGCTGCATCGTAACGGACAATGGGAAGCAATTCAAAAATACTACTGTCAGCCAATTCTGTGCCAAGTATGACATTAAGCAGAAGTGCTCGACGATGTACAACGCTCTGGCCAACGGTCTGCAAGAGGCCTTCAATAAGACTCTTTGCAAGCTGCTGGAGAAAACTATCTCGAAGACAAAGAAGGACTGGCACGAACGCATGGGCGAAGCACTATGGGCCTACCGCACGCCCTTTCGCACTCCAAAGCAAGCAACTCCGTACTCCCTCGTCTATAGAGTAGAAGCCGTTCTTCCACTCAAGCTCCATATCACGTCGCTCAGGATAGCAATCCAGAAAGGCCTCACCAGCGATGACAATGCCCAGCTCCGCCTAGCGGAATTAGAAGCCTTGGATGAAAGATGCCTCGAAGCTCAGCAACGTCTGGAGTGTTATCAGGCTAGACTGACTCGCGCCTTCAACAAAAAGATCCGCCCTCGATCCTTCCAAACAGGAGAACTGGTGCTGGCAGTCAAATGCCCCATCATTCTCTCGCATCGAGGAGGAAGGAAGTTCGACGCCAAATGGGATGGACCGCACTCCGTCAAAGAAGTCTACTCCAACGGCGCTTACCTCCTCACCACGCCAGAAGGGCTCACGCTCGGCCCTATCAACGGCAAGTACCTCGAAAGGTACTATGCCTAAAGCAAGGCCACACCCCTTGCAAAAAAAAAAAGGTTCACAATTGAAACCCGAGGGGCCCACAGCCCCCTGTCGGCAGTACCGCCTGGCTCACGCCACCGCATCCCTTCTCCAACCCGACCGAGGCCGCCCGACTCAGAGCCACGTCGTCACTGCGCCTTAGCCTTCACGCTGCACTCCCGAGGACCGCGCACCGCCCGTGCCGACCAACCACCCCTCTGCCGTGCGGCATCCGTATACTACCCGCGCTGATACCGCCTGTGTCGGCCGCCTACCGCCACTCGCCCGTATTGGAGCTTGCACTTGCCACCTAGCCGGTGCCGGCCACCTGCCGCCGCCCGCCGTCGCGGTTTCATGATCGCGCCACTTGCGCCATCCATATCGCGCCGCCTCCATGGACCCGTGCCCCACTACGGATCCCACCGGTGTGGCCCCTCCTTCTCCGCACCCGACCAACAGAGGAGCGACAAAAAAAAAACGGCAGCAGCAGCCGGGCCCGCAGCCCCTTTCCCCAATGGGCATCCGACACAAAAGGAAAGGGGGGGGGGGGCGCAGCCCCCCTCCTTCTTCTCCTACATGGCCGGGAGGGGGGGGCGCCCGAACCGGAGCCGCGGCCTCCCGGCCTCCGCGCCCCTCTCCGACCGCCGCACGCCGCTTGAACCGCCGCTCCCAGCTGCCCGCCTGCCCCGCCGCTGCGCCCCACGCCGGCGCCCACACCGCTTCGCCCAACGCCCCCGCGCCGCCGCCCGCCTGCGCCACCGCTGCGCCCCACGCCGGCGCCCGCACCGCCGCAGCGGCCCTGCACGCGCCGCCTGCCCGCCTGTGCCGCACACCGCCACCGCAGCTCCGGCCGCCGCTGCCGCTGCTGCCTCCGCAGGCCGGAACCAGAGGAAGAAGAAGAAGAAAGAAAAAAAAAAGAAAGAAAAAGAAAGAAGAAGAAGAGGAAGAAGAAGAAGAAGAAGAAAAAGGAAGAAGAAGGCGGCGAAGGCGGTCGACACCTCAGCCGCGCTCGTCCGTTCTCCTCCCCGTGGTCGTCATCGCCCCGTCGATTTGAGCCCGCCTTCGCAACGATCTTCAAGTCGTGCACCATCGCCGCCGCCACCGATGAAAGAGGCGACACCGGGAAGACGGAGCAAGTCACGTGCAACCCCAGGCAGCACTATTCCGACGGCGGTCTCCAAATGCCAGCAAAGCCTTCACAAGAGCAAGGTGTCGGATAAAGGGGGTAAGGGCCCTTAAATAAGCCCCCAACCCCGTTCACAAAAGGAATCAAGGACAAGTGCTCTATGCTCCCTACATGCACAAACCCTACACGTTTTCGTCGGCACACTCATCCTTGAGGGGGCACTTGTAAACACACAAATTGTGTCTAACCCGGATCCGACTCGCATGCACCTATGCGGAGGCAAACCCGACATACACTTGGGCCCGGACCCGACTTGCATGCACCAATACGGATGCAAACCAGACACGCACTCGGACCCGAACCCGAACTTGACTCTCATGCACCGACTCAAGGGGGGAAACCGGACCTGACCCGCACCAAACAAAAGGCCGGGTGGGCCTATCCCCAAGTGGGGCCCACCCGACCCCCCTTCTTGAAACCCGAGCCCCCTACCCATGGGTAGGGGGTGGCCGGCCATGCAAGGAAAAGAAAAGGAAAGAAAAGAAAGAAAGAAAAGGAAAGAAAAGAAAGAAAGAAAAGGAAAGAAAAGAAGAAAAAGGAAAGAAAGACCGCCATGCGCGGGGGGAGGTTGCGTATGACGTCTACTTATGCATGGATCTGCGTCGATCCCTCAATTCGACGGACAAGAAGAAGAGCCAGGTCGCCATCGACTTCATGTGCAAGATTCAGCCATAATTATCCCACCATAAAAGGAAAGCAAATAAAATTTAATTCCTCTCTTTAATTGAAGAATAAATCTTGGGTAATTATGGGGAGATATTAAAGAGATTCAAAATTAAACTTTCCATATTTCTTCCCTCCCCCCTTCACCTATAAATAGAGGGGGAGGTGGAAGGCTCAAGAGGTCGAAGGGGTCAGAGGTCGCAAGCTGAAGACAAAGCGAGGAAGCTCTGCAGAAGAGGAGACGCACTCTTCATCGACCCAAGGCTTCACGAGGCACGGGCAAGCCTATCCCTTCGGGACCGACTTAGTCCATTGAAAGCCCTCATCAACGTGAAGATCCTTGCACAAGAAGATCAAGCCTTCGACTCCGTCCACGAAGAAGAAAGCTTGGAGAAGAAGAACCCTTCGACTCCGAAGACGCCAGAAGTAAAGGCCAGAGAAGAAGATCGGAGCGGCACCACCCTGTCATCTCCAACAAGCCTTCGACTCTGATCAAGCCCAAAAGCCCAGAGAAGAAGACCGAAGCGTCATCACCCATCCCCTTCGACAAACGTCCACTCCATCCACGAAGAAGAAAGCTTGGAGAGGAACACCCGAAGCGTCGTTACACCCATCGTCTTCAAAGCAAAGCCGATGCCACAACCGTCGCACGGAGATCGGTGCTACCCCACCGTCTTCAAAGGGGTCGAAGGGGTCAAAGGTCGCAAGTTAAAGACAAAGCGATGAAGCTCTGCAGAAGAGGAGACACGCTCTTCATCGACCCAAGGCTTCACGAGGCACGGGCAAGCCTATCCCTTTGGGACTGGCTTAGTCCATTGAAAGCCCTCATCAACATGAAGACCCTTGCACAAGAAGATCAAGCCTTCGACTCCGTGCACGAAGAAGAAAGCTCAGAGAAGAAGAACCCTTCGACTCCGAAGACGTCAGAAGCAAAGGCCGGAGAAGAAAATCGGAGCGGCACCACCCTGTCATCTCCAACAAGCCTTCAACTCCGATCAAGCCGAAAAGCCCAGAGTAGAAGACCGAAGCGTTATCACCCGTCTCCTTCGATAAACATCCACTCCATCCACGAAGAAGAAAGCTTGGAGAGGAACACCCAAAGCGTCGCTACACCCGTCGTCTTCAAATCAAAGCCGACGCCATAACTGTCACACAGAGATCGGTGCTACCCCGCCGTCTTCAAAGGAACCCTTCGAATCTGATCACGCCAAAGAAGCCCGGAGAAGAAGAGAAACAAAGTCATCGCTACACCCGTTGTCTTCAAAGCAAAGCCGACGCTATAACCATCGCACGGAGATCGGTGCCACCCTCGCCATCTTCAAAGGTACCCTTCGTCTCCGATCACGCCAAAGAAGCCCGGAGAAGAAGGAAAGTCTAGCCGACACCTAAACCGTCGAGGAAGCCAGAAGCCTTGAAGAAGTAGCCACCGCCGTTCGAGAAGAAGATCGAGTCAACACCGAAGCAAAAGCCCACGCAAGAAGATAAAGCAAAAGCCCCGGTAAAGCCCATGCCAAAGCAATACAAGTGCCAAAGCCAAGCGACTACGCTGGTCACGAGCAAAAGCACGGCACGTTCTAGCCGATACGACACGAAGTCCCGAAGAACGAAAGCCTCGCAAGTCTCCCCCCGTCTACGTCCAATCGCAAGTGCCAAAGCAAAGCAAAAGCCAGAGTCACGCCAAAGCCGAAAGCCAAAGCCAAAGCTGACGCCAAAAGCACGATCGTCGTGAACCGATGATCAAGGACGTCGAGGTCAAGCAAGGATCAGGAAGACACGAAGACCGAGGAACGAAGCCAAAAACCCCCTAGCCGAGAAAGCATGAAGCACGAAAGGTACAAAAGCAATGGCGGATACTCCTTAGCCTCTCAAAAATTCTCACCCTGTAAAGACCTCTGTCCTGGGCAACCCCTTCAGAGCTCTCACACGAATACCATGTGGAGACGCGGATCAAAGGGACCCTCCAGAGGATCTCTCCCACAATCTCCTGATCAATATTCGCCGCACCCGGCTCACCACCCCCGAGTCCCCGGGTCCCGGCACTCTTGTAATCTTCGTGTGTTTGCAATAAAGACGACCCGGATCTTTTTCTGCGTATACACCCATGTTACCATGTTGGAGACTTTACCACATCCTCTACCTGCCAACAGCTTATTCTCGGTGAAACGATTGGCATCACCAAAGTTGTGAACTAGTTCTAGGTCTACATAGAACTGGTCCACTAGGTCTCCCAAGCATGGATCCACCATGCGTCTCAGTGGCCTACTGTGTTCCCTAGGATCCTTTTATTATATGTGTATTAACATATACCAAAGTAGTATTATAATTAAAGCAATAACCAAAGTCATCTTTATTATTGTTAATACAGAAAATCCACGCTCAGGACACACGAGCTACAATATGGCTCATAATGGAAGTAGTCATCGGAGTCCTCTATCGATAGACGTCGACAAGTGGTGTCAGTGGAGATCACTGGTGGAGGTGATCGGAGGTTGTTGATGTTGATTATGGCCAGAGATCATATGTGGCGCGGCCGTAGTGGGTTGCCAAAGCAGTAAAAACGCCGCTTTGAGAGGTAGCCTCCCGGCCCTCATATATATATATATATATATATATATATATATATATATATATATATATATATATATATATATATATATATATATATATATAGAGAGAGAGAGAGAGGGCTGTTACAGTGAGCTGTGGGCTGCCGGGGGGAAAAGTGAGCTGCGGGTATTTTGACCCCTCAAGAAGTTATGGAATTTGATGAAATTTGGTGAGGTTGTTGCCTAGGATAAGATGATCATCCTCACCAATTTTCATCAAATTCGAACACTTCTAAGGGGGTCAAATGGTCGAAGCAATTTTAATAGTGACTACGGACGGCAGAAATTGCTTCGACCATTTGACCCCCCTAGAAGTTTTGGAATTTGATAAAAATTGGTGAGGATGATCAACTTATCCTAGGCATCAACCTCACCAAATTTCAACAAATTCCATAACTTCTTGAGGGGTCAAAATACCCGCAGCTCACTTTTCCCCCCGGCAGCCCACAGCTCACTGTAACAGCCCTCTCTCTCTCTCTCTCTATATATATATATATATATATATATATATATATATATATATATATATATATATATATATATATATATATATATATATATATATATATAGGGCTGTTACGTTGCGCTGTGAGCTGCCATGGGGGGAAAGTGAGCTGCGGGTATTTTGACCCCCCAAAAAGTTTTGAAATTTGATGAAATTTGGTGAGGTTGTTGTTTACGATAAGATGATCATCCTCACCAATTTTCATCAAATTCCAAAACTTCTAGGGGGGTCAAATGGTCGAAGCAAAATCTGCAGATTTTAACGGTGACTGCGGACGGTAGAAATTGCTTTGACCATTTGACCACCCTATAAGTTTTGGAACTTGATGAAAATTGGTGAGGATGATCATCTAATCCTAGAGAACAATCTCACCAAATTTCATCAAATTCCAAAACTTCTAGGGGGGTGAAAATACCCGCAGCTCACTTTCTAAAACCGCAGCTCACAGCTCACTGTATCATTCCTCTCTCTCTCTCTCTCTCTCTATATATATATATATATATATATATATATATATATAGGACTGGGATCCGTTGACAACCCAAAATGGGAGGTAAATTTACCTCCCATTTTAAACTTGATTTAATTGGTGGATAGAGGTTTCCGAATTTGTTGATTTTTTGTGAGGATGATCAACATGACAAGTTGATCATCCTCACAAAAAATCAGCAAATTCGGAAACTTATACGGGTGTCAAATGTGTTATTCAAATTAACGGTTCAAATAGACGGTTCAGAAAAATTTGATTCAATCGGCGCCCTTAGAAGTTTCAGATTTTGTTGATTTTTTGTAAGGATGATCACTATGGCAAGTTGATCATCCTCACAATAAATCAACAAAATCTAAAACTTCTAAGGGCGCCGATTGAATCAAGCTTTTTTGAACCGTCTATTTGACCCGTTAATTTGAATAACACATTTGACGCCCTTATAAGTTTCAGAATTTGCTGATTTTTTGTGAGGATGATCAACTTGCCGTGTTGATCATCCTCACCAAAAATCAGCAAATTCGGAAACCTCTATCCAACAATTATGGCGAGTTGTAAGTGGGAGGTAAATTTACCTCCCATTTTGGGTTGTCAACGGATCACACCCCATATATATATATATATATATATATATATATATATATATATATATATATATATATATATGGGAGGGATACTCTTACTCATGGCCTCTTACACATATAGTTACCTATGATCCAGGCCGTCCATTTGATCCCGACGT